>OY997274.1:284867943-286278443 GCA_963921465.1 Triticum timopheevii
CTTTACCTAGAACAAGTATGAAACTAGAAGTACTTTGTAGGTGTTGTTGGATAGGTTTGCAAGATAATAAAGAACACGTAAATATAAACTAGGGGCTGTTTAGATAAAGAAGCAATAAAGTAAATATAGCGAGTGTGGAAAAGTGGTGGTAGGAGTTGTAAAATTGTCCCTAGGCAATTGACTATGTTACTAGACCGGTAATCACTATTGCAATTCTATTTGAGGGAGAGGCATAAGCTAACATATCATCCCTTACTTGGAATTCTATGCACTTATGATTGGAACTCTAGCAAGCATCCGCAACTACTAAAGATTCATTAAGGTAAAACCTAACCATAGCATTAACGCATCAAGTCCCCTTTTATTCCATACGCAAACAACCTACTTACTCGGGTTTGTGTTTCAGTCACTCACGCAACCCACCATAAGCAAATCATAAACATATTGCAAACCCTACAGCGGGAATCCCTCACGCTTGCGCGACACGGAGGGCACAATAGGACAGCACCAATAATAAAACATGCAACTCAAACCAATCATAGCAATTCATCAATCACCGATAGGATAACGGAAATCTACTCAGACATCATAGGATGGCAACACATCATTGGATAATAATATGAAGCATAAAGCACCATGTTCAAGTAGGGGTACAGCGGGTTGCGGGAGAGTGGACCACTAAATATAGAAGGGGGAAGCTGATGGAGATGTTGGTGAAGATGGCGGAGGTGTTGGTGAAGATCACGGTGATGATGATGGCCCCTGGCGGCGTTCCGACGCCACCTGAAGCAAGGGGGAGAGAGCCCCCCTTCTTCTTCTTCTTCTTCTTCTTATTCCTTGACCTTCTCCCTAGATGGGAGAAGGGTTTCCCCTCTGGTCCTTTGCTCCCATGGCTTGGGAGGGGCGAGAGCCCCTTCGAGATTGGATCTATCTCTCTGTTTCTGCGTTCTCAGATTCTACCCCTTCACCGTTTCTTAAATATCCGGAGATCCGTAACTCCGATTGGGGTGAATCTTTCGTCCAGATCTTTCTCATAAAATTAGCTTTCTTGTGCCAGAAGAAGAGCGTCAACCGCCTTACGGGTGGACCACGAGGGTCAGGGGCGCGCCTAGGGGGGTAGGGCGCGCCCCCCCTACCTCCTGACCACCTCGGACACCGTTTCGCGTTGATTTTACTTCCCAAAAATCATAAATATTCCAAAAAAAATCTCCGTCCATTTTTATCCCATTTGGACTCCTTTTAATATTGGGTTTCTGTGAAACAAAAAAACTTGCAACAGACAGGAACTGGCACTGGCACGGATCAATATGTTAGTCCCAAAAATAATATAAAAAGGTTCCAAAAAGTATATGAAAGTGAATAATATTGGCATGGAACAATCAGAAATTATAGATACGACGGAGACGTATCAGCGTCCCCAAGCTTAATTCCTGCTCGTCCTCGAGTAGGTAAATGATAAAAAAGAATAATTTTTGATGTGGATGCTACCTAGCATAATCTTGATCATATGTCTAATCATGGCATGAATATTAAGACACGAGTGATTCAAAGCATTAGTCTATCATTTGACATAAAAACAATAATACTTCAAGCATACCAATAAAGCAATCATGTCTTTTCAAAACAACAAGGCCAAAGCAAGCTTATCCCTACAAAATCATATAGTTTGGCCATGCTTCATTTTCATCACACAAAATGCCCCCATCATGCACAACCCCGATGGCAAGCCGAGCAATTGGTTCATACTTTTTAACGCGCTTCAGCTTTTTCAACCCTCACGCAATACATGAGCGCAAGCCATGGATATAGCACTATAGGTGGAATAGAATATAATGATGGAGGTTATGTGGAGAAGACAAAAAAGGAGAAAGTCTCACATCGATGCGGCTAATCGTCGGGCTATGGAGATGCCCATCAATTGATGTCAATGCGAGGAGTAGGGATTGCCATGCAACGGATGCACTAAGAGTTATAAGTGTATGAAAGCTCAACAAAAGAAACTAAGTGGGTGTGCATCCAACTTGCTTGCTCATGAAGACCTAGGGCATTTGAGGAAGCCCATCATTGGAATATACAAGCCAAGTTCTATAATGAAAATTCCCACTAGTATATGAAAGTGACAACATAGGAGACAATCTATATGAAGAACATGGTGCTACTTTGAAGCACAAGATATGAGACTCACTACATGAAGAACATGGTGCTACTCTGAAGCACAAGTGTGGAAAAATAGATAGTAACATTGCCCCTTTTTTTGGGTGGGCTTCTTTGGCACCCTTTTTATTTAGGCTTCTTTGGCCTTTCCTTTTTTTTCTTTTTTTTATGGGGCAATGTTCTATAATGATGATCATCACACTTTTATTTACTTACAACTCGATACTGGAACAAAGATATGACTCTATATGAATGCTACCGGCGGTGTACCGGGATGTGCAATGATCTAGCATAGCAATGACATCAAAAAATGGACAGGCCATGAAAACATCATGCTAGCTATCTTACGATCATGCAAAGCAATATGACAATGAATGCTCAAGTCATGAATATGATGATGATGGAAGTTGCATGGCAATATATCTCGGAATGGCTATGGAAATGCCATGATAGGTAGGTATGGTGGTTGTTTTGAGGAATATATAAGGAGGTTTATGTGTGATAGAGCTTATCGTATCACGGGGTTTGGATGCACCAGCGAAGTTTGCACCAACTCTCGAGGTGAGAAAGGGCAATGCACGGTACCGAAGAGGCTAGCAATGATGGAAGGGTGAGAGTGCGTATAATCCATGGACTCACATTAGTCATAAAGAACTCATATACTTATTGCAAAAGTTTATTAGCCCTCAAAGCAAAGTACAACTACGCATGCCCCTAGGGGGGTAGATTGGTAGGAAAAGACCATCGCTCGTCCCCGACCGTCACTCATAAGGAAGACAATCAAAGAAACACCCCATGCTTCAAATTTGTCACACAACGATTACCATACATGCATGCTACGGGACTTGCAAACCTCAACACAAGTGCCTCTACAATCCACAACCACCCACTAGCATGACTCTAATATCACCATCTTTATATCGCAAAACTATTGCAAGGAATCAAACATATCATATTCAGCGATCTACAAGTTTATGTAGGATTTTATGACTAACCATGTGAATGACCAATTCCTGTCATCTCTCTAAATAGATATAAGTGAAGCAAGAGAGTTTAATTCTTTCTACAAAAGATATGCCCATGCTCTAACAAATATAAGTGAAGCAAAAGAGCATTCTACAAATGGCGGTTTTCTATGTAAAGAGAAACAGGCAATCCAACTTCAAATGATATAAGTGAAGCACATGAAGCATTCTATAAAGCCACACTCAAATGATTTAAGTGAAGTGCAATGAGCATTCTATAAATCAAACAAGGACTATCTCATACCAGCATGGTGCATAAAAGAAAAATGAAAACTAAATGCAAAAGACGCTCCAAGACTTGCACATAATGCATGGACGAAACGAATTCGAAAACATACCGATACTTGTTGAAGAAAGAGGGGATGCCTCCCCAGCATCCCCAAGCCTAGACGCTTGAGTCTCCTTGAATATTTACTTGGGGCGCCTCGGGCATCCCCAAGCTTGATCTCTTGCCTCTCTTCCTTCTTCTCACATCGAAACATCCTCGATTAGACACTACATCCACACAAAACTTCAACAGAAAACTCGGTAAGATCCGTTAGTATAATAAAGCAAATCACCACTCTAAGTACTGTTATAAACCAATTCATATTTTGTTTTTTCATTGTGTCTACTGTAATATAACTTTTTCATGGCTTAATCCACTGATATAATTTGACAGTTTCATCAAAACAAGCAAACTATGCATCAAAAACAGAATCTGTCAAAAACTGAATAGTCTGTAGCAATCTGAACATCCACCATACTTATGGTACCCCAAAAATTCTACAAAAATTGGGAAAAATAAACAAGTTGTATATCAAGACAGTGCAAAAATAATCAGAACCAATTGACGTCCCAGTAAAAAATGTAAAATCGTGCACTACAGCCAAAGTTTCTGTCCTGCACCGTACAAACCAACAAGCATTGTAAACATCCTAAAGGCAAACCTTGGCACATTATTTTTATAATACAATGGAATTATACAAGGGGATAATTATTTTTGATGAAAAGTTTCTTTAATCAAGATTCACAAAGTTCCCATGGGCATGAACAAAGTTCAAGGACGTCCCCCACTTTCACAATGCTCATCTCTCTCACTTCCACTTCTCTTTTTGAAAAGTTTTGGGTTCCCCTCTTTATTTTTGTTGTTTTTAAACTATTTAAAAGCACCCAACAGAAATAAATGACTCTCTAAAACTTTCGGGTTGTCTCCTTGGCGGCGCTTTCTTTAAAGCCATTAAGCTAGGCATATAGTGCTCAAGTAGTGAATCCACCCGGATCCCAAGGTATATCAAAGCCAATTTTAATTAACAATGATTTGTAATTTAGCAGTGAGCACAAAGTAACATAAATCATGTAATGATGAAGTCTAACTCTCTTCCTATGCATAGGCATGTCATAAAACAACAATTCATGCACACATAGTAAAGGCCAATGCATAGTATAAACAGTTTCTTGCAATTTTATCGTGTGGGAAACATAGGGAGGTGGAGAAATAGTTCCTCTCTCATAATAATTGCAAGTAGGAGCAGCAAGCACATGCATATTATATTCATCAAAATCATCATGTGCAACGGTAAAAGGCAACCCATCAATATAATCCTTAATGAGGGCAAACTTCTCTGAATAGTATAGTTTGGAGAATTGAAAAAGATAATAGGACTATCATGCGTTGGTGCAATAGCAACAATTTCATTCATAACATAAGGAACTATAGCAAGTTCATCTCAATAAGCATAATTCATACTGGCATCTTGGCGACAAGCATAGCAAGCATCATCAAAAAGGGATATTTCAAGAGAATCAATGGGATCATAACAATCATCCTTCGGTAAGCACGAAGGGGAATTAAACAATGTATGAGTTGAAGAGTTACTCTCATTAGAAGGTGGACACGGGTGATCAATCCGCTCTTCCTCCTTTTGTTCTTCGCTCTCCTCATCATCTTTTTCATCCAATGAGCTAACAGTTTCATCAATTTCCTCTTCCATAGGCTCCTGCAAAATATTAGTCTCTTCTTGGACAACAGAGACTTTCTCAATAAATGCATTAATATAGTAATTGTATTCATAATTTTCATAGCAATATCTAAGTATAGCAAGATTTTCAGGCCTATAAGCATCATCATCTATAGCTTCATACTTTTCAAACAAAGATTCAATTTCATAAGCAGCCTTAAAAGCAACAAATTCTTCTATTTGTTCCACATCATAGTAATCATATATACCATTTGCATAAGAAGCTAAGGTTTCATTACCATTAAATTCGCATGAAAAGGGAAGGTGTGGAGCCTCCATCCTAGAGCAACAAGTAATATCATATCTCAAGCATAGATTCCAGGCATACCAACGCAACATAATAAATTGATCCCATAATAGTTTCCCTTTTTGTGTCGAGCGATAATCCCTAAAGTATTCACGTTGATCCAACGTGTCTCCCATTATAAAGTTGAATGGGGTTTTCTCAGGATTATCAAAGTAGTACGCAATATCTTTCGCATAATGAGAATCGAGGGTTTTAGGAGTTACCCCATCCTCATGAGTAGCAAGTACAGCTAATTTTTTTTGCTATTTTGCGTTCCATATCCATAACTAAAGATAGAGAACAACAAAGAACAGCAAATAAAAATTACTTAGTGATAAAGCAAACAAGCACACACGAGAATATTCACCCCACGCTATGACTCCCCGGCAACGGAGCCAGAAAAAGGTCTTGATGACCCGCAAGTATACGGGATAGTTGTAGCCTCTTTCGATAAGTAAGAGTGTCGAACCCAACAAGGAGCTAAAGGTAGAACAAATACTCTCTCAAGTCCTATCGGCCACTGATACGACTCTACGCACGCTTGACGTTCGCTTTACCTAGAACAAGTATGGAACTAGAAGTACTTTGTAGGTGTTGTTGGATAGGTTTGCAAGATAATAAAGAACACGTAAATATAAACTAGGGGCTGTTTAGATAAAGAATCAATAAAGTAAATATAGCGAGTGTGGAAAAGTGGTGGTAGGAGTTGTGAAATTGTCCCTAGGCAATTGACTATGTTACTAGACCGGTAATCACTATTGCAATTCTATTTGAGGGAGAGGCATAAGCTAACATATCATCCCTTACTTGGAATTCTAGGCACTTATGATTGGAACTCTAGCAAGCATCCGCAACTACTAAAGATTCATTAAGGTAAAACCCAACCATAGCATTAAAGCATCAAGTCCCCTTTTATCCCATCCGCAAACAACCTACTTGCTCGGGTTTGTGTTTCAGTCACTCACGCAACCCACCATAAGCAAATCATAAACATATTGCAAACCCTACAGCGGGAATCCCTCACGCTTGCGCGACACGGAGGGCACAATAGGACAGCACCAATAATAAAACATGCAACTCAAACCAATCATAGCAATTCATCAATCACCGATAGGACAACGGAAATCTACTCAGACATCATAGGATGGCAACACATCATTGGATAATAATATGAAGCATAAAGCACCATGTTCAAGTAGAGGGTACATCGGGTTGCAGGAGAGTAGACCGCTGAATATAGAAGGGGGAAGGTGATGGAGATGTTGGTGAAGATGGCGGAGGTGTTGGTGAAGATCACGGTGATGATGATGGCCCCCAGCGGCGTTCCGGCGCCATCGGAAGCAAGGGGGAGAGAGCCCCCTTCTTCTTATTCTTCCTTGACCTTCTCCCTAGATGGGAGAAGGGTTTCCCCTCTGGTCCTTGGCTCCCATGGCTTGGGAGGGGTGAGAGCCCCTCCGAGATTGGATCTATCTCTGTGTTTCTGCGTTCTCAGATTCTACCCCTTCACCGTTTCTTTAATATCTAGAGATCCATAACTCTAATTGGGGTGAATCTTTCGCCCAGATCTTTCTCATAAAATTAGCTTTCTTGCGCCAGAAGAAGAGCATCAACCGCCTTACGGGTGGACCACGAGGGTTAGGGGCGCGCCTGGAGGGTAGGGCGCGCCCCCCTACCTCGTGACCACCTCGGACACCGTTTCGCGTTGATTTTACTTCCCAAAAATCATAAATATTCCAGAAAAAATCTCTGTCCGTTTTTATCCCGTTTGGACTCCGTTTAATATTGGGTTTCTGCAAAACAAAAAAATGCAACAGACAGGAACTGGCACTGGGCACTAGATCAATATGTTAGTCCCAAAAATAATATAAAAAGTTGCCAAAAAGTATATGAAAGTGAATAATATTGGCATGGAACAATCAAAAATTATAGATACGACGGAGACGTATCAATGGGTAGCACCCACATCAGTTGGAGAGATCAGGAGTTTTCTTGGACTCGCAGGATATTATCGGATGTTCATTGAGAATTTCTCCAGGATTGCTAAACCCATGACAGAGTTGTTGAGGAAGGACACCAAGTTTAAATGGACTGAGGAGTGTGAAGCCAGTTTTCAGCAGTTGAAGAAACGTATGGTTACAGCCCCAGTGCTGATTCTTCCAGATCAATGAAGGGATTATCAAGTGTATTGCGACGCTTCATGTCGAGGACTTGAAGGAGTGCTTATGCAGGAGGGAAGAGTTGTATCATATGCCTCACGACAGCTTAAACCTCATGAGTTAAATTATGCTACTCATGATTTGGAGTTAGCAGCCGTAGTGCATGCACTGAAAACGTGGAGACATTTTCTCATCGGAAACCACAATGAGGTATACACGGATCATAAGAGTTTGAAGTATATCTTCACACAGAAGGAGTTGAACCTCAGGCAGAGGAGATGGTTGGAGCTCATTAAAGATTATGATATGAAATTGCACTATCATCCCGGAAAGGCTAATGTAGTAGCCGATGCGTTGAGTCGCAAGAGTTATGTTAATACGCTCATGACCGGAGGATTGCCCGAGGAGTTAGCAGAGGATCTTCGCGAGCTATGTTTTGAAATAGTTCTGAGAGGTTATGTAGCAGCATTGGAAATTCAGTCCACGTTGATGGATAAGATCAGAGAAGCCCAGAAGACTGACAAGGAGATTGCCGAGATAAAGGAAAGGATGAGCAAAGGAAAGGCTAAAGGATTTCGTGAGGATGAGCATGATACTTTATGGTTTGAGGATCACGTATATGTGCCTAATGACCCCAAGATCAGGAAGTTGATTCTGCAGGAGGCCCATGATTCGTCGTATTTGATTCACCCAGGAAACACTAAGATGTATCTGGATTTGAAGGAAAGTTTCTGGTGGACAGGAATGAAGAAGGATATTGCTGAGTATGTAGCAGTATGTGATGTATGTCAGAGAGTTAAGGTAGAGCATCAGAAGCCAGCTGGATTGCTACAGCCATTGCCGATACTCGAACGGAAGTGGGACAAGCTTGGCATGGATTTTATCACTGGATTTCCCAGGACTCGTTCAGGCTATGACTCTATATGGGTTGTAGTCGATCGATTGACGAAAGTAGCTCATTTCATCCCAGTGAAGACCACTTATACAAGTGCTAAGTTGGCAAAGATATACATGACTAGGATTGTATGTCTGCATGGAGTTCTAAGGACCATTGTATCAGATAGAGGAACCCAGTTTACCTCAAAGTTCTGGAATCAGTTGCATGAGACTTTGGGTACTAGGCTAGAGTTCAGTACAGCCTTTCATCCATAGACAAATGGACAGACCGAGAGAGTCAATCAGATTCTGGAGGACATGTTGAGAGCTTGTGCGCTAGATTATGGATCTAGTTGGGATGACAACTTGCCGTATGCAGAGTTCTCTTACAATAACAGTTATCAAGCCAGTTTGCAGATGGCCCCTTTCGAAGCTTTGTACGGAAGGAGGTGCATGACACCATTATTGTGGGATGAAGTTGGAGACCGTCAGTTGTTTGGACCAGATTTGATTAAAGAGTCTGAAGAGAAGGTTAAGCTGATTCGTGATAGACTCAAGGTAGCCCAGTCCAGGCAGAAGAGTTATGCGGATTCTAAATGCAAGGAGATAGTTTACGAAGTCGGAGACAGAGTGTACCTTCGTGTGTCACCACTTCGAGGAGTTAAGCATTTTGGAGTTAAGGGAAAGCTAGCACCACATTTTGTGGGACCATACAAAGTTTTGGAGCGAGTGGGAGAAGTTTCTTACAAACTGAAATTGCCGGAAGGATTGTCAGGAGTTCACGATGTGTTTCACGTTTCCCAGTTGAAGAAGTGCCACGCAGAGATGGCCGATATTCCTCTGAGAGATACAGTGCCACTAGAAGCGATTCAGCTGGATAGTGATTTGACCTACGAGGATAAACCACTGAAGATTCGCAAGTTTGCCAGCCGAGTCACATGCAACAAGGTTATCAAGTTTTGCAAAGTTCAGTGGAGCCACCATACCGAGGATGAAGCCAGCTGGGAACGAGAAGAAGATCTATGGAAGGACCACCCACACCTATTTTTTGCCAACCCGAATCTTGAGGGCGAGATTCATCTTAAGGGGGGTAGATTTGTAACATCCCAAATTTTCATATTTTAATTGCATTTTGGTTCGATCCTAGAAATTCTAAGTAACTCAAGGACCCACGGAGAGAGTTGGGGATTTCATTCATTTTCATATTTGAATTTCCTCAAATATTGAAAAGAGGATCAATTTGGTTTTAATCATTTTTCTCTCCGAAAATCGTTATTAACATAAAAGAGAGGAGATAAAATGACTTCTCCAAAATAAAAGAAATATTGGAGGAAAATGTTAAAGTCAGAATAAATTGTTTTATTTTCATTTTATCGCTATTTTATTTGAATTAGAAAATATGCATTTTTCAAAAATTGCATTTTTAGGCCACAAAAATGTTCACTTTGTTCTAAATATTTTATTTAGATGGCGAAAATTGTTTTTGGCATTTTTAGAATTTATTTTATAATTTATTAGGGTTTTTTCCGTTCAGGCGAAAAAATTAAAAAAACTGTTCGTGGATCGAACTTGGCCAGCGGCCCAGCCGGCCCACAGCGCGCCGCCGCCTCTCGCTCCGGCTCGGGACCGGAGTCCCGAGCATCGCTGCCGCCACCCGAGTCCGGGAGGAGCACGCCTCCTCAGGCCGGCCCCCTACCCAAGCCAGCCGCCACCCCGCCCCCCTAAATACCGCCGCCCCCTTGCCCCACATCGCCCCGCCGCCCCGTGACGCCGCCCTGCCCGCTGGAATCCTGTCGGGAGCTGCCGCCGTCGACTGCCCTGTTTTTTCAGTAAAAACTGCCGGTTTTTTACAAAACCCTAGATCTGTTTTTTAATTAGATCGGTTTGGTTTTTCGTCGGTTTATTTATTTAGCGGATGTTCGTCCGTTCATTCATTTTAACGAACGTTGTTCACCGATTAGGTTCAGACAACGAACGTTCGTTCGTTAGTCTGTTCGCTTTGTTTTATTTTCTAGGGATCTATCTGCGATTATTTTTTATCGCGATTCTGCCCCTGATCTTCAATCTAGTATAACTTTTTACTCGTTTATCCAAAATAGATGAAACCAACGCCTAATCTTCATCTCTAAGCCCTCTTTCTAGTTAACCAACTTGAACATGATTTTGGTACTGTAAAATTTGACTTTAGTCCAGATTAGTAAATGATCTTGTTTCGTTCGTATCTTGAGTTTCGTTGCTCCGTTTGAGTTTATTCTTTTTGCCAATCGAAGCTCTTCAGTTGAACTTTCTGTTTGGATCTTCTTATTTGAGTTTTACATGTGCATCTGTGCTGGAGTGCTTATGTATGCTATTGTTTGTTGCGATAGAATTCCCGGAGTGCGAAGCATGCTACTACGAGTCTCTAGGGTTTGCAGATCGTCAGCAAGGCAAGTAACACTTTGACCATATCCCTTTATTACCCAGTTTTATGCATTAGTTGCAATCCTCAAACACTAAATGATTAGGGTGTGATTAACTTGTGGGTATTGGGAAGTAGATGATGACGTAGAACCTATTGCCCTTTTATTACCAAACCTTTGGGAGTTACTTCTACGTTATGCTCAGGTTGCTATGCTATGCTCATAGACGTGGATTGGTTGAGTGTATCCATGATAGATGTGAGAATTGTTAATTAAAGGTTAACTTAAGGTGGCTACTTAAATACACATCTGGGTGGATTGGTTGCGGGCACCTGGAGAATCTAGTGTTATCCTAGGATATCCTGGAGTACTCGTGTGATCATCCTACGGTTCGCCACCCAGGCTCAAAGGGATCATAAGATTATTCATGCTAGAAACTTCCGTGTGCAGCCACAAGCTATTATGGGCTCTAGCATAGTTGAGTAGGTTGCATGACCTCTTTCAGTGGTGGGCTAGCAGATGTAGGGGAAAGTAGGTGTAACTGTCCGTCTAGAGTAAGGAGTTAATGTTTCTGAAAGACTGTGTCTCGGTCATCCGTTTCTCAAACACCATGTAGTGCGACAAATTTAACGAAGGAGATCGAGTCTTGTGGGGAAAACTGTGCAAACCTCTGCAGAGTGTACAAACTAATCATGTTTAGCCGTGTCCCCGGTTATGGACATCTTGAGTATCTGGTTCTTGGATTATCATGTTGATCTCATCACTCCAAATTCATTTGTTGGGTTAATTGATATTGTTTAATTGGGATTGAGTTCAAGGAACCTTCTCCATGTTTAACAACCACCATGATAGTTAAATAAAATTTATTCCTTTGTTGTAGGGAAAAATTGGCTTTATGCAAAACCATTAACCATAGAGCTTTCCACCAGCCACATTTGCATGTAGTGATAGCATTTATTCTGTTCATTGCTCTTTTGTGTTACATTGCCAGCATATTCCATGTGCTGACCGGTTTCGGGCTGCAACATATCAGGTTGCAGACTTTTCAAACGGCGAGTAAGGTGTGCTAGGTCGTTGTCGTTCGCTCAGCTATGCCTTTGGAGTTGGTGGACTCACTTTATCTTCCAAGCCTTTCGTTGTTATCTTATTTAGATGGCCTTAAGTCATATTATTGTAATAAGTTCTCTTCTGAGACATTCGGTGTAATAAGTGTGTGATTGAGACTCTGTTATAAATCCTCGAGTACTGTGCGTGTCAGCATTACCGATCCAGGGATGACACTGATGCACAGAGACTTGACTGTTTGAGGTCTGGTCGCTGCACCACATAAGCGGAGCGGCGCCAAAATTGATGAGGTGTTGAAAAACTGGGAACAGTGGCCCGTGCTAGGAAAGGCGATGAAAAGGGCGCCGAAGCCGCTGCTAAAGGTATGGAAGATGAAGTCTGTGTTCTGGGACTTGGAGTACTGGCACAAACTCGACACACCTTATTGCCTTGATCGAATACATATCTTTAAGAATGTCCTTGAGAACTTGCTCGCGACAGTGATGAACATGCCGGATAAGACCAAGGATGGGCCGAAGGCAAGAAAAGACTTCCAAGATTTGGAAATCAGGGAAGATCTGCACATGCCACCCCGTAAAAAGTCAGATGAGGCAGAGACGAAGACAGAGGAACGGGAGAAGAAGGGCAAAAAATTAAAGGAAGAGGATTATTGCCCCCCTTCTTGCTTCACCTTAAGTCCGATTGAGATCGATCAATTCTTTAAGTGCCTTACCAGAGTCAAAGTTAGTTCCGGTTACTATGGCATGATAAGCAGATATCTATACATGAACAAGAAAAGGTTCAGCGGGATGAAGTCCCATGACTGTCATCTGAATATGACGCAAATACTACCTGTTGCCATTAGAGGGATAATGGACAAGCACGTCCGTCTCACGCTTATTGGTCTCTGCAAATTTTTCGACGTCATCTCTCGAAAGTCGGTCAGTGTGAAGCAGCTCCGAAGGCTATAGGAAGAGATCCTTGTGATACTGAATGAGCTTGAGATGTACTTCTCGCCCACGTTCTTTGACATCATGGTGTATCTGTGTGTCCATATTGTGGACGACATAATTGACCTGGGGCCGTCATTCCTGCACAACATGATGTCGTTTGAGAGGATGAATGGGATCATCAAAGGATTCGTTCGTAACATGTCCCGTCCGGATGGAAGCATCGTCGAGGGCTATCTGACACAAGAGTGCATCTCTTTCTACGAGAATTTTCTATATGGCGCGGACCAGCAGCCTGGTGTTGGTGTTGGTTTGCCCGTTAACAAGCACGATGGGAGGCTCGAAGGAGAAGGTTACTCCAAGGGTCGCAGGGAACTGCACGTGGCATACTCAGATCGACGCAGTGACTTTGATAGAGCAAACTTGGTAGTGCTACAACACCTAGACGAGGTAGATCCTTTCGTGGCACTGCACAAAGAAATTATCGCAAAGAAGTATCGTGACTAGGGGGTATGCAGGACAGATGCCGAAGTTACTAGAGAGCACAACTCCACTTTCCTGCATTGGTTCAAAGAGCATATTATTGCTAATCCCCCAAAAGAGGGATCTAAGGATGAATTGCTCATATACGCCTTAGCACATGGCCCCTCACCCAACCTTGTCACCTATCAGGCATACGATATCAACGGATACACATTCTACACGGAGGCCAAATATATGGACAGTGATGATCAGAACTCAGGGGTGATGATGGAATTCATGACTGACAGCGATAACGGCACAACTGAGAGATTTATGGAAGGGTTGAGGAGATCTAGGAGCTTGACTACTCTGGATTGCACAATGCGATGATGTTCCGTGTCAGATGGGCTAAGAATGTCGAAAGAGAAAACTGGTATTTCACTACCATGACTATACCCGATGCCAAGAGCGCTACTGTGAACGCTATTGCAAAAAATGATCCATTGGTACACGCTAAGCACGTGACACAATACTTCTTCATAACCGACCCGTGCAATCCCAACCGTGTTGTCATGAGGAGAGGCAAAAGGAACATTACTGGAATGGATGGAGTTGCCAACGAGGAAGACTACGACCAGTACGGCAACCCAATGAGGGAAGATTACGATGACGATGAAGTATACATCAATTGAAGAATCAATACTACATTACCTAAGAAAGACCGTACTCCATGGAAAAGGAAAAGTCACAATGAGGTGCTCCATTATTCTTCAACGAACAAGAAGGGAAAGAAGCTCACTAAAAAATGAAAACATCAACACTGAGGAACCATACGTTATCGGCCAAATGATGTAATATATATGTTCCTATTTTGTGTACACTCTTAGCCATTCTGCATGGGTCAAATGATGTAATATATATGTTCCTATTTTGTATACATACTTAACCGTCAAATGATGCAATATATATCGCCTTAGTTATATACATTGTATCACCTTCCCTTCGTTCACTACTCTCAGAAAAATGGAAAAGAAAAGAAAAGAAAAGAAAAGGGAGAGAAATAAAAGGAAAAGAAAATAGAAGAAACAAACAGGAAAACTGCTACAGGTACTAGTTATAGCAGTAGCGCTTTTCTAAAAAAGAGCTATAGCTAGTCAATGTAGCAGTAATGCTTTCTATATAAAAATGCTATAGCTACCTGTAATAGCAGTAGCGCTTTCTGGAAAGTGATATAGCTAACGTAGCTATAGCGCGTTTGTCCGGAACGCGCTACTGCTACCTCGACTTAACCCCCAAATCCTCACTCTCTCTGCTTCTTCCCGCCTCTGCTTCCCCCCCCCCCCCCCCAAATCCCCACTCTCTCTTCCCCGGTGTCGTCGCTGCTGGAGCCCTGCCCTTGTCGCGCCCCTGCGCTCTCCCCCGACCCCGGCGCTCGCCCCCGACCCTGGCGCTCGCCCCCGTCTCCACCGACCCCGGTGACCCTCGGTGTCATGTCGTCTCCCTCGACACCGCCTCGCCTCGGTGTCGCGCTGTCTCCCCCGACCCCATCTCTCTCTCTTCCCTATATAAGCCCTCTCCCCTCCCCTCTTCTCTGCTATTTAGTGTTAGTTAGTATGAAATAGTATGAACCCTAGGCTATTTTTAGTGTAAGAAAAAACAGAATTGATTATATAGGTTTCTTGCATTTTTTTAGTTAAAGCAGTTGTTGTTATTTAAATTTTATAGTGCTAGTTAGTTAATTAGAATTAGTATGAAACCTAGTATAGATTAGTTAAAGCAGTTGTTGCTATTTAATTTTTTAGTTAAAGCAATTGTTGCTATTAAAAAACAGAATTTAAAGTGGACGGATTAGTTAAAGCAACTGTTGCTATTTAATTTTTTTTAATTAAAGCAATTGTTGCTATTTAAAAAAACAGAATTTGAAGTGGACAGATTATTTAAAGCAACTGTTGCTATTTAAATTTTTTGAGTTAAAGCAATTGTTGCTATTTTTTAGTTTTAAATTTAGGTAGGCTGAATTTAGTTTCAAATATTGTGAAGAAAAATGACTTCTTGCATTTTTCTTCAAGTTCTATAATTTTCTTCCTTTTATATGCAAATTTGAAGTGGACATGTGATTTGGACATGTCATATTTGGAATTTGGACATGTCATTTGGACATGTGATGTTTTGGACATGTCATTGGAAAGTGGTGATTATGTGCAGGGTAAATGATCTGAGTGGCCTATGTTTCGCCGGAATGTTGATTCATTTCCCTGCCGGTGAATTTTAGGCGCTTGATATGTCCACTTTTTAGCGAAGGCCATGCCAAAATTTTCCGTGAATTTTGGCATGACTTGTGCTAGAAAGTAGGCGTATCGACTGCCGGAAGTTGCTGGGAAACGACATTCCGGCAAACATATATCTTTTTTATGTCGTTTCTCTTTTTTTATAGTTTTAGAATTAAACGAGGGGACTTAATCATAGGAAACATGTCGAACAACGAAGAAACCGGGCCTTCTGACAGAGATGCAGACGAGATGGATTATGATGGTGAACTACAGTACCTCGACTTTTTGTCTGCTAAGCAGAGTCAAGGTTTGTAGGTCGGCCTCGATGATGGTACTGACGCTGACATTGACACCGACGGCGCAGCCACCGATGGCGGTGCCCAGACCGGAGGGTAAGGTACCGGCAGGGAAGATACTGGCGGAGAAGGTACCGGCACCGATGCCGCTATCAAAAAGAAGAAGCAGAGGATACGAAAACCTAACAAACTCAGCGTTGGACAACTGGTGATCACAAAGATGGCACCTGGCAAGTTTGAGCCATTAGAGTCGGAAGAACCTCGCAAGTGCTATAGGAACCAAGTAGGATGCATCCTACTGGAATGCGCGAGCATCAACGATGATGACTTAAGGAGTAAAGAACATTTGAGGCAGTTGCTCCTGACGAAGTTGCACAACAGATTCAAGTTCCCCGACCGGGATGATAGCATAGAACAACCGTGGGATGATCCTCAGATGAAAAAGATTAACAATCATGGCATGGGCATGTTCAACAATGATTTGGCCTCTTGGAAAGGGAGGGTGAAATGAGCTATTGAGGCTGAGCAACCCCTGTCCAAGATTCTGGAGGAAAATCCGACACTTACTAAAGAGGAGTTGGAAAAGTTCAAGGACACTTGAGCTACCGAGGTAGCCAAGGCTAATGCTGCGAAATTCAAGAGCCTTTAGCAAAGGAACAGGAGGAATCATCGCCTCGGAAGCCGTGGCTACCGCGCTAAAAGGCCCATATGGCATAAGGAGGACGCGGAACGTGAAGCCGCGGGTCTCCTAGACCCCTTCACGAAGTTCACCAACCCCTTGGAGCATGACTTCATCAGGGCCTGCTACAAGTGGGACAAGGAAAAGAAGGTTATTTGCACGGACCAGATCACGAGGAGATTGATTAGACTACTGGTAATTATTCTTTTACCACCTTACATTTAGCTCCTGATCAAGTCTACTACACATTCGTAAACGGTTCACGTTCCTTCTGCAGGAGAAGCAACACCAGCTTGCAGCCGAAAGCCCTACTTCGCCGATGAGGCCCAAGTGGGACACCCCTCTCAACCGGGCCTTGAACAAACTTAAGGGACTCCCTTTGGGCTAGCGGCCGCAATATGGACGTGTGCACGGCGCCAGAGACGGTGCCAAGTGGAAGGTGTTTTACAACGAGGGCCCAGAGGCGAAGAAGCGGAAAAAGAAGTTTAGTCAGGCGAACATCTACGAGAAGGTGAAGCTTGCGTTCGAGAAAAAAGCAGTTGAGGACGTGAAAAAAGCAGCCGAGGAGAAAAATGAGTTGCTATAGCAGGCAGTCGATGCAGCTGTAAATGCCTGCAGAAATGATTTCGCTACTAACTTGGTTCCAGCTATCATGGACGAAGGAAAATCCAGACAAGACGGTACATGATTTCGCCATGCCCAGTTACGTCGCGAGCAACTCCGTGAACAACACCACCGCACCATCACCTGCTCATGCAACCGGGCCTGCTCTCGCACCCGCACCCACTCATAGCAGCCCGTCCTCAGTCTCTGGCGTGCTAGGAGGGCCTTCTTCTTTGGCTGAGCTCGACGCCCTCACGGTAATTACATGTCGCACCAACATATATGTCTAGAATGTTCCATTTTTGTTGCCTTTCGGATGTTTTATGCTGCAGACATGTGTTTGCAGGCCGACGAAACCCCGTGCACCGTACTCTACTTGAGCAAAGTCCAGAAGGTGGATGTGGTAAAGGGGGTGATAACGAAGCCCTTGCAACTCACATTCCACAGCCTGGCGATGCCCGCTGGGCACTTCAGGGTTACCTTGTCGAGTGTGAAATCGAGGCATGAGGATTTGCCTTCTCCATTACAGCTAGGGGGAGAGGACGACGAGACCCCACTGCAGATTGGAAGCTGCAAAGGTTGGGTGCTGCTATGGCCAAAGGATCTTCTTCGTCTGGAGCCGACCGAGAGCACACCAATAACCACACATCAACAAGCATGTATGGAGACCACCACCCCGCCTACGCAATTACCAGCTCTTGTAGTGCCGGGTGAGAGCGGCGGACGACGTGATGAAGGGGGTCCAATAGTGACTGATGTAATCGGCCCCGTAGAACAAAGAATGGATGATGAGATGGATGAGACGGAGGACCCAATGGGTTTCCTCAATACAGGCGCCTATGACGGTGACTTAGATATGACGAGTCAGCCATATGACGAATCGGGCTATCAGCATGCTGATGATGATATGGATGATCTTCCCGGGCAGGAATGTCCTAGCAGGGATTGCAAGAAGTCTCGCTTCATGGGATCCTCATAGGACACGCCTGAACATGCCGCCTCAACACAGGCTCAACTAGTTGGGGGTCGTACAGTGCTTAGCCCGGCAACACTGGGGCAGGGGTTAAGGAAAGGTCTGGAAGGTGTGCCCGGGAAAAAGGAGAGGAAGAGACCGGGGAAGATAGGCTCAGCTTCCTACAAACAAGCCAGAGCACATAGCAGCAAGATGGTGGATTTTGAAGAGCGTGTACCCGTCAAAGGTGCGGCCATGTCACGGGCGAGCCGATGCTACCGCCAAAACTGCTGGAGGCACTATCAGGGGATCTCGGGAGACCGCACGACCATGTGTTGTCGATTGAGAAAAGCCTACTAGCCTCGAAGGATCCAGGATATCCGACATACATGGCTCATGTGCCTGAGGGGAAGTGCTACATCAACACACGGCCCGCAGAGGTGTTCTTCCTGCGATTTGACCATATCTTCAAGATGTTTCTGACAAGGCAGCTCGATTTTACAATCGTCCGCCTTTTTGCAGTACATATGAGCTCCGTCATGAAGAGAGAAGAAGTCTCGCAAATCTGTGTAGTGGATCTGTACTACATGCACGAGTCCTTCTTGAGTCTCGGCGACTTTGAGCATGAAACTGCTAGGGAGTACCTCCAAAACTTCATGGTATAGAACAAGGACCAGGAAATTGTCCTCCTGCCTTATCATCAAAAGTAAGTCAGTTCCAGACAACCCTTTCATACATTTCAATCATTCCTTCTCACTCATATGGAGAATAATTTGAGGTGTCTTTTTCCCCGCAGCAATGGGCGCGCCGTCCTTATCATTCTTTACCCGCGAGTCTCCCACGCCATGTATTTTGACCCTACCAGAAACTATGAGAGGAAGGACTACACCCACATAATGAATATTCTAGATGATGCCTTCCAAGGCTTCAGCATTAGGGGTGGCCACCTGCAGATCAGGAAATAAAGCAACAAGAAGTTGGGTTTCTCGCATAAAACTAACTTTTGCTGCATCCATGTCCCAAAACCTAGCAAGAAAGATGGATTCTACCTCCTCGATCTCATGATTGAGTTCAGCACGGATCACCAAAAGCTCCGCATGATAAGCAGAAACGATGATCATATCTGCAAGTGGGTAGAATCTCATGGAGAAGCGGATTATAAACTTAGAGATGACTTCTTTCGCATCCAAAGGGACATTGCGACGATCATCATGAAAGAAGTCATGGATGAGAAGGGGATGTTCCACCACGGCCCTATATCACGAGCTAATGTCCAAACTCGCATAGGCATGCAACGTCATGACCTCACAGCGTTCTAGAAGCTAGGGTCCATCCTTGATGATATGGAAGGATGGAACTTCTAGTGATTTACGATGCCGATGATGATGATATGTGTTGGTTGAACTTTTATACTTTCTGTAACATTGAAACTTTGTGATGTCCATGGTCCGTGTCGAACTTGCGTAACGCTACATTGTTAGTTCGGGTACGATGACCTGCGTGCCTCTATTTAATTAATTTGCATACTATATGTTGAATCTAGTTGCTAACCCTTTCTTTTTCATGTTGCTCTAGTATATTTTGTTGCATATGATTGTACATTCTCTTGATGAAGATGCATCTCTAACAGGTACCTAGATTCTTGATAGCGAAGAAGCAGTGCTATGTCGTGTACAAAGGGAAAGTTCTGGGAGTGTACGACGAGTGGCCTGAGTGTCAGGCGCAACTGGATGGGGTCTCGGACGCCAGCCATAAAGTCTTCAAAAGCAGACAAGAAGCAGAAGCTAGTTACTTGAGGTTCACGGTAGCGCGAGAGAGGACCCGTAACTGCCGCCTCATGTAATGCATAGTTCCGCTCTCACCCGTAGTGATAGCTCTTCTCGCGTATATCATTGTTTAGATGGATGACGATGTACTTGCAAGTATTCGAGACTTGTATTGCTATTTTTGAAATGATGACGAGAGACCACTTTGTGTTGGATGATGGTTATGATGATGACCACCTTGTATCGCTATGTATATGCTATGATTACATTTGTATGTGTATGATATGCTAGAGGTTATTGTATAAAGGCCTAAACAAAATTCAGCAGCACAAAATATGGAGCAGAAAAAATTCAAAAACTAATAACAATAGCGTACGGTATGGCTTTAGCAGCAGCGAGTTCTTAGCAGTACCGCTCTTTGCTCAAGGGCGCTGCAGCTATTAGCAGCAGCGCTTGTTGCAGACCAGCGCTGCTGCTATCCCTAGGTATCAGTAGCGCTGGTCAGGCCATGCTACTAATAAGCATTAGCTGTAGTGTTGTATCAGTAGCGCAGCCACCCGCGCTACTGATAAGCATTTAACCCGCGCTACTGCTAGGCTTTTCCCTAGTAGTGGTGTGGCGTACCACAAAATGGGACTCCACGAGCTACTATTCATCCACCATCTACTTCCAACCGCACCTCCACGGGCTACTGTTCATCTACCAACTACCTACAGCGTCCACGAGGTCCTGTTCATCAACCCCCAACCGGCTGGGATGTGGTGTACCACGACACGGCCTCCTCTGGGTCCTTTTTATCTAGCGTCAATAGCCTACACGGCGGGGGCCTTGTTCATCTAACCCCCACTGTCTAGGAAGGGGCGTATGAGCGGGCAGTGCTACTTGTGAGCTGCATTGTGATTTCCCCGAAGAGGAGAGGATGATGCAGTACAGTAGAGATAAGTAATTCACTCAGTCAAGAACTAAGGTTATAAATCTAGTAGGAAAACCAAGCAACACCTCGTTAGCAGTACCTACACGCAAAATAACAAATACTTGCACCCAACGCAAACAAGGGGTTGTCAATCCCTTGGCGGTTAATTTTAAGGATCAAATCTCGTAGTGATAAATATATAAATAAAACACAAAATAAAATAAAGTAAATAAAATTGCAACAAGGTATTTTTGGATTTTAGTATATGATAAAAATAGACCAGGGGGGCATAGTTTTCACTAGAGGCTTCTCTCGTGAAGATAGCATACGATGGGTGAACAAATTACTGTTGAGCAATTGATAGAAAAGCAAATAATCATGATGATATCCAAGGCAATGATCATGTATATAGGAATCATGTTCGAGACAAGTAGACCGAATCCTACCTGCATCTACTACTATTACTCCACACATCGACCGCTATCTAGCATGCATAGTATTAAGTTCATAAAGAAGGGAGTAACACCTTAAGCAAGATGACATGATGTAGACAAATTAAACTCAAGCAATATGAATAAATGCCATAGTTTTACCCGTAATGGCAACAATACAAATACGTGTCTTGTCCCTTTCTGTCACTAGGATATAGATCACCGCAAGATTGGACCCATCACAAAGCACCTCTCTCATTGCAAGAAAAATCAATCTAATTGGCCAAACCAAATCAATAGGTCGGAGAGAAATACAAATCTATAATAATCATGCACAAAAGAGTTCAGAGAAGACGCAAACAATATTCACGGATAATCAGATCATAAACTCACAATTCATCAGATCCCAAAAAACACACAACAAAAAGTGATTGCATCGAATAGATCTCCAAGAACATCGACGAGAACATTGTATTGAAGATCAAAGAGAGATAGAAGCAGCCATCTGGCTACTAGCTATGGACCCATAGGTCTGTGGTAAACTACCCACACATCATTAGAAGGGCAGCAAGGTTGATGTAGAGCCCCTCCATGATCGATTCCCCCTCTGTCAGAGTGTCGGAAAAGTCCTCCAGATGGGATCTCGCGAGATCAAAAGCTTGCGGTGGCGGAAATAGTGTTTTCGGTGGCTCTCTATTGGTTTCCCTATTTAGAGAATTCATAGAGGTGGAGTTACGTCAAATGGAGCGAGGGGCACGGGGCACCAGGGCACGCCTACCCCCCTGGGTGGACCTTGGTGGCTTGTGGCCCACTACTTCGTCTTTTGACCCTCTCCCGAAGCTTCTAGTGTCTCTTATGTCCAAAAAAATTCAAAAAGTTTTGTGGCATTTGGACTTCGTTTGGTACTAATTTCCTGAAAAACCAAAAAAGGCAAAAAAAAAAACAACTGGCACTTGGCACTAAGTAATAGGTTAGTCCCCAAAAATGATATATAATTGCATATAAAACATGCAAGATTGATACTATAATAGCATGGAACAATAAAAAATTGTAGATATGTTGGAGACGTATCAACCATCCCCAAGATTAATTCTTGCTCGTCCTCAAGTAGGTAAATGATAAAAACATAATTTGTGATGTAGAATGCTACCTAACATGTTCATCATGCAATCTCTATTTTGTGGCATGAATATTAAGATCCGAATGATTCAAAGCAATAGTCTATAGTTTCACATAAAAACTATAATAATAAGGCATACCAACAAACAATCATGTCTTTCAAAATATCAATGCTAAAGAATGTTATCCCTACAAAATCATATAGCCTTGTCATGCTCCATCTTCTTAACACAAAGTATAAATCATGCACTACCCCGGTGTTAGCCAAGCAATTGGTTCATACTTTTTAAAGCGCTTCAACATTTTCAACTCTCACACAATACATGAGCGTAAGCCATGCATATAGCAGTATGGGTGGAATAGAATTCAATGGTAGAGATTGATATGGAGAAGACAAAAAAGTAGGAAGTCTCACATCGACGAGGCTAATCAACGGGCTATGGAGATGCCCATCAATTGATGTCAATACAAGGAGTAGGGCTTGCCATGCAACGGATGCACTAAGAGCTATGAAAGCTCAAAAAGAAAACTAAGTTGGTCTGCATCCAACTTGCTTGCTGAAGACCTCGGGCATTTGAGGAAGCCCATCATTGGAATATACAGACCAAGATCCATAATGAAAAATTCCCACTAGTCCTATGAAAGTGAAAGCATAGGAGACTTTCTATATGAAAAACATGGTGCTAATTTGAAGCACAAGTGTGGAAACGATAGTAACATTGCCCCTTCTCTCTTTTTCTCCCTTTTGTTGTTGGCTCTTTGGCCTCTTTTTTGTGGGATCTTTTTGGCCTCTTTTTTATTTCCTCACATGGGACAATGCTCTAATAATGAATATGATGATCATCACACTTCTATTTACTTAGAACTCAAAAATTACAACTCGATACTAGAACAAAATATGACTCTATATGAGTGCCTATGGAGGTCTACTGGGATGTGCAATGATCTAGCGTCACATGTATAAAAAATGATGAACGATGCCTGAGCCACAAATACTATGTTAGCTATGTGATCACGCAAAGCAATATGACAATGATGATGTGTATCATAAAAACATAATGGTGGAACTTGCATGATCTCAGAATGGCTATGGAAATGCCATAATAGGTGGGTATGGTGGCTGTTTTGAGAAGATATAAGGAGGCTTATGTGTGATAGAGCGTATCATATCATGGGGTTTGGATGCAACGGTGAAGTTTGCACCACATCTCAAGGTGATAAAGGGCAATGTATGGTACCGAAGAGGCTAGCAAATTGTGGAAAGCTGAGAGTGCGTATAATCCATGGACTGACATTAGTCATAAAAAACTCACATACTTATTGCAAAAGTTTATTAGCGCTTGAAGAAAAGTACTACTACGCATGCTCCTAGGGGGGAGGTTGGTAGGAGTTAACCATCGCGCTCCCCCGACCTTCACGCAAAGGAAGACACTCGATAACAAACCGTGCTCCAACCTCATAGCATAATGGGAGACTATACGTGCATGCTTCGGGAAACACACATCTTAACACCAATATTCTTACTAAACCACAATTACTCACTAGCACAACCCACATATTATCACCTTTATATCGCAAAACTATTGCAAGGAATCAAACTTATCATATTCAGTGATCTAAATGAAAGTTTTTGTTATATCCCTCTTCAATACCTATCATATTAGGACCAAATTCATAACTTGTACTAATTGACATTACTATTGTCAACTCTTAAAAGGATATAAGTGAAGCATGAGAGTGCAACTATTTCTTTAAAATATAACCACCGCCGTGCTCTAAAAGAAATAAGTGAAGCACTAGAGCAACTGCCTAACTCAAAAGATACAAGTGAAGCACATAGAGTATTCTAACAAATCATGAATAATGTGTCTCCCTCTAAAAAAGGTGTGCTCAATTAAGATGATTGTGACAAACTAAAATTCAAACAAAGCAAAGACTCATATAATACACGACGCTCTAGGAAAAACTCATATCATGTGATGAATAAAAATATAGCTCCAAGTAATTCTACCAATAGTTGGTAGAAAAGAAAGAGGGGATGCCTTTCGGGGCATCCCCAAGCTTAAATGCTTGGGAGTCTTTGAATATTACCATGGGGTGCCTCGAGCATCCCCAATCTTAGGTTCTTGCCACTCATTATTCCTACATCCATCGTGATCTCACTCAAAAACTTGAAAACTTCGGCACACACAACTCAACAAAAACCTTCGTGATATTCGTTAGTATAACAAAGCAAATCACTAGTTCAGGTACTATTGTACACCCATTCATATTTTATTATTGCATTATACCTACTATATTCTAACTTCACCATGGCTTATACCCCCCAATACATTCCATAGATTCATCAAAACAAGCAAACAATGCAACAAAATAGCATATGTCAAAAACAGAACAGTCTGCAATAATTTGAACAATGACCATACTTATGTAACTCAAAACAATTCTAAAAAATTAGGAAAATGTGGGAAATTTGTATTTCAATCATGCGTAAAACATTCAGAATTTTATCATGCTCCTGCGAATTTTAACAATTCTTCTACTGGATGCAAAAGTTTTGTTTTTGCACAGAATCAAAGCAACTATCATCCAAATCATCCCAAAGGCTTAACTTGGCACAAACACTAATTTAAACACCAAAGCGCAACCATAATAGTAGCATAATTGTGCGCACACAAAAAATAGAAAAGGAACTAGAAAAATAAGATAACTATTGGGTTGCCTCAAAACAAGCGCTATTGTTGTACGCCCCTAGCTAGGCATAATGCATAGTTTCAAGTGTTGTCATCTTTCATCTTAATCCCATAGGTGACCCTCATAGTAGATTCATATGGTGGCTTAATTTTCTTTCTAAGGAAGTGTTCCATAGTCTTCTTTAACAGAAATTGAAATTTTATTTTCCCTTCTTTCATATCAATAATAGCACCTATGGTTCATTGGAAAGCAAGGTTGTCAGAATCACGATTCTGTTTTATGATTCTAGGACTTTACGATCCAAAGTAACCCCTCTGATTCTATGATTTTAGTCTCTAGGATCTACGTTTCTATGATCTTGATAGTGAAGATTCTATGATTTGTGATCCTACCATCAGATCCCCGATCCGATTCAAAATCACGATTCTCACAACCTTGTAGGAAAGGCCTACTAAGTACTATGGGACAAGACAGATTGCAATCAAATCAAGCACAATGAAATCAACACGAACATTATTCCTATTTGCAAGAATAAGAACATCATTTATTCTAGCCAAAGGTTTCTTAATAGTGGAATCCGCTAAGTGCAAAATAAGAGAACATTCATCCATATTCACAGTCAAAAAAAAACATTCATCCATATTGGTAAAACCTAGCACATCACATAGAGATTTTGGTATTGTGCAAACGCCGACACCCAAATCACATAAAGCATTGCACTCATAATATTTAATTTTAACCTTAATGGTAGGTTCCCACTCATCATATAATTTCCTAGGTATTGAAACCTCCAATTCTAACTTTTCTTCTAAAGCTTTCATCGTCGCTTCTACAATATGCTTAGTAAAAGTCTTATTTTGTCCATAAGGATTGGGTGAATTTAATTAGCATGGATTTCAACAAGGAAATACACTCAATTAAAAAACAACTATCATAATTAAAGTCCTTGAAATCCAGAATAGTGGGCACATCGCTATTTAAAGTTTTGACGTCTCCAAACCCATTTTTCTCTTTTTTTAATTAAATTTTCACCCTTTGGATAATTGGGGTGCCTTCTAGATAAAGTTGAATCTTCTTCAGTCCCCTTTTCACCAAGTATAATATCACTAAACAAAGATTCAATTGGTGTAACACCAATCATTTTAGAAGAATCGATTTTTCTAAGAATTCTCATGTAGCCCTCAACCTAGCGGTTCTTTCTTTAATTTCATCCATGTAGATATAAAGAGCTTTGATTGATTTATTAATATCAAGCTTGGGTGGCAAAATTTTAGATTTAAGATTTTCCACATCATGAACAATTCTATCCATGCTCTTTGACATATCATTAAGTTTACTCAATATTTCTTGTATCATAGTATTGAATTTTTTTTGAGCATTAATAAATTCTTTAATGCTACTTTCAAGATCAGAGGGCATCTTATAAATTACTATTATTATTATTATAAGAATTACCATAGGAATTGTAATAATTATTAGAGGAATTTCCAGGAAATGACCTAGGATTAAAATTACCTCTATAAGCGTTACTATTGAAATTATTTCGTGAGACAAAATTCACATCTACGAGATCATTATTTTAATCAATTAAAGTAGACAATGGCACAACATTATGATCAATATGAGAACTTTTACTAGTAACCATTTTTCATAAGCGCATCTACTTTATCACTCAAAGTATTAGTTTCTTCAACATAATTCACTTTTTTGCTAGTAGGAGTTCTTTCAGTATGCCATTGTGCATAATTTACCATAATATTATTAATAAATTTGGTGGCTTCTCCTAATATGATTTCCATAAAGGTACCTCCCGCAGTAGAATCTAAAATATTTCTAGAAACAAAGTTCAACCCACATTAAAATTTTGTATGATCATCCACAAACTTAAACCATTAGTAGGGCAATTTATTACCATTAATTTCATCCTCTACCGAGATTGGGCAACATTTTCATGCTCAATTTGCTTAAAATTCATAATTTGAATTCTAAGAGAAATAATTTTCATGGGAGGAAAATACTTGACAATAAAAGCATCCTTACACTTATCCCAAGAATCAATACTATTTTGTGGCAAGGATGAAAACCAAGTTTTAGCGCAATCTCATAGTGAGAACGGAAATAAATTTAATTTGACAATATCATTATCCAAATCTTTTTTCTCTTGCATATTGCACAACTCAATGGAAGTGTTAAGATGGGATGCAACATCTTCATCAGGAATACCGAAAAATTGTTCTTTCATAACAAGATTTAACAAAGTGGCATATAATATCACAAGACTCCGCACTAGTGGCGGGAGGAGCAATCGGAGTACTAATAAAATCATTATTATTAGTATTGGAAAAGTCACACAATTTTGTATTTTCTTGAGACATCGCGACAAAGCAAGAGAACAAGCAAAAAGGCAGATGAAAAATATTTTTGTATTTTTGTGAAAACGTTTTAGAAGTGGGGAAATGAAAACGAGAGTCGAATGGCAAATAATATAAATGCAAGGAGATGAAAGTTTATGCGATGGTACTTGATAGATGTTGATGATGTCTCTCCGGCAATGACGCCAGAAGTTCTTCCTGCTACTTGTGAGATGCGTTGGGATTTCCCCGAAGAGGAGAGGATGATGCAGTACAGTAGAGATAAGAATTCCCCCAGTTAAGAACCAAGGTTATCAATCTAATAGGAGAACCAAGCAACACTCGTTAGCAGTACCTACACACAAAATAACAAATACTTGCACACAACGCAAACAAGGGGTTGTCAATCCCTTGATGGTTAATTGCAAGGATCAAATCTCATAGTGATAGATAGATAAATAAAACACAAAATAAAATAAAGTAAATAAAATTGCAGCAAGGTATTTTTGGATGTTAATATATGATAAAAATTAGACACGAGGGTCATAGTTTTTCACTAGAGGCTTCTCTCTTGAAGATAGCATAGGGTGGGTGAACAAATTACTATTGGGCAATTGATAGAAAAGCGAATAATCATGAAGATATCCAAGGCAATGATTATGTAGATAGGCATCACGTCCGAGACAAGTAGACCGACTCTTGCCTGCATTTACTACTATTACTCCACACAACAACCACTATCCAGCATGCATCTAGAGTATTAAGTTCATAAAGAATGGAGTAACGCCTTAAGTAAGATGACATGATGTAGACAAAGTAAACTCAAGCAATATGAATAAACCCCATAGTTTTACCCTTAGTGACAACAATACAAATATGTGTCTTGTCCCTTTCTGTCACTGGGATATAGATAACCGCAAGATTGAACCCATCACAAAGCACCTCTCCCATTGCAAGAAAAATCAATCTAGTCGGCCAAACCAAATCAATAAATCAGAGAGAAATACAAAGTTGTAATAATCATGCATAAAAGAGCTTAGAGAAGACTCAAATAATATTCATAGATAATCTGGTCATAAACTCACAATTCATCGGATCCCAACAAACACACCACAAAAAGTGATTACATCGAATAGATCTCCAAGAGCATCGAGGAGAAAATTGTATGGAAGATCAAAGAGAGAGAAGAATCCATCCAGCTACTAGCTATGGGCCCGTAGGTCTGTGGTAAACTACTCACACATCATCGGAAGGGTAGCAAGGTTGATGTAGAGCACCTTCGTGATTGATTCCCCCTCCATCAGAGTGCCGGAAAGGGCTCCAGATGGTGTCTCGCGAGATCTGAAGCATGCGGTGGCGGAAAAAGTGTTTTGGGTGGTCCTTTTTTGGTTACCTGATTTTAGAGAATTTATAGAGGCGCAGTTAGGTCAAACGGAGCAAGGGGCATAGGGCACTAGGGTGCACCTACCCCCCTGGGTGCATCCTGGTGGGTTGTGGGCCACTCCTTCATCTTTTGACCCTCTCCCAAAGCTTCTATGGTCTTTTATGTCCAAAAAAATCGTGAAAAAGTTTCTTGGCATTTGGACTTCATTTGGTACTGATATCCTAAAAAACCAAAAACAGGCGAAAAATAGCAACTGGCACTTGGCACTAAGTTAATAGGTTAGTCCCAAAAAATGATATATAATGGCATATAGTTGCATATAAAACATCCAAGACTGGTAGTATCAGGTGGCTGCAATGAGAACTATTCATCCACAACCAACCAACCGGCAAGGTCAACTCACCACGTCTCACCCAAGGTGCTCCATGGATGCATGTCTTGACTCCATCTATATGTACGTATTGCACACGTAACAGATAGAAACGTACATTGTTCATTGAGAGGCAATGCAACCAACTGGCTAGGTCAACACTCATGTCTCACACGAGGGCTTGATCCAACATATCGATTGATCGACTTCAATAAGCAACCATGTAGGGATCGATCGTTCGGGTTCAGTTAGCATTGAAGGGATCAATCGGCTTCAGTTAGCAGCGGGAATCACTCAAGTACAGTTAGAAACATAAGGATCAATCGGCTTAAGTATGTAGTGGAATGAATCACTCATGTTCAGTACATAGTGCAAGGGATCGATCAATCGCTTGGTTAGCGAACGCCTCGCACACACACACGCGCGTATGAGAGAAACACGCAAACCACACTGCATCGGCCGGCCCCGACCACTGACCGATTTCCCACGTAGCCGGGAAATCCCGAGAAAAAGGTCTTCCTCACTTCTACCATGATCTTTTACTTCATTTTACGGCCCAAAGAATATCATGCAGGTCCGACTCTAGCCCGCACAGGACGAAAAGCCCAGTTTCTGGCATAATTTGTTGTCACAGAAGTAGGAGCCCACCACATCTATGATGGTATGTGTTTTTTTCACAATTATCATCATGGAAGTGTCACATCCATGACAGAAACAGTTTTGGTTCGGGCCATAATGTCATGGAAGTGTCTTTTTGTAGTGTTGGTGCAAAAACAACTTCCCTGACCTCTTCGAGGAACTTCAGACTCTGCGCTGAGGCTCCGCCACATTAGGTTCATGGGCATTGGTGTCCTTGCATGGACTCTTTGGATGATTCGTAATAATATAGCGACTTAGCGTACTCCGCTTCGACAACCTTCTGACGCTATCTGCAAAATATATGGCTCCTTGCAGCTCCGGCACGCGCTTAGCCGAGTGACTAAACGTGACGCCATCGACATCCTCATCGTAGATCTTCGGTCGTTGGCTCTCCGTTTGGCTCCTCCACTTCCCCCACCACCTTCTCAGCCGGATTAGTCCATGAGATCCCCGTGGTCGTGGTTGTGGCGTCGCCGCGGCCGTTGTATATTGTTTGTAGTTCTTTTGGGCTTGTTGAGTTGTGCCCTCAGCATTAACCTCTTGTACTTTGCTCGTTTGTTACTGTGTGTGTGTCGCGTGGTGTGGATCTTTGTGTTGAACTCATTGGCTCTAGTGGTTTGCTTTATATATAAAGCGGGGCGAAAGTCTTTTTGGGTAAACAATCATACTCTTGCTTCAAATTAAGCATCTCGAAGCCTAGCTTCTGACGAGTTTTAAATGAATCCTCTATGATCCTTTAGCTGAGTTTGATGTGTTAACTTAAGAGTGTCTAGCTTTCTAGTTAACGCTCATTCTCACTCTTTGATTTAACAAACTATTTTTCTTCTCTATCTCACATGCTAGCAAGTGTGCCATATCTCACATCACAATCATCCTCATTAAGTAAATCATCTTCGTGCTATTGAAATCCACAAACTTGGGGCGTGTTACGTTGGGGCCATTGGCCATTAAGTATCTTAAAGATCCACCAATTCCTTCATTATGGTAAATTGAGAAAACACTTGGGTTTTGATGGAGGGAAGTGCAATATCGAATTGCCTTCGCTGCAGAGTTAGAGTGATAACTAGCTTCGGAGTTGTCGTCCGATTCAAAACCGTATACCAATTTATTTTTTGCGCGTGAACTTTTCTTGAGATCTCTTGGGGTACTTGTCCTTCTTGTTTATTCGGTTGCATCTACGAGGTCTTCTCTCATTTTTATCATTGTTACTCCTTCTCTTTCTTGCTAAAGAACCTTTTCTTTTGGGAGGAGCTGTACAATCCGATGAGAAATTTCCGATCTGTCAACAATTTCAGCAATTTTCATCATGATCGGAAGGTCTTGACTTGGAGTAGCTTCTCTATCCTTGAACTTGTTCTTGCAAAACTTATTGAACACTTGAAGTGTTTGGAGTGTCACTAGTGGCCTTGTAAGCACTATTAGTCGATTAACAATCAAGTTCCTCTTTTCCCTTGAGTATCATCTCATGTACCACAATCCTTTCAATCACTTTCGTAGCTTTAAGATCTTTGTAAATCAGGCACCATTTGGATCAATATGCACATGGTCTACTGGCTTCCTCCGGTGGCAATGAGGTGGATGGGTAGAAAGGAGACCGGGATGGCGGCAAATGGTTCGCCTGGCTTCCTCTGAGAGGGCGTCCCCTTGTTCAACGACTGAGTGCCTTATGTGAACATACATCCAGTGATACAGTTCTACAGAAATGGCAAAATCTTATCATCCAACAAATCGAAATACCAGAATCCACACAACACAGAATCAAACCATTAGTTTTATCGCAAAAAAGAAAAAGGGTTTGTTTAGGACACATCTAGATGTACTCTAGTTATTGCACTTTTTTCCGAGAGTACGCCAAAACCGTACCTTAATTTTATAGAAGAGAAGAGTATGGATCAATTTACAAGAAGATCAAGGATGGAAGCGAGCTTCCATCGAGGACGCGCACCCTAGCACACCCTACACGCTAGACTATGCCTACACTCTCACAAAACGTGCCATAACCTCCTCCTCCCAAGCCCGCCAACCGCCAACCTCCACTCTTTAAGCTTTGCAATGATGGCAAGGGCCAGATCCGACACAGTCTTCTGCTGGTTGGTACGATGGAACACTCTGGCATTGCGTTGCTTCCATAAATCCCAGGTGGCCGCAATGATCACCGTGTCGAAGCCATGCTTGAAACGCTTCCTGAAGTGAGCCCTCCTAGCCAGCCACCAATCCAGCAAACTATCCTCCGGCTCCGGAATGTTGCCCTGCAAGCTCAACGCCTTGAAGATGTTATGTCATACTTCCCTAGCGTAGACGCACTGTACAAGAATGTGTTCCGCGTTGTCCTCATCTTGCAGGCACGTGTAGCAAGTAGACGGGGCATCCTGAAGGCCATGCATTGCTCTTCTGTTAGACGTCCAAATCCGATGTTGCATTGCCAACCATACGAAGATTTTACACTTTAGAAGAACCCAACGAAGTTATTGCACATTCAAGTGACACAATCAAACCGAACATAAAAGGAAAAAAAAAATTCAGCTGAGCAAGTGTAGACCGCGGTCGGTGGTGCTCGTGCCCACTTCGCCCTCCACTCCTCTCCCCCGTCTACAACCGCCGCCGTCTCCACCACACCACACGGCCGCCTTTTCCTCCGCGTAGCCTTCCCCCCATATTCCAGTTCGGCAAGCTCGCCAGTCACCAAGCTCCTCCTGGACAGGAAAGCAACAGCGCAGCGCGGCTTCACTGGTTTCGCGCTCAATTAAAGAGCGAGTCTTCGAAGGCCTTCCATGGCTCAGCCGTCGCTGCTCCTCGGCTCTCCGGCATCGGTCGTCCTCCTCCTTCTCACCTTCTTCCAAGGTATCGATCCACCCGACAGTCCATCCAGTAGTGCTTGTGGAAGTGGTATTCTCGTTGGATTGGTCCCGATTTGGAGGCGCGCGGTAGAGCTGCGAGCTTGGTTTTCAATTTGGTGAGCTGAGTGTTCGGATTTGTGTATTTTTTCTGCGGCGCACAGGGCCGGTAGTAAACGCCATCACGTTCACCTTCGCCAACCGGTGCACGGACACGGTGTGGCCCGGGTTGCTCTCGGGCTCCACCTCGCCGCCGCTGGAGACCACCGGCTTCGCGCTCTCGCCGGGCCAGTCGCGCTCAATCTACGGGCCCACAGGGTGGTCGGGCCGCTTCTGGGCGCGCTCTGGCTGTAATTTCAACGGCGGCAAGGGCACCTGCGTCACGGGGGACTGCGGCTCCGGCGAGATAGAGTGCCGCGGCGCCGGGGCCACCCCGCCCGCCACGCTCGCGGAGTTCACCCTCGACGGCGACGGCGGGAAGGACTTCTACGACGTCAGCCTTGTCGACGGCTACAACCTGCCCATGCTCGTGCAGCCGTCCGCGCCTGGGTGCCCCGACACCGGGTGCCTCGTCGACCTCAACGAGCGCTGCCCCTCCGAGCTCCGCTCCGGCGGCGGCCTCGCCTGCCGCAGCGCCTGCGAGGCCTTCGGCAAGCCCGAGTACTGCTGCAACGGCGCCTACGGGAACCCTGACACGTGCCACCCCTCCCAGTACTCGCAGCTCTTCAAGTCTGCGTGCCCCAAGTCCTACAGCTACGCCTACGACGACGCCACCTCCACCTTCACCTGCAACCACACGGATTACACCATTACCTTCTGCCCGCAGTCCAATCCTTACAGGTACCTTCCTCTGAATAGTTTCTGATGCTATGACACTACGATCTAGTTGAAATCATAGTGTTTCAGATCTGAATCTGATTCAGCTCAACAATGATATTTTCTCTGGGCTGGAAAATATAATGAGATTTTGATTTGGAATGGGGAACGGGGAAAGAAGAGAAAGTGAGAAAGTTAGGCTTGGAGCAAGGAAAAGAAGCTTTGACTGATTGAGTTCTTTTTCTTTCGCCTTTGTTCCATCCCCATCCCCACCTTTCGCCTTTGTTACAATGCCTTTGAGTCTCTAATTAGATCAATCACCTTTGACGCTTCGCAGTGGCAAACCGAAGCACGCATTGCGGAGGCCGAGCCATGAGCAGCTTGAAGACGACGTGTGGCTGGCATCTTTGAAGAAAACCAGCGGCGCCCGTGGAAGCACCATGGCATCGTGGTCGGCGTCCGGAGGTTTCCAAGCCGCCCTGGCAATTGCTGTGGCGGTCGTGCTTGCCGGGGCACAGGGGGATCATCCCCGTTTCAGCTTGTTATGACCGGAGAAGGCAGGCGATTCTTCATCCCTAGGAATGATTTCCCGAGTTTTTTTTTTAGGATCAAAAGAGGACCAGGGCACTAGAGGAAGAGACGTGGATAGCATGTTCTTTAGGCCTTTTTGCTTGTTGATAAAGAACATGACGCGTCCTCAAGTTGACAATTGTAGTTGTTCTAGTAGTGGTATTTCATATTGCTTTATTGCCTTTTTGAAAACATTGTTCTTCGGGTTATATTCGTCTTTGTGCGCAATTTTTTTGTGGGAATCCTGATCAGTGCAGCACTGTCAAGTATCGTCACTAGGAGATCGCAAGCTTTGAAGTGGGAAGGCTGTAAGATCTGAATATACTATTGCTCTGCCTTTTGAGCTCCTTTTTTTTTTTTGTAAAAGTCTGAAATGCCTTCTTACAAGTGAAGCATGAAGTTGACCTGTGAGTAGCAATTATGTTCGCATAGGAAAACATAAATAAAAAATGTAACATTATGTGCAGATCATGTTTGAGCTGTAAATCAATTTTCTGTCGTCACTGAAGATATGATGTTCGGTGCCGAAAGAGAAAGAAAGCCAAAAGAGGAGGCAGTCAGGCGAAGATGCTGACTGCTGCCTGTTACAACTGATCATCTACTCGGAATACCAATTGGCGTAGCAGTATAGTAAGCAGGGTTCCCCGTTTGGCATAATACTGACAAGAGTACGTGAAGAATGACACAGTAGACATATCTGATAAGTTTCCTGCATTTTTTGTCCATTCGATGTTACTATGAGCACATCAGGCGTAGGAATAGTTCTAGCCATGTCACACTTTGCCTTTGGTCTCTTCACTTCAGACGTCCATTGTTCATGTACCATCAACTGACCTTCTCCGTTAATGCTACCCCTGCACTAACAAGCTGAAGGCGACATCTCATCTTGCACCTTTCTTATTTCACCGGCTAATGCTGGCAAATCATACTTTTGGAAGATGCAGCGGTTTATCTTAAAGTTTTCTTGTCCTGTTTCGACATCTGGTGGCCAGATTGCTTCTTTGTTTGGTTGTGATCATATTTATGCTTTTGCTTAATTAAATACACAGAGGGCCAATGCTAAGGCATCTGTCGGGTGAAACTTCCATCTTTTGCATTGCAACATCAAACTCTCACATATAACTTTTTTGTGTGCACAAATTTCTGTCAAGATCTCAAAAAATCATTCTAAGGTGTTGCAACAGTTCAAACATTCCCACACAGTAAAACAATTAGGGCACACACTAATCTCTATTTTGTTGCAACAAAAACAAAAGTTGAAATGGGGGTGCAACATATTATGTGACATGAAAAAACGACGCAACAAACTAGAATAACATAGGCAACAACTAACAAAACACATTGCAACATACTTCATCGTTCCAAATTAACTAGAATTCTAGATTTATCCGAAGGCAAACTTCCTAAGTTTGATCAAGTCTAAAAAAAGGTGTTAGCATCTGTAGATCAAACACAAGGTGTTTATCTCTCTATAATTTAATTGTTGCAATAGCTAATTCACCAGAATTTGCATTTGAATTCGAATGTAGGCACAACTCAACATATTTCTATTCTATCATACAGATCAACATATGCTCAAGAATCACAACCACCAAAATTAATAGTACAATACAACAGTGTAGGTCACAAGTTGACATAAACACTTAGCGTTAGCAACATTCGAGACGGTTAAAAGAACGGCAAAAGACGGTCGGTTTGTTGCCGAAGGTGAAGAAAAGGAAGACCCATATTGTACCCTCCTCCATGTGCAAGGCTTTAACTACACTAGATGACCCGTTGCGCCATTGGCGCAAAGACCAACTTGAAAGCACAAGTGCTCCCTGGGTGATTTTGGTAATTAATGTCAACATATCCCTTGTTGGACTAATATTTTTATCAAGTATATTTCAGATAAGTTCGGCAGTGGAGTAGCAAGGACAAGAGGATGTGAAACCCCTCAAAATACTATAGACAAGGATTGACAAAAGCTCAAGAATCTACATTTTTGTTTAAGTGATCGAATATCACATTGAGTTCATAGGAAATCCAATACTATTAAAAGGGGATGAGGTGTTGCTTAATGATCTATTTGCTCAAGTGCTTAGTGATATTGCTCCAAAACCCTCAACCACTTTCTCTACCCAGATATGTCCAAACCCTAAATTCCCAACTCAACCACACCGATATTTCCTACCCGGAGCCACTGAGTTCATCTGGACTTAGCCACTGCCAAAACCCTAACAATTCGATTCCACCAATATGGATCTCGGTCCGACCGAGATGGCCTTGTCAGCTCTCTATGACTTGTTGCAATCAATTCGGTCCCACTGAGATGTTGCAATCGGTCTCACCGAGATGGCTTGACCGATCTCCATTGCCTTATGGCTTCACTTCAGTCCCACCGAGATGGCCTTGCCAGCTCTCTGTGACTTGCTGCAATCAATTCGGTCCCACCAGTTGTTGCAATCACCGAGATGATGTGATCGGCGCCACCGAGATGAGGTTTTCCCTAATCCCTAGCACATCGGTCCCACCTAGTTGTTCCCTTCGGTCCCATAGAGATTCCTAATGTTCATATTTTTACACAGATTGGTGCCACCAAGTTTTCTGATCGGTGCCATCAAGATGGGTCAAAAGTGTGTAACGGTTGGATTTTGTGTGGATGCTATATATATATATATATATATATATATATATATATATATATATATATATATATATATATATATATATATATCCCTCCACCCCCTCCTCCTCAAGGAGAGAGCATCAGAATGTTCCTACACTTCCACCATTCATTTTTTGAGAGACAACCACCTAATCATGTGTTGAGATCAAGAGTTTCCATTCCTACCATTTGAACCTTGATTTCTAGCCTTCCCCAAGTTACTTTCTACTCAAATCCTTCTTTCACCATAGCCAAATCTGCGTGAGAGAGTTGAGTATTGGGAGCGGCTATCATTTGAAGCACAAGAGCAAGGAGTTCATCATCAACACACCATCTATTTCCTTTTAGAGAGTGTTGTCTCCTAGATTTGTTAGATCTCCCTTGGGAACCTCCGGCATGATGTGGAGTTGAATCAAGAAGTCTGTAAGGGCAAGGAGATCGCCTACTTCGTTAAGATCTACCCGAGTGAGGCAAGTCCTTCGTGGGCTATGGCCATGGTGGGATAGAAATGTTGCTTTTTCGTGGACCCTTTGTGGGTGGAGCCCTCCGTGGACTCGCGCAACCATTACCCTTTGTGGATTGAAGTCTCCATCAACATGGACATATGATAGCACCACCTATCAGAACCACGCTAAAAATTCTCCGCGTCTCCATTGTGTTTGCACACTCCAATACCATCCCTTTACATTCTTGCAATCACATGCTTTACTCTTTCCGCTACTCATACTCTTTCTATGCTTGTGTAAAATGTATTGTGTACCCTGTAACATGTGCTAAACTCAACCTTAACTTGAAGAAGCTAAAAACTGTCACTTTTACTTGTTAAGGGTCTAGTCACCCCCTCTAGACCTCTCTTCTTGATCCTTTCAATTGGTATCAAAGCATTTGTCTCCATTGCTTTGGTTTAATTATCATTGGGGGGAGATGGACGAGTCTACGTTCGTGAGTATTGGACATAGAGTGCCCATTCTTGATGGGAGTCTTATGGTTCTTGTAAAAGTGAGATGCTTGAGATTTTCAATGAATACAATTTGAACTAGTATATTCTTATCCTTATGTGCCTCCCATTGATCCTTTGCATCCTACCCCGATGAGTATCTTGACATGGTTCACAATCTTAGGATTGTTAATCTTATCATTAGAGAATTGTCTAGAAATGTGCTTGTTTGCTTGCCAACCTTTGAATGCGCATATATTATATTGAATTATCTTGAGGAACGCTTTCCAAATTACTCTTTGAAAAATCTGAATGAAATTCTTCAAAAGTCCATTGCTTTCCATAAGATGAAGCCTAGTGATCCCAAGTTTGATAAATGTCTATTTGAGCTCCGTGATCTTATGCGTGCCAAGGGTGATGTTGGAGCCATTAGTAGCATCATCACGGAAACCATTAGAATTCACAAGCTTGCACATTCTCATGGTCATAAATCTAATGAATCACTTGAACTAGGTGATGAATACACACATGACGATGATGATGACATTGAGCATGGTATTAGGACGAGGACGAAGAATTTGACATCGAATGTGAGAAGACTATGAGGAATCTTAGTCTCATGGCGAATCTTCGAAATTACATATCCAGAGGAAAAGAGAGATAGTGGATGTATCAATCACATGACCGGAGATAAAGACATGTTCTGTGAGCTTGCCAAAAATGATGGTCCACGCAAGTATGTGACTTTTGGAGACAACTCCAAGGGAAAACAAGTTGGAGGAAGTCATTCCGTGAAGAACATCATGACCACAAGAAGGTTACTTGAGCTACTTCACATGGACCTCTTCGGTCCCAGTGCTTACAAAAGTCTTGGTGGTAACTCTTTCAGTTTGGTCATTGTTGATGATTTTTCCAGATTTACGTTGGTGTTCTTTCTTGATGAAAAATCGCAGGTCCAAAAAATCTTCAAGAACTTCGCTAAGAAGGCCTAAAATCAATTTGAAGTGAAGATCAAGAATGTTCGAAGTGATAATGGAACGGAGTTCAAGAACACTAATATGTGTTGGGGAACGCAGTAATTTCAAAAAAATTCCTACGATCACGCAAGATCTATCTAGGTGATGCATACCAACGAGAGGGGAGAGTGTGTCCACGTACCCTCATAGACCGAAAGAGGAAGCGTTATGTAACGCGGTTGATGCAGTCGAACATCTTGGCGATCCAACCGATCAAGTACGGAACGCACGACACCTCTGCGATCTGCACACGTTCAGCTCGGTGACGTCCCTCGAACTCTAGATCCAGCTGAGGCCGAGGGAGAGTTCTGTCAGCACGATGGCGTGGTGATGGTGATGATGAAGTTACCGGCGCGGGGCTTCGCCTAAGCACTACGATGATATGACCGAGGTGGAAATCTGTGGAGGGGGGCACCGTACACGGCTAAAAGATCAACTTGATCAACTTGTGTGTCTATGGGGTGCTCCCCTCCTCCGTATATAAAGGAGGGGAGGAGGGGGTCGGCCGACCTCATGGTGCGCCCCAAAGTGGGGATTCCTACTCCTACTAGGAGTAGGTTTCCCCCCTTTCCTAGTCCACAAGCCCATGTAGGCCCATTAAGCCTCCGGGGTGTTCCGGTAACCCTCCGGTACTCCGGTTTTATCCGAAACTTATCTGGAACACTTCCGGTGTCCGAATATAGCAGTCCAATATATGAATCTTTATGTTCGACCATTTCGAGACTCCTCGTCATGTCCGTGATCTCATCCGGGACTCCGAACAACCTTCGGTACATCATATCACATAAACTCATAATACCAATCGTCATCGAACGTTAAGCGTGCGGACCCTACAGGTTCAAGAACTATGTAGACATGACCGAGACACGTCTCCTGTCAATAACCAATAGTGGAACCTGGATGCTCATATTGGTTCCTACATATTCTACGAAGATCTTTATCGGTCAAACCGCATAACAACATACGTTGTTCCCTTTGTCATCGGTATGTTACTTTCCCGAGATTCGATCGTCGGTATCATCATACCTAGTTCAATCTCGTTACCGGCAAGTCTCTTTACTCATTCCGTAATATTTCATCCCGCAACTAACTCATTAGTCACAATGCTTGCAAGGCTTATTGTGATGAGTATTACTGAGAGGGCCCATAGATACCTCTCCGAAACACGGAGTGACAAATCCTAATCTCGATATATGCCAACCCAACAAACACCTTCGGAGACACCTGTAGAGCACCTTTATAATCACCCTTTTACGTTGTGACGTTTGGTAGCACATAAAGTGTTCCTTCGGTATTAGGGAGTTGCCTAATCTCATAGTCTGAGGAACTTGTATAAGTCATGAAGAAAACAGTAGCAATGAAACTAACACGATCATAATGCTAAGCTAACAGATGGGTCATGTCCATCACATCATTCTCCTAATGATGTGATCCCGTTCATGAAATGACAACACATGTCTATGGTTAGGAAACATATCCATCTTTGATTAACGAGCTAGTCAAGTAGAGGCATACTAGGGACTATAAGTTTTGTCTATGTATTCACACATGTACTAAGTTTCTGGTTAATACAATTCTAGCATGAATAATAGATATTTATCATGAATTAAGGAAACAAGTAATAACTTAATTATTGCCTCTATGGCATATTTCCTTCAGTCTCCCACTTGCACTAGAGTCAATAATCTAGATCACATAGTAATGATTCTAACACCCATGGAGCTTTGGTGCTGATCATGTTTTGCTCGTGGAAGAGGCTTAGTCAACGGGTCTGCAATATTCAGATCCGTGTGTATCTTGCAAATCTCTATGCCCCCCTCCAAAACTTGATGGCGGATGGAATTGAAGCGTCTCTTGATGTGCTTAGTTTTCTTGTGAAATCTGGATTCCTTTGCCAAGGCAATTGCACCAGTATTGTCACAGAAGATTTTCATTGGACCCGATGCACTAGGTATGACACCTAGATCGGATATGAACTCCTTCATCCAAACTGCTTCATTTGCTGCTTCCGAAGCAGCAATGTACTCTGCACGTAGATCCCGCCACGACGCTCTGGTTGGAACTGCACCAACTGACAGCTTCTCCATTCAATAAAAATACGTATCTAGTTTGCGACTTAGAGTCATCCGGGTCAGTGCTAAAGCTTGCATCGACGTAACCGTTTACGACGAGCTCTTTTTCACCTCCATAAATGAGAAACATATCCTTAGTCCTTTTCAGGTATTTCAGGATGTTCTTGACCAATGTCCAGTGCTCCACTCCGGGATTACTTTGGTACCTCCCTGTTATGCTTATAGCAAGGCATACATCAGGTTTGGTACACAGCATTGCATACATGATAGAACCTATGGCTGAAGCATAGGGAATGACTTTCATTTTCTCTCTATATTCTATAGTGCTCGGGCATTGAGTCTGACTCAACTTCAAACCTTGTAACATAGGCAAGAACCCTTTCTTTGACTGATCCATTTTGAACTTCTTCAAAACTTTATCAAGGTATGTGCTTTGTGAAAGTCCAATTGAGCGTCTTGATCTATCTCTATAGATCTTGATGCCCAATATGTAAGAAGCTTCTCCAAGGTCTTCCATAAAAAAACTCTTATTCACCTATCCCTTTATGCTATCCAGAAATTCTATATCATTTCCAATCAATAGTATGTCATCTACATATAAGATTAGAAATTCTACAGAGCTCCCACTCACTTTCTTGTAAATACAGGCTTCTCCAAAAGTCCGTATAAAACCATATGCTTTGATCACACTATCAAAGCGTTTATTCCAACTCTGAGAGGCCTGCACCAGTCCATAAATGGAATGCTGGAGCTTGCACACTTTGTTAGCACCCTTTGGATTGACAAAACCTTCTGGTTGCATCATATACAACTCTTCTTCCAGAAATCCATTCAAAAATGCAGTTTTGACATCCATTTGCCAAATTTCATAATCATAAAATGCAGCAATTGCTAACATGATTTGGACAGACTTAAGCATCGCTACGGGTGAGAAAGTCTCATCATAGTCAACTCCTTGAACTTGTCAAAAACCTTTTGCAACAAGTCGAGCTTTGTAAACAGTAACATTATTGTCTGCGTTGGGCTTCTTATTAAAGATCCATTTATTTTCTATGGCTTGCCGATCATCAGGCAAGTCCACCAAAGTCCACACTTTGTTCTCATATATGGATCCCATCTCTGATTTCATGGCCTCAAGCCATTTTGCGGAATCAGGGGTCATCATCGCTTCCTCATAGTTCGTAGGTTCATCATGGTCTAGTAACATGACTTCCAGAATATGATTACCGTACCACTCTGGTGCGGATCTTACTCTGGAAGACCTACGAGGTTCGGTAGTAACTTGATCTGAAGCTTCATGATCATCATCATTAGCTTCCTCACTGATTGGTGTAGGAATCACAGGAACTGATTTCTGTGATGAACTACTTTCCAATAAGGGAGAAGGTACAACTACCTCATCAAGTTCTACTTTCCTCCCACTCACTTCTTTCGAGAGAAACTCCTTCTCTAGAAAGGATCCATTTTTAGCAACAAAGATTTTTCCTTCGGATTTGTGATAGAAGGTGTACCCAACAGTTTCCTTTGGGTATCCTATGAAGACGCACTTCTCCCATTTGGGTTCGAGCTTATCAGGTTGAAGCTTTTTCACATAAGCATCGCAGCCCCAAACTTTAAGAAACGACAACTTTGGTTTCTTACCAAACCACAGTTCATAAGGCGTCGTCTCAACGGATTTTGATGGTGCCTTATTTAAAGTGAATGCAGTCGTCTCTAAAGCATAACCCCAAAATGAGAGCGGTAAATCAGTAAGAGACACCATAGATCGCACCATATCCAATAAAGTGCGGTTACGACGTTAGGACACACCATTTCGCTGTGGTGTTCTAGATGGCGTTAATTGTGAAACTATCCCATGTTGTTTCAAATGAAGACCAAACTCATAACTCAAATACTCCACGATCAGATCGTAGAAACTTTATTTTCTTGTTACGATGATTTTCCACTTCTCTCTGAAATTCTTTGAACTTTTCGAATGCTTCAGACTTATGCTTCATTAAGTAGATATAACCATATCTGCTCAAATCATCTGTGAAGGTAAGAAAATAATGATACCCACCACGAGCTTCAATACTCATTGGACCACATACATCGGTATGTATTATTTCCAACAAGTCAGTAGCTCGTTCCATTGTTCCGGAGAACAGAGTTTTAGTCATCTTGCCCATGAGGCACAGTTCGCAAGCACTAAGTGACTCATAATCAAGTGATTCCAAAAGTACAACAGCATGGAGTTGTTGGAAATATGCCCTAGAGGCAATAATAAAAGTATTATTATATTTCATTGTTCGTGATAATTGTCTTTTATTCATGCTATAATTGTATTATCCGGAAATTGTAATACATGTGTGAATACATAGACCACAATATGTCCCTAGTGAGCCTCTAGTTGACTAGCCTGTTGTGATCAACAGATAGTCATGGTTTCCTGGCTATGGACATTGGATGTCATTGATAACGGGATCACATCATTAGGAGAATGATGTGATGGACAAGACCCAATCATAAGCATAGCACAAAGATCGTGTAGTTCGTTTGCTAGAGCTTTGCCAATGTCAAGTATCTCTTCCTTCGACCATGAGATCGTGTAACTCCCGGATACCGTAGGAGTGCTTTGGGTGTATCAAACGTCACAGCGTAACTGGGTGACTATAAAGGTGACTACAGGTATCTCCGAAAGTGTGTGTTGGGTTGACACGGATCGAGACTGGGATTTGTCACTCCGTATGACGGAGAGGTATCTCTGGGCCCACTCGGTAATGCATCATCACAATGAGCTCAAGGTGACCAAGGTGTTGGCCATGGGATCATGCATTACGGTACGAGTAAAGTGACTTGCCGGTAACGAGACTGAACAAGGTATTGGGATACCGACGATCGAGTCTCGGGCAAGTAACGTACCGATTGACAAAGGGAATTGCATACGGGGTTTTGATCGAATCCTCGACATCGTGGTTCAACCGATGAAATCATCGAGGAGCATGTGGGAGCCAACATGGGTATCCAGATCCCGCTGTTGGTTATTGACCGGAGAGTGGTCTCGGTCATGTCTGCGTGTCTCCCGAACCCGTAGGGTCTTCACACTTAAGGTTCGGTGACGCTAGGGTTATTAGGAAGACTAGTATGTGACTACCGAATGTTGTTCGGAGTCCCGGATGAGATCCCGGACGTCACGAGGAGTTCCGGAATGGTCCGGAGGTGAAGTTTTATATATGGGAAGTTGTCATACGGACACCGGAAAGTTTTGGGGGTCTATCGGTAATGTACCGGGACCACCGGAGGGGTTCCGGGGCTCTACCGGGAGGGGCCACCCCTCCCGGAGGGCCACATGGGCCGCAAAGGGGAGGGAGCCAGCCCCTGGAGGGCTGGGCGCGCCCCCCACCTTGGGACCATGCACCTAGGGTTGGGGGGGAAACCCTAAGGGGGGCGCCCCCCTTACTTGGGGGGCAAGCCTCCCCTCCCTGGCCGCCGCCCCCCCTCTAGATCCCATCTAGAGGGGTCGGCCCCCCTTGCCCCTTCCCCTATAAATAGAGGGGTGAGGGGAGGGCTGCTGTACACACCTCCAAGGCGCAGCCCCTCCCCTCCCCAACACATCTCCTCCTCCGTTACGCGCTTGCGAAGCCCTGTCGGAGTACTGCTGCACCAACACCACCACGCCGTTGTGCTGCCGTTGGAGCGATCTTCCTCAAACCTCTCCTCCCCCCTTGCTGGATCAAGAAGGAGGAGACGTCTCCCGTCCCGTACGTGTGTTGAACGCGGAGGTGCTGTTCGTTCCGCACTTGGACATCGATGATCTGAATCACGTCGAGTACGACTCCATCATCACCATCCCATTGCAAGCTTCCGCACGCGATCTACAAGTGGTATGTAGATGCAAACTCACTCCCTTAACTCGTTGCTTAGATGAACTCATAGATGGATCTTGGTGAAACCGTAGGAAATTTTTTAATTTTCTGCAACGTTCCCCAACAGTGGCATCATGAGCTAGGTCTATGCGTAGTTCTCTAATGCATGAGTAGAACACAATTTTGTTGTGGGCGTAGATCTTGTCAACTTACTTGCCACTACTAGTCTTTTCTTGCTTCAGTGGTATTGTGGGATGAAGCGGCCCGGACCAACCTTACACGTACGCTTACGTGAGACCGGTTCCACCGATTGACATGCACTAGTTGCATAAGGTGGCTGGCGGGTGTCTGTCTCTCCCACTTTAGTTGGAGCGGAATCGATGAAAAGGGTCCTTATGAAGGGTAAATAGAAGTTGACAAAATCACGTTGTGGTTATTCGTAGGTAAGAAAACGTTCTTGCTAGAACCCAATTGCAGCCACGTAAAAGATGCAACAACAATTAGAGGACGTCTAACTTGTTTTTGCAGCGATTGATCATGTGATGTGATATGGCCAGAAGTTGTGATAAATGATGAATTTTGATGTATGAGATCATGTTCTTGTAATAGGATTCACGACTTGCATGTCGATGAGTATGACAACCGGCACGGAGCCATAGGAGTTGTCTTTATTTTTTGTATGACCTGCGTGTCATTGAAGAACGCCATGTAAACTACTTTACTTTATTGCTAAACGCGTTAGCCATAGAAGTAGAAGTAGTCGTTGGCGTGAAAACTTCAAGAAGACACGATGATGGAGATCATGATGATGGAGATCATGGTGTCAAGCCGGTGACAAGATGATCATGGAGCCCCGAAGATGGAGATCAATGGAGCTATATGGTATTGGCCATATCATGTCACAACTATATAATTGCATGTGATGTTTATTATGTTTATGCATCTTGTTTACTTAGGACGACGGTAGTAAATAAGATGATCCCTTACAAAATTTCAAGAAGTGTTCTCCCCTAACTGTGCACCGTTGCTACAGTTCGTCGTTTCGAAGCACCACGTGATGATCGGGTGTGATAGATCCTTACGTTCACATACAACGGGTGTAAGACAGTTTTACACAGCAAAAACACTTAGGGTCAACTTGACGAGCCTAGCATGTGCAGACATGGCCTCGGAACACGGAGACCGAAAGGTCGAACACGAGTCGTATGGAAGATACGATCAACATGAAGATGTTCACCGACAATGACTAGTCCGTCTCACGTGATGATCGGACACGGCCTAGTCGACTCGGATCGTGTAACACTTAGATGACTAGAGGGATGTCTAATCTGAGTGGGAGTTCATAATTTGATTAGATGAACTTAATTATCATGAACTTAGTCTAAAACCTTTGCAAATATGTCTTGTAGATCAAATGGCCAACGCTCATGTCAACATGAACTTCAACGCGTTCCTAAAGAAAACCAAGCTGAAAGATGATGGCAGCAACTATACGGACTGGGTACGGAACCTGAGGATCATCCTCATAGCTGCCAGGAAGCAATATGTCCTAGAAGGACCGCTAGGTGACGCTCCCGTCCCAGAGAACCAAGACATTATGAATGCTTGGCAAACTCGTGCTGATGATTACTCCCTCGTTCAGTGCGGCATGCTTTACAGCTTAGAACCGGGGCTCCAAAAGCGTTTTGAGCATCACGGAGCATATGAGATGTTCGAAGAGCTGAAACTAGTTTTTCAAGCTCATGCCCGGGTCGAGAGATATGATGTCTCCGACAAGTTCTACAATTGTAAGATGGAGGAAAACAGTTCTGTCAGTGAGGACATCCTTAAGATGTCTGGGTTGCACAACCGTATGACCCAGTTGAACATAAACCTCCCAGATGAGGCGGTCATTGACAGAATCCTCCAGTCGCTCCCACCAAGCTACAAGAGCTTTGTGATGAACTACAACATGCAGGGGATGGTGAAGACCATTCCTGAAGTGTTCTCGATGCTGAAGTCAGCAGAGGCTGAAATCAAGAAAGAACATCAAGTGTTGATGGTCAATAAGACCACTAAGTTCAAGAAGGGCAAGGGCAAGAAGAACTTCAAGAAGGACGGCAAGATGTTGCCGCGCCCGGTAAGCCAGTTACCGGGAAGAAGTCAAAGAATGGACCCAAGCCTGAGACCGAGTGCTTTTATTGCAAGGGGAAGGGTCACTGGAAGCGGAACTGCCCCAAATACTTAGCGGATAAGAAGGCCGGCAACACCAAAGGTATATTTGATATACATGTAATTGATGTGTACCTTACCAGTACTCGTAGTAACTCCTGGGTATTTGATACCGGTGTCGCTGCTCATATTTGTAACTCACAGCAGGAGCTGCGGAATAAACGGAGACTGGCGAAGGACGAGGTGACGATGCGCGTCGGGAATGGTTCCAGAGTCGATGTGATCGCCGTCGGCACGCTGCCTCTACATTTACCCACGGGATTAGTTTTTAACCTTAATAATTGTTATTTTGTGCCAAGTTTGAGCATGAACATTGTATCTGGATCTCGTTTAATACAAGATGGCTACTCATTTAAGTCTGAGAATAATGGTTGTTCGATTTATATGAGAGATATGTTTTATGGTCATGCTCCGATGGTCAATGGTTTATTCTTAATGAATCTCGAGCGTAGTATTACACATGTTCATAGTGTGGATGCCAAAAGATGTAAAGTTGATAACGATAGTCCCACATACTTGTGGCACTGCCGCCTTGGTCACATTGGTGTCAAGCGCATGAAGAAGCTCCATGCTGATGGACTTTTAGAGTCTCTTGATTATGAATCGTTTGACACATGCGAACCATGCCTCATGGGCAAAATGATCAAGACTCCGTTCTCCTGAACAATGGAGCGAGCAACCAACTTATTGGAAATCATACATACCGATGTGTGCGGTCCAATGAGCGTTGAGGCTCGCGGAGGATATCGTTATGTTCTCACTCTCACTGATGACTTGAGTAGATATGGGTATGTCTACTTAATGAAACACAAGTCTGAAACCTTTGAAAAGTTCAAGGAATTTCAGAATGAAGTAGAGAATCAACGTGACCGAAAAATAAAGTTCCTACGATCAGATCGTGGAGGAGAATATTTAAGTCACGAATTTGGCACACACTTAAGGAAATGTGGAATCGTTTCACAACTCATGCCGCCTGGAACACCTCAGCGAAACGGTGTGTCCGAATGTCGTAATCGCACTCTATTGGATATGATGCGGTCTATGATGTCTCTTACCGATTTACCGCTATCATTTTGGGGATACGCTCTAGAGACAGCTACATTCACTTTAAATAGGGCACCGTCTAAATCCGTTGAGACGACACCGTATGAATTATGGTTTGGAAAGAAACCTAAGCTGTCATTTCTAAAAGTTTGGGGATGCGATGCTTATGTCAAGAAACTTCAACCTGAAAAGCTCGAACCCAAGTCGGAAAAATGCGTCTTCATAGGATACCCTAAGGAAACTGTCGGGTATACCTTCTACTTAAGATCCAAGGGCAAGATCTTTGTTGCCAAGAACGGATGCTTTCTGGAAAAAGAGTTTCTCTCGAAAGAAGTAAGTGGGAGGAAAGTAGAACTCGATGAAGTACTACCTCTCGAACGGGAAAGTGGTGCAGCGCAGGAAAATGTTCCTGTGATGCCCACACCAACTGAAGAGGAAAACAATGATGATGATCAAGGTACTTCGGATCAAGTTGCTACTGAACTTCGTAGGTCCACAAGGACACGTTCTGCACCAGAGTGGTACGGCAACCCTGTCCTGGAAATCATGTTGTTAGACAACGGTGAACCTTCAAACTATGAAGAAGCGATGGCGGGCCCAGATTCCAACAAATGGCTTGAAGCCATGAAATTCGAGATAGAATCCATGTATGAAAACAAAGTATGGACTTTGACAGACTTGCCCGATGATCGGCGAGCGATAGAAAACAAATGGATTTTTAAGAAGAAGACGGACGCGGATGGTAATGTTACCATTTATAAGGCTCGACTTGTCGCTAAGGGTTATTGACAAGTTCAAGGGATTGACTACGACGAGACATTCTCTCCCGTAGCGAAGCTGAAGTCCGTCCGAATCATGTTAGCAATTGCCGCATACTATGATTATGAGATATGGCAGATGGACGTCAAAACGGCATTCCTTAACGGACATCTTAAGGAAGAGCTGTATATGATACAGCCAGAAGGTTTTGTCGATCCTAAGAACGCTAACAAAGTATGCAAGCTCCAGCGATCTATTTATGGACTGGTGCAAGCATCTCGGAGTTGGAACATTCGCTTTGATGAGATGATCAAAGCGTTTGGGTTTATGCAGACTTATGGAGAAGCCTGCGTTTACAAGAAAGTGAGTGGGAGCTCTGTAGCATTTCTCATATTATATGTAGATGACATACTCTTGATGGGAAATGATATAAAACTTCTGGACAGCATTAAGGCCTACTTGAATAAGTGTTTTTCAATGAAGGACCTTGGAGAAGCTGCTTATATATTAGGCATCAAGATCTATAGAGATAGATCGAGACGCCTCATAGGTCTTTCACAAAGCACATACCTTGATAAGATTTTGAAAAAGTTCAAAATGGATCAGTCCAAGAAAGGGTTCTTGCCTATGTTACAAGGTGTGAGATTGAGCTCGGCTCAGTCACCGACCACGGCAAAAGATAAAGAAGAGATGAGTGTCATCCCCTATGCTTCAGCCATAGGATCTATTATGTATGCCATGCTGTGTACCAGACCTGATGTAAACCTTGCCGTAAGTTTGGTAGCAAGATACCAAAGTAATCCCGGCAAGGAACACTGGACAGCGGTCAAGAATATCCTGAAGTACCTGAAAAGGAGAAAGGACATGTTTCTCGTTTATGGAGGAGACGAAGAGCTCGTCGTAAAGGGTTACGTCGATGCTAGCTTCGACTCAGATCTGGACGACTCTAAGTCACAAACCGGATACATGTATATGTTGAATGGTGGAGCAGTAAGCTGGTGCAGCTGCAAGTAGAGCGTCGTGGCGGGATCTACGTGTGAAGCGGAGTACATGGCAGCCTCGGAGGTAGCGCATGAAGCGATTTGGGTGAAGGAGTTCATCACCGACCTAGGAGTCATACCCAATGCGTCGGGGCCGATCAAACTCTTCTGTGACAACACTGGAGCTATTGCCCTTGCCAAGGAGCCCAGGTTTCACAAGAAGACCAGGCACATCAAGCGTCGTTTCAACTCCATCCGTGAAAATGTTCAAGATGGAGACATAGAAATTTGCAAAGTACATACGGATCTGAATGTCACAGATCCGTTGACTAAACCTCTCTCGCGAGCAAAACATGATCAACACCAGAACTCTATGGGTGTTCGATTCATCACAATGTAACTAGATTGGTGACTCTAGTGCAAGTGAGAGACTGTTGGAAATATGCCCTAGAGGCAATAATAAAAGTATTATTATATTTCATTGTTCATGATAATTGTCTTTTATTCATGCTATAACTGTATTATCCGGAAATCGTAATACACGTGTGAATACATAGACCACAATATGTCCCTAGTGAGCCTCTAGTTGACTAGCCCGTTGTGATCAACAGATAGTCATGGTTTCCTGGCTATGGACATTGGATGTCATTGATAACGGGATCACATCATTAGGAGAATGATGTGATGGACAAGACCCAATCATAAGCATAGCACAAAGATCGTGTAGTTCGTTTGCTAGAGCTTTGCCAATGTCAAGTATCTCTTCCTTCGACCATGAGATCGTGTAACTCCCGGATACCGTAGGAGTGCTTTGGGTGTATCAAACGTCACAATGTAACTGGGTGACTATAAAGGTGCACTACATGTATCTCCGAAAGTGTCTGTTGGGTTGACACGGATCGAGACTGGGATTTGTCAATCCGTATGACGGAGAGGTATCTCTGGGCCCACTCGGTAATGCATCATCACAATGAGCTCAAGGTGACCAAGGTGTTGGCCACGGGATCATGCATTACGGTACGAGTAAAGTGACTTGCCGGTAACGAGACTGAACAAGGTATTGGGATACCGACGATCGAGTCTCGGGCAAGTAACGTACCGATTGACGAAGGGAATTGCATACGGGGTTTTGATCGAATCCTCGACATCATGGTTCAACCGATGAAATCATCGAGGAGCATGTGGGAGCCAACATGGGTATCCAGATCCCGCTGTTGGTTATTGACCGGAGAGTGGTCTTGGTCATGTCTGCGTGTCTCCCAAACCCGTAGGGTCTTCACACTTAAGGTTCGGTGACGCTAGGGTTATTAGGAAGACTAGTATGTGACTACTGAATGTTGTTTGGAGTCCCGGATGAGATCCCGGACGTCACGAGGAGTTCCGGAATGGTCCGGAGGTGAAGTTTTATATATGGGAAGTTGTCATACGGACACCGGAAAGTTTCGGGGGTCTATCGGTAATGTACCGGGACCACCGGAGGAGTTCCGGGGGTCCACCGCGAGGGGCCACCCCTCCCGGAGGGCCACATGGGCCGCAAAGGGGAGGGAGCCAGCCCCTGGAGGGCTGGGCGCGCCCCCCACCTTGGGCCCATCCGCCTAGGGTTGGGAGGGAAACCCTAAGGGGGGCGCCCCCCTTGCTTGGGGGGCAAGCCTCCCCTCCCTGGCCGCCGCCCCCCCTCTAGATCCCATCTAGAGGGGTCGGCCCCCCTTGCCCCTTCCCCTATAAATAGAGGGGTGAGGGGAGGGCTGCTTTACACACCTTCAAGGCGCAGCCCCTCCCCTCCCCAACACATCTCCTCCTCCGTTACGCGCTTGCGAAACCCTGTCGGAGTACTGCTGCACCAACACCACCACGCCGTCGTGCTGCCGTTGGAGTGATCTTCCTCAAACCTCTCCTCCCCCCTTGCTGGATCAAGAAGGAGGAGACGTCTCCCGTCCCATACGTGTGTTGAACGCAGAGGTGCTGTTCGTTCAGCACTTGGACATCGGTGATCTGAATCACGTCGAGTACGACTCCATCATCACCATCCCATTGCAAGCTTCCGCACGCGATCTACAAGTGGTATGTAGATGCAAACTCACTCCCTTGACTCGTTGCTTAGATGAACTCATAGATAGATCTTGGTGAAACCGTAGGAAATTTTTTAATTTTCTGCAACGTTCCCCAACAGGAGTTTCTTCATGCGCTTTACACCGATATGACCCAAACGGCAGTGCCACAAATAAGTTGCACTATCATTATTAACTTTGCATCTTTTGGCTTCATTACTATGAATATGTGTATCATCACTATCGAGATTCAACAAAAATAGACCACTCAGCAAGGGTGCATGACCATAAAAGATATTACTCATATAAATAGAACAACCATTATTCTCTGATTTAAATGAATAACCGTCTCGCATCAAACAAGATCCAGATATAATGTTCATGCTCAAGGCTGGCACCAAATAACAGTTATTCAGGTCTAAAACTAATCCCGATGGTAGATGTAGAGGTAGTGTGCCGGCGGCGGTCACGTCGACCTTGGAACCATTTCCCACGCACATCGTCACCTCATCCTTAGCCAATGTTCGCTTAATTTGTAGCCCATGTTTTGAATTGCAAATATGAGCAACAGAACCAGTATCAAATACCCAGGCGCTATTGCGAGCATTACTTAAGTACACATCAATAACATGTATATCAAATATACCTTTCACTTTGCCATCCTTCTCATCCGCCAAATACTTGGGGCAGTTCCGCTTCCAGTGACTAGTCCCTTTGCAGTAGAAGCACTCAGTTTCAGGCTTAGGTCCAGACTTGGGTTTCTTCTCTTGAGCGGCAACCTTTTTGCTGTTCTTCTTGAAGTTCCCTTTCTTCCATTTGCCCTTTTTCTTGAAACTAGTGGTCTTGTTGACCATCAACACTTGATGCTCCTTTTTGATTTCTACCTCCGCGGCCTTTAGCATCACGAAGAGCTCGGGAATAGTCTTGTTCATCCTTTGCATATTATAGTTCATCATGAAGCCTTTATAGCTTGGTGGCAGTGATTGAAGAACTCTGTCAATGACACAATCAACTGGAAGATCAACTCCCAGTTGAGTCAAGTGGTTATGGTACCCAGACATTCTGAGTATGTGTTCACTGACAGAACTATTCTCCTCCATTTTGCCGCTGTAGAACTTGTTGGAGACTTCATATCTCTCAACTCGGGCATTTGCTTGAAATATTAACTTCAACTCCATGAGATTGTGAATCACTCACATCTTGAGCAATTTCTACATCATCAAGTATTTATGTTTTGGTTGTTGAGATCAAGTAACAAGTCTACACTCAACATATCCTTTGACAATATTTATATGATGAATTTCACTATTGTCAATTTGGATACATAAGAGTTATTCTTTACAAGACTAACCCATGTAGGAAGGTGAGCTTCAAAATCAAAAGGATGCTCCCAACTCTTGATGGACCACATCAACATTGAGCATTCACCACAAGTTCAATCACACGATCAAGTTCAACAACAAACCCAAGGTATGTATTTTCCATCTTAGAGAAGCTTTGTCCAAGTCATGAGCTAAAGCAACCCAATAGGATGAGAATACATCAAGACGCTTAAACGAAAATGGCAACCCCATTTTGAGCTTAACGATGAGTATGACCTATGATCAAGTGATCTCACTTGACTCCTAAGTCAATATACTCTAACATAGGTGACTATATCACCGACAATCTCTAGATGAAGTTCTCTAGTGTTCTTTTGTCGTTTGTTGCATTTCCTCTGCATCTCTTCTTGCCATTGTGTTTCCCTTAGAAAAACTTCATCTAGATCATTTTTTTATTTTTTTTGTGTTGCATCTTTAAGCAAATTCATTGCAAATTCTATCAAATTCCTTGAAAATATTTGTGAAATTTCTATTGCAAGTGAGCTGAGTTGACAAAATCTTTCCACCGATCGAACCAAGCGCCTTCGCCCGAGACCATCTCCTTTAATTTACAAGCGTCAGTTTTACAAGCGGTTTTGGTTGGAAAACGACGATCCAATCACGGCCTAATATCATGAGTTGGTCGGAAGATCATATGGTTTCATGTCTAACCTTCCCGACATGTCGTATAGGCTATGAATGAAACATCAGACGATGAACTTCTTACGCACGGAAACAACAGAAGAGGATGATCTTCTTAACAAGCAAATCACTGGCATTAGATCGACATGCAAAACAATACGAAACATTATTCTCAGGAGGCACGGTGAACAGTTCATGATGCCGCATGCCACAACATTCCAAGCTCAACTTTGGAATCAAACAAAAGTCCTGGCATTACATAGACAATATTCAGAACAAACTCTTAACACAGGAATGTCTCAGCAGAGTAACTATTTACTTCTAAACTGAACACAGGAATAGGAAAAAACACTCGACGCTGCTCACAGCAAGGGCGTCCCACTCAAAAATATCAAATGCATGTCTTCTGGCTAACATCAATGAGCAAATTTTGACAAGGTTTTCCAATTCCATTATATTAAACTAACGTCTTCTTGCTAACATCAATGATTAAACTTTGACAAGCTTTTCCCATTCAAAATATGTAATGCCTATGATCGTGTCCTATCGTAGCTTCTTGTACTTGTTTGGGCACTTTTTGCCCAGGGCACTCCACATGTTGTTAAATTGCCAATGGTCTCTGCAGACTAGTCATGTCACCGGTGTCTAATAATACTCTGTAAAGCTTCTCGGTCATTCCTTCTGTAATGTACTGCAACCAATGACTGCTTCTTTCTGCAAAGTGGAACGACCAACTGGACTCAGTAACGCAGTAGTTTGCCTTGGACACATTGGCTCCTTTTGTGCAGTTCAACTAAAATCGAAGTCAGAATAAAACCGAGCTTTAATTTTGATATCCCTGTAAGCAACAATAGGTATAAGGGAAACAATTACTGAGAAATAACGGTTGATGACTTGTCTTAATGGGAAACAAAGCAGGAGAGTAGCAATTCTCCATCATTGTGATTCATTCATATTGACTGAAACATTATCATAACAATGCCTTGTTTCAACATGTATAAAGAACGACAAAGCAGAAAAGTACCATTCCTAAAACAATGCAACTGATTCATTTTTAAAGAGACATTATCTTAACAATACCTTGGTTAAACATGTAGAAAGAACTACAAAGCAGGATAGTACCATTCATAACAAGTGTTGCAGTTTTGAACTAAAATCCAGTAGTTAATTAATTCTGAGAGTGGCATTGCTTAATTTTACCAGTGGCATTAGATTAACGAAAAGCATAAACAATTCCAGGGGAGAGTGGGCCAACAACAATATGTGCTTCCATCTACTTATAAAGGGGGTGATGCAGAGTTTGTTGTAACAAAGCAACAAGCATCATGTCTGGGTTGGTCCCATTTTTGTTAACTACTTAATGGGAAAAGACAGCAATACAATAGCTTCAATTCAACATTTATTTAAAACAGTACCAATACAAGTAGCACAACATCTCAAAGCACACTGCACAATCATGTGGATGAAGGCCTGTACTGACCTTTCATGAGAACACCAGGATAAAATACGAATCTACTACACGAATAGGAAATCCAATCTCCTTTTGTGCAGTTTCACTGAAATCAAGCAAAGTGTTTCGCGTAGCGAAGCAAAATGTCGCAATAGCAACAAGTTGAATAGATATCATGTGGTTGAGACCAAGATTTGAAACAACTCGACAGGAACACTGGAAACAAATCTCGATCTCCTTTTGTGCAGTTCCACCAAAATTAAGCAAAGTCACCGGTGTGACATTCAAGTTGAACTGCACAAAACACTCTTAAAACATAAGTGTTTCGAGTAGCTAAGCAAAATGTCGCAATAGCAACAAGTTGAATGGATACCCCTGTTTTAACAGAGGCAAAAAAGGAAACAGTTACTTGCCGATAAAGGAGGATGAAACAAACGGTGACAGAAAGAAGCATCTAACTTATCTTGGATGGAAAACAAAGTAGGATAGTAGCATTTCTAAAACGGTTGCATTGATTCATATTGGCAGAGACACTCTCTTGAAACAACATTCGTTAAAAAATGTAATTTACTTTTAACAATGGCATTGCTTCAATTTTCCAGCGGCATTCTTAGATTAACAACAGCAAAATAGTTGTATGGGACATGCTAGCACCATGTGCGTCCACACGTATAAATGGGTGATGCAAAGTATGTAACCAAGAAACATATCTGTGTTGGTCCCATATTTGTTCTCTTTGAACTTTTTTCCTATGCGAGGGCAGCAAATCTAGTCCTGCACAAACTACCCGACCCCCCCCCCCCCCCAGTTTCTTCCCCTTTTCAACAAAGAGATCGGTTCCTTACAGATGTGTGTACTGGGTTACCCCCTTTTTCCCTTTTCGACCAACAAAGCGGGTGGATAGCCAGTCTATACTACTTTTCCTCCCTCCTTTCCTCACTGAACCACGTCCTAGATTCATGCTCCACCCCACCGCACCTTTCTTTCCTCTTTGAACCCAGACCTAGATTCGACTACAGATCGAAAAAGATCCACATGTAGCTAGAGCAACGACGGTTTCAAAGAAACTTATACCTTAGGGTCATCGTGATGTGGCAAGGTGTGCGGCGGGAGGCCGGATCTGCCCACACTACGTATGGCAGCGAGGAAGAAGGGGTCGGTGGCCCTCCGGCACAGGCGCTGGGTGAAAGAGAACAGCATAGCCGGCAGTGGATTGCCTCCCTCGCCGAAGGCGATAGAGTTAACGCTGCACCTCCTCCCCTTCCCGGTGCAACGGGATACGGACGCCTCCTTCACTAGCTGTGAGGGGGGAGAGAGAGATACAAGAGGCCAACACATTCTTGTTTAGATCTGGTGAAGAGAGGGCGAGAGACTATGAATATAGCAAACCCTAGCAAATGAACGCTGAGCCTCCAACGTGTAACATATATGTATTGCGGCAAGCGTGTGGAGAGTGCAAACCCTAGCAAACAAGCGCTGAGGCTCCCGCTTATATATATATATATACTAATGTAGTACGGACTGAGCTCCGGTGCCTTCACTCCATCTGCTTTTGGCTGTATGACAGGTGAGCCAGCCACATTTTGGGCCCACCTGTCATAAACCCAAAGGCAGGTGCACTAAGTCAATGAAGCTGTGTCCATATAGTACTCTCGTGTGTATACGACTAATATATAGTGGAGTGGTTTTCTTATTCTCTCCATAACAATCGTTTTAAATTGTGTAAGTACGAAACGAAACTCTTTATTTAATGTACAGTGAAGAAAACTAGTACTACTTCCGATGAACTAACGATCCACGCCCACGCGTCCTGGTCGCACTTCCTGTCCTTCACGTGTGGTACACTACCCTCCCTTAAGTGAACAACCACACATGTGCCAAATTATCGGAAACGTGTGAGTGTGTACAAATAAAGAATTTTAATTTCAATTATCGGAAAGGTTTGAGAGTATTACAAAGTTTGACTTCAGTCAAATATAATATGCGGAGTAAATAATAATGGAGGGCTACTACGTCCATCCAGGTTTTTAGTCCACACCATTTTTTAAATCAAAGTTAATAGTTGGACAAATAAAATTACAGGGGAGCTGGAGACAAAGTTGTGAGAAGGCTTAGAAATCAATACAAAACTAATGCTCTTAGTACCAATGTCGATCCTTCTTCGAGGAAACATTTGGTTCATAGCCAATTGTGTGATAAAATTGCACCAACGTGAAAGACGACTACGTCTCCAATGCAACCAAGGTGAACTGATGAAGGATATCATCTTTGTGCGTAACAAGCAAACATAACTGATGGAAGACAGCTTGTTTTTCATTGAAAATCGATCAACTTCACCAGCCGACACAACCATGAGGTGCAACCATGAGCATCGATAGGTCATCGTGGTGATGCATCATCCATTTGGCATCAAGTTTGGGTGAGGCACCTATGAAGTTTGACAAATCCTCATGGAGGTCTATTTCTTCTAAGTAATCAAGCTCGAGGAAGGAAGAACCACATGGCAGAGGACAGTGAGGCAGAACAACAACGGCCATCCAATTTTGTGCAGTTCCACTAAAATTGAGGAAGACATGCCCGGGTATGGAGACACGCATCGCTGTTTCCAAAAATATAAAAAAGGGTTAATGAGAAGTACACCAACAAACAGAAGCATCATAATTATTTCTTGATGGGAACTAAACCAGGATTGAAGGAAATATGCCCTAGAGGCAATAATAAAGTTATTATTTATTTCCTTATTTCATGATAAATGTTTATTATTCATGCTAGAATTGTATTAACCGGAAACATAATACATGTGTGAATACATAGACAAACATAGTGTCACTAGTATGCCTCTACTTGACTAGCTCGTTTATCAGAGATGGTTATGTTTCCTAGCCATGGACAAAAGAGTTGTCATTTGTTTAATGGGATCACATCATTAGAAGAATGATGTGATTGACTTGACCCATTCCGTTAGCTTAGCACTTGATCGTTTAGTATGTTGCTATTGCTTTCTTCATGACTTATACATGTTCCTGTAACTATGAGATTATGCAACTCTCGTTTACCAGAGGAACACTTTGGGTACTACCAAACGTCACAACGTAACTAGGTGATTATAAAGGAGTACTACATGTGTCTCCGAAGGTACATGTTGAGTTGGCGTATTTCGAGATTAGGTTTTGTCGCTCCGATTGTTGGAGAGGTATCTCTGGACCCTCTCGGTAATGCACATCATTATAAGCCTTGCAAGCAATGTGACCAATGAGTTGGTTACGGGATGATGCATTACAGAACGAGTAAAGAGACTTGCCGATGACGAGATTGAACTAGGTATTGGATACCGACGATCGAATCTCGGGCAAGTAACATACCGATGACAAAGGGAACAACGTATGTTGTTATGCGGTTTGACCGATAAAGATCTTCGTAGAATATGTAGGAGCCAATATGGGCATCCAGGTCCCACTATTGGTTATTGATCGAGAATAGTTCTAGGTCATGTCTACATAGTTCTCGAACCCGTAGGGTCTGCACGCTTAAGGTTTCGATGACAGTTATATTATGAGTTTTGATGTATCGAAGGAGTTCGGAGTCCTGGATGAGATCGGGGACATGACGAGGAGTCTCGAAATGGTCGAGACGTAAAGATCGATATATTGGACGACTATATTCGGAGTTCGGAAAGGTTCCGAATGATTCGGGTATTTTTCGGAGTACCGGAGAGTTACGGGAATTCGCCGGGGAGAAGTATTGGGCCTTATTGGGCCCTGCGGGAAAGAGAGAGGGGCTGCCTAGGGCAGGCCGCGCCCCCCCCATGGCCTAGTCCGAATTGGACTAGGGGGAGGGGCCGCACCCCCTCCTTCCTTCCCTTCTCTCTTCCCCTTCCTTGTCTCCTACTCCTAATACATGGAAGGACTCCTAGTTGGACTAGGAAAGGGGGAATCCTACTCCCGGTGGGAGTAGGACTCCCATGGCGCGCCCCTCCTAGGGCCGGCCTCCTCCTCCCTCCCTCCTTTATATACGGGGGTAGGGGGCACCCCATAGACACACAAGTTGATCTACGGATCGTTCCTTGGCCGTGTGCGGTGCCCCCTTCCACCATATTCCACCTCGGTCATATCGTCGCGGAGTTTACGCGAAGCCCTGCGCTGGTAGAACATCATCATCGTCACCACGCCGTCGTGCTGATGGAACTCATCTCCGGAGCTTGGCTGGATCGGAGGCCGGAGATCGTCATCGAGCTGAACGTGTGCTGAACTCGGAGGCTCCGTACGTTCGGTGCTTGGATCGGTCGGATCGTGAAGACGTATGACTACATCAACCGCGTTGTGCTAACGCTTCCGCTTACGGTCTACGAGGGTACGTGGACAAACACTCTCCCCTCCCGTTGCTATGCCATCACCATGATCTTGCATGTGCGTAGGAAATTTTTGAAATTACTACGTTCCCCAACAGTGGCATCCGAGCCTAGGTTTTATGCGTTGATGTTATATGCACGAGTAGAACACAAGTGAGTTGTGGACGATATAAGTCATACTGCCTACGAGCATGTCATACTTTGGTTCAGCGGTATTGTTGGATGAAGCAGCTCGGACTGACATTACGCGTACGCTTACGCGAGACTGGTTCTACCGACGTGCTTTGCACACAGGTGGCTGGCGGGTGTCAGTTTCTCCAACTTTAGTGAACCGAGTGTGGCTATGCCCGGTCCTTGCGAAGGTTAAAACAGAGTCTATTTGAAAAACTATCGTTGTGGTTTTGATGCATAGGTGAGAACGGTTCTTGCTAAGCCCGTAGCAGCCACGTAAAATTTGCAACAACAAAGTAGAGGACGTCTAACTTGTTTTTGCAGGGCATGTTGTGATGTGATATGGTTAAGACGTGATGAGATATAAGTTGTTGTATGAGATGATCATGTTTTGTTGAAGTTATCGGCAACTGGCAGAAGCTCTATGGTTGTCTCTTTGTTGCATAAGATGCAAGTGCCAAATAATTGCTTTACTTTATCGCTATGCGATAGCAATAGTTGCAAGAGCAATAGTTGGCGAGACGACCATGTGACGACACATTGATATAGATCAAGATGATGAAGATCATGGTGTCGTGCCGGTGACGATAAAGATCATGACAGTACTTTGGAGATGGAGATCAAAGGCGCAAGATGATCATGGCCATATCATGTCACATATTTTGATTGCATATGATGTTTATCTGTTATACATCTTATTCTTGCTTTGATTGACGGTAGCATTTTAAGATGATCTCTCACTAATTATCAAGAAGTGTTCTCCCTGAGTATGCACCGTTGCCAAAGTTCGTCGTGCCCAGACACCACGTGATGATCGGGTGTGATAAGCTCTACGTCTATCTACAACGGGTGCAAGCCAGTTTTGCACAGGCGGAATACTCAGGTTAAACTTGACGAGCCTAGCATATGCAGATATGGCCTCGGAGCACAGAGACCGAAAGGTCGAGCGTGAATCATATAGTAGATATGATCAACATAGTGATGTTCACCATTGAAAACTACTCCATCTCACGTGATGATCGGTTATGGTTTAGTTGATTTTGATCACGTGATCACTTAGATGACTAGAGAGATGTCTGTCTAAGTGGGAGTTCTTAAGTAATATGATTAATTGAACTTAAATTTATCATGAACTTAGTCCTGGTAGTATTTTGCAAATTATGTTGTAGATCAATAGCTTGCGTTGTTGCTTTCATATGTTTATTTTGATATGTTCCTAGAGAAAATTGTGTTGAAAGATGTTAGTAGCAATGATGCGGATTGGATCCGTGATCTGAGGTTTATCCTCATTGCTGCACAGAAGAATTATGTCCTTAATGCACCGCTAGGTGACAAACCTATTGCAGGAGCAGATGCAGACGTTATGAACGTTTGGCTAGCTCAAAAGGATGACTACTTGATAGTTTAGTGCACCATGCTTAAACGGCTTAGAATCGGGACTTCAAAGACGTTTTGAACGTCATGGACCATATGAGATGTTCCAGGAGTTGAAGTTAATATTTCCAGCAAATACCCGAGTTGAGAGATATGAAGTCTCCAACAAGTTCTAAAGCTAAAAGATGGAGGAGAATCGCTCAACTAGTGAGCATGTGCTCAGATTGTCTGGGTACTTCAATCGCTTGAATCAAGTGGGAGTTAATCTTCCAGATAAGATAGTGATTGACAAAATTCTCTAGTCACCATCACTAAGTTACTAGAACTTCGTGATGAACTATAGTATGCAAGGGATGACGAAAACGATTCCCAAGCTCTTCGTGATGCTGAAATCAACGAAGGTAGAAATCAAGAAAGAGCATCAAGTGTTGATGGTTAAGAAGATCACTAGTTTCAAGAGAAGGGCAAAGGGAAATAAAGGGAACTTCAAGTGGAAAGACAAGCAAGTTGTCACTCCTGCGAAGAAGCCCAAAGCTGGACCATAGCCTGAAACTGAGTGTTTACACTACAAAGGAAATGGTCACTGGAAGCGGAAATGCCCTGAATATTTGGTGGATAAGAAGGATGGCAAAGTGAACAAGGGTATATTTGATATACAGATTATTGATGTGTGCCTTACTAGTGTTTATAGTAGCCCCTGAGTATTTGATACTTGTTCGGTTGCTAAGATTAGTAATTCGAAATGGGAGTTGCAGAATAAACAGAGACTAGTTAAGGGTGAAGTGACGATGTTTGTTGGAAGTGGTTCCAAGATTGATATGATCATCATCGCACACTCCCTATACTTTAGGGATTTGTGTTGAACCTAAATAAGTGTTATTTGGTATTTGCGTTGAGCATGAATATGATTTGATCATGTTTATTGCAATACGGTTATTCATTTAAGTTAGAGAACAATTGTTGTTCTGTTTACATGAATAAAACCTTCTATGGTCATACACACCAACGAAAATGGTTTGTTGGATCTCGATCGTAGTAATACACATATTCATAATATTGAGGCCAAAAGATGCAAAGTTAATAATGATAGTGCAACTTATTTGTGGCATTGCCGTTTAGGTCATATTGGTGTAAAGCGCACGAAGAAACTCCATACTGATGGGATTTTGGAATCACTTGATTATGAATCAATTGATGCTTGCGAACCATGCCTCATGGGCAAGATGACTAAGACTCCGTTCTCCGGAACAATGGAGCGAGCAACTGACTTATTGGAAATAATACATACTGATGTATGCGATACGATGAGTGTTGAGGCTCGCGGCGGGTATCGTTATTTTCTGACCTTCACAGATGATTTGAGCAGATATTGGTATATCTACTTGATGAAACATAAGTCTGATATAGTTGAAAGGTTCAAAGAATTTCAGAGTGAAGTGGAAAATCATCGTAACAAGAAAATAAAGTTTCTGCGATCTGATCATGGAGATGAATATTTGAGTTACGAGTTTGGTCTTCAATTAAAACAATGTGGAATAGTTTCACAGCTCACGCCACCTGGAACACCACAATGTTATGGTGTGTCCGAATGTCGTAACCGCACTTTATTGGATATGGTGCGATCTATGATGTCTCTTACTGATTTACCAATATAGTTTTGGGGTTATGCATTAGAGACAGCTGCATTCACATTAAAAGGGCACCATCTAAATCCGTTGAGACGACAACATATGAACTGTGGTTTAGCAAGAAACCCAAGTTGTCGTTTCTTGAAGTTTGGGGCTGCGATGCTTATGTGAAAAAGTTTCATCCTGATAAGCTCGAATCCAAATCGGAGAAGTGCGTCTTCATAGAATACCCAAAGGAAATAGTTGGGTACACCTTCTATCACAGATCCGAAGGCAAGATATTCGTTGCTAAAAATGGATCCTTTCTAGAGAAGGAGTTTCTCTCGAAAGAAGTGAGTGGGAGGAAAGTAGAACTTGATGAGGTAACTGTACCTGTACCCTTATTGGAAAGTAGTTCATCACAGAAATCAGTTCCTGTGACAAATACAGCAATTAGTGAGGAAGCTAATGATGATGATCATGAAACTTCAGATCAAGTTACTAAAGAACCTCGTAGGTCTTCCAAAGTAAGATCCGCACCAAAATGGTGTAGTAATCATGTTCTGGAAGTCATGTTACTAGACCATGATGAACCTATGAACTATGAGGAAGCGATGATGAGCCCAGATTCCGCAAAATGGCTCGAGGCCATAAAATCTGAGATATGATCCATGTATGAGAACAAAGTATGGACTTTGATTGACTTGCTCGATGATCAGCAAGCCATGTTAAATGAATGAATCTTCAAGAGGAAGACGGACACTGATAGTAGTATTACTATCTACCAAGCTCGACTTGTTGCGAAAGGTTTTCAACAAGTTCAAGGTGTTGAATACGATGAGATTTTCTCACTCGTATCGATGCTTAAGTCTGTCTGAATCATGTTAGAAATTGCCACATTTTATGAAATCTGGCAAATGGATGTCAAAACTGCATTCCTTAATGAATTTATTAAAGAAGAGTTGTATATGATGCAGCCAGAAGGTTCTGTTAATCCTAAAGGTGCTAACAAAATGTGCAAGCTCCAGCGATCCATCTATGGACTGGTGCAAGCATCTCGGAGTTGGAATATACGCTTTGATAAGTTGATCAAAACATATAGTTTTATATGGACTTACGATGAAGCCTGTATTTACAATAAAGTGAGTGAGAGCACTACAGCCTCTCTGATTAGTATATGTGAGTGACATATTGTTGATCAGAAATGATGTAGAATTTTTCTGCAAAGCATAAAGGAGTGTTTTAAAGGAGTTCTTTAAAAAGAAAAGACCTCAGTAAAAGCTACTTACATATTGAGCATCAAGATCTATTGAGATAGATCAAGACGCTTGATAAGATTTTCAATGAGTACATACCTTGGCAAGATTTTGAAATAGTTGAAAATGGAACAGTCAAAGAAAGAGTTCTTGCCTGTGTTGCAAAGGTATGAAATTGAGTAAGACTCAAATCCCGACCACAGCAGAAAATAGAAAGAGAATGAAAAGTCATTCCCTATGCCTCAGTCATAGGTTCTATAAAGTATACCATGCTATGTACCAGACCTATTGTATACCTTGCTCTGAATTTGGCAAGGGAGTACAATAGTGATCTAGGAGTAGATCACTGGACATTGGTCAAGAATATCCTTAGTAAGGACTAAGGAGATGTTTCTCGATTATGGAGGTGATAAAAGAGTTTGTTGTAAAAGTTACATCAGTGCAAACTTTTACACTGATCCAGATGACTCTAAGTCACAACCTGGATACATATTGAAAGTGAGAGCAATTAGCTAGAGTAGCTCCATGCAGAGCATTGTAGACATAGAATATTTGCAAAATACATACGGCTCTGAATATGATAGACCCGTTGAGTAAGCTTCTCTCACGAGAAAAACATGATCACACCTTAGTACTCTTTGGGTGTTAATCACATAGCGATGTGAACTAGATTATTGACTCTAGTAAACCCTTTGGATGTTGGTCACATGATGATGTGAACTATGGGTGTTAATCATATACAGATATGAATATTGGTGTTAAATCACACGGCGATGTGAACTAGATTATTGACTCTAGTGCACGTGGGAGACTGAAGGAAATATGCCCTAGAGGCAATAATAAAGTTATTATTTATTTCCTTATTTCATGATAAATGTTTATTATTCATGCTAGAATTGTATTAACCGGAAACATAATACATGTGTGAATACATAGACAAACATAGTGTCACTAGTATGCCTCTACTTGACTAGCTCGTTTATCAGAGATGGTTATGTTTCCTAGCCATGGACAAAAGAGTTGTCATTTGATTAACGGGATCACATCATTAGGAGAATGATGTGATTGACTTGACCCATTTCGTTAGCTTAGCACTTGATCGTTTAGTATGTTCCTATTGCTTTCTTCATGACTTATACATGTTCCTGTAACTATGAGATTATGCAACTCCTGTTTACCGGAGGTACACTTTGGGTACTACCAAACGTCACAACGTAACTGGGTGATTATAAAGGAGTACTACAGGTGTCTCCTAAGGTACATGTTGAGTTGGCGTATTTCGAGATTAGGTTTTGTCGCTCCGATTGTCGGAGAGGTATCTCTGGGCCCTCTCGGTAATGCACATCATTATAAGCCTTGCAAGCAATGTGACCAATGAGTTGGTTACGGGATGATGCATTACAGAACGAGTAAAGAGACTTGCCGGTGATGAGATTGAACTAGGTATTGGATACCGACGATCAAATCTCGGGCAAGTAACATACCGATGACAAAGGGAACAACGTATGTTGTTATGCGGTTTGACCGATAAAGATCTTCGTAGAATATGTAGGAGCCAATATGGGATCCAGGTCCCAGTATTGGTTATTGACCGAGAATAGTTCTAGGTCATGTCTACATAGTTTTCGAACCCATAGGGTCTGCACGCTTAAGGTTTCGATGACAGTTATATTATGAGTTTATGAGTTTTGATGTATCGAAGGAGTTCGAAGTCCCGGATGAGATTGGGGACATGACGAGGAGTCTCAAAATGGTCGAGACGTAAAGATCGATATATTGGACAACTATATTCGGAGTTCGGAAAGGTTCCGAATGATTCGGGTATTTTTCGGAGTACCGGAGAGTTACGGGAATTCGCCGGGGAGAAGTATTGGGCCTTATTGGGCCCTGCGGGAAAGAGAGAGGGGCTGCCTAGGGCAGGCCGCGCCCCCCCCTGGCCTAGTCCGAATTGGACTAGGGGGAGGGGCCGCACCCCCTCCTTCCTTCCCTTCTCTCTTCCCCTTCCTTGTCTCCTACTCCTAATACATGGAAGGACTCCTAGTTGGACTAGGAAAGGGGGAATCCTACTCCCGGTGGGAGTAGGACTCCCCATGGCGCGCCCCTCCTAGGGCCGGCCTCCTCCTCCCTCCCTCCTTTATATACGGGGGTAGGGGGCACCCCATAGACACACAAGTTGATCTACGGATCGTTCCTTAGCTGTGTGTGGTGCCCCCTTCCACCATATTCCACCTCGGTCATATCGTCGTGGAGTTTAGGCGAAGCCCTGCGCCGGTAGAACATCATCATCGTCACCACGCCGTCGTGCTGACGGAACTCATCTCCGGAGCTCGGCTGGATCGGAGGCCGGAGATCGTCATCGAGCTGAACGTGTGCTGAACTCGGAGGCTCCATACGTTCGGTGCTTGGATCGGTCGGATCGTGAAGACGTACGACTACATCAACCGCGTTGTGCTAACGCTTCCGCTTACGATCTACGAGGGTACATGGACAAACACTCTCCCCTCTCGTTGCTATGCCATCACCATGATCTTGCATGTGCGTAGGAAATTTTTGAAATTACTACTTTCCCCAACATGGATACCCGAGAAAAAAAGCATTTCTTCATTTAACCAGTGATAGTACTACCACCATATGGATAATGACCACACAACCACCATGTACTTCTTGTCGAAACAACATGTATACCTCCACCAAGGCATAAATCAGGACAACTTTTCGAGTGGCATTTCCTCTATAATAGTACTAGTAGGTGACGTTGGACCAGCCGACGAACCCTAGCTACTATGCATGGGGAGCTGGGGAGTAGTCGCATAGAAGAAAACCCGCACGCAGCGACCTGGGGAGCTGGACCAGTACAAGAAGTTATACCTCAGGTGGGCGAGATGTCGTTTAGGCGGGCGGGCGGGATCTGCCCACACGATGGCAGCGAACAAGGGCGCGGAGGATCTTTGTCCGAGCCAGCGCCGGCTCTGAGAGGACGGTGCGCATTGGCTCCCTCCATCGCCGACGGCGACAACATCAATGCTGCACCTCCTCACCTCCCGCAGCGGACGGGATTCGGCCGGATCTATGACCACCGGTGAGGAGAGAGATAGAGTGGACACTGTCATCTTGTTTTAATATGGAGAGGGTGAGAGAGCGAGACGCAAGAAACTCTATCAAACATGAGGCTATAATGGAGTAAAAAATCTCTCCATAGCAGTGGTTTTAAATAGAATACGCGTGTTCCCGGAAAAAAGAAACGAAAACTGGCGGACAATTTTTTTAAGTGTCTGTCTAGGACACATCTAGATGTGACATAGTTATGTCACATCTAAGTTGATGTCCACTCTGTTTGTGGTCTATTTTTTTTGTCCTAGTTTTTTTTCTTGTTGCTGCATTATATACTTGTGGGAGCTTAGATGTGATATCCTTAAATAACATCTAGATGTGAATTAGACAAACTGATTGTCTAACATACCAAGAAAGAAAACTCGATCAAAAACACGCCCCCGCTTCCAGGTCGCGAGAGTCGTCGCGCACACACACATAGACATAGACATGAATATCCGTGTTTACATAAAATTCCATTTCCATCTCCATCTCCAATCATATTTGTCCAACTGGCACATTATTTACGTTGTTAATTATATACGCAGCAATATTAACGTACAACATCTCTTGTTTGCGCACGTCCGGACTGCTGCCACGGCCGGTCCTGACCAAACCGAACCCTATTCATCAACCGCGCGTGCTTCCCGCCCGAAACGGTCAGTGCCGCATTCATGCCCGGCCAGAGCGGACGCGACCTCTCACTGGCACCGGCATTGAAGCGGCACGCTGGCCGAGAGAGCGTCGCCCGCGCCGCTTCCGGGTGCACGCGGCTGCTCCGCGTTCAAAGGTCGCAATAGCCGGCTACAACATGCATGTAAAAAGTTCTTGGGAGTCCGTGCTACGGCTAGCTGTCCTCCCCCAACTCGTCAATCTCTTCCAGTAGTGCTAGTAGTACTCCATGGCGCGATCCATCGACAAGCAGGCGGGAAAGTTATCGTATACTCGGTTTGCGGTGAGTGGCATGCCGAGCGACCGTGTGGGGTCGAGCCGTGGAGGAGGGTGAGACACGAACATGACATACGTGATTTAAACGTTGGTTTTGCTCAATGGCACGATCCAAAGAAACGAAATGTTGGTTTCTCTCTGTTTCCATTTTTTCCGGAAAAACGGAAACTTTCCACTCCATTTTCATTCCTATTCCAAGGTTGCCCCGTTACAACATTCCATCAAATACAAAGGAAAATTAACACGCATGCTGATGCATCTCAATGATTCACAGATCATAGCCAATATTTACTTCACAACTAAATAAAAAAGTTGTGAGAGCGTGTACGAAAGAAAAACTACTGATGGGGTCACTACGACTTAAACCCTAAACCCTAAACATGATTTAATTCCCTGGCCAGGTAGAACCTGTCGAAGGAAAGACGGCTGGCACCCTCGGATCATACGATGCTTTTGTGCAGTTCCACTAAAATCGACCTGAGCATCCCTGATGGCAAAGATATTGAAGAAGTGTGATTAGAATAATAGTACTGGCACTAGTTCATGAGACATAAACTCATCACAAGTAGAAGCCGGTAGAAGTAGAGAAAGATCGACATGGAGATGGAGCTACGGCAGTGGAGCAAGCCGGCTCCAAAAGGAAGATGGACTACCTGGGACGTCGGGCTGTAGCTAGAAGGGCGGTTGGGACGCGGCATCGGCCCACACCGCGGTGACTGATACGTCCATTTTGCATCATGCTTTTATGTCGATATTTATTGCATTATGGGCTATTATTTCACATTATGTCACAATACTTATGGCTATTCTCTCTTATTTTACAAGGTTTACATGAAGAGGGAGAATGCCGACAACTGGAATTCTGGGCTGGAAAAGGAGCAAATATTAAAGGACTATTCTGTGCAACTCCAAAAGTCCTGAAACTCCACGGAACACCTTAAAATAAATAAAGAAAAATCGTCGCCAAAGATGTAGGCCAGGGGACCCACACCCTGCACACGAGGGTGGGGGGTGCGCCCCCCTACCTCGTGGCCCCCCTAGTGGCTCTCCGATGCCCATCTTCTCCCATATGAAGTCTTTCGATGAGAAAAAAATAGAGGAGAACCTTTCGGGACGAGACTCCGCCGCCACGAGGCGGAACCTTGGCGGAACCAATCTAGGGCTCCGGCAGAGCTGTTCTGCCGGGGACACTTCCCTCCGGGAGGGGGAAATCATCACCATCGTCATCACCAATGCTCCTCTCATCGGGAGAGGGCAATCTCCATCAACATCTTCACCAGCACCATCTCATCTCCAAACCCTAGTTCATCTCTTGTATCCAATTCTTGTCTCCAAGTCCGGGATTGGTGCTAGTAGGTTGCTAGTAGTGTTGATTACTCCTTGTAGTTGATGCTAGTTGGTTTATTTGGTGGAAGATCATATGTTCAGATCCTTTATGCACAATATTACCCCTCTGATTATGAACATGAATATGCTTTGTGAGTAATTACGTTTGTTCCTGAGGACAAGGGAGAAGTCTTGCTATTAGTAGTCATGTGAATTTGGTATTCGTTCGATATTTTGATAAGATGTATGTTGTCTAACCTCTAGTGGTGTTATGTGAACGTTGACTACATAACACTTCACCATTATTTGGGCCTAGAGGAAGGCATTGGGAAGTAATAAGTAGATGATGGGGTGCTAGAATGACAGAAGCTTAAACCCTAGTTTATGCGTTGCTTCGTAAGGGGCTGATTTGGATCCATATGTTTCATGTTATGGTTAGGTTTACCTTAATACTTTTGTTGTAGTTGCGGATGCTTGCAATAGGGGTTAATTATAAGTGGGATGCTTGTCCAAGTAAGGGCAGTACCCAAGCACCGGTCCACCCACATATCAAATTATCAAAGTACCGAACACGAATCATGTGAGCTTGATGAAAACTAGCTTGACGATATTCCCATGTGTCCTCGGGAGCGCTTTTCCTATAATAAGAGTTTGTCTAGGCTTCTCCTTTGCTACAAAAAGGATTGGTCCACCTTGCTGCACTTTATTTACTTTTGTTACTTGTTGCTCGTTACCATTTATCTTATCACAAAACTATATGTTACCACTTATTTCAGTACTTGCAGAGAATACCTTGCTGAAAACTGCTTATCATTTCCTTCTACTCCTCGTTGGGTTCAACACTCTTACTTATCGAAAGGACTACGATAGATCCCCTATACTTGTGGGTCATCAAGACTCTTTTCTGGCGCCGTTGCCGGGGAGTGAAGCGCCTTTGGTAGGTGGAATTTGGTAAGGAAAAATTTATTTAGTGTGCTAAAATTTTCTGTCACTTGTTACTATGGAAAGTAATTGTTTGAGGGGCTTGTTCGGGGTATCTTCACCCCGTCCGGTTGAGCCCAGAGTTGCTCCTCAACCTACTGAACCTACTGAATCTATTGAAGATGAAACTGCTTTTCAGATTCCTTCAGGTATGATTGAAAAACTGCTAGCTAACACTTTTGCAGGAGATGGAACAAAGCATCCTGACGAACATCTACGCTTTGTGGATGATATATATGGACTATTTAAGCGTGCAGGTATACCCGATGATGCCGTTAATAGGAAGGCTTTCCCTTTATCTTTGGAGGGAGACGCATTGACATGGTATAGGCGATGTGATGATACGAGATCGTGAAACTATAAAAGATTGAAATTGGAATTTCATCAAAAGTATTACCCTATGCATCTTGTTCATCGTGATCGCAATTATATATATAATTTTTGGCCTCGTGAAGGAGAAAGCATCGCTCAAGCTTGGGGGAGGCTTAAATCAATGTTATATTCATGCCCCAATCATGAGCTCTCAAAATTGACAATTCTCCAGAATTTTTATGCTCGGCTTTCTGATAATAATCGCACCATGCCCGATACTTCTTGTGCTGGCTCTTTTATGATGAAGTCTATTGAATTTGGATGGAATTTATTGGATAGGATTAAACGCAACTCTGAAGATTGGCACCTCGACGAAGGTAAGGAGTCAGGTATGACACCTAAGTTTGATTGTGTTAAATCTTTTATGGATACCGATATTTTCCGTAAGTTTAGCACTAAATATGGACTTGACTCTGAGATAGTAGCTTCTTTCTGTGAATCTTTTGCTACTTATGTTGATCTCCCCAAGGAGAAATGGTTTAAATATCATCCTCCCATAGAAGTAAAAGTAGTTGCACCTATTAAAGTTGAAGAAAAGATTGTCACTTATAATGATCCTATTGTTCCTACTTCTTATGTTGAGAAACCTCCTTTCCCTGTTAGAATGAAGGATCATGCTAAAGCTTCAACTGTTGTTCGTAAAAGCAATACTAGGACTTATACACCTCCTGAGCAAGTCAAAGTAGAACCCAATATTACTATTGTTAAAGATCTCTTGTCTGATAATATTGATGGGCATGTTATTCAATTCACTGGTGAAACTGCTAGAATTGCTAAACCCTGTGATAGAGATAAACATAGACCTGTGGTAGGCGTGCCTGTTATTTCTGTTAAAATAGGAGATCATTGTTATCATGGCTTGTGTGATATGGGTGCTAGTGCTAGTGTTATACCCATTGACTTATACAAAGAAATTATGCATGATATTGCACCTGCTGAGTTAGAAGATATTGATGTTACAAATAAACTTGCCAATAGAGATACTATATCTCCAATGGGAATTGTTAGAGATGTTGAAGTCTTGTGTGGGAAAACCAAATATCCAGCTGATTTTCTTGTTCTTGGTTCTCCACAAGATAGCTTTTGTCCCATTATATTTGGTAGACCCTTCTTGCGTACCGTTAATGCTAAGATAGATTGCAAAAAGAGTGTTATTACTGTTGGCTTGGATGATATGGTTCATGAGTTTAATTTCTCTAAATTTAGTAAACAACATCATGAGGAAGAATTGCCTAGTAAGGATGAATTATTGGTCTTGCTTCTATAGCTGTACCTCCTAGTGATCCTTTAGAACACTATTTGCTAGACCATGAAAATGATATGTTCATGAATGAAAGAAGGGAAATAGATGAAGTATTCTTTAAACAGGAACCTATTCTGCAACACAATTTGCCTGTTGAAATCCTAGGGGATCCTCCTCCACCCAAGGGTGATCCCGTATTTGAGCTTAAACCGTTTCCTGATAATCTTGAATATGCTTATCTTGATGAAAAGAAAATATATCTTGTTATTATTAGCGCTAACCTTTCAGAGCATGAAGAAGAAAGATTATTGAAAACTCTGAAGAAGCATCATGCCACTATTGGATATACTCTGGATGATCTTAAAGGCATCATTCCCACTCTATGTCAACATAAAATAAATTTAGAAGATGATGCCAAACCATTTTGTGATCCTCAACGATGTTTGAATCCTAAAATGAAAGAAGTGGTAAGAAAAGAAATACTCAAGCTTCTGGAGGCAGGTATAATTTATCCCGTTGCTGATAGTCAGTGGGTAAGTCATGTCCACTGTGTCCCTAAGAAGGGAGGTATTACTGTTGTCCCTAATGATAAAGATGAATTGATTCCACAAAGAATTATCACAGGTTATAGGATGGTAATTGATTTCCACAAATTAAATAAGGCTACTAAGAAAGATCATTACCCCTTACCTTTTATTGATCAAATGCTAGAAAGATTATGCAAACATACACATTATTGCTTTCTAGATGGTTATTCTGGTTTTTCTCAAATACCTGTGTCGGCTAAAAATCAATCAAAGACTACTTTTACATGCCCTTTTGAAACTTTTGCTTATAGAAGTATGCCTTTTGGTTTATGTAATGCACCTGCTACCTTTCAAAGATGCATGATGGCTATATTCTCTGGCTTTTGCGAGAAAATTTGTGAGGTCTTCATGGATGACTTTTCCGTCTATGGTTCCTCTTTTGATGATTGCTTGAGCAATCTTGCTCGAGTTTTGCAGAGATGTGAAGAAACTAATCTTGTCTTGAATTGGGAAAAGTGCCACTTTATGGTGAATGAAGGTATTGTCTTGGGGCACAAAGTTTCTGAAAGAGGTATTGAAGTTGATAAAGCCAAGGTTGATGCTATTGAAAAGATGCCATGTCCCAAGGACATCAAAGGTATAAGAAGTTTCCTTGGTCACGCCGGATTTTATAGGAGGTTCATTAAGGACTTCTCAAAAAATCTCTCGGCCTCTGACTAATTTATTACAAAAAGATGTACCATTTGTCTTTGATGATGATTGTGTAGAAGCATTTGAAATACTTAAGAAAGCATTAGTCTCTGCACCTGTTGTTTAGCCACCTGATTGGAATTTACCCTTTGAAATTATGTGTGATGCTAGTGATTATGCTGTAGGTGCTGTTCTAGGGCAAAGAGTTGATAAGAAATTGAATGTTATCCATTATGCTAGTAAGACTCTAGACAATGCTCAAAGAAATTATGCTACTACCGAAAAGGAACTTTTAGCGGTTGTATTTGCTTGTGATAAATTTAGACCCTATATTGTTGATTCTAGAGTAACTATTCATACAGATCATGCTGCTATTAAATATCTTATGGAAAAGAAAGATGCGAAACCTAGACTCATTAGATGGGTTCTCCTGCTTCAAGAATTTGATTTACATATTGTTGATAGAAAAGGAGCTGAGAACCCCGTTGCAGACAACTTGTCTAGGCTAGAGAACGTTCTTGATGACCCACTACCTATTGATGATAGCTTTCCTGATGAGCAATTAAATGTCATAAGTACTTCTCGTAGCACTCCTTGGTATGCTGATTATGCTAATTATATTGTTGCTAAATTTATACCGCCCAGCTTCACATACCAACAAAAGAAAATGTTTTTCTATGACTTGAGACATTACTTTTGGGATGACCCACATCTTTATAAAGAAGGAGTAGATGGTGTTATTAGACGTTGTGTACCTGAGCATGAACAGGAACATATCCTACGCAAGTGTCACTCCGAAGCCTATGGAGGACACCACGCTGGAGATAGAACTGCACATAAGGTATTGCAATCCGATTTTTATTGGCCTACTCTCTTCAAGGATGTCTGTAAGTTTTTTTTATCTTGCGATGAATGTCAAAGAATTGGTAATATTAGTAGACGTCAAGAAATGCCTATGAATTATTCACTTGTTATTGAGCCATTTGATGTTTGGGGCTTTGATTATATGGGACCTTTTCCTGCCTCTAATGGTTACACTCATATTTTAGTTGTTGTTGATTACATTACTAAGTGGGTAGAAGCTATTCCAACTAGTAGTAGATCATAACACTTCTATTAAAATGCTTAAGGAAGTTATTTTTCCGAGGTTTGGAGTCCCTAGATACTTAATGACTGATGGTGGTTCACACCTTATTCATGGTGCTTTCCGTAAGATGCTTGCTAAATACGACGTTAATCATAGAATTGCATCTCCATACCACCCGCAGTATAGTGGTCAGGTACAATTGAGCAATAGAGAGCTCAAATTAATTTTGCAAAAGACTGTCAATAGGTCTAGAAAGAATTGGTCCAAAAAACTAAATGATGCATTATGGGCCTATAGAACTGCATACAAAAATCCTATGGGTATGTCATCGTATAAAATGGTTTATGGAAAAGCATGTCATTTACCTCTCGAACTAGAACATAAGGCATATTAGGCTATTAAGGAGCTCAACTATGATTTCAAACTTGCCGGTGAGAAGGGGTTATTTGATATTATCTCACTTGATGAATGGAGAACCCAAGCTTATGAAAATGCCAAGTTGTTTAAAGAAAAAGTTAAAAGGTGGCATGACAAAAGGATACAAAAGCGTGAGTTTAATGTAGGTGATTATGTATTGCTATACAACTCTCGTTTAAGATTTTTTGCAGGAAAACTTCTCTCCAAATGGGAAGGTCCTTACGTTATCGAGGAGGTCCATCCTTCCGGTGCCATAAAAATCAACAACTTCGCAGGCGCAAATCCGAAGGTGGTGAACGGTCAAAGAATTAAACACTATATCTCAGGTAATCCTATAAATGTTGAAACTAATGTTATTGAAACCGTAACCCCAGAGGAATACATAAGGGACACTTTCCAGAACGTTCTAGACTCCAAAAAGGAAGGTATGTGGTACGGTAAGTAAACCGACTCCAAAACAATTTTAAGGTAATATTTCTCTGTTTTGGAATATTTAGAAAAATAGAAAAATAAGTAGCAGTCCGGGGAGGACACGAGGCCTCCACGAGGGTGGAGGGCGCGCCCTACCCCCCTGGGCGCGCCCCCTACCTCGTGTGCCCTCCGGACTCCGTTTCCTTGCACGATACGTATTTTGGTTGGTAATAATTCATTATATATACTCCCGAAGGTTTTGACTCTCGTATTACGCAAATCTCCCCTGTTCTTGTTTCGAGCTGTTTTTCTGACAGGTCTAGATCATCATGACGACCCCAAGTGCTTCCAAGGACAAGTTCTTCGAGAAGGTTATCAACCCTTACCTCGCGGAGGTGCTGCGACACCCTCAAACCATTGAGATGCGTGATGGGTTGCTGCACATCCGTGATGTTGAGGGACCAAAGGGAACCGGAAGCGTTGAGTTGAGGCTCGAAGCAATGGAGCAACAAGTTTTCAAATGCCAGGGGATGGTGGAGCGTGGAATCAACGCTACCCACAAGATGCTCGCGGAGTTCACTAACAACTATGAGCCGGATGCCAAGAAGACCGAGGAAGCCATCTATAAGCTACATGAGAAGATCGAGCACCTCCAAGCCCAAATCTATGATCTGCAAAACCAAAACTGTGAGTATTAATATAGATTCAAAAGGATGAGTTTGGCTGCAGATTTGAGTATTCCGGAGACTCGATCATCCTTCTATGATGGTGAGCCTATGCCATGGAAGGTGGACGACAAGCTTGCATCATCATCAACACCTCCACCGCCAACAAGGAAGGAGACATAATCACATGGGTATGGGCACTCCCCTTGGCAACTGCCAAGCTTGGGGGAGGTGCCCTGGTATCGTATCACCATCACAACTCCTATCTTTACCATTTTTCTTAGTTCGATCCTATTAGTATTATCTTGATTTAGTAGATTAAAGTCATGGCATGATCTAGTTTTGAGTTTTGCTTTATGATCCTTCTTTGTAATCGAGTCCGTGAGCTATATAATAAAGATTAGTGTTGAGTCAAGGGCTTGAGTATTTTGCCATGATCTTGGGTGATTAGAAGAAAAAGAATAAAAAGAATCAAGAGTTCATATTGATCTTATTGAAAGTAATGACTTCACATAGAAAGAGTATGATGATTTAAAGTTGTTGGGAGTTGGCAAATATAGCTTTGGTCATCGTTGCAATTAATAGGAAGTAATAAGGAAAGAGAGGTTTCACATATAGATATATTATCATTGACATCTTTTATGATTGGGAGCACTCATTAAAATATGACATGCTAAAGAGTTGATGTTGGACAAGGAACACAACATAATGAGTTATATTTTGTTATATCTGAGATAAAGTATGTTGTCATGATTCCTCTACCGTGTTGAGCTTGCCTTTCCCCCTGATGCTAGCCAATCTTCAACACTAAGTAGAAATACTACTTGTGCTTCCAAATACCATTAAAACCAGTTTTAGCATGAGAGTCCACCATATCTACCTATGGATTGAGTAAGATTCTTCAAGTAAGTTGTCAGCGGTGCAAGCAATAAAAATTGCTCTCTAAATATGCATGACTTATTAGTGCAGAGAAATAAGCTTTGTACGAACTTGTTGTGGACGCAATAAAAGCGACGGACTACATAATAAAGGTTCACATGCAAGGGCCAATATAAAGTGACGTTCTTTTGCATTAAAATTTTGTGCATCAACCCTAAACGCGCATGACAACCTCTGCTTTCCTCTGCGAAGGGCCTATCTTTTATTATTATCCGCTACCTTATGCAAGAGTCACGGTGATCTTCACCTTTCCTTTTTCATTTTATCCTTTGGCAAGCTCAGCATGTTGGAAAGAACATGATATATCTAATTGGATGTGGGGGAGCGTGAATTATTATTGCTGACATTACCCTTGAGGTAAAAGGTTGTGGGGCACAAACTACAAGCTCATATCTTTCTCTGTGTCCGATTAAAACTCCGTAACCACAAGTATCGCGTGAGTGTTAGCAATTATGAAGGACTAAGTGATAGTTGAGTATGTGGACTTGCTTTTAAGCTCTGACATAGACTCTGTCACGACCCGGATTTGGTAAAATCCAAGTCTCTGTGCTTACTGTTCTATCCCTGGATCATAGCTAGCACACACAGTAACAAAAAGGAATATCAGTAAGACATACATCATTCTACTACAACGGTAGATCCAGTTATATATACAAATCATACCTTAGGCACAACTCAAGCTGGCAGATAATACAGCGGAATTATACGTAGTCGCTAAGTTAGGCTCCATCAACGCCACTGGGCTCATTGAGTGTAGACCATAACCCTATCGTCTCTTAATCTGTCAAGATCTGCACATGACAGGTGCATGTGAGTACGTGGAATGTACTCGCAAGTTGCAAAGGAAAGTTTAACAGAATATATATGCATGGTAAGTATTGTGGAGGTTTCATTTGCGTAAAGCCAATTTTCTCCTATACTAAATTTTATAAACTACTTTTGGAATAGAAATAGTTTTTAGTATAAAAAGTAGGAGCGAGACACTTGGATATATGCACCAGTGCTCAGTCACCAAAATGGTTTTAAAACATACATAGGTTGAAGTGAAACACATTCACTATGCTCATTCCTCAACTTTAACCCTTAAAATAGATTTTTAGAAAAGAGAGGGGAGATTCTTCTTCAGTCCAAGTCTTCAGTTGCTCAAATTGCCCATAACCGGGGGCACGGCTAATCGATTAGGTTAAACCATCTGCAGAGGTCGTACACCTTCCCCACATGACACAACCAACCCCGTTTATCATTACACACTTGGGTGTACGACTAGGAGGAGATTGTGACGAAGCCTTTCCGTAACAGCCCCCTATACCTGACCAAGCCGCCCGCAACTTAGGCAATGAAAGCCCCTCTCCGATGGCGGTCCTGAGGTAAGGGTTTCCCGTTAGTACTAAGCTAAGCCAGAGCCCATAGTAGCATGTGGCTGTACTGGAAGCTACATCAAACTGTACTTGGAAGATCTCATTCCCCTGGACGGCGGTCCCCATCAAAAACCTGTGTGCAAGACCCCAGTCGGGCGCATTCACTGCAAGACCCCGATGGGCGCAATCACTTGTAGACGCTCCTGTTAATACCATTCCGCCCAGGGAGTAGATGTAAAATAATATATAAATAATTTTTCTTTTCAAAATAGTTTCACAAACGTTGTTCCAAAAAGAGAGCAAGTTTAAAGGTTTAAAATAAGTTTTGTTTTCATCCCACCCATTTTGTGCAAGCGTGGCCAAGCATGGTGGTCAGTCTTGAACCTATGGCTCTAGCTATAAATAATACTTTGTAAAACCTTTATAAAACATGCATAGCATTAAAATTTAAAGAGATATGCATAGTATGAAAATATAGGTCGAAGCATGATCAATTTGCAACTTGCCTTTGGTTTCGCAGTAACAAGGTTCTACCTCCTCATAGAATTCACCTTCGCACTCGTCGTAATCTAATGCGATAAATAACTCAAATAAGACGCTCGGCATATCCACATTCACATAAAAATGGTGCAAGCAAGCATTCAACATACAATAAAAATCCAAATGAAGATCCAAATAACAACACAATTATTCAGTTGCCACTGTCATAATTTCTAGGGCATTGTTAAGGTTGATATAGGATCAGGTGTGGTCTTGAAAGAAAATATGACATAGTCATATTCTAGGGTCGGATAATATTGATACTAAGTGAGGATTATGGTTTGAAGGGTTGTGAGACCAAGTTCATACGACAAATTTATCCCAAGACTATTCGGAATATTTGACTTGGGTTAAATAAAACTAGCAATGGCATAAGTTTCGAGATTAAAGGATTAAATCCTTAATCTTGTAACTTCAAAGTTTTGTGGTGATATCGAATGACCAGAGAGGTCTCATCTATCTAAGGATTTCTACTGAAGAATCAAATTCAATCTAATAAAGTTATTAAATTACGATTAAAGAAAGTCAAATTAAGGTGATGATGCTAAAACAGTGACTAAACATCATTGAAAAATTATTCTATGAGTTCTAACAGAATGGTGAGGTCCTAAGGTCCAACTTTCATATATAAAACATTTTTATATGATTTACAGAATAAAAGATATAGCGAAAATACTCATCTTACCATTTAAATCAAAACTAAATTTTAAATTGCCAAAAAGTGAGATTTTATAATTTCATATAAAAGTACAGGTTTCAGCGAATCCGGAGATATCTTATTTGTCAAAATCGGACATACGGTTTGGGAGATACGAATTTCCGAAGTTTGGATATTTTTCTGAATAAAAGAATTACGGGATTTAGAGAGAGCTCACCGGAGTTGGAAATGAAGGTCGCCGGAGTTGTTGAAGAAGCTCCCTGACGTCAAGTGAAAGGAGGACGGCGAAGAGGTCGATGAGGGTAGTCCGTTGGGCAATGTCCCGGGCTCGGCCTCGTCCCGTAGCGGCGTGGAGCGGCCGCCGGAGTTTCTGAACTCCGACGAGCAATTGATCGGGATGGGGAAGTAGATAGCTCCCGAAAGAAGAGGGTTTCAGACGAGGGCTGAGAGGGTCCCGCGGGGTGCTTTTTATAGGGCTCGGGGATGTCCGAATTCGAGCAGATGAAGGGCCATAATAGTGGCGGTTCAGTTTCTCTGTAATGGCCACTACACCTCGATTGATGGCGCACTAAGGGATGGGAGGGGTTGAGGGAGGAGAGGGGAACCGATTCTGGGGGTTACTGGGTGCGGGGAAGGGAGATCAGGAGAGGAAGAGGTGGAGGCGTCCATGGTTGCAGCTCGCTGTTCATGTTCCTGTAAGGAACATGGGAGGAAGAAGATGGCCATAGGTTGGGCTGAAAAGATATGGGCCTTAGTGGAAGAAATTGGCCCAAAGGGAAAGTCAAGGAAAAATAAAACAAGGTGGGCTGTGAATGTGCTGTTGCCTCACGCCTGTGTAATATTTAGGAACTAGGATTGAAATATATTTACGTTCATAAGTAAAATCAATTTTGAGTTTTGCATGTTCACAAAAGGATAAATGTACCATATTAAATATTCCCAGATAAATTTTTGGAGAAGTCACAATATCTCCTCTCATTAAATTTTATTTGAATACTTTGGAAATATTTAAATGGCACTATAACTCCAAGTAAGATCCATCTTCAAATAGAAATCCAAATTCAAAAGAACTTCAAATGAAATATTTATTCGCCACATTTTGAGAAATCATTTTATTCCCACTCCATTTTTATTTGTGGTTTAAAAATATTTCATAGGTGTCCAAAAAAAGCAATTGGATTGAAATATTTGAAACAAGAATCAAAAGGTTTTAATTTCCCATGAAAATCATAGCAATTCACTCGATATTACTTATTTATTAACATTCCAAAATTTGGAAAATTTTGGGATGTTACAGACTCTTTCGGATGTTATGATAAATTGCAATTGCTTCAATGACTGAGATTATAATTGTTGGTGCCCAATAAGGTTTCCGATTCATATTTTGGCTTTGTGAAAAGATCATCACTTGAATATAAGTAATCATATGACAAAATCTATATATGTTGCTGTTATGAAATAATCATGATGCCTTCATGTCCGTATTTTATTTTTATCGACGCCTCTACCTCTAAACATGAGGACATATTTATTGTTATCGGCTTTTCGCTTGAGGACAAGCGAGGTCTAAGCTTGGGGGAGTTGATACGTCCATTTTGCATCATGCTTTTATGTCGATATTTATTGCATTGTGGGCTGTTATTTCACGTTATGTCACAATACTTATGGCTATTCTCTCTTATTTTACAAGGTTTACATGAAGAGGGAGAATGCCGGTAGCTGGAATTCTGGGCTGGAAAAGGAGCAAATATTGAAGGACTATTCTGTGCAACTCCAAAAGTCCTGAAACTCCACGGAACACCTTAAAATAAATAAAGAAAAATCGTCGCCAAAGATAAAGACCAGGGGGCCCACACCCTGCTCACGAGGGTGGGGGCGCGCCCCCCCTGGGCGCGCCCCCTACCTCGTGGGCCCCCTGGTGGCTCTCTGACGCCCATCTTCTCCCATATGAAGTCTTTCGATGAGAAAAAAATAGAGGAGAACCTTTCGGGACGAGACTCCGCTGCCACGAGGCGGAACCTTGGCGGAACCAATCTATGGCTCCGGCGGAGCTGTTCTGCCGGGGACACTTCCCTTCGGGAGGGGGAAATCATCACCATCGTCATCACCAACGCTCCTATCATTGAGAGAGGGAAATATCCATCAACATCTTCACCAGCACCATCTCATCGCAAAACCCTAGTTCATCTCTTGTATCCAATTCTTGTCTCCAAGTCCGGGATTGGTGCTAGTAGGTTGCTAGTAGTGTTGATTACTCCTTGTAGTTGATGCTAGTTGGTTTATTTGGTGGAAATCATATGTTCAGATCCTTTATGCACAATATTATCCCTCTGATTATGCACATGAATATGCTTTGTGAGTAATTACGTTTGTTCCTGAGGACAAGGGAGAAGTCTTGCTATTAGTAGTCATGTGAATTTGGTATTCGTTCGATATTTTGATAAGATGTATGTTGTCTAACCTCTAGTGGTGTTATGTGAACGTCGACTACATAACACTTCACCATTATTTGGGCCTAGAGGAAGGCATTGGGAAGTAATAAGTAGATGATGGGTTGCTAGAGTGATAGAAGCTTAAACCCTAGTTTATGCGTTGCTTCGTAAGGGGCTGATTTGGATCCATATGTTTCATACTATGGTTAGGTTTACCTTAATATTTTTGTTGTAGTTGCGGATGCTTGCAATAGGGGTTAATTATAAGTGGGATGCTTGTCCAAGTAAGGGCAGTATCCAAGCACCGGTCCACCCACATATCAAATTATCAAAGTACCGAACGCGAATCATATGAGCTTGATGAAAACTAGCTTGACGGTATTCCCATGTGTCCTCGGGAGCACTTTTCCTATTATAAGAGTTTGTCTAGACTTGTCCTTTGCTACAAAAAGGATTGGGCCACCTTGCTGCACTTTGTTTACTTTTGTTACTTGTTGCTCGTTACCATTTATCTTATCACAAAACTATCTGTTACCACTTATTTCAGTACTTGCAGAGAATACCTTGCTGAAAACTGCTTATCATTTCCTTCTGCTCCTCGTTGGGTTCGACACTCTTACTTATCGAAAGGACTACGATAGATCCCCTATACTTGTGGGTAATCAATGATCCCCGATTGGGACGCACCGACTGTTGGTTTTCTCCCTCGCCGATGTCGACCGCGTCTACGCAGAACATTGTTCCCTTCCCCCAGCTGCGGGATCAGGCCCGTCGTTCTATGCTTGTGAAGAGAGCAACCTTAGCAAGCAGGCTTGTAGCTTAGGCTACTGCTAGTATATATATATAGTGGTTTTCTTTTTCTCTCCATATCAACCATTTTATATTGCGTACGTGTCATTCAAGAGTGAAATGATGGTTGCTTCTTCCGACTAACTTACTGTGTGATTTGACTGCTCCTTAGTGGCCCCTACACGTACTCCCCTTACGTGTATGCAACAGTCACACGTACACATGGACGCAAAAACGCGTGCGACGCCCTAATGCATGCATGTCCGAGCACACGACGGAACACACACGGTCACGCTAAGTTCTCAACCTACACGTGCATGCACACACATACTCAGTCAGGGTGAGCTAGTGACCGTATAAACACCGGAAACTATATATATTGAGCGCAATGAGCGTATTATGAAGTCCATTGACTGTATTTTTATAAATATACAGTGATAGACAGTGTATTTATCTTATTTGAAATTAATCCATATTAACCGGAGAGGAGGCAGCATGGACTAGCATTACTTGCACGCTGTGGCTCGCAGGACAAGGAGAAACTTTTAACTAATGAAAGCTCTCCCTCGCTCAGACGGTGGATGTGCAATAGTTAATTCGGTGTCAGATTGCCAGAAGCATACACTATACTACTAGTGCTACTATTGTTCGACTTCCCGAATAGGCGAACTGCCAAGTGCAAAGTTTACTAGTACTAGTACTACTAATATAGTCTATAAAGGTACATACTATACTAGTACTAGGAACCGGATGGAGGAGCGTCTGCATTCTTATTATAATTTTAAAATGTGATAAAGTAATCTTCAACACATTTGGTTCTCTTCGAGGGTTCTCGCATGTGATAATGGAAGTTGATTGCATGGAACACTCGCCACAATTCTTGCTTAATTCTGGCTCATATCCTGTTACAAATAGTAGCGCTTGGTAATATTTCCTCTTTTTTTGTTATTCAGCATGTAAACAAGTCAGCAAACCTTGCAGCGCATCTTTGTGCGAACCGTGCTTGCTGCACTTTGAATGTGGCCGAGAGCTGGCTTGATGAAATACCTCGCTTCATACTTCTTTTTTTGCGGGGTACCTCGCTTCCTAGTGACCAGTGTCTTGGATGATCGTCCTAAGAATGTTTATATATGAATAAAGCTCTCTCATTTACCCGCAAAAAAGATAAAGCCATATTAACCGGAAAGGAGGGAGTATGGACTAGCACTACTTTTTGGTGTGTCCCGTCAACTCGCAGAACAAGGAGAAGCTTGCAGGACAAGGTGAAGCTCGCTTACGCCTTTTGACTAATGCAACCTACCCTCGGTGGACATGCATCAGTCCATTCGGTGTCAGATTGTCATAGGCATACACTATAGTACCCAACATGCAGAGTACCATCATTGTTCGACTTCACGAAGAGGCGAAGAGCCAAGCGCAGTAGTACGAGTAGTACTACTACTAGAACCGCATGGTGGAGTGTCTGTACTCTTAATTTTTTTATCTCTGATAAAGTACACGTTTATTGCAGAGAAGGGCAGAAAACGGCAGCCCAACATGTAATGAAAGATATCGATCAACCAACCATGCTCGAATATATCTTGGCCTCCATGCGAACCCGTCTGTGTGTTCTCGCTCCTCGTCTCTCTCAAGGAATGGCGGGTTGGCTCTTTGCCGTCAATTGAGATCGCTTTGCTCACACTCCTGTCCCGCATGTCAGTTATATGCCAAGAGGATCTGCGTTGACCGACTGGCCATACGCGTACTTGGTTTTGAACCTTCATACTACTCCTCCCTCCGTCACAGTTTATAGGGCGCGCTTCATTATGATGCATTTCTCTCAATGCATTTCCACCACCAGAGAGACTTTAGACGCGTTTGGTTTAATGCTCAATTAATTAGGGCGTGGTAACCGCAATCAAGTCCACAATTTTCTCTCCATGTACTCTGTACTACAGTACTACGGAGTGGAGTAAGTGCATGCATGTGTGTACCCGGGGTGGAAGCACTGCATGCATGTGTGTACGCATTATTCCCTCTAGTAATAGACGCCATGCTATAACTACCAATGCTATTTTTCAGGTCGATCGCTAGTCGCCTTGGTCCCATAGATCTTTTTTCTTTTTTCTGAAGCGCGATGTATAAACAGTGACGGATGGAGTAGTATGAGCGGATTCAAAGAAGAGTGTATTGATGGTTGCTTCTTCAGAGAAACTTACAGTGGGAAAGGTGGGGCTTACGATTTGACTGCTCATTACTCACTATTAATGCGGCGCAACGACCAGGCTGTGTCTCCCATGCGGTTGTGCACTACCCCCTCAGTTCTTAAATATACTCCGGAGTATATTTGTCTTTCTAGTGATTTGAACGAGTGACTACTCAAATATTTGTCTTTTTAGAGATTTCAAATGGACTGGCACATACGGATGTATATACATATTTTAGAGTGTAGATTCTCTCATTTTGCTCTGTATGTAGTCACTTGTTGAAATCTCTAGAAAGATGAATAGAATATTTAGGAACGGAGGGAGTACACATACGAAGCAAAATTAGTGAATCTACACTCTAAAATATGCGCGTTTCAAATTAGTAAAAAGACAAATATTTAGGAACGAAGGAGTATAATTTTGTGCATGGCACATGGACCCGGATGATGAAGAGGCTTCTGACAATGCTATCAAGCTTCCATCATTTGTTTACATAATTGACGTACTATACAAATAATTTTCCAGCAAGACATGAAATTGTACAACGGTGTGAGCTTTCAGCTTCTGTTTCGCGTGTCTTGCCATCGATGCTCGTTCGGAAATAATAAAAAACTAACTTCCTTGCTAATGCATGTCAGTTATTAGCAGATCAGAGCTAATAATTACATCACAACTGAAGACAGAGTTATGAGAAGGTTTAAATTAAAATTGATCCATGCTTTCATTGGCAGCAACGTCCCCCCAGCTCTGTCTAAATCAACATGGCATGTTGGGGAAAAAGTAGCTGTCCGGAGCATGCAACATTCCGATCATTTTGTGCAGTTCCACTAAAATAGAGCTGAGCATCCATGTTCCAAAGATATTAAGTGTGATTACGATAATAGAGGACTGCTGATGAAACAATAAACACATAAATAGAAGCCGGTCACCTTTGCAGTCTCTCTTAAGACTAACTAGTTGGAGAAGATTAGGCTCGGAGTTGGATGAGGAGGATAGAGCAAAACCAATCTCCCTTTGTGCAGTCGCACTGAAATGTAGAGACGTTGCCCATGTGACATTTTAGTACAACTGCACAAAACACTCTTAAGAAAAAAGTGATTTGTGCAGTTCACCAAAAGGTCGCAATAGCAACGAGGTGAAATGGATAGCCCTGTTTGCAAAAAATAGGTAGAAAGGAAACAATTACTGGCCAATAACAGTTTATGACACATGCGATGACAAAAAAGAAGCATATTCCTTGCCATAAGGGAAGATAACACTACAAAAAAAAGACACATCCGTGACATTTTGGGCCGAACGAATGTTTTTTCTGTCATACATATGACACTTCTATGACGATAATTGTGACAAAACCCGGTATCATCATAGATGTGGTGGACTCGTACTTCTATGACAAAAAATCATGACAGAAAATGGGCTTTTCGTCCTGGGCGGGCCGGAGACGCAGCTGCATGACATTCTTTGGGCCGTCCATGACGGAAAAAACCATGGTAGAAGCGAGGGGGAGGAAAATTTTGGGGAGTTGCCGGTTACGGTGGGAGGTCGGGGGCGGAGCGATGCGCGTTTCTATCGTATGTACGCGCGTGTGTGCGAGGCGTTGGCTCTAACTGAAGCCGAGCGAGGCGTTGGGCTCTAACTGAACCCGAGCGATTGCACTGCAGGCTACGCGTTACAGAACCCGAGCGATCGATCGATGGCTGTTAACAGAACCCGATGGAGAGATTCCTTCGCTACTGCTGCTAACTGAAGCCGATCGATGCTGCCTCTGGGATGAACAATGAGCGTTGCGGGGGGGGGGGGGGGTTTGGATGAACAGTGAGCGGTGGCGTTGCCTCTGGATGAACTGGAACCCATGGTGTGGGGGGCTGGATGAATAGTAGACGGTGGAGGGGTGGCCGTGGAGGGGTGGTTGAACAGGACCCCGTGGTGTGGAGGGCTGGATGAACAGTAGACGATGGGGGGGTGCCCGTGGAGGGGTGGTTGAACATTAGCCGGTGGAGTAGCGCGTGGTGGAGGCTGGATGAATAGGAGCCCGTGGAGGCTGGAGGAGGTCGACGGTGGAGATGAACAGTATCCTGTGGAGTCCTGTTTTGCGGTATGCCACACCCCTCCCCCCCGTTTTGACCGTAGCGCTCCAACACAAGTCCGTTTCGTCCGTTTTGCGGTACGCCACACCCCTCCCGATGAACAGGACCCCCGTTTCGACCGTAGCGGTCCAACACAAGTCCGTTTCGTCCGTTTTGCGGTACGCCACACCCCTCCCGATCAACAGGACCCCCATTTCGACCGTAGGAGGTCCGTTTTGTCCGTTTTGCGGTATGCCACACCCGTCCCGATCAACAGGACTCCCCGTTTTGACCGTAGGAGGTCTGTTTCCTCCGTTTTGTGGTACGCCACACCCTCCCGATCAAGAGGACCCCCGTTTCGACCATAGGAGGTCCGTTTCCTCCGTTTTGCGGTACGCCAGGCCCCTCACAATCAACAGGACCCTGTTTTGAATGTGGCTGGTCGACCACATGGCCGATTCCTCCGTTGTGTGGTACGCCAGGCCTCGTTTCCGTCGCCTGTTCCGTCCACGCCCTCCCGATGAACACGACCACATATTTCGTTCCGACCCAGCCGGTTGGCTCCCCATGAACACGATGACGATGCTGTTTCTCCGTTCCGACCCAGCCATGTACGTATGCGTGAGTAGGCATTCGAGACCCTGCCCGTATGTACGTACGTCGCCGTATTTTCTTTCTTGCACTCTCGCCGCTGTACGTACGTGTACATGCTACGTGCGCGCCTCTACTACGACACATGCGCGCATCTACATCTATGACACGTGCGCGCCTCTACATCGACCAGTATGTATGTACACTTCGACCAGGTGGGTCCCGACTGTCAGGCACTTCCTTGGTGCGAAGATGTAGCTGGTGGGTCCCAGCAGTCAGGTGGGCAAATCGTTCTTTTTTTTGCCCGAAGGCACTTCCTTGCGTGCGAAGGTGTAGCTGGTGGGTCCCAGCAGTCAGGGGGGAAACGTTTTTTCGCGAAATATGGTGGCCCGTCCGGTGGGTCCTCGCTGTCAGGTGGAGGAATAATTATTTTGTGCGTAATAAGGAGGCACTTCCTTGCTGCGACCGTGGACTTAGCTGTCAGCCTCTCCACGTACAATCCACGTCGATGGAAGCCGTTCCTTGACCACGTTGACCACGCCGCACCGAGAGCACCAGGGCGGTGGACGACGGCGAGGCCTAGGACGGGGACGACGCGGAGCCGGGGAAGATGCGGCAGTGGATGCCCACGCGTAGAGGAGTACGAGGGTTCACTGGTTCGCTGCGGTGTGAGGCTGCCGTCGCCACAGAATAGCAGGGGGTGTGGGTGAGTAGAGGGATGGCCTGCCAGCGGTGGGAGTTGTAGGGGGCGGTGAGGCCTCCGCCGCATCGCAGCCGGCCACGGGAGGCAGGAGCACGAGGCACGACCGACACTGGTTTGGGCGGCTGGAGCAAGAAGACCAGAGGTTGAAGAAGCACTAAGGCCGTTGGATGGACATCGTACGGTCACTGGAGCTAGAATCGTGCATATTGACTAAGTTGACAAAGCCCTCCGTCCCCGTCAACTTAGTAGGCCCACAAGTCAGCCTGCCACTATACTGGGTCCCAGCTAACAGGGGGAGTATTCATTTTTTTGTGCGTAATAAGGAGGCACTTCCTTGTGTGCGAAGATATAGCTGGTGGGTCCGAGCTGTCAGCGGCGGTAACGTTTTTTTCACGAAATACTGAGGCCCTTTCGGTGGGTCCCCGATGTCAGGTGGAGGAATCATTATTTTGCGCGTAATAAGGAGGCATTTCGTTGCATGCGGCCGTGGACCCAGCTATTGGCCTCTCCACGTACAGTCCACTTCAGATGCATGTCGGTCGTTGACCATGTTGACCAGGCCGCGCCGAGAGCACCAGGGCAGTGGATGACGGTGAGGCCTAGGAAGGGAACGACACGGAGGCAGGGAAGACTCCACAGTTATTTCCCACGCGGAGGGGAGTATGACTGAACGAGGGTTTACTGGTTCGTCTACCGTCGCCGGAGAATAACAGCAGGTGTGGGTGATTAGAGGGATGGCTAGGCCAGCGATGGGAGTACGGTGGGGCGGTGAGGCCTGCGCGACAGCACAGCCGGCCGCGGGGAGGAGGGAGCAGGCAGTCCAGTCGGCGCTTGTTTGACCGGCTGGAGCAGGAAGAGCAGAGATTGAAGAAGCGCGACGGCCGTTGGATGGCCATCCAACAGTCACTCCTTGCGCGTCAACCTTTTTTTAGGAAAGCCTCAAATCTGTGGAAAACAGCATATAGCCCATCTGCCATTATTTCTAAAAATTTATAGCCCATTTGCTAATTCTTAAGGTTTTGTTTGGAGCCCATATTCTTTTTGTTAGCATTACAGCCCATATTGTGGCCACGGTTAAAAAATTATACGAAATTCTGCATATTTTGGTGCGGTCCAAACTGTTTTTAATCCCGAAATTTCGACTCACATTCAAACTGATTTTAAAAATAAATGTATATCAATATAAAATCCAACAAATTCTCCATGCATAAAAATTAATGTAATTTAAAATCTCGAAATGAAAAAAAGATATTTGAAACTAATTGCCGGTTTGATGTGTTTTAAAAATGTACAACCCATTTCTCATTACTCATAGGCCATTTTCTCGGCCAGCCGAATGAAGCTCTCCTTGTCTTGAAAGATTTGCAGCCCAACAAGCCTGACAAAGCGACTTACTTGGCAAATCACAAAAAAAACTGGGCTGTGGCCTTGGACCCAGCTGTCAGCCTCTCCACGTACAGTACTCTTCCGATGGAAGTCGGTCGTTGACCACATTGATGACGCCGTGCTGAGAGCACCAAGGCGGTGGATGACGGCGAGGCCTAGGAAGGGGACTACGAGGAGCCGGGGAAGATGCGGTAGTGGATGCCCGCACGGAGAGGAGTACGAGGGTTCACTGGTTCGGCTGCGACATGAGGCTGCTGTCGCCGCAGAATAACAGGGGGTGTGGGTGAGTAGAGGGATACCCTGGGCCAGCGGTGGGAGTAGTAGGGGGCGGTGAGGCCTCCGCGGCATCACAGCTGGCCACGAGAGGCAGGAGCACGTGGCACGACTGGCGCTGCTTTGGGCGGCTGGAGCAAGAAGACCAGAGGTTGAAGAAGCACTATGGCCGTTGGATGGACATCGTACGGTCACTAGAGCTAGAATCGTTCATATTGACTAAGTTGACAAAGCCCTCCGTCCTCGTCAACTTAGTAGGCCCACATGTCAGCCACTCACTATGGTGGGTCCCAGCTAGCAGGGGGTATTCATTTTTTGGTGCGTAATAAGGAGGCACTTCCTTGCGTGCGAAGATATAGCTGGTGGGTCCGACCTGTCAGCGGGGGGGACGGTTTTTTCGCGAAATACAGAAGCCCTTCCCACGTACCGTGCATGTAAAGTGCGTAATAAGGAGGAACTTTCCTTGCATGCTACCATGTACCTCGTGGGTCCCAGCCGTCAGGCTCTCCACGTACAGTCCTCTGCCGATGACTCTCGTATGTTGACCACGCCGCGCCGAGCGCACCGAGACGGTGGACGACGACAAGGCCCCAGACTGGAATGACCCGTAGATGGGGAAGACGCGGCAGTGGAGTCGCAGACATAGAGGAGTGGGAAACTTGACTGGTTCGGGTGCGGGGTGGGCCTACACTCGGCAGAGAATAACAGGAGTTGCGGAGTGGAGGGATGGCCTGGCCATCGATGGGGTAGCGTTTCGCTGAGGAGCGCAAAACAACGCTGCTGGACACCGAAGGCTGGTGCAGGCGGTTCCGGCAGCGCTGGGGGAAGAAGACGAGAGATTGAAGAAGAATGCCGGCCGTTGGATGTAAATCCAACGCCTTCTTAGGCTTCGACCTACCGGCCCACATGTCAGCTAGTCCATTTGGTTTTTTAGTCCATTTGGTGGGCTGGGTGAAACAATGATGTAGCATCTATGCAGCCCGTTTAAATCCCATTTGCATTTTTCTTGAAATCCGCAGACTTGCTGGGTTGGGTGAAAATATCATGTTGGGCTAGATGGAGAAATGTTATAAAAACATAAACACATGATTGCACGTCAATAAAATCTTTGCAAGATTATGTACGCAATCACTAGGAGTTAACTTGGCAAGTTATATATAAACAATTATTATTATTATTTTGTAAGAACTTTCAACTTACGAAATAAAATATCATTTTAATTTGATGAGTTAATAGTACGTGGGGTATTATTATTTTTTAGGCTAGACGTGGGACAGTTGAGTTGGTTCTAGGGGAAAGTACTGGGAGAAAACTCAGTTTACATCGAAAAAGAAAGTGAAAGAAAATTTAGAGACCTGCTGGGTCCACCTGAGTAGAGGAATATGTTGGGAGGAAGGAGATTCAAAGCACGGCAGCCGAGTGAACTAGTTTTTTTTACGGACAAGTGAACTAGTTTACATACATTAGCAAATAGCCACTAAAAAAAGCAATCAGGTTAATGGGTTCTTAAAATAAATATTTCAGACAAAATAGATAATTACGACACATAGGCTAATGCATGAAACACTCAGATGATAAAGGTGCTTATAAACGGATAAAGTACAACATCTAGACCTTCCTGGCACACTTGATCATGATGTTGCGGCTGTCCGTGTACTCATCGGTTATGGGAAGCAGACACGCCCTCATGTCCAAGATCTGCCTGTACATGTCGTAGCATGCGTATGCGTCCTTGGCCGCGTAGGTTATGTAGGCTAGATTCAGAGGTACCTCCCACGTGTTCAGGTCGTCTTCTTTCATGTTGGCGTATCAGGGGTCGATGATGGTCTCAGCGAGGTCAACCACGGAGTCCTTCTCCTGCCCGTTGCTGATGATCTTGTATTGCTTCTGGATGCCGACAAGCTTGTTGCACCAGATGGCCGAATCGTCACGTTCTTCCTTCTCTCCACTGTAGCGAAGGTGCAGTCGGCGCTGCCGATGAAACGGGCGAATGCTCCAGAACCTAGTGCAGCCATAGGACTGAGGCGAGGCAGAGCTTCACCGAGTCTGTATCGTTGGTGTACATCACATTCAACTTGGTGCAGCCATAGGACTGAACGGCGAACTAACTCCTTGCTGAAGTCCATATCCAGCAGGCTCACCCCTCGGATCGCCATTGGAGTCACTTCGAGTGAACGAGTGTGTAGGCGGCGGCAGCAGTTCGTTTTTTAGCTCTTGGGGAACTGGATTCAACAGTAAGCTAAGTGTGTACAGGCGACAACGGTTACTACCCCTCCCTCGTCCACTGCACGCCCGGCAGAAGATGCACCCTCGGCGCATTCAAACGCCTCCATTAAGAAACCTACTCCAGCCACACGTCGGTTCACGAGCGGGTCTGTATTGGTACTGTAATAACAGGAGTTAGTGGTCACTTTACTTAAATTTAATTAGCTTTAATAGAAATTTATACTTGAAGCAAGCAATGCATTGGCTCGTTCTATCAGTGCCACGGGATCAACATGCATAGCAATTAGAATTATTATTCTCAGGACGCACATGATCAGCACATTTGTCGCACTTTCACAAAGATAATACTAGCAAGTTTGAATTGTTTATTATGGTTGCTGTCCTCTGCATCATCATGCCGTGTTTCCCAGCTTGCAAGATTCAGAACCAACAAATAAGATCCAAATAATAAGTACAACAAAGATGCCTACACATCTCACTGATTTCCAGCTTGCAAGATTCAGAACCAACCCATTAGAGCCTTTTGATAAAGTGAATATCGGGATTAAATCCATCTTGGCTAGCCATGTCATACAATCGAAGAACTTGGCGAATGCTCTTGACTGTCACAACATCTGTAGTAGAGTATTCCTGTTTGCATAGCATGTTTGCATAGCACAAACAAGGAGACAGGAGAGCATGATTTCACTTTAGTTGAACCATTTTGTGCAGTTCCACCAAAATTGAGAGATGTTGCTCTTGACCGTCACAACATCTGTAGTAGAGTATTCCTGTTTGCACAACATGTTTGCATAGCACAAACAAGGAGACAGGAGAGCGTGGTAGTTTAACCATTTTGTGTAGTTCCACCAAAATTGAGAGATGTTGCCCACATGACATTTTAGTCGAACTGCAGAAGACACTCATTCCAAAAAAAGTGTTTTGTGCAGTTCACCAAAAGGTCACAATAGCAACCAGGTGAATGGATATCCCTATCTGCACAAAATGATAGAAAGTAAACAGTTGCTGGTCAATAAGAATATACGAAACATATACAAAATGAAAAGAAGCATCTTAATTATGTTCATGGCAATCACGCAAGGACAGTAGAAATTTTCAAACGTCAGCAATGCTTCATGTTACCAGAAGCATTACGATCAACAATGAGATTCCTCAGATATGGGATTACTTTAATGGTGGCATTGCTTGTTTACCAGACACAGTAAATCAACAGCAGCTAAAGAGTTGGTTTAAGGGCATGGGACCATGGGGACACCAGGACACTCAGCAGCGTAAAGGAGCAACTTACTTACCATACTAGGGAAAACAACAGGAGTGCCATTTGTAACACAGTTTAATTGCATCTTATCACTGGAGGCATTAGATTAACAATAACACTGGTTAGACATGTCCCTAAGGTAACAGTGTGATCGCTTCATTTTACATGCGCCCTTACAGCAAAAGGTTGGTTTACCCACAAAAAAAAACAGCAAAAGGTTGGTATAAGGACATGCGACAGTGGACGCATCAGCACAATGTACCTACAAGGAGGCATAAAGTGGTGATGTCGAGCTTGTTCACGCTATGTGAGGGCAACAAACCTAATCCTAGAGACCTTTTACTATGTGAGGGTAGCAAATCTAATCCTGGAGGCCTTTTACTATGTGAGGGCAGCAAATCTAATCCTGAGACCTTTTACTATGTGAGGGCAGCAAATCAAATCCTGAGACCTTTTACTATGTGAGGGCAGCAAATCTAATCCTGAGACCTTTTACTATGTGAGGGCAGCAAATCTATTCCTGGAGACCTTTTACTATGTGATGGCAGCAAATCTAATCCTGGACATACTCTATTGACTTGTCCACCAGCCGTCACTTTCTATCCTTTTTTCAACCAATAATAGATCTGTTCCTTATCCAGTTTGTACTGTGTTTTCCCATTATTTCCCTTTTCAACCAAGAGACCAATTGGGTATCCGGTCTCTACTACTTTCACCATATTATTTCCTCTTTGAATCAAGTCCTAGATTCATGCTACAACTTTCCCCCCTTTCTTCGTTGTTTGAACAAAGCCCTAGATTCGAATGCATGAAGTAGCTTTACCTCTAATAATCCTAAAAATTTAGGTGGCTTTGGAAGAGCTGATGGGAGTAGAAAAAGATGCACATGCAGACATGTGAGGAGCTGGGGCAGTAGAGCAAGGCCGCTTTCGAAGAACTTATACCTGAGGGTCGCCGGGATGTCGGCGGCGGCAGGTCGGATTTGCGGACAATACGGCAGGGAGGAAGAAGGGTCGGAGGACCTCCCGAGCCGGCGCTGTGTCGGAGAGAACGGCACGGGCAGAGGATCGGGCCCCTCCGGCAGCTGTGGGTTTCCTCCCTCGGTGGCGATGACCACGTGAATGATGCACCTTTTAGTCCTCTACACACACCGGCCGAAGGGATCCGGCCGGATCTGTGACCAGCGGTGAGCAGAGAGAAAATCTCGCTACCGCTGTGTTGTTTATATCTGGAGAGGATGAGAGAATGAAGAGAGCAACCCTAGTAAAGCAAGCGCTCAGGCCCCTGCGTCCATATATAGTGGAGTGATTATCTTTTTTCTCTCCACAACAAGCGTTTCAATTTGTGTACGTGGAATTAAAGAAAAGAAACTCTCTATTTAAGGTGACTACTCTACGACTCCTACTTACTACTACTACAGTACTACCTCCTTCCTAGTTTATAGGTCCCTTTTATAGTTTGTGCCAAATTTTGACTAAAGATTTAACTAACAAAATGTTAATGCATGTCAAGAAACATTATCTCATTGGATTCATATTTGAACATAGTTTTGAAAAATATAATGTTTGGTGACATGCGTGAACATTTTCTTAGTTTAATCTATGGTCAAAATTTGGCATGAAATACAATGGGGACCAATAAACCCGGACAGAGGTAGTATTGTTCACTTGTGCTCCCCGCCCATCCATTCATTGAACAACCCCACGGGTCAATAAACATACAGTAAGTACTGTATTTATATAGAACGAACAAGCTCGAACTATTTTTGCATAGTTAAAAGTTGAGGGTGGGGCTTTTCTCGGGCAGTACGCGCGACAGTTTTCGGGTAGGCGGTTTGACAGAGAGGCGAGGAGGGTGAGCGAGTGGGGCTGTGCGATTTGATGGCGCGTTACTGCTGGAAAGACTTGTGATATGACCACTCACTATAGTCATGAATTACTGGCGCTCCGACCGGGGTGATGCCCCCCTTCCATTCCGCGCTCTAATCTGGTGCATGACACGTCGACCCGGATGCTGGCTCTCCCACATGTCGGAGTAGTAAGAAGGAGCAAAGAATGATGCGGTATATACTAGTACTATACTACTTCCTGTGTTCCTAAATATAAGTCTTTGGAGAGATTTCAATATGGACCACATACGGAGAAAAATGAGTGAATCTACACATAAAATGCATCTATATACATCCGTATGTGGTCCACAGTGAAATATCTACAAAGACTTATATTTAGGAACGGAGGGAGTACTACTCAGGTCGGAGGAGTGCGAACCACGGCAGCCCAGTGAACCAGCCGTGCGAACCACGGTAGCCCAGTGAACCAGCAGTAGAAAACAATAATGTGGTGATATGGCCATAAAAAAGAATGTGCTACGGTCCACACTGTAGCATGTACAGTAACACTCCTCTTTGTTTGGATCCCTGAGTTAGAGCTAGTTTGGTTTGAAATAGCTTCAAATTATCGAAACAAGAGGGGTTAGTTTGAGCTAGTTTGCTCTAACCCAGCTAAAAAAACTAGCCCAGTGGAGAGGTTCTAATTGGGTTAGTTATCCTGGGCCCACTAAAAGAGAACTAAAAAAATCTCACCTGCTCGCACCAGATCGCTCCCCTAAAAAAATCTCACCTGCCCGCACCAGATCGCTCCCCCTCTCTCGCACGACTCCTCTCTATTCCCCATAGGGCCGCCCGCCCAAGCGCCGCTCGCCCTCTCTCTCTTCCGGCCGCCCTCTCCTTCCGGCCTGCGCCGCCCTACTCCCGCCGCCCTCTCCCTCCGACCATCGAAGGTCGCCCCGCTCCCCCTTCACCAGTCGTTTTTCTCCCTCTGTCGTGCGCGGCGGCGGCGCATCTACCAGGGAGGTCGCGAGAGGGGTGAGTTTGTTCGTTTCTTCTCTGTCTCACAGCCATATCATTGATCTTGCTTGCTCTAGCGCTAATTCTGATTTGGAAAAGTCGATCCTGATCAAACTTGCTATAGATTTGTGGTGCACGCATGGAATTGTTTGATGCTGCTTGAGGAGGTAATAATTTCTAGAGGCCCAAAGATTCAGGTCCCCTTTCTAGGTATTTCAATTTCAGGCTTGCATTATTTGTAGAGGCCCAAAGATTCAGTTCACCTTTCTTGGTATTTCAATTTCAGGCTTGCATTGTTTCTAGAGGCCCAAAGATTCAGTTCACCTTTCTAGGTATTTGAGTTTCAGGCTTGCATTATTTCTAGAGGCCCAAAGATTCAGTTCACCTTTCTAGGTATTTCATTTTCAGGCTTGCATTATTTCTAGAGGCCCAAAGATTCAGTTCACCTTTCTAGGTATTTCAGTTTCAGGCTTGCATTATTTCTAGAGGCCCAAAGATTCAGTTCGCCTTTCTAGGTATTTAAGTTTCAGGCTTGCATTATTTCTAGAGGCCCAAAGATTCAGTTCACCTTTCTAGGTATTTCAGTTTCAAGCTTGCATTATTTCTAGAGGCCCAAAGATTCAGTTCACCTTTCTAGGTATTTTAGTTACAGGCTTGCATTTTTTATAGAGGCCCAAAGATTAAGTTCCCAGTCGGCGGTAAGCGGCCCTGCTACCCATGCCGGTGTCGACCTCAACTCGCAAGGGCCGGCGTCGGAGGGGTTCCCGGGGCTTGGGCTCTACAGAGCCTTCCTCCAGAGCGACGATGGCGAGCTCCTCCCTCGGTGCGTGAGGGGCTCCGGGCTCCCTCCCTATCGTGGACAACTTCCGTGATGAGTTAGCTCATTCTTTGTTTCATGAAGTGTTTTTTTATTTTGTGAAGCTTGATTGACGACTTGTATGTTTAAGTGGGATATCTCATTTGTATGGACAAAGTAAAAATTATCATGTTTTGCATGCTTGATTGTATAGATGGTTCGTTTTTGTTAATTGTGAGCGGGAGGAGGCCACAGAAGAGCCGGCCACACCAAGAGGGTGCTTGGATCCAAGGGACTTATTTTAGACTGACTAAAAATAGGGTCCAAAGTAGTCAAATGATTGAGATAGAGCATTTATTGTCAATCTAACCCCGCCATCCATACACCTCTTTGGTTTAGAGTTAGTTCAGGGTTAGAATCTAACTCTAACCTCTAACTGAGTTAGAGTTCTCCTCGTCTCGGTTCATCGCCATCATACTTTCCCCATTCCTGTGTTTTCAGTATCCTGCGAATCAAAAGGCCCTTTTTTTGGGGAAAAATCAAAGAGGCCCTTAGACTGGTTTAGGTCCGGTCATTTTTTATAAACGTGTTATGTCCAAAATTTAATGAACGTGGTCCGGTTTCCACGAAAATAATCCGGTTTCATGTAGTAATTCATTGATTTATTTATTCTTCTGCACGGGGTTTGCATGTAACTCGTGAGGTCTAAAATGTAAAGTACCCCGGCATATGCTCCGAGTCGTGCATGCACTACGACCCAGATGCTCTATGTCCCACATGTCGGCGAATGGGAGCACATGGAAATAGCCTAGGAGTACATATAGGAGGATAAATGCGTGAAAAATATGTACTGTGAAACGTAGCCGCGGTTCAAAAAGTAGACCTAAAGTGATGACAGCTATAGGTCGCATGCACCCAACTAGTGGTACTAGACATACGACTAATTTTTCCCTCAAAAAAAAAGAGGCACGAGTGCTCAGTAATCCTATTCTATAAACACGAGTCCCATCTGACAACAGCGTCGTGCTACAGCTAGCCCTCCTCCCTCGTTTCTCTCTTCTACTCTCTAAGAGCATGGTTAATAATATAGCCAGCTGCTGGCTATATGATATTGCCATGTCACATATAGTCAAGTTTATAGCCAACAAGTACAATAGCTAGATATAAATATGTACTACTTTGTTGATACATGGCCCATTACACTCTCTCACAAAGTACCTAGGAGCACGTGCTGCAGCCGGCTGTTAACTAGTAGCCCGGTTCTCTTCTCTCTCCTCTTCTCTCTCTTCCAAGTAAGCAAGAATATAATATTTAATGTCTTACAGCCCGCCTACATCACCTTATTGTAGTTGCTCTAAACTCGGCCGACGCCCGGTGGGTGGGGTGGGTTTGCTCAACTACGGCCCCACCTCACAGTGAAAACGTTACGACTGGAATAAAAAATGCCATATACTCCCTCCGTTCATAAATATAAGCCTTTTTAGATACTACTTCAAATGGAATACAGCATACAAATGTATGAAGACATAGTTTAGAGTGTAGATTCACTCATTTTGCTCCGTATGTAGTAGTCACTTGCTGGAATCTTTAGAAAGACTTATATTTGGGAACGGAGGGAGTACTATACTAATAAAACATTAAGGCCACGAGGCGATGCAGTGCTGGTTACAGGAGGCAAGAAGAAGATATGCATCCATCGACGACGTCCACCTCCTCGACTCAGGGTGCCGGCCCACCGAACGGTGCCTAAGTAGCAGCGGCTTTTGTGGCCAGGTCGACGTGCTTCTGAACAATGGCGTCCAAAGATTCCAGCCGCTGGAAGAAGGCCAATGTCTTTCTGTCCTCGTTTGCCTTGTAGTGGCCTATATAGACGATTTCCTCGTAGACGTGGATGTGCAGGTCGACGGTTTCTTGCATGGCGAGGCGCTGCGCGGCGAGCGCGGCCTCGAGGTGCACATTCTTTGTTGTGACCTCCGGCACCTGCAGGGCCACCAGGGCTTGAAAGAGTTCGTCGCCATGTAGGACGATGAGGGTGGCAGGCAACGAGGAGCCTGGGCGCGCGGGCTGGAGCAGTACGGCAAGGTCGTCCGTGCGCTTCTTGACGGCGGTGAACTTGCGGATGGATTTGACCATCATGTCGTCCATGCGAGAGGCGAAGCCGGTGTCGGCGAGGGCTATGATGCCTGCGGTCACCAGCACCGTCTGGAAAAGCTGCACGGTGCGGGGCCGCAGGCCGGCGCCTTGGATGATTTGGCACAGCCGACTGCCGGTTGCGTCCATCACCTCCATAGGTGCTTGTGGCTTCTGGTCACTTGGTCTTGGATTGGAGTGAGCAGTGTTGCGCAGAGACTTGGGAGTAGATGGATTGGAGTGGTGGGGCGCCTTTATTATATGAGAGTCCAAACTCTGTTGCATTCACATCATGCTGGCTCTCGTCTGCTTCTCCAATTAATTCCCTCTACATGTAATTGAGGATGCATCATTGACCGTTCAATGTCTCGGGAACCGCTACCCTCTTCATCCTTGGCATTCAAGCACCTATGGACCCGTCGACGACGAGGTGCCTATGGTGACTTCATAAATTTCAAGATGATAGTGCCGTGTGTGTGTGTGCGTTCATAGGGGTGAGTGTATGCGCGTGTATATGAGCGCTTGCGTCTGTACTGTGTAAAAAAAAAACGTAAATGCGTGTCAAAAAGAGACTAGTCAGTATACTCAATATTGTGCACCTCGGAGAGGAAAACGATAGAACTAGTACGTATTTATTTACGGTGCAGATTCACTCATTTTGCTCCATATGTACTCCGTCTCGGTGTAGTCTAGTCACTTGTTGAAATCTCTAGAAGGGCAAATACTCCTTTCTGTTTTACAAGGCTATACTAGCAAGTAGTTGTACGTACTAGTACAATAGTGGGCTCACATAGCAATTTTGTCTCATGCAAGAGCCTGGCTATATGCGTGCTCCAATGTTCGTAACTGCAACGTTCGGTTTGCGCTTGGCTCTTCGCCTCTTCGAGAAGACGAACAATGATGTTACTACTACTGCTTCTATAGTGTCGAATCCACTGCTGCATGTCCGTCCATCGCGAGCGGGACGGGTAGCTTGTTGTGGAAGTACTACTACTAAGCAAAAGCCTGTCCTCGTTTGCGAGCAATCGTGCGCATGGGCGAGGGAGAAGGCGTGTAGTAAAATCAAGCTTCTCCTCGTTCTACGAGTTGACGTGACACATCATAGCACTGGCCCCACATGCTTGCCTCTAAACTTGGCTGAAAGACCCGCAGTGTACAATATATTTGCTGCAACCTCTAACATTTATCCACCACAAATTAAAATATATGTGGCCGTATGCATCGTTCTGATGCAGAGGCCGGGGAGTCCCCCCTTTTCAAAAAAAACAAATTAAAATATATATTCCTGTCTTGACCAGATGAGCGTCCAAACTACAATCACCAGGTTGACAAGTAGGGCCAGAAGACTATTTTAATTTAAGAAAAAACTTCAAGACGGCCACATAGCATAGAGCCGACCCCAACGATTTTAAGCTTACAGGCACGATACACGCTATCTAGACTACTCTACACATGAAACTGCCACACGAGTGTGCGGGCTGCGCTTGGCTCTTCGCCTCTTCGGGAAGTCGAACAATGATGGTGTACTACTGCACTAGAGGAGTACTATAGTACGCTTGGCCATCTGGCACCGATTGAACTGCTGCATGTCCACCGCGTGCGGGAGGGAGAGCGTGTAGCGAGAGCTTCTCCTAGTCTTGCCAGCCACCACGCTCATGGGCGAGGGAGGGAAGCTCCTGTCTTTGCGTGTATGACAGGTGGGCCCGACAGGTGTGTGGCCAACCTGTCATACAGCCAAAGGCAAGTGCAGTTAAGTCCGTGATGGAGAGGATAATCAAACTTCTCGTTGATGTACGAGTTGACGCGACACATCAAAGCACTGCACTCGATATATTTCAATAATTTGCGTTTACCGATGCATTAATTACAACGCATGCATGCATGCCGTGACTGTTCTTTTGATAGTACTTGCATGTGCTGATTTAATGCACCTTGAAGGATGGTTGTGCACGAGGAGGGCGAGATCATGCAGACCGAACAAGAACTGGACCCGACGATGGAGCTCTCTAAGGTCTCGATGGACCTCACCGTGCTCCACTGCCCTTTGTGCCTCCGCCCCTTAACGCCTCCATTGTAGAGGTTCGAATACACCTCGTCCGTTCAGCTGATTGAGCAAGGTGCAGGTTTCTTGATTGATGTGCTATTGAATTGATTTCTGCAGTGCAAGGGAGGGCACCTGTCCTGCGCAGACTGCCGCGTCGAGCGCCTCGGGAACCAGCGGCAGTGCCAGAAGTGCGAGCGTGGCGGTGGCTTTGATGTGCGGAACACGGCGGTGGATTCCGTCCTTTCATTGGTGAGGGTGGAGTGCCCGCACGAAGGCTGTGGGCTCTACGTCACTTACCACAAGCTCGCCGATCACCAGAGCGTGTGTCCGCTTGCGCCCTACAAATGCCCCGTGCCCGTCTGTGGCTACGAAGGCCCGCCGCCGGCGCTCTACCACCACATCAGCACTGCGCATCCCATGCCCATGCACAGGATCCAGTATGGGAAGGTGCTCCAGCTTCAAGTGCCACTGTCGGAGCTACGGCTCTTGCTGTTCGCGGAGGAGGACCGCTGCACGTTTTTCTTGGTCGGCGGCGTTCTCGACATCGGCGCGCCTATCGCCGTGTCGGTCGTCTGCATCAGAGCGGGGGCGTCCCCACTGCCACACTACTTGGCCAAGCTATGGGCGAACAGCCTGTCGGGGAGCCCAAAGGCACGACCGATGCCGTCAAGGTGGAAATGGAGGTGACAAGCAGCAAGGATCCCGGCGACGTCGACGTGCAGGAGCTGACCTTCTTGACAGTTCCGCCCAAGCTGCTGGCCGGGGCTAAGCTTGTGTCCCTCCACATTCAGATTGACAAGCTCACATCCTAAATGTTTCGACAGTGCCTTCTGTTTATCTTAGTAATATGCTAATATAGGGATTACCTTGGTCTACTTTAGCTTAGGAAATGGTGGGTTTTGGTGGCGCTGCAGCAATTACTTCAACATCAGATTAGTAATTTCCAACAGTTGAACGGATATTTTGTGTCTGTTGGATATAAAGTTCCTTTGGGTAAGAGTACTACTTGTCATCAAAATGGATAAAAGGAGATGTATGTAGACGTATTTTAGTTCTAGACACGTCCCTTTTTATCCATTTTGATGACAAGCACTCCCTCCGTTCCACAATACATGCCTTCCATTTGTCAAAATATAGATGTATCTAGACATGTTTTAGTATATAGGTACATCCATGATAGAGCCAATCAGATGGTTGAGAACACTACAATTCGTAGCTATAGATGCGTGTGTGACTCCCAGATGCAGAGGCCGGGGGTCATCATCCTCCTTTTCGAGAAAAAACAGACGCATGTGTGAGAGGACGAGTGCGTGCGTGCACCTCTTCTCTTCCTGTATAACGTACTACTAAACTCAAAGTATAAGTTTTTGAGCTTGCGTCTCGTCACATTCCAAATTACTCCATGCTATATTGAATTGCAAACCTGTTCACATCGATCACAACCTAAACGGTTTCCCACTTAGGAGTGTATTAGTACCACGCTAGTATATTGAATTCCAAACCTGTTCACACCGATCACAACCTAAACGGTTTCCCACTTAGGAGCGTATCAGTACTCGGTTATAAATACTAGTATGCCAAGATGACTGCACATTCCTCCTCAACTCCTCATCCACAAAAACAAACAAGTCATTCAGCATCCTTCCCTTGCATCTGCCATGGCCAGCGTGAGTTCTGGATCGAGAGATTGCTACCAGGAAGAGGCGAGCATGGAAGCGGAAGCACGAGAGATGTCCCGCCTCGCTGCGAGAGCAGCCGACATGTCCCGCCGCGCCGCTGAGGCAGCACGGAGGTCCCACCGTGCCGCTGAAGCAGCACGGAGGTCTCGCCGCACCGTCGATGCAGCAGACTGGTCCGGCCGCACCGCAGAAGTAGCTGGGATGTCCCGCCGCACCACGAATGTAGCAGAGATGTCCCGCCGCGCCGCGGCGGCCTGGGAAAATTTCTCGCGGGCAGGCTACGACTGTTACAGGCGCATGCATGCGATCATCCATAGGCAGATGGATCAGATCTCCGGCTTGGCAAGGTTGCAGGACGACGTGAAAGCCTCGTTTGAACAGGCTACCGGCGTTATCCGGCAACTAAGGGAGGGCAATGAGAGGCTCCGGGCCGAGCGCGACCTGCTGAGGGAGAAGATCGTCCAAAGTGCAGACCAGCAGGAGGAGACCAGTGCCTTGTTGAAGGGGCCGACGTCATCGTCAAGAAACTTATGGACGAGAATGACATGCTCCGCAACGAGCGCCAAAGGCTGGTGGAGGAATCCGTGGATGTTCTCAAGTAGCATCTTGAGGACACGAAAGAGCTCATCGCCACTCGCCGCGGAGACTAGTTCCTGCGGCCTGCAGCAATGCATCAAGAAAGTAGAGATCAGTGAGCCAGATCCTTGTCTTCCTCCTTCTTTTGCCCATGTGTATTTCGGGCGTAGCCGCATGTGGCTTTTTAAATTATCTTTCTAATTATGTAAGACAATTAATCATCCTTATCTTTCTGTGGAAGATCAATGTTGCGAGGCTGGAATGAAGAAAACTCTTGCTGTGGCGACCCTGGCATTGCTGTTCTTCTAGTTGCTGCTAGGCTTCCTTCAGTTTCCTGGTTTCTTTTGATGTAATAATCGGTTTAGGATGTCGATTGTGTCGTCGGTTGTGAAATGTTGGGTTCTAGCGCGGATGTTTGGCCTTTGTTGGCCTCTTGGGATGTTGCGATTTCAATCTGGTACTTTTAGTCCTTCGTGTTAGGCTGGAGTTGTGCTGAACTGCTTGTAAATTGTGGTGGTTTTCAGTAATGAAAATCGGAAGGGGCAAGCCCTTCTTTGATAAAAAAAAATCGTCCTTATATATTCATCAGTCTTGCTATAAGTCGCAGTAGATGCTATATAGGTCCGCCGGATCTTACATCAAGATCCGTGCTGTCATATTTTCTTTTTTCTCTCTTAAATCTCAGTCGAGTGAGACATAGCCACGCCATTAAATAGAGGTTCGGGCGCCTTTAATGGAGACCTTGGGAGAGAGGTGGACGGCAGATGGAGGTCAAAGGGCTCTCCTCCCGATAAGCATGCGCAGGGGTCTGATCGCACGCCTCTCGTACTCAAATAGCTACCCTGCATGTGATTTCCTAGCTAATAAAAAATGGGGACGCGTGGCGGCACGTAAATGGTACTAGTAAGTAGAACGCCCACGGTTTCAATAATACTTGTGTTTCTGATTGTAACGTGACAACACTTGTTCCAAAATGACTTTGTTGATTGTTAATGTGTGCGCCTTCGCAAATCGGACTGCAAATTTACCACAACATGTTGGTGCCATGTCATGGCACCAAGCCAAGTTTCATTATTTTCATGCGTGTTTTGGATTTACAGGAAACTAAGTTTCTCAATGTTTCCAACGCAGCCACGACGCCCAGAATTTTGAATTTCATTCCCATTTCTTGCATGGAACCTAGAAATTTACCCGAGGACACACATGTGATTTTTCAACCAACTTTGGTGCACTGGAACATTTGCTTGTATTTCAAATTTGAATTATGCACACAAAGGTGACACGTTCCCTCCTAGAACCACGAGCCTTCTTGAGAGAAGCTCCGATTTGCAAGAAGCTTATACCACAATTTGTTTCTATTCGACCAATTTTTTTTACCACGGCATGGTACTACCATGACATGACACCATGCCAAGTTTCATGATTTTAAAACCAAGTTTCTCAATGTTCTTGACCGAGCCACGATGCCCAGATGTTTGAATCTTATTCTCATTTCTTGCATTGGAGTAGAAATTCACCCGAGGACACAAATGTGGTTTTCAACCAACTTTAGTGCACGGGAGCACGTGCTTGTAGTTCAAATTTGAATTATGCACATTAAATGACAAAAAACTCAATTAATGTGTAAATAAGGCCAAATGAAGCCGGAATAATTCCAAAATTTAACAGGGCACTCATGTAGTTCTATGTTGCCTTTGTAAATAAACTCAAGGGGGACAACGTATATCGTTTCGCACTCAAAGGTGACACGTTCCCTCTCAGAACCACGATCCTTCTTGAGAGAAACTTCGGTTTGCAAGAAGCTTATACCAAAATCTGTTCCTATTCAACATGGTAGTACCATGACATGACATCCATACCAAGTTTCATGATTTTCAGACGTGTTTTGGATTTACAAGAATTTTAAAACCAAGTTTCTCAATGTTCTCGGCCGAGCCACGATGCCCAGATGTTTTAATTTTATTCTCATTTCTTGCATGGGACCTAGAAATTCACCCGAGGACACAAATGTGATTTTTCAACCAACTTTGGTGCACGAGAGCATGCGCTTGTAGTTCAAATTTGACTTATGCACATTAAATGACCAAAAACTCAATTAATGTATAAAAAACGACAAACGAACCTGGAATAATTCCAAAATTTAATATGGCACTAATGTAGTTCTATGTTGCCTTTGTTAAGAAACTGAAGGGCGGGGGGGGGGGGGGGGGGAGGGGTGGCATGTTTCCAAATCGGCCCAATTTTTTACCACAACATGTTAGTGCCATGACATGACACCATGCCAAGTTTCATTACATGAATTTAAAATCTAAGTTTCTCGATGTTCTCGGCAGAGTCATGACGCCTAGATGTTTGAATTTCATTCTCATTTCTTCCATGGGACCTAGAAATTCAACCAAGGACACACATGTGATTTTTCAACCCATTTTGGTGCACCAGAGCATGTGCATGCAATTCATATTTAGATTATGCACATTAAAAGTCCAGAAACTCAATTAATGTATAAAAAGGCCAAATGAACCTGAAATAATTCCAAAATTTAATAGGGCACTCATATAGTTCTATGTTGCCTCTGTAAATAAAATCAGGGGGGAGGCAGCGTATATCGTTTCGCACACAAAGGTGATATGTTCCCTCTCGGAACCACGAGGCTTGTTGAGAGAATCTCCGGTTTTGCAAGAGCACTACTAGGGAAAAGCCTATACACAGAATCTTATCAGCAGCGCGCTTCAAAATAACTCGCTGCTGCTAACTAGCAGTAGCGCGCACAGACGAAACTCGCTGCTGAAACAAATATAGCAGTAGCGCGTCCTCTCAAAGACGCGCTGCTGCTATAATTCCCACGAGGCCGCCGCGAGGCTAGTTATAGCAGCAACGGTTATAGCGACGCGCGCTACTGCTACGTAGCATAGTAGCAGCACATTTCTCAGACAAGCGCTACTGGTAAGTTTCCTACAAAAATTTAGTCCCACCTCGCTCCGTGAAGAGAGTTTCTACCACCTTAAATATGTTACTTCTCAAACTTTGACAAGCACTTGATCTTCATTGAACTCGATGTGTAGAATTTGTGGCTGCAATATGAGTCTTCACCTGTTCCTAAACCGGTGAGGACTCATATTGACAAATCAGATTGTACACAAAAAGATCGTTGATGATCAATGTATTTTTGATATATTGAACAAAGTCTATTTTTACATAATGACACGTAGCAGTAGCGCTTTATTGTGAAAGGCGCTGTTGCTAGATAGCTTAGCAGCAGCGTCTTTTCCTAAAGCGCGCTACTGCTAAGCCATTCATCTCCCCATCTTCTATATTCCGATCCACTCACATAGCCACTCAATCCTCTCCATCTACGCCGCGCGCCGGTCCACCTTCGTCGCCCCTCCTCCGTCTGCGTCGGTGCCGTCACCTCCTCCTCCTTGCTGGACTCGGTACCGGCCTCCTCCTCCGTCCTCCCTCTCCACTCGCCGCTGGCCGGCCCCTCCTCGCTCTGCCTTCCTCCTCCGTCCTCCCTCAACTGGCCGCGCCGGCCGGCCCCTCCTCACTCCGCCTTCCTCCTCCGTCCTCCCTCAACTGGCCGCGCCGGCCGGCCCCTCCTCGCTCCGCCTTCCTCCTCCATCCTACTCTCTTCTCCCTCCTCGAGTCGCCCCTCCTTCACCCTCCTGCTCATATGCAACATTTTGATTTAGTTGATATAATTTAGTTGATTTAGTAGGATAGTTGATTTAATTGACTTAGAACATTTAGATTTAGTTGATTTAGTAGGCTAATTCATTTAGTTGATTTAGTTGACTTAGAACATTTTGATTTAGTTGATTTAGTAGGCTAGTTCATTTAGTTGATTTAGAACATTTTGATTTAGTTGATTTAGTAGGCTAGTTGATTTAGTTGATTTAGTTGATTTAGTAGGCTAGTTGATTTAGTTGACTTAGAACATTTTGATTTAGTTGATTTAGTAGGCTAGTTCATATGCAACATTTTGATTTAGTTGATATGATTTAGTTGATTTAGCAGGCTAGTTGATTTAGTTCGCTTAGAATATTTTGATTTAGTTGATCGTTAATCCTTTGCTCATATTGCTTTAGGAAAAATGGCGCCACCACCACCACCACTATGTCGACTGTGCAAGTCAAGATGCGCCAGCAGCCTTGCAACTGGCAAGCTGTTCGGCATCTACTTCCAGCCGAGTTTTCGTCATGCGGCGGTAAGAAATTAGATGAAATGTAATAACTATTTTATTTTTAGTGTTGGCATTACTGCATTGTGTCATTTTGCTTATTTTACACAGATCGTCCCATGCAATGTGAGGTTGAAATTCAACAAGCTAACAGGAGACACTGTGACATTTGAGGCTCCTGGGGGGCCGTACACTATGGAGGTCGAGAAAGGACGCAATATGTCGCATATTGGAGGAGATGGATGGGCCCGTTTCGTCACTCGCATGCGTCTTACTGGTGGTGAGTTGATCAGCTTCTCCTTCCGAGCAGAAAGACCCAAGCTAGCTGTCATTTATCTCAACCTGGTGGAAGATGATGAAGATGACGAAGATGATGAAGATGATGAAGATAATGAGGACCCACTCGATGAAGATGATGAGGACCCACTTCATGAAGCCATCGTAGCTCAAAGAACAAGCCTGAGTGAGGAGGAGATGTCCAACCTGTGGGACATAATTCCGCCACGTGATGACTTTGTCGGGGTGCCATTCGTGACCCGCTTGACAAATACCATGGTTGATCGACATGATATGGTATGTTATACTTACAAATGCAAATTATCCGATGAATTACTTAGTGTATAGTCCAATGATATGGTATGTTGTGTGGAATCTAGTCGATGATATGTTTTAGTGTAGAGTTCGATCACATGCTTATTAGTGTAGAATCTAAGGAAACTATTAATAGTGCAGATAATCCATATGTACTTATTTGCGAGGCTATTTATTAATTGATATGTTTTTCTTATTCAGAAATTGGCAAAGAGCATATCTGTGAGTTATGGTATGCAGCCTGATGAAGAAGGCTCAGCTGGACTACGCCTTACTGCAAGGGGCTCCGTCACAACCTGTACTTACCGCGTGGACACGGACGGTCGCACACACTTAAACTCGGTTGGGTGGAAGAAATTCCTCGATGGCAAGAATCTTTGTGTTGGACAGGCCATCCTAATTACTATCAGGAACACCAACCGCCCAGGCTTGAGGATGATGATTGTCTTCGATATCATCTAGAACTACATATGTGTGTGTGTGTGGCTATATCATCTAGAACTACATATGTGTGTGTGGCTATATCATCTAGAACTACATATGATGATCGTCGTCAATATCATCTAGAACTACATATGATGATGGCCGTTGATATGACCTTGTACTGCTTGAGGATGCATGTTGACTATGCATGAAATTGTTATCTAGTACTCCCTTCGTTCCAAATTACTCGTCGTGGTTTGAACTAAAACCACGACGAGTAATTTGGAACGAAGGGAGTACTACCTAGTAATGGTTTATGAATTTGATATCTTCTAGCAGTACCTAGTATCTAGTATCTGAAAGGGAAACTGAAAGGGAAAGGGGTAATGGGAAAATGATGAAAGATATAGCAGTAGCGAGGGATGGCGAAATCGCTACAGCTAGTTAATAGTAGCGCGTTCCTAAAAAGCGCTGCTGATATCGTCAACAGTAGTAGCGCGGGTTAGGGCCGCGCTATTACTATGAGTTAGCTGTAGCGCCTTATTAGTAGCGCGGCCACCCGCGCTGCTGCTAGCCTCAAAACCCGCGCTACTACTAGGGTTTTCCCTAGTAGTGGAGGCTTATACCAAAACTTGTCCCAATTCAGCCAAAAATTATACGTATGAAAACAGGGTTTAGATTATCCCGAACATCTCGCTACCTAGACCAATAATGTATTATGATTTGAATTCCACATAAAATGGATATAGATATTTGAATTGGAGAGCTTATGGTACAAGTAGTTCATAGTGAAATATGATTACTGCTATATGCATGTCTTTTTGTTATCAAGATAATATTTAAATTATTGTATAACTTGACAACAATCGTATTCAAATAAGGAAAATTGATTCAAATTTAGTCCATATGGTAGACGACAATATATATGTTCACATGGTGGAGTAAAATGTTCAGATATGATGGAAGATCAAAATGTATGACTACATCAATTATAAACCGCAAGGTCACCTAATGATATATTCGAATTCAACATAACGTGGAGTCAAAAATTGAAATTCGAGATCATGGCATTTGTAATCATATAAAAAGGGACATTACTCTTTCTTTGGTGGGAATTGATTTGTTTTTTGTTGTTGTTGAGGGAAGTGCGAATCGATTTGGTACTGTGCAGGGTAATCATGTTCTCCCGATTTTTTTTACATTTTTCTTGTAGTTTTTTCAATGGCATCTATAGCAATATAGTAAAAGGGGACATGACTCTCTTGTGTCTTATGATTTTTTTACACGTTAAGTTTGTTATGCCGAACAAGGAATCCGCACCTTGTTATCCCGAAATTTTCAAGCTCGAGTATCTTTTGTCTCACCTGCTTTGAAACTCCCGCTTCTTCAACCCGCGCCGCGCCTTGTTATCCCGAAATTTGGACGCGCGCGAGAACTCCCTCCTCATCCGAAATCGCTCCCGGAGCCCAGACACGCGAAATCCCCCTTCTACCCCTCAGTCGGAAATGAAGCTCCACGTCGCGGTGTCAAAACCGGTGGAGGTACGCTGGTAACTTACCCTACATTTCGGACAAGCGCGTACATAAGCTTGGCTCCTCCCTCCCCCTTCGCCCGCCTCCCCCCCATTCATATACCGAGGCTGCCAAAACCTGCGAAACCCCACGCTCCTTCGTTGGCCTCTCGATCGCCGCCCAGCCAGAGACTCTTCCCCGACTACGTCGTCCACCGCAATAGCTCGCGGTCCCTCATCCACCGCACCAAATGAGGATCCGTTGTCGATCTCGTCGTCCCGCCGGATCAGCCGCCCCGTCCTCCACCTCCAAGGAGCTGCCCTGACGTTTGCCTCGTCTATCGCGCCACCTCAATCCCCACAGTGCCGTCTTGACCTGCCCCACCGGAACCGCAGCACCCTCACCAATTCCTCCGATGAAGCCGAGGCCAACTCGGCGCCACCAAGGAGGTTCTGCACTCACCGCTGCATTTTATCTTTTATTCGATCTCACGGGGCTGCCGGTGCTCGATACCGAGCAGACATGGTGTCTCCATCAACGGCGTCGTCGCCGGCCACATCATCCATTGCGTTGCTCCCCCATGTCGTTGCTTCCTCGGCGGCGACTTCCACAACGGCACTAGCTGCAGCTGCTCCGGCTCTCGCTCGCGCGTCGGCTCTGTTCTTGCTGTCGGTCGCGCTGCTGCACTTCTCCTGCTTTCATTCGTGCTGCTGCTATGCTCTTGCTCTCGCTTGTGCTGCTGCTACTGCCGCACGACCTCCAGCAGCTACAGGAGTTGCTGCTTTAGCACTCGCTCGCGGTGCTACTGCACGACTTGCTCTCTGCTAGTGCGTTCCCTGCTCGAGCATCTGCTGATTTAGATCACTGCTTCTCTGCTACTAGTGCTCGAACGCCCTAAACATCTATTGCAATGCTCTGTCACTAGTTCAATCAGTTTCGACAGTAAAATTCAGTTTCGACTATGAAGTTCATTTTCTTCAGTTAAGTTCAGAGTGAACAGTACTTACAGCATCTGTCGGAGCGGCCGTGGCGCGGCTGATGTGTTTTACATCTAGCACTTTTTGGTGATGTATTTTACATCATCTATTGCAGATGATATTAGGGTGCCACTTCAGATTAAAGTTGTCTGTCTTGTCATGCTTCAGCCTCGTTGTCGTACACCTTAGCGGAGCTGCTCCAACGACGGAACCGTCCATCACAGCGGAGCAGTACCCTTGGTGCCGTTTCCAGAGGCCTCGAATCTTCTTCCCCGCCTCCGACAGTCACACCAGCATCATCACCGTCCTCCACATCCAACCCAATGATGCTGAGGTCCACAAGGCTATGCCAAAGAGGTTGTACACTCGTCGCATCACTTTGTTTCTCCATTCCTCTGTTCTTCCAATTCATGTGAGCCAAACACCCAGGTTGACTGAAATCCTATGTTTCCAAATGCTCTGTTTTGCATGTGCATTCCAATCCTATTCCTGTGTTTTTCCTGTCCCTGCGTTTATAGAATCCTCCAATTCTAAGGAGCCCTTACAGATTTACTTCATTTTCAGATTGACGTCAAAGAAAACTCTGTGTGTTATGTCCTACTCCTACCATGACGTCATCCACCCCACCTGAGGTGCACCATCGACAGAAGCATTCACTGCAGCAGAGATCCCCCCTGCAGACTTTCTTTCGCCGCCTCAGATCATCTTCCCCGTTGCCGGCAGCCACGCCAACTGCATTACCATCATCGACTGAGCAGATGAACCTGAGGACTAGATAGGTCCGGAAGAGAGGTTGCAGTCTTTCGTGTTTGCTTATGTTATACATCGGTTATTATTACCTGCTACTTTATCGTTTAATCTTGAGTTTTGAATTGCCCATGGGTCTCATATCGAGCCAGCAACGAATAGTATCTGTCTACTATCTGGTTCATCTGGGGTCTTCTATGTGGTTCATGTTGGGTGGGCAACAAACAATAGATGATCCATTGTCTATCTTTTTAAACTGAAGCTATAATCTACTTGCTATCATTAGTTTTGGATCCATCCACTCGTTTGCTACCATCAGTCTTGATTCTTGCATGCACACCTTAGGCCTTACAAAATCTAACTATTTTTTTATTATGCATGTCAGATATTGTACACAATCGTACTTAACATGTAGAGAAAAAGAGAAGACCGTTGCGAATATAATGTCATGCAGACGCTACTCCATGGTGGGAGAAGTGCCCCCCCCCCCTCTCCTGCATTTCCAGATTGTATTCCAGAGGAAGATAACTGTTCAGATGGAGATTCTGAAGGAGCCGACCATGCCTGTTTACCACCTGAGGTGTTTGCTCTAACCTGGCATGCTGATGTTGGTCATATCATGCATATGGTGCCTTGCATTGCTTACATTATACATCTTATATGTCATCAGCTTAGTTTAGATTTGCTTTGTGTGAATGCCACCTGTTTGGTTTCTATATCATACTCCCACCATTCCTAAATATTTGTCTTTTTAGAGATTTCAACAAGTGACTACATACGGAACAAAATGAGTGAATCTACACTCTAAAATATGTCTATATACATCCGTATGTGGTAGTCCATTTGAAATCTCTAAAAAGACAAATATTTAGGAACGGAGGGAGTATATGGGAATTATGCAATGCCATCTTCTTTAGCCAGGCATCATATACGTGAATCATGCAATGCCATCCTGTTTAGCCAGTCATCATATATGTGAATTGTATCGTGCCATATTTTTTTCCATAATGTGTTCCATTTGTCAGCAATGTTTATACATTCATCTATTCTTCCTGTGCATCAGCCATTTGAGTCGGTCATGGGAAAATCTGGAGTGAAAACAAGGTCTTCTGAGCAGTCAGTGCTACCTATCGATGCAGATTTCTTGCTGGTTACAGATAGCTCCTCAAAGGAGGATTCAGAGAGAGATGACCAGTCGTATTCCCCCCCCCCCCCCGAGGTGCATGCTCTAACTTGGCTGGGTTATATTGCTCATATCATGCATATGGTGTCTTGCCTTGCCATGCCATCTGCTTAGATTAGACATGATTTGTGTGAATGCCTCCTGTTTGCTTTCTATATCAGATATGTGAATTATGTAATGCCATGTTTTTGAGCCAGTTATCATATATGTGAATCATGCACCGCCATGGAGCCAGGCATCATATATGTGAATTATCTCATGCCATCTTTTTTTTGCATTGCATATTCCATTTGTCGACAATCCGTGTATACTGAACTACTCTTCATGTGTATCGGCCATTTGAGCTGGTTATGGAAAAATCTGGAGTGAAAACAAGGTCTTCAGAGCAGGCAATGGTACCTGTTGAAGCATATATCTCGATGGTTACAGGGAGCTCCTCAGAGGAGGATTCAGAGACAGATGACCAGTCCTATATCCCACCTGAGGTGTATGCTCTAAGTTGCAATGTTTATATTTCTCATATGATGCATATGGTGTCTTGCATTCCTTAGTTTAGACATCATATGCACAATATTGAATTCTATATGCTTAGTTTAGAGATCATACATGCGAGTGCCAGCTGCTTAGTATATGAATCAATTTTGTCAATTATATCATGCCATCCTGTATACTTAGACAACATGTATGTGAATTATTTCATCCCAACTATTTTAGAAAGACATCATATAGTTTTGTCATGTCATCCTGTTTAGGTACTCATCATATGTTGAATTATGCCATTATATCCTATTAAGTTATCCATCATATATCTGAAACTGTGTCATGCTATCCTATTTAGTTAGGCATCATATATGTGAAATTGTGTCATGCTGTCCTGTTTGGTTAGACAACATATATGTGAATTACCACATCTGTCTATCATACAATGTCTGTACATTCAATTTCTTTTCTTGTTTATCAGCCATTTGAATTGGAGGGGGTGATGGCAGTATCTAAGGGAGAAAAAACCCGTTCTTCACAAAAGACAGTGCTACCCGTCGATGCAGATAGAACCATGGTTGTATTAGCCCACAAACTAGCCCCACCACACATAATCGAGACTCTTCCAGATTTCACACTTACACCGTTGGGGAGAGAACCAGCTACAACCCATCTAACCGCAGCCCCAGCGGATAGTAACACACTTATAGTTGACAAAGCACCATGTCCACCACGGAGTACCCCCACACGAGCAGTTTGTAAAGCTACTGCAGTGCCTAAAGCACGAAGACCACCACAGCTAACCCAAACTCCATGTTTAAAGCAGAAGAGCAACTGTTCTCAGGTCAGATTCCGTAGCTATGGTCCATACTCCTTTGCTGTTGCATCACTGTATTTACTCATACCAACTACTTTCGAATTTGAAGGATCCAATTGAAACTCTAATGGCACAACAGGTATGTTTTAAACCTATTTCTTTAACTGGATTGCTGTTCTAACTTCTTGCTCTATGTTGATTTCAGTTTAAGTTGTATAAACAGTTATGTTCCCATGTGATGCACATTACAAGTGCTGCCAATGCTGTGTAGTTTCTCACACTTATATTCTGTCTATGCTGATGTGTCTTAAAAATATATGAGTTGAACTGTGTCTCTATATTGATTAGGGAACATAAACTAGAATGATATGGACAATACAATGACCATAGTACATAGATATATGTTTGTTTCATGCTGTTATCCTGTCCACCTTACTACTGAAATGGTTTACCAAAATGAGTTTGGTATACTACAAGCTAAACCTGTGATGTGTCTTCTTGTTTCTCTTGTAGTATGAAAACAGAATATTGGAGAAGAGCACCCCACTATGCAATGGTAGAGAAAGTAATGCAGATAAGGTTCAAGATAGTGAGACAACCCTGTTGGTCTCCAAGAAAGGTGATAAAAACGATGGTGAGAAAACCCTTTTGTAGATAGTGAGAAAATCCCACAGTCCTGCGTTGATGTAGTGTCCGAGTTACTGGCCAGTACCACTAGAACAAGCTCTTCGAACTCGTTGCCTGAATCACTTCGGCTTCTTTAGTCTCGGCTACAAGCTGAAAGGCATCAGTCATCTGTGCTGCGGCAAGAAGCCGAAGGACTAAGGAAGTCCCTGCAGAATTCAGATGCGTACTTTCTTGTGCAACAGCAAGCACTGGAGGATTTAAGCGCCAAACAGGAGAAAGTTAATAAGCTTGCTAAGCATCTTGCCAGCATTATGGGTACCCAGGATATTGTTTCTTGAACTCTTATGAAGTGGTTTCAGTTCTGGACTTGTTTTGCTGCCGCGTTTATATGTGCTGTGTTCCCTATATTTGCACCGGTGGTGAACTTTGATGCCCAGTGGATGTAATATGTGTAATAGCCGTGATAGCCTAGCATAAGTTGCTTGCTTATTTATTTTCTTGCTGTCTTGTTTATTTGTTTGCTTGTAGTCAGTGCAGTTCTCTTTCCGCGGTTTGCTAGTGGCTGCAATAACCTATTTTTTAAAACTAGGCCACAATAACCATGGGCTAATATTTACTGTAGTGACACTGGGCCTCCTATGAGCCGTAGAAACAGTGGGCCTTCTACGGGCCGTAGAAACAGTAGGCCTTCTACGGGCCGTAGAAACATTGGGCCTTCTACGGGCCGTAGAAACAATGGGCCTTCTACGGGCCCTATCATCAATGGGCCTTATACGGGCCATATGATCGATTGGCCAAACATGGGCCAATAACAGGCCGCATTATGGCCGTAAACGGGCTAGAGTTGGAATCGTCCGTTCATGGGCCGACCATAACGGGCCATCGTTAATAGGCTGTATTTGATGATGCTATGAAAACGACCCAATGTATTAATGGGCCACAAACGGGCCGACTGTAACCACGGGCTAATTTGGCCCACAAGCAGAAAATTACAGTAACGGGCCATAAGTAAACGAATGCTCGAAAAGAGCCCAAGAATAAATGGGCTCTGAGAAGGCCGAAAGATAACATGGGCTGGAAATGGCCCAACTGAATAACGGGCCATTAATGGGTATAAAGTGATACACTGTTCATTACAGGCCAGTTTCACCCCGGGCCGTTAATGGGTCTAAAGTGATACACTGTTCATTGCGGGCCAGTTTCACCACGGGCCGTTAATAGGCCAAGAGTTACATAGGGCCTCATATGGGCCAAAAGACGTCATGGGCCATACATGGGCCAGAAGTGAAAATGGGATGGAATCATATTGGATGGCCCAGATGACGCTACTGGGCCTAATTCGGGTAGGGCGTAACGGGCCTTGGGTTAGTGGGTTGTAAATGGGCTATATGCGAACAAGCCGTTAACAGGCTTTCCATGGGCTGACCCGTCACCTTTTGACCAAGTCAAACGGGCCGGCCTTTTCACAGGAATGGGCCTCTGTTGGGCCGGGCCACGTGTCGACGTATCATAGGCGCCTTCTGTCCATTGAGTGGATGACACACGTGTTTCCTCCAGCCAATGACGATTTTACACGTGGAAAATCCCCATTGGTCGGGGCTGTTAACGGGTTATCGGATCCAAAACCCGACTCGATAGCTTAACGACGTTCCATTACGCTGGATGCCACGTGTCGGTCACCCTTGACGAAAGCACTTCTGTGACGCGCGATTTATCGTCATGGAAGTGGACACTTCCGTGATGATAATTTTGGTAATGTCATGGAACACTTCTACGACAGCACATGTATGACTATCTTGATTCTGTCATAAATTTGTCATGGATGTACATGCATGACAAAAAACGCAACCAACTATGACAAACACGTATCATCACGGAAGTGTATTTTTTTGTAGTATAACAACACGATTGTGTTTTCCTAAAACGGTGTGAGGACGAGAATGCAATATGGAAAGTACGCTGGACGAGCTACGTTTTGGGCAAAGAACTATGGAAGGTCCACATGCAGCGACGTGGGAAGACGGGCAGTGGAGCAAGGCCGGAGGGGATACCTGGAGGTCATTGGGATGTAACTAGGTGAGCGGCGGCGGGCGGAATCTGTGAGCAGGTGGCGTAGGCCCTGCCGCGCCGGAGCTTGGTCAGAGAGAACGGCGTGTACCGCAGATCAGGACATGCTGCCTCGGCACCGTCGAACGGAGAAACGATGCACTTCCTCCCTTTCCCCCGGCGGACGGATGCGACCGGATCAGTGACCAACAGTGAGAGAGAGAGAGGCCACCGCACTCCCTTTCCCCCGACGGACGGGATGCGGTCGGATCAGTGACCAATAGTGAGAGAGAGAGAGAGAGAGAGAGAGAGGCCACCGCAGCCTTGTGTGAGATACTCTGAAGAGCGACAAACCAGACACGCAAGGCTCCATTGTATATAGTGAGCAGACTACCTTTTTCTCCATAAAAATCGTTTTATATTCTGTGTACGTGCCATTGAGCGCTATAACTTTATTTAAAAATAACGCGGCAATGCGTCAAGTCGAACTTTGTTTCGTGCAGGCGTGGTACACGACCTCCCTAGGTAAACAACCGCTACAGGCGTTCAAATTAGCACGTGGGCTACCATTTCGTAAAGAAATGAGCTCCACCGTGTACCCGCGCGGGTGTGGCTGGGCACGAAGCGTGAGTACGTGCACGGTGCACCTATTCTCTTCTTGTATACGTACACCACCTACGTGGGGTTCTATGAGAGAGATACAAACCTAGAGAGATATAGTGTGTGGGTTCTTGAGAGTTTTTTTTGGGGGGGCGGGGGTCAATCAAAAAATGTAACATATGTAATGTGTGTAAAATAAAGTCCACGAGAAGAGAGTGGAGGTATCACCGGCTTGAGGTGTCCATAGAATCGAAAAGAGGGATGATGTGTGTGTGTGCGCGCGCACGGTCGATAAAGAGTGCCATCGAATTTGTGTGTCCCACGTCAAAGATATAGAGTGGCTGGCCTACTGGAACGTGAGAGGGGACATGTGCAGTTTGTCTCTGTGGCATGGATACCTACCTGCAGCGCTCGACTATCGATGTGTGGTGGGGGAAGAGGGAGGCCCAATTAACTATAGAGGTATAATGGCTGGTATATGTGTGGAGGAGGAGAGAGGCCTACCTCATGTATTAAGGAGATCGATCTGCCTCATGTATTAAGGGAGATCGATCGGCATCCATGCATATGTGCAGGAGAGGAATAAGGTTGGTAGAGAGATAGAGCTAGAGTGTTGGAGGGGGTGGTAGTGGAGTTGCTTCTAACAAATGGTGGGATAGGCTTGCTAGACAAACGGAGGGCACGCCCGCAATATCAATAAGAGAGGAGATGGCTGCTTGTTGTATGTGCACGTGCATGTGAGAGACGGGTCAGGAGGCATGCACGAATGATGAGGGGGGACGATGTGGCTGCGGTAAGAAGACATAACTACATAGGAAGATCAATCGCCCTTTGTTAGAGAAAGGAGAGACATAACTTGTGAGGTACGTCGATCGATGGGGGGGGGGTAGTTAAAGTCGATCCAGGTATATGTTGGGAGATCGATCGGTATACATGCATGTGTGTGTTAGAAGAAAACGAGGCACGAGGAGAAGGATAGAGATAGAGGGATGCATGTAGGAGGTGGTACGAGAGGCATACTATATCGAGCGGGGAGGAGTGTGCGAGTACGAGAACGATGAAAAGAGTGGTGGGAGTGAGGCATGTACTGTGACAAGAGAAGAGGGGAAGCTTGTGTTTGTGCTAGGCACACCTGGCTAGAGAGGCATATCGATCGATGTGTGCCGTAAAGAAGGAGCTGGGGGGCCTAGACACACCGTGGGTGAACAACCTAAAGTGAAAAGACGAATTTGCGCGATGGAGCTAGAGAATGTTGAGGGAGGGTGAGAGGGATGCGGGCGTGTGCATGCACAAGAGAAAGTTAGCGCTAGCTACAAAGATAAGAGGGTTGTGTGGGTGTAAAAGACGAATAGAGATCATATATACTTCATTATAGAAGCGAATTCGGATATTTGAAGAATTTATCATAGTGTTTTAAACTGACACATGTGTGAATATATATAACGGTGATACACATGGTGTGTTTATGAACATGTTATACTACATTTAATATATTTTATCTCTACTCTTATAAAAAACGGAGTTGTTGATGATGGTGTGCCTGCCATCCTGCATTATAGGCCGTCCGATTTATATCTGGCGGATAGCAAGGAAACTATGATGGTTGAAGTTGGCAACAATCATGATTGTAGATTCTTATTGAAATAGAGAAAGGAATTCAAATTTAGTTCAAATTGCAGCGGTAGTATAGACATTTGGAATGCACTAAAATGTTGGTATGAGTAGGTTACATGCATTATACAGCAAGCGAAAATAATAATCGGACATAACATGGATTCATACTCCCTCCTTCCATCTATATAGGGCGTAATGAGATTTTTAAGACCGCCTTTGACTATTGACAAGATTAACAGTACATGACATGCACCATGTGAAAATTATATCATTGAAAGAACCTTTCATAGACGAAGTTAACGGTGTGCTTTGTGTAAGTTGCATGTCATATATCATTGCTCTAATATTTGGTCAAAGTTAGCATCGAAAAACGCATTAGGCCCTATATAGATGGAAGGAGGGAGTAGCTTTGAATAGCATTTGTATAGTAAAACGGGGCAAGACTCTCTCTTTGTGTGGTGTGAATAGTTTTATTTTTTTGTTTTCTTTTTGGTTGAGGGAAGTGCGAATTGATTTGGTACGTACAAGTACAATATTACTACACGTTAGGCTTGTCCCTAAAATTCAACCCGCATCTTGTTATAACCCAAAAATTTAGATATCGTGCTCCCAAAACTGGCGCCTTCACAACCCGCGCCTTGCTATCCCGAAATTACAACGCGCGCGAAAACTCCCTCCAGCTGCCTAATCCCGACACGCGAAATCCCCCTTCTAACCCTGAGCTGAAAGGGCCGCTAGTTCAAATCGGTGGGGGGTACTTTTGTAACACACCCTACATTTTGGACAAGCGAGTCCCTAAGTCATGCTTCACCCCCTCCCATCGCCCCCCTTTCGCCATTCAAAATCTCAGGCCGCCATAACATCTCTGCTCTAGCCGCGAAACCCCACCCTTCTCCGTCCGCCATGTTACCGCTGCCCAGCCAGAGCCTCTTCCCCGACGATGTCGTCCACCGCAACAGCTCGACATCCCTCGTCCACCTCCCCGGATGAGGATCCGTCGTTCATCTCGCCGTCCCGCCGGTTCAGCCGCCCCGTCCTCCACCTCCAAGGAGCTGCTCCGACGATCGCCTTGTCTATCGCGGCTGCTCCATCCCCACAGCGCCGCCTTAACCTGCTCCACCAGAACAGCAGCATCCTCACCGACTCCTCGGACGAAGCCAAGGCCTACTTGGCGCCACCAAAGAGGTTGTATACTCATCGCATCGCACCTTCTCCTTAACTCGACCTCCCAGCGCCGATGGTGCTCCATCCCACACCCCCATGGAGCGGCTACCTTGAAGCCGGCTCCGCAGGCGACATCTCCATGGCGGCTCTCCCCCAGTGCGAGGCCCCTTCGGCGGCGGCGTCCATACCAGCCGGATCTGCTGCTTCTGCTCTCCCCCTCGCTCGTGCTGCTGCTCTACTCCAATTAAGCCACACTTTAGTCGACTGAATCGACTTTTGGGTCAGTCGATTTTCAGGGGTTGGGGGGGGGGGGGGGGGCTCGCCGGAGTTAAGGAAGAACCACCCGCAGCGGGGACGGGGGCTCGCCGGAGAGGTACCCCACTATCTATCTTAGGGTTCAGGGTGGGGGGCGGGGGGCCTAGAGGGTTGGCCGGGGCGGCGGTGGCGAGTTGTTTCGGGGCGGCGAGGCGGCGCTGGGGCCAGTGGTTCGGCCGGTGGTGGCAGGCGGCTTAGGGGTGTGCAGGTTGAAGATGAACGGCAGGCCCTCCCTAAACTACATGTCAAGTGCCTCTCTGCTACCATTGCATTCAGTTTCAACAGTAGCATTTAGCTTCCACAGTAAATTTCAGTTTCGACAGTTAAGTTCAGAGTCAACAGTTTTTACCTCATCTGTTGTAGTTAGGTGGTTTTTGGTGATGTTAATTTTACATCCATTTTTCATCATCTATTGGAGATGCTATTAGAATCCCAGTTGAGATTGACGACGTCTGTCTTGTGCTCCTTCAGCCTTGACGTCTTACGGCTCACCGGAGCTGCTCCAACGACAGAACAATCCATCACAATAGAGCAGTGCCCTGGACGCCGTCTACAGATTCCTCAGATCTTCCTCCACACCTCCGACAACCACCTCTACCTCAACTGCTTCAGCGACCAACCCAATGATGCTGAGGTCGACACGGCTACGACAAAGAGGTTGTACACTTGTTGCATCACTTATTACTATACATCACATCGATCCATTAGGGCTATTTTGGTTCAACGAAAAAACATCGATCCACTGGTTGTTACCATCACTCTAAATTTCTGCATGCTCTCCTTACATAATCTCACCATATTTTTTTCGTATGCATGTCAGATATTGTACACAGTCATGCTGAACATGTAGAGAAAAAGAGAAGAGTTTTGCGCGGCAATACAATGTCATGCAGACATCGCTCCATGGTGGGTTCAATGGAAAATCCTCCCCACCCCTCTCCAGATTGTAATCCAGAGGAAGATATCTGTTCTGAGGCGTATTCAGACGCCGGTGACCACTCCTATTTACCCCCCAAGGTGTTTGCTGTACCTTGGCATGATGATGTTAGTCATATCATGCATATGTTGCCATGCAATGCCTACTTTTGACATCATATATGTGATCTGCTTAGTTTAGACATGTTCTGTAGTGCCACCTGTTTAGTTTCTATATCATATATGGGAATTATGCAGTCTCATGTCTTTTAGCCAGCCATAATATATGTGAAATGTGCAGTGCCATCCTGTTTAACCAGGCATCATATATTTGAATGATATCTTGCCCATCCTTTTCTTCATTACATTTCCATTTGTCGACAATGTTTATACATTAAACTACTCTTCCTGTGAATTAGCCATTTGGGTGGGAGATGGAAAAATCTGGAGTGAAAACAAGGCCTTCAGAGCAGATAGTGCTACCCGTCGAAGCAGATCTCTTATTGGGTCCCGATAGCTCCTCAGAGATGGATTCAGAGACAGATGACCAGTCCTATTCCCCTACTGAGGTGTATGCTCTAACTTGGCATGATTATACTGCTCATGTCATGCATACGGTGTCTTGCATTGCATAGCTTAGACATCATATACACAATATTCGACACCATGTTCTTAGTTAAGCCATCATACCGAATGCTCTTTGTTTAGCATATAAATCACATATGTGAACTAAATGATGCGATCCTGATTACTTAGATAACATGTAGGTGAATTATGTCATGCGATCCTGTTTAGTTATTCATCATATCTTTGAATTATGTTATGCTATGCTATCCAGTTTAGATAGACATCATATATGTGAAATTATGTCATGCTATCCGTTTTAGTAAAACAATATACATGTCAACTATTTCATGCCCTCTTTTTTCCACACTATCTATTGCATCCGTCTCTCATACAATGTCTGTACATTCAACTATGTTTCCCGTTTATCAGCCATTTGAATTGGAGCGGGTGATGCCAGTATCTAGCGGAATAAAAACACGGTCTTGAAATAAAACAGTGCTACCTCTTGGTGGAGATAGCACCCCGGTTGTATATGCACAAGAACCAGCCCTACCACACATAACCCAAACTCTCGCAGATTGTACCCCTACTGCGATGGACAGAGAACCAGCTTCACCCAATCTAAACCCAACCCTAGCCGATAGTAACCCAGTTCCTGTTGACACAACACCATCTCCACCACAGAGCTCCCAAACAAGAGCAGTTAGTAAGGCAACACCAGTGCCCAAAGGGCCAGTACTATCACGGCGAACCCCAACTCCACCAGTTAGTACGCCTATTCCTTTGGAGGAAGCACAACCAGCCAGTTGTAGTTTAGCATCTATCGCATTTGATGTTGTTAAATCGTATGTGCGTATCTTCCCATCTTGGAAATATTATACTGAAGATGAAGGAAAATGCCAGTTGCAGGTGTTTGTCCAGGAGTTATGTGTAAGTAATGTTATTCATGGCAATTACTTTGCTTCGTCCCATACATCCTACCTCCATGATGGTTATAATATAACAATTTTCCCATTTTTCTCTATAGAGAAGGACCGATTTGGAAACTCAAGATGAGGTAACCTATGATAATACCTCTGCTATCTTCAAGAATGCTTGGTGGCAGTATCGGAATTACCTGAAGAAAACGTACTTCACCGGCAAAGAAACTCATCAAATTCCCTTACGTTCTCCTGAGACACATTTACTGGACGATGACTGGGAACGCCTTGTTCTGTACTGGTCCCAAACCAAGAATGTGGTAAGGTCTATGAACTCATTTTCTATTTTTAAGTATTTTATTCTTGCATCTTACTGTACTCTGTTCATGTAGAACAAGTGCCTAAACCTGAAGAACAACTGTTCTAATTTAAGATTCCATTGCTATCATAGTTCAAAAAAGCGCTAGGTGTTAATTGTGCGTTTTGCCACCGCCTTGCGCTTTACTGACCAAAGCGCATGCTTATGCGCAGTTATGCACAGATTATGCGTAGTTATGCGCAATGCGTTTTGCCAACGCCTAGAGCCTAGGCGCGCCTTTCTTAACTATGATTGCTTTGCTCTTGTATCACTGTATTTACTCATAGAAACTTATTTTTAAATTGAAGGATCCAATCGAAACTCCAATGGCATAGCAGGTATGTTCACGCATGTTTCTTTAACAGGTTTGCTCTTATCAATAGCTCTGTTGATTTCAATTTCAATTGTGTATATAGTTGACTTTCATATCATGCACATTACTAGCATCACAACAGAGCCAATAGTGTTGTTGTACATGTAGATCCGTGGTACCCATCTGAAATCTTGTTGTGCCGTGTATTTTCCCACGCTTTGTATTCTTTCACTGCTGCTTTGTCTTGAACTGATATGATTTGAGCCGTGTCTCTATTTTGATTTGGGAAGACAATGCAATGACCATAGGACATAGATATATGTTTGTTTGATGCTTTTATTATGTACTAGTACTTGGCAATAGAAGATTTGGTAGTTTAATCCTGTCCACCTTACTAATGAACTGGTTCACCGAAATGAGTTTCATATACTAGTACATGCTAAACTTGTTATGTGTGTGCTTGTTTCTTCTTTTAGAATGCTGACAGAATATTGGGGAAGAGTGCCTTATTAAGCAATGGTAAAGGAAGTAATGCAGATAAGGTTCAGGATAGTGACACATCCTTGTTGTTCTCCAACAAAGCTGATAAAATAGCTAAGGAAGACTATCTTGAAGACAGCGAGACAACCCCAAAGTCCTGTCTTGGTTTAGTGTTCGAGTTACTGGCCACTACCGCTTGCACAAGCTATTCAAACTCACTGTCTGAATCAGTTCGGTTTCTTGAGTCTCAACTACAAGCTGAAAGACATCGATCAGCTGTGCTGCGACAAGAAGCGGAAGGACTGCGGAAGTCCCTGGAGCATTCCGATGCATACTTTCTGGTGCAACAGCAAGCGTTGGAGGATTTTAGCGCCAAACAGGACAAAGCTAATCAGCTTGATAAGCTTATTGCCAGCATGGTGGATACCCAGGATAACGTTTCTTGAGCTCTTCTAAAGTTGTTTCAGTTATGCTCTTGTTTTGCTGCCGCGTTTATTTGCACTGGTGGCCAATTTTGACGGCTAGTGTATGTAATATGCTGCTTTGTTCCCTATATTTGCACTGGTGGCGAACTTTGAGGCCCAGTGGATGTAATGTGTGTAATAGCGGTAATAGGCTAGCCTTAATTGCTTGCTTATTTATTTCCTTAATGTCTTGTTTAGTTGTTTGCTTGTAGTCACTGCAGTTATTTTTCTGTGTTTTTCTAGTGGCCACAATAGCCTAATTTTGGTAACTAGGTGTTGACACACGAATACATCACATGTACCCTCGACGCCAGGGGTGATGCACCGCAGCTCACGTCGAAGGAGACCCGACCGACAACGCGATACGCAAGACAGTCGGTGGGTGCTTTTGCAGACCCGAAACCCCGCGCACCCGGGAGGGACCCCGTCAGGGATTGCGGCAGCTATGGGCTGCCCTAGGTCGATTCGCTCGCTCCTAGAGCCTCGGGATTCGCAGCTCTCAAACACGAAGAACAGCGAAGAACGAGAGAGAAAAACGATGGAGAGATAAAAAGTAGACAGGAAAAAGTAGTATATTGATTTGTTCGATTGTGTGTTGTTCAATCGGCCGTCACCCCCAACATATATAAGAGGCGGCTGGACTTCCCGTACAAGTAAAGGATTCATCTAGGCTTTCCTTACAAGAAAAATTACATCAATTCGTGTCCTAGAGTCCTAGTTCTATTCCAACTCAAATTTAGTCTGAATCTGGCCCAACTTCTGTCTTCCTCTTTGTGCAGGCCGCCGAGCCTCCATATGAACTCTGATCAAGATGGCCCAAATATCAAACTTGTGCGCCTCGATGATACGAACAACTCTCATGTTGATCACTTTTTCAAATAAGGCCATCTTGAATACTTTTCGAGGTCGCCTTTACCTTCCAGTCGGACTCGGTCTTGCGGTAGACTGAATTATCCGAGTCTTGTAGTGAATTTGCAGGCCATATACTATCTCTGATGACGATGACTCCAAAACCAAAGTTTACCGTCTTGATGATACGCACAACTTCTGTATTGAACACTTCTTCACCCGAAATCATCTTGATAAACTTTCAGGCACATGCTCAGTTTCACTTGGATTCGAGCTCATCCACTCGGATATTAGAGTCACTCGGATCGTCCGACTAGACTTTTCACTCGGATGTTAGAATCTTTCACTTGGAAGGTAATATTCCACTCAGATAATTATATTTTCACTCGGAAGGTAATCCCTTACTCGATCGATAAGTTTTCACTCGACCTTTTACTCGATCGGTAGGTTTTCACTCGACCTTTTACTCGATTGGTAGGTTTTTACCCGAAAGGTAAGCTTTCACTTGACCGGTGAGTTTTCACTCGGATGGTAAGCTTTTCACTCTACCTTTTACTCGATCATTAGGTTTTTACCCGAAAGGTAAGCTTTCACTCGACCGGTGAGTTTTCACTCGGATGGTAAGCTTTTCACTCGACCAAAAACATAGCCTGATCTTGATTTGTCTCCCCAAGTCTCATACGACCTCGGATTGAGATGAATTATATATTAAAATCGATCGGCTCGATGAGTTGAAACTTTCTCGTGTTGATGTTTTTCCGATTCAAGGACTTCTTAAGGGCCAAATTGCTCGCGCGACCCATCAGACAGGGCGTCTGGTACTTCGCGCCATATTTCCATTCAGCTTCCGCCAGCAGTGTATTGCCTCTAACTTTTGCATATGAACTCGGATTGAGATGATTTATATATCAAAATCGATTGCCTCGACGAGACGAAGACAATTCCTTTAGAATACTCCTTCATCCGAGGTCGTCTTGAAGGCATGATCGGCCAAAAACCACTCGGAATGTTGAATTTTGTCACTCGGAGTACAACTTCGGCCACCGAGATAAGGTCGAATGGCGATAAATTAAACATCAAAGTTATTCCACTCGGCGACCTGAAGCTTTGCATGCTGAAAACTCTTTCACTTGAGGCCATCTTACTTGCCTTTTGTACTGTGCCAAAATCCGATGTCAACACATGCCCCCCTGTTTTTCGGCAAAGCTTGCACGCCGAAAAATAATATGCACGGTGTTTGTTCTAAGGACGATGTCAACACTCCATCGGCCATTTATTTTCCTTAGGGCGTTAATTATGTATCGGCCATGTTTGTGCTAAGGGCGATAATCGTATATTGGCCATTGCCTACTCAGGCTTCCTGCCACACACTCGGGTGGTACTTCTTCAAATATTTTCCGTTGAGAGCTCGGGGTAACAATGCCCCTTGTATTGTTTCTACCAAATATGAATTTCCAGGAACAACCCTTGTAATCCTAAAAGGACCTTCCCAACTTGGAGACCACTTACCGAATTTTCTATCTCTTGAACCAATCGGCAGAATCACTTTCCAGACGAGTTCACCAACTTGAAAATTCTTCAACTTAACTTTCTTATTGTAAGCTCTTGCAACCCTCAACTTGTCTCTCTCTATGGACTCCAAAGCAACCAAACGTTTATCGGCAACTTCATCAATATTGTCCATCATCAAGTTATAAAAGTCTACTACCGATAAATCATTTTGTTTGGCTATTCTCAAAGCATTCAAATTTACTTCTACTGGTAAAACGGCCTCTTGACCATATACTAGCTCATATGGAGTTACCTTCGTAGCACCATGCCTTGAAATTCTATGTGCCCATAAAGCTTCAGACAACAACTCATGCCATCTCCTCGGATTATCCTCAATCTTCTTCTTGATGAGCTTGATTAAAATTTTATTGCTAGACTCGGCTTGTCCATTAGGTTGGGCATAATATGGAGAGGAATTGAGCAACTTTATATTATAAGATTCGGCAAACTCTCTGACTTGGTGTGACATAAAAGATGAACCTTGATCCGTAGTTAACGTTTGAGGAATACCGAATCTATGAATAATGTGTTCGATTATGAATTGAATTACCTCCGTATGTGTCATGTTCTTGAGAGGTACTGCTTCAGACCATTTAGTGAAATAATCAGTTGCCACCAATACGAACCGATGCCCTTTTGAGGAAGACGGGTGGATTTGTCCAATGAAATCTAAACCCCAACCTCTGAAAGGCCAGGTTTGATAATAGGATGTAACATAGCAGCAGGAGCCAATTGAATATCACCAAACTTTTGACAAGCTTCACACCCTTTATAATATCTGAAGCAATCATTAATCATAGTCGGCCAATAAAACCCAGCACGTCGCAATAACCATTTCATTTTGGGAGCCGACTAGTGAGTGCCACAAATACCTTCATGTACTTCTCCCATAGCAACTCTTGCCTGGTCCTCATCCAAACACTTTAGAAGAACATCATCGACTGTTCGGCGATAAAGACCATCATCTCTTATTGTATACTTGAAAGCCATACGCCGAATAGCCCTGTCCACCCTTTCACTCGGATTGCACAAGTAATCAACAATGGGCTTTCTCCAGTCGGAATTATCACCTGCACTAGATTTTTTGTTAATGGCCGAATTAGTGGGTTCAGGTTCGGCCTCTCCCATATTGGCAAGACAAGACATCGGTCTTTGAGAGATATGAAACATGCCATGATCAACATGATATCTAGATGCTTGCTGTGCCAACTCATTTGCTTTCCAGTTGTCATGTCTAGATATATGTGCAATGCTAAAACAATCCAAAGTAGAAATTATATCTAGACATTTATCAAGATAAACATTAAGTGATTCGTCAAAACACTAAAAGACTCTGGATATTTGCTGCACCACTAGTAACGAATCACCGTAAGCCTCAATATGTGTAACACCTATATCAAGTAACATCTCTAGACCGAATAACAATGCTTCATATTCGGCTTGATTGTTTGTGCAAAAATATTCTAAGCGGCATGAGGCTTCAAAAACAGCACCATGAGGAGATATATAAACAATACCAACACCTTGGCCATTGCTACAAACTAAACCATCAAAGTACAATCTCCATGGCACTAATGAAACAAGGTTCATATCAACATCATGCTTGTCATTAATCCGATGTTCAATAATGAAATTAGCAACAATTTCGCCTTTCATGGATTTTAGAGATTCATAAGCCAAATCATACTCAATCAAAGCATAAGCCCACTTGCCAATTCTACCACTAAGAATTGGCCTATGCAACATGTACTTAATGACATCGGTTTGACAAGCTACTACACAAGCACTCGGCACTAGGTAATGTCTCAATTTTGTGCAAGCGTAATATAAGCATAGACATAGTTTTTCAATAAATGTATACCTTGTCTCGGCGTCCAATAAACGTCTGCTCAAATATGTAATGGCATGCTCTTTTCGTTCGGTATCTTGAGTCAAAACAGCACCAATAAAACCTTCCTCTGCCGTGATATAAAGTTTAAAAGGCTCTCTATGCTTGGGTGCTTTCATCACCGGAGGAGTGCACAAATAATTCTTGATCATATCAAAGGCTTCTTGCTGTTTTGCCCCCCAAGTGAAATCAACATCATTCGTTAACCTAAGGATAGGACTAAATGCATCAACTTTCCCTGACGGATTAGCTATGAACCTTCTCAAATATTACATTGCCAAGGAACTTTTGCATATCTCTCTTGCATGTTGGAGCCTCCACTTTCTGTATGGCCTCTATCTTTCTGGAATCGATTTCGATGCCATCTTCATGAATAATGAAACCCAAAAATTTGCCAGCTGACACGCCGAATGCACACTTCAAAGGATTCATTTTTAGTCCATACTTTTTCATTATTTCAAAAGCTAAACGCAAATCGGCCAAGATTCAAAAGCATCCGATTTGACAACAATATCATCAATATAAACTTCAAGTATGATACCGAGTAAATCATGAAAAATCAAATTCATAGCCCTTTGATATGTGGCCCCAACATTTTTCAATCCGAATGTCATCACTATCCACTCGAATAAACCAAGGAAACCAGGACATCGGAAAGCCGTTTTGTACATGTCCTCTTCAGCCATAAAATTTGATTGTATCCGGCATTACCATCTAGAAAGCTAATAACCTTATGTCGAGAAGCATCATTAATAAGCATATCAGCTATTGGCATGGGATACTCATCTTTGGGTGTAGCCCTATTCAAATCTCTAAAGTCAATGCACACCCTCAACTTGCCGGATCCCTTCTTCTCCACTGGGACAATGTTAGAAATCCACTCAGCATACCTGCAAGGTCGAATGAAATTAGCTTCAAGCAGTCGACCGATCTCTTCCTTGATCCGGTCATATGTTTTCGGATTAAACTTTCTGGCCGACTGTTTATAAGGTCTAAAACCGGCTTTTATAGGCAACTGATGCTCCACTAGCTCTCGGCTCAACCCTGGCATCTCATGATATTCCCATGCAAAGCAACAAACATATTCTTTCAATAGCTCGATTAATTTAGCCTTACAATCGGCTTTCAAATTTTTGTTTATAAATGTCGGTCGAGTGACTGAACCATCTCCAATATCTATCTCTTCTAATGGATCAGCCGATGTAAAACCTTGTCCAAGTTTATCCATGTCATCCAACTCCTCTATAGACTCATACATATCGTCCTCACTGGGTCGATATTTTACAAGTCGTTTTTGTAACCACTCGGAATTAGAATCCATTTAAACATATCATACCTTGGAGCCGATTGCATTCAGTCGGCTTTAAAGACACGGGCACAAAACCATTCTTGGTCGCGCTGAGAAAATCAAACTCTGATAAGTCACGTCCCGTCAAGCAAGTAGCATTGGGATGTTGCCAATCCACCGATGCATCGGCCAAAGCAACACAGGCCAAGTTATCCGCATGAATGACTTCCACTTCATCATCAACCCACTGAATCAAAAACTGGTGCATAGTGGATGGCACGCACTGTTTTGCATGAACCCAATCACGGCCTAATATAATGTTGTAGTTACCTTGCACCTCAGCGACAAAGAATGCAGTGGCCAAAGTTTTGCTTCCAACTGTAAGCTCCACATACATTACACCTTTGGCTTCAGTTTTCTCTTTGCCTTCAAACCTGTTGAGCACCATATTGGTCTTGATCAATTCTTCATCAGGCAACCCAATTTCTTGAAGACCGAATAGGGCATAAGATTTACCACAGCACCTCCATCCACAAGCATCCGAGTGAGCGGCGACCCATTGATATGACCTCTGAGATATAACGGTTTCAGATGCGTTACTGGTTCTTTTGGCTTCTCGAATATTGCATTTTTAGGGCCAAAATCTAGCTGAGCCACCTCCCCTTCCTCATCTACAGCACGAAACTCAGCAGGTAAGTAATACACCATATTGATATCCATACCTTCATGAACCGGCGTAGACTCATAGTCCAACATATCAACCTCTTCTTCAAGTGGATCGACCGATCTTGAAAGCTGGCCGAGTGAAGGAGAAGTAAGAAGTGTCGCAGACGATGTAATAGCTATCACATCGTCCTCCTTGGGTGGTGTAGGCACTTTTGTGATAGATGTAGAAGCTGATGTATCTTGTATTTGTTTTGGCCTCCATACTTGTTTTGCTGGAACCATGGGCCGAGTGTCATTGAACAACTTATCCCTTTGCTTCTCGGCCTCCTGCTCCGCCATCTCTTGACTCCTTAACCTCTGTAGTTTCCTCTTCTGTGTCAGCCCTAGAGGACACCACTTTGGTCGAGTGTATTTAGCATCTCTCACCTTTACTTGGCTGGTGCTTGCTTCATGGTCATTAACCGAGTGCTTTGGCACGATAGCAAGTATCGGCTCAGTTGAGTGATTATGCACAGTCGGCTGCTGTATGGGGAATGTTTCGGTGCCCAAGATAAGTGAGTCGACATCCATTTTCTCCTTTCCTTTTCCCGACTCAACTACTGCAACACTTGGTGACTTAACACGCCATTCTTTTCGACTTTCCAGATGCATGAAATTTCCACTCGGGCGCACCTTTTTACTCGGATGGAATCCACTCGGATGGACGTCACTCTGATGGAATCTACCCATCCATATTTTTTCATTTGGATAGCTTCCACCTGGGTGCATTCTTACACTAGGATAGTTTCCACTTGGTCGCATATTTTGACCAGCCGACTGATAGTCACCAATGTTCAGTCAACCATTATATGGGTATTCAAGTCGGTCCCAAACCGTTTGCCTCTGCTCTTCTGGAAACAGTGCCTTTGGTCCACTCGGTTTTGCATACCGACTGAACATATCATCTGATGGTGACCTTGGTCGCTTCAAGTGTGATGGTCGGTTAGCGCTGGGACCAGCCGACTGATTAGCATATTTGGACAGCTACATATCAAAAGCTGGCTTGATCTGCTTGTGTTGCACTTTAGCTTCATTCCTCTTCCATTTGCCAACTTCTGGACTCTTGGGCTTGACAAATTTAACTCGAGTGTCCTGCTGCACCTATGTTTGCCCCCCAGAGTGTAGGATTCTTGATGGTGATCTTGATCACTTCCTTGCCATCGGGTTGTTTATCAAGCACAACATGTCTCCCCAAGACCTTGTGACCCTCCTTGTCTTTCCTGGGCTCACCAACAATGACATTAGCTTTATTAGCAGATTCGGCTACCTCCGGCCGAATGAGCAGCTTCTTCCCTTCTAAATCCATGGTGTTCATTGGATAGGGCTGTTTATCAACTTGCATCTCAGAAAAGTTCAATCGTCCATCATTAATGGCCGATTGTATCTGTCATCGAAAAACATTGCAATCGTTAGTAGCATGAGAAAAAGAGTTATGATACTTGCAATAAGCACGCCGTTTCAGCTCTTCAAACGGCGGTAACGTATGAGATATTCTAATAATCTTAGCCTGCAGCAAAGCATCAAATATTCTATCATACTTAGCAATGTTAAAAGTAAACTTCATCTCTTCATCACGATTCTTATGAATTGGTTTCAGATCATTGCAAGTAAAGGGTTTGGCCTTAGATGGCCAAACAAATTCAGTAGCAAAAACATCACCCTCATCGTCCGAGTGATCACTATCATATTCCACCATATTCATCTTTGGTCGATCGGCTTTGTATCTATGACCTTCTTTGAGATCTTTGCTTCGGCTTTCCTGAGCCAAGGCCCTTTGTAAGACTTGGTTGATATTTAAAAACTCATAGCCTTCTAGCTTTTCTCTAATGGGAGTTCTCAAACCACTCAGCACTAGGTCTGCCAAGTCTCTCTCGGTTATCAGCAAACTAAAACACCGGTTTTTTGTTTCTCTGAATCTCTTGACGTAATCGGAGACCGATTCATCATGCTTCTGCTTAACCGATGTTAGATGTGACAACTTGAGTTCATTGTCGCCACTATAAAAGTGATCATGAAATTTCTTCTCTAGCTGGGACCAAACTCGAATGGAACCATGTGGTAAAGAAGAAAACCATGAAAATGCGGTACCAGTTAATGACAAAGGAAATAAACGCACTTTCAACTCATTCAGTGAGCCTGCCTCACCCAATTGTGCTAAGTATTGACTAACATGCTCCCATGTGGTTTTTGTGCCTTCTCCATTAAACTTAACAAAATCTGGAATTTTATATCCTGGAGGGCACTGGATGGCATCAAAGTACTCGGGGTACGGCTTTTGGTAAATCCGATTCCGAGGTAACTCAACTCCAAAATTCTCTCAAAGCACCGTAGCCAACTCCAAAATTCTCTCAAAGCACCGTAGACAATGAAGCTGGTGGCAGTGGCATAGGAGGAGTAGGGTTACTAGCTGTAGGTAGGAATTGTGGCAGGTATGTCGACCCATAATTTGCTAGTGGTCGAGTGGTTGTAGGTGTAGGTAAGGTTGGGTTCGGCGTTGCCACCAAACCTGGCATGCTTATAATAGGATTAATGGGTGCAGCCACAATCTAATTTGTTTGGGTAGGATAATAAGTCATCGGCACGGGGGGCGCCGATGAGATAGGGAAAGCCAGATTAGGGTTTTACACACTATCAGCTACACAATTATTACCACTAGTCGATTGAGATGTATTCTTCTGAGCATTAGTATTTTCTATGAAAGTTTGATAGACTAGATTGTTACCATCAGCAATATGACTTTCAATCTCAGCCCACTGCTCAGGAGAAAAGGTGGTACTTATAGAGGGTTTAACCTGCTCGGCTTGAAGAGGAGGGAACTTGATTTCTTCAATCGGAGTGATGTTGCCTTGGCGATCCTTCTTGAACTTTGCAAGGAAATCCTGCAAGTCCTTCTCCTCGTGCGCCTTCTTGTACTCCTCATAGACTTGGCGATGATCGGCCGATATCTCATCAAGACTGGGCTTAATGATGTTATCGGCGTCTACCTCAGATGGCTTGGGAAGATCGGACAAGGTGGATGATGATGATTGATCTTCGATCCCCAGCGGAGTCGCCAAAAAGTGTGTTGACACACGAACACGTCACGTGTACCCTCGACGCCGGGGGTGATGCACCGCAGCTCACGTCGAAGGAGACCCGACCGACAGCGCGATACGCAAGACAGTCGGTGGGTGCTTTTGCAGACCCGAAACCCCGCGCACCCGGGAGGGACCCCGTCAGGGATTGCGGCGGCTATGGGCTGCCCTAGGTCGATTCGCTCGCTCCTAGAGCCTCGGGATTCGCAGCTCTCAAACACAAAGAACAGCGAAGAACGAGAGAGAAAAACGATGGAGAGATAAAAAGTAGACAGGAAAAAGTAGTATATTGATTTGTTCGATTGTGTGTTGTTCAATCGGCCGTCACCCCCAACATATATAAGAGGAGGATGGACTTCCCGTACAAGTAAAGGATTCATCTAGGCTTTCCTTACAAGAAAAATTACATCAATTCGCATCCTAGAGTCCTAGTTCTATTCCAACTCGGATTCAGTCTGAATCTGGCCCAACTTCTGTCTTCCTCCTTGTGCAGGCCGCCGAGCCTCGATATGAACTCCGATCAAGATGGCCCAAATATCAAACTTGTGCGCCTCGATGATACGAACAACTCTCATGTTGATCACTTTTTCAAATAAGGCCATCTTGAATACTTTTCGAGGTCGTCTTTACCTTCCAGTCGGACTCGGTCTTGCGGTAGACTGAATTATCCGAGTCTTGTAGTGAATTTGCAGGCCATATACTATCTCTGATGACGATGACTCCAAAATCAAAGTTTACCGTCTTGATGATACGCACAACTTCTGTATTGAATACTTCTTCACCCGAAATCATCTTGATAAACTTTCGGGCACATGCTCAGTTTCACTTGGATTCGAGCTCATCCACTCGGATATTAGAGTCACTCGGATCGTCCGACTGGACTTTTCACTCGGATGTTAGAATCTTTCACTTGGAAGGTAATATTCCACTCGGATAATTATATTTTCACTCGGAAGGTAATCCCTTACTCAATCGATAAGTTTTCACTCGACCTTTTACTCGATCGGTAGGTTTTCACTTGACCTTTTACTCGATTGGTAGGTTTTTACCCGAAAGGTAAGCTTTCACTCGACCGATGAGTTTTCACTCGGATGGTAAGTTTTTCACTCGACCTTTTACTCGATCGGTAGGTTTTTACCCGAAAGGTAAGCTTTCACTCGGATGGTAAGCTTTTCACTCGACCAAAAACATAGCCTGATCTTGATTTGTCTCCCCAAGTCTCATACGACCTCAGATTGTGACGAATTATATATGAAAATCGATCGGCTCGACGAGACGAAACTTTCTCATGTTGAAGTTTTTCCGATTCAAGGACTTCTTAAGGGCCAAATTGCTCGCGCGACCCATCAGACAGGGCGTCTGGTACTTCGCGCCATATTTCCATTCAGCTTCCGCCTGCAGTGTATTGCCTCTAACTTTTGCATATGAACTCGGATTGAGATGATTTATATATCAAAATCGATTGCCTCGACGAGACGAAGACAATTCCTTTATAATACTCCTTCATCCGAGGTCGTCTTGAAGGCATTACCGGCCAAAAACCGCTCGGAATGTTGAATTTTGTCACTCGGAGTACAACTTCGGCCACCGAGATAAGGTCGAATGGCGATAAATTAAACATCAAAGTTATGCCACTCGGCGACCTGAAGCTTTGCATGCTGAAAACTCTTTCACTTGAGGCCATCTTACTTGCCTTTTGTACCTTGCCAAAATCCAATGTCAACACTAGGCCAAAATAATCATGGCAACACACGGACTGTTGTAACCATGGGCCTCCTGCAGGCCGTATGATCCATGGGCCTTCGTTCGGCCGTAGGACCATTGGCCTTCTATACGGGTCGTAGGATCCATCGGCCTTCTATACGGGCCTTAGGGATCAATGGGCCTTCTACGGGCCGTAGGGTCCGTGGGCCTTCTACGGGCCGTACGATCCATGGGCCTTCTACGGGCCGTACTATCCATGGGCCTCATACGGTCCGTAGGATCCATGGGCCTTCTACGGGGCATATCATCATTTAGCTAATCATGGGCCGTACTTTTCGTGGACCATAACGGGCCGTTAATAGGCCGTATTTGATAACTCTATGAAAACAGCCCAACGAGTTTTTTTTGACATGAAAACGGCCCAACATATTAACGGTCCGCAAACGGGCCGACTGTAACGACGGGCTGAATTTGACCCACAAGCAGAAATGACAATAACGGGCCGTATGTAACTGAATGCTGCAAATGAGCCCAAGAATCAATGGGCCCTGAGAAGGCCGAAAGATAACTTGGGCTGGAAACGGCCCAATGGAATAATGGACCATTAATGGGTATAAAGTGATACACTGTTCACTGCGGGCCAGTTTCACCACGGGCCGTTAATGGGCCAAGAGTTACAAAGGTCCTCATATGGGCCAAAAGAAGTCATGGGCCACACTTGGGCTGGAAGTTAAAACAGGCTGAATCATATTGGACGGCCCAGATGATGCTACTGGGCCTAATTCGGATAGGGCGTAACAGGCCCTGGGTTAGCGGGCTGTAAATGGGCTATATGCGAACATGCCGTTAACATGCTTTCCGTGGGCCGGCCCGCCACCTTTTGACCAAGTCAAATGGGCCGGCCTTTTCACAGGAATGGGCCTCTGTTGGGCCGTGCCACATGTCGCCGTATCATAGGCGCCTTCGGTCCAATGAGCGGATGACATCTGTCCCAACGGTGAGCCGACACGTCTTTCCTCTAGCCAATGATGATTTTACACATGGAAAATCCCCATTGGTCGGGGCTGTTAACGGGTTATCGGATCCAAAACCCGACCCGATAGCTTAACGGCGTTCCGTTATGGTGGATGCCACATGTCGGTCACCCTTGACGAAAGCACTTCTGTGACGCACGATTTATCGTCATGGAAGTGGACACTTCCGTGATGATAATTTTGGTAATGTCATGGAACACTTCTACGACAGCACATGTATGACTATCTTTATCTGTCATAAATTTTTCATGGATGTACATGCATGACAAAAAACGCGACCTACTGTGACAAACACGTATCATCACGGAAGTGTATTTTTTTGTAGTGGTGGTTCTCTCTTAGAAAGTAAGTAGTGGAAGTGTAGGCACGTTCTGATGGCTCTCTCTCAAATGGAGAAGGGGTGGAGGGGTATATATAGCCTCCACACAAAATCTAATCGTTACACACAATTTACCAAACTCGGTGAGACAAAATAGTGAAACTCAATGAGACCGACTTGGTTCAAATTGTGAATGTTAGGCTTTTCGGTGGGACCGACAACATCAACTCGGTGAGACTGATGTGTTAGGGTTAGGGCAAAACCTCAACTCAGTGAGACCGATTTCAGTAATAAGAAAATAGAGACTTGGTCAGGCAAACTCGGTGGGACTGATCGCTCATCTCGGTTAGACCGAAACGTTACGAAAAGGAAAAAGAGAGTTTGCACTACAAACTCGATGGGACCGATCGCTCATCTCGGTTAGACCGAAACGTTACAAAGGGAAACAGAGAGTTTGAAGTCCCATCTTGTTGAGACAAAGATCCCTATCTGTAAGACCGACAGATTAGGGTTTGTGGATATGGCTATGTCAAGTGAACTCGGTGGCGCCAGATAGATCAAATCGGTGGGGCCGAGTTTGACTTTATGATTAGGACATATGTGGAAATGAGATAGGGGTTGAGGGTTTTTGGAGCATATCACTAAGCATTTTGAGCAAGTAAGCCATTAAGCAACACCTCATCCCCTTTTAATAGTATTGGCTTTTCCTATGGACTCAATGTGATCTTGGATCACTAAAATGAAAATGTAGAGTCTTGAGCTTTTGCCAATGTGTGTCCTTAGCATTTTGAGGGGTCCACATCTCTAGTCCATGCCATACCAACCATTGAACTTTTTGAAACATTGATCTTGAAAGAATGTTAGTTCAATGAGCTATATGTTGTTATGAATTACCAAAGCCACCCGGGGATTAGTTGCACTTTCAACCTCCCCATTTTTGGTAATTGATTTCAACATATTGATCAAAGCTTCGACAAATGATAATATAAATGAAGTACATCGTCGCTTTGAGAAGTATGTGATAAGCAAGGGCTCCCCCTAAGTTTGTGCATTATTTGAAAATTTACTTTTGAATGCAAATGCACAATCAATTAGGATCACGGGTCACTGTTCCATGTCACATACATCTTGGTGGAGCGCTCAAAATGATATAATATTAAATATTCACTCATCACCAACAAGATATGAATGATCATACATGAGAGATAGAATATCATCATTAAGCATAAGCATTAAAGTATGATATGATCAAACATATGATCATGAAAGTATCTCACACACAAGCATAAAACATAGTATCTCCCAAACAAGCAAAGCAAATAGAGTAGCAAGAGAGCAAAAAGAAGCAAACACACACACTCTCTCTCTCTCTCTCTCGACGCCTATGATCTTTACGCTTTCTCCCCCTTTGGCAACAAGTTACCAAAAAGCTTGAAAAATGCATAGTGCTATGCGGCTCTCTAAGCATGATCTCCGGGAGCTCCAGAGCGCGAAGGTGGCATGGAGAGGAGTCCTGCAACGAATGGATCCGAAGAGGTCCGAGGAGTTGGTGGAGTTGCAACTGGACAGGGGTTGTAGCTGCTGGTGCTGATGTAGTAGCCCTCGTGTCACTGGCTGGCACAACTACATACCTTTGTGCCCTTGGCACTCTCTGAATGGCTTCAGTGGTAGCTCTCCCTCTTCTCTCTTCAGGTTCATCGTAGAGTTGCTCAACTGCAGTTTGGATCTCTGTGACCTTCAAGTCTAGATCATAAAATTTAGTCTCAATGATCCTCTCTAGACTCTCTTGATTTTGAGTCAGGGTTGCCAGTCCTTTCTAAATCCTCAAAGTTGCTTGAATGAGATAATCAAGTTGATCTTGCTTGGATTTCAGAAATATTTGGGAGGCTTCTTCAGCACTTGGTGTCTTGGCCGCCTTCTCTGCTTTTGCTTTTTTCTTTCTTCTACCGAGCCTGCACAGATGCGAGATGTGATGGATCCATGACAACCATGTTGTCTTCAAACTCTGCCAGTAGGGGAAGATGTTCCTTATCCAAGAGATACATGCCCTTGCCCATCTTGGAGTTGATGAGCATTTGAATATGTGGAGTATAGCCACATTATCTCTTTTGGTCAGCATCAGTTCTCTTGATTGTCTCAACAATCAATGTCATCACTTTGAATTTTTCAGGCACATCAAACATATGCAGTAGATTTATTGAGTGCCCTCTAATCATTCTGTGATCTCCAGACTTGGGCAACAAAGTGTGTATGAGAATTGTGTTGATAGTTGGCAGACCTGACAACAGATAATAAACTGACCCAAACTTGTGGCTGTCCAAGGCAGCATCTGGAATTTCTTTGTACATGTGAGCCATTGAGTCATATCCTTTTCTTGGCTTAGCATATACATCAGTGTCCTCCTTGTGCTCTTCTGGGGCATTAATCAGCTTTGCCCACTCAGCAACTGAAGATTGGTACATGGTACCCTCTGTCATCCAAACAATTTTACAATCAGGGTAAAAGTGTGCTGTAGAGTGAAACTGCATGATGAGTTCATCGTTCCATTTAGTCAATTTCTGACCAACAAATGCATCAACTCCGTTGATCTGAAACTCTCATGAACTCTTGGGAAATGATCTTCATTGCTATCAATGAATTTCCAGTCGACCCATCCCATGTCACTTACTATTGGCTTCTTGTCAAGAAGCACAGTCTCATAGAAGTCTTGTTGTTCCTTTGTATGGAACCTGTAGTCAACAACTGTCGTCCTTCTTATGGCATATGGGTCATTTTGCCTCGATAGCCTGAGACCAGCATCCTTTCTAAGCTTCATGCTCTCAGCCGCTGGATGGGTGTCATCATGGTCATGAATCTTGGGCTTCAACTTCCTAAGCACTTGCCCTTCCTCTTCTTCTTCCACTTCAGGCACCGGGGCCTTGTTCTTCTCAGCTGCTGGAATGTTCCTGGTGGATCTCTTGGGGGCTTGAGCAGCAGCTTTGGGGGAAGTCTTGGTCTTTGATGGAGCAGCCCCTGATCTCATTGCATCCCCCATCAATTTCTAAGTTTTTGCAGGAGTTGCATCTGGCTCTTCTTCCTCATCTAGGTCTCTGATCATAGAAGATCTGCCAATAACTCTGGCCATGGTATTTTTGACCCTCTCCTACCTCTTCTTTCCCTCACCAGCCTCTTTGGGTTCAAGTGTGAACTCCATGGTTTCCTGGGTTGAGGCTCTGGCTTTGGACATAGGAATCCTTCTTGCAGGATCTTTCTTATTCATCCCTGGCTTGGTGTTGGCAGTAGTGCCAAACTATTTCTTGACCACTTTCTTCTTGGAAGTGACCTCCTCTTCAACCTTAAAGTCTTCATCCTCAGAATTTGATGTCTTCTTCTTCCTCTGCCTAGTTGCAGCTTTGGGCAGGTTGCTGGGAGTGATTCTGCTCCCATCATCATAACTGCTCTTAGAGGGACTAGTGCCCTCACTCATCTGAACGTGTGCCTCAGACTAATTATGGCTGTCACTATTGTCAAACATTGCTGAAAGCTGAGGGCTGACCCTGTGAATAGATATATATGAGGTAGAGTGGATGAGCATCACAAAGTGCAGAGATTTTGCAAAACAATTGAGCCAAAAACTTAGTTTTAGTTTTCTACAGAAGGCATTTCAGAGCTACCAATTTGTTGAACTCGGTGACACCAAAACAATGTTCAGAGTCTAAATTGGTGAGATCGGTCAGATCGAGACACAGTTCGGTGACTCCGAGACTGCTAGGGTTTCATAGAGATCCGAACTCGGTCACACCTATTTGCAAGATTCGGTCAGACCGAATATCACAAGTGCAATGGCTAGGGCCAAATCGGTGAGACCGATTTCTACAACTCGGTCGGTCTGAGATGAGTTCGTTAGAAACCTAACCATAAGTTTTTGAATCAAAACTAATCTAATGAGGTTTTTGATTGGATAGAAGTGTTTCAAACTTGGTAAGATTCAAGGCATTGACCAAAGTGCAGGAATCAGATGCATAGATTGCACATAGGGTTGAGCTCATACCTTAACTTTGTGGTGAGCTCGCTATGGCGACAACGGCGGAGGAGAATCCGTTGAAGGGGCGGAGACCAGCAGCAGGAGGTCGCTGGCGACAGAGACGATGATCCGGGGACCTCGAGACGACAGAGATGGACAGCGCGGGCGAAGAGTTTCGGAGGAATTTCCAAAAATTCGACCTGTGGGTATATATATCCAGACCCTGTCGGTGTGACCGAGTGGAACAACTCGGTGGCAACAAGATGCAGAATTGCAAGCGGTTACTACAACTCGGTGAGATCGAAGTGTTCAAATCGGATGCACTGAGATTGAAACCTAGATCAACTTAATGAACTCGGTATGCTTGAAAGGAATAAATCAGTCAGACTGAAATACAACAAGAGGTTTTGGAAGTTAAAGTCTATGACGAATTGGCGGCTCCGAGTGCTCCTCACCTAGAGGGTTTGAATCTAACTTGATCAAACTTTGTGATGTAGCATGAATAGAGTTTGAGACGAGAAAAGCATAGATAGATAGAGAGGGTACTTAGGCATAGTTGTCCATCCATTTGGCAAAAGAAAAGACCAAACAATATGTAGCGACCAGACCTCAAACAGTCTGATCTCTGTGCTTTAGTGTCATCCCTAGATCAGCAATGTTGACATGCACAGTACTTGAAGGATTTATAACAGAGTAGCAATCACACACTTATTACATCGAACGTCTCAAAAGATAACTTATTACAATAAATATGGCTTAAGGCCATCTAATAACGATAACAGCAGAAGGCTTGGAAGATAAGTGAGTCCATCAACTCCAACGATATCACTGAGTATAGAACCACGACCTAAAGGCACCTTACTCGTCGTCTGAAAAGTCTGCAACATGAACGTTGCAGCCCGAAAATGGGTCAGCACATGGAATATGCTGGCAATGTAACACATAGAGAGTAATGAACAAAATTATGCTATACTACATGCATATATGGCTGGTGGAGAGCTCTATGGTTATAGTTTTGCATTAAGCCAAATTTTCCCTACTGCAAAGAAATAAATTTTATTTAACTATCATGGTGGTTGTTAAACATTGAGAAGATAGGCATCCTCTCAATCCTAATTAAGCATCATCATTAAACCCAAAAAAATTGATTAAAGTAACATGATGAGATTCAGATGATAATCCAGGTACTAGATACTCAAGATGTCCATAACCGGGGACACGGCTAACCATGATTAGTTTGTACACTCTGCAGAGGTTTGCGCACTTTTCCCCACAAGACTCGATCTCCGCCGTTGGGATTCTCGCACTACATGATGTTTGAGAAACGGATGACCGAGACATAGTCTTTCAGAAGCGCTAGCACCTTACGATCAGGTAGACAGTACCAACCTACATGCCCTACATCTGCTAGTCTACCACTGTAAGAGTTCGCACGACTTAGTCAACTATGCTAGAGCCCATAGTAGCCTGTGGCTGCACACGGAAGTTTCTAGCATGAATAATCTCATGATCCCTTTGAGGCTGGGTGGCGGTCCATAAAGAAAAACAGGCAATCACTGGAATACCCGGGTGCCTCAATCCACCCAGATGTGTGTTCAAGTTGCCACCTTAAATAAACCATTAATTTAACAATCTCACAACTGCATGGATACACTCACCCAATCCACGTCTACTAGCATAGCATAGCATAATAAGCAAACGTATAAGTAATTCCCAAGGGTTTGATAATAAAATAGGTAATAGGTACTACCTCATCTACTTCCCAAAACCCACATATTAATCAGATCCCAATCATGCAATTGTTTGAGGATTGATCTAATGCAATAAAACTGGGTAGTAAAAACGTATGATCAAAGTGTTACTTGCCTTGCTGATGATCCGTGAAACCTAGAGATTCAAAGTAGCAAGCGGCGCACTCCGGGTACTCTATCGCAAACAAACAAGAATACAATAATTACTCATCTAATGCACGGGTAAAACTCAAATAAGAGATCTAACCAGAAAGTTCAACTTAAGAACTCCGGTTTGCAAAAAAAAATCAAATCGAACGAAGCAACGAAAATCAAACGGCAAAAGAAAGAAGCTTTGTTTACTAATCTGGATCTAAGTCAAATTTTACAGAAGCTAAATCTTGTTTGAGTAGGTTAAGCGGAAAGAGGGTTTCGAAATGAAACTCTAGGCGCTTGAATCACCTGATTCCGATAAACGAGCGAAAAGTTATACTGGAACGAAAATCGCGATCAGGAATAACCGCGGAAAAATCCGAGAAAAAGAAAAACTGACAAACAGGTTAACAAATGAACGTTCGTTAACTGAAACTAAACGGCGAATGCGTCCGTAAAAACGTACGAACGGGCGAACGCTCGCTAAATAAATAAACTGAAAAAACCGATCTATTTAAAAAAAAAACGAAACTAGGGTTTTTCTAAAAAAACGGATCGGTTTCTTTAGAAAAACAGGGGCGGCGGGGCGACTACCTCGGCTCGGCTCCGGCGGGGTGGCGTGGGGTGGCGGGGCTAAGGCGGCAACGACGGGAGGCGGCGGCGGCGGCTGCTGCTGCTGCTGTTGCGGTGGGGCGGGTCGGGTGGCGGGGTGGGGATGGGCGGCGGTGGTGGTATTTAAGATGGGGGTGGCGGCTTGGGGGAGGGGGCAAGGAGGATGGGAAAGGAGTCCGGCTCGGACTCCTAGTCCGGGTCGGCGGCGGCACACGGCGCGGAGGCGGGCCGGCCTGGATCGGCTGGGCCTTCGGCCCAGTCGGGCGCGGGATTTTTTTCAAATAATTCCGCCGAACAGAAATAAATTCTAGAAAAATAAATAAAAATCTAAAAATGCCAAAACAAATTTTCACCATCTAAATAAAATATTTAGAACGAGATGAACATTTTATGGGCCCTAAAAATGCAGTTTTGAAAACGTGCAATTTTCCAAAATTCAAATAAAATAGCAAAAACTCCAAAATAAAATCTTATTTGATTTTTTTATTAAATCCTCAATATTTCTTTATTTTCGGAAAGTCGTTTTAGTCCCTCTCTCATATTTTTATTATAGAAATAACTGATGATAAAATAAATAAAATCAAAAGATCCTATTTTTAAAATTTGAGAAAACTCAAATATGAAAATAACGAAATCCCCAACTCTCTCTGAGGGTCCTTGAGTTGCTTAGAATTTCTGGATCAGGCCAAAGCAATAAACTATGATATGCAATGATGATCTAGTGTATAACATTCCAAATTGAAAATTTGGGATGTTACAAACAGACCTACCCCCCTTAAGATGAATCTCGCCCTCGAGATTCGGGTTGGCTAGAAAATAGGTGAGGGTGGTCCTTCAGCAGATCTTCCTCTCGCTCCCAGGTGGCTTCATCCTCGGTGTGGTGGCTCAACTGAACTTTACAAAACTTCATAACTTTGCCGCTGGTGACTCGGCTGGCATACTCAAGAATCTTGACTGGTTTCTCCTCATAGGTCAAATAACTGTCCAACTGAATCGCTTCCAGCGGCACTGTATCTCTCAGCGGTATATCAGCCATCTCAGCGTGGCACTTCTTCAACTGGGAAACGTGGAACAAATCGTGAACTCCCGACAATCCTTTGGGCAATTCCAACTTGTAGGCTACTTCTCCCATACGTTCCAAAACTTTGTATGGTCCTACAAAACATGGCGCTAACTTTCCCTTAACTCCAAAGCGCTTAACTCCTCGAAGTGGAGCTACTCGAAGATAAACTCGGTCTCCGACTCTGTAAACTGTCTCCTTGCGTTTCGAATTAGCATAGCTCTTCTACCTGGACTGGGCTACCTTGAGCCTATCGCGAATCAATTCCACCTTCTGTTCAGACACCTTAATCAAATACGGTCCAAACAACTGGCGGTCTCCAACTTCATCCCATGACAATGGGGTCCTGCACCTCCTTCCATACAAGGCTTCGAAAGGGGCCATCTTCAAACTGGATTGATAACTGTTACTGTAAGAGAACTCTGCATATGGCAAATTTTCGTCCCAACTAGATCCATAATCTAGTGCACAAGCTCTCAGCATATCCTCTAAAATTTGATTAACTCTCTCGGTCTGTCCATCTGTCTGCGGATGAAAAGCTGTACTAAACTCTAGCCTGGTACCCAAGGTTTCATGCAACTGATTCCAGAACTTTGAGGTAAACTGGGTTCCTCTATCTGATACAATGCTCCTTGAAACTCCATGCAGACATACGGTCCTGGTCATATATATCTTAGCCAACTTGGCGCTGGTGTAAGTAGTCTTCACTGGGATGAAATGAGCTACCTTCGTCAAACGATCAACTACAACCCAAATCGAGTCATAGCCTGAATGAGTTCTGGGCAACCCCGTGATAAAATCCATGCCTAGCTTATCCCACTTCCATTCGGGTATTGGCAATGGCTGTACCAATCCTGCTGGCTTCTGATGCTCTATCTTTACTCTCTGACATACATCACAAACTGCTACATACTCCGCAATATCCTTCTTCATTCCGGTCCACCAGAAAGTATCCTTCAAATCCAAATACATCTTGGTATTTCTTGGGTGAATTGATTATGGTGAATCATGGGCCTCCTGCAGAATCAACTTTCTGATCTCCGGGTCATTAGGCACATAAACGCGGTCCTCAAACCATAAGGTATCGTGCTCATCCTCATGAAATCCTTTAGCTTTTCCTTTGCTCATCTTCTCCTTCATAGAGGCAATCTCCTTGTCAGTCTTCTGAGCTTCTCTGATCTTATCCATCAAAGTTGACTGAATCTCCAATGCTGATACATAGCCTCTCGGAACTATCTCCAAACATAGCTCACGAAGGTCCTCGGCTAACTCCTTCGGTAATTCTTCGGTAAAGAGTGTGTTGACATGGCTCTTGCGGCTCAACGCATCGGCTACTATGTTAGCTTTTCCGGGGTGATAATGCAGTCTCATATCATAATCCTTGATGAGCTCCAACCATCTCCTTTGCCTGAGATTTAGCTCCTTCTGTGTGCAGATATACTTCAAACTCTTGTGATCCGTGTACACCTCACAATGGTTTCCAATGAGAAAATGTCTCCAAGTCTTCAATGCATGCACTACGGCTGCTAACTCCAAATCATGTGTGGCATAATTCAGCTCATGAAGTTTCATCTGTCGTGAAGCATACGAAACAACTCTTCCCTCCTGCATAAACACGGCTCCAAGTCCTCGACGTGAAGCGTCGCAAAACACCTCGTAATCCTTGCTCTGATCTGGCAGAATCAACACTGGTGATGTAACCAAACGTTTCTTCAAGTCCTGGAAACTGGCCTCACATTCCTCAGTCCATTTGAACTTGGTATCCTTCTTTAACAACTCCGTCATGGGCTTTGCAATCTTCGAGAAATTCTCAATGAATCTCCGATAGTATCCTGCAAGTCCAAGAAAACCCAGGATCTCTCCAACTGTCGTTGGGGCTTCCCAATTTGTCACAGTGACAACCTTGGTGGGATCTATTGCTATTCCTTCTCCGGATATAACGTGTCCGAGGAATCCAACTTCCTTCAACCAAAACTCACATTTGCTGAACTTGGCATATAACTGATGTTCTCTGAGCTTCTCAAGTACCAAACGCAAATGCTCCTCATGCCCCTCTTCATTCTTTGAGTAGACCAAAATATCATCAATGAACACCATGACGAACTTATCCAGAAACTCCATAAACACCTTGTTCATCATGTTCATGAAATATGTAGGTGTGTTAGTCAGACCAAATGACATAACGGTATACTCGTACAACCCATACCTGGTGGTAAAAGCCGTCTTAGGTATATCTTGCTCTCGAATCTTCAACTGATGGTATCCTGATCGCAAATCGATCTTGGAGAATACCTTAGCTCCTTGCAATCGGTCAAACAGATCATTGATCATCGGCAGTGGGTACTTGTTCTTGATTGTTACTGCATTCAATCCTCGATAGTCAACAACCATCCTTAATGATCCATCCTTCTTCTCCACTAGAAGTACTGGCGATCCCCAAGGCGAAGAACTTGGGCGAATATAACCTTTATCCAGTAACTCCTTAATCCGCTTCTTAATCTCCTCCAAATCTTTTGCGGGCATCATGTATGGTCTCTTAGATATTGGCCCTGTGCCTGGAAAAATCTCGATCAAAAACTCAATATCTCTATCCGGTGGCATGCCTGGCAACTCCTCTGGAAATACGTCAGGGAAATCCTTCACCACTGGTACTTCCTCCTGCACAACTCCTGATAAGGAATTTACTTGAGTCCTCTTCGGCACATGCCGGGATACATACTTGATCCTTCTTCCTTCTGGCGTTGTAAGAAAAATCATCTTACTGGCGCATTCAATGTTCCCTCCATACTTCGATAACCAATCCATGCCTAATATCACATCTAATCCTTGCGATTCCAATACTATTAGGTCCGAGGGAAATACATATTTACCAATCCTTAATGGTAACCGATCACACCATAGACTAACCATATATTCTGCTCCAAGCGAGGTTACTAACATGGGTGACCTAAGGGCTTGGGTTGGCAGTTTATACTTATCCACAAATCCCCTTGAGATGTATGAATGCGATGCACCAGTATCAAAAAGAACGAGTGAAGTAAATGACTTAACCAAAAACTTACCTATTACTGCATCTGGCTGAGCTTCAACCTCCTCCACGTTAACGTGGTTCACCTGTCCCCTATTGAAAGGGTTTGGCTTCTTCCCTGAGCTTCCATTTCCATTTCCATTCTGGGCTTCAGGACATTCATTGGCATAATGTCCAGTCTTCTGACACTTATAGCAAGTGACTTGGCTCAGGTCTCTCTTGGCTGGGGTTCACGGGTTGGTATGGTTCTGGCCGTTGCTTCCTCCATTCCCCTTACCATTCTTGGGGCCATTATGATTATGCGAACTCCCTCCTCCATGGGTATGTTGAAAATGTCCTCCCGGTTTAGGGGTAAAACGTGGCTTCTGCTGAGCTCCAGAATTGTACTTCCCTTGTCCATACTTCCTCTTGCGGTTTTCAATCTACTGCTGCTTCCCTTCAATCATAAGAGCGCGATCTACCAACTCCTGGTAGTTGTTGAAGCTTGCTACCATCAACTGCATGCTCAGCTCATAATTCAGTCCTTCCAGAAACTTCTCATGCTTAGCTGCATCCATAGCAACGTCATCTGGGGCATAACGTGCTAGCTTACTAAAGTCGTCCACATACTGGCCAACTGTCCGTCCTCCTTGGCGAAAGTTGCAAAACTCACGCTTCTTCATGGCCATAGCTCCTGCTGAAACATGGGCAGTACGGAAAGCCTGCTGAAACTGATCCCATGTGATAGTGTCGATAGGATAAGTGGCTGTGAAATTTTCCCACCATGATGCTGCGGGTCCTTCAAGCTGATGTGCGGCAAAATGCACCCTTTCCGCATCTGTGCATCCTGCAGTGGTCAACTCCCTCCCTGTCTTGCGGAGCCAATCATCTGTAACTATCGGCTCGGTGCTATTGGAGAACACCGACGGATTTAGTCTAAGGAAACGGGTTAAGTGATCAACAGGTGGTGGTGGTGGTAGGTTGTTGTTATTGTTCCCCTGATTCTGATTTTGGACTAGCAACTGCATCAACGCATTCTGCTGCTGGATCAACTGAGTGAGCTCCGGTGGGAAAGCAAATCTATTGTCACGTCTCGGGGGCATCTGAGGGTTTTAGAAAAGACGAGAATATAGAATAGAATAAGGTCTAGAGGGAAAACACTACCCATATGCACATGAGACAAATGCAAACAAGATCACTTCATTCAATCAAACAAGGGCATACAACGGTATCGTTATAAAAGTGCTCGGACTATACTAGATACATGGGGGAATACTACTACGGTTATGGTGGTCGACTAGAAAAACTGCTCCGATGAAGACTCCATGATATCTGCTCCAGCTTCATCAACATAGTCATCATCGCTATCGTCTGGGTCCGAGTCGGTGTCGTCGATGGTGATGTGGTTCTCTGGACAGGTGCAATCTTCGTCTTCTCCACCAGTCGCGGGAAATCCCATGAACACCTTTAGCTTCTTCTTCAGATCATCGTTCTTCTCCATGAGTGTTGCTATTTCCTCCTCATATCTATCGCATGTAGACTTGAGTTCTTCCTCCAGCTCCGTGATCTTGGTCATGGCCTTCTTTAGATCTATCATGCCTGTGCACATCTGGTTCTCCTGGCGTTGAATGTGTTGGTTTAACACCTGGATGAAAGTTGCAATGGCTCTATCCTTTCTGGTGCTAATCATCTCCCATTGATCATCTCGACGCCCAAAAATCTGGTAAATAGTATCCTTGAGATCCTAGTGGTAAACTTCTCCAATACGTCCCATGGTCATGTGGGCTACCATGCTCTTTCCTAGACTCCAGGTTGGTGCATCAAAGGAAAACTCTATGGGCTTAGTGACGGGCATGAACGTCCTTCCTGGAACTTGAACTTGAATCATCCAGCGCTCCTCTTCAGGTAAAGTGGCATTGTAGGTCCCGGTGAAGCTTGGTACTCCGATGTTCAGATATCTAGTGAGTTCCTTCAAGTGTCGTCCAAAGGGTGTATCTTCATCCGGTTGCGTGAACTTGTTCCTTGCATCCGCCATCCTAAAAGAGTAGAAAAGATGAGGAGTCAGAAATAAGAAGAGAGAGTAGTGATCTAGGGCTTTAGCTTAGTGGTCGTGTCCTATAGTCAGCGTGTGCTCTGATACCATCTTGTAGCGACCAGACCTCAAATAGTCTGATCTCTATGCTTTAGTGTCATCCCTGGATCAGTAATGCTGACACACACAGTACTTGAAGGATTTATAATAGAGTAGCAATCACACACTTATTACATTGAATGTCTCAAAAGATAACTTATTACAATAAATATGGCTTAAGGCCATCTAATAACGATAACATCAGAAGGCTTGGAAGATAAGTGAGTCCATCAACTCCAACGGCATCACTGAGTATAGAACCACGACCTAAAGGCACCTTACTCGTCGTCTGAAAAGTCTGCAACATGAATGTTGCAGCTCGAAAACTGGTCAGCACATGGAATATGCTGGCAATGTAACACATAGAGAGTAATGAACAGAATTATGCTATACTACATGCATATATGACTGGTGGAGAGCTCTATGGTTACAGTTTTGCATAAAGCCAATTTTTCCCTACTTCAAAGAAATAAATTTTATTTAACTATCATGGTGGTTGTTAAACATTAAGAAGATAGACATCCTCTCAATCCCAATTAAGCATCATCATTAAACCCAACAAAATTGATTAAAGTAACATGATGAGATTCAAATGATAATCCAAGTACTAGATACTAAAGATGTCCATAACTGGGGACACGGCTAACCATGATTAGTTTATACACTCTGCAGAGGTTTGCGCACTTTTCCCCACAAGACTCGATCTCCTCAGTTGGGATTCTCGCACTACATGATGTTTGAGAAACGGATGACCGAGACATAGTCTTTCAAAAGCGCTGGCACCATACGATCGGGTAGACAGTACCAACCTACATCCCCTACATCTGCTAGTCTACCACTTTAAGAGTTCGCACGACTTAGCCAACTATGCTAGAGCCCACAGTAGCTTGTGGCTGCACACGGAAGTTTCTAGCATGAATAATCTCATGATCCCTTTGAGCCTGGATGGCGGTCCATAAAGAAAAACAGGCAATCACTGGAATACCCAGGTGCCTCAATCCACCCAGATCTGTGTTCAAGTTGCCACCTTAAATAAACCATTAATTTAACAATCTCACATCTGTCATGGATACACTCACCCAATCCACGTTTACTAGCATAGCATGGCATAATAAGCAAACATAGAAGTAATTCCCAAGGGTTTGATAATAAAATAGGTAATAGGTACTACCTCATCTACTTCCCAAAACCCACATATTAATCAGATCCTAATCATGCAATTGTTTGAGGATTGATCTAAAACTGGGTAGTAAAAGTTTATGATCAAAGTGTTACTTGCCTTGCTGATGATTCGTGAAACCTAGAGATTCAAAGTAGCAAGCGGCGCACTCCGGGTACTCTATCGCAAACAAACAAGCATACAATAAGTACTCATCTAATGCACGGGTAAAACTCAAATAAGAGATCTAACCAGAAAGTTCAACTTAAGAACTCCGGTTTGCAAAAAAAAAAATCAAATCGAGCGAAGCAACGAAAGTCAAACGCCGAAAGAAACAAGCTTCATTTTCTAATCTGGATCTAAGTCAAATTTTACAGAATCAAATTCTTGTTCGAGTAGGTTAAGCGGAAAGAGGGTTTCGAAACGAAACTCTAGGCACTTGAATCGCCTGATTCTGATAAACGAGCGAAAAGTTATACTAGAACGAAAATCGGATCAGAAATCACGATCAGAAATACCCGCGGAAAAATCCGAGAAAAAGAAAAACTGACAAACAGATTAACGAACGAACGTTCGCTAACTGAAACTAAATGGGGAATGCATCCATTAAAACGAACGAACAGGCGAACGCTCGCTAAATAAATAAACCGAAAAAACCGATCTATTTTAAAAAACGAAACTAGGGTTTTTCTAAAAAAACGGATCGGTTTCTTTAGAAAAACTGGGGCGGCAGGGCGACTACCTCGGCTCGGCTCCGGCGGGCCTCTGGCGGGGTTCCGGTGCGACGGCGGGGTGGCGTGGGGTGGTGGGGCTGCGGCGGCAACGGCGGGAGGCGGCGGCGGCGGTTGCTACTGCTACGGCGGCGGGGCGGGTCGGGTGGCGGGGTGGGGAGGGGCGGCGGTATTTAAGAGGGGTTGGCGGCTTGGGGGAGGGGGCAAGGTGGCGGGGAGAGGAGTCCGGCTCGGACTCCTAGTCCGGGTCGGCGGCGCAGGTGCGCGGCGCGGAGGCGGGCTGGCCTGGCTCGACTGGGCCTTCGGCCCAGTCGGGCTTGGGATTTTTTTAAAATAATTCCGCCGAACAGAAATAAATTCTAGAAAAATAAATAAAAATCTAAAATACCAAAACAATTTTTCATCATCTAAATAAAATATTTAGAACGAGATGAACATTATCTTGGCCCTAAAAATGCAGTTTTGAAAACGTGCAATTTTTCCTAAATTCAAATAAAATAGCAAAAACTCCAAAATAAAATCTTATTGGATTTTTTATTAAATCCTCAATATTTCTTTATTTTGGGAAAGTCATTTTATTCCCTCTCTTATATTTTTATTATAGAAATAATTGAAGATAAAATAAATAAAATCAAAAGATCCTATTTTCAAAATTTGAGAAAACTCAAATATGAAAATAACAAAATCCCCAACTCTCTCCGAGGGTCCTTGAGTTGCTTAGAACTTCTGGATCAAGCCAAAGCAATAAAATATGATATGCAATGATGATCTAATGTATAACATTCCAAATTGAAATTTTGGGATGTTACACTATAAAAACAACAAATGGATGTCCTCGAATGGAGAAATAATTATGCAACCAACATGCTCACACAATAAGATGGCAAATGAAACATGTGGCAAAGCATGCACAAACACTCTAGCATCTATCAAGCAATTGGCGATGACTAGGTCATCTATATATGAGTATATTGACTTGGGAGTCAAATGAGAACATTTGATCATAGGTCATACTCATCGTTTAAGCACAAGTGGAGTTACCACTTTTACATAAAGCATTGTTATGTTCACACCATTAGGGTTGCTTTATCTCAATTCTTAGAGTAAAGCTCCCCCTAGATGTGATATCCCCTTTTAGAGGGATGAACTAACCTTGGGTTTTGTCGATGATGACTTCATGTAGATGTTGAAGATGTGGATGCTCAATGTTGATGTAGATCACTTGGAGCAATCCATTGGAGTGAGTTGCACTTTCAATGCCTACATGGGTTAGTCCCACAAGGAACAAGCAAGGATATTCATAGACATATAGTGAAGTACACACAAGATGATGTCCATGAAAGCATTAGGTTACCTTGTCCCTTTACTTACTAAAAAGAGGGTTTGTGACTCCTTGAACTTATGCAAGATGTGGAAGTTGATTGCACTTGTTCTTGCCAAATGAATATGAGTGAATTATGTTGGCAGAGTCACCCTCAAGAACTCTCTAGTTCTTCTTCTTTGGGATCCACATCATCTTGATGGGAATCCTTGGGGTTGTAGATGGACTAGATGAAGTAGAACTTGAGGTAGACTTGGGAACCCACTCGACCAAGGCCTTCGGAGCTTCTTCAAATGCATCAATCTCCTCTTGAAGCTTGTCCTTGCCTTTTAGCTTGTGGTCTTGTGGTGGAAGATCATCTTGAGCTTGTGTTCCCTTGAAGGAAGTGGGATCATACTTCTCTTGTTGAGGAACAAACTTCGTCTTGGGGTATTGATCTTCTTCCCACTCAACTCCATTGGCATTGAACTTTCATTCAAAACCAACACCTTGATTCTTCCGGTGCCTTCCTTGCTTGCGTATAATTTCCTCAAATTGCTTACTTCCAGCAAGGCTCTTGTAAACACCTTTCTCTATAATTCCCTTCGATAAGCTACTTTGTTTCTCAAGTGTAACTTGGCTAAGAGAATCATTAGTGGAATCAAGAGAACTACTAGAAGTAACAATATTGGATTTAGCATGATTATTGTTACTACAAGAAGAAGAATCTTTCTTACTCTTGTTCCTAGATTTTACTTGTGGCATGTAAGTAGACAAGAGTAAACGCTTGGCAATGTAAGAATAACTTTTCTTCCGAAGATCATAATTGATGGCTTTTAAGAACCCATGTTCTTGCTCTAGGTTGAGCTTCTCGAAATGTAGCTTCTCATGAGTTTTTAAAAGTTCTCGATGATCTTCTAATGTAGTTTCATGAGCTAACTTAAGAGTGTTTATTTCTTTAGTTAGACGCTTAGTCTCCTTCTTATCATTGTCATTCGTTTCATCTTGATTAGCATGATTAATAATAGTTTCATCATAGTTTTCAGCACTAGCATTGTCAACAAGTAACTCATCATCACCTAGCAAATCATCTTCATCACTACTGAAATCAATATACTTGGGGTGTGATACCTTGGGGCCTTTAGCCATGAAGCATCTTCCAATTTCTTCATTTGGTGAGTCAAATATGTCGTAGGAGTTGGTTGACACAAGTGCAAGACCGGCAACACCTTCATCTTGAGTATATTCGGAGTTGGAGTGATAACTTCTCTTGGAGTGGTGGTAGGAGTCAGAACCGGATACCCATTCGCCAACATGAGCTTGATGTCTTTGTTTTGTGTAGCTCTTTGATGACTTGTCCTTCCTTTCTGAATCCTTGCTTCTGCGAGAGGTACTTCGTTCATAACGATCATCTCTACTCCTTCTCTCTCTTGTAGGTGATTCTTCTCTTCTACTTCTTCTTTTAGGTGAGTCTTCTCTTCTTTTGTAGGGAGTCGTACACTCATTGGAGTAGTGTCCGGGTCTTCCACAATTGTAGCAATTTCGCTCACGACTGGAAGATCTTTTGTCATAGTAGGATCTTGACTTGGATCTTCTTTCTTTGCTTATACTCTTGTAGAATTTGTTGAATTTATTCACCATTAAGCTCAATTCCTCATTAAAGACTTGTTTCTCACTTGATGTGGCAGGAGCATCACATGAGGCTTTATATGCACCACTAGACTTATTGTGAAGCTCTTCTTTATCCTTGGCTGACATCTCGTGAGCAACAATTCTTCCAATGACTTCTTCTGGCTTGAGATCTTTGTAATTGGGCATCATTTGGATCAATGTGCACACGGTGTCATATTTTCCATCCAAGGCTCTTAGGATCTTCTTGATGATGAATCTATCAGTCATCTCTTCACTTCCTAAGCCGACAATCTCATTTGTGATGAGAGCAAGCCTAGAGTACATTTCAGCGACACCTTCACCATCCTTCATTCTGAACTTGTCAAGTTGACTTTGAAGCACATCCAACTTGGATTCCTTGACGGAATCAGTACCTTCATGCATATCAATCAAAGTATCCCAAATTTCCTTTGCATTCTCAAGACGGCTGGTTTTGTTGAATTCTTTAGGGCACAATCCATTGAAGAGGATATCACAAGCCTGAGCGTTGTATTGCAGCATCTTCAACTCTTCCACAGTTGCTCCACGATTTGGTTCTCTCCCATCGAAGAATTCACCTTGCAAACCAATACACACAATAGCCCAAACGACGGGGTTATGTCCAAGAATATGCATTTTCATCTTAGGCTTCCAACTAGCAAAATTAGTGCCATCAAAGTAAGGACCTCTATGGTGGTAATTTCCCTCGCTAGATGCCATACTCTCCAAGGTTGTGAAACCAAGGCTATATCACCAAAGCTATGGAAATCAAGGCAAATGGAGACCAAAGATCTTATACCACTTGTAGGATCGAAAGTATGTCTTGAGAGGGGTGATTAGACTACTTGACCAAATAAAATCTAGCCTTTTCCCAGTTTTAAGTCTTGGCAGATTTTAGCAACTTAGCACAAGTCAAGCAATCAACCTACACATGCAATTCTAAGAGTATAGCGGAAGAATGTAAATCATTGCATACGAAGGTAAAGTGGAGGAGTTTGGAGGGAGCAAATGCAATCTAGACACAGAGATTTTTGGCGTGGTTCCGATAGGTGGTGCTAATGTACATCCACGTTGATGGAGACTTCAACCCACGAAGGGTAATGGTTGCACGAGTCCATGGAGGGCTCCACCCACAAAGGGTCCACGAAGAAGCAACCTTGTCTATCCCACCATGGCCATCGCTCATGAAGGACTTGACTCACTTGGGTAGATCTTCATGAAGTAGGTGATCTCGTTGCGCATACAAACTCCTTGGTTCAACTCCACAATCTTGATGGAGGATCCCAAGTGACACCTAACCAATCTAGGAGACACCACTCTCCAAAAGGTAGTAGATGGTGTGTTGATGATGAACTCCTTGCTATTGTGCTTCAAATGATAGTCTCCCCAACACCCAACTCTCTCTCACAGGTTTGGCTATGGTGGAAAGATGATTTGAGTGGAAAGCAACTTGGGGAAGGCTAGAGATCAAGATTCTTTTGGTTGGATTGGAATGTCTTGGTCTCAACACATGAGTAGGTGGTTCTCTCTTAGAAAATAAGTAGTGGAAGTGTAGGAACATTATGATGGGTCTCTCTCAAATGGAGAAGGGGGTGGAGGGTATATATAGCCTCCACACAAAATCTAACCTTTACACAAAATTTAACAAACTCGGTGGGACCGAATAGTGAGACTCGGTGAGACCAACTTGGTTCAAAATGTGAATGTTAGGCTTTTTGGTGGGACCGACAACATCAACTCGGTGAGACTGATGCGCTAGGGTTAGGGCAAAATCTCATCTCGGTGAGACCGATCACATGAACTTGGTGAGACCGATTTCATTAATAGCAAACAAGGACTTGGTCAGGCAAACTCGGTGGGACCGATCGCTCGTCTCGGTTAGACCAAAACGTTACGAAAAGGAAACAAAGAGTTTGCACTACAAACTCGGTGGGACCGATTGCTCATCTCGGTTAGACCGAAACGTTACAAAGGGAAACAGAGAGTTTGAAGTCCCATCTTGTTGAGACAAAGATCCCTATCTGTAAGACCGACAGATTAGTGTTTGTGGATATGGCTATGTCAAGTGAACTCGGTGGCGCCAGATAGATCAAATCGGTGGGGGCCGAGTTTGACTTTAGGATTAGGACATATGTGGAAATGAGAAAGCGGTTGAGGGTTTTTGGAGCATATCACTAAGCATTTTGAGCAAGTAAGCCATTAAGCAATACCTCATCCCCTTTTAATAGTATTGGCTTTTCCTATGGACTCAATGTGATCTTGGATCACTAAAATGAAAATGTAGAGTCTTGAGCTTTTGCCAATGTGTGTCCTTAGCGTTTTGAGGGGTCCACATCTCTAGTCCATGCCATACCAACCATTGAACTTTTTGAAACATTGATCTTGAAAGAATGTTAGTTCAATGAGCTATATGTTGTTATGAATTACCAAAGCCACCCGGGGATTAGTTGCACTTTCAACCTCCCCATTTTTGGTAATTGATTTCAACATATAGATCAAAGCTTCGACAAATGATAATATAAATGAAGTACATCGTCGCTTTGAGAAGTATGTGATAAGCAAGGGCTCCCCCTAAGTTTGTGCATTATTTGAAATTTACTTTTGAATGCAAATGCACAATCAATTAGGATCACGGGTCACTGTTCCATGTCACATACATCTTGGTGGAGCGCTCAAAATGATATAATATTAAATATTCACTCATCACCAACAAGATATGAATGATCATACATGAGAGATAGAATATCATCATTAAGCATAAGCATTAAAGTATGATATGATCAAACATATGATCATGAAAGTATCTCACACACAAGCATAAAACATAGTATCTCCCAAACAAGCAAAGCAAATAGAGTAGCAAGAGAGCAAAAAGAAGCAAACACACACACTCTCTCTCTCTCGACGCCTATGATCTTTACGCTTTCTCCCCCTTTGGCAACAAGTTACCAAAAAGCTTGAAAAATGCATAGTGCTATGCGGCTCTCTAAGCATGATCTCCGGGAGCTCCAGAGCGCGAAGGTGGCGTGGAGAGGAGTCCTGCAACGAATGGATCCGAAGAGGTCCGAGGAGTTGGTGGAGTTGCAACTGGACAGGGGTTGTAGCTGCTGGTGCTGATGTAGTAGCCCTCGTGTCACTAGCTGGCACAACTACATACCTTTGTGCCCTTGGCACTCTCTGAATGTCTTCAGTGGTAGCTCTCCCTCTTCTCTCTTCAGGTTCATCGTAGAGTTGCTCAACTGCAGTTTGGATCTCTGTGACCTTCAAGTCTAGATCATAAAATTTAGTCTCAATGATCCTCTCTAGACTCTCTTGATTTTGAGTCAGGGTTGCCAGTCCTTTCTAAATCCTCAAAGTTGCTTGAATGAGATAATCAAGTTGATCTTGCTTGGATTTCAGAAATATTTGGGAGGCTTCTTCAGCACTTGGTGTCTTGGCCGCCTTCTCTGCTTTTGCTTTTTTCTTTCTTCTACTGAGCCTGCACAGATGCGAGATGTGATGGATCCATGACAACCATGTTGTCTTCAAACTCTGGCAGTAGGGGAAGATGTTCCTTATCCAAGAGATACATGCCCTTGCCCATCTTGGAGTTGATGAGCATTTGAATATGTGGAGTATAGCCACATTATCTCTTTTGGTCGGCATCAGTTCTCTTGATTGTCTCAACAATCAATGTCATCACTTTGAATTTTTCAGGCACATCAAACATATGTAGTAGATTTATTGAGTGCCCTCTAATCATTCTGTGATCTCCAGACTTGGGCAACAAAGTGTGTATGAGAATTGTGTTGATAGTTGGCAGACCTGACAACAGATAATAAACTGACCCAAACTTGTGGCTGTCCAAGGCAGCATCTGGAATTTCTTTGTACATGTGAGCCATTGAGTCATGTCCTTTTCTTGGCTTAGCATATACATCAGTGTCCTCCTTGTGCTCTTCTGGGGCATTAATCAGCTTTGCCCACTCAGCAACTGAAGATTGGTACATGGTACCCTCTGTCATCCAAACAATTTTACCATCAGGGTAAAAGTGTGTTGTAGAGTGAAACTGCATGATGAGTTCATCATTCCATTTAGTCAATTTCTGACCAACAAATGCATCAACTCCGTTGATCTGAAACTCTCATGAACTCCTGGGAAATGATCTTCATTGCTATCAATGAATTTCCAGTCGACCCATCCCATGTCACTTACTATTGGCTTCTTGTCAAGAAGCACAGTCTCATAGAAGTCTTGTTGTTCCTTTGTATGGAACCTGTAGTCAACAACTGTCGTCCTTCTTATGGCATATGGGTCATTTTGCCTCGATAGCCTGAGACCAGCATCCTTTCTAAGCTTCATGCTCTCAGCCGCTGGATGGGTGTCATCATGGTCAGGAATCTTGGGCTTCAACTTCCTAAGCACTTGCCCTTCCTCTTCTTCTTCCACTTCAGGCACTGGGGCCTTGTTCTTCTCAGCTGCTGGAATGTTCCTGGTGGATCTCTTGGGGGCTTGAGCAGCAGCTTTGGGGGAAGTCTTGGGCTTTGATGGAGCAGCCCCTGATCTGATTGCATCCCCCGTCAATTTCTGAGTTTTTGCAGGAGTTGCATCTGGCTCTTCTTCCTCATCTAGGTCTCTGATCATAGAAGATCCGCCAATAACTCTGGCCATGGTCTTTTTGACCCTCTCCTTCCTCTTCTTGCCCTCACCAGCCTCTTTGGGTTCAAGTGTGAACTCCATGGTTTCCTGGGTTGAGGCTCTGGCTTTGGACATAGGAATCCTTCTTGCAGGATCTTTCTTATTCATCCCTGGCTTGGTGTTGGCAGTAGTGCCAAACTATTTCTTGACCACTTTCTTCTTGGAAGTGACCTCCTCTTCAACCTTAAAGTCTTCATCCTTAGAATTTGATGTCTTCTTCTTCCTCTGCCTAGTTGCAGCTTTGGGCAGGTTGCTGGGAGTGATTCTGCTCCCATCATCATAACTGCTCTCAGAGGGACTAGTGCCCTCACTCATCTGAACGTGTGCCTCAGACTAATTATGGCTGTCACTATTGTCAGACATTGCTGAAAGCTGAGGGCTGACCCTGTGAATAGATATATATGAGGTAGAGTGGATGAGCATCACAAAGTGCAGAGATTTTGCAAAACAATTGAGCCAAAAACTTAGTTTTAGTTTTCTACAGAAGGCATTTCAGAGCTACCAATTTGTTGTACTCAGTGACACCAAAACAATGTTCAGAGTCTAAATTGGTGAGATCTGTCAGACCGAGACACAGTTCGGTGACTCCGAGACTGCTAGGGTTTCATAGAGATCTGAACTCGGTCACACCTATTTGCAAGATTCGGTCAGACTGAATATCACAAGTGCAATGGCTAGGACCAAATCGGTGAGACCGATTTCTACAACTCGGTCGGTCTGAGATGAGTTCGTTAGAAACCTAACCATAAGTTTTTGAATCAAAACTAATCTAATGAGGTTTTTGATTGGATAGAAGTGTTTCAAACTTGGTAAGATTCAAGGCATTGACCAAAGTGCAGGAATCAGATGCATAGATTGCACATAGGGTTGAGCTCATACCTTAACTTTGTGGTGAGCTCGCTATGGCGACAACGGCGGAGGAGAATCCGTTGAAGGGGCGGAGACCAGCAGCAGGAGGCCGCTGGCGACAGAGACGATGATCTGGGGACCTCGAGATGACAGAGCTGGACAGCGCGGGCGAAGAGTTTCGGAGGAATTTCCAAAAATTCGACCTGTGGGTATATATATCCAGACCCTGTCGGTGTGACCGAGTGGAACAACTCGGTGGCAACGAGATGCAGAATTGCAAGCGGTTACTACAACTCGGTGAGACCGAAGTGTTCAAATCGGATGCACTGAGATTGAAACCTAGATCAACTTAATGAACTCGGTATGCTTGAAAGGAATGAATCAGTCAGACTGAAATACAACAAGAGGTTTTGGAAGTTAAAGTCTATGACGAATTGGCGGCTCCGAGTGCTCCTCACCTAGAGGGTTTGAATCTGACTTGATCAAACTTTGTGATGTAGCATGAATAGAGTTTGAGACGAGAAAAGCATAGATAGATAGGGAGGGTACTTAGGCATACTTGTCCATCCATTTGGCAAAAGAAAAGACCAAACAATATGTAGCGACCAGACCTCAAACAGTCTGATCTCTGTGCTTTAGTGTCATCCCTAGATCAGTAATGTTGACATGCACAGTACTTGAAGGATTTATAACAGAGTAGCAATCACACACTTATTACATCGAACGTCTCAAAAGATAACTTATTACAATAAATATGGCTTAAGGCCATCTAATAACGATAACAGCAGAAGGCTTGGAAGATAAGTGAGTCCATCAACTCCAACGATATCACTGAGTATAGAACCACGACCTAAAGGCACCTTACTCGTCATCTGAAAAGTCTGCAACATGAACGTTGCAGCCCGAAAATGGGTCAGCACATGGAATATGCTGGCAATGTAACACATAGAGAGTAATGAACAGAATTATGCTATACTACATGCATATATGGCTGGTGGAGAGCTCTATGGTTATAGTTTTGCATAAAGCCAATTTTTCCCTACTGCAAAGAAATAAATTTTATTTAACTATCATGGTGGTTGTTAAACATTGAGAAGATAGGCATCCTCTCAATCCCAATTAAGCATCATCATTAAACCCAAAAAAATTGATTAAAGTAACATGATGATATTCACATGATAATCCAGGTACTAGATACTCAAGATGTCCATAACCGGGGACACGGCTAACCATGATTAGTTTATACACTCTACAGAGGTTTGCGCACTTTTCCCCACAAGACTCGATCTCCGCCGTTGGGATTCTCGCACTACATGATGTTTGAGAAACGGATGACCGAGACATAGTCTTTTAGAAGCGCTAGCACCTTACGATCGGGTAGACAGTACCAACCTACATGCCCTACATCTGCTAGTCTACCACTGTAAGAGTTCGCACGACTTAGTCAACTATGCTAGAGCCCATAGTAGCCTGTGGCTGCACACGGAAGTTTCTAGCATGAATAATCTCATGATCCCTTTGAGGCTGGGTGGCGGTCCATAAAGAAAATAGGCAATCACTGGAATACCCGGGTGCCTCAATCCACCCAGATGTGTGTTCAAGTTGCCACCTTAAATAAACCATTAATTTAACAATCTCACAACTGCATGGATACACTCACCCAATCCACGTCTCCTAGCATAGCATGGCATAATAAGCAAACGTATAAGTAATTCCCAAGGGTTTGATAATAAAATAGGTAATAGGTACTACCTCATCTACTTCCCAAAACCAACATATTAATCAGATCCCAATCATGCAATTGTTTGAGGATTGATCTAATGCAATAAAACTGGGTAGTAAAAACGTATGATCAAAGTGTTACTTGCCTTGCTGATGATCCGTGAAACCTAGAGATTCAAAGTAGCAAGTGGCGCACTCCGGGTACTCTATCGCAAACAAAAAAGAATACAATAAGTACTCATCTAATGCACGGGTAAAACTCAAATAAGAGATCTAACCAGAAAGTTCAACTTAAGAACTCCGGTTTGCAAAAATAAAAATCAAATCGAACGAAGCAACGAAAATCAAACGGCAAAAGAAACAAGCTTCATTTACTAATCTGGATCTAAGTCAAATTTTACAGAAGCTAAATCTTGTTTGAGTAGGTTAAGCGGAAAGATGGTTTCGAAATGAAACTCTAGGCGCTTGAATCACCTGATTCCGATAAACGAGCGAGAAGTTATACTGGAACGAAAATCGCGATCAGAAATAACCGCGGAAAAATCCGAGAAAAAGAAAAACTGACAAACAGGTTAACAAACGAACGTTCGTTAACTGAAACTAAATGGCGAATGCGTCCGTAAAAACGAACGAACGGGCGAACGCTCGCTAAATAAATAAACCGAAAAAAACGGATCTATTTAAAAAAACGAAACTAGGGTTTTTCTAAAAAAACGGATCGGTTTCTTTAGAAAAACAGGGGCGGCGGGGCGACTACCTCGGCTCGGCTTCGGCGGGGTGGCGTGGGGTGGCGGGGCTAAGGCGGCAACGACGGGAGGCGGCGGCGGCGGCTGCTGCTGCTGCTGTTGCGGTGGGGCGGGTCGGGTGGCGGGGTGGGGATGGGCGGCGGTGGTGGTATTTAAGATGGGTGTGGCGGCTTGGGGGAGGGGGCAAGGTGGATGGGAAAGGAGTCCGGCTCGGACTCCTAGTCCGGGTCGGCGGCGGCACGCGGCGCGGAGGCGGGCCGGCCTGGATCGGCTGGGCCTTCGGCCCAGTCGGGCGCGGGATTTTTTTCAAATAATTCTACCGAACAGAAATAAATTCTAGAAAAATAAATAAAAATCTAAAAATGCCAAAACAAATTTTCACCGTCTAAATAAAATATTTAGAATGAGATGAACATTTTATGGGCCCTAAAAATGCAGTTTTGAAAACGTGCAATTTTCCAAAATTCAAATAAAATAGCAAAAACTCCAAAATAAAATCTTATTTGATTTTTTTATTAAATCCTCAATATTTCTTTATTTTCGGAAAGTCGTTTTATTCCCTCTCTCATATTTTTATTATAGAAATAATTGATGAAAAGATCCTGAGAAAACTCAAATATGAAAATAATGAAATCCCCAACTCTCTCTGAGGGTCCTTGAGTTGTTTAGAATTTCTGGATCAGGCCAAAGCAATAAAATATGATATGCAATGATGATCTAGTGTATAACATTCCAAATTGAAAATTTGGGATGTTACAAACAAACCTACCCCCCTTAAGATGAATCTCGCCCTCGAGATTCGGGTTGGCTAGAAAATAGGTGAGGGTGGTCCTTTAGCAGATCTTCCTCTCGCTCCCAGGTGGCTTCATCCTCGGTGTGGTGGCTCAACTGAACTTTACAAAACTTGATAACTTTGCCGCTGGTGACTTGGCTGGCATCTTCAAGAATCTTGACTGGTTTCTCCTCATAGGTCAAATAACTGTCCAACTGAATCGCTTCCAGCGGCACTGTATCTCTCAGCGGTATATCAGCCATCTTAGCGTGGCACTTCTTCAACTGGGAAACGTGGAACAAATCGTGAACTCCCGACAATCCTTTGGGCAATTCCAACTTGTAGGCTACTTCTCCCATACGTTCCAAAACTTTGTATGGTCCTACAAAACGTGGCGCTAACTTTCCCTTAACTCCAAAGCGCTTAACTCCTCGAAGTGGAGCTACTCGAAGATAAACTCGGTCTCCGACTCTGTAAACTGTCTCCTTGCGTTTTGAATCAGCATAGCTCTTCTGCCTGGACTGGGCTACCTTGAGCCTATCGTGAATCAATTCCACCTTCTGTTCAGACTCCTTAATCATATACGGTCCAAACAACTGGCGGTCTCCAACTTCATCCCATGACAATGGGCTCCTGCACCTCCTTCCGTACAAGGCTTCGAAAGGGGCCATCTTCAAACTGGATTGATAACTGTTACTGTAAGAGAACTCTGCATATGGCAAATTTTCATCCCAACTAGATCCATAATCTAGCGCACAAGCTCTCAGCATATCCTCTAAAATTTGATTAACTCTCTCGGTCTGTCCATCTGTCTGCGGATGAAAAGCTGTACTGAACTCTAGCCTGGTACCCAAGGTTTCATGCAACTGATTCCAGAACTTTGAGGTAAACTGGGTTCCTCTATCTGATACAATGCTCCTCAGAACTCCATGCAGACATACGGTCCTGGTCATATATATCTTAGCGAACTTGGCGCTAGTGTAAGTAGTCTTCACTGGGATGAAATGAGCTACCTTCGTCAAACGATCAACTACAACCCAAATCGAGTCATAGCCTGAATGAGTTCTGGGCAACCCCGTGATAAAATCCATGCCTAGCTTATCCCACTTCCATTCGGGTATTGGCAATGGCTGTACCAATCCTGCTGGCTTCTGATGCTCTGTCTTTACTCTCTGACATACATCACAAACTGCTACATACTCCGCAATATCCTTCTTCATTCCGGTCCACCAGAAAGTATCCTTCAAATCCAAATACATCTTGGTATTTCTTGGGTGAATTGATTATGGTGAATCATGGGCCTCCTACAGAATCAACTTTCTGATCTCCGGGTCATTAGGCACATAAACGCGGTCCTCAAACCATAAGGTATCGTGCTCATCCTCACGAAATCCTTTAGCTTTTCCTTTGCTCATCTTCTCCTTCATAGAGGCAATCTCCTTGTCAGTCTTCTGAGCTTCTCTGATCTTATCCATCAAAGTCGATTGAATCTCCAATGCTGATACATAGCCTCTCGGAACTATCTCCAAACATAGCTCACGAAGGTCCTCGGCTAAGTCCTTCGGTAATTCTTCGGTAAAGAGTGTGTTGACATGGCTCTTGCGGCTCAACGCATCGGCTACTATGTTAGCTTTTCCGGGGTGATAATGCAGTCTCATATCATAATCCTTGATGAGCTCCAACCATCTCCTTTGCCTGAGATTTAGCTCCTTCTGCGTGCAGATATACTTCAAACTCTTGTGATCCGTGTACACCTCACAATGGTTTCCAATGAGAAAATGTCTCCAAGTCTTCAATGCATGCACTACGGCTGCTAACTCCAAATCATGTGTGGCATAATTCAGCTCATGAGGTTTCAGCTGTCGTGAAGCGCACGAAACAACTCTTCCCTCCTGCATAAACACGGCTCCAAGTCCTCGACGTGAAGCGTCGCAAAACACCTCGTAATCCTTGCTCTGATCTGGCAGAATCAACACTGGTGATGTAACCAAACGTTTCTTCAAGTCCTGGAAACTGGCCTCACATTCCTCAGTCCATTTGAACTTGGTATCCTTCTTTAACAACTCCGTCATGGGCTTTGCAATCTTCGAGAAATTCTCAATGAATCTCCGATAGTATCCTGCAAGTCCAAGAAAACTCAGGATCTCTCCAACTGTCGTTGGGGCTTCCCAATTTGTTACAGTGACAACCTTGGTGGGATCTATTGCTATTCCTTCTCCGGATATAACGTGTCCGAGGAATCCAACTTCCTTCAACCAAAACTCACATTTGCTGAACTTGGCATATAACTGATGTTCTCTGAGCTTCTCAAGTACCAAACGCAAATGCTCCTTATGCCCCTCTTCATTCTTTGAGTAGACCAAAATATCATCAATGAACACCACGACGAACTTATCCAGAAACTCCATAAACACCTTGTTCATCATGTTCATGAAATATGTAGGTGCGTTAGTCAGACCAAATGACATAACGGTATACTCGTACAACACATACCTGGTGGTAAAAGCCGTCTTAGCTATATCTTGCTCTCGAATCTTCAACTGATGGTATCCTGATCGCAAATCGATCTTGGAGAATACCTTAGCTCCTTGCAATCGGTCAAACAGATCATTGATCATCGGCAGTGGGTACTTGTTCTTGATTGTTACTGCATTCAATCCTCGATAGTCAACAACCATCCTTAATGATCCATTCTTCTTCTCCACTAGAAGTACTGGCGATCCCCAAGGCGAAGAACTTGGGCGAGTATAACCTTTATCCAGTAACTCCTTAATCTGCTTCTTAATCTCCTCCAAATCTTTTGCGGGCATCATGTATGGTCTCTTAGATATTGGCCCTGTGCCTGGAAAAATCTCGATCAAAAACTCAATATCTCTATCCGGTGGCATGCCTGGCAACTCCTCTGGAAATACGTCAGGGAAATCCTTCACCACTGGTACTTCCTCCTGCACAACTCCTGATAAGGAATTTACTTGAGTCCTCTTCGGCACATGCCGGGATACATACTTGATCCTTCTTCCTTCTGGCGTTGTAAGAAAAATCATCTTACTGGCGCATTCAATGTTCCCTCCATACTTCGATAACCAATCCATGCCTAATATCACATCTAATCCTTGCGATTCCAATACTATTAGGTCCAAGGGAAATACATAGTTACCAATCCTTAATGGTAACCGATCACACCATAGACTAGCCATATATTCTGCTCCAAGCGAGGTTACTAACATGGGTGACCTAAGGGCTTGGGTTGGCAGTTTATACTTATCCACAAATCCCCTTGAGATGTATGAATGCGATGCACCAGTATCAAAAAGAACGAGTGAAGTAAATGACTTAACCAAAAACTTACCTATTACTGCATCTGGCTGAGCTTCAACCTCCTCCATGTTAACGTGGTTCACCTATCCCCTATTGAAAGGGTTTGGCTTCTTCCCTGAGCTTCCATTTCCATTTCCATTCTGGGCTTCAGGACATTCATTGGCATAATGTCCAGTCTTTTGACACTTATAGCAAGTGACTTGGCTCAGGTCTCTCTTGGCTGGGGTTCACGGGTTGGTATGGTTCTGGCCATTGCTTCCTCCATTCCCCTTACCATTCTTGGGGCCATTATGATTATGCGAACTCCCTCCTCCATGGGTATGCTGAAAATGTACTCCTGGTTTATGCGAACTCGGTGTGACTGATCGCTCAGCTCGTTTAGACCAAAATGTTATGAAGGGAAACAAAGAGTTTGCAATCACATATCTGTGAGACCGAGATCCCTATCAGTAAGATCGAACTGATTAGGGTTTGTGGATATGGCTATATCAAGTGAAATCGGATGCGCCGGATAGATCAAATCGGTGGGGCCGAGTTTGACTTTAAGTTTAGGACATATGTGGAAATGATAAAGTGGTTGAGGGTTTTTGGAGCATATCACTAAGCATTTTGAGCAAGCAAGCCATTAAGCAACACCTCATCCCCTTTTAATATTATTGGCTTTTCCTATGGACTCAATGTGATCTTGGATCACTAAAATGAAAATGTAGAGTCTTGAGCTTTTGCCAATTTGTGTCCTTAGCATTTTGAGGGGTCCACATCTCTAGTCCATGCCATACCAACCATTGAACTTTATGAAACATTGATCTTGAAGGAATATTAGTTCAATGTGCTATATGTTGTTATGAATTACCAAAACCACCTGGTGATTAGTTGCACTTTCATCTGTCAATGAAGAAATTGACTGAACTGTATGAGATTTCCAATGGGTTCACTCAAAAGGATTGGGTATGTGTAGGCTTTGAGATGAGCATCACTTGGAAAGTGTTTCCTTAGTTTTACCTCGACCCCCTTTAATAGTACGGTGTTTCCTATGATTCAAGAAAGAGAAAATGAGACTACGAAAACAGAAGTTTTCACGCTTCATAATCCTCGCATCAATATCTAAGTCTTCAAGGTCACACCAATTTCCTCATTTCAAAGTCTTCAACTGAAGACATTCATTTTTAGGGGTTGACTTTCATCGTAAATATCAAAATCCTCATAGACTTATTGTAGTCCATGTGTACACTCACAAACACATTAGTCCCTTAACCTATAAGTCTTCAATACACCAAAATCATTAAGGGCACTAGATGGACTTACAATCTCCCCCTTTTTGGTGATTGATGACAAATAGGTTATGTTTTCAATGGGGATAAACATATGAAGTGTAAATACTGATATTGAGGAATTTGATTGCAAGATATAGAAGAACTCCCCCTGAAGATGTGCATATTTGAGGAATTTGGTTTGGATTGCAAATGCACATTGTAGAGTAATATCATGGAGATCCCCCCTATATCTTGTAATTCATACACGCATTTAACATATGATATGAAGAATTTGAAATGCATGATGTAATATGGTGTCTGAAAAAATTCAACATGCGTGCATTAAGGTACTTGAGGAAATAAGCATGCAGAAAGCAGTTCAAAAGTATCAGACCACCATAGGACTTTAGTTTACAACTCATCAGAGCAAACACCTCAGAAGAGAAAGAGTTGTAACTTAACAAAAAATCGCCCATATATAAGACCCGCTTGAAGACTAACTCAAATTTCTCCTCCTTTGTCATCGAATGACAAAAAGGGATGAAAAATGAGGACTAACGCCCCTGAAGAATATCATAACAAAGTCGATGGAGGAGTGCCAGTGTTGTTGGGGTCGTCCATTGAGGTAGGGCATGCCGTGGTGTCGTTCAAGTCTTCAGCTTCATCCATCTCATGCGATGAAGAATATGAACTTGTGATGAGCTGAGGAACTTTGACCTTCTTGAGTTTCTTCCAACGAGGCTGAGATCAATCAAAGTCCTGTTAAAATCCCATCTACTTGAGGTCTTCATCACCGTAGAGGTGAGACAATATAACCCAAGTGTGATCGAAGATTTTGTTCATGTAGTAGTGATTCTTCTTCACATTGTTCTGAGTAACAGTCATATTCTGAAGAATTGAGCCAAACTGACACTTGACCCACTTGTGATAGCGATCAACCTTCTGATGAAGACCTAGAAGAAGCTCACGATCAGTCATCACTCATTTAGTAGTGTCTTGTGGAATAGGCTTTGAGGCTTTTGCGGCACAGTCTTGAGTTGCAGAGTCATCATTGGTGGAGTAAGATGCAACTTTGCGAAACTGACCATCCAATGGACGAGTTCCTTCATCAATAACAGCAACTTTGCCTTTTTCATCAACTGAAGAAATGGTCTGCTTGAGGACTTCAATGGGAGGCAAGAAGCTAAGGTGATTCTGACAATCTACCTTGTAGTGAATTGAAGACCTTGTTCTGATGAATCTCATAATCCATGGTGCATAAGGCTTCAACTCAAAAGGTGACAGTGCAACATTCGCCAAAGTCCTCATGAAGAAATCGTGGTAGTTAATGGGAATACCATGTATATTGTTGAATAGCATATTCTTCATGATGCCAACAACTTCCTCTTCTTCAGAGTTGTGGCTTTGATTGGACCGAGGGTTTTGGTCAGAATGCGGTAGATTGTCCTAGGCACATAAAGCAAATCCTTCACTAGGAAGGTTGTTCTTGGATCTTGGCCAGCCTTCAAAGGCTTCGTCGGTACTTGCATCAGATGATTTGAAAGTTTAGGTTCCTCATACATGAGCCTTGCGCCTTCAATAGGTAGACTGACTGGTACGGCATGAAGTAATTCAGAGGTTGGGGCTTTGTAGTGAGTGTCCTCAGTCATCCAGTTAGGCACCCATGACTTCACATCAGCGACATTTCAGTGAGGTGCAGAGTGGCATAAAATTGAAGAATTATCTCTTCATTCCAATTGCTGATATCAATGCAGAAGTCCGGTAGCCCAGCTTCATGAAGAACATTTAAAACTGGCTGGAAGCAAGGAATGGACTCCATGTCAACATGAGGAATTTGAAGGTGCTCAAATACCTTATCCTTGTCAAACAAGAGTGATGAATATAAGTTCATTTGACTAGCTGTCTAGAATCGCTTGCGTCGAAGTCTTGCTGAGTCATATGGATTGGAATCCGTGAAGAAATGGTGCTCAGCGAAGAAATCATCAGCCTTGAATTTTGGCCTTTTACCATGAGGATTTTGCTGCTTGGGCTAAAGATTATCAGTTGATGGTTTCACGGTCTCTTCTTTCATAATCTCTGGAGCTACTGACTGAGGAATTGAGGGTTCAGGTTCTTCAGCAGCAGTGTGAGTCTCCATTTCTTCAGCTGTAGTAGCTGGAATTTCTTCAGGAATGGAATGAAGGGATGTGTGATGTCCTTCAGATCCCGTTTGAATTTATTTAGTTTGCACAGGGGACTGAGGAACTTGATGCAGGGGTGTGGTCAATGGTGAATTGGGGTGAAGTCTTTCCCAATAGTCATCATTTAGCATGGGAGTTGTTGAACCGATATCCACGTCTTCTTCTTCTTCCATTTCTTCAACGCCTGCCTCTTCAGCTGTGAACTAAGGCATATGCGATGATACCTGTGGTGTGGAAGGGATATCTTCCACTTCAGTTTCTTCATCCAACTGCTCTAAGGAAGCAGCAGAAGGATTTTCCTCATCAATGTCATCTGGAATGACATAGTCTTTGCCAAATGGGACAATTTCCTTTGATGGCACTATCGAAATCGAAACAACATCAATTGGGTTGTTTAAAGAGCTTGTCAAAGTCCTCACTTTCTTAGGAGCCGAGGATTCTGCAAAGGTTGATGCTTTCCTTTTCTTCACAATTGCCTTCTCCACAGCCTAGGTTTTCTTCACTTCTGATGCAGAAGCAAGGTTGATATTCTTCATCTTTGATGACTTTGCAAGAGGAGCACATGAAGTTGGTTCAGTTTCTTCAGGTACGACTGATGTAGTTACCCTAGCATGTTTAGTTTCTTTAGGCGCAGCATCAGATTCTCCAGATGCCCTAGGTTGTTCTTCAAGCGCAACATTGGAGGTTGCCCTGGCAATTTCTTCAGGAGCTGGAATTTTTTCAGCAGCCCTGGTACTCTCAGTGTCAACAGCAACCTAATTTTCATCAGCTGTGCTAGCATTTTCTTCAGTGGGCTGAGTAGATGCTTCAGCCTGAGGAATTTCTAGTTTTGTGATGGAGTTGCAACATTGAGCTTCAGGAAGTTGGAGAGTTTGATGAATCTGACTTGGCACCGTGCCAGTCTACATGATATGTGTCAAATTCACCACTGAGGCCTTTGATTTCCTTTTGCATGTTCACAAGTTCTTCAAGAGTCATATTCACAACATTGTTCTTCAGAAAGCACTCCTTCTTGTACTGAGCTTTCTTGACCTGCCTGGCCTTCCGAAACTTCCATTTTTCTTCGCCTATGAAGGCATTTAGCATGTGACTTTGACCAGGAGTGAGGTTCAAGTCAGGAAGTGGAGTGTTGGGATCCTTGTGCTAGAGATCAATGAAGTCTAGGATCTTCCTTGGATCCAACATGGGAGGCACATCACTGCCTTTGGCTCTAGCAGCCCTTTCTTTCATGTCCCTGATGATTTCAGCAAGTTCTTCATCATCAACTTCATCATCATCAGAAGGAACTTGAAAAGCAACTTGCTTCTTAAGAGGACTTGGCCTCGAGCCACATCCAGCAGTGGCCTTTTTCTTCAACAGAGTTGGACCTGTTGAGGACTATGGTGGAGCTGACACTACAAAAAACATACACTTCCATGATGATACGTGTTTGTCATAGTAGGTCGCGTTTTCTGTCATGCATGTACATCCATGATGATTTTATGACATAATCAAGATAGTCATACATGTGCTGTCGTAGAAGTGTTCCATGACATTACCAAAATTATCATCACGGAAGTGTCCACTTCCATGACGATAAATCACGCGTCACAGAAGTTCTTTCGTCAAGGGTGACCGACACATGGCATCCACCGTAACGGAATGCCGTTAAGCTATCGGGTCCGGTTTTGGATCCAATAACCCGTTAACAGCTCCAGCCAATGGGGATTTTCCACGTGTAAAATCATCATTGGCTGGAGGAAAGACGTGTCGGCTCACCGTTGGGACAGATGTCATCCACTCATTGGACCCAAGGCCCCTATGATACGTCGACACATGGCACGGCCAAACAGAGGCCCATTCCTGTGAAATGGCCGGCCCGTTTGACTTGGTCAAAAGGTGGCGGGCCGGCCCATGGAAAGCCTGTTAACAGCATGTTCGCATATAGCCCACTTATAGCCCGCTAACCCAGGGGCCGTTATGACCTCTCCAAATTAGGCCCAGTAGCGTCATCTGGGCCATCCAATATGATTCCAGCCCATTTTAACTTCCGGCCCATGTATGGCCCATGACTTCTTTCGGCCCATATGAGGCCTTTTGTAACTCTTGGCCCATTAACGGCCCGTGGTGAAACTGGCCCGTAATGAACAGTGTATCACTTTATACCCATTAACGGCCCATTATTCCATTGGGCCATTTCCAACCCAAGTTATCTTTCGGCCTTCTCAGGGCCCATTTATTCTTGGACTCATTTCCAGCATTCGGTTACTTATGACCCGTAAATGTCATTTCTACTTGTGGGCCAAATTCAGCACGTTGTTAGAGTCGGCCCGTTTGTGGCCCGTTAATAAGTTGGGCCATTTTCATGTCAAAAAAACCCCGTTGGGCTGTTTTCATAGAGTTATCAAATACGGCCTATTAACGGCCCGTTATGGTCCACGAATAGTTCGGCCCATGATTGGCGAAATGATGATACACCCCGTAGAAGGCCCATGGATCCTATGGCCTGTATAAGGCCCATGGATCGTACGGCCAGTAGAAGGCCCATGGATCGTACGGCCCGTAGAAGGCCCATGGATCCTACGGCCCGTATAGAAGGCCAATGGACACTACGACCTGTAGAAAGCCCATGGATCATACGGCCCGCAGGAGGCCCATGGTAACAACAGTCCATGTGTTGCCATGATTATTTTGGCCTAGTTACTAAAAATAGGCTATTGTGGCCACTAGAAAAACACAGAAAAAGAACTGCAGTGACTACAAGCAAACAATTAAACAAGACAATAAGGAATTAAATAAGCAAGCAATTAACGCTAGCCTATTACCACTATTATACATATTGCATCCACTGGGCATCAAAGTTCGCCACCAGTGCAAATATAGGGAACAAAGCAGCATATTACATACACGGGCCGTCAAAATTGGCCACCAGTGCAAATAAACGCGGCAGCAAAACAAGAGCATAACTGAAACAACTTCAGAAGAGCTCAAGAAACGTTATCTTGGGTATCCACCACGCTGGCAATAAGCTTAGCAAGCTTATTAGCTTTCTCCTGTTTGGCGCTAAAATCCTCCAACGCTTGTTGTTGCACCAGAAAGTATGCATCTGAATGCTCCAGGGACTTCCACAGTCCTTCCGCTTCTTGTCGCAGCACAACTGATCAATGTCTTTCAGCTTGTAGTTGAGACTCAAGAAACCGAATTGATTCAGACAGTGAGTTTGAATAGCTTGTGCAAGTGGTAGTGGCCAGTAACTCGAACATTAAACCAAGACAGGACTTTGGGGTTGTCTCACTGTCTTCATGATAGTCTTCCTTAGCTATTTTATCAGCTTTGTTGGAGACCAACAAGGATGTGTCACTATCCTGAACCTTATTTGCATTACTTCTTTTACCATTGCTTAATAAGGCACTCTTCCCCAATATTTTGTCAGCATTCTAAAAGAAGAAACAAGCAGGCACATAACAGGTTTAGCATGTACTAGTATATGAAACTCATTTCGGTGAACCGGTTCATTAGTAAGGTGGACATGATTAAACTACCAAGTCTTCTATTGCCAACTACTAGTACATAATAACAGCATCAAACAAACATATATCTATGTCCTATTGTCACTGCATTGTCTTGCCAAATCAAAATAGAGACACGGTTCAAATCATATCATTTCAAGACAAAGCAGCAGTGAAAGAATACAAAGCGTGGGAAACTACACGGCACAACAAGATTTCAGATGGGTACCACGGGTCTACATGTAGAACAACACTATTGGTTCTGTTGTGATGCTAGTAATGTGCATGATATGAGAAGTCAACTGTATACACAATTGAAATTGAAATCAACAGAGCTATTGATAAGAGCAAACCTATGAAAGAAACATGCGTGAACATACCTGCTGTGCCATTGGAGTTTCGATTGGATCATTCAATTAAAAAATAAGTTTGTATGAATAAATACAGTGATACAAGAGCAAAGCAGTATGCACAATAGCAATCATCTCTACTCTAATAAAAAGCATAGTCGGTGATGATGGTGTGCCTGCCATCCTGCAATATAGGCCGTCCAATCTATATCTGACGGATAGGAAGGAAACTATGGCAATTTTGCAAAAAGATACCCACACCCCTCTCCACATTTGCAAATAAGGCATTCCCTTGTTCATCCTTTTCTCCCACAAGATAAACTACTCATACAAATGCATCTTGATGTTCCATGCAACGCATGGGCATCTTGCTAGTAGTTAAAAAAGGCACGCCTAAGCGAGCGCTTAAGCGCGCCTAGGCTCTAGGCGTTGGCAAAATGCATTGCGCATAACTACACTTAATATGTGCATAATTGCGCATAAGCATGTGCTTTGGTTAGTAAAGGGCAAGGCGGTGGCAAAACACACAATTAACGCCTAGCGCTTTTTTGAACTATGATAGCAATGGAATCTTAAATTAGAACAGTTGTTCTTCAGGTTTAGGCACTTGTTCTAATTGAATAGAGTATAGTAAGACGCAAGAATATGGTACTTCAAAATAGAAAATGAGCTCATAGACCTTACCACATTCTTGGTTCGGGACCAGTACAGAACAAGGCGTTCCCAGTCATCGTGCAGTAAATGTGTCTCAGGAGAACATAAGGGAATTTGATGAGTTTCTTTGCTGGTGAAGTACGTTTTCTTCAGGTAATTCCGATACTGCCACCAAGCATTCTTGAAGATAGCAGAGGTATTAGTACAGGTTACCTCATCCTGAGTTTCCAAATCGGTCCTTCCCTATAGAGAAAAATGGGAAAATTTACTGTATTATAACCATCATAGAGGTAGGATGTATGGGACAAAGCAAAGTAATTGCCATGAATAACATTACTTACACAGAACTCCTGGACAAACACCTACAACTGGCATTTTCCTTCATCATCAGTATAATATTTCCAAGATGGGAAGATACGCACATACAATTTAACAACATCAAATGCGATAGATGCTAAACTACAACTAGCTGGTTGTGCTTCCTCCACAGGAATAGGCATACTAACTGGTGGAGTTGGAGTTCGCCGTGGTAGTACTGGCCCTTTGGGCACTAGAGCTGGCTTACTAACTGCTCTTGTTTGGGAGCTCTATGGTGGAGATGGTGTTGTGTCAACAGGAACTGGGTTACTATCTGCTGGGATTGGGGTTAGATTGGGTGAAGCTGGTTCTCTGTCCATCGCATTAGGGGTACAATCTGCGGGAGTTTGGGTTATGTGTGGTAGGGCTGGTTCTTGTGCATGTACAACCAGGGTGCTATCTCCACCAAGAGGTAGCACTGTTTTATTTGAAGAGCGTGTTTTTAGTCCGCTAGATACTGGCATCACCCGCTCCAATTCAAATGGTTGATAAACAGGAAACATAGTTGAATGTACAGACATTGTATGAGAGACAGATACAATAGATAGTGTGAAAAAAGGGCCTAAAATAGTTGACATGTATATTGTTTAACTAAAATGGATAGCATGACATAATTTCACATATATGATGTCTATCTAAACTGGATAGCATAGCATAACATAATTCAAAGATATGATGAATAACTAAACGGGATCGCATGACATAATTCACCTACATCTTATCTAAGTAATCAGGATCGCATCATTTAGTTCACATATGTGATTTATATGCTAAACAGAGGGCATTCGATATGATGTCTAAACTAAGAACATGGTGTTGAATATTGTGTATATGATGTCTAAACTATGCAATGCAAGACACCATATGCATGATATCAGCAGTATAACCGGGCCAAGTTAGAACATACACCTCAGTGGGGGAATATGACTGGCCATCTGTCTCTGAATCCATCTCTGAGGAGCTATAGGGACCCAACAAGAGATCTGCTTCGACAGGTAGCACTGTCTGCTCTGAAGGCCTTGTTTTCACTCCAGATTTTCCATCTCCCACCCAAATCGCTGATTCACGGGAAGAGTAGTTTAATGTACAAACATTGTCGACAAATGGAAATGTAATGAAGAAAAGGATAGGCAAGATATCATTCAAATATATGATGCCTGGTTAAACAGGATGGCATTGCACATCTCACATATATTATGGCTGGCTAATAGACACGAGCCTGCATAATTCCCATATATGATATAGAAACTAAATAGGTGGCATTACAAAACATGTCTAAACTAAGCAGATGACATATATGATGTCAAAAGTAGGAACTCCAAGGCAACATATGCATCATATGACTAACATCATCACGCCAAGGTAGAGCAAATACCTTGGGGGGTAAATAGGAGTGGTCAGCAACGTCTCAATCCGCCTTAGAACATATATCTTCCTCTGGATTACAATCTGGAGAGGGGTGGGAGGGTTTTCCATTGAACCCACCATGGAGCAATGTCTGCATGACATTGTACTGCAGTGCAAAACTCTTCTCTTTTTCTCTACATGTTCAACATGACTATGTACAATATCTGACATGCATGCGAAAAATATATGGTGAGATTATGTAAGGAGAGCATGCAGAAATTTAGAGTGATGGTAACAACAAGTGGATGGATCCAAAAATAATGATAGCAGGCTGATGATTGGTTTAATTTAATAAAAAGACAAATGATGATTGTTTTACTATTTGTTTCACACCCAAGATGAACAACATAGGCATACCCTAGGTGAACCAGATATTAGAAAGACATACTATTAATTGTTGCCTCGATATGTGCCCCACAACTCATTTAGAACTCAAGTTTGAACATTAATTTGGACCTGACTTGGAGTCCAAGAGGTGAACAGGACGATAAAGTAGCAGGTAATTTTAAGCAATGCATAACATAAGCAGAAACAAAAGAGTGCGACCTCTCTTGTGGACCCGTGTACTCCTCAGGTTCATCTGCTGAGTCGATGATGGTGATGCCGTTCCGGTGGGTGCCGGTGGCAGGGAAGGAGATCTCAGGCGGCGAAAGACGGTCAGGAGTCATGATGTCTGGTTTGGTGGATGCTTCTGTCGATGGAGCAGCTCAGGTGAGGTGGACGATGTCGCGGCAGGAGCAGGACAAACCACACACAGTTCCCTTTGACACCTACCTGTAACTGAAGTAATTCTGTAAGGGCTCATTTGGCTTGCATGATTCTAAAAACGCAGGGATAGAAAAACACCGGAATAGAATAGGAATGCACATGGTAAACAGAGCATTTGTAAACACAGGATTTCTGTCAACTTGGGTGTTTGGTTTACAGGAATTGGAAGAGTAGAGGAATGCAAAGAAACATGGCCAAAATAAAATGAAACCATATGAAAGCGTGTACAATTAGAATGTTATTCTGCCACAAATGCACTTGGTCTTGTTTTCATGCATAGGATTTTGAAAAGTAGGTCCAGGTGGATGTTTTGCTTCATTCCTTTCAACAAAATGCATGAATAATTGAATAGTAGAGTGACATTGGAAAATTCCCTATTGCCATGTTTTTCCATTGAACCAAAATAGCCCTAATGGATCAACATGAATGTATAGTAATAAGTGACGCAACAAGTGTACAACCTCTTTGCCGTAGCCGTGTCGACCTCAGCATCATTGGGTTGGTCGCTGAAGCAGTTGAGGCAGAGGTGGCTGTCAGAGGTGTGGAGGAAGATTTTAGGAATCTGTAGACGGCGTCCAGGGCACTTCTCTATTGTGATGGATCATTCTGTCGTTGGAGCAGCTCCGGTGAGCCGTAAGACATCAAGGCTGAAGCAGCACAAGACAGACATCGTCAATCTCAAGTGGGATTCTAATAGCATCTCCAATAGATGATGTAAAATATATGTAAAATTTACATCACCAAAAAACACTTGACTAAAACAGATGAGGTAAAAACTGTTAACTCTGAACTTAATTGTTGAAACTGAAATTTACTGTGGAATCTGAATGTTACTGTCGAAGCTGAATGCAATGGAAGCAGAGAGGCACTTGACATGTAGTTTAGGGAGGGCCTACTGTTCATCTTAAACCTGCACCCCCCTAAGCCGCTAGCCACCACCGGCCCAACCACCGGCCCTAGTGCCGCCTCGCCGCCCCGAAACAACTGCCCACCGCTGGTCCGCCGCTGCCCTGCCGCCTCGGCCAGCCCTCTAGGCCCCCGCCCCCACCCAGAACCCTAAGATAGATAGTGGGGTACCTCTCTAGCGAGCGCCCGTCCCCGCTGCGGGTGGTTCTTCCTTAACTCCGGCGAGCCCCCCTGTCGGTGTCAAAACCGGCGGATCTCGGGTAGGGGGTCCCGAACTGTGCGTCTAGGCGGATGGTAACAGGAGACAAGGGACACGATGTTTTTACCCAGGTTCGGGCCCTCTCGATGGAGGTAAAACCCTACTCCTGCTTGATTGATATTGATGATATGGGTAGTACAAGAGTGGATCTACCACGAGATCAAGGAGGCTAAACCCTAGAAGCTAGCCTATGGTATGATTGTTGTTCTGTCCTATGGACTAAAACCCTCCGGTTTATATAGACACCGGAGAGGGCTAGGGTTACACAGAGTCGGTTACAATGGTAGGAGATCTACATATCCATACCGCCAAGCTTGCCTTCCACGCCAAGGAAAGTCCCATCCGGACACGGGACGAAGTCTTCAATCTTGTATCTTCAAAGTCTTGGAGTCCGGCCGATGATGATAGTTCGGCTATCCGGACACACCCTAGTCCAGGACTCCCTCAGTAGCCCCCGAACCAGGCTTCAATGACGACGAGTCCGGCGTGTATATTGTCTACGGCATTGCAAGGAGGGTTCTCCTCCAAATTCCATGTGCTTGCCGAATAGTGTCCGGCTTCCTTATAAATGTTGCGCTCCTTGGCTTCCACGCCCGATAATGGCCTTCTTACACGTGTCGTATGAATGCAAAAAGCCAGGGTATTTTTACGTTTTACCCCCAAGCTCCAAGTTGTCAGCGCGGTACTCGTCGTCGAACGAGAAACAGAAGGACACAAATTCCCTCTTCAAAAACCAGTGTACTACGTATCCTCTGTCTTAACTCCATGCAAGTCCCGGTATCCACATTATCAAAAGATAGAGTACGCGGTGTTCATGGCATCCCGGAAGCTGCGACACTACTTTCAATAGTGTTCAATAACAGTGGCCTCCGAAGTACCTCTCAAAGACATTATAAACAACCGCGACGCGACGGGCAGGATTGCAAAATGGGCCATTGAGCTCTTACCATTCGACATAACCTACAAACCACGGCGAGCTATAAAGTCGCAAGTTTTGGCTGACTTCATCGCCGAATGGACCGAAGCCGAACTCCCTAAAGAGTACGGCGCATACTCCAATTGAATCATGCATTTCGACGGCTCCAAAATGTTGGCCGGCTTGGGGGCTGGCGTCGTATTGATGTCCCCAACCGGAGACACAGGCCAATACGTACTTCAGATAATGTACACGGACTCCAACAATGCAGCCGAATATGAGGCCCTTCTACATGGTCTCCGGATGGCAATCTCCATGGGTATTCAATGCCTAGAGGTGCACGGGGATTCAAACCTCACAATATCCCAAGTAAATGGAGACTTTGACGCCAAGGATCCGAAAATGGCAGCCTATCGTAACGCCGTCTTAAAAATGTCAGCTCGGTTCGAAGGACTCGAATTCCACCATGTAGCCCGAGATAATAACCAGGCAGCCGACATGTTGGAACGCATCGGTGCAAAACGCGACGCCGTCCCTCCAAACATCTTCCTGGAGCGGCTCTTTAAGCCATCCGTATTATGGGAAGAGGAGTCCGGGAATAACAACCCGGAACCAACTGCACCACCCAACACGGAACATTCTGACACAATCGGTGGCTCAGCCAATGAAATAACACCTTCAGCCCACGAAATAATGGCAGTAATTGCCCCGTGGACGGAACCATTCCTAGCCTACTTAATTAGGCAAGAACTTCCCGAAGACCAAAATGAGGCCCGCTGCATAGTTCGGCGATCTAAAGCCTACAAGGTCCATGAGGGAGAACTTTATAAGAAAAGCACAACCGGAGTCCTTCAAAGGTGCATCTCCGAAGAGGAAGGGCAAAATCTCCTGGCTGAAATTCACACCGGACTCGGCGGGCACCACGCCGCAGCCCGGGCCCTTGTGGGCAAGGCCTTCCGTACAGGATTTTATTGGCCGACTGCCCGGGCAGATGCTCAGGACTTAGTCCAACGATGCGTCGGTTGCCAGCTCTTTGCTAATCAAAGCCACATGCCACCCACCGCCCTCAAAACTATACCCATTACCTGGCCGTTCGCGGTATGGGGGCTTGACATGGTTGGACCCCTTAAAGGGGGAACCCACAAGCAAAAATACCTATTGGTCATGGTGGATAAATTCACCAAATGGATAGAGGCCAAGCCAGTTAAGACGGCCGAATCCGGACCTGTGATAGACTTCATATCTGGGGTACTACACCGTTATGGCGTCCCCCACAACATCATCACTGATAACGGCATGAACTTCACAGCCGACAAGGTTAAACTCTGGTGCAAAAACATGGGCATCAAGCTCGACTGCGCTTCAGTCTATCACCCTCAAACTAATGGTCAAGTCGAACGAGCAAATGGCCTAATCATGAGCGGCATTAAACCCAGGTTAGTGCGGTCCCTCACGGAATCTAACACGCACTAGGTGGAGGATCTCGACTCCGTACTCTGGGGGCTGCAGACCACGCCAAATCGTACTACCGGATTCACGCCATTCTTTATGGTATACGGCGCAGAGGCAGTTTTGCCCTGCGATATAATTCATGACTCACCTCGAGTGCGCATGTACGAAGAAAGAGAAGCCGAGTTGGATCGGCAGGACAGTTTGTACGCATTGGAGGAGGAGCGCGACGTGGCAAAGACTCGTTCCGCATTCTGTCAGCAGCAGGCTCGAAGATACCAAAGTAGAGAAGTACGGGCCAAAACTTACAATGTTGGCAAACTAGTTCTACGCCTGCCAGACAAGAAAAAGGACAAACTCAAGCCCAAGTGGGAAGGTCCCTTCATCATCGATCAAGTCCTGACCGGCGGAGCATACCATCTACAAAACGCATCAAACAATCGACTCGAGCCGAACCCATGGAACGGAGCCCGCCTCCGAAGATTCTACGCCTAGCGCCGGACTCAGAGTTCGTCTCCTTCCTCCGTCCACATTTTAAACGTTTGCTGTCTTTTGTTTTTTTTCCTTCCTTCCTCCCTTCTTTTCGTAAATCCTCTGTGGGCTGACCTGCGCATTGTTCACACACACTTGACGTGCTGCTTGCACTCATTATACCTGGGGGCTTCTTTAACAGAAGCTTATTTATACGGGCTCCATGCCCAACACATGCGTCACACTTCCGCATGTACCTTTTACGCACCATTATATGCATCGATATGACTTAAGTTTTGGCCAAGCTGGGTTGCCTGGCTCCCGTGCTTACCCCTACGTTCCCGATTGTTCGGCTAGGAGGTAAAGGGAGCACCTCTGCGATTGTTACTGCCGGGTCAGCCGGATGTGTACCTCAGACTGGGTGAAGCCGAAAGCTAGCGTTCTTAAGGGACTATTCAGTCGGTGACTTGAAAGATGATTTCTTATTTATTTATGTATCTGCCCCCAGATGCTTTTCGGCTCTTTTCGCAGTCCGGACATGCACCTTAGGGCATGCCTCCCAGGGAAAGGAACCCCTAACGGAACTATTCTCCCTGGAAGATGTTTCTTACTAACCATGTAATATAACATAACTAGTTGGGCACTTCTCTGATAAAGCACTAATGACCCCTACGCCTGGTCTCCATGTATGCCCCAGTTTTTTCATAACCGTGAGGGTATCCGGACACACTCCGGACTCTAGGGTCCCGAGGTTGAAGCGAAAAGGTCCGCAAAGACAAAAGATCTACAATCCGGCTAGAAGGCATTTTACATGTCATTTTAGATTACATCGTCAAATTGACTGATTGTACTCCTCTTCAATCCCATCTAACAGGCTGTCTAGCTTACAGTCCCGTTGGGAATACTTAGAGGCCAACTCTACTTGGCCGTACATTAAGCTCACAGGAATCTCCTTCCCATCGGGCCCCACAGGTCTGACCTCGGCCATGTGGTTCGGATCAGCCTTCGTGTACCGCGTCTTCACCATGGCCCAGGCCTCCCGGGCGCCTTGACGGCAAGCCGATATCTTCCATAGACGGAAGTGCTACCGTGCTCCCTGAAGCTTCTCCGCAAGCCCTCCAAGACCATTGGGAAGGGAGACGGACGGCCATAAGGCCTGGATGACGCCGCTCATCCCGTAAGGGCTCATTTGGCTTGCATGATTCTAAAAACGCAGGGATAGAAAAACACCGGAATAGAATAGGAATGCACATGGTAAATAGAGCATTTGTAAACACAGGATTTCTGTCAACTTGGGTGTTTGGTTTACAGGAATTGGAAGAGTAGAGGAATGCAAAGAAACATGGCCAAAATAAAGCGAAACCATATGAAAGCGTGTACAATTAGAATGTTATTCTGCCACAAATGCACTTGGTCTTGTTTTCATGCATAGGATTTTGAAAAGTAGGTCCAGGTGGATGTTTTGCTTCATTCCTTTCAACAAAATGCATGAATAATTGAATAGTAGAGTGACATTGGAAAATTCCCTATTGCTATGTTTTTCCATTGAACCAAAATAGCCCTAATGGATCAACATGAATGTATAGTAATAAGTGACGCAACAAGTGTACAACCTCTTTGCCGTAGCCGTGTCAACCTCAGCATCATTGGGTTGGTCGCTAAAGCAGTTGAGGCAGAGGTGGCTGTCAAAGGTGTGGAGGAAGATTTTAGGAATCTGTAGACGGCGTCCAGGGCACTTCTCTATTGTGATGGATCGTTCTGTCGTTGGAGCAGCTCCGGTGAGCCGTAAGACGTCAAGGCTGAAGCAGCACAAGACAGACATCGTCAATCTCAAGTGGGATTCTAATAGCATCTCCAATAGATGATGTAAAATATATGTAAAATTTACATCACCAAAAAACACTTGACTAAAACAGATGAGGTAAAAACTGTTAACTCTGAACTTAATTGTCGAAATTGAAATTTACTGTGGAATCTGAATGTTACTGTCGAAACTGAATGCAATGGAAGTAGAGAGGCACTTGACATGTAGTTTAGGGAGGGCCTACTGTTCATCTTCAACCTGCACCCCCGTAAGCCGCTAGCCACCACCGACCCAACCACCGGCCCCAGTGTCGCCTCGCCGCCCCGAAACAACTGCCCACCGCTGGTCCGCCGCTGCCCTGCCGCCTCGGCCAGCCCTCTAGGCCCCCGCCCCCACCCAGAACCCTAAGATGGATAGTGGGGTACCTCTCTAGCGAGCCCCTGTCCCCGCTGTGGGTGGTTCTTCCTTAACTCCGGCGAGCCCCCCTGTCGGTGTCAATACCGGCGGATCTCGGGTAGGGGGTCCCGAACTGTGCGTCTAGGCGGATGGTAACAGGAGACGAGGGACACGATGTTTTTACCCAGGTTCGGGGCCTCTCGATGGAGGTAAAACCCTACGTCCTGCTTGATTAATATTGATCATATGGGTAGTACAAGAGTGGATCTACCACGAGATCAAGGAGGCTAAACCCTAGAAGCTAGCCTATGGTATGATTGTTGTAATGTATGTTGTGTCCTACGGACTAAAGCCCTCCGGTTTATATAGACACCGGAGGGGGCTAGGGTTACACAGAGTCGGTTACAATGGTAGGAGATCTACATATCCGTATCGCCAAGCTTGCCTTCCACGCCAAGGAAAGTCCCATCCGGACACGGGACGGAGTCTTCAATCTTGTATCTTCGTAGTCTTGGAGTCCGGCGGACGATGATAGTCCGGCTGTCCGGACACCACCTAGTCCAGGACTCCCTCACCTTTAATGCGGGAGACGCGCACCTCCATGCCGCTCAAGATGGTTTAACCAGAGCCACGGAGCAGTATGTGAAAGACATACGAGTAAAGAATTTTAATAGTTATATATGTCAGTAGCCCCCGAGACTTAAAGTAGTTAGAATAACTGATTTAAGGATCATTTGATATGCAGGATCTTACAGAGAAGAATATCCAACTGTCCCAGGAGCTTCAAGAGGGCAAGGCCCAACTTGAGGCCGCACTAGCCGCCGCAGGAGGAGCTACAGAGACCCCTTCTGGTAACACATATTTCAAAAAGATAAGCGGTTTATGAAGTGCGGCGTGCGTATAAGTCTGACAATAATATTGCAGATGTTGCCGGACTTGATCCGGACAAGCAGCAGCTACTGCGCCAGCTGAAGGCCGGCGAGAGGGTGCTTATGAAGGTGCAGCAGGAGAGAAACAAACTCCAATATGCCCACACCCAGCTGGGCGAAGAGCTAAAATATGTTCGGGCCCGGCTGTCTGGCTCCGTGAAGGAGAATCAGCGGCTTCGTCGCGGCATTTATAGTAAGTGCTTGAGCAAACTCTTTTGAAAAGAAGAGTTCGGCGAGGGAGTCGATTGATAGAAATATGTCTGTAGGTGTGCTCACGGGTCGTCCTGCGGAGGAAATGCCTGGTTCAACGGGTGATCTGCTTCCCGAGCTGCTGCAGCTGCACGAACGTGTTCGATAGGCGATGAGCGGCGTCGTCCAGGCCTTATGGCCGTCCATCTCCCTTCCCAATGGTCTTGGAGGGCTTGCGGAGAAGCTTCAGGGAGCACGGCAGCACTTCCGTCTATGGAAGATATCGGCTTGCCGTCAAGGCGCCCGGGAGGCCTGGGCCATGGTGAAGACGCGGTACACGAAGGCTGATCCGAACCACATGGCCGAGGTTAGACCTGTGGGGCCCGATGGGAAGGAGATTCCTGTGAGCTTAATGTACGGCCAAGTAGAGTTGGCCTCTAAGTATTCCCAACGGGACTGTAAGCTAGACAGACTGTTAGATGGGATTGAAGAGGAGTACAATCAGTCAATTTGACAATGTAATCTAAAATGACATGTAAAATGCCTTCTAGCCGGATTGTAGATCTTTTGTCTTTGCGGACCTTTTCGCTTCAACCTCGGGACCCTAGAGTCCGGAGTTTGTCCGGATACCCTCACGGTTATGAAAAAACCGGGGCATACATGGAGACCAGGCGTAGGGGTCATTAGTGCTTTATTAGAGAAGTGCCCAACTAGTTATGTTATATTACATGGTTAGTAAGAAACATCTTCCAGGGAGAATAGTTCCGTTAGGGGTTCCTTTCCCTGGGAGGCATGCCCTAAGGTGCATGTCCGGACTGCGAAAAGAGCCGAAAAGCATCTGGGGGCAGATACATAAATAAATAAGAAATCATCTTTCAAGTCACCGACTGAATAGTCCCTTAAGAATGCTAGCTTTCGGCTTCACCTAGTCTGAGGTACACATCCGGCTGACCCGGCAGTAACAATCGCAGAGGTGCTCCCTTTACCTCCTAGCCGAACAATCGGGAACGTAGGGGTAAGCACGGGAGCCAGGCAACCCAGCTTGGCCAAAACTTAAGTCATATCGATGCATATAATGGTGAGTAAAAGGTACATGCGGAAGTGTGACGCATGTGTTGGGCATGGAGCCCGTATAAATAAGCTTCTGTTAAAGAAGCCCCCAGGTATAATGAGTGCAAGCAGCACGTCAAGTGTGTGCGAACAATGCGCAGGTCAGCCCACAGAGGATTTACGAAAAGAAGGGAGGAAGGAAGAAAAAAAACAAAAGACAGCAAACGTTTAAAATGTGGACGGAGGAAGGAGACGAACTCTGAGTCCGGCGCTAGGCGTAGAATCTTCGGAGGCGGGCTCCGTTCCATGGGTTCGGCTCGAGTCGATTGTTTGATGCGTTTCGTAGATGGTATGCTCCGCCGGTCAGGACTTGATCGATGATGAAGGGACCTTCCCACTTGGGCTTGAGTTTGTCCTTTTTCTTGTCTGGCAGGCGTAGAACTAGTTTGCCAACATTGTAAGTTTTGGCCCGTACTTCTCTACTTTGGTATCTTCGAGCCTGCTGCTGACAGAATGCGGAACGAGTCTTTGCCACGTCGCGCTCCTCCTCCAATGCGTACAAACTGTCCTGCCGATCCAACTCGGCTTCTCTTTCTTCGTACATGCGCACTCGAGGTGAGTCATGAATTATATCGCAGGGCAAAACTGCCTCTGCGCCGTATACCATAAAGAATGGCGTGAATCCGGTAGTACGATTTGGCGTGGTCTGCAGCCCCCAGAGTACGGAGTCGAGCTCCTCCACCCAGTGCGTGTTAGATTCCGTGAGGGACCGCACTAACCTGGGTTTAATGCCGCTCATGATTAGACCAATTGCTCGTTCGACTTGACTGTTAGTTTGAGGGTGATAGACTGAAGCGCAGTCGAGCTTGATGCCCATGTTTTTGCACCAGAGTTTAACCTTGTCGGCTGTGAAGTTCATGCCGTTATCAGTGATGATGTTGTGGGGGACGCCATAACAGTGTACTACCCCAGATATGAAGTCTATCACAGGTCCGGATTCGGCCGTCTTAACCGGCTTGGCCTCTATCCATTTGGTGAATTTATCCACCATGACCAATAGGTATTTTTGCTTGTGGGTTCCCCCTTTAAGGGGTCCAACCATGTCAAGCCCCCATACCGCGAACGGCCAGGTAATGGGTATAGTTTTGAGGGCGGTGGGTGGCATGTGGCTTTGATTAGCAAAGAGCTGGCAACCGACGCATCGTTGGACTAAGTCCTGAGCATCTGCCCGGGCAGTCGGCCAATAAAATCCTGTACGGAAGACCTTGCCCACAAGGGCCCGGGCTGCGGCGTGGTGCCCGCCGAGTCCGGTGTGAATTTCAGCCAGGTCGCCCTTCCTCTTCGGAGATGCACCTTTGAAGGACTCCGGTTGTGCTTTTCTTATAAAGTTCTCCCTCATGGACCTTGTAGGCTTTAGATCGCCGAACTATGCAGCGGGCCTCATTTTGGTCTTCGGGAAGTTCCTGCCTAATTAAGTAGGCTAGGAATGGTTCCGTCCACGGGGCAATTACTGCCATTATTTCGTGGGCTGAAGGTGTTATTTCATTGGCTGAGCCACCGATTGTGTCAGAATGTTCCGTGTTGGGTGGTGCAGTTGGTTCCGGGTTGTTATTCCCAGACTCCTCTTCCCATAATACGAATGGCTTAAAGAGCCACTCCAGGAAGATGTTTGGAGGGACGGCGTCGCGTTTTGCACCGATGCGTTCCAACATGTCGGCTGCCTGGTTATTATCTCGGGCTACATGGTGGAATTCGAGTCCTTCGAACCGAGCTGACATTTTTAAGACGGCGTTACGATAGGCTGCCATTTTCGGATCCTTGGCGTCAAAGTCTCCATTTACTTGGGATATTGCGAGGTTTGAATCCCCGCGCACCTCTAGGCATTGAATACCCATGGAGATTGCCATCCGGAGACCATGTAGAAGGGCCTCATATTCGGCTGCATTGTTGGAGTCCGTGTACATTATCTGAAGTACGTATTGGACTGTGTCTCCGGTTGGGGACATCAATACGACGCCAGCCCCCAAGCCGACCAACATTTTGGAGCCGTCGAAATGCATGATTCAATTGGAGTATGCGCCGTACTCTTTAGGGAGTTCGGCTTCGGTCCATTCGGCGACGAAGTCAGCCAAAAATTGCGACTTTATAGCTCGCCGTGGTTTGTAGGTTATGTCGAATGGCAAGAGCTTAATGGCCCATTTTGCAATCCTGCCCGTCGCGTCGCGGTTGTTTATAATGTCTTTGAGAGGTACTCCGGAGGCCACTGTTATCGAACACTATTGAAAGTAGTGTCGCAGCTTCCGGGATGCCATGAACACCGCGTACTCTATCTTTTGATAATGTGGATAGCGGGACTTGCATGGAGTTAAGACAGAGGATACGTAGTACACTGGTTTTTCAAGAGGGAATTTGTGTCCTTCTGTTTCTCGTTCGACGACGAGTACCGCGCTGACAACTTGACGCTCCAAGCGGAGGGATACCTTCCTCCGGCCTTCATGGTCCCGGTTCGAGCCAGACTAGCCACCTACAAAGGCGGAAAGCAGGCGGAGAACACCCCCAATCCTTCCAAAGGAGAGCGGGTGTGCTTCGTCCCTTATCTAATAAGGGGGCTTGGATTTCCCATACATCCGTTTCTCCGGGGGCTCCTGGAGTTCTACGGACTCCAGCTTCATCACCTTACGCCCGCCTCCATTTTGCATATTGCGGGTTTCGTAGCTCTTTGAGAGCTGTTCTTGGGCATAGAGCCCCATTTTGCGCTGTGGAAGAGATTGTTTTGCCTCGTACCCCGTTCTCACGAGGGGTCGATATATCAAGTGGGCGGAGCCGAAATATGGCGCATCGCCGGGACCGGGTATCTATCCGGAACCCCGAAGAAGGCGTCCGAAGACTGGCCTTCGGAATGGTTTTATATGGAAGATGCTCCACTGCCGGACCCAGTTTGGATCGGCCTCCCGGAGTTCAGCAACGCTCCTCTAAAGAAACACCTGAGTTGGCGCCCGCAGAGCCCTCAACGGGAAGATGATAGGAGCGTCCAATATCTGATGGGACGGATAAGGTTGCTGGCCCATTCCGGATTGACCATGATTGGAGTCATGGCCACGTGCATTATGCGAGGGGTGCAACCGCTCCAATATAGGGGCCACCCCATGTGGGATTTCAACGGGGAGAATGACGCCACCCGTCATGGCCGCAAGGGGCCGGAATCGGCCGCCGATCTGGTGAAGATCCTGTCCGGCTTGTACAAGGGGGAGAAGGAGGACTTCCTCCACACGAGTCCATTGAGTGCATTCTCCATGAATAACCCTCGGAGCTGGGTAAGCGGACGTTTATATATGCCGGGATGTGGAGGGCATACACAGTCCGACTCCACAACCCGAGGATCCGGGAAGATCCCTTGATCCGGCCTCCGGAGAGGATCCGGACATAGAGGTGGAGCTGATTGACGGGGTGTTCCACAAACTTAGCACGGACAATGCTCTAGTCGCCATTACGGCTAACTACCTCGGTTTATCTCCGGCTTCCCAGGTAACTATGACCGGAGTCCTGACGCCATTACTTCGTCCGTGCTTATTTCTGACCACCGTATACCAACGGTATCTCGCAGGAGGTGCCTTCAAGGCGGGAAGCTGAACCCGCGGCGGCTGACCAACAAGGGTCAGTTCGGCCCAGCAGGCGGAAGAGGGGTGCGGTGCGAATCGAAACGTCACCGCAACGGTATGGCACGCCACCGTTTTTAAGGGAAAGATTCCTGGGAGGTATATTAATGCTCATGATCTTTCCAGGAGAAAGAGCGCTCGCCGGACTGTGCCCGGAGAGGTTGCCAACCAAGCCTCCACCAGCCAGGCTCCAACACCTGGTCCAGAGGGGGAGGCGAGCGCAAGGCGCGAGCCGGATGCTCCTCCAACGGAGGATGCCGATAGGCTGTCCGCCACCAGGTCTGAGGTGGAGAGCGCCATGAATCACAGGCGCCGCCGGATAGTTCTTCGTGATGCGTGTTTCTCCCCGGAGGCGTTGAATGCCTTTTGTCGGTGTCAAAACCGGCGGATCTCGGGTAGGGGGTCCCGAACTGTGCGTCTAGGCGGATGGTAACAGGAGACGAGGGACACGATGTTTTTACCCAGGTTCGGGCCCTCTCGATGGAGGTAAAACCCTACGTCCTGCTTGATTAATATTGATGATATGGATAGTACAAGAGTGGATCTACCACGAGATCAAGGAGGCTAAACCCTAGAAGCTAGCCTATGGTATGATTGTTGTAATGTATGTTGTGTCCTACGGACTAAAGCCCTCCAGTTTATATAGACACCGGAGGGGGCTAGGGTTACACAGAGTCGGTTACAATGGTAGGAGGTCTACATATCCGTATCGCCAAGCTTGCCTTCCACGCCAAGGAAAGTCCCATCCGGACACGGGACGGAGTCTTCAATCTTGTATCTTCGTAGTCTTGGAGTCCGGCGGACGATGATAGTCCGGCTGTCCGGACACCCCCTAGTCCAGGACTCCCTCAGTTGCCCCCGAACCAGGCTTCAATGACGATAAGTCCAGCGCGTATATAGTCTTCGGCGTTGCAAGGCGGGTTCTCCCTTCAAGTTCCATGTACCTGCCGAACAGTGTCCGGCTTCACCATAAATACTGTGTTTCTCGGCTTCTACGCCCAATAATGGTATTTTTCCACGCGTCGCACGAATGCGAAAAGCCAGGGCGTCTTTTACATTTCACCCCCAGTCGTGCGAGTCATCTGCCTATAAAAGAGACAAAAATCCAGATCCAAACCACACCATCCTCCTCCCGCGAATACTTCATCGGAGCGCCTTTGACCTAAAAATCCATTCCATCATGGACCATCGACGCGACTCTTCTTCACGCACTCCCAGCCCACTGCCGGGGAATTGGAGGAGGTGCTCTGTTTCGCACAACGAGCTAGTGAAGCTCCAAACGGGGGGATTTCTCCCTCCGGCCTTCATGGTCTTAGTCCGGGCCGGACTGGTTACTTATCAAGGTGGGAGGCAAGCGGAGGCTACCCCAAGCCCCAATAAGGGGGAGCGAGTATGCTTCGTCCCCTATCTGGTAAGGGGACTCGGATTCCCAATACATCCGTTCCTCCGCGGGCTCCTGGAGTTCTACGGACTCCAGCTCCACCACCTCACGCCCGCCTCTATCCTGCATATCGCGGGCTACGTAGCTCTTTGTGAGCTATTCCTGGGCATTGAGCCCCATTTTGCATTGTGGAAGAGGCTGTTCTTCCTCGTACCCCGTTCTCACGAGGGGTCCATATATCAAGTGGGCGCCGCCGAAATATGGCGCATTGCCGGGACCGGATACCCATCCGGTACTCCCAAGAAGGCGTCCGAAGACTGGCCTTCAGAGTGGTTTTATATAGGAGACGCTCCGCTGCCGGACCCAGTCCGGATCGGCCTCCCGGAGTTTAGTGCTGCTCCTTTGAAGAAGCGCCTCAGCTGGCGCCCACGGAGCCCCCGATTGGAGGAAGACAAGAGCGTCCATTACTTGATGGGCCGAATAAGATTAATGGCCCATTCTGGCTTGACCATGATCGGAGTCATGGCGACATGCATCACGCGGGGGGTACAGCCATTGCAATACAGAGGCCACCCCATGTGGGATTTCAACGGGGAAGACGATGCCACCCGTCATGGCCGCAAAGGGCCGGATTCGACCGAGGATCTGGTGGAGATCCTGTCCAGCCTGTACAAGGGGGAGAAGGAGGACTTCCTTCGAACGAACCCTTTGAATGGGTTTTCCATGATCAACCCTAGAGGATGGGTAAGTGAACACCTTTAAGGGCTCAACCCATGCTTCCGAAGTTTAAGATTCTTACATTATGTCTTCGGCGCAGGATCTATGCCGGACTGTGGAGGACATGGTGAGTCCTGCTCCGCTACCCGAGGATCTAGAAAGATCCTTGGATCCAGCCTCCGAAGAGGACCCGGACATTGAGGTGGAGCTGATCGACGGGGTGTTTCACCAGCTCAGCATAGACAATGCCTTGGTGGCCATTACAGCGGATTACCCCGGACTGTGTCCGGCTTCCCAGGTGACCGCGACCGAAGTCCGGACACCATTATCTCTTCCCTGCCCATTTCTAACCTTCGCGAACGATGGTATTTTGCAGGAAGTGCCTTTATGGCAGGAAGCCGAGCCCGCGGCGGCTGACCAACAGAGGTCAGTTCGGACCAGCAGGTGGAAAAGGAGCGCCGTGCGGACGGAAACGTCGCCGCAAAGGTATAGCTCGTATTTGAATTTTCAGAGCGACGTTCCTAGGAAACGCCTGAGTGCTCATGATCTTTGCAGGAGAAAAAGTGCTCGCCGAACTGCGGGCGCGGAAGTTGCCGATCCAACCTACACCGGCCAGGCTCCAGCGCCCGGCCTGGAGGGGGAGGCAAGCGCAAGGCGCTGGCCGGATCCTTCTCCAACGGAGGACACCGACAGACTGTCCGCCACCAAGTCTGAGGTGGAGAGCGCCATGAACCATAGGCGCCGCCGGACAGTATTTCGTGAAGCGTGCTTTTCCCCTAAGGCATTGGATGCCTTCAACGCAGGGGATGCGCATCTCCGTGCCGCTCAAGATGGTTTTACCAGAGCCACGAAGCAGTATGTGAAGGACATACGGGTAAGGGAATTTTAATGGTTGTATATACCAGTAGCCCCCGAGACTTAAAGTAGTTATGTTAACTGATTTAAGGATCATTTGAAAATGCAGGCTCTTACCGAGAAGAATGCCCAGCTGTCTCGGGAGCTGCAAGATTGCAAGGCCCAACTTGAGGCCGCACTTACTGCCGCAGGAGGAGACGCAGAGACCCCTCTTGGTAACACATTTTTATTAAGAAATATAAGCGCTGTGCGGCGTGCGCGCGAGTCTAATAATGACATCGCAGGTGCCGCCGGACAAGATCCGGACAGGCAAGCATTGCTGCGCCAGCTAAGGGCCGGCGAGAGTGTGTTGAATAGGGTTCAGCAAGAAAGGAACAAGCTCCAGGATGCCAACGCCAAGCTCGGAGAAGAGCTGAAAGGCGCTCGAGCCGAGCTGTCCGGTTCCATTAAGGAGAATCAGTGGCTTCGTCACGGCATTTATAGTAAGTGCTTGAGCGGACTCCTTTGAAAAGAAGAGTTCGGCAAGGAAGTATTTTGACATGATATGTCTTGTAGGTATACTCACGGGTCGTCCTGCAGAGGAGATGCCCATATCAACGGGTGATCAGCTTCCCGAACTGTTGCAACTGCTCGAACGAGTTCGGCAGGCAATGACCGGCTTCGTCCGGGCTTTATGGCCAGCCCTCTCCCTACCCGAGGGCCTTGGGGAGCTTGCGGAGAAGCTTCAGGGAGTGCGGCGGCGCTTCCGTTTGTGGAAGATTTCGGCTTGCCGTCAAGGTGCCAGGGAGGCTTGGGCCATGGTGAAGACGCGGTATAAGAAGGCGGATCCCAACCATATAGCCGAAGTCGGACCGGTGGGGCCCGATGGGAAGGAGATCCCTGTGAGTTTAGTATACAACCAAGTAGAGTTGGCTGCTAAGTTTTCCCAACGGGACTGTAAGTTAGACAGCCTGTTAGACGGGATTGAGGAGGAATACAATCAATAAATTTGACAATGTATGTTTTCCTTTGAAGTGACATGTGAAATGCCTTCTAGCCGGATTGTAGATCGTTTGTCTTTGCCGACCTTTTCGCTTCAACCTCGGGACCCTAGAGTCCGGAGTGTGTCCGAACACCTATTTGGTTAAGAAACAACCGTGGTATGCATGGAGACCAGGCGTAAGGGCCATTAGTGCTTTATCAGACAAGTGCCCAACTAGTTATGTTATATTACATGGTTAGTAAGAAACATCTTCCAGGGAGAATAGTTCCATTAAGGGTTCCTTTCGCTGGGAGGCATGCCCTAAAGTGCATGTCTGGACTGCAAAGAAAGCAGAAAAACATCTGGGGGTAGATAGATAAATAAGTAAAAAGTCATCTTTTAAGTCACCGACCGAATATTCCCTTAAGAACGCTAGCTTTCGGCTTCACCCAGTCTGAGGTACACATCCGGCTGACCCGGCAGTAATAATCGCAGAGGTGCTCCCTTTACCTCCTAGCCGAAGAATCGGGAACGTAGGGGTAAGCACAGGAGCCAGGCAACCCAGCTTGGCCAAAACTTAAGTCATATCGATGCATATAATGGTGAGTAAAAGGTACATGTGGAAGCATGACACATGTGCTGGGCATGAAACCCTTATAATTGAGCTTCTGTAAAAGAAGCCCCCAGGTATAATGAGTGCGGATGGCACATCAAGTGTATGCGAAAAAATGCAAAAGTAAGCCCTTAGGGGCTTATTAATAAAAAAGGTAAGGAAAAGACAAACGAAAGGCAGCCAAGGTATAAAAATTTGGACGGAGGGAGGGGACGAACTCTTAATCCCGCGCTAGGCATAGAATCTTCGGAGGCGGGCTGCGTTCCATGGGTTCGGCTCGAGTCGGTTATCCGATGCATTTCGTAGACGGTATGCTCCGCCGGTCGGGACATGATCGATAATGAAGGGCCCCTCCCATTTGGGCTTGAGCTTGTCCTTTTTCTTGTCCGGCAGGCGTAGAACTAGTTCACCAACGTTGTAAGTCTTGGCCCGTACTTATCTGCTTTGATATCTTCGAGCCTGCTGCTGATAGAATGCGGAACGAGCTTTGGCGACCTTGCGTTCTTCCTCCAATGTGTCCAGGCTGTCCTGCCGATCCAGCTCGGCCTCTCTTTCCTCGTACATGCGCACTCGAAGTGAGTCATGAATAATGTCGTAGGGCAGGACTGCCTCTGCGCCGTATACCATAAAAAATGGTGTGAATCCGGTAGTGCGGTTAGGCGTTTTCCGCAGCCCCCAGAGTACGGAGTCGAGCTCCTCGACCCAGTGCGTGTCCGATTTAGTAAGTGACCGCACTAGTCTGGGCTTAATGCCGCTCATTATTAGACCATTTGCTCGTTCCACTTGACCGTTGGTTTGAGGGTGATAGACTGAAGCGTAGTCGAGCTTGATGCCCATATTCTTGCACCATGACTTAACCTCGTTGGCTGTGAAGTTCGTGTAGTTGTCGGTGATGATGCTGTGGGGGACTCCGTAACGATGTACTACCCCGGATATAAAGTCTATCACTGGTCCGGACTCTGCCGTTTTGACCGGCTTGGCCTCTATCCATTTGGTGAATTTATCCACCATGACCAATAGGTACCTTTGCTTGTGGGTTCCCCCTTTAAGGGGTCCAACCACATCAAGCCCCCAGACTGCGAAGGGCCAGGTAATGGGTATAGTTTTGAGGGCGGTAGGCGGCATATGGCTCTGGTTAGCAAAGAGCTGACAACCAACGCATCTCTGGACTAAGTGCTGGGCATCTGCCCGGGCCGTCGGCCAATAAAATCCTGTACGGAATGCCTTTCCTACAAGGGCCCGTGCTGCTGCGTGGTGTCCGCCTAGTCCGGCATGAATTTCAGCCAGGAGGTTTCGCCCTTCCTCTTCGGAGATACACCTTTGAAGGACTCCGGTTGTACTTTTCTTATAAAGTTCTCCCTCATGGACCTTGTAGGCTTTTGATCGCCGGACTATGCAGCGGGCCTCGTTTTGGTCTTTAGGAAGTTCCTGCCTGAGTAATTAGGCTAGGAAAGGTTCTGTCCACGTGGCGATTACTGCCATTATGACGTGGGCTGAAGGTGTTATGTCATCTGCTGAATCACCAATTGGTGCGGTTTTTTCCGGTTTGTCACTACCGGGCTCCTCTTCCCATAGTACGGATGGCTTGAAGAGCCGTTCTAGGAAGATATTTGGAGGGACAGCATCACGTTTTGCCCCGATGCGTGCTAGTACATCAGCCGCTTGGTTATTATCTCGGGCTATGTGATGGAATTCGAGTCCTTCAAACCGAGCTGACATTTTTAAGACAGCGTTATGATATGCTGCCATTTTCGGATCCTTGGCGTCAAAGTCTCCATTTATTTGGGATATTGCAAGGTTTGAATCCCCGCGCACCTCTAGGCGTTGAATGCCCATGGAAACTGCCATCCGGAGACCATGTAATAGGGCCTCGTATTCGGCTGCGTTGTTGGAGTCCGTGTACAGTATTTGAAGTACGTACTGGACTGTGTCCCCGGTTGGGGACGTCAATACGACGCCAGCCCCCAGTCCGGCCAACATTTTAGAGCCGTCGAAATGCATGACCCAATTGGAGTATGCGCCGTACTCTGTAGGGAGTTCGGCTTCGGTCCATTCAGCGACGAAGTCAGCCAAAACTTGTGACTTTATATCTCGCCGCGGTTTGTAAGTTATATCGAATGGTAAGAGCTCAATGGCCCATTTTGCAATCCTGCCCATTGCGTCGCGGTTATTTATAATGTCATTGAGTGGTACTTCAGAGGCCACTGTTATCGAACAATCTTGAAAGTAGTGTCGGAGCTTCCGGCATGCCATGAACACCGCATATGCTATCTTCTGGTAGTGTGGGTAACGGGATTTGCAGGGGGTTAACACAGTGGATACATAATACACTGGTTCTTGAAGAGGGAATTTATGCCCTTCTGTCACTCGTTCGACGACGAGGACCGCGCTTACAACTTGATGCGTTGCTGCGATGTATAACAACTTTGGTTCGCCCAGAGTGGGCGCAGCCAGGACCGGATTTGTTGCCAATATGACCTTTATTTCTTCGAGTCCGGCAGTGGCAGCATCCGTCCACTCAAAGTGTTCGGTGCGCCTGAGGAGGCGATAAATGGGCAACGCCTTTTCTCCTAGACGGGAGATAAAGCGGCTTAAGGCTGCCATGCATCCTGTTAATTTTTGTATTTGCTTGAGGTCTTTTGGAATATCCAACTGTGACAGAGCTCGGATTTTAGCCGGGTTTGCTTCAATTCCTCTACCGGATACAATGAAGCCCAGCAGCTTTCCGGCTGGTACGCCGAAAACGCATTTTTCCGGATTCAGCTTGATATCATATGCTCTGAGGTTGTCGAATGTGAGCCTCAAATCGTCTACTAGAGTTTCCACGTGTTTTGTTTTGACGACTACGTCGTCTACGTATGCCTCGACTGTTTTGCCGATCTGGGTGGCCAGACATGTTTGAATCATGCGCTGATATGTTGCGCCGGCATTTTTAAGTCCGAAGGGCATCATGTTGAAGCAGAATGGTCCGTATGGAGTGATGAATGCCGTTGCGGCTTGGTCTGTTTCCGCCATCTTGATTTGATGATAGCCAGAGTATGCGTCCAGGAAGCACAACAAATCGTGCCCTGCGGTAGCATCGATAATTTGGTCGATGCGGGGGAGAGGGAAGGGATCCTTTGGGCAAGCCTTATTGAGGTCTTTAAAATCGACACAGAGGCGCCAGGATTTATCTTTCTTTGGTACCATCACCAGATTTGCTAGCCAGTCCGGATGTTTGATATCTCTAATGAATCCGGTTTCCAATAGTTTGACTAGCTCTTCTCCCATTGCCTGTCTTTTGGGTTCGGAAAATCGTCGAAGAGCCTGTTTGACTGGCTTAAATCCTTTTAGGATGTTTAGGCTGTGTTCTGCCAACCTGCGTGGGATTCCGGGCATATCCGAAGGATGCCAGGCGAAGATGTCCCAATTTTCCCGAAGGAATTCACGCAGTGCGGCGTCTACCTCGGGGTTCAATTGTGCCCCAATGGAGGCCGTCTTTGCTGGGTCCATTGGATGGACCTGGAATTTTGTTATTTCATCTGCTGGTTTGAAGGAGGTGGACTTGGATCTTTTATCGAGTATCACATTGTCCCTGTTCACCGTGGAGCGCAGCGTGGTGAGTTCTTCTGCCGCTAAGGCTTCGGATAGTGCCTCGAGGGCTAGTGCGGCTGTCTTGTTTTCGGCGTGGAGTGCTATGTCCGGATCACTACGAGAGTGATAATTCCGCTGGGCCCAGGAATTTTGAGCTTCATGTACCCGTAATGAGGTACTGCTTGAAAAATTGTGAATGCCTCTCGTCCTAATATAGCGTGATATCCGCTGTTGAACGGGGCCACTTGGAACGTGACTTCTTCGGATCTGTAATTGTCCGGAGAGCCGAACACCACATCGAGTGTGATTTTTCCGGTGCAGCGCGCTTCCCGGCTAGGGATTATTCCTCTAAAGGTTGTGTTGCTTCGCTCAATATGGCTCCAATCGATTTCCATTTTTCGCAGAGTTTCCTCGTAAATGAGGTTTAGTCCGCTGCCGCCATCCATGAGGACTTTTGTCAGTCGAAAGCCGTCCACTATGGGACGAAGTACCAGTGCATCTGGCGCTCTGGCTGTTCGGAATTTAGGCTCGTCGCTGGCGTTGAAAGTAATAGCTGTGTCGCTCCATGGATTTGCTGTTGCTACTTGGTAGACTTCGGCGAGTCCGCGGATTGTTCGCTTTCGCATATTGTTTGATGCGAAGGTCTCGAAGACTATTGATACCGTACTGGTATTGTTGGAGTGGTTTCCCGGAGTTAGAAGCTCCTCGCCACTTTTGGCCACCTGCCGTAATATCCAACATGCTCGAAGGCTATGTGTTGGGACGGCTCCCTCTGTACTATGAAGCTTACAGGGTCCATTGAGCCATCCCTCCAGTACGGTTCCGTTTCCCTTATTGGGTTTTTGTTTTTTCGTTTTTGCATCTGGGGCCTGAGTGTAAGGCGCCCTTTTGCTACGGACTGGGTTTGGGGCCGGATTATCCCAAAATTGATTTTCAGTTTTCCGGAAACTCTCCATCGCACAGTACTTTCGTACTATGGATGCCAGATCGGTGAAGCGCATAATTCTGCGACGATCAATGGCGTTTAGTATCCCTTTGTCCGTGCAGTTATTACAGAAGATTGAGATTGCGTTTTCCTCTCGGCAGTCCTTTATCGTGTCCATAACCAGGAGGAATCTGGCCTAGTAGTGATGTACTGTTTCAGCGGGCTCTTGCCGTATTAGAGATAGATCACATATGTCTGGGCGGGTGGGTGGACTAAAATCCGGATCCCTGGCCATCTTGGGGCTCAAAGGCCGAGGGGCTTCCGAATTTGGAAGCTTGGTTTGCTGGACACAATCCAGCGAGTCCGGAGCGATGCATGATTTTAAGTTCAATGCTCGATCGAAGTCCGTCCCTCCACGGAAATCCAGCATGGAGGTTTCGGGAATCCAGACATGAATAGTTTTCAATACAGGCAAAGAGTTGCCGTATTGCTCCTCTACCACTGCGACGTGGTGGGTGGCCTGGGGAGATTTAATCTCTTTCAGATCGGTTTTAAGCCCAATCTGGTTGTAGTCCATAGCGACTCCCAGGGCGGCGATGCGATCCAAGAGCTCATTAACAGACGAGAGCTCTATTGGATCCAACTGTTCGGCAGCTTTCGGGCTGACGCGAAGATTGCTTCTGACGACTTGAGAAGTCATTGTCGAAGCGGCGGCCGGACAGGTGGTCATAAGAAAACCACCTAGCCGGATAGTTTGGCCGGCGGCCAAGGCCCCTTCGGCGAAAACACTGTCTTTGATGACGGGTGGAGGCATCCGCTCTATCGGTGACGACACAGAGGAACCCTCAATGAAAGCACCAATGTCGGTGTCAAAACCGGCGGATCTCGGGTAGGGGGTCCCGAACTGTGCGTCTAGGCGGATGGTAACAGGAGACGAGGGACACGATGTTTTTACCCAGGTTCGGGGCCTCTCGATGGAGGTAAAACCCTACGTCCTGCTTGATTAATATTGATGATATGGGTAGTACAAGAGTGGATCTACCACGAGATCAAGGAGGCTAAACCCTAGAAGCTAGCCTATGGTATGATTGTTGTAATGTATGTTGTGTCCTACAGACTAAAGCCCTCCGGTTTATATAGACACCGGAGGGGGCTAGGGTTACACAGAGTCGGTTACAATGGTAGGAGATCTACATATCCGTATCGCCAAGCTTGCCTTCCACGCCAAGGAAATTCCCATCCGGACACGGGACGGAGTCTTCAATCTTGTATCTTCGTAGTCTTGGAGTCCGGCGGACGATGATAGTCCGGCTGTCCGGACACCCCCTAGTCCAGGACTCCCTCACCTTTAATGCGGGAGATGCGCACCTCCGTGCCCCTCAAGATGGTTTAACCAGAGCCACGGAGCAGTATGTAAAAGACATACGAGTAAAGAATTTTAATAGTTATATATGTCAGTAGCCCCCGAGACTTAAAGTAGTTAGAATAACTGATTTAAGGATCATTTGATATGCAGGATCTTACAGAGAAGAATATCCAACTGTCCCAGGAGCTTCAAGAGGGCAAGGCCCAACTTGAGGCCGCACTAGCCGCCGCAGGAGGAGCTACAGAGACCCCTTCTGGTAACACATATTTCAAAAAGATAAGCGGTTTATGAAGTGCGGCGTGCGTATAAGTCTGACAATAATATTGCAGATGTTGCCGGACTTGATCCGGACAAGCAGCAGCTACTGCGCCAGCTGAAGGCCGGCGAGAGGGTGCTTATGAAGGTGCAGCAGGAGAGGAACAAACTCCAAGATGCCCACACCCAGCTGGGCGAAGAGCTAAAATATGTTCGGGCCCAGCTGTCTGGCTCCGTGAAGGAGAATCAGCGGCTTCGTCGCGACATTTATAGTAAGTGCTTGAGCAAACTCTTTTGAAAAGAAGAGTTCGGCGAGGGAGTCGATTGATAGAAATATGTCTGTAGGTGTGCTCACGGGTCGTCCTGCGGAGGAAATGCCTGGTTCAACGGGTGATCTGCTTCCCGAGCTGCTGCAGCTGCATGAACGTGTTCGATAGGCGATGAGTGGCGTCGTCCAGGCCTTATGGCCGTCCGTCTCCCTTCCCAATGGTCTTGGAGGGCTTGCGAAGAAGCTTCAGGGAGCACGGCAGCACTTCCGTCTATGGAAGATATCGGCTTGCCGTCAAGGCGCCCGGGAGGCCTGGGCCATGGTGAAGACGCGGTACACGAAGGCTGATCCGAACCACATGGCCGAGGTCAGACCTGTGGGGCCCGATGGGAAGGAGATTCCTGTGAGCTTAATGTACGGCCAAGTAGAGTTGGCCTCTAAGTATTCCCAACGGGACTGTAAGCTAGACAGCCTGTTAGATGGGATTGAAGAGGAGTACAATCAGTCAATTTGACGATGTAATCTAAAATGACATGTAAAATGCCTTCTAGCCGGATTGTAGATCTTTTGTCTTTGCGGACCTTTTCGCTTCAACCTCGGGACCCTAGAGTCTGGAGTGTGTCCGGATACCCTCACGGTTATGAAAAAACCGGGGCATACATGGAGACCAGGCGTAGGGGTCATTAGTGCTTTATCAGAGAAGTGCCCAACTAGTTATGTTATATTACATGGTTAGTAAGAAACATCTTCCAGGGAGAATAGTTCCGTTAGGGGTTCCTTTCCCTGGGAGGCATGCCCTAAGGTGCATGTCCGGACTGCGAAAAGAGCCGAAAAGCATCTGGGGGCAGATACATAAATAAATAAGAAATCATCTTTCAAGTCACCGACTGAATAGTCCCTTAAGAACGCTAGCTTTCGGCTTCACCCAGTCTGAGGTACACATCCGGCTGACCCGGCAGTAACTATCGCAGAGGTGCTCCCTTTACCTCCTAGCCGAACAATCGGGAACGTAGGGGTAAGCACGGGAGCCAGGCAACCCAGCTTGGCCAAAACTTAAGTCATATCGATGCATATAATGGTGAGTAAAAGGTACATGCGGAAGTGTGACGCATGTGTTGGGCATGGAGCCCGTATAAATAAGCTTCTGTTAAAGAAGCCCCCAGGTATAATGAGTGCAAGCAGCACGTCAAGTGTGTGCGAACAATGCGCAGGTCAGCCCACAGAGGATTTACGAAAAGAAGGGAGGAAGGAAGAAAAAAAACAAAAGACAGCAAACATTTAAAATGTGGACGGAGGAAGGAGACGAACTCCGAGTCCGGCGCTAGGCGTAGAATCTTCGGAGGCGGGCTCCGTTCCATGGGTTCGGCTCGAGTCGATTGTTTGATGCGTTTCGTAGATGGTATGCTCCGCCGGTCAGGACTTGATCGATGATGAAGGGACCTTCCCACTTGGGCTTGAGTTTGTCCTTTTTCTTGTCTGGCAGGCGTAGAACTAGTTTGCCAACATTGTAAGTTTTGGCCCGTACTTCTCTACTTTGGTATCTTCGAGCCTGCTGCTGACAGAATGCGGAACGAGTCTTTGCCACGTCGCGCTCCTCCTCCAATGCGTAACTGTCCTGCCGATCCAACTCGGCTTCTCTTTCTTCGTACATGCGCACTCGAGGTGAGTCATGAATTATATCGCAGGGCAAAACTGCCTCTGCGCCGTATACCATAAAGAATGGCGTGAATACGGTAGTACGATTTGGCGTGGTCTGCAGCCCCCAGAGTACGGAGTCGAGCTCCTCCACCCAGTGCGTGTTAGATTCCGTGAGGGACCGCACTAACCTGGGTTTAATGCCGCTCATGATTAGACCATTTGCTCGTTCGACTTGACCATTAGTTTGAGGGTGATAGACTGAAGCGCAGTCGAGCTTGATGCCCATGTTTTTGCACTAGAGTTTAACCTTGTCGGCTGTGAAGTTCATGCCGTTATCAGTGATGATGTTGTGGGGGACGCCATAACGGTGTACTACCCCAGATATGAAGTCTATCACAGGTCCGGATTCGGCTGTCTTAACCGGCTTGGCCTCTATCCATTTGGTGAATTTATCCACCATGACTAATAGGTATTTTTGCTTGTGGGTTCCCCCTTTAAGGGGTCCAACCATGTCAAGCCCCCATACCGCGAACGGCCAGGTAATGGGTATAGTTTTGAGGGCGGTGGGTGGCATGTGGCTTTGATTAGCAAAGAGCTAGCAACCGACGCATCGTTGGACTAAGTCCTGAGCATCTGCCCGGGCAGTCGGCCAATAAAATCCTGTACGGAAGGCCTTGCCCACAAGGGCCCGGGCTGCGGCGTGGTGCCCGCCGAGTCCGGTGTGAATTTCAGCCAGGAGATTTCGCCCTTCCTCTTCGGAGATGCACCTTGGAAGGACTCCGGTTGTGCTTTTCTTATAAAGTTCTCCCTCATGGACCTTGTAGGCTTTAGATCGCCGAACTATGCAGCGGGCCTAATTTTGGTCTTCGGGAAGTTCCTGCCTAATTAAGTAGGCTAGGAATGGTTCCGTCCACGGGGCAATTACTGCCATTATTTCGTGGGCTGAAGGTGTTATTTCATTGGCTGAGCCACCGATTGTGTCAGAATGTTCCGTGTTGGGTGGTGCAGTTGGTTCCGGGTTGTTATTCCCGGACTCCTCTTCCCATAATACGGATGGCTTAAAGAGCCGCTCCAGGAAGATGTTTGGAGGGACGGCGTCGCGTTTTGCACCGATGCATTCCAACATGTCGGCTGCCTGGTTATTATCTCGGGCTACATGGTGGAATTCGAGTCCTTCGAACCGAGCTGACATTTTTAAGACGGCGTTACGATAGGCTGCCATTTTCGGATCCTTGGCGTCAAAGTCTCCATTTACTTGGGATATTGTGAGGTTTGAATCCCCGCGCACCTCTAGGCATTGAATACCCATGGAGATTGCCATCCGGAGACCATGTAGAAGGGCCTCATATTTGGCTGCATTGTTGGAGTCCGTGTACATTATCTGAAGTACGTATTGGACTGTGTCTCCGGTTGGGGACATCAATACGACGCCAGCCCCCAAGCCGGCCAACATTTTGGAGCCGTCGAAATGCATGATTCAATTGGAGTATGCGCCGTACTCTTTAGGGAGTTCGGCTTCGGTCCATTCGGCGATGAAGTCAGCCAAAACTTGCGACTTTATAGCTCGCCATGGTTTGTAGGTTATGTCGAATGGTAAGAGCTCAATGGCCCATTTTGCAATCCTGCCCGTCGCGTCGCGGTTGTTTATAATGTCTTTGAGAGGTACTTCGGAGGCCACTGTTATCGAACACTATTGAAAGTAGTGTCGCAGCTTCCGGGATGCCATGAACACCGCGTACTCTATCTTTTGATAATGTGGATACCGGGACTTGCATGGAGTTAAGACACAGGATATGTAGTACACTGGTTTTTGAAGAGGGAATTTGTGTCCTTCTGTTTCTCGTTCGACGACGAGTACCGCACTGACAACTTGATGTGTTGCTGCGATATATAATAACATCGGTTCGCCCAGGTTGGGCGCGGCCAGGACCGGATTTGTTGCCAATATGGCCTTTATTTCTTCGAGTCCGGCCGTGGCAGCATCCGTCCATTCTAAGTGTTCGGTGCGCCGGAGGAGGCGATAGAGGGGCAATGCCTTTTCTCCCAAATGGGAGATGAAGCGGCTTAGAGCCGCCACGCATCCAGTTAGTTTTTGTATTTGTTTGAGGTCTTTTGGGATATCCAATTGTGACAGAGCTCGGATCTTGGCTGGGTTTGCTTCAATTCCTCTACCGGATAAAATGAAGCCCAAGAGCTTTCCGGCCGGTACGCCAAAAATGCATTTTTCCTGGTTGAGCTTAATATCATATGCTCGGAGGTTGTCGAATGTGAGCCTCAAATCGTCTACTAGAGTTTCGACGTGTTTGGTCTTAACGACCTAATCGTATACGTATGCCTCCACTGTTTTGCCGATCTGGGTAGCCAGACATGTCTGAATCATACGCTAATATGTTGCACCGGCGTTTTTGAGTCCGAAGGGCATTGTGTTGAAGCAGAATGGTCTGTATGGAGTAATGAATGCCGTTGCGGCCTGGTCTGTTTCCGCCATCTTGATTTGATGGTATCCGGAGTATGCGTCGAGGAAGCACAATGAATCGTGCCCTGCGGTGGCATCGATGATTTGGTCGATGCGGGGGAGGGGGAAAGGATCCTTTGGACAGGCCTTGTTAAGGTCTTTAAAATCGACACAAAGGCGCCAGGATTTGTCCTTTTTTGGTACCATTACCAGGATCGCTAGCCAGTCCGGATGTTTTATATCTTTGATGAATCCGGCTTCTAATAGTTTGACTAGCTCCTCTCCCATTGCCTGTCTTTTGGGTTCGGAAAATCGCCGAAGAGCCTGTTTGACTGGCTTGAATCCTTTTAGGATGTTTAGGCTGTGTTCTGCCAGCCTGCATGGGATTCCTGGCATATCTGAAGGGTGCCAGGCAAAAATGTCCTAATTTTCCCAAAGGAATTCTCGTAGTGCGGCGTCTACATCAGGGTTTAATTGCGCCCCAATGGAGGCCGTCTTTGTGGGGTCCGTTGGATGGACCTGGAATTTGACTATTTCGTCTGCTGGTTTAAAAGAGGTGGACTTAGATCTCTTGTCGAGTATCACATTGTCCCTATTCACCGTGGAGCGTAGCACAGTGAGTTCCTCTGCCGCTAGGGCTTCGGATAGTGCCTCTAGGGCTAGTGCGGCTGTCTTATTTTCAGCGCGGAGTGCTATGTCCGGATCACTAACAAGAGTGATGATTCCATTGGGCCCGAGCATTTTAAGCTTCATGTACCCGTAATGGGGTATAGCTTGGAAAATTGTGAATGCCTCTCGCCCTAATAAGGCGTGATATCCGCTGCTAAACGGGGACACTTGGAACGTGACCTCCTCGGATCTGTAATTGTCCGGCGAGCCGAACACTACATCTAGTGTGATTTTTCCTATGCAGCGTGCTTCCCGATTAGGGATTATTCCTCTAAATGTTGTGCTGCTTCGCTCAATGCGGCTCCAGTCTATTCCCATTTTTTGGAGGGTTTCCTCGTAGATGAGGTTTAATCCGCTGCCGCCATCCATGAGTACCTTGGTAAGACGAAAGCCGTCCACTATTGGACTGAGGACCAATGCGGCTGGTGCCCGGGCTGTTCGGAATTTAGGTTCGTTGCTGGCGTTGAAGGTGATAGCTGTGTCACTCCATGGATTTATTGTTGCTACTTGGTAGACTTCGGTAAGGCTGCGGAGTGTTCGCTTCCGCATGTTGTTTGATGTGAAAGTCTCGAAGACTGTTAATACCGTACTGGTACTATTGGGTTGGTTCTACGGGGCTAGAAGCTCTTCCCCGCTTTTGGCCACCTGCCGTAGTATCCAACATGCTCGAAGGCTATGTGTTGGAGTGACGCCCTCTGTACTGTGGATTTTACAGGGTCCGCTGAGCCATCCCTCCAATACGGTTCCGTGCCCTTTATGGCATTTTTGCTTTTTGGTTTTTGTCCCGGGTTCCTGAGCATGATGCACCCTTTTGTTTCGGACTAGGGTTGTGTTCGGAGCTGGATTGTCCCAAAACTTAGCTTCGGTTTTCCAGGTACTCTCCATCGCGCAGTACTTTGGTACTATGGACGCCAGGTCAGCGAAGCTTGTAATTTCGCGGCGACTTATGGCGTTCGTGATTCCCTTGTCCGTGCAATTGTTGCAGAAAATTGAGATTGCGCTTTCCTCACGGCAGTCCTTTATCCTGTCCATAACCAGGAGGAATCTGGACCAGTAATGATGTACTGTTTCCGTGGGCTCTTGCCGGATTTGAGATAGATCGTTTATGTTTGGGTGGGCGGGTGGAATTAAGTCTGGAACCCTGCCCAACTTGAGGCTCAAGGGCCGAAAAGTTTCCGAATTTGGAAGCTTGGATTGCTGGATGTTGTCCAACGAATCTGGTCCGCTGCCTCACTTTAGGTTCAGTACTTGATTGACGTTCGTCCCCCCGTGGGAATCCGGCATGGAGGGATCAAGAGTCCGGACATAACTGGTTTTTAATATAGAAGAAGAGCCGCCGCATTGTTCCTCTACCACCGCAACATGGTGGGTAACCTGGGGAGAGTTAATCTCTCTCAGATCGGTTTTAAGCCCAATCTGATTGTAGTCTGTAGCGACTCCCAGGGCGGCAATGCGATCCAAGATCTCGTTTACGGAAGAGAGCTCCATCGGATCCAGCTGCTCGGTGAATTCCGAGTTGACGTGAAGATCGCTTTTGATGACCCGAGAGGTCATCGTCGAAGCGGCGGCCGAACAAGCGGTTATAAGAAAACCACCAAGCCGGATAGTTTGGCCGACAGCCAAATCTCCTTTGGCAATGGTACCGTCTGTAAAGACGGGAAGAGGCATCCTTCCTGATTGTGACGGCACAGAGGAACTCTGAATGAAAGCACCAATGTCGGTGTCAAAACCGGTGGATCTCGAGTAGGGGGTCCCGAACTGTGCGTCCAGGCGGATGGTAACAGGAGATAAGGGACACGATGTTTTTACCCAGGTTCGGGCCCTCTCGATGGAGGTAAAACCCTACTCCTGCTTGATTGATATTGATGATATGGGTAGTACAAGAGTGGATCTACCACGAGATCAAGGAGGCTAAACCCAAGTAGCTAGCCTATAGTATGATTGTTGTTCTGTCCTATGGACTAAAACCCTCCGGTTTATATAGACATCAGAGAGGGCTAGGGTTACACAGAGTCGGTTACAATGGTAGGGTATCTACATATCCGTATCGCCAAGCTTGCCTTCCACGCCAAGGAAAGTCCCATCCGGACATGGGACAAAGTCTTCAATCTTGTATCTTCATAGTCTTGGAGTCCGGCTGATGATGATAGTTTGGCTATCCGGACACCCCCTAGTCCAGGACTCCCTCAGTAGCCCCCGAACCAGGCTTCAATGACGACGTGTCCGGCGTGTATATTGTCTACGGCGTTGCAAGGCGTGTATATTCGGGGAGGTGAACGAGGGACGTCGAGCTGTTGCGGTGGACGACGTCGTCAGGAAAGAGGCTCCGGCTGGGCAGCTATGAGGTGGCGGACAAAGGAGGGTGGGGTTTTGTGGCTGGAGCGGAGAGGTTATGGCGGCCTGGGATTTCGAATGGCAAAAAGGAGGCGATGGGAGGGGGTGAACCATGACTTAGGGATGCACTTGTCCAAAATGTAGGGTGTGTTACAAAAGTACCTCCCACCGATTTGAACTAGTGGCCCTTTCAGCTCAGGGTTAGAAGGGGGATTTCACGTGTCGGGATTTGGCAGCTGGAGGGAATTTTCGCGTGTGTTGTAATTTCGGGATAGCAAGGCGCGGGTTGTGAAGGCGCCAGTTTTGGGAGCACGATATCTGAATTTTCAGGATATAACAAGGCACGGGTTGAATTTTAGGGACAAACCTAACGTGTAATATTGTACTTTTACGTACCAAATCAATTCGCACTTCCCTCAACCAAAAAGAAAACGAAAAAATAGAACTATTCACACCACACAAAGAGAGAGTCTTGCCTCATTTTACTATACAAATGCTATTCAAAGCTACTCCCTCCTTCCATCTAAATAGGGCCTAATGTGTTTTTCGATGCTAACTTTGACCAAATATTAGAGCAATAATATATGACATGCAACTTACACAAAGCACACCATTAAATTCGTGTGTGAAAGGAGCTTTCAATGATATAATTTTCACATTGTGCATGTCATGTACTATTAATCTTGTCAATAGTCAAAGGCGATCTTAAAAAACGCATTACGCCCTATATAGATGGAAGGTGGGAGTATGAATCCATGTTATGTCCAGTTAAATTTTTTCGCTTGCTGTATAATGCATGTAACCTACTCATACCAACATTTTAGTGCATTCCAAATGTCCCGCTGCAATTCGAACTGAATTCGAGTTCGTTTCTCTATTTCAATAAGAATCTACAATCATGATTGTTGCCAACTTCAACCATCATTCGTGTATTACCTTATAACACACCACATGATTACTATAGAGATAGATATGAACTATGTGTACTACATGGACTCGAATTCTATTTTTTGAACACACTTGATGTTGATTCCAAATAATAGTACATTCGATGTACTAACTATATATTCATAATCTAAACCATGTTCCATACGTACACCATGTTTATCACACAAAGTATAGTGCCCCGCCCCCTACATTATGACAAGTATTTAGACCTGAGCTGCAAAAGCCACACATTAGCCCAAATTATAATCAATGCTCTACATTTGTCACGCCCAATATGCGACCCTATCCAAAAGGAACTCGAAGGTCCCACCAAGGATAGACCCGCATATTGGAACGCTTTTGCAAGGTGGATATCATTACATCAACATTACATAATAGATGGGGATACATACAAAAGGCATACAATGCCACACGAATACAACATCATCTTACGTAAGAGCACCATCCGACTACGGATGAAACACAAACAGAAACTCAAACGACATCCACCCTGCTAGCCCAGGCTGCCGACCTGGAACCTATCCCCTGATCGAAGAAGAACTCCAAAACAAGCAAACATCGTGCTCGCGTCACGATCATCGCATAACCTGTACCTGCAACTATTGTTGTAGTAATCTGTGAGCCACGAGGACTCAGCAATCCCATTACCATGGGTATCAAGACTAGCAAAGCTTAATGGGAAAGGAATGGGTAAAGTGGTGAGGTTGTAGCAGCAACTAAGCAAGTATGGTGCCTAACATACGCAAATGAGAGCGAGAAGAGAAACAAGCGGAACGGTCGTGAAGCTAGCAATGATCAAGAGGTGATCCTGAACTCCTACTTACGTCAAACATAACCCAAAGACCGTGTTCACTTCTCGGACTCCGCCGAGAAGAGACCATCACGGCTACACACACGGTTGATGCCTTTTAATTCGGAACTGGTGTCAAGTTATCTACAACCGGACATTAAAAAATTCCCATCTGCCACATAACCGCGAGCACGGCTCTCGAAAGTTTATACCCTGCAGGGGTGTCCCAACTTAGCCCATGATAAGCTCTCGTGATCAACGAAGGATATTCCTTCTCCCAGGAAGACCCGATCAGTCTCAGAATCCCAGTTTACAAGACATTTCTACAATGGTAAAACAAGACCAGCAAGACCGCCCGATGCGCCGACATCCCGATAGGAGCTGCACATATCTCGTTATCAGGGCAACACCGGATGAGCAATCCGTACAACTAAAACCAGACCTCAAGTTTCCTTGAGGGGGCGCTGCAAAGGGCTCTAGTTCGGACCAGCACTTAGACAAGCACTGGCCCGGGGGGGGGGGGGGCTAAAATAAAGATGACCCTTGGGTTAGCCGACCCGAGGGAAGGGTATAGGTGGTGGTGAGGCAAATGGTAAAACCAAGGTTGGGCCTTGCTGGACAAGTTTTATTCAAAGCAAACTGTCAGGGGGGTCCCATAAATCACCCGACCGCGTTAGGAACGCAAAATCCGGGAACATAACACCGGTATGACGGAAACTAGGGCGGCAAGAGTGGAACAAAACACCAGGCATAAGGCCGAGCCTTCCACCCTTTACCAAGTATATAGATGCATTAATAATATAAGAGATATTGTGATATCCCAACATAACCCTGTCCACCATGGAGCAATCTTCAACTTCACCTGCAACTAGCAACACTATAAGAGGGGCTGAGCAAAGCGGTAACATAGCCAAACAACGGTTTGCTAGGAATGGTGTCAAAGGTTAGAGGTTCATGGCAATTTGGGAGGCTTGAAGAGCAAAAGATAGGTAACGCAGCATAGCGATAGAACAAAGCAACTAGCATAGCAATGATAGTAGTGAGATCCAGGGTAGCGGTCATCTTGCCTGAAATCCCGCAAGGAAGAAGAACGAGTCCATGAAGATGAAGCCACGAAGACGAACCAAGTGTAGATGAACGATTCCTCACGATCGCAATGAAACGGCAACTATCGAGAAGAAGCACACAACATGGTAAACACACCACACATGAACAAGGCATGATGCACAACAAGCATGATGCATGACAAAGCTACATGAAGCTTCTCATGGCAAGAGATGTTGCAAATAAGAACAACACATCAAGGCAAGTTTAAAAGAGGCCGGAAGCAACATATAACAATTCCGGTAAGTCCTCATATGCAAATTTCGAAATTGGTCCAGAACTGAATACACCTTATGTTCAAGTTGTTAAACAGCAAGTTAAAGAGCACCAAGAGGATCTACACGAAATTCTAGTCAAGTTACATATAAAGTTCATTAGATTCGGAGCTACGGCCTAGAAGATATGAGCAAAACAAGTTAAGCATGGCATTGATGCAAAATGCATACAAACATCAAGCAAACACACCAAAACAAGGATGCAACATGATAATATGGAACTACATGCAAAATCAAGCAAGTTTCATATAGAGCACACTCAAAACGGAGCAACGGTGCAACACATACACTCTATACAAGTCATAGCAACAATCTGTCCATAACAGCAACTAGGCATATTGCAAGCATCAAAACAATATGCTACAGCACCCCAACATAAGAACAAAAGGCATGGGCATGAAGTACAGGTAAAGCATAACAAAACATGAACACTGAGCTATCTCCAGAAACAACTAGAACATGGTCAAAAAGACATGGTAAGATTGCAAATAATAACAGTTTCAGACTTCGCAGAAATAACATCACGTTGCAATGTTTAGAGCTATCAAACAACATGTTATAGGAACTTATCATGGCAAACAAAGGCATTGCATGATACTACTAAATGCATAGAACAACAGTCCCTTACTGACCATCAGCCAAAAGGGCACAAAAAATATGATGGTACCCATGTAAAGATGGCAAGTTATATTACAGATTCATACATGGCAGAAACAACAATAAGTAGGCATGTTCGTGAGCTTGAACCACTCACCACAGAGCAATACATGGCATATAAAGGCAACCAACAGTAATAAGGCATGTTTATGAAGCTAAGCATGGCAAGAACAAGTTCATAGGATGCATGGATCACTAGAAAAGCATATGGCCAAAACTGAACTTCATGTTAACAGGTTGACATCAACATTATTTAGCAACTTTGGAGCAAGATTACAACATGTAAAAGCAGGCTATAAATGCAACCAGGGGCATGAATGGATAGAGCATGACATGTACAACAACTCATCCTTATTGAACATATCCAGAATAATGCACGAAATGACTTGTAGAAGCATGTTAACATAGCAACAAAATATATCAGAATCTGTCAGGAAAACAGCAACAGCAAGTACCCTCCTTAACAAGCTCGATGCACTCAGCACACAACTCACAAAAATACATGGATTGCACCTCTAGAAAGATGGCATGGCATAGATCAAAACACATGTAGACATCAACCTCATAGGATGCACACATCAAACATGGCAAAAATGACAAATGAGCAAGTTATAACAGTTTCAGCAGGTTAACATCAACATGCACTCTTCCAACAGCATTTCGGGCATCAATATGGGCTCAAATGAAAATTATGCAATGAGATGAAATGAAGTACTCGTCGAGACGAACAATTTGACATATTACACGCACGAAACGAAGCAGTATGCAGCAAGTTATAGCATGTTGAACATGGCATGATTAAGTTAGGGATTCGGGGACTTAGTGGATTCGGGGTCAACCTCGGGCTTGCACGGAAAACGATGCGGTGGCGGATCTGGCCGGAGATCGCCGGAGTTGGGCCGGAGACAGAGAAGAAGACGCCCGGGGAGGTGCGGGGTGCGGGATCCGGCGGAGGAGGTCGGCGGGAGGCCCTGGCAGGTGCGGCGGCGAGCTCCCGGGAACCGGGCAGGGGCGGTGGGCGCGCTCGCTGGCCGGTGCGGTCTGCCGGCATCGAGGAGCGGCGAGCCCGAGCTGGATCCGAACCGGGCGCGGGGAGGCGCGGTGGTGGCGGCGGAGCTCCTGCGACGGAGCGGCGGCCGGTGGTGGATCCGGGGCGGCGACGAGGATGGCTCGGGTGGCACGTGGCGCGATGACGAACGCCAACGAGTCGGCGGGGGCTCCGGCGGAGTCCGGCAAAGGGCGCGGTGGCGGCGCGCATACCGACGACGCGGGCTCTCGCGGGTGCGGCACCTGGCCCCGATGGGCTTCGGCGGGCCTGCCCCGGGCCTGGGCGGGCCGCGGAGGAGAGAGAAGGCCGGCGGGGTGAGGTGGCAGCACGGGATTCGCCGGGATGGCGGTTGGACGTGTCCGGCCGTCGGCGGACATGTCCGGTGGCGCGAGGAGGGAGCGGGGCTAGGGTTTCGGGGGGATTCATCCGTGAAAAAATGGAGGGGAGGACTTATTTATAGGTAGAGGGAGCTAGGGGAGTCCAAATGAGGAGCGGTTTTCGGCCACACGATCGTGATCGAACGACCGAGAGCATGGAGGGGAGTTTGCTAGGTTTTGGGCCACTTTGGAAGGGGTGTTGGGCTGCAACAAAAGAGGGCTTTTGCGGTTACCCGGTTAACCGTTGGAGTATCAAATGACCTCCAAATGGCACGAAACTTGACAGGCAGTCTACCGGTGCTATACCAAGGCCGCTTGGCAAACCTCGGTCCATTCCGAGAAAGTTTAGCACCCGCTCAGAACAGGAGAGAAGAAGGGGACGCCGAATGACATAGGAGTGTCGGATTGCAAAACGGACAGCGGGGAAAATGCTCGGATGCATGAGACGAACACGTATGCAAAATGAGATGCACATGATGACATGATGAAATGCAACACGCAAGCAAATGACATGGCAACGGCGGCGAATAACTGGAAGACACCTGGCGCATCGAATCCGGGGCATTACAACATTATGATATCTTATTCAAGTATCCGTATCCACTTTTTTTATAATGAATTATGATCTTTGTTCGTCTTTTACACGTTCATGATCCTCTTCTATTTCTAGCTAGCTAGCTCTAACTTTCTATCGTGCATGCACATGCCCGCCCCCCTCTCACCCACCCTTAGCGTCCCCTCCATCGCTCACGTTTGTTATTTCTCTTTAGGTCGTCCACCCGCGGTGTGTGTAGGCCCACGGCTGCTTCTTTTCGGCACACACCAGTCGATATACCTCTCTAGCCAAGTGTGCCTACCACAAACACATATATACTTCCCTCTTCTCTTCTCACCGTCCATGCCCCCCTATGTACAATACAGTTCCACGCAGGTGCACACTCCTGCCCCTCTTTTCATTGATCTCATACTCACACTCCTCCCCCTCGACATGGTAGGCCTCTCGCACCACCTCCTAGCCGCAACCCTCTCCCCCTGTCTGTCTCTCCGGACCTTATTTGCTTCTGACACATGCAGGCGTGTATACGTACTGATCTCCCTACATATAGCCAGGTCGACTATAATTCGTTTCCCCACGCACCGATACACTTACCTCGCTAGTTATGTCTCTCCCTTTCTCGAACACACGACGGTTGATCTTCCTATGTAGTTACATATGCTTACCACAACCACATCGTCTCCCCTCATCATCCTTGCATACCTCCCGACCCGTCTCTCACACGCATGTGCATAGACAGACAGTCATCCCCCGCCCTCTCTTATTGATATTGCACTCATACCCTCCGTTTGTCTAGCAGGCCTCTCCCACCATTTGTGAGATGCCACTCCACCACCAACCCTCCGACACTCTACCTTTGTCATTCTCCCAACCTTATTCCTCTGCTACACAGATCCATGGATGCGATCGATCTCCCTCAATATATAGCTAGGTCTCTCTCCTTCCCCGCACATATACTAGTTGATCGGTCTCTGCCCCCTCAGAGGGAGTCCAGGATTAGGGGGTCCTCGGACAGCCGGACTATATGCTTATGTCGGACTGTTGGACTATGAAGATACAAGATTGAAGACTTCGTTCCATGTCCGGGTGGGACTCTCCTTTGCGTGGAAGGCAAGCTTGGCAATTCGGATATGTAGATTCCCTTCTCTGTAACCAACTCTGTGTAACCCTAGCCCCCTCTGGTGTCTATATAAACTGGAGGTTTAGTTCGTAGGACAAAAAACAATCATAATCATAGTCTAGCTTCTAGGCTTTATCCTCTATGATCTCGTGGTAGATCAACTCTTGTAATACTCATATCATCAAGATCAATCAAGCAGGAAGTAGGGTATTACCTCCATAGAGAGGGCCCGAACCTGGGTAAACATTGTGTCCCCCGCCTCCTGTTACCATTAGCCTTAGACGCACAGTTCGGATCCCCTACCTGAGATCTGTCGGTTTTGACACCGATATTGGTGCTTTCATTGAGAGTTCCACTATGTCGTCTGATAACCCACAAGTGTAGGGGATCGCAAAAGCTTTCGAGGGTAAAGTATTCAACCCAAATTTATTGATTCGACACAAGGGGAGCCAAAGAATATTCTTGAGTATTAGCAGTTGAGTTGTCAATTCAACCACACCTGGCTAACTTAGTATCTTCAGCTAAGTATTTAGTAGCAAAGTAGTATGATAATAAAGGTAACGGTAGCAAAAGTAATATTTTTGGGTTTTGTAGTGATTGTAACAATAGCAACGGAAAAGTAAATAAGCGAAACACAAGATGTGAATAGCTCGTAGGCAATGGATTCAATTCCTCATGTAATAGCTATAACATAGGGTGACACAGAGCTAGCTCCAGTTCGTCAATGTAATGTAGGCATGTATTCCGTAAATAGTCATACGTGCTTATGGAAAAGAACTTGCATGACATCTTTTGTCCTACCCTCCCGTGGCAGCGGGGTCCTAGCGGAAACTAAGGGATATTAAGGCCTCCTTTTAGTAGAGAACCGGAACAAAGCATTAGCACAAAGTGAATACATGAACTCCTCAAACTATGGTCATCACCGAGAAGTATCCCGATTATTGTCACTTCGGGGTTGTCGGATCATAACACATAATAGGTGACTATAGACTTGCAAGATAGGATCAAGAACACACATATATTCATGAAAACATAATAGGTTCAGATCTGAAATCATGGCACTTGGGCCCTAGTAACAAGCATTAAGCATAGCAAAGTCATAGCAACATCAATCTCAGAATATAGTGGATACTAGGGATCAAACCCTACCAAAACTAACTTGATTACATGATAAATCTCATCCAACCCATCACCGTCCAGCAAGCCTATGATGGAATTACTCACGCACGGCGGTGAGCATCATGATATTGGTGATGGAGGATGGTTGATGATGACGACGGCGACGAATCCCCCTCTCCGGAGCCCCGAACGGACACCAGGTCAGCCCTCCCGAGAGAGATTAGGGCTTGGCGGCGGCTCCGTATCGTAAAACGTGATAAAACTTTCTCTCTGATTTTTTTTTCCTTGAACGTGAATATATGGAGTTGGAGTTGAGGTCGGTGGAGGTCCAGGGGGCCCACGAGACAGGGGGGCGCGCCCCCCACCCTCGTGGATAGGGTGTGGGCCCCCTGGTCTTGATTCTTTCGCCAGTATTTTTTATATTTTCCAAAAAGTGCCTCCGTGGATTTTTAGGACATTCTGAGAACTTTTGTTTTCTACACATAAAACAACATCGTGGCAGTTTTGCTGAAAACAGCGTTAGTCCGGGTTAGTTTCATTCAAATCATGCAAGTTAGAGTCAAAAACAAGGGCAAAAGTGTTTGGAAAAGTAGATACGTTGGAGACGTATCAACTCCCCCAAGCTTAAACCTTTGCTTGTCCTCAAGCAATTCAGTTGATAAACTGAAAGTGATAAAGAAAAACTTTTACAAACTCGGTTTGCTCTTGTTGTTGTAAACATGCAAAGCCAGCATTCAGGTTTCAACAAATATTATGAACTAACCATACTCACAATAACACTTAGGTCTCACAATTAATCATATCAATAGCATAATCAGCTAGCGAGCCATAATAATAAAACTTGGATGACAACACTTTCTCAAAACAACCATAACATGATATAACAAAATGGTATCTCGCTAGCCCTTTCTGAGACCGCAAAACATAAATGCAGAGCACCTTTAAAGGTCAAGGACTGACTAAACGTTGTAATTCATGGTAAAAGAGATCCAGTCAAGTCATGCCCGATATAAACCAATAATAATGAATGCAAATGACAGTTTGCTCTCCAGCGGGTGCTTTTTAATAAGAGGGATGATGACTCAACATAAAAGTAAATAGATAGGCCCTTCAAAGAGGGAAGCAGGGATTTGTGGAGGTGCCAGAGCTCGATTTTAAAATAGAGATTGAATAACATTTTGAGCGGCATACTTTTGCTGTCAACGCAACAACTATGAGATGGTTGTATCTTCCATACTACATGCATTATAGGCAGTTCCCAAAAAGAATGGTAAAGATTTATACTCCCCCAACCACCAACAAGCATCAATCCATGGCTTGCTCGAAACAATGAGTGCCTCCAACTAATAACAACCCTGGGGGAGTTTTGTTTAATTATTTTGATTTGCTTTGATCTTTTTGGACCATGGGACTGGGCATCCCGGTTACTGGCCCTTTCTTGTGAATGAGGAGCGGAGTCCACTCCTCTTGAGAATAACCCACCTAGCATGGAAGATATAGGAAGCCCTAGTTAAAACATGAGCTGCTCGAGCATACAAAACAGAATTTCATTTGAAGGTTTGGAGTATGGCACATACAAATTTACTTGGAACGGCAAGTAAATACCCCATATAGGAAGGTATAGTGGACTCATATGGAACAACTTTGGGGTTTAAGGAATTTGGATGCACAAGCAGTATTCCCGCTTAGTACAGGTGAAGGCTAGCAAAAGACTGGGAAGCGACCAACTGAGAGAGCGACAACAGTCATAGACATGCATTAAAATTAATTTACACCGAGTACAAGCATGAGTAGGATATAATCTACCATGAACATAAATATCATGAAGGCTATGTTGATTTGTTTCAACTACATGCGTGAACATGTGCCAAGTCGAGTCACTCAATTCATTCAAAGGAGGATACTATCCCATCATACCACATCATAATCATTCTAATAGCATGTTGGCACGCAAGGTAAACCATTATAACTCATAGATAATCAAGCATGGCACAAGCAACTATAATCTCTAAATGTCATTGCAAATATGTTTACTTCATAATAAGCTGAATCAGAAATGATGAACTCATCATATTTACAAAAACAAGAGAGGTCGAGTTCATACCGGCTTTTCTCATCTCAATAAGTCCATCATATATCGTCATTATTGCCTTTCACTTGCACGACCGAACGATGTGTATAATAATAATAGTGCACGTGCATTGAACCAAGTTGGAATTCTGCAAGCATTCAACTCAAGAGAGAAGACAAGGTAATATGGGCTCTAAATTAAATAAACAATCATGCATATGAGAGCCACTAAACATTTTTAATATGGTCTTCTACTCTCGACCCCCAAAGAAAAGAAAAGAAAACTATTTACACGGGAAAGCTCCCAACAAGTAAGAAGAAGAACGGGAAATTTTTTTGGGTTTTCATTTTAATTACTACTCCAAGCATGGAAATTAAACTAACTAATTTTTTTTGGTTTTTCTTCAGGTTTATTAAACACACAAGAAGAAAACTAGAAAAAGGAAATTTAAACTAGCATGGATAATACAATGAATGAGTATGAGCACCGACGACTAGTGTGTGAACATGAATGTAAAGTCAGTGAGAAATACGTACTCCCCCAAGATTAGGCTTTTGGCCTAAGTTGGTCTAGTACCAAGGACCGCCTGGCTGATATCCGTAGTTGTAGCTGGGGTCGTACTGCGATGCAGCGGCAACCGCCTCCTGAGCTGCGGCGTGTTGGCGAGCTGCCTCCGCTCTCCCCTCGTGTTCAGCTGCTTCCTCCCTGGTGACAACATATCTTCCTTTTGCCTGATAATCAAAAAGGTGGGGATCCGGAAGAGTAACATGGAAGACGTTGTGTCTGTTATAGATTAGTCGATAATGGAGGAATTGTTCATTCCACCTTAGAAATTGATGATTGACCATAGCGTCATAATCTAAATAAGCAGGAGGTATCATCATATCTCCTCTCGTGGGGCTATACCAAGATAATTAGCCACACGGGTTGTGTAAATTCCTCCAAATAAATCTCCAGTTCTACTATTATTCCGCAACCTACGTGCAACTATTGCCCCCAAGTTATAACCTTTATAACCCAACACAGCACTCTTGAGGACACACAAATCAGGGACACACATACGACATGCTTCATTTTTACCGTTAATACATCTACCAATGAAGAGAGCAAAATAATGTATTGCAGGAAAGTGAATGCTCCCTATGGTAGCTTGTGCTGTATCCCTAGATTCTCCCACAGTAATACTAGCAAGGAAATCTCTAAATTCAGATTTGTGGGGATCATTAATATTACCCCACCGCGGGAGTTTACAAGCAGTTGTAAAATCCTCTAAGTCCATGGTATAAGATGTATCATAAATATCAAATAGGACACTAGGAAAATTACGCATACAGTTATATTTAAACCTCCGCACAAAGGAATCAGTCAATTGATAGTACTGAGGACACTTATCTTGTAAGAAGTCCTCCAGCTCGGCATTACGCACATACGCGTCAAATTCCTCCTTAAAGCCTGCTTCAACCATAAAATTATCGGATGCCACTCACAAGCTCGCACATCCGCGTCCCTCGGCAATTCAACATCTCGCTCACGTATAGCAATCCTGGGCCCTTTCTTCACCGAGGAACCACCTTGGTACATTCTCCGAGACATAATTCTTTTTCTGAAAAATTTCTAAAATTTTAGTAACTTCAAAACAAAAGTGAATAAAACTAAACAAGATTGGTAGCAACTACTCCTACAAGTGCCTAGAGCCTATATCATTCATTAGAATTGCTTGGGACCTCATAAATTCAACATGCAAGCTCAAGAACATGGTCACCTATGTAGCAAACATTTGCAATGAATAAAGCACTAGAACAAAAACTAATTGGACCAATGGAGGAGTTACATACCAAGCAACAATCTCACAAAGCAGTTTTGTGAATGGAGCTTTGAACAAGGAGATCGAAAATCGCAGCAAAATGAGCTAGAACTCGTGCTTGAGCTGGATGTTGATTTTTTTGGTAGAAGATGGAGTGTGTGGGTGCTGGCATAAGTGGAGGGGGCCCACCAGGGCCCCACGAGATAGGGGGCACGCCCAAGTGGGGTGAGCGCGCCCTCCACTCTCGTGGCCTGGTGCTTTCCCCTCCTGCAGTGATTTCAGTGCCTAAAATCCTCAAATATTCCATAAAAAATCATACTAAATTTGCAAGGCATTTGGAGCACTTTTATTTTCGGGATATTTTTTATTGCATGGATAATTTAGAAAATAGACAGATAATACTATTTTGCTTTATTTATTCTAAATAATAGAAAGTAAAAGTGGGTACAGAAGGTTGTGCCTTCTAGTTTCATCCATCTCGTGATCATTGAAATGAATCGACTAACAAGGTTGATCAAGTCTTGTTAACAATCTCATTCCGAATAACACGGAACTGGAGAAATTTCGAGTAACACTAAGTTACCTCAACGGGGATATGAAAATCCCCAACAATAAGAATATCATACTTTTTCTTGACTGTAGGGCGAGGAAATTCAAAACCTCCAATAATGATAGTTGGAACTTTTCCAATAGAATTGATGCTATGAACTTGATATTGTTTCCTCGGAAAGTGTACCGTATGCTCATTACCATTAATATGAAAAGTGACATTGCCTTTGTTGCAAGCAATAACAGCCCCTGCAGTGTTCAAAAAAGGTCTACCAAGGATAACCGACATACTATCGTCCTCGGGAATATCAAGAATAACAAAGTCCGTTAAGATAGTGACATTTGCAACCACAACAGGCACATCCTCACAAATACTGACAGGTATAGCAGTTGATTTATTAGCCATTTGCAAAGATATTTCAGTAGCTGTCAACTTATTCAATTCAAGTCTACGATATAAAGAGAGAGGCATAACACTAACACCGGCTCCAAGATCACATAAAGCAGTTCTAACATAATTTTTTTTAATGGAGGATGGTATAGTTGGTACCCCCGGATCTCCAAGTTTCTTTGGTATTCCACCCTTAAAAGTGTAATAAGCAAGCATGGTGGAAATTTCAGCTTCCGGTATCTTTCTTTTATTTGTAATGATATCCTTCATATACTTAGCATAAGGATTTACTTTAAGCATATCAGTCAAGCGCATACGTAAGAAGATAGGTCTAATCATTTCAGCAAAGCGCTCAAAATCCTCATCGTCCTTTTTCTTGGATGGTTTAGGAGGAAAGGGCATGGGTTTCTGAACCCATGGTTCTCTTTCTCTACCGTGCTTCCTAGCAACAAAATCTCTCTTATCATAACGTTGATTCTTTGATTGTGGGTTATCAAGATCAACAACAAGTTCAATCTCTACATCATTGTTTTTGCTAGGTTGAGCATCAACATGAACATTATCATTAACATTATCACTAGGTTCATGTTCATCACCTGATTGTGTTTCAGCATCAGAGATAGAAATATCATTGGGATTCTTAGGTGTGTCTACGGCAGGTTTACTAGAAGCATGCAAAGTCCTATCATTTTTCTTTTTCTTCTTTTTTGGAAGAACTAGGTGCCTCTAAATTACTTCTCTGAGAATCTTGCTCGATTCTCTTAGGGTGGCCTTCAGGATACAAAGGTTCCTGAGTCATTCTACCAGTTCTAGTAGCCACTCTAACAGCAAAGTCATTTTTATTATTTAATTCATCAAGCAAATCATTTTGAGCTTTAAGTACTTGCTCAGCTTGAGTAGCAACCATAGAAGCATATTTGCTAATGAGTTTGAGTTCACCTTTAGCTCTAGCCATATTATTGCTCACACGTCCTATCTCGAAAGCATTATTCTTTAACTCTCTGCCAACAGAAGCATTAAAACTTTCTTGTCTAGCCATAAAGTCATCAAATTCATCTAAGCACGGTCTATGAAATTTACTAGAGGGGATTTCAACTTTATCATATCTATAGAGGGAATTTACCTTTACTACCTGTGTCGGGTTATCAAGACAATGTGGTTCTTCGACAGACGGTATATTAAGACCATGTATTTCTTCAATAGGTGGTAAATTCTTAACATCTTCAGCTTTAATACCTTTTTCTTTCATTGATTTCTTTGCCTCTTGCATATCTTTAGGACTGAGAAATAGTACACCTCTCTTCTTTGGAGTGGGTTTAGGAATAGGCTCAGGAGTTGGCTTAATTGGTTCAGGAATTGGCTCAGGAATTGGCTCAGGAACAGTCCAATTATTTTCATTAGTCAACATATTATTCAATAGTAATTTCGCTTCGTCGATTGTTCTTTCCCTGAAAACACAACCAGCACAACTATCCAAGTAGTCCTTGGAAGCATCGGTTAGTCCATTATAAAAGATATCAAGTATTTCATTTTTCTTAAGAGGATGATCGGGCAAAGCATTAAGTAATCGGAGAAGCCTCCCCCAAGCTTGTGGGAGACTTTCTTCTTTGATTTGCACAAAATTATATATTTCCCACAAGGCAGCTTGATTCTTATGAGCAGGGAAATATTTAGCAGAGAAGTAATAAATCATATCCTGGGGACTACGCACACAACCAGGAGCAAGAGAATTATACCAAGTCTTAGCATCACCCTTTAATGAGAACGCAAATACCTTAAGGATATAATAATAGCGAGATTTATCATCATGAGTAAACAGGGTAGCTATATCATTCAACTTGGTAAGATGTGCCACAATAGTTTCAGATTCAAGGCCATAAAAAGGATCAGATTCAACTAAAGTAATAATTTCAGGATCAACAGAGTATTCATAATCCTTATCAGTAAGACAGATAGGTGAAGTAGCAAAAGCAGGGTCAGGTTTCATTCTAGCATTAAGAGACTGCTGCTTCCATTTAGCTAATAACTGTTTAACATCATATCTATCATTGTAAGCAAAGATAGCTCTAGCAGCTTCTTCATTCATAACATAACCCTCAGGAACAACAGGCAATTCATAATCATTGGGAGAATTTTCATCATCACTATCATCAATAATAGCATCTTCAATAATTTCATTCCCCCTAACTCTAGCAAGTTGTTATCAAGAAATTCACCTAATGGCAAAGTAGTATCATGCACAGAAGTAGTTTCATCATAAGTATCATGCATAGCAGAAGTGGCATCATCAATAACATGCGACATATCAGAAATCATAGCAGTAGCAGGTTTAGGTGTCGCAAGCTTACTCAAAACAGAAGGAGAATCTAGTGCAGAGCTAGACGGCAGTTCCTTATCTCCCCTCCTAGTTGAGGAAAAAATCATAGTTCTGTCGTCTTTCAAGTTCTTCATAGTGATCAACAGTTATAAATCCCAAGTGACTCAGTGAAAAGAGATATGCTCCCCGGCAATGGCGCCAGAAATTAGTCTTGATAACCCACAAGTGTAGGGGATCGCAACAGCTTTCGAGGGTAAAGTATTCAACCCAAATTTATTGATTCGACACAAGGGGGCCGAAAGAATATTCTTCAGTATTAGCAGTTGAGTTGTCAATTCAACCACACCTGGATAACTTAGTATCTGCAGCAAAGTATCTAGTAGCAAAGTAGTATGATAATAAAGGTAACGGTAGCAAAAGTAATATTTTTGGGTTTTGTAGTGATTGTAGCAATAGCAATAGAAAAGTAAATAAGCCAAACACAAGATGTGAAAAGCTCGTAGGCAATGGATGATTGATGGATAATTATGCCAGATGCGATTCCTCATGTAATAGCTATAACATAGGGTGACACAGAACTAGCTCCAGTTCATCAATGTAATGTAGGCATGTATTTCGTAAATAGCCATACGTGCTTATGGAAAAGAACTTGCATGACATATTTTGTCCTACCCTCCCGTGGCAGCGGGGTCCTAGCGGAAACTAAGGGATATTAAGGACTCCTTTTAATAGAGAATCGGAGCAAAGCATTAGCACATAGTGAATACATGAACTCCTCAAACTATGGTCATCACCGAGAAGTATCCCGATTATTGTCACTTTGGGGTTGTCGGATCATAACACAGGTGACTATAGACTTGCAAGATAGGATCAAGAACACAGATATATTCATGAAAACATAATAGGTTCATATCTAAAATCATGGCACTCGGGCCCTAGTGACAAGCATTAAGCATAGCAAAGTCATAGCAACATCAATCTCAGAACATAGTGGATACTAGGGATCAAACCCTAACAAAACTAAGTTGATTACATGATAAATCTCATCCAACCCATCACCGTACAGCAAGCCTACGATGGAATTACTCTCTGATTGACAATGACGACGGCAACGAATCCCCCTCTCCGGAGCCCCGAACGGACTCCAGATCAGCCCTCCCGAGAGAGATTAGGGCTTGGCAGCGGCTCCGTATCGTAAAACGCGATGAAACTTCTTCTCTGATTTTTTCCTCCCCGAACGTGAATATATGGAGTTGGAGTTGAGGTCGGTAGAGTTCCAGGGGGCCCATGAGACAGGGGGCGCGCCCAGGGGGAGGGGGGCGCGCCCCCACTCTCGTTGACAAGGTGTGGCCCCCCTGGTCTTGATTCTTTCGCCAGTATTTTTTATATTTTCCAAAAGTGCCTCCGTGGATTTTTAGGACATTCCGAGAACTTTTGTTTTCTACACATAAAATAACATCATGGCAGTTCTGCTGAAAACAACGTCGGTCCAGGTTAGTTTCATTCAATTCATGCAAGTTAGAGTCCAAAACAAGGGCAAAAGTGTTTGGGAAAGTAGATATCTTGGACGTATCATCGTCACGGTAAGGCTTGATGGCTCCTTCAATCATCTACAACGATGCGGTCCCGGGTGAGGTTTTCCTCCCCGGATAGATCTTCGTATTCGGCGGCTTCGCACTGCGGGCCAATTTGCTTAGGCCATCAAGAGCAGATCGATAGCTATGCCCCTGGCCATCAGGTCAGGTTTGGAAGCCTGAACTACACTGCCGACATCCGCGGAGACTTGATCTTCGATGGATTCGATCCCATGACAGGTGCACCCTACAGTCACGATGAGCTTGACTTAGATCTGCAATCGGACGATGTTCAGGAGATCACACCTGCAGCTGCCCCGGCTTTAGATCCAGAGCAGATCGTGCCATCCGAGGACGGCTAGATGGACCCCGCCATGGAGGCCGCACACTCAGCGGCGATAGAGCCGAACATAGATCTCACTTCCAAGGAGGTCTGTGTCTTCGGACCCCCGGACTCGTCTCCGGCCATAGGCTCCGAACCGCGTGCATCCGTGCCCATCGAACCTAACTGGGCACAGATCATGGAGTTTAGCTCCACAGATATCTTTCAGCACTCGCCTGTAGGCGACATGCTAAACTCATTAAAATATCTCTCCCTGTCAGGAGACTCTTGGCCGAACTATGTTCGGCTTGAGTGGGAAGCGGGCGATGAAGGAATTCGTTACCCACCCACCACCCCCTTAATAGCCATTGTCGACGACTTAACCGACATGCTCGACTTCGACTCCGAAGACATCGACGGTATGGACGACGATGCCGGAGAAGAACAGGAACCACCGCCCCCAGGGCGCTGGACTGCCACCTCATCATATGACATATATATGGTGGATACACCCAAAGAAGATAATGGCGAGGGTCAAAAGGATGCTATGGAGGGTGATCCACTTGAGAAGCAATCTAAGCGCCGATGTCAGTGGCGCCGCGCCAAACCCCGCCATAGCAAAAATAGTGATACCAGCACAAGAGACAATAGCACTACGGATGATGCCGAAGACGAAAACAATCCCGCCCAGCCAAGCTTCGAGCAAGCCGGTCGGGAGGATGGGCAAGCTAGACCTGACGAACAAGCAATGGATGGAGACTCGAAGGATGACAATTACATGCCCCTCTCCGAAGACGAGGTGAGCCTCGGCGACGAAGAATTTTTTGTGCCTGAGGATCCCGTCGAGCAGGAGCGCTTCAAGCGCCGGCTTATAGCCACTGCAAAGAGCCTGAAGAAAAAATAGCAGCAGCTTCAAGCTGATCAAGATCTGCTTACTGACAGATGGACTGAGGTCCTGGCAGCCGAGGAATACGGACTCAAGCGCCCAACCAAAGGATACCCGAGGCGCAGGTTGTTACCTCAATTCGAGGATGAGGCACTAGAGCCTATACTACCAGCATGGGATGTGGCTGATCGGCAACCTCATGGCCGAGACAAAGCGGCATATCAGCTCGAACACCAGCCCACACCCCGTCGGCAAACAAATAAAAACACGAAGGCCTGGGGCTACACACATGACCTGCGAGACGAACTGGAAAACAAAGCAGGACAGTCAAGATCGATCTACGGATTGCGGGGGCGCGCCCCAACGCGTGACGATGACCGCCATGCTAGATATACTAAATACAAATCCGTCCGGGCCGAATACAGCAGACCAAACTCATTTGAACTGCATCGTGATGTAGCCCGGCATAGAGGCGCCGGACACCCCCTATGCTTCACTGACGAAGTAATGGAGCATGGATTCCCAGAAGGGTTTAAGCCCGTCAACATCGAACAATATGATGGGACAACAGACCCAGCGGTATGGATCAAAGATTTCCTTCTCCATATTAACACGGCCCGCGATGATGATCTACATGCCATCAAGTACCTCCCACTAAAACTAAAGGGACCAGCTCGACATTGGCTGAATAGTCTGCCGACAAACTCTATTGGCAGTTGGGATAACCTGGAAGACGCATTCCTCGACAACTTCCAAGGCACTTATGTGCGACCACCGGACGCTGATGCCAGGAAATTCACATAACCCAACAGCCTGGAGAGTCAGCCAGGAAATTCTGGGCTCGGTGCCTGACTAAAAAGAACCAAATTGTCGACTGTCCGGATGCCGAAGCCCAAGCGGCCATTAAGCACAACATCTGTGACGAGTGGCTTGCCCGACACCTTGGCCAAGAGAAGCCAAAATCCATGGCAGCTGTTACAACACTCATGACCCGCATTTGTGCGGGCGAGGACGGCTAGCTAGCTCGTAGCAACACCGTCTCAAGCAAGCCTGGGACCTCTGAACCAAGAGATAACAACGGCAAGCCCCAACGCAGTAGACACAAGCATCGAAATAATGGCGACAATGCCGAAGACACGACCGTCAATACCGGATTCAGCGGCTCTAATACCGGTCAACGGAAGAAACAATTCAAAAGAAACAGCCCGGGCACGTCCAGTCTGGACCGTATACTCAACCGTCCATGCCAAATTCACGGCACCCCAGGAACACCAGCCAATCATACCAACAGAGAATGTTGGGTCTTCAAACAAGCCGGCAGTTTAGGTGCCGAAAACAAGGAGAAGGGTCACAAAGCGATGACGACGACGAGGAGCCCCGGCCACCGAACACAAGAAGGCAAAAGAAGTTTCCCCCATAAATCAAAATAGTGAAAATGATAAACTCCACCCACATTCCCAAACGGGAGTGGAGGCGTACACTTAGGGATGTCGACGCAACGGAGCCAGTCGCCCCAAAATATAACCCATGGTCGTCCAACCCGATCACCTCTGGCCACAAGGATTGTCCGGCCAATATCCGCCAGGACGGCTCAGCCGCACTAGTCCTTGACCCGATAATTGATGGATTCCACCTTACACGAGTCCTCATGGACGGAGGCAGCAGTCTGAACCTGCTTTATCAGGATACAACGCGCAAGATGGGAATCGATCCTTCAAAGATCAAACCCACCAAAACCGCCTTTAAAGGTGTTATACCAGGCGTAGAGGCCCGCTGTACAGGCTCCGTCACTCTGGAGGTAGTCTTCGGACCCCTGGATAATTACCGTAACAAAGAGTTAGTCTTTGATATCTTCCCTTTTCACAGCAGCTAACATGCACTACTCGAATGAACCGCGTTCGCTCAATTCAATGCGGTGACACATTACGCTTATCTTAAGCTCAAAATGCTCGGTCCGCGCGGTGTCATAACAATTAATGCCAGGTTCCCGGACACCGTCGAAAGAATCCGAGCTACTACGCGGCAGGATAGCCCAGCTCGTCAAGAGATCAATTAAACACTCCGGCGACAGGCGGAGGCAAAGCTAGGTCAGGCCACACAATGCGGCTTAACTGCTCCGTGGCACACAAACATTTTTTGCATTTTTCTTGCAGGACCACTTTTGTATAGGCCATCACTGGCGACATGGCGACCAGACCCATGAGGGGACGAATACACCAAGGAGGAAAACAGCTCGACCGCGTAAGGGAATCCTTAGATATTCCCCTCGATGACCATCAGCTTATAACCTGGGTCCGCACACAGCCTCCCCCACCTGGTCTCAGCAGGTTCTGAAGTCATATTTCTTTTTATAGCACTACTTGTGCTCGTACGCCTCGACGTACTATTCAATTACAACATGCGGCTTTATATGACGCTTACGTGTTGTTCTTTCTTATTGATATTCTTTGTCAAATGGCACCCGTACACTACGGTACGCCTTAATATGCCGGGGGCCTCGTAGCACCCATAATACAACAATAAAGTCCGAACACCTTCACGGTCATTCGGCACCCCGAACTTATAACATTATATGCATCGGCTCCGAATCATGTCTTGGGTCAATAGTTGGGTTGCCCGGCTCCTGTGCTTGCTACCCTACGTTCCGCTATATCGTCTAGGATAGTAAAGGGAGAACTACTGCGATTGCGTCCCGGTTCTTCCGGACGAGCGCCTCAGTAGAGAAAGCCGAAAACTGACTGTCATGATGTGGCGAGAGCCAGTCAGCTGTTCAAGAGGTTACAATATCTTTAAGGATTTCTTCCGCGTTATGCGATAACTAATGCAGCGTGCGATGGATCGGTTTTTTCCGATCATGTGCCTATAGAGCCCATAGTGCGGTCTTCCAAACACCAGGGGCTGCACCTACCTTTCTTTTGTCAAACTCCTATGGCTAAGTGAGGGTGATAAAGCCTTATAGTCTGATTGCCTGGTTCGTGTGTTGAACACCTCCTTCAAGGACCCAAAAGTGGGGTAAAGAGTGTTCAGTTTTATCCCGAACACCCCCATACTTCTTACGTGGGGGCAGAAGCCGACGATTGGCCGACTCTCATGATTAATATACAAAACGGCCGCACAGGAGGTAAAACTTGCAAATAACAGGAATTATATAATACAAATGACCTTGTTTAAACATTACATAGGACAACATGAATGTATTCATGGGAATATAATGTCCTTAGCACATTGCTCCGCTATAAGGAGGGATCCTTTCAGGACACTGTCATAATATAACTCGGGCTTGCGGTGCTCCTTCCCCTCAGGCGGTCCTTTGGTCATTACCTTTTCAGCATCCATCTTCGCCTAGTGCAACTTTGCGCGGGCGAAAGCCATTCGCGCACCCTCCATACAGACCGACTGCTTGATGACTTCAAGTCGAGATTAGGCACTTACAAGCCGCTTCACAAGACCGAAGTAGCTGCTGGGAATCGCCTCGGCAGGCCACAGTCGGATAATTAAATCCTTCATGGCTAGTTCGGCCGCCCTATGCAGTTCGATAAGCTGATTTAGTTGATCGGCAAAAGGCACCGGATACTTTGGTGCCAGATACTACGACTAGAAGAGCTTCTCTGGAGTGCTCTTTGCTCGGGCGTGGTAGAATTGTGCGGCATCAGATATGTTGCGCGGCAGTTCGGCAAACACCCTGGAGAAATCCGAATTCAAATTAGTAACATGATTTTCTCCCTTCAAATATTTGCTTTGAATAGAAAAAGCCTTACCCGCCAAAATCTCCCTCGCCTCCTGGATTCCCTGCAGGGCGCCCTAGGCTTCACCCCGGGCATCGCATGCGGCCTGACGAGCCTTGGTGAGTTCGGATTCTTTCTCCGTTAAACTTTGCTCCAAGGTCTCGCATTTCTTCACGGCCTCTTGGAGCTCTTGCTCAGCTTCCATAACCCTGGCCTCGTGCTTTTCACGAAGAGCCTACACTGTGGCTGCCTTCTTCTCGGCCTTGGCCACCACCTTCTTAAGAGCTTCGGCTTCGGCCGTCGCTCCTAGAGCACATAATGAAAAAAAATCGGAATACTCAATTATTCATTCGCGCTGAATGCGAACAAGGTTTTTTGCATACCTTGGTTATCCTCCAACTGCTTCTTCACTCGGCCAAGTTCTTCTTCGGCCCGCTCTAGACTCTGCTTCAGTCCGGAGACTTCCGCAGTATGAGAGGCCGCAGTCACTACAGATGCCTGCTTATAAAAAAAAGACGGAGAGGTACCTCAAAGTAAGTCTCCTGCGAACATATATTTGATCCTCTGTCCGGTTCTTTCTTTTGAACACCGAACAGTGTATCAGGGGCTACTATTTATACTATAACACTCTTCAAAACCTCACAATATACCTCAAAGCCCGTTATAAGGCTGATGCAGGCTTCATTCAGCCCGCTTTCAGCGGACTGGATCTTCTCAATCACCGTACCCATACGGGCACGGTGTTCTTTAACGATGGAGGCGCTCTTCAGTGTTGCTGATAAGGTATCCGGCACCTTTGGTTGGGCTGAGGTTGTCGGTCGAACAGGCGCACTCCCTTCTGTCGAGGGAGGTTGCCTGCCTGATTCCGGAGCCGTGTTGGTCTTCGGAACTGTGTCCGGCTGGGGGCCGAATTCGAGATAGCCCCCGCCATCGGTGTCCATGGGAGCTTTTTCCCCCGTGTGTCCGGTCGCCGAGGTTTGACCCTCTAGCGCCACCTTGACGGTCTTCCCACCCCCTCCTTGGCCTGGGTCCCTTTGGGACGATACCCCAGTGTGATCCACGTGTTTAGGGGAGGGGGCCGTCGGGGGTGTCCCGCTATCCATAGCATCCCAACCCAGTGAATCCTCTGATGAGGATTGTTCGGCGCGGGACCCGGCCGGACTGCAAAAAGACATGACGCAATGCGTTAGAATGCTGTATGATAATGAGTCTAGATATACAAACGTGTCCGGGCTTTATATACTCACGATTTCACCAGGAGCTGGACCCTGGGATCCCACTCCGGGCTGCTGTCGGCGGCGGTGGCGGATTCCTCCGGGAGGGGAGCCTTACCCTTCTCAGGCGACTCAGCCTCCAAGTGTGCGGAGCCCGTCCGTTTCTTCCTCCCCCTTGCTGGGGCGGGGTGGGGGGTCGACTTTCCTCCTCTTCCTCGTCCTCTCTGGAGGAAGAGCGGGCCTCAGAGTCTTCGGATATCATGTCTGAAGTGCCTTGGTGACGAAGGTCGCCCCTGGTTGCTTTGGCCTCTTTCTCGGCTTTCTTCTTCGGTGCCTTGTAAGGCGCCGGGACCAGCATCTTCGTCAGAAGTGGGCCGGCTAGTTCTTCTGGCAGCGGGGCCGGGTAGTAGATCCGCTTGGCCTTCTTCGTCCACCACTGGGAGAGTTGTGGAAAAACACATTAAGTATTCCCCTTGGATTACATAGATAAAGTGTATGACTTGCCAACATAGAAAGACTTACCAAGCTCTCGGGTTGGGACAGTTGGTGCCCGTGGTCCTCAGCCGAATCCGGCCACGATTTGCCGGACTTGAAGAGCACCTTCCAGATGTCTTTGTGCAATGAGCCAAAGAACCCTAGCAGGGTCTGGTGCTTGGTTGGGTCGAATTCCCCTAAATTGCAAGCCCTGTGTTGACAAGGGAGAATCCAGCGAGCTAGCATCACATGGACTATGTTGACAAGTTTGATATTCTTGTCTTTCATTCCCTTGACGCGCGCCTGAAGTACTGACAACTCATCTGGCGAAGACCAGCTCAGGCCCTTCTTGGGCCAGGACGTAAGCCGCAATGGAGCTCCGAGTCGGAATTCGGGAGCTATGACCCATTTTGTGCCGCGTGGCTCAGTGACATAGAACCACTGTTGCTGCCACCCTTTGACGGAATCATTGAAGGTACCTGATGGCCATGTGACATTGGGCATCTTGCTCACCATGGCTCCTCCGCAATCAGTGTGCTTGCCACTCCCCACCTTGGGCTTCACATTAAAAACCTTCAGCCACAATCCGAAGTGTGGAGAGATGCAGAGGAAGGCCTCGCACACGACGATGAATGTCGAGAGTTTGAGGAAGGAATTGGGGGATAGATCGTGAAAGTCGATCCCATAGTGATACATAATGCCGTGAACAAATGGGTGGAGGGGAAATCATAGCCTGCGGACAAAGTGAGGGAGGAATACAACCCTCTCGTGGGTTTCCGGAGTAGGGAAAATATGTCCCGCCGTCGGAAGGCGGTGGCCGATCTTCTTGGCCAGATACCCGGCCTCCCGAAGTTTCTTGATATCCTTCTCCTGGACGGCAGAGGCCATCCACTTGCCTCCCTCTCCAGATCCGGACATTTTCAGAGGGCCTTTGTGGGCGGAGAAAGCGAAATGCTTGGGTGCTGGAGCTCGAGCGAGAGAGAATGGATGAGCAGAGGAAGAAGGCGTGGGTGAAAAAGGGGAAGCCTTATCTCCTTATAAAGGCAGCAGGGATCATGCGCCTCCCCACTTACCTTGTAAACTTGCTTATTCCCCAAGCATCGTCTTAATGGTGCGGTTGGGTTACCCACACCCGTATTGATGAGAATCCCGTGATAGGGGGACACGATCTCTGCTTCGACAAGACGTGCCAGTAAAACCGCCTCGCAAAACTTGCGGTAACGGTTCGAGAAAACGGTTCGAATAATGACCGGGCCGCGGCGCGATGTCACGCTATGAAAAAGTTATCAGCAGATTAGACTCGTGGAATATTGTACTCTCTACGGTGGTATGTGGAATTTTTTTTGTAGAGCCGAACACGATTCTTGTGTTCAAGATCTACTTTGGAGTATTCGGAGAAGGAACCCACCTTGCAATGCCGAAGTCAATCTACGTGCCGGACTCATCGTCATTGAAGCCTGGTTCAGGGGCTACTGAGGGAGTCCAGGATTAGGGGGTCCTCGGACAGCCGGACTATATGCTTATGCCGGACTATTGGACTATGAAGATACAAGATTGAAGACTTCGTCCCGTGTCCGGGTGGGACACTCCTTTGCATGGAAGGCAAGGTTGGCAATTCAGATATGTAGATTCCCTTCTCTGTAACCGACTCTGTGTAACCCTAGCCCCCTCTGGTGTCTATATAAATCGGAGGGTTTAGTCCGTAGGACAAAAAACAATCATAATCATGGGATAGCTTCTAGGGTTTAGCCTCTACGATCTCGTGGTAGATAAACTCTTGTAATACTCATATCATCAAGATCAAGCAAGCAGGAAGTAGGGTATTACCTCCATAGAGAGGGCCCGAACCTGGGTAAACATTGTGTCCCCCGCCTCCTGTTACCGTTAGCCTTAGACGCATAGTTCGGACCCCCTAACCGAGATCCGCCGGTTTTGACACCGACACCCTCCCCCCCCCCCCCACACACACCGATAGTCGAACGTTGTAGGTAGGTATCCATGCCACGGAGAAAAACTGCACCTCTGCCCTCTCAAATTCCAGTTGGCCAGCCGCCCTGTATCTTTGACGTGGGCAAACAGAAATTCTATGGCACTCTTTATCGATCGCTGACCACACACTTCATCCATGTTTTCAATTCTATCGATATCTCACGTCCATGACTCTGTTTCATAGACATTGCATATGTTACGTTTTTCTGTTTGAGATATCATCAACACATTGCCTCTATTTCGCACAAACCATCTCTCTCACACCCACACACGTACGTACCTGCACCTAAAGAAGAGGTGCACGCAAGACACACGTACTCACGTCTCGTTCCCGGCCACACCCGCGCGGGTACACGGTGGAGTTCGTTTCTGTACGAAAAGGTAGCCCACGTGATAATTTGACGCGTGTAGCAGTTGTTTACTCGAAGGAGGGTCGGGTACCACGCCTAGACGGAACAAAGTTCGACTTGATGCATTAGTATTAAATAAAGTTATATATTCCACAATGGCACATACAAAATATAAAACGATTGCCATGGGGAAAATGGAAAATTGGGTTTGTCTCTCATCACACCATCTCACACAAGGCGGCGGTGGCCTCTCTCTCTCAGCGTTTGTCGTGGAAATATCACGTCAGATGTCCAAGCAGGAGGACTTAGTCGTGGAGCCATCGCAATGAGGTTAGCCTGAAGGGGTTAAACAGGACAAGGGACACGAGAGTTATACTAGTTAGGCCCCTTCGATGAAGGTAAAAGCCTACGTCTAGTTTGTGATGGGATTATTGGGGTTTCGATGTCCAGGGAGCAAACACGCTAGCCTGGGTCTCGAGTTGTTGTCTGTTGTCCCTGAACCGCCGCTGGGTCGTCTCTTTATATGCACAGGTTGACGCCCGGCCGGTTTACAGAGTCCCGAGGCCGACTCATACAAGTGGTCGGCTCGGTCTCTCCCTTTTCCTAACTCACAATACAAGTATACAACTATGGCGGTTTACCACTATGGGCCCTAATACGCCTCTGGGCTTGGGCCTCTAAGCTTCATCAGTAAAGTGCCATCTTCTTCTCTTCATGGACTTCAGTATGGTTGATCGTGAACCAGCCCCTCCTGGGCGGTTTATACTCAGTAGTTATATCCTCAACAGCATTGGTCAGTGATCCGGCTGCATCCCATCCGCCGGCAGAAAGGGAGGATGTGCATTGTCTCTCCGTTCGACGGTGTTGAGGCCCCAGATTGATTTGAACCTGTTCATGTCAATCTTCAACACTTAGAAAAATTCCACGGGCATCTTCTGATGATTCTTGTAAACCGCCATGTTGCCATTTCCCTGTAAATTTTGGTGAACCGCGGTGACATCATCTTCTATCACTACAGTAAATCGCCATGATGTCATATTCTGCATAAAAAGATACCCTTCATTAATTACATCCCGAAAATCAAGGCGACAGCTGCGCCCCCTTTTGCCGCTTCTAGCTCCTTGATTTTCGCGCCTGCCGTTTGTCCCTTTTTCTTTATAAATAGGGTCGGGGGTCTTTCCATTTTCCCCCCTTGCCTCTTGTCTTCCTCCTTGCGACCCGAAGAACTCCAGCGCCGCCGCCGCCGTCTGTCCTCGAATCTGCACCAACCTTGGCCGCTGCATCACCCTGTTCGGACCAGAGCTCCTGCGATACTTCGCCGCCGCTGTGTGGTCCTGGTAAGCTTCCTTCCCTTAACCCTAGATCTCCATTAGTGCTTCGTGTTCTTCCCTATTCATCGGCGTTCATCAATACTGGTTCACTTTTCCCTTGGCATCGCTACTGAATCTTATCTAGGCCCGATTGTTTTCTTTTGCGGCTAGATCCATAACCTTAGTCTGCCGCACCACAGCACCTTGCTGTTCCTGAAAAAACTCTATCTGGATCTTCTGTGTTCTTCGTAGCGCCATTGTAGGGCTCAGTAAAAGTTTCTTTTATTAACCTTGGTAGATCCAAAATTACACTGCCATATTGTGAAACCTGTTTCTGTAAATACTTAGTAGATTTCAGCTCTGCCTCTTCTGTTTAGGGGCGGTTTAACCTTTAGTAGTTAGTAATCCGCCGGATACCATTAGCCCTCACTTAAAACGCCATTCTGACTTCGACAGCAGTATCCGGTTCAACCTCCAAATTTGTTTCTTTTGAATTTCCCGGTTTAACACCGGTTGAGAGCATCTCAACATTGAATCTTAAACCAGCCTTTCGTATTTCTTTTACAGTTAATCCTCCAAAATGACTAAGCAATTCTCAGCTTGCAACTGGGCTCCTTCCCGGATCACAGAGACTCAAATTAATGTATATGTTGTAACTGGCGCTTTAGCCTCCAAGAATGTCCTTCATTGGCGAGTCCCTGGCCCTGAGTGCCCTCCTGAACCTCAAGACGGAGAAGTGATTGTATTTATGCAGCACTTAGACTGGGGATTCAGCCCTCCCGGATCAAAGTTCTTCCGGGATGTCCTTGCTAGTTTTCAACTCCATCCTCAGGACATTGGACCAAATTCTGTGTCCAACAAATGCAACTTCCAAGTATTCTGCGAAGTTTACCTTCAAGAGGAACCAACCATTGAGCTCTTCCGAGATTTCTTCCACTTAAACCGCCGCACCGAGTTCTCTGATGGCCTCAATACTAAACTTGGTGGCGTGTCGATTCAGAAAAGAAAAGAAGTTGATTTTCCTCACGCCAAACATCATAGCCATCCGAAAGACTAGAATCTAACCTGGTTCTATTGTCAAAACACTGCCCCTGCTGGAGAAAATCCTTTACCGGGTTACCGTGCTCACCGGCTCAGCAATGGCCATCCACCGCTTCCACGGTTCACCGCCAAGGAACGATAGGCCTTGCACCTAAACTCGCCAAGCTCCGGGCTCTCCTAGCCAACGGTTTGACTGGTGTTGACCTCGTTCACTATTGGGTTGCGTGGCGCGTCCTTCCTTTAAGCCGCCGCCCCAGATTGTTGCATGAGTACACCGGCAGTATCAAGGATCCTCAACGGTTTAATGAGATAGAAATGACTGATGATGAAGTCACCGAATCCGTATAGAAGATGCTAGATGAACCAATCGCTGCATGCAGCCAAACCAGGCTGGCCCCCTTTTACACTGCCAACAAACCGCCAGCGGTAAAGATTTTAACCTTGTGCTTTCTTTATCCGCCTCCGCTTTAACATTGTTATAATAAACCTTTGTTTTAATTTTTACAGGCCAATAGCTCCTTTTGGAAAAGGAAGGCTTCAGATAAACCAGCAAGGGCTCCTCGTGCCAAGCAAAGTTATAAAGAGAGCAACCAAGAAGACCGGTGAAACTGCTGATCCGCCCGAAGATATTGAAGATTCGGATCAAGAGGTAGAACTTGACTCCCTTGGCTCCTTTTTGATACATCTTATTAACAATGACTATTATCAGGATGATACAGAGGCCAGCGATGCTGATCATGTTGAGGTAATCTCCCTTTCCTCCGGTTCAGATCATGTGCCGGTTCAGAAATTTCGTCGTGCGGTTCGGAAAGTAAAACGCTCTCACCCACTTGCTCATTTGGATCGACAATTTTCTTTAAAGACACAGCACCAAGAAGGTCGTCGCACAACCCGGCACAGTGGTCAACATGTCACTTCCTCCGGTTTACCAGACACTCCACCCTGGAAGCGTCGTCCGGAGGTCTCTTCTTCTTTTAATAAGCCTTGTCCCTTGGCGGGTTGCTGCCGCTACCCACTTAATCCATCTGATTCAAATTATCAGGTAACTTCTAACTCCTCATCTGGCGACTCATCAACCATGCAATTGCCTCCCCTCAAGAACGTCGCTGGGTAAGTGTACTGCTTTTTGGTTTGTTTCTTCATGCGTCGGTTTATCATACTGATCTTTATTTTGATGTTGTAGTGCCAAGGCCCGATTGAGCAAGAAAGCCAAGACCAGCGGCCCCACTGACGATGTTGAACCGGAGAAGACCCCAGAAAATGCTGGTAAAGATACTGATGTTGTCATGGATGACTCTGCCCCGCAAGACCCAGCCACTGATGCCAATCCGCCGGAAGCTGACCCGTCCACGCATGTTGATCCATCCAGTCCGCATGCTACACCTCCAAGCTCATCTGCTGATCCACCGAGCCCAGCTGCCAATCCGCCAAGCCCAGCTGCTAATCCGCCGAGCCCAGCCAGAGATACCATTAATCCACCAAGTCCGTCAAAAGGTGGTGATGACATTATTATCACTGGCACTGCTTATACCGCCCTAGGCAATCCAGTTGCTTTATCGACACATACTGCCAAGGACGAATTTGCTGTTATGGGCAAGAGGAAGGGGAAGACCGATTTGTCAAGCTATGTTAATCTTTCTGCTCAGGATCTTCATTTTGGATTCTTGAACTGGCTTTACACAAGCCGAGATTATTAGGCCGGTTTGGTGAATCTGATGAAGGAATGCTATGAGGTAATCTTCCAAACACTTTCATCCTTATTCTGTACATTCACTGTATTGTAGCCCCCAAGGGCTGGTTTATCTCTTGAAGATAAACCGGGACTTTAAAGATAAAGAACACTTCGACTGAGTAGCCCCCAAGGGCCGGTTTATCTTTTGAAGATAAACCAGGACTTTTATATTCCATACTGCATTTTGTTAACTTCCCTTGCCTGTGTATTTTCTTGATCAAACACACATTATCCCCCAAGTGCCAAGATTAAAACTTGTATTGATCCTTGGGACTTCAAACAATCAGTAGTAAAGAAGCAATCCGCATTAGCCCCCAAGTGCCAAGTGTATAACTGGTTATATGCTTGGGACTTTAAAAATATTTAACATACTCCTCATCTGATTGTGGCAGGCTGATATAAATCACCAAGGCTCTCAAATTGCTGATCTTCAGGAGAATATCAAGTCTCAACAAGCAGAGACTTCCAAGGCTAAAGAGGAGCTGAAAGGCGCTTTAACAGCCATGGAACAGCTGAAGGACAATTTCAAGACTGAGCGTGCCAACTGGGAAACTGAAAAGACCGCACTGTTGAAGCGAGCTGAAGACGCTGAGTCATCCCTTAAACCGGTGGTGGAAAAGTTAACTGGGTTGAAGCGCCGAGTAAATGCCATGACTTCTGCAATATTTGGTAAATACTCTTGCCAAGATTTATTGAGTAACCATCTGTGAAATTTGCCGGTTTAACTTAAAAATCTTAAACCGTTGTAGGTGGCCACATTGCTCATCTGGGCTCTGACATGCAGATGAAGCTGAAGGCAGCATATACTGTAATAGAGCAACTGTATACCGGTGCCCAACGGGTTATCTGTGCAGCCTCATACAACAATCCGGCCCCAACATTGATCAAGGACACTCTAGCAAGGTTATCCATGACGCCGGCGCAGATAGAAGAGATGAAGCGATCCGCTGCCAGGGCTGGCGCTTTGTTGGCACTTACCCGAGCCAAAGCATGGATAGCTGACCTAGATCCGGTTGATATTGCCAAGGGCTTTCCTAGTGAACAAGAAAACGGGGTAGAGTTTGATAATGAAGCCCTCAAAGTTGTGACAAGGGAGATGCGTCCTCTGGCAAGTCAATTGGCGGCAGAGGCTAATTTGACTGTTCATCGGTCCTTCTACGATGACAACAACCAACGGATTAACACTGCTGTGGAAGAAGTGCAAAATCTTATCCCGCCAATCCGTAAGCACACTTACACCCCCGACGTTGATCCGTCCGAACTTATAAGTGAAGAGGCTGTCTTTCAAGCTTTAACCCGGATTGACTGGACCACCGTTGGCTTCTAGCCACTGGATGGGGAGGAGGAGGCTGAACCGATGCCAGATGATCCATCAACTTCACGTCAACATGGTGATGAGTCTTGATCCGGCAATTGGGTTGATGTTTCATAAACTTTGCTCTGTGGAAAGAACAATCCCTTATTTTGGGCTTTAAAGCGCCTTGTAATAGGCTAGTTGAAAGACTTTGATCTGCTGCCATCCTGCACTGAGATATGACTTTGTTTGATCCGCCCTGATAATTGCAGTACTTGCTTATGTACCTTTATAATATTATGTTGTCCTTATATCTGCATAACAAAAAATATGTGATATGAAATTATGCTGTTGGTTTACCAACTTATTTGTAGTAGGGGTGAATACCCAATTTTCACCATGCAATGCTGGTATTGTAAGAAGTAAAATTGGGTTGTGATGAACACCGGATGATCATACTGGCGACAGGTAGTCAAAGCCAGACCGGATTGAAAGATGTCGGTTCACCATTGATTATATGCTTGAACAGATGATAACTGTAAGCCACACCGGGTAAAAAAACACCGGGTTGAGATGAAGACATATAGCCTAGCCGGATCAAGAGATGTCGGTTACCTTAAAAGGTGACCAAATAAGGATAAAACATTCAAAAACAAAGCAAATAAAAACTTGTAGTCGAGGCTTTTTGAGGGCTGCCAGGCCCAAATTCGAGGCTTTTCGTGGGCTGCCAGGCCGCTGAGTTAAACCATTTGTCAAAGCCTTTTAAGATGGGCCTCCAACTAACCAATCATCGTTTTAACTTTGACAAGTTCAGGGTCTCAATGAGAGTAACTATCAAACATTCGGCGGGTCATGCCAGGATTACCTGGATAGGAGTGGCTTACTTGATGAAGGCAGGTTAACCCGGGGTTTTAGGTGAATTCACCAGGCTTCCAAGCTGTGGGTTGATACCCGGTTACAAGGGTCCTTTCAAACTCTTTGTTACTTTACATAAAGAGCCCCCAAGTAACTTTGTGAGTTGTGCTCAATGGGTGCCTATGTTTGAGTCATGCTAGTAGCAACAGATCTCCCTTTGGCCCCTTGGGTGTGAAGCTCCCAAGCTGTATGATAGCATAATAGCCGGTTTAATGGACAAGATGAGTCATCGCTTTGAAAGTAGAAGCCCCCTTGTAACCAAGAAATATTGGAAGAATGGCAGAGGCCTTGCTTCTAGAAAGGATGCCGGTTTATTATATTGATCATAATATATACATTGTCATAATATGTACATAAGAAGAGCCTATAACTCAGGTGTAGTAAGGCCGAAGGAGAGCTATGTTCCACGGCCGCCGGGTCTCCTCCTCAGAAGTGCGTGAGTCTTCTCGAACGTCAATGAGGTAGTATGATCCGTTGTGCAGATTCTTGCTGACCACAAAGGGTCCTTCCCAAGGTGGGGATAACTTGTGCATATCGGTCTGATCCTGGATGAGCCGGAGCACTAATTCGCCTTCTTGAAAGGTTCGTGTTTTAACCCGACGGCTGTGATAACGCCGCAGGTCTTGCTGGTAAACCGCTGAACGAGCCAAAGCCATATCCCGCTTCTCATCTAACAGGTCCAGTGCTTCTTGACGTGCTTGCTCATTGTCCGCTTCAACATAATTTGCAACCCGAGGCGAGTCATGACGAATATCACTGGGGAGTACCGCCTCTACTCCGTAAACCATGAACAAAGGCGTATAACCTGTAGATCGGTTGGAGTGGTGTTTATGCTCCATAAAACAGAGGGTAGTTCTTCCACCCAGCAACCCGGCGTCCGCTTCAAGGGGACCATAAGCCGGGGCTTGATACCCTTTAGAATTTCCTGATTAGCTCGCTCAGCTTGACCATTGGATTGGGGATGAGCCACAGACGCTACATCAAGCCGAATGTGCTCTTGTTGACAAAAATCCTCCATCTCCCCTTTAGAGAGGTTCGTGCCATTGTCCGTGATAATGTTGTGTGGAAAACCGAAACGGAAGATCACCTTTTTAATGAATTGAACTGCCGTGGCTGCGTCACACTTGCTTACTGGCTCCGCTTCAACCCATTTAGTGAACTTGTCAACCGCCACCAACAGGTGGGTCTTCTTATCCTTCGATCGCTTGAAAGGCCCTACCATGTCAAGCCCCCAAGTTGCAAACGGCCAGGTGATAGGAATCATCCGTAGCTCCTGAGCCGGCACATGAGCTCGTCTTGAGAATTTTTGACAGCCGTCGCACCATCTGACCAAGTCCTCAGCATCAACATGAGCTGTCAACCAATAGAAACCGTGACGAAAAGCTTTGGCAACCAAGGATTTTGAACTGGCGTGATGACCACAGTCTCCTTCATGGATCTCACATAAAATCTCACGGCCTTCTTCAGGAGAAACACGACGCTGGAACACACCAGAAATACTGCAGTTGTGTAACTCGCCATTGTGAACAACCATGGACTTGGACCGCCGGACTATCTGTCTAGCCAAAATTTCATCATCTGGTAGCTCGCCCCGGTTCATATATGCCAAGTATGGAATCGTCCAATCTGGAATAATATGTGAAGCGGCCACCAACTGTGCCTCCGGATCAGGAATAGTGAGGTCCTCCTCTGTAGGTAGTTGAACCGACGGGTTATGCAAGACATCCAAAAAGGTATTGGGTGGCACCGGTTTACGCTGAGATCCTAGCCGGCTTAAAGCGTCAGCTGCCTTGTTTTTGCGCCGGTCAATGTGCTCCACTTGATATCCCTTAAAGTGACCAGCCATAATATCCACCTCTCGTCGCTAAGCCACCATCAGCGGATCCTTGGAATCCCAAGTACCTCAAACTTGCTGGGCTACCAGATCTGAATCGCCGAAACACCGTACACGGCTTAAGTTCATCTCGTTAGCCACTCGAAGACCATGGAGTAAAGCCTCATATTCAGGTGCATTGTTAGTACAAGGGAACATTAAGCGAAGAACATAATGAATTTTATCACCTCGAGGGGAAGTAAGGACAACTCCAGCCCCCGAGCCCTCCAATTGCCTGGACCCGTCAAAGTGAATAGTCCAGTATGTACTGTCCGGTTTGTCTTATGGTGCCTGTAACTCGGTCCAGTCATTGATGAAATCCACAAGGGCTTGGGATTTGATGGCTGTGTGAGGCATATACTTCAAACCGTGTGGCCCAAGCTCAATAGCCCACTTAGCAAGCCGGCCAGTTGCCTCCCTGTTCTGAATTATATCTCCCAAAGGAGCAGAACTAACCACTGTGATGGGATGACCTTGAAAGTACTGCTTAAGTTTCCAACTTGCCATAAACACCCCATACAGCAGCTTCTGCCAATGCGGATACCTTTGCTTTGAATCAATGAGCACTTCGCTGATATAGTAAACCGGCCTTTGAACCGGGTACTCCTTCCCAGCCTCCTTGCGCTCCACCACAATGGCAACACTAATAGCCCGGGCATTAGCAGCCACATACAACAGTAGTGGCTCCTTATCAACGGGAGCAGCAAGAACTGGCGGTTCAGCTAACTGCCGCTTCAAGTCCTCAAACGCTGCATCAACTGCATCACTCCAAACAAAATTGTCGGTTTTCTTCAACATCTGATACAGAGGAATTGCCTTCTCTCCCAAACGGCTGATAAACCGGCTCAAAGCCACAATACGACCCGCCAGTCGCTGAACATCATTGATACACGCCGGTTTAGCCAAGGATGTAATTGCTTTGATCTTTTCTGGATTAGCCTCAATGCCTCTGTTAGACACCAGAAAGCCCAAGAGCTTGCCTGCCGAAACACCAAAAACACACTTAGCCGGATTGAGCATCATTTTATACACTCTCAGATTATCAAAGGCCTCTCGCAAATCAGATATGAGTGTCTCTGCTTCCCTGGACTTGACCACAATATCGTCCACATAAGCATGAACATTGCGCCCAATCTGAGTATGAAGACAATTCTGCACGCAACGTTGATAAGTTGCCTAGGCACTCTTGAGCCCAAAGGGCATAGATACATAGCAGAAGGCTCCAAAGGGAGTAATGAAAGATGTCTTCTCCTGGTCCTTAACTGCCATTTTGATCTGATGATAACCAGAATAAGCATCCAAAAAACTCAAACGCTCACAACCCGCCGTAGCATCAATGATTTGATCAATACGAGGGAGGGCGAAGGGATCAGCTGGGCAAGCTTTATTCAAGTCTGTGTAATCCACACACATACACCAAGTGCCACTTTTCTTAAGCACCAGCACCGGATTAGCCAGCCACTCCGGGTGAAACACTTCCACGATAAAACCTGCTGCCAGGAGCTGGGCTACCTCTTCTCCGATGGCCTTGCGTCGTTCCTTGCTGAAGCGGCGAAGGAACTATTTGACCGGTTTAAACTTGGGATCAATATTGAGAGTGTGCTCAACGAGTTCCCTCGGTACACCTGGCATGTCAGAAGGCTTCCATGAAAAAATGTCCCGGTTCTCACAGATGAACTCGATGAGCGCGCTTTCCTATTACGGATCAAGATTCGTGCTGATACTAAACTGCGTGGATGCATCGCCAGGAACGAAATCAACAAGTTTAGTTTCATCAGCCAGTTTGAACTTCAGGGTCAGATCATGTTCTGTAGAAGGCTTCTTCAAGGAAGTCATGTCGCCGGATCAACATTGTCCTTATAAAACTTTAACTCCTCCGTTGCACAAACTAATTCATCATATGCCGCATCTCCTTCCTCACACTCCAGAGCAATTTTACGGCTGCCATGAACCGTAATGGTCCCTTTGTGACCCGGCATCTTGAGCTGCAGATAAACATAACACGGCCTTTCCATGAACTTAGCATAAACCGGCCATCCAAATAAAGCATGGTACGGACTTCTGATTTTGACCACTTCAAAGGTCAGTGTCTCGGACCTTGAGTCATGATCATCTCCAAAAACCACTTTCAGAGCTATCTTACCAACTGGGTAAGCCGATTTACTAGGCACCACTCCATGAAAAACGGTGTTTGACGGTCTAAGATTCTTATCTGTCAACCCCATCCGCTGGAAGGTTTCATAGTACAAGATATTAATACTGCTCCCTCCGTCCATGAGTACCTTGGTAAACTTATAACCTCCCACCTGAGGTGCAACCACCAAAGCTAGGTGACCCGGATTGTCAACCCGGGGCGGGTGATCCTCCCTGCTCTAGACAATAGGCTGCTCAGACCAGCATAGATAACGGGGCACCGCCGGTTCAACAGAGTTCACTGCCCTTTTATGGAGCTTCTGATCGCGCTTGCACAAGCTAGTAGCGAAGACATGATACTGTCCACCGTTTAACTGCTTTGGGTTGCTCTGATAACCCGACTGTTGTTGATTCCGCTGATTACCTTGATGATTACCAGTTTGGTTGTTCTGATTGCCCTGATTATTCTGAAACCCTGAGCTTGAACCGCCACCACAGTAACCCGGCCCATGGAATCCTGGACCAAAACCACCAGGTGGACCCTGATCATACCGGAAAAGATCAGAGTTTTTGAATTCCCTCATGATGTGGGAATCCTTCCAAAGGTGTGTGGCCGGGGCCTCCTTTGTTCCTTGCTTTGGGCAGGGCTGGTTTAACAGGCGTTCCAGATTCATACCTCCACCGCGCTGGGGCGGTTTACCCCTATGACGCTGCATATTACCCTGCACATTGGTGTTTGCCACAAAATCGGAATTATAAGCTTTACGCTTACCAATGTTTCCCTGGCTCGCCTGGTTATGCTGTCCTTTCGAACCGACATTCTTTTTTCCCTTCTCCTGTTTCTCTTCATCAGAATTAGGGTCTTTGGTGTTATCAGAATCAGCATACTTAACCAGAGCTGCCATAAGTGTTCCCATGTCATTGCAGTGGCGCTTGAGTCGTCCCAACTTCATTTTCAATGACTTAAACCGGCAATTAAGCTCCAATGTCACGATCGCCGTGTCAGCATTGATATGGTCCAAAGAATGCAAAACTTCTGAAATCCGGCACACCCAATGAGTCATTGACTCGTTCTCTCCTTGGACACAGGCATCTAAATCCACAATGGACATAGGTTGTTTGCATGTATCTTTGAAGTTTGCTATGAACTTGGCCTTCAATTGGTCCCATGATCCGACGGAGTTGGCGGGCAAGCTTTTTAACCAAGTGCGGGTCGTTCCTTCCAACATCATGGTGAAGTATTTTGCACATGCCGCTTCATCTGCATCTAGCATCTCCATTGCCATCTCATAACTTTCAACCCACGCCTCGGGGGGCTGATCAGCGGTGTAGTTAGGCATCTTGCGCGGCCCTTTGAAATCCTTGGGCAGCCGCACATTACGGAGAGCCGGGATGAGACACGGCACTCCCCAAGAGCTGAAGGCAAGCCCTGTCCCTTGATCTATTGATGCTGTTGGCTGAACCGGGGCGGGTTGATGATGACCCGCGTACTATGCTGCTAAAGCGGCCTCCCTTCGCGCTCTGCCATTATCCACTACTCCTGAGCATTCTGACCACCGTTCACCGGATTAGCCCCTCGAGGCATATCTCGATGCCGCGCACTGCTTGACACGGCCGGTTCATCCATGTGCCTGCTATAACTCTTGCTCGGACGGGGGGTTGAATGTATTCTGTCTCGGCTGTAGGAATAAGCCTGTTGCTGAACAACGGCGGTTTGAAGAAGATCCCTAGCCCGTCGGGTTTCGATCGCTGCTAAGGAATCACTCTCCATCAGAATAGCCGCCAAACGTGACGCTACTGCAATCATGTTATCCAAAGGACTGGAAAAGTGACCCGGCGGTGTTGTGACATACTGTGGCGGGTTGTCCGTCCGTCGAGGTGGGTCCATCGCCCGTGGCTGATCCGGCGCCGCCCTCGGTGCCTCGGTCCGGTTTACTCCTGCCGGATTGCTAGGCCCAGCTCCTGGTGTGCTGAAGAGATTCAGACCCTCGTAAATTTGCGGCTGTCGGGACCGATACTTCCTTCTCATAACCTCGTTTGATTCGTTTTGATCCAACGTAAGCCGGTAATTCTGTGCTTGGATTTCCTGTGATCGGGCATTTAAAGCGGCCCGTTCTTCATCCATCTTGGCCTCCTCAGCCACCAGGTCCGCCTTAGCCTGAACTATCTAATCCTTTAACTTCCAAACATCCGCATTGTGCTGAACCTGACTCTCCGGAGTTACTGCTGTGGTCAACAGTGTCGTCCAATCGTCCAGTAAACCGGCAAGAACTTGAGCCGGGCGGTGCACCGGGCCTCTTGCCGCGGCTACCGATCTGGAGACCATTGCTGCTGTAGATGAAGATTGCATGGTGGGCTGCGTACCAACCATGAAGATCGCGACCCGGTTTGGCGGTTCAAGGGGATCCAGAATACTGTCGCCTTCGGAGCATCCACCGAACCGGCCATCGTGCAATTGGTATAGCGACTCGGTTTCGCCAGTGGACGATTCACCGTCTGAGTAGACGGTCATCTCACCGTCGGACACCGATTCAGATTCCGCGCCATGGATGAATCCTACGAATGCACGTTTCATGGCAGGCTGAACCCGGGCAGGACTTGCACGCTGAGCCGTCTCGACGAGGTCGGTGGAGATGTCCGGCTCAGGGCCCGGTTCGTCGATCTTGCCGATGAAAATGTGAATTCAGCCAAAGGGAACATGGTACCCGTACTCGATTGAGCCGGCCTCGGAGCCCCATCCTGCATCATCGATGTAGAGCTTGCCGCGACGACTCTTGGTCATCCAGCCAACCACGTACCCCTTGAGTCCTTCAAAGCTGCCCTTCAAGAACTCGAAACCATCGTGCGATAGCCGCACGGTGGGCGCCAACTGTCGTGGAAATATCACGTCAGATGTCCTAGCAGGAGGACTTAGTCATGGAGCCATCATAATGAGGTTAGCTTGAAGGGGTTAAACCGGACAAGGGACACGAGAGTTATACTAGTTCGGCCCCTTCGATGAAGGTAGAAGCCTACGTCTTGTTTGTGATGGGATTATTGGGGTTTTGATGACCAGGGAGCAAACACGCTAGCCTGGGTCTCGAGTTGTTGTCTGTTGTCCCTGACCGCCGCCGGGTCGTCCCTTTATATGCATAGGTTGACACCCGGCCTGTTTACAGAGTCCCGAGGCCGACTCATACTAGTGTTCGGCTCCGTCTCTCCCTTTTCCTAACTTACAATACAAGTATACAACTATGGCGGTTTACCACTATGGGCCCTAATCCGCCTCTGGGCTTGGGCCTCTAAGCTTCATCAGTAAAGTGTCATCTTATTCTCTTCATGGACTTCAGTATGGTTGATCATGAACCGGCCCCTCCTGGGCGGTTTATACTCAGTAGTTATATCCTCAACAGCATTGGTCAGTGATCCGGCTGCATCCCATCCGCCGGCAGAAAGGGAGGATGTGCATTGTCTCTCCGTTCGACGGTGTTGAGGCAGCACGTCCGGATCTGCGGTACCCGTCGTTCTCTCTGACCAAGCTCCGGCGCGGTAGGGCCTTCGCCACTTGCTCGCTGCCGCACTATGGGCAGATCCCGGCCACCGACGCCCTTCTAGTAACATCCCGACGACCCTTAGGTACAGCTTCCTTCGGCCTTGCTCCACTGCCCATCTTCCCTTGTTGATGCATGTGGATCTTCTTTAGTTGTTTTCTTAAATCGTATCTCGGCCGGCGTACTTTCCATCTTGCAATCTCGTCCTCAAACCATTTTTGATAAACCACCATGTGCTATCTTTCCCTTATTACATGGAATATGCTTCTTTTTGTCGGCGTATGTGTCTTTAGCTCGTGTTATTGGGAAGTAATTGTTTCCTTTCTACCTCCTTTTGCACACAGGTCTATCCATTTTCACCTTGTTGCTATTGCGACCTTTTGGTGAACTGCACAAATCACTTTTTTCTTAAGAGTGTTTTGTGTAGTTCCGCCAAAATGTCACACAGGCAACGTTTTTACATTTCTATGGGGCTGCGGAAAGGGAGATTGGTTTTGCTATCCTCCTCATCCAACTCCGTGCCTAATCTTCTCCAACAAGAAGTTAGTCCTGAAGAGAGATCGTAGAGGTGACCGGCTTCTATTTGTATGTGTTATGTTTCATCATCTAGTTCCACTATTATTGTAATCACACTGACTGGATATCTTTGCAAACAGGGATGGTCCGCTCGATTTAAGTGGAGCTGCACAAAATGATTGGATTGTGGTGTCCTCCATACGCCTCTTTTTTGGCTACGAAGCTGGGTGAAACTAGCTGCCAAGCAATGAACACTATGCCAAGGAAATGGAGCCATGCCTACGAACAGCATTGATCAATTATATATTTTCTTTATTTGTACACCTTCTCACAACTTTGTCTTCAGTTGTGATGTGAATATTGGCACTGATCAGCAAACCATTGAGATGCATTAGCCATGGTAGCCATGGTAGTTTCATTTGTATTTGATGGAATGTTGTAACGAGATAATCTTGAGGCAAGACACATGAATCCTAAGTAGAAACCTTTTTTTCCTGCGGGAACCAAAGTTGAAACCTTCATAACATCACACTACAATTTCATTAAAATTATGCGTACATATAAACAAATCCTGAAGGACTGATAGCAATGCCAGAAACAATTCAACTTCGTTTCGCCAACATGTTGGACATCCTTCATCCGGCTCCACCTGCCATGCAGCAATATTGAGTGCACAACACAACTGCAGGGGAAGATTCACCCCGGTCATTGCGCCACAGTAGTAATGACTAGTGAGCAGTCAAATCACAGAGCCCCACCTTCGCCACAGTAAGTTTCTCAGACAAAGCAACCATCATTTCTCTGTTCCTTGAATCCGCTGGTACTCCCATATTCCCATAGTAATAAGTTGCTCGGGCGAATCAACCATCACTTCACCTGTCCCACAGTAAGTACTAGTACCTCTCTTTTTTACTCTAGAAACAACCACACGCGAATACTGGACGGTAGCAGCACAGCAACTGAATCAAAAATTCTATAGTATGAGAATAACTTTGAATGTAAGCCATTGATTCACTCTATCAAATGGTCATAGGTGGAAAATCCAAACAAAACCAAGCATTGGATCAACTCTAGCACTCAGATTATTGCCGCCTGCTCAACCGCCTGCCCACCTAGCCCACCTATATATCCGCTCACGTGTGATGACCACAGGAGCTATCCATTCAAATTGTATGTTAAAAAATAAAGGTCGATAACTAATGCGGCACCTCGGGCCAACGCGGCCAGATCAGATTTTGCACGAGCAATTACACACCATGTTTCGTTGACATGTGGTCCCGTTCCAACATGTCAGTGAGACGACGGCGAGTCCTTTTCTACTAGTATTTTCGAACGGACGTGTAGGCCGGGGTGCCTCTTCGTGTACCGTGGCAAACTGGCAACCGTCCACCGACTCTTTGTCTTTCCCTCTCGATTTGGAACTGTTGTCGCACGCTCTTCCTCCCTCCTCCATTTGCCTTCACCCTTCCTTCTGCCATTGTTCGATCGTCTTCTCCATGGAGGGAACAGGCCAGAAACGACCCTGTTATTCGTGCCCCGATCTGAAAGATGACGTGGGGAGGAACTCATTGATCGGTGCGATGTCATCACCTCGGCTAGCATGGCAGGTTCGTTCAAGACCATTCTCGACTCAACTAATAACATCATTACAAGGAACCCAAGGGTCCAAGAGTGGTTTGATCTCCCCGATCTTCTTCGCCATGACACTACTGACTAGCGCGGGGACGACTGAGGCCTCGCCTTGTGCAAGTTGATGCTGCTTGATAATGATATGTATGATGTTAAGATGCCATCGCTTGATGGCAAGGATTGGGCAGGCGCAAATGGAGATTGGGTTGTCCATATTGGGTACAACTGCAAGTGGGAACTTTTGAATGTGTACACTTTTCACCGGGTTCCACTTCGAAAAATCTCAGCAGACTGCCCAGAGGTTGAGCACACCGGTATTCTATGCACGTTCAAATACGATCATGGTGACTGTCTTCAAAACATAGCAATCTGTCGAGTTCCCAACTGCTCTTGGAATTACAAGAACTATGAAGTTTTTGCTATCTTCGACAAGCTTGTTGCCGTCCTTCGTGGTTCGACTCGATGGATATTGCTCAAAAATCAGTTTCTATACACGGATGTGTACTGTGATGCATTTCAATACGAGGGTCTTGTGTTTGCTTCCACCACTCATGGCACTGTTTTTGCATGGGATCCTCATAGTTTCGGTACGTTTGTCTTCCACCGTAATTATAATTGTTTCATCCACATGCATGCGGGTTAGCAAGTTTCCCTTTACTAATTAACCTTCTTCTTGTGTTTCCAAGGTCCTGTGAACATTCCACCACCTATACTTGGAAATTTTTATAACCAAGGGGGAGATAACGATGGTGATGATCACGAGCATGAGGACAAGCAGGGCAAATATAGTGAGTGGCGCCTAACAACTTATTCCGATGGATCAACCCTTCTTGTCTGTATACAGCCCACTGCTGATGTTACTACTAAGGAAGCAGGTGTTGTCTCCCATGGTCACACTCTCAGAACCTATTCCAACACCCGTTGCATGGTATTCGGGATGGATACTAGTGTGCTAGCGCCAACACCTTCTCCCTGGTACAGTATTGATAGTTTTGGAGAAAACTCGCTCTTCCTTGGACAAAACTATCCAATGATGGTGAAAGGCGATCCAACTGCTGTTGACACAACGTTACTACCATTTATGAGAAGCAACTTTATCTATACCTCGGACATTTCGGTGGTTCCCTAACCTGGTACTGATATAGTAGGCCGCGTCAGCTTGGATGATCAGTCCTGCGTTGGTCTCGAGATTGACAATAGATGGTCCTTCCCAGAGAATCACTTGTGGTTCAAAGCAAGCGTTTCCAACGCCGAGGATTGGTTGAGTTGAAGTTCATTTCATTGCTTGTTATTTGTTGTGTGATGAAAACTTTAGTATTTATAATGTATCCTCGTTGTCGATGTGGGTTGATGACCTATTGTATGTCATAAAATGATATGCATGTGATAAACTTACTAAATTTATGAATGGCTTTCAAGTCGCTTCTCTGAGTGAGTGCTGCGACGAGGCAAAAAAATATTTTCCAAATACATAATTGTACGTGCATTGCAACAGGTTATCGGATGAGGCCAATCAACAATAGTACTACACTATTTGTACTAGCTTCGCATGCTTCGCGCGTCGGGCGGGTGTTTTTACTGTAGCTGCAAATCCCATCATCCTAGGTCCTCGGATGAGTCCAGTAGAAATTGCACTCTGATGTTTGGGTTCAAACTTTCAGAACTGCTGCACTATCTCTACATCTACGTATATGTAATACAACAAGTTTTAAACTTGAGACCAGCCACCCACCCTCACAAAGAACACATTTTAACCTAGCACAGACTCCAGGAAATTTGGCCACAGTGTGAGGTGGGCCATATGTTAATGTGTTCGCTGTATGTAACCAGCACCTTGAATCCTTGATACTACTACTATATAAGTAGTAGGGTAGTAGGGTGGAATGGGCCAGAACAAGCATTCACGTCCAGGAGTACGGCACACGCCACCAGCACGACTTCCATCTGACACCATATTTCTGTGAGTCCGTGCTACAGCAATCTCTTCAACCTCGTCATTTCTCTAACTTAGCCATCATGCGGCGGGCGAGGTGGGGGTTTGCCAATAGTCGGTTTCCTCAACTGCGGTCCCACTTGTAAGGCCAACTCCAATGCACGACCTCAAACGGACCTCCGTTTTGCCCGGATTCTATCCATTCGGGTAGGTCAATGGGGTCGTGTCCGGGCCATTTCTCGGATGCGGTGGTTGTGCGCCGAACGCACAGACGCATCCTGGCCGCGTACATTTTTCTTTGCAAACACATATCTTTTTTTTCATCATTGATTTTTTCGTACATGGAAATACATCACCAAAATTTTGACTAGAAAACCAAGACCAAAGAAAACAAGAACCACACGAATACATTTTAGAAGATATCCAACTTCCATAACTGCTCCTGTAAGTTGGATTAGTGCCTTCTCAATGCATTCATTGTTGATCTGCGGAGGCTCGATCTTGCGTGCTTCTTTCTTCTTCGAGTGTAAAGAGGTAGACGTTGCTTCCTTGCCTCTAGTCTCATGTCTAGCCACTATTCTATCAACAAGTGCAGTAGTCTCATCTCTAGCCTCTATGCTAGCTAAAAGTGCTAGAACATCTACTAAATTGCGCTCTATCAATATATCGATGTACTCTTCTTCCCAATACCAAACCTTACATCCATTCTACACAATAAAATTTTAAGTTAACACAACTAGTCTAATCCGAGAGCACAACAAAAGATTTGGTCGGGTTCTTCCTCCTTTTGCCGACACGTGGGACATCCAGCATCCAGGTCGTGTCATGCAAGAAAATAGAGTGGTAGTTGAAGCCACATGAAGTGTATCTTGGGTTAAACTGTAAATAGAATCTTAATACTCTTGAGTAACTCCAAAAGCGGCCACCGAAGATATTTATTGGATTTGTTTTCCATCACCAGCACATGAACGTGAAAGATGTGCAGGTTCAGTGGGTCCTCTTGCGTTTTCACTGACATGTGGGACCGCATATGAGCAAATAGACGATGGGCTCTGCACATCTGCTGGCTGGCTGAGAAGAGAGATAGAGGAGGGTTGAGCACGGACTCCAGAAAATTTGTTCTATGTAACCAGCACCTCAATACTCGCGTGTGGTTGTTTCAAGAATAAAAAAAAGGAGGTAACCCTACTTATGTTACTCCCACTACGCCTAGCCTAAGTTTAGTAGGTGACCTTGTGCTTGGCTCTTCGCCTCTTCCGGAAGTCGATGGTTCTACAGTAGTACTTCTGGCAATCTGACGCCAAATGAACTGTTGCACGTCCACCGCTTGTAAGCAAAAGTTTCTCCTCGTGCTGCGAGCCACCGCGCACGCGTTGGCAAGGGAGAAGGCATAATCAAGCTTCTCGTCATTCTGCGAGTTGACGGGACACATCAAAGTTATTTAGTACGTACTCTCTCCAAAAAGGGCTGACCATGTCATGGCTACCATCCCGTGCTCCGTCGTTGAGTACATGCACTATTCACGTGTCATCGAGGAGAAAAAATATTGCATAGTAGGTGCCATCGAAGTGCACAACTCACTTATGCACTGCTTATCTGATTATCTCCATTTTCTTGCATGACACATGCACCTTGATGCTAGATGTCTCGCGTGTCGGGAAAAGGATGAACAAAGCTCACGTAAAAGAAAAGAGTTGAAGAACATAGATTCCCGACGACCGAGAAGGAGCAAGGAACCTCACGGTGGAGCGTCTGCAAGAAACCTTGCGTGTTTTCCCTTGTTTTTTGCCGCCTGCCCACCTATAAACAAATAAAAGAACATGAAGTCTTCGCTAACCACTAGAAATGATACATCAGGATGCTAAGTTGAAGATGTTTTATAGTTTATATTGATAACCACACAACAAGCCACGCATGTACAGGACGCATGCAGCCACGCATGTACAGGACGCATGCAGCCACGCATGTACACACGCCAACGCACTAACTCCATCCGATCCAACTCATGCACATACGCGCACAACATGGAGCACACAACACACGTACACAACACGTGCATGCACACACACTTAGTCATAGAATGCACGTGAATAACACATGCATGCGCGCACACTCAACTGCATGGAGGCGTGCGCCATCTATGGCGACGTCCAGTTTGTCGTGCTACGGGGAAGCTCGCACACAACGGCGTCTATGCATCTCTTGCAGCACCTCTTTGCCGTCATTGCTCAATGACTATTTGGACACGAAGACGACCGCAGCCTCGGCCATAGAGCTAGCACCGATGGAAAAACACGCACGCTCCACGCACACGAGCACGTACGGAGTGCCCACGACGTGGTGCGTACCTAGTCGCCTCTACTCCTTCTGCGCACGTTGTCTATCAAGGCGGCTGCATGCCTAATGATGATGTGGGTGAGATCTTCTAGGACTTAGATGATGACGAGGAAAATTATGAGACACAAGGTGACGTACACCGTCAAGGTCCACGGTCAAGGGGGTGCTAAGAGCTAAGTGCTTAGATGTGCTTAGATGAGGTGCTAAGTGCCTTAAATGGCTTAGTAACTCAAGTCTTCAATGCATAGGTGCTTAGTTTATTGTTGCTAAGATTGCTTCATTTAATTAGCTATAGACTCAAAACTGTCTTTCCACCATTTCTTCCTACGGTCACCAAACTAGTATCTATCTTCTTAATTAACTTGCCACATCATATTTTATGCCTACGTGGCAGGCTTAGCAGCTATACATGGTGGAGCACTGGGAGAGGCCAAGGCTGGTCATAATGGGGAGTAACTTATACTGTAACATATTACTATGTTACTCTAAACATCTCTATAAACAGGAAAGGAGGGAGTAGTAACATAGACTAGTGTCATATGCAGAGTATGGGAGCACATGATATTTCCACATCCAGACCGATCCCAAGTTGGCTTCTAACCTTCTTGGCCCAACAAAAAACCCTCCCCCCCCCTCCCGCGCGCGCTTCCCGCCCGGCGCCAGCTGAGCCCGCTGCTCCACATTGATGGCAAGTCAGGGCGACGCGCCCTCTCACTGCTTCCACCATTGAAGCGGCGCGCCGATCGAGGGCACTGCCCGCTGCACGGCCGGCATTTCAGACTACACAGTGGAGAGTAACTTTAGAGCAAGTACTACAATTAGATGACATAAGCAGGCTATAAGGATTTAAATAAAGTATTTGTGCTTAGTTGAAAGAGAGAGAAGATGAGAGAGAAGAGAAGCGGATTGTAAACTTGTAGCCAGTTGTAGCAGGAGCCCCAACATACTTTGTGAGACAAAAGGTGGGGCCATTATTAATGATATAGTTTTTATACTAAAGGGACTAACGGACGCCTTCATTACTTCGTTTTTTGAGACAAACCTTGGTGGGGCTATTATTGACTTGGACGTGGGGTTTGGGGGCCAAAGGCCTACTATTATACTTGGTCTTACTCGCATGATCGACCTGACATGCTCTAACCTAGCCGCTGTTGTATCATATGGTTTCGCACCGTTCTAGATCTTAGCGCCACCATGCAATTCTTCTCCAGCCCACCTTCCGGCATGCACCACGAGAAGGGACAACAGTCCTCCGAACCCCGCCTTTCGTGATCCTGTACGAGAGAGGGGCGATCAGGTTTTTGGGGAGAACACTCCTGTGACTGCTGCCAGCGACGACTTCCTCAACGACAGCCTTCTTCCCCGACCTCAGTAACCTCTTCATCAACGACATGAGTGACAACATCAACCACAGCGGTTCTGCTCCCGCTATACAGTATGTGATTCTGTCCTCCTTGTTTAGTCTGCATCATTACTTTGATGTTTGCAACTATTGTCATGCTCTATTTATTGCTGATCCGGATTAAATCTCATAGTAAATTGCTCATATATTCAACAATCCAATCCAAAAACCTGATTATAGGAAATTTACTCCGAGTGGTTTTGCTGCGCTTTTGAAGCCACCTACTTTTAAGGGGGTGCAATATAAAAGGTGGCGCACAAGAGCAGTATATTGGTTTCAGATCATGTACTGCTATGACGCCACTAAGGGTAAGCCTGAGGGCGATCTTAATCCTACATAGCAGGAAGCTTTTCAGAACATGGATACCCTCTTAAAAGCCGCCCTGCTGAGTGTTCTTGATGATTCCATTGTGGATTCATATATGTCGTTTGACAACGGCAAAGACATGTGGGCTGCGCTCGAGACCATGTTTGGGCCCTCGGGCGCTGGCAACAAGTTGTACGTCATGGAGCAATTCCGTGACTACAAGATGACCGATGAGCGCTCTGTTGTTTAGCAGACTCATGAGATACAGTCACTCTCTAAGGAACTTGAGTACTTTAAGTGTGTGTTGCCGAACAAATTTGTTGTTGGGACCATCATTGCCAAGCTTTCACCTTCGTGGAACGATTTTGCTACTTCTCTGAAAAACAAGAGACATGAGTTTTTTGTTTTGGATCTCATTAGCACTCTTGATTTTGAGGAGAAGGCGAGAGCAAAAGATACACGTGCTCGGGTCGCTGAGGGAGCTTCTAGTGCCCACATGGTACATGAGAAGAACCTCCAGCCCAACCAGCCCCAAAACAACAAGAACAAATCTCAGGGGAAAGGCAAGTTTGATGCAAAGAACAAGCCGTCACATTCTACCAACTTCAAGAACAGTTCTCATAACAGGAAGGGATACAAACCTTAATTTTGTAGCACCGCACAAAATTTATATGGCTGCATCTACCTGCTGTCAGCTAACCTCATGGTGCTCCAAGTATTCCTACATTCGTAACTAGGTACAATGACCACCGCAAGATGAAATTAGCTTATTTGTACGTTGACTTGCTAAATGCAGTGCGTAACGATCCTGTCATGTGTGGAGGAGCAAACAAGTAGTGCAGCCAAAGGTGGAAATCAACCAAGGACTTATGAAATTATATATAATCTTCCTCAAGCAGGTCAGTATCCCCTTCGTCCAGATGATTGTGTTTTGTCATGCCGAGCTATTAATATGTGCTACTGTTTTGCAACACAGTTTAAGTATAGCTACTATTTATCTATCTTTTCAGATTCAGGACAATGAAGATGATTTAAGGGGAACTGCACAATACGGACTCATGTTGAGTCATCTCTATTGCCTCATGTGTTTGCTGCAAATGTGTCGGCATCAATTGCAAGATGAGGCAGCTAGCTAGCTGTGGAGTTGCCAACATTCTCAAAGTGCTCGCAACATTGAGAAGAAACAAGCATGCCGAGGAAATTAATGCATGCGCAGGGAGGCCCTTTGCTTAGAGAAGCATCTATCGATTTTCTTTATTTCCACACCTTCTCAAAGCTTTGTATTGGTTATAGTATGGTGTATCATTGAGATGCATAAACATGCTGAACTTTTGTTCTTCTGAATGTTAGTAACAAACCAGGCACATGTAGTGGCCGGCGGGCACATGCATCCTGCATGCATGGCCAGTCAGCCAAGTCCACGCGCCAGCTCCATTGCAGCAACGCAAAAGAAGAGAGCGGTTCTTGGGGAAAAGCGAGTAGTTAGTGCAACGGGCCTTATAAACACGAACATCTCTCTCTCCCGCTTCTGTCTCCCCCCAATTCCTCCCGCTCCCCTATCTTACTCATTCGTCCAGAAAACCGCCGCCCACCTTCTTCCTCACTCGTACAGAAAACGCCTACTCCTGTTCTTCCACTCCTACAGAAATCCCCATCCCTTTCTTCCCCACTCGCACTGCCACTAGGCTCGTCTCTGCCTACTCTTCTCAAACCCGTGAGCTCGGCACGACGCCCGCAAGGAAAATGGAGTCGGTTGGCCCAGCGCCAAGAAGATGAGGCTCCCGCCAGCGGCGACACCGGTTGTAGATCCCGCACCCGGTAGCACGGGGAGAAGCGACGAGCCCCCCCCCCCCCCCCAACCCAAATCTGAGGAACCGGTAGAATCTTCGGTGGACCGCATCAGCGATCTCCCGGACGTCATCCTTGAGGAGATCATCTCACTTCTCCCCACCAAGGATTGTTGTCGCACACAAGTCCTCTCAACTCGTTGGCGCCCTCTATGGCGCACCGCCAGTTGATACGTCTCCGTCGTATCTACTTTTCCGAACACTTTTGCCCTTGTTTTGGACTCTTACTTGTATGATTTGAATGGAACTAACCCGGACTGACGCTGTTTTCAGCAGAATTGCCATGGTGTTGTTTTATGTGCAGAAGATAAAAGTTCTCGGAATGACCTGAAACTCCACGTAACACCTTAGAAAAAACAATAAAAAATCCTCGCCAAAGATGAAGACCAGGGGGCCGACACCCTGCTCACGAGGGTGGGGGGCGCCCCCTGGGCGTGCCCCCCTACCTCGTGGGCCCCCTGGTGGCCCTCTGACGCTAACTCCAACTACATATATTGGCTTTCAGGGAGAAACAAATCAGAGAGAAGAAATCATCGCGTTTTACGATACGGAGCCGCCGCCAAGCCCTAATCTCTCTCGGCAGGGCTGATCTGGAGTTCCTTCGAGGCTCCGGGGAGGGGGATTCGTCACCGTCGTGATCATCAACCATCCTCCATCACCAATTTCATGATGCTCACCACCGTGCGTGAGTAATTCCATCGTAGGCTTGCTGGACGGTGATGGGTTTGTAAGTGCATCTAGTGCCCCTTAGTGATTTTGGTGTATTGAAGACTTATAGGTTAAGTAACTGATGCGTTTTTGAGTGTACACAGGTTTATAAGTCTATGAGGAGTTTGATATTTACAGAGAAAGTCGACCCCTAAAAATGAAGTTCTTCGACTGAAGACTTTGATATTCCGAAGACTTTCTGAAGACTTTTAAAGTGAAGAAAATGGTGTGACCTTGAAGACTTGGTATTCACTTGAGGAATATGGAGCGTGAAGAATTTTGTTTTCGTAATTTCATTTTCTCTTTATTGAGTCATAGGAAACACCGTACTGTTAAAGGGGGTCGAGGAAATACTAAGGAAAAATTTCCATGTGATGCTCAACTCAAAATCCTACACCTACCAATCCCTTTGAGTGAATCCATTGGAAATCTCATACAGTTTAGTCAAATTCTTCAGTGACAGAGACGCAGTTCTTCTGGTCACTGATGACTTTGCTCTAACTGAGGAGTTAGGAATTCGCCAGTGCGAATTGCCTACACAGTGAGGAACATGATAGCCCTGAGGAATTTGAGAGTCAAATTTCCGACCGTTGCTGTGCTGCGCGCCGGCTGTCCAAAATATCTTATCCACCTAACGGTCATATCATTGAAGGGCATTTATGTCTTATCATGTCGGGCTGCTCCCTAGGCTATAAATAGCCGCCCCCTACAACCACTAGCTGGTTGGCTGCTCCGAGAGAACTTGACACTTGTCATCTGAGAGCAACCCATCCACCGAGGACTTTGAGCGAAAATCATCGAGTGAGGAAAATCCAAAACCAACCCCCCACAAACCCAAAGTGATTGAGCATCACTGAAGAAATTGATCCTGCATGGTCCGACGCTTATTACCTTTGAAGACTGTGCTTCTTCCAGACGGTTAGGCGTCAAGGTCTAGAGCATCCAAGAGGAATTGTGGATCACCGAGTGACCAAGTCTGTGAAGGTTTGGAAGTCACCTGAAGACTTACCACGAGTGATTGGACGTGGCCTGCGTGGTCTTAGTTCAAGGAGAATACGGTGAGGACTGGGTGTCCTGAGTTGCGGCTCAGAGACTGGGTGTCCGGGACTGTGTGTCCTCGAGTTTAAATACTCAGCCGCTCCAACCAGACGTACAACTGAGACAACAGTTGGAACTAGTTTACCAAATCATTGTCTTCACCAACTAACTGGTTCTATTTCCTCAACTCTTCCATTTCCTCATTATTGTGTTAACTGTTGTTCATATCTGTGCTTGAAGACTTTGACTGAAGACTTCCACAAATTCCTCAGTTCAATTTCTTCAGTCTGTTTGTCTTCATCTTGTTATCCTGTGTTTACGCTTTCTGTACTCTGTGTTAGTCTTCATTTCATCATGATGACTATGTTTGTATCCTGTTATATTTACTTCTGAGTACTTATTCCACTGCAAGTAGTTCTTCGCTAAGGAATTTCCTCACCAGCAAATTCCTCAGTGAAGAATTCATAAAAATCGCCTATTCACCCCCCCTCTAGTCGATATAACGCACTTTCAATTGGTATCAGAGCAAGGTACTCCCTTGTTCTGTGTGATTTTGGTTTAACCGCCTGGAGTTTTAGTTATGTCGACCGCAGGTATGATCAAGGTCTCGGCTGGGTGTCCTACCTTTGATGGAATGGACTACCCCTACTGGAAGAACAAGATGCGAATGCATCTTGAGGCAATTGATAATGATCTCTGGTATGTTGTGGAAAATGGTGTCCCCTCTGTCACTCCCACACTGAACGCTACCGATGTGAAGAGATTCAAACAACTCGATTCTCAAGCGAAGAATATCATATGTGGCCATCTGAGCAAAGGACAGTATGGAAGAGTGAGTGCTTTGGAAACTGCTAAGCTTATCTGGGATAGGCTGTCCAAAGTAAATGAAGGAGTTTCAACTCAGCGTGACTCTCAAGTCGATGTTCTTCGGAATCTCTTCAACCGCTTCAAAAGACTCGACAATGAGAATGTCCAACAAACCTTTGATCGCCTCACTGACATCTCAAATGAGCTTCAAGCCCTCGGTGCCACTAACATCACTAATCATGAAGTTGTGAAGAAATTGTTGAGATCGCTTGATTCCTCATTTGATACTCTGGGACTGATGATACAAGAACGTGCTGACTACAAGTCGCTTGATCCTGCTGATATCCTCGAAAGGCTAAACACTCACGAGTTCTAGCTTGCTGAAAACAGAGATCTCTATGGCTCAAACTATGGCAAACCACATGCCCTGAAGGCCAAGGTTGCGTCCGACTCTGAATGTGAGGATTCTGGTAGTAGCCTTGGTGATCTTGAAGAACTGAGCCAGGATCTAGCACTGCTTGTGAAGAAATTCCAGAAGTTCACAAGACGTGGTCGCTTTGGAAAATCCTCAAGAGGAAATGATTCCTCATCCAGTGACTATAAGAGAAGACTTTGCCACAAATGCAAGAAGCCTGGTCACTATATTCAAGATTGTCCTTAGTGGGAAAAGGAAATGAAGAAGAAGAAATACAAGGATTACAGTTCTGATGATGCGAAGAAGAAGAAGAAATCGTCAAAATCTTCATCATCAAAATCCTCAAAGTCTTCATCTCACAAGAAGGGCAGCTCCAAGAAGGCTCGGGCATTCATTGGCAAGGAAATGGACTCTGAAGCTGAATCTAAGGAAAATGATGAAGAGGAGGAGTCTGAAGAATCTGAGTCTGGTGTGGCGAGTCTGGCCGTTGCTACTGCTTTCGTCAGCAAGTCCATCTTCAACACTGAAGAAACTGACTCCATCGACAAGCCTGATGAAGATAATGATGGCTACGCTCCCACCTATTGCTTCATGGCAAAAGGTGCTAAGTTACTCAAATACAACTCCTCCAACTCTAGTGAAAATGAATCTGATGAGGATCTGAAGCCCAGCTACTCTAAACTTGCTAAAATTGCTGTGAAACAACAACGGGCTCTTGAAAAGGTTCAAAACATGCTAGATAAAAGTGATGATATGTTGGGTGAAGAAATGGATCGCACTAAAGCCTTGACTGAAAATCTTCAGAGACTTCAGTCTAGGTATGATAACCTTCAAGGTCATCATAACTCTCTCTTGTCTGATCATGAGAAACTTTCTAATGAATTTCTTCAAGAAAAGCAAGATCACGAGAAGCTTTCTCTTGAAGCTCTTCAAAGAAAGGAAGATCTTGAAAAGCTAAGAGTGTGTTATGAAGATCTTCAGAAGGAGCGTGATTCATTACTAGCTCAACAAATCAGCGCTTCTCAGGAAGAATTTGTTCCTCCATGCTTAAAGTGCATTGAACCTGAATCTGCTAATTCTTCACCTGAATGTTCAAATGCATCAAATGTTGCAAATTCTTCATCTGCCTCTGCTATCACTAATTCCTCATCTGAGGACATTGCTAGTATCACTGACAATGCAGGGCTGAAGGAATTGTACATGACAGGCATGTACAAAAGCCTCAAAGGGCATCAGACACTTTGTGATGTGCTCAAAAAGCAGATCCTCAACAGAAACCCTAGGAAAGAGGGTATTGCCTTTGAGAGGAAACTCAATGCTGATGGAACATATTGGAAGCCTGAGCAGTACCCCAAAACCTCATGGATTACTGCAAAGGGACCTCCAGTTGATCCATCTAACTTATCTGGCTTCACATGTGAATCTCCTCATTCTTCTGATGAGTCATTTGACTCCAACTATAAACTGTTCAAAAATCAGAATGGTGAAGTATTTGCTAGATATGTTGGCACTAACTGTAGGAACGGTTCCCCTATGAAGAAAATCTGGGTTCCCAAAAGTTGTGTTGAAAGTCTTCAGGTGAATGTCCTCATGACACCACCTGTGAAGAACAGGAACCCCAGATCAAATTCTTCATATGGACCAAATTCTTCATATGGATCAAATTCCTCAACAGGATCAAAGTCCTCATATGATTATCATCGTGCCAACAACTCTGTCTCGCAGGGTAGAGCTAAGGGCTATGAATATGGGCATTATTCTTCAAACCATTATGTTCATAAGTCCTCGAAGAATTACTCTGCTTATTCATATGCTTACCCTAACCCCTCTTATGTGAAGCGAAATGGTTTGGCATCTTTGCCACCTTTCTCACACGGTGCTCGCAGGATGATGAACTCTTTGCCACCCCTCCAGATATGGGTGGTGAAGAAAAAGAACTAATCTCTTCTGCAGGGTCAGGTCTCCAGACGTGCTTTAACGTCTGAAGAATTTGCTGGGGACCTGACGAAACTGCCTGAAAGGACGCAGGCGAATCATGATGAAATGAACTTTCATTTCACACGTCCTCATACTGCTATATCTATTTACTGCTTGATGAAATTCATCTGATGAACTTGATATCATATTCTTCACTGATGAAGCATATGAGATTGTAAGATACACTAATTCATCTGCAGGATGATCAACCCAAAACCACTGAATGGGTCCTTGATAGTGGATGTACAAATCACATGACTGGTGACAAGAATCTATTGATGGATGCTCCCTTATCACCGTCACCTCTGAAGCATATCATCTTTGCTAACAAAGGCAAAAGTCAGGTATTGGGTCTTGGTAAGGTTGCTATCTCTAAGGATAAGCACATGGACAAAGTCATGCTTGTTGAGTCCTTAGGATACAATCTCATGTTAGTCTCAATGCTTTGTGATCTTGATATGGTTGTTGTCTTTGGCAAATATCGTTGTGTTGTGATTATGGAAGCTGACAATTCCAAAGTCTTCGAAGGCTTTAGGAGAGGAGATCTGTATATTGTTGATTTCTCTACAGGACCACAACCAGCCGTGTGTCTACTTCCAAAAGCTTCAGAAGGCTGGCTATGGCATCGACGACTTGGTCATGCAGGCATGAGGTATTTGAACACGCTTGCGAAGAAGAAGCATGTCATTGGCATTGAGAATGTCAAATTCCTCAAGGATCACTTATGCGGAGCATGCGAAGCTGGAAAGATGACCAAGGCCAAGCATCCAGCGAAGACTATCATGACCACTACATGTCCATTCGAATTGCTTCACATGGACCTCTTCGGACCTAATCATTATTCAGCAGTCACTAATGATGCATCTCTATATGGTTTTGTCATTGTTGATGATTACTCTCGATATACATGGGTACACATTGTTACTTACAAACATGAAGTGCAGGAAGTCTTCAAACGATTTTCCTCGAGGGCTTCAACCAACTTTGGTGTGAAGATCAAGCATATCAGAAGTGACAATGGAACTGAGTTCAAGAATTCCGGTCTTGATGCCTATCTTGATGAACTTGGTATTACTCATGAGTTATCTGCTCCCTATACTCCTCAGCAGAATGGCGTCGTGGAGCACAAGAACAGAACTCTTGTTGAGATGGCTCGCACTATGCTTGATGAATACAAAATGCCTCAGCGTTTTTGGATTGATGCAATTGATACTGCCTGCCACATCATCAACAGAGTATATCTTCACAAATTCTTCAAGAAGACTGCCTATGAACTCCTCGCTGACAAGAAACCGAATGTGAGTTATTTCAAAGTCTTCGGTGCTAAATGTTGGATTAGAGATCCTCACCACAACTCTAAATTTGCACCGAAAGCACATGAAGGTTTTATGCTTGGTTACGGAAAGGACTCGCACACCTACAGAGTCTTCAACATTGTTCTTCACAAGATTGTTGACACTGTAGATGTGTGGTTCGATGAAACTAATGGCTCGCAAAGAGAGCACCTACCTTCTGTGTTAGATGAACCAGCACCTGAGGATGCTATCAAGCTCAAGGCAACTGAGGATGTCATTCCTACTGAAGAATCTGCTGAAGAATTCATTCCTATTCGTGAAGAACATCGAGCTGATGCACCTGAAGAACAAGATGAGGAAAATGGTGCTGAAGAAAATGCTGATCAAAATCCTCAGCGACAACCAACTCATCCACGCGTTGCAAAAGAAGTGCAAGTGGAGAAGATCATCGATGACATTAGCGCACCAGGTCCTCTCACACGCTCAAAAGCCTCACACTTATCTAACTTTTGTGAGCACTATGCTTTTGTCTCTATCACAGAGCCCACTAAGGTAGATGAAGCATTTCTGGAGCCGGAGTGGATTCAGGCTATGCAAGAAGAATTACATCAGTTCGAGCTAAACAATGTCTGGGAATTGGTCAATCGCCCAGATCCTCGCAAGCATAATATCATTGGCACAAAGTGGATCTACCGCAACAAGCAAGATGAAAATGGCCTTGTGGTGAGGAATAAGGCACGACTAGTAGCTCAAGGCTACACATAGGTTGAAGGAATTGATTTCGATGAAACTTTTGCACCTGTTGCTAGACTTGAGGCTATTCGCATTTTACCCGCCTATGCTAACCATCATGATATCATCTTATATCAAATGGATGTGAAAAGTGCATTCCTCAATGGTAAGCTTGAGGAAGAAGTATATGTTGCTCAACCCCCAGGTTTTGAAGATCCCAAGAATCCTGACAAAGTCTTCAGACTCAATAAGGCTCTCTATGGCCTCAAGCAAGCCCCTCGGGCGTGGTATGATACATTGAAGGAATTCTTCGTGAAGAATGGCTTCACACCCGGTTCACTCGACCCTACTCTTTTTACTAAATCATATGATGGTGAACTGTTTGTGTGCCAAATATATGTTGATGATATTATCTTTGGCTGTACTAACCAACGATATAGTGATGAATTTGCCTATATGATGAGTGAAGAATATCAAATGTCTATGATGGGAGAGTTGAAATTCTTCTTAGGTCTTCAAATTCGTCAGCAGCCCAATGGCATATTCATATCTCAGGAGAAATACCTCAAAGATGTACTGAGGAAATTCGGCATGCAAGATTGCAAAGGCGTCAAAATTCCTATGCCCACAAATGGCCATCTATGCACTGAGAAAATGGTATTGACTTCGATCACAAGGTATACCGCTCCATGATTGGTTCCTTATTGTACTTATGTGCATCTAGGCCAGATATAATGCTTAGTGTTTGCATGTTTGCCCGATTTCAAGCTGCACCGAAGGAATCACACCATAAGGCTGTGAAGCATATTCTTCGATATCTAGCTCACACACCAACACTAGGATTATGGTACCCCAAGGGCTCTGCTTTTGATCTCATTGGATATTCTGACTCTGACTATGCTGGTGATCGTGTGGACCGCAAGTCAACATCTGGCACTTGTCATTTCCTCGGACGATCTTTGGTCTGTTGGTCCTCGAAGAAACAGAACTGCGTATCACTGTCTACTGCTGAAGCTGAATACATTGCTGCTAGCTCTTGCTGTGCTCAACTGCTTTGGATGAAGCAAACCCTCAAGGACTATGGCGTCAACGTGAACAATGTGCCTCTCCTCTGCGACAATGAGAGTGCCATCAAGATTGCTCACAACCCAGTTCAGCACTCGAAGACTAAGCACATCCAGATTCGTCATCATTTTCTTCATGATCATGTGTTGAAGGGCGATATCTCCATCGAGCATGTGAAGACTGAAGAACAGCTAGCTGATATCTTCACTAAGCCCTTGGATGAGAAGAGATTTAGCAAGTTGCGGTGTGAGCTAAATATCTTAGAATCTTCGAATGTTCTTTGAAAAGGACACACATCCTAACCCTTATGCAAAATCGATGACTTAGATGTGCAACACATGAAGAAACGTTTTTCTTCAATCAATGAAGAATAACACTCTAAGTGTGAAGAAATTAATGAAGAATTTGATTCTCAGAACCCTACGACAATTGTACGCGGTGTCTGAAATCATCATTCTTATACGGTGGGTCACGCTACCACAAAAGTTGAAAATCTTCAATTTGAGTTTTTCCTCATTTTTGAAATTCCTCAGTCTTTCAAATTCTTCAACTTTGCAAAATCTTCACTGTTTCCGTCGTTTTTCTTCATTGACTATATATATATATATATATGAGTTTATGTCCTCTACAGCATTCACTTATTGCTATTTCTTCAAGTTGCGATTTCTGCTAAGTGAATGTGATCGGACCCTTCCCCCTCTGTGCTAAACTCAACCCAATCTATTCACAAATTCTTCATGTGTGTTCTGATTGAAACTCGTTCAAAGTCTTCACTGTGTCCTTGTCAGCTGAAGAAATTGCGAATGAAATTTGTAAAACAAATCTTATCCCGTTTTTCGGTTTTACCACTCAAACCGTTCCGCATCCCATGATGCATTAGTTTATTCACCCACGATCTTACACGATCTCATCTGCACAGTATGTGGGTGACACATGTCGCGTGAAGAAGAAAGGGCAGGGGCATGTTCGTCCCAAAATCTTCGGGCGAACAGTTTTTACCGTGGCTATAAATACCCCTCTCCCTTCCTTACTTCATTTACTCCGCTCGGTCACTGTCTCTCGCTCGAGCTCTCCTCAAACCCTAGCGCCGCCGCTACTCCATCGCCGTCGGTGAGGAAGAGCTTCACTGCCTCGACCTCGTCGTCGTCGTACTCGCGCCGGCTGCGGAAATCTTCACTCCGCCGCCGCCGTAGCTGTCTCCCTCTGCCAAGTTAGGGCGTGGGAGATCTAACTTGACGAACTTCACCATGGTTCATCTCTGTTCGTCGTGTTCTTCAGTTCGGGTAATTAAAGGTCACTTTTATTACTCGCTTTGATTCTCAAACTTTTCTGAAAATCTTCAAAGGTGTTTTATTCTTCAAATCTTCACATATGAACACCTCACACACTGTATGCTCTTGATTCATCTCTCTAAGCACTCATTTCTTCAATATTCCTCAATTGTGCGGATTTTCAATCTGTACAACTCTGGAACCTAAGACAAGAACGCTTAGTGAAATTCCTCAAGGCTCAACTGGTCAAATTCCTCAAAACTTGTCTTTTTCGAAAAATCTTCTGAGAACGCATATGACCTCTCCAAATTCCTCGCACCTACACTCTGTTCACAGGTACTCATGTCCGCTGCTGAATCACTAGGTTCTCATCAACTTAACTCATTTGCAGCGTTCCTCGAAGAAAAACTACATACTTCTTCAGAGTGTTCTATTGTTTAAATTCCTCATCTGAAGAAAATGGCAGAGGGCAAGAGACCGCAGAAGGGAGGAAAGAAACCGGAGGTCATGACTGCTTTTGAAATCCCTGATGACATATATAAGGATTATTGCACACCTGATGAAGCCAAGTTTGGCAAAGAGAACAAAAATCAGCGCAAAGTGCGCATTCAGAGGATAGAACGAAGATGGGCACGAGAATGGAGGAAATATCGCTATGTTACTCCCAAGTACATGAAGAAATTCGCCTTAAACCCTCCATGCCCAAGAGCTCCATTGGCACCTGGCCAAGTCGCTGATCCCACCAGCATCAAGCGTGGTGAAGACTTTCCTGAAGAATGGTCTAGGCGTCAAGCAAAACTGGCAAGACAGGCCAAGGAGGCAGTGAGCAAATTCAATGAGGATTCTATTGCTGCTGCTGCCACTGAGACCTCGGTTAAGCCGAGGAAATCAATGCCGAAAAAGCCTGCTCGCAAGCCAAGTGCTTCACCATCAGCGCCCTCACGACAAATTCCTCAGACTACTGCTGCTCCATCAAAGTCCTCAACAGCTCCCTCCAAGTCCTCAACTCCTGTGCATCTGGCTACATGTCAAAGGACTCAGGGTTTCTCAATTGCTTCTGGTGTCTCAGCAAGTTCCTCAGCTGCACCAATGTCCTCATCAGGCCCCACTCTGCTGAAGACAAAAGCAACAGCTGGACGCGGTCCTCGGCCAAGTCCAAGAAAGAAAGTTGCTTTCCATGTGCCCTCTGATGACGAGGCTTCTGATGAAGAACTTGCAGAAATCATCAGAGATAGACTAGCAAAGGCCGCTAGAGCCAAAGGAACAACTGTGCCTCTGCTTTTGGATCCGAAGAAGATCCTTGATTTCATCGACTTATGGCATCAGGATCCAAACACTCCAATGCCTGACCTGCCTCTGACTCCTGGTAAAAGTCATATGCTGACCCATTTCATCTCTGAAGAGAAATGGAAGTTTGAAAAGGCTCGTGAGATCAAGAGAGCACAAGCCAGAAAGGAGAAGCTTCTGAAGAAGAACATCATCAACCTGACTCCTGAAGAACTTCTCAAAGCTCAATCTGAAATCCAAGCCCTCGGCAAAGATTTCGATGCATACAATGCTGATTGGCAACGAGCCAAAGTAAGATTCGTCAATTTGACAAAGAAAATGACAACTGTTGCAGCCCCATCGCAACAAGAAAATCCTCAGGCTGCAGACTCTGCTCAGCCTGCTGAAGAACATGCCAGCACTGCTGATGACTTTCAGCCTGCTGATGAGAATACAAGTTCCAGGGCTGATGACTCCATTCCAGCCACTAAAGAAATTCCCAGGGCATCCACTAGTGGTGCGCCTGAAGAAACTGAAGAGATCAGGGCAACTGCACCAGTTGCGCCTGAAGAAAATGAACCACAGTCCTCAGCTCCTCCTGCGCCAACACCAACTCCAATTCTTCCTTCTGCTTATGAAGTGAAGAAGACAAAGGCTGCGGAGCGAGCTGCAGTGAAGAAAAGGAAGGCATCAGCTGCGTCAAATTCTTCGGCCGCGAAGAAAATGAAGCCAATGACCAGCTCGCTTGAAAATCCTATTGATGTCGTTCCCATTTCCTCCATGTCGTCTAAGGAAATTGTTCCTTATGGAGAAGACTACAAGATCCCAAGCGGATCTGATGAAGAAAATCATTCTGTTGCTACCTCAGAGTAGTTTGATAAAGAAATTGAAGTGGAAACATTCCCTTCACCGCCAGTCGTTTCCTCACCTATGCCTCAGTTCACAGCTGAAGAGGCTGGTGTTGAGGAAATTGAAAAGGAAGAAGAAGACGTGGATATTGGATGCACTACACCAGTGATGACCGATGACTTTTGGGAAAGTCAGCATCCCAATACTCCTCTCTTCACCCCCATTCAACAAATTCCTCAGTCCCCGGCTACAACTGTTCAAATGGGCTCTGAAGAAACTCATCCCACATCATCAGTTCATGAAGAAATTCCAGCCGCTAGTGCTGAAGAACCTGCTGCTGATCCCCAAATTGCACAAGAAGAGGAACCAGAAATTCCTCAGCCTGAAGCACCTGAGATCGCGATTCCTGAGATTGTACTGCAAATCACTGATACTCCTCTGCCCAAACCGAAGAATCCGTTCTCCAGCAAGCAAAAATTCGTGGCTGAAGACTTCTTTTCTGAGCATGTGTTCTTCACTGATTACAATCCATATGACTCTGCTCGCATAAGGAAGAGACGTTTCTGGACTGCTACTCAAGCTAACATCTATTCTTCAGTGCTCTTAGACAAGGACAAAATCTTCGATCATGAGCACATTCCTCATGTGGATATGGAATCTCTGTCGTGCTTCGAGCCAGTACTCCGAGTTATTCACGATGCAGGACTCCTGAATTTCTGCACTGATATCTGTGATTGGAATGAAGAACTCATTCTTCAGTTCTATGCCACTTTGCATATCACCGGAGATGCTGAAGATGTCAATTCATGGGTGCTGGATTGGATGACAGAAAACACTCACTATAAGGCACCAGCAACTGAATTGCTTCGTGTCCTTCCTCTTGATCCTCCCCATGACAGTGCACGTTGCATTTACAATGACCACGAACTGACAGATCATTATATGCAAGTGCTCATGAAGCCTTTGAAGCCAGGGCAGGCCCCTCGAACCAAATTCCTCGTCAAGGAATTGTTGTATGTGCATCGGATTGTCTATCGAATCCTGACGAAGACAATGAGTCCTATCAAAGGCCACGACTCAAATGATGAAGATGTCGTTGGCATCATGAAGAACATGCTTTTCAACATCATTCATGGCATTCCCGTCAACTTCCATGATTTGTTCATGAGGACTCTGGCTAATGTTGCACTGTCACCTTTTGAGCTGAAGCCCTATGCGCCTTGGATTATGAGATTCATAAGGGCAAGATCTTCACTGAATTACAAGGCTGACACTCTGAACCATGGTAGCTACTTGCCGCCCATTGAAGTCCTCAAGCGACCAATTTCATCATCTGATGATAAGGGCAAGGCAGCTGCTGTGATCGATGAAGGCACTCGTCCATTGGATGGTCAATTCCGTCTAGCTACTTCTTACTCCACCAATGACGATTCTGCAACACATGACTCTGCCGCAAATACCTCAGCTAAGCAAAATCCTCAAGCCACAGCACCCAGGGTGATTACTAACCGTGAGTTACTCCTCAGTCTTCATCAGAAGGTTGATCGCAATCACAAATGGGTGAAACGCCAATTTGCTGCAATTCTTCACAACATGACCTCAACCCATAATGCAATGAAGAAAAATCAGTATCATCTTCATGAAACCCTCAACCGCACCTGGGCTGTTCTCTCTCATGTATATTCCGTGGAAGAACTGAAGACTATGGGTCTCCAGGAAGCATTTGACTGGTCTGCACCACCTCCAAAGAAATTCAAGAGAGTCAAAGTTCCTGATCTGGTGGCCAGCTCTTATTCTTCATCACGTGAAACTGATGAACATGAAGATTTGAACGACACTGCGGCAGGCCCTACTTCAACAAACAACCCCGACAACGCTGGCGCTCCTCCATCAACTTGAAATTCTTCAGGGGCGTTAGTCCTCAGTTTCGATCCTTTTGGTCATTTGATAACAAAGGGGGAGAAATCTGAGTTAGTCTTCAAGCGGGTTTATATTATGGGTGTTTTTGTTAAGTTACAACTCTCGTTCTTCAGAAACTTTTTATTGGATCGAGTTGGAATCTTAAATCCGATGGTGCCTTGATACTTTTGGTCGTGCTCTGATGCGTTTGATGCACTGAGCTCTAAAACTTTTGATGTGCTATTCCGCATGCTTATTCCTCGTTAATATTATTGCACGCATGCTGAATCTCATCAGGCACCATATTTCATCATGCATTTCAAATTCTTCATATTATATATCAAATGTGTGTATGAATTACGAGATATAGGGGGAGATCTCCATGATTCAATTCTTCAAATGTGCATTACCTCAAAAGCAAATTCCTCACTATGCACATGTTCAGGGGGAGTTCTTCTATATCTTGCAATCAAATTCCTCAATATCAGTATTTACACTTCATATGTTTATCCCCGTTGAAAACTTAACCTATGTTGTCATCAATCACCAAAAAGGGGGAGATTGCAAGTGCATCTAGTGCCCCTTAGTGATTTTGGTGTATTGAAGACTTATAGGTTAAGTAACTGATGTGTTTGTGAGTGTACACAGGTTTATAAGTCTATGAGGAGTTTGATATTTACAGATAAAGTCGACCCCTAAAAATGAAGTTCTTCGACTGAAGACTTCGATATTCCGAAGACTTTCTGAAGACTTTGAAAGTGAAGAAAATGGTGTGACCTTGAAGACTTGGCATTCACTTGAGGAATATGGAGCGTGAAGACTTTTGTTTTCGTAGTTTCATTTTCTCTTTCTTGAGTCATAGGAAACACCGTACTGTTAAAGGGGGTCGAGGAAATACTAAGGAAAAATTTCCATGTGATGCTCAACTCAAAATCCTACACCTACCAATCCTTTCGAGTGAAGCCATTGGAAATCTCATACAGTTTAGTCAAATTCTTCAGTGACAGAGACGCAGTTCTTCTGGTCACTGATGACTTTGCTCTAACTGAGGAGCTAGGAATTCGCCAGTGCGAATTGCCTACACAGTGAGGAACATGATAGCCCTGAGGAATTTGAGAGTCAAATTTCCGACCGTTGCTGTTCTGCGCGCCGGCTGTCCAAAATATCTTATCCACCTAACGGTCATATCATTGAAGGGAATTTATGTCTTATCATGTCGGGCTGCTCCCTAGGCTATAAATAGCCGCCCCTACAACCACTAGCTGGTTGGCTGCTCCGAGAGAACTTGACACTTGTCATCTGAGAGCAACCCATCCTCCGAGGACTTTGAGCGAAAATCATCGAGTGAGGAAAATCCAAAACCAAACCCCCACAAACCCAAAGTGATTGAGCATCACTGAAGAAATTGATCCTGCGTGGATCCGATGCTTGTTACCTTTGAAGACCGTGCTTCTTCCAGACGGTTAGGCGTCAAGGTCTAGAGCATCCAAGAGGAATTGTGGATCACCGAGTGACCAAGTCTGTGAAGGTTTGGAAGTCACCTGAAGACTTACCACGAGTGATTGGACGAGGCCTGCATGGTCTTAGTTCAAGGAGAATACGGTGAGGACTGGGTGTCTTGAGTTGCGGCTCAGAGACTGGGTGTCCGGGACTGTGTGTCCTCGAGTTTAAATACTCAGCTGCTCCAACCAGACGTACAACTGAGACAGCAGTTGGAACTGGTTTACCAAATCATTGTCTTCACCAACTAACTGGTTCTATTTCCTCAACTCTTCCATTTCCTCATTACTGTGTTGACTGTTGTTCATATCTGTGCTTGAAGACTTTGACTGAAGACTTCCACAAATTCCTCAGTTCAATTTCTTCAGTATGTTTGTCTTCATCTTGTTATCCTGTGTTTACGCTTTCCGTACTCTGTGTTAGTCTTCATTTCATCATGATGACTATGTTTGTATCATGTTATATTTACTTCTGAGTACTTATTCCGCTGCAAGTAGTTCTTCGCTAAGGAATTTCCTCACCAGCAAATTCCTCAGTGAAGAATTCATAAAAATCGCCTATTCACCCCCCCCCCTCTAGTCGATATAACGAACTTTCAGGGTTGGATGAGATTTATCATGTAATCGAGTTAGTTTTGTTAGGGTTTGATCCCTAGTATCCATTATGTTCTGAGATTGATGTTGCTATGACTTTGCTATGCTTAATGCTTGTCACTAGGGCCCGAGTGCCATGATTACAGATCTGAACCTATTATGTTTTCATGAATATATGTGTGTTCTTGATCCTATCTTGCAAGTCTGTAGTCACCTACTATGTGTTATGATCTGGCAACCCCGAAGTGACAATAATCGGGACCACTCCCGGTGATGACCATAGTTTTAGGAGTTCATTTATTCACTATGTGCTAATGCTTTGTTCTAGTTCTCTATTAAAAGGAGGCCTTAATATCCCATAGTTTCCAATAGGACCCCGCTGCCACTGGAGGGTAGGACGAAAGATGTCATGCAAGTTCTTTTCCATAAGGACGTATGACTATAAGGAATACATGCCTACATTACATTGATGAACTGGAGCTAGTTCTGTGTCATCCTATGTTATGACTGTTACATGACAAACCGCATCCGACATAATTATCCATCACTAATCCGGTGCCTACGAGTTTTCCATATACTGGTTCTCGCTTATTTACTTTTCTGTTGCTACTGTTACAATCACTACAAAATACCAAAAACATTACTTTTGCTGTCTTTACTTTTGTTACCGTTACCACCACTATCATATTAGTTTGCTACTAAACACTTTGCTGCAGATACTAAGTTTCCAGGTGTGGTTGAATTGACAACTCAGCTGCTAATACTTGAGAATATTCTTTGGCTCCCCAGTGTCGAATCAATAAATTTGGGTTGAATACTCTATCCTTGAAAACTGTTGCGATCCCCTATACTTGTGGGTTATCAAGATCCTTTTTCTGTCGCCGTTGCCGAGGAGCATAGCTCTATTCTTTGAGTCACCTGGGATTTATATCTGCTGGACACTATGAAGAACTTGAATGATGATCGAACTACTATTTTGCCCTCAACTACGAGGGGAGGCAAGGAACTGCCATCTAGCCTTGCACTAGATTCTCCTTCTGTTATAAGTAAGCTTGCGACACCTAAACCTGCTACTGCTATGAATTCTGATATGTCTCATGTTATTGATGATGCCACTTCTGCTATGCATGATACTTATGATGAAACCACTTCTATGCTTGATACTACTGTGCCCCTTGGTGAATTTCTTGATGAACAAATTGCTAGGTCTAGAGAAAGAGAAATTATTGAACCTGAATATGATGATGATAGTGATGATGAGAATATGCCTGCTATTCATGAGGGTTATCTTTTTGATGCGGAATCTTCTGCAGCTATTTTTGCTTGCCAGGATAGATATGAACTTAAGAGGTTGCTAGTTAAATGGAGTAAAGAATCTTTTAGAGATAGAATGAGACCCGACCCTACTTTTGCAACTTCACCTATTTGTGTTCCCGATAAGGATTATTATGATTTTTCTGTTGATCCAGATATAATTACTTTGGTTGAATCTGATCCTTTTTATGGATATGAATCTGAAACTGTTGTGGCACATCTTACTAAGTTAAATGATATAGCTGCCCTGTTTACTAATAAGAGAGATCGTGCTACCTTTTATTTACTCAAAATATTTCGGTTCTCATTAAAGGGTGATGCTAAGATATGGTTTAATTCTCTTGACCCTAGTTGTGTGCAAAGTCCCCGGGATATGATTTATTACTTCTCTGCTAAATATTTCCCTGCTCATAAGAAACAAGCTGCTTTGAGGGAAATATACAACTTTGTGCAAATTGAAGAAGAGAGTCTCTCACAAGCTTGGGGGAGGCTTCTCAAGTTACTTAATGCTTTGCCTGATCATCCTCTTAAGAAACCTGAAATACTTGATATCTTTTATAATGGACTAACTGATGCTTCTAGAGATTACCTGGATAGTTGTGCTGGTTCTCTTTTCAGGGAAAGAACACCGGATGAAGCTGAAATTCTATTGAATAATATGTTGACAAATGAAAATAATTGGGCACCTCCTGAGCCACCTTCTAAGCCAGCTCCAGAGCCAATTACTGAGCCTATTCCTAAACCAACTCTGAAGAAGAGAGGTGTTCTATTTCTTAGTCCCGAAGATATGCAAGAGGCAAAGAAATCAATGAAAGAAAAAGGTATTAAAGATGAAGATGTTAAGAATTTACCTCCTATTGAAGAAATACATGGTCTTAATTTACCGCCTGTTGAAGAAGTATATGATCTCAATTACTTATTTACTGAAGAACCTCCCGATATCCCGACACAGGTAGTAAAGGTAAATTCTCTCTATAGATATGATAAAGCTGAAGTCCCCCCTACTAAAATTGCTATCAGTGCTTGGATGAGTTTGATGACTTTATGTTTAAGCAAGATGACTTTAATGCTTATTTTGGTAGACAATTAAAACAGAATACCTTTATGATTAAACGCTTGGGTGATTATATGGCTGATATTAGAGGTGAACTTAAACTTGTTAGCAAACATTCTTCTATGGTTACCACTCAAGTAGAACAAGTACTTAAAGCTCAGAAAGAAGTGCTTGATGAAATGAATACTAAGAAAAATGATTATGCTGTTAGAGTGGCTACTAGAACTGGTAGAATGACTCAGGAACCTTTGTATCCTGAAGGCCACCCTAAGAGAATCGAGCAAGATTCTCAGAGAAATAATATTGATGTACCTAGTCCTTCTAAGAGGAAGAAAAAGAAAAATGATAGGACTTTGCAAACTTCTAGTGAACCTATTGTCGAACCACCTGAGAATCCAAATGATATTTCTATTTCTGATGCTGAAACACAATCATGTGATGAACATGAACCTAGTGATAATGTTAATGATAATGTTCATGTTGATGCTCAAACTAGTAATGATAATGATGTAGAAGTTGAACCTGCTGTTGATCTTGGTAACCCACAATCAAGGAATCAACGTTATGATAAAAAAGACTTTGTTGCTAGGAAACATAGTAAAGAAAGGGAACCATGGGTTCAGAAACCCATGCCTTTTCCTCCGAAACCATCCAAGAAAAAGGATGATGAGGATTTTGAGTGCTTTGCTGAAATGATTAGACCCATCTTTTTGCGTATGTGATTAACTGATGTGCTCAAAACAAATCCTTATGCTAAGTATATGAAGGATATCATTACTAATAAAAGAAAGATACCTGAAGCTGAAATTTCCACCATGCTTGCTAATTACACTTTTAAGGGTGGAATACCAAAGAAACTTGGAGATCCAGGAGTACCTACTATACCATGCTCCATTAAGAGAAATTATGTTAAAACTGCTTTATGTGATCTTGGAGCCGGTGTCAGTGTTATGCCTCTCTCTTTATATCGTAGACTTGACTTGAATAAGTTGACACCTACTGAAATATCTTTGCAAATGGCTGATAAATCAACTGCTATACCTATCGGCATTTGTGAGGATGTGCCTGTTGTGGTTGCAAACGTTACTATTTTAACGGACTTTGTTATTCTTGATATTCCCGAGGATAATAGTATGTCTATTATTCTTGGAAGACCTTTCCTTAATACTGCAGGGGCTGTTATTGATTGCAACAAAGGCAATGTCACTTTTCATGTTAATGGCAATGAGCACACGGTGCATGTTCCGAGAAATAAACCTCAAGTTTATAGTATCAACTCTATTGGAAAAATTCCATCGATTATATTTGGAGGTTTTGAATTTCCTCTCCCTACTGTCAAGAAAAAGTATGATATTCATATTGTTGGGGATTTTCATATCCCTGTTGAGGTAACTTAGTGTTATTCGAAATTTCTCCGGTTCTGTGATTATTCGGAATGAGTTTGTTAACAAGACTTGACAACCTTGTTAGTGGGTTCATTTTGATGATCACGAGATGGATGAAACTAGAAGCACAACCTTCTGTACCCTCTTTATATTTTCTTGTATTTAGTAGAAATAAAGTAAAATAGTATTTCTCTGTCTATCTCCTGACTTATTCGTGCAATATAAAAATTTCCCGAAAGTAAAAGTCCTCAGAATGCCATGCCAATTTAATATGATTTTTTTGGGAATATTTGAGGATTTACTGTGCAAAAATTACCACGGGGGGAGCTGCCACCTGGTCACGAGGGTGGAGGGCGCGCCCTACCCCCTGGGTGCACCCCCTGCCTCGTGGGCCCATGGTGGCCCTCCTCCACTTATCCCTACACCCATCTTCTTCCTCTGCTTCACACAAACACGAAAAACCAACTCAAGCACGAGTTCCAGCCTCTGTTGCTGTGATTTTCGATCTCCTTGCTCAAAGCACCTCTCGCAAAACTGCTTGGGGAGATTGTTCCTTGGTATGTGACTCCTCCATTGGTCCAATTAGTTTTTGTTCTAGTGCTTTATTCATTGCAAATTTGTGATGCATAGGTGACCATGTTCTTGAGCTTGCATGTCAAATTTATATGGTTCCATGTAGTTCCAATGCTTTATATAGGCTCTAGGCACTTGTGGGAGTGGTTGCTATCAATTTTATTGAAGTTGGTCCACTTTTATTTGAAGTTACTAAAAATTTCAGATTGTTTCAGAAAATAATGAAGAGATTTTTGAGGGGCTCGTCGAGTCGAAGCTCGAAGGAAAAACAAAAGGAAGAAGAGCAGAAGCCCAAATTTTATTTGCCCCGCACCGCGGAGGTCCGGCCGTGTGAATGGCCTTCTGATGACTTCTTGAGGAGAGCCGGGATTTATGAAGATTTCTATTTATTGATTGAGAATGCTGGCCTCACCAACTTCCTCCATGACCAACGTCATCAGTACCTCTTACTCACAAATACTTTTGTGCAAAACTTCTACTTTTTCCCTAAGAAATCACCTCCAACAGTAGAGTTTCAATTATATGACGTTGTTAAAGAGATGACATTAGCTGAATTCTGCGAGGTTTGCAGAATACCCTTTGAGGGCACCTTAGATGAACCCCACCGTAACGAAGTAGAAGCTTTTATTAACACTATCACTGTGGGAGAAACCAGGAAGGTTTCTGATGCAAGGATCACTAGCATACATTTTCCTGTTTTACGGTACTTTGCCTTATTTGCTAGTCGTTGCTTGATTGGTCGCGGGAACTGTGGGAACCTTAGTATTCCTGATATTATTAGTTTGTTCCATGGTTTATACTGCAATAACGCTGTTAGTATGGGTGGAAGTGTTGCTAGACTGTTAAATCTGAACCGTACTAAGGGCCCCATCTTTGGAGGCATTTATGCTTCACGCCTAGCTGAACATTTTGAAATACCTATTAGGCATGAGGAGAAAGAAGAAACAGCGCTGCCTCATGCTTATTTAGATTATAAGAGTATGATAGCGCATGACTTTCTTGTTAAGAGTCGAGAAGGGGAGCTCAAATACAAATTATACTTTGATAAACATCACCCTGAGACTATTACTTTGCCTGCTCCTTCTTTGTTTAATTTATCTGCAGGACCTCACATTGTTCCATGGTCGGCTGTTCAAGCCTATCGGAATCCTGTACCAGCCCCAGAACCGGAGCCACAAGATGAGCCTCCACGACTATCTGTTTATTCTTGGGACCTAGAGGAGGTTGCCAGCCAGTGGCAGTCGGAGCCTTCTTCGTCATAGTACGACCCCAGCTACACCTACGGGTATCCGCCAGGCTATCCCTGGCAATAGACCAACTTAGGCCAAAAGCCTAAGCTTGGGGAGTACGTATTTCCCACCAATATTACATTTATGTTCACACACACTCATTGCTAGATGTCGGTGCTTATACTCTTTCACTGTAATATCCATGCTAGTTTATTTTGTTTTTCCTGCTTTCTTCTCGTGTGTTTAATAAACCTTAAGAAAAAAACCAAAAAAATTAGTAGTAGTTTATTTCTTTGCTGTAGTAATTAAAAAGAAAACCCAAAAATATTTCTAGCTCTTCTTTTGCTTGTTGGGAGCTTTCCCGTGTAAATAGTTTTATTTTTCTTTTCTTTCTCTTGGGGGTTGAGAAGACCATATTGAAAATGCTTAGTGGCTCTTATATGCATGATTGTTTATTTAACCTAGAGCCCATATTACTTGTCTTCTCTCTTGAGTTGAATGCTTGCAGATTCTAGCTTAGTCCAATGCACGTGCACTCTTATTATTATACACATCGTTCGGTCGTGCAAGTGAAAGGCAATAATGATGATATATGATGAACTTATTGGGATGAGAAAAGCTGGTATGAGCTCGACCTCTCTTGTTTTTGTAAATATGATGATTCATCATTCCTGAGTCAGCTATTATGAAGTAAACATATTTGCAATGACATGTAGAGATTATAGTTGCTTGTGCCATGCTTGATTAGCTATGAGTTATAATGGTTTACCTTGCGTGCCAACATGCTATTAGAATGATTATGATGTGGTATGATGGGATGGTATCCTCCTTTAAATGAATTGAGTGACTCGACTTGGCACATGTTCACGCATGTAGTTGAATCAAATTAACATAGCCTTCATGATATTTATGTTCATGGTGGATCATATCCTATTCATGCTTGTATTTGGTGTAAATTAATTTTAATGCATGTTTACGACTGTTGTCGCTCTCTCAGTTGGTCGCTTCCCGGTCTTTTGCTAGCCTTCACCTGTACTAAGCGGGAATACTGCTTGTGCATCCAAACTCCTTAAACCCCAAAGTTGTTCCATATGAGTCCACTATACCTACCTATATGCGGTATTTACCTGCCGTTCCAAGTAAATTTTTACGTGCCAAACTCTAAACCTTCAAATAAACATTCTGTTTTGCATGCTCGAATAGCTCATATGTCAACTAGAGCTGCCCTTATCTTCCGTGTTAGGCGGGTTATTCTCAAGAGGAGTGGACTCCGCTCCTCATTCATGAGAAAATGGATGGTAACCGGGATGCCAAGTCCCATGCTTTATGCAAACTAAATCAAAATAACTACAAACAAAACTCCCCCTGGGACCCGTTGAATGTTGGAGGCACTCGTTGTTTCAAGCAAGCCATGGATTGATGCTTGTGAAGGTGGGGGAGTATAGACTTTAACATTCTGTTTGGGAACCGCCTATAATCTTTTTAGCATGGAAGATATCGTCGTCTTTTAGTTGTTATGTTGACAATGAAATTATGCTGCTCAAAATATAATTTATCTCTATTTCAAAACCGAGCTCTGGCACCTCTACAAATCCCTGCTTCCCTCTGCGAAGGGCCTATATATTTACTTTTATGTTGAGTCATCACCCTTCTTATTAAAAAGCACCCGCTGGAGAGCACACTGTTGTTTGCATTCATTATAATTGGTTTATATTGGGTATGACTTGACTGGATCTCTTTTACCATGAATTACAATGTTTAGTCAGTCCTTGATCTTTAAAGGTGCTTTGCATTTATGTTTTGTGGTCTCAGAAAGGGCTAGCGAGATACCATTTTGTTATATCATGTTATGATTATTTTGAGAAAGTGTTGTCATCCGAGTTTTATTATTATGGCTCGCTAGCTGATTATGCTATTAATATGAGTAATTGTGAGACCTACGTGTTATTGTTAGTATGGTTAGTTCATAATATTTGTTGAAACTTGAATGCTGGCTTTTCATGTTTACAACAACAAGAGCAAACAGAGTTTGTAAAAGTTTTTCTTTTTCTCTTTCAGTTTGTCAACTGAATTGCTTGAGGACAAGCAAGGGTTTAAGCTTGGGGGAGTTGATACGTCTCCGTCGTATCAACTTTTCCAAACACTTTTGCCCTTGTTTTGGACTCTAACTTGTATGATTTGAATGGAACTAACCTGGACTGACGCTGTTTTCAGCAGAATTGCCATGGTGTTGTTTTATGTGCAGAAGATAAAAGTTCACGGAATGACCTGAAACTCCACGGAACACCTTAGAAAAAAACAATAAAAAATCCTCGCCAAAGATGAAGACCAGGGGGCCCACACCCAGCTCATGAGGGTGCCCCCCCCCCGGGCGCGCCCCCTACCTCGTGGGCACCCTGGTGGCCCTCCGACGCTAACTCCAACTCCATATATTGGCTTTCGGGGAGAAAAAAATCAGAGAGAAAGTTTCATCGCGTTTTACGATACGGAGCCGCTGCCAAGCCCTAATCTCTCTCGGGAGGGCTGATCTGGAGTCCGTTCGGGGCTCCGGAGAGGGAGATTCGCCGCCGTCGTCATCATCAACCATCCTCCATCACCAATTTCATGATGCTCACCGCCGTGCGTGAGTAATTCCATCGTAGGCTTGCTGGACGGTGATGGGTTGGATGAAATTTATCATGTAATCGAGTTAGTTTTGTTAGGGTTTGATCCCTAGTATCCATTATGTTCTGAGATTGATGTTGCTATGAATTTGCTATGCTTAATGCTTGTCACAAGGGCCCGAGTGCCATGATTTCAGATATGAACCTATTATGTTTTCATGAATATATGTGTGTTCTTGATCCTATCTTGCAAGTCTATAGTCACCTACTATGTGTTATGATCCGGCAACCCCGAAGTGACAATAATCGGGACCACTCCCGGTGATGCCCATAGTTTGAGGAGTTCATGTATTCACTATGTGCCAATGCTTTGTTCCGGTTCTCTATTAAAAGGAGGCCTTAATATCCCATAGTTTCCAATAGGACCCCGCTGCCACGGGAGGGTAGGACAAAAGATGTCATGCAAGTTGTTTTCCATAAGCACGTATGACTATATACGGAATACATGCCTACATTACATTGATGAACTGGAGCTAGTTCTGTGTCACCCTATGTTATGACTGTTACATGACGAACCGCATCCGGCATAATTATCCATCACTAATCCGGTGCCTACGAGTTTTCCATATACTGGTTCTCGCTTATTTACTTTTCCGTTGCTACTGTTACAATCACTACAAAATACTAAAAACATTACTTTTGTTGTCTTTACTTTTGTTACCGTTACCACCACTATCATATTACTTTGTTAGTAAACACTTTGCTGCAGATACTAAGTTTCCAGGTGTGGTTGAATTGACAACTCAGCTGCTAATATTTGAGAATATTCTTTGGCTCCCCTTGTGTCGAATCAATAAATTTGGGTTGAATACGCTACCCTCGAAAACTGTTGCTATCCCCTATACTTGTGGGTTATCGCCCCTCAATCTCGACTGTCGTCAGATATCTGTCCTTCCTGAATTTGATCTCCTTAGAGCCATCGTCTCTTCTCACCAGCAGGGCCCTGTTCAATTCCTAAGCATCCCGACACGCTGCCTATTGTCCATACCCAGCATGGTGGACACTTGGCTGACATCCCCTGAATTCGCAAAACTCCAGTAGTTTGAGATGTACAATTACCACAAAAGTTTCATACCACGAACACACCAAGAATTAGTGCCCACACCACCATTGTCCATCTCGCGGTTTTCCTCCTCTCTCCACACCACTACCTTCGCCTGGTGCCATCTACCAAACGATCTGGTACAAATGCTTTGACTCCCACTGCTAAAAAAAACTTTCCTTGTGGTGGTTTATCTGTCGGAGGCCTCACTGCACAGCATCATCCACTCCAGTTGCCCTGCCCTAGAGCGCTTGCTGATTGTTTTGGGAATAGAAATCCGTATCAGTTGTCTCCAAATAAAGTCGCCTCACCTTAAAAGAATTGGAATTTGTTTTGAAGGACAGCAGCTCATCATTGAAGATGCCCCTTCACTTCAAAGGTTGCTCCTTGATAATTGTTATACACCTTCACAAATAACCATCGTCTCTGCGCTCAAACTGGAGACCTTGGGTGTAATTTGTGACCCGTTTAATGATCACAAGCAGTTGGTGTTTGGCTCCTCACTTTTTCAGGTACCATATATTATCATCTACACATTTGTAATCATAAGCTACATTTTTCATTTGTGCGCATAAGTTTTATATCATCTTGGAGTACACTTTGGGTACTAATATTATGTTATATGCTCAATGAAGAGTTCATCCACTGATAGCCTATCAATGCTGCTAGATTCTGTCAAGATCATATATATCAGAATGTTTAGTTTTGATATGGACATAATTATTGGCTTGCTGCAATGCTTTCGATCTCTGGAGAATTTATATAGAGAGGTGATGATTTCATGCACATTGAAAGCTCGTATATATTGTACTAGAATTAACTGTTCAGCTGTCGTTCTTTCGACATACTCTTTTTTTCATACCTTAACTGTTTTCAATCTTCATGTCTACTTAGGCAGAACCACATGGAGCGAAACATATAACCAATCAGTGGCGTAATAAGCACCATGATTTTCTCAGTTCTCATGACATTCATTTGAGGACAATAACGATGGGACGATATGCATCCAACCAGGCAAACAGAAGCTTTGTCACATTCTTCCTGTTGAATGCGAGGTTACTATTGTCCATGAGGCATAATTTTTACCGCAAGAGATTTCTCACAGACGGACATGTTGAACAGCAAAAAACAAGTTTCAGGTGGACAAATAGGCTTCTAAACGTGCTCGGCTTCTATTTACAACAAGTTGTAGTCATCCTGAAATAAACTTTTTTGCATAGGATGTTGATTTTATGGATCAGAACGATCCATTTGTTTGTGACTGAAAAAAAGAGTGGTTGGGTGAGATGTTACTATCATGTTCCATCTGGGTTTTGTCTAAAAATTTGATGAACAATTAATCCTTGGGCTTTTTGTACCATTTGTATGCTTGAGTTGCATGTTGTTGCCCTCGTACTCCCCTCCACCTTCCACTACACTGTCGCATCTTCCACGGCTGTTGTTCGTTCCCGTTCGAGGCCTCGCCGTCGTTCTCTGCCTTGGTTCGCTCGCTGTGCCGCCGCCGTCTGGTGTTGTCAACATGGTCAACAACCAAGAGGAATCAGGAGATGACTGTACGTGGAGAGGCTGACAGTAGGGACCCACCAGGGTCATTGCATTTCGCAAGCAGGTGCCTCGTTATTACAAGCCAAAAAATACTACCTCCTAATTGTTTGACAACTAGGTCCCACACCATTGTCAATGTAGTCAATAAACGAGAAAATTATATAACGAGCGGATAACACCAGGGACCCAGGAGCTCGCCCAGTTGTTTTTTAGTTTCAGCGACGGAGCTCAAATGCGCGCTGTGCGGGGGCTGTGGCCCATCTAGCCCACGCTTACGCTTTTATTAAGCACATGACGAGCCCAGTTGATATATTTTTTCTTTCTGAAAATGGCTAGCCCAATTCTTTTTTTTTGGAGAATACCAAAACCGAGGCCTACTTGCTTTTCTCCGCCCTGCTGGGCTACAAATCATTCAAGACGAGGAGGGATGTAAGTAGTAAGAAATGGGCTTCCCTAGAAAATGGGCTATAAGTTGTACGAAATGGGATGTAAATTTTTAAACCAAAGCCAACCGGCAATTGCATTACAAATATCATTTTTTTTAGGATTTCTCTACTCTCTACTCTTATAAAAACCAAAGCCAACTGGCAGTTACATTAAAATATTATCTTTTCTCCCACAAGATAAACTATTCATACAAATGCATCTTCATGATCCGTGCAACGAACAGGCATCTTGCTAGATTCTAAATTTCATTCATTTTTTTTCGGAGAATTTTTTTTGAATTTTATTTTGATATAATTTTTTGAAAATTATTTTTAACGTGACTCGAAATTTTGTGATTAAAAGAGTTCGGACCCCACCAAAATATGCAAAATTTTGTTGAATTTTTTAGCAGTGCCCAGAATATATGGTCTGTAATGCTAATAAAAAGAATATGGGCTTCAAATATCCTTAAGAATTAGCAAATGGGTTTTAAATTATTGAAAATAATGGCTAATGGGTTGTATGCTATTTTCCACATATTTGGAGGCTGACTTCAGGGCCTACTAGGTTGACGATGACGCTGTCCTAATTTTTTTCGACGCGTACGCGAGGCTTTGTCAACTTAGTCGACGCACAGCAGTGATTGTTGGATGTCCATCCAATGGCCGTCGTGCTTCTTCAATCTCTGATCTTCCTGCTCCAGCCGCCCAAACCAGCGCCGGTGGGACTACCTTCTCCCTCCTCTCGTGGCTGGCTGTGCTGCCGTGAGGCCATCCCTCTAACCACCCACACATCCTGTTATTTTCCGACGACGTTAGCCTCACCCCGCAGCCGACCAGTCAGCGCTTGTACTCCCCTCAGCATGGGCATCCGCTGCGGTGGCTTCGCCAGCTCCGGGTGGTTCCCTTCCTGGGTCTCGCCCTCGTCCACCGCGTTTGTGCTCTCGGCGCGGTGAGGTCAACATGGTCAACAAACAACAGCCATCGGAAGAGGCTGACAGTAGGGGCCCACACAGGGAAATGCCTCCTTATTACACGCAAAATAATGATTCCTCCACCTGATAGCTGGGACCCACCGGAAGGGCATGTGTATTTCACGAAAAAACGTTCCCCCCGCTGTCAGCTCGGACCCACCGGAATTGCCTCCTTATTACGCACAAAAAAAATTAATACTCCCCCTGCTAGCTGGGACTCACCTTGGTGGGAGGCTGACTTGTGGGCCTACTAAGTTGATGGGGACGGAGGGCTTTGTCAACTTAGTCAATATGAACGATTCTAGCTCCAGTGACCGTACGATGTCCATCCAACGGCCGTAGTGCTTCTTCAACCTCTGGTCTTCGTGCTCTAGCTGCCCAAAGCAGCGCTGGTCGTGTCGCATGCTCCTACCTCCCGTGGCCGGCTGTGCTGCCGCATAGGCCTTACCGCCCCCTACTATTCTCACCGCTAGCCAGGCCCTGCGGTGACGGCAGCCTCACACCGCAGCCGAACTAGTGAACCTTCATACTCCTCTCCGCGCGGGCTTCCACTGCCGCGTCTTCCCCGGCTCCACGTCGTCCCCTTCCTAGGCCTCTTCATCGTCCATGCCCTGGTGCTCTCGGCGCGGCATGGTCAAGCAATGATTTCCATCGGAAGAGTACTGTACGTGGAGAGGCTAACAGCTGGGTCCACGGCGGCCGCAAGGAAGTGCCTCCTTATTACGCGCAAAATAATTATTCCTCCACCTGACAGCGGGGACCCACCGGACGGGCCACCGTATTTTGCGAAAAAAACGTTTCCCCCCTGACTGGTGGGACCCACCAGCTACATCTTCGCACGCAAGGAAGTGCGTCCAGGCAAAAAAAAAGATTCGCCCCTGGCTACTAGGACCCACCAGCTACATCTTTGCACGCAAGGAAGTGCCTGACAGTCGAGACCCACCTGGTGGAAGCATACGTAGCGTTGTCATTCTGGTCGTGAACGTGTACGTACATATTGGTCGATGTAGAGGCGTGCACGTGTTGTAGTAGAGGTGCGCATGTAGCATGTACACGTACGTACAACAGCCAGTGTGCAAGAAAGAAAATACGGCCACATACGTACATACGGACGGGGTCTCGAACGCCTACTCGCGCATACGTACAGCCAGGGCTCGTGTACATGGCTGGGTCAGAACGGAGAAACCGTGTTGTCGTCGTGTTCATGGGGAGCCAACCGGCTGGGTCGGAACGGAATGTGTCGTCGTGTTCATCGGGAGGGATTGGACGGAACAACCGATGGAAACGAGGCCTGGCTGACACATCTCCAATGTATCTACTTTTCCAAACACTTTTCCCCTTGTTTTGGACTCTAACTTGTATGATTTGAATGAAACTAACCCGGACTGACGTTGTTTTCAGCAGAACTGCCATGATGTTGTTTTATGTGTAGAAAACAAAAGTTCTCGGAATGACCTAAAAATCCACAGAGACAAGTTTTGGAAAATATAAAAAATACTGGCGAAAGAATCAAGACCAGGGGGCCCGCACCCTGTCCACGAGGGTGGGGGCGCGCCCACCCCCTGGGCGTGCCCCCCTGTCTCGTGGGCCCCCTGAGGCTCCACCTACCTCAAATCCAACTCCATATATTCCGTTTCGCAGAGAAAAAAATCAGAGAGAAAGTTTCATCACATTTTACGATACGGAGCCGCCGCCAAGCCCTAATCTCTCTTGGGAGGGCTGATCTGGAGTACGTTCGGGGCTCCAGAGAGGGGGATTCATCACCATCATCATTATCAACCATCCTCCATCACCAATTTCATGATGCTCACCGCCGTGCGTGAGTAATTCCATCGTAGGCTTGCTGGACGGTGATGGGTTGGATGAGTTTCACCATGTAATCAAGTTAGTTTTGTTAGGGTTTGATCCCTAGTATCCACTATGTTCTGAGATTGATGTTGCTATGACTTTGCTATGCTTAATGCTTGTCACTAGGGCCCTAGTGCCATGATTTCAGATCTGAACCTATTATGTTTTCATGAATATATGTGTGTTCTTGATCCTATCTTGCAAGTCTATAGTCACCTATTATGTGTTATGATCCGACAACCCTGAAGTGACAATAATCGGCATACTTCTCGATGATGACCGTAGTTTGAGGAGTTCTTGTATTCATTAAGTGCTAATGCTTTGGTCCGGTTCTCTATTAAAAGGAGGCCTTAATATCCCTTAGTTTCCACTAGGACCCCGCTGCCATGGGAGGGTAGGACAAAAGATGTCATGCAAGTTCTTTTCCATAAGCACGTATGACTATATTCGGAATACATGCCTACATTACATTGATGAACTGGAGCTAGTTCTGTGTCACCCTATGTTATAGCTATTACACGAGGAATCGCATCTGACATAATTATCCATTACTGATCCAATGCCTACGAGCTTTTCACATCTTGTGTTTTGCTTCCGTTGCTACTGTTACAGTTACTACAAATCTATTGTCTTTACTTTTGCCATTGTTACCTTTATTATCATACTACTTTGCTACTAAATACTTTGCTGCAGATACTAAGTTATCCAGGTGTGGTTGAATTGACAACTTGACTGCTAATACTCAATAATATTCTTTGGCTCCCCTTTTGTCGAATCAATAAATTTGGGTGGAATACTTTACCCTCAAAATCCGTTGCAATCCCCTACACTTGTGGGTTATCAAGACTAATTTCTGGCGCCGTTGCCGGGGAGCATAGCTCTATTCTTTGATTCACTTGGGATTTATATCTGTTGATCACTATGAGGAACTTGAAAGACGAAAGAACTAAGATTTTGCCCTCAACTACGAGGGGAGGTAAGGAACTGCCATCTAGCTCTACACTAGATTCTCCTTCTGTTTAGTAAGCTTGCGACACCTAAACCTGCTACTGCTATGAATTCTGATATGTCGCATGTTATTGATGATGTCACTTCTGCTATGCATGATACTTATGATGAAACTACTTCTGTGCGTGATACTACTTTGCCATTTGGTGAATTTCTTGGTGAACAACATGCTAGGGTTAGAGAAAATGAAATTATTGAAGATGCTATTATTGATGATAGTGATGATGAAAGTTCTCCCCCTGATTGTGAATTGCTTGTTGTTCCTAAGGTTTATGTTATGGAAGAGGAAGCTGCTAGAGCTATCTTTGCTTGCAAAGATAGATATGATCTTAAGAAATTGTTAGCTAAATGGAAGCAGCAGTCTCTTAATGCTAGAATGAAACCTGACCCTGCTTTTGCTACTTCACCTATTTGTGTTACTGATAAGGATTATGAATTCTCTGTTGATCCTAAAATAATTACTTTAGTTGAATCTGATCCTTTTTATGGCCTTGAATATGAAACTGTTGTGGCACATCTTACCAAGTTAAATAATATAGCCACCCTGTTTACTAATGATGAGAAGTCTCGCTATTATTATATCCTTAAGATATTTCCGTTCTCATTAAAGGGTGATGCTAAGACTTGTTTTAATTCTCTTGATCCTGGTTCTGTGCATAGTCCCCAGGATATGATTTATTACTTCGCTGGTAAATATTTCCCTGCTCATAACAAACAAGCTGCCTTGCGGGAAATATATAACTTTGTGCAAATCGAAGAAGAGAGTCTCCCACAAGCTTGGGGGAGGCTACTTCGATTACTTAATGCTTTGCCTGATCACCCTCTTAAGAAAAATGAAATACTTGATATCTTTTATAATGGACTAACCGATGCTTCCAAGGACTACTTGGATAGTTGTGTTGGTTGTGTTTTCAGGCAAAGAACAGTCGACGAAGCTGAATTACTATTGAATAATATGTTGACTAATGAAAATAATTGGACTCTTCCTGAGCCAATTCCGGAGGCAATTCCTGAACCAATTGAGCCAACTCCTGAACCTATTCCTAAACCCACTCCGAAGAAGAGAGGTGTTTTATTTCTCAGTCCTGAAGATATGCAAGAGGCGAAGAAATCAATGGAAGAAAAAGGTACTAAAACTGAAGATGTTAAGAATGTACCTCCTATTGAAGAAATACATGGTCTTAATATACCGCATGTTGAAGAACCACATTGTCTTGATAACCCAACATTGGTAGTAAAGGTAAATTCTCTCTATAGATATGATAAAGTTGAAATTCCCTCTACTAAATTTCATAGCCCATGCTTAGATGAATTTGATAACTTTATGGATAGACAAGAAAGTTTTAATGCTTATGTTGGTAGATAATTAAAGAATAATGCTTTCGAGATAGGACGCTTGAGTGATTATATGGCTAGAGTTAAAGGTGAACTTAAACTCATTAGAAAGTATGCTTCTATGGTTGCTACTCAAGCTGAGCAAGTACTTAAAGCTCAAAATGATTTGCTTGATGAATTAAATAATAAACGTGACTTTGTTGTTAGAGTGGCTACTAGAACTAGTAGAATGACTCAGGAACCTTTGTATCCTGAAGGCCACCCTAAGAGAATCGAGCAAGATTCTCAAAGAAATAATTTAGAGGCACCTAGTTCTTCTAGAAAGAAGAAAAAGAAAAGGGACAATTGCATTTTTACCCCTAGTTGGTTCCTACCCACGGGTTTGGCCCTTACTTTTCGAGCTTCCTCAGTTTTGCCCTTACTTTTTCCATAGAGGTCCCACGAATGCCCTTTGACGATTTGACCAAAACTTTGAAAATTCATAACTAATTCATACAAACTCAGAAAAATGCAAATAAGATATCAAAATGTTTAGATAAACATTACCTTTATGGGCATATCATTTTCATTCAGGACAAAAAGATCATTTAAACTACTCGAGGTAATTAATATTATTAACATTATTAAAAATAAATAGGTATAAACAATATTTTTTCATGAATAAAAATTACATGCAAATGCAGGTGATGTTTTCTGAACATCCTGATAACAAATTTGCATTTTTCTGAGTTTGTATCAACTTGTTATGAATGTTCTAACGACTTTGACCATTATTTGGAAACTTCATAACAAGTTGATACGAACTCAGGAAAATGCAAATAAGGTATCAGGATGTTCAGAAAACATCACCTACATTTGCATATAATTTTTATTCACAAAAAAATATTGTTTATACCTATTTATTTTTAATAATGTTAATAACATTAATTACCTCAGGTAGTTTAAACGATGCTTTTGTCCTCAATGCAAATGATATGCCCATAAAGGTAATGTTCATGTGAACATTTTGATATCTTATTTGCATTTTTTTGAGTTCGTATGAATTAATTATGAATTTTCAAAGTTTTGGTCAAACGGTCAAAGGGCATTCGAGGGACCTCGGTGGAAAAAGTAAGGGCAAAATTGAGCAATCTCGAAAAGTAAGGGCAAAACCCGTGGGTAGGAACCAACTAGGGGTAAAAATGCAATTGTCCTAGAAGAAAAACGATAGAACTTTGCATGCTTCTAGTGAACCTGTTGTAGACACACCTGAGAATCCCAATGATATTTCTATTTCTGATGCTGAAAAACATGAAGCTAGTGATAATGTTAATGATAATGTTCATGTTGATGCTCAACCTAGCAAAAATAATGATGTAGAGATTGAACATGTTGTTGATCTTGATAACCCACAATCAAAGAATCAACATTATGATAAGAGAGATTTTATTGCTAGGAAGCATGGTAGAGGAAGAGAACCATGGGTTCAGAAACCCATGCCCTTTCCTCCTAAACCATCCAAGAGAAAGGATGATGAGTATTTTGAGCGCTTTGCTGAAACAATTAGACTTATCTTCTTACGTATGCGCTTAACTGATATGCTTAAAGTAAATCCTTATGCTAAGTATACGAAGGATATCATTACAAATAAAAGAAAGATACCGGAAGCTGAAATTTCCACCATGCTCGCTAATTACACTTTTAAGGGTGGAATACCAAAGAAACTTGGAGATCCGGGGGTACCAACTATACCATGCTCCATTAAAAGAAATTATGTTAAAACTGCTTTATGTGATCTTGGAGCCGGTGTTAGTGTTATGCCTCTCTCTTTATATCGTAGACTTGAATTGAGTAAGTTGACACCTACTGAAATATCTTTGCAAATGGCTAATAAGTCAACTACCATACCTGCCGGTATTTGTGAGGATGTGCCTGTTGTGGTTGCAAATGTCACTATCTTAACGGACTTTGTTATTCTTGATATTCCCGAGGACGATAGTATGTCGATTATCCTTGGTAGACCCTTTTTGAATACTGCAGGGGCTGTTATTGATTGCCACAAAGGCAATGTCACTTCTCATGTTAATGGTAATGAGCATACGGTACACTTTTCGAGGAAACAATCTCAAGTTCATAGCATCAATTCTATTGGAAAAGTTCCAACTATCATTATTGGAGGTTTTGAATTTCCTCTCCCTACTGTCAAGAAAAAGTATGATATTCTTATTGTTGGGGATGTTCATATCCCCGTTGAGGTAACTTAGTGTTATTCGAAATTTCTCCGGTTCCGTGTTATTCGGAATGAGTTTGTTAACAAGACTTGACCAACCTTGTTAGTGGATTCATTTTGATGATCATGAGATGGATGAAACTAGAAGGCACAACCTTCTGTACCCTCTTTTTACTTTCTATTATATAGAATAAATAAAGCAAATAGTATTATCCGTCTGTTTTCTGAATTATCCGTGCAATAAAAAATTTCCCAAAAATAAAAGTTCTCCAGATGCCCTGCAAATTTAGTATGATTTTTATGGAATATTTGAGGATTTTAGGCACTGAAATCACTTCAGGAGGGGCAAGCACCAGGCCACGAGGGTGGAGGGCGCGCCCACCCCCCCCCCCCCCCACTCGGCGTGCCCCCTATCTCGTGGGCCCCTGGTGGCCCCCTCCATTTATGCCAGCACCCACACACTCCATCTTCTTCCCAAAAAATCCCCATCCAGCCCAAGCACGAGTTCTAGCTCATTTTGCTGTGATTTTCGATCTCCTTGCTCAAAGCTCCATTCACAAAACTGCTTTGGGAGATTGTTGCTTGGTATGTGACACCTCCATTGGTCCAATTAGTTTATGTTCTAGTGTTGTATTCATTGCAGATTTTTGCTGCATAGGTGACCATGTTCTTGAGCGCTTGCATGTCAAATTTATGAGGTCCCAAGTAATTCTAATGCATGATATAGGCTCTAAGCACTTGTAGGAGTAGTTCCTACCAATCTTATTTAGTTTTATTCACTTTTATTTTGAAGTTATTCAAATTTCAGAAATTTTTTAGAAAAAGAAATATGTCTAGGAGAATGTACCAAGGTGGTTCCTCAGTAAAGAAAGAACCCAGGATTGCTATACGTGAGCAAGACGATGAACTGCCGAGGGACGCAGAAGTACGAGCTTGTGAGTGGCCATCCGACGATTTTATGGTCAAAGCAGGCTTTAAGCAGGAATTTGACGCATATGTGCGTAATGCCGATCTGGAGGACTTCTTACAAGATAAGTTTCCTCAGTACTATCAATTGACTGATTCATTTGTGCGAAGGCTTAAATATAAATGTCCACGTAATTCTCTGAGTGTCCTATTTGATATCTATGATACATCTTATACCATGGACTTAGAGGATTTTACAACTGCTTGCAAACTTCCGTAGTGGGGTAATATTAATGATCCCCGCAAATCTAAATTTAGAGAATTTCTTGCTAGAATTACTTTGAGAGAATCTAGGGACATAGCACAAGCTACCATAGGGAGCATTCATTTTCCTGCTATACATTATTTCGCTCTTTTCATTAGTAGATGCATTAACGGTAAAGATGAAGCATGTCATATGTGTGTCCCTGATCTTTGTGTCCTCAAGAGTGTCGTGTTAGGTTATAAAGATTATAACTTGGGGGCAATAGTTGCATGTATGTCGGCGTTCTGGGAACGGGGGTCCCCAGACTTGCCTGCCTGCTGCCTGCGGCGTGGCTCAAGTGGGGGCCCAATGCAGCCCAGCTCCATCAGCTCAAGCTCAAGACCCTCGCGAGGGGCCAAGCCTCGCGGGGCGGGCGACAGGGAGCTTCCTCAGGAGCAGCCTCCTCAGGCAGGCTCGCGAGGAGGCGGAGAGATCAAGGCAGGGCACCTCCCGAGGGGCCCGTGACGCAAGCCATGACGATCAGAGGCCAGGCGGGTGCCAGGCAGGCGCCGGCCTGTGCAGTGTCCTTGTTTCGCTTTCGGCGCAAAGGGGGCAAGCACAGGCCAAGGCATCAGGCAAAGGTTACCGTTTTGGTGCAACAAGACCAAGAACAGCAGAACGGCTGGATGGAGGTCATCATGGAGCCCATGGCAGTGTCACCGTCAGGACCTTTGGCAGCCGAAGACCAACTTTAGTCAGGATAAGTGTACCAGATGTTCCCCTTCAAAATGGCCAATTGTTGGCGCCCTTCCCGCTCATTATTTGGGAAGAGGCCCAGGGCCTCCGCCTATAAATAGGACTAGCCACCCACAGGGTAGAGGCATCTAGAGATCAACCGGAGAGAGAGAGAGAAGCGAGTGAACTCACCCAAGCAGTTCATCGCACCAGCTCAAGAACAGCCCCTCGCGAGGCTGTTCTCCCTTTGTACTGTTCACTATCAGCCCCTGAGGCAATCCACCATACCACACACTGGAGTAGGGTATTACACCACAATGGTGGCATGAACCAGTATAAATCTCGTGTCCCTTGTGTGTTCAACTTTCTTGCTTAGATCTTTGTGAGACTTCGAGACGTGAGCTGGTAGGGGAGAGATCTTCGTGCGCACCCCAGTGTTCGAACCTCAAGGGTCTGCCAGAACCCGAAATCCAACATTTGGCGTGCCAGGTAGGGGTGCGCCGGAATCTTTCTTCCGCTGGTCGTGTCTGATCTTCCACCGTGACCATGGCTGACGCTCGCCGAGCCCGCGCTGAGCGTCGGGCTGCTCTCGCCACCCGCGTCGCCCAGACGGCGCTCGTCGGCAGACGATCCCATCGTTCTCCGTCGCCTGCCGCCACCGGCCCAGTGGGGAACGAGCAGCAGGCCTCGTCCTTGCATCCTTCGGTGCAGCACGATGGCCGCACCGCCACCCCGTCGCTGACTCCAGCCGGTTCGTCATCCCACGCCCGTCGTGCCCCCACGGATGCGCATGTCGCGCTTCCTGGCGCGTGAGCTCCTACACTACCGCCCCGTCGACGACCTCTACAAGGACTGGCTCGCCCGCATCACCGAGCTCGTCAGCGCCGTAGGGGGCTCTCCCATGTTGTCCCTCTCGCTGACTCGCCCTCCATCCTGCGCAGGAGGCGAGGAGCAGGAGGTGCCTCCACCACCTCCTCCCCAAGAAGATGCCCTGGCTCCAAGGCGCGCGGCCCCAGGTCGAGACCCGCCTCGTCCGGCGCCTGCGCGGCAAGAAAGGAGCTGCCAAGAGATCCCTCACCCCAAAGAAGGTGCTCGCGTGCTCCCAGACCGGTGCGCCATGACCGCATCCCTGCACCGCCACGTCAAGACCCAGCGTTGCTCCAGGTAGCGGCGCGCGGGAATCCCCAGGAGCAAGCCCCACCTCAGCAGAGAGCTCCGGTGGCCACTGCAGGCTGCCGCGCTTTCACCTCCGAGCTGCATAGCGTCGCGTGGCCCGGCAAGTTCAAGCCAGACCTGCCTCCGCGCTATGACGGCACTGCGGACCCTGCGGAGTTCCTCCAGCTCTACGAGCTGGGCATCGAGGCTGCCAACGGGGACGAGAAGGTCATGGCGAATTGGTTTCCCATGGCACTCAAGGACGGTGCCCGCACCTAGCTCCTGAACCTGGCCCCAGGCACGATCTCCTCCTGGGATGAGATGCGCACCTTCTTCATCACCAACTTCCAAGGTACTCGCGACCGGCCCCCGGCTATGAGCGACCTGCGCCGCATCAAGCAACAGCCGGGAGAGACCGTGCAGAAGTACATCCAGCGCTTCAACAACGCCCGCCTCAAGATTCCCGAGGTGACTGAGGAGGCCATCATTTCAGCCTTCTCCGACGGCGTGCGCGACATCAAGATGAAGGAGGAGCTAGCAACCCATGAAGACCTGTGCACATTGCTGGAGTTATTCAACTTGGCGACCAAGTGCGCCAGGCCTGAGGAATGGCGCCTCTCCCTCCTTGAGCTCCCGGCTGCCGACCTAGAAGAGAAGAAGCCCAAGGTCAAGGACGTGAAGCGCAAGGGGGCTGTTGTGCTCGCAGTAGAGCCAGACACCAAGCGAGGCAGGGATCAGCCTGAGTCATCTAAGGGCAGCTGGTACTGCGTGTACCACGACCTCCACACACACAACACCAATGAATGCCAAGAGCTTAGAGCCGTGCAAGATGGACGTATCGGCTGGCGCCCCAACCGCAACGACCGGGGCTATGGCCGAGGAGGAGGAACAGGTGGAGGACGATGGGAAGACCGTGGCCCTCGCCAAGGGTGGCGTGACCGGACCCACGAGGACCGCTGGAAGGACCAACCTCGCGAGGGAGGTTGGAGGGATCAGCCTCGTGAGGACCGCCCTCAAGGCAACGCAGGCCTCCCTCCTCTGCCACCACCGCCAAAGAGGAATGAAGACCATCACCACGACGAGGGGGCTGGGGGCTTCCAGGAGCCGCGCGCAATCGCTTGCATCCTTGGTGGCGCTCTGATATGTCTCCGTCGTATCTACTTTTCCAAACACTTTTGCCCTTGTTTTGGACTCTAACTTGTATGATTTGAATAGAACTAACCCAGACTGACGTTGTTTTCAGCAGAATTGCCATGGTGTTGTTTTATGTGCAGAAAATAAAAGTTCTCAGAATGACCTGAAACTCCACAGAACACCTTAGAAAAACAATAAAAATCCTCGCCAAAAATGAAGACCAGGGGGCCCACACCCTGCTCATGAGGGTGGGGGGCGACCCCCCCCCTACCTCGTGGGCCCCCTGGTGGCCCTCCGACGCCAACTCCAACTCCATATATTGGCTTTCAGGGAGAAAAAAATCAGAGAGAAGAAATCATCGCGTTTTACAATACAGAGTCGCCGCCAAGCCCTAATCTCTCTCGGGAGGGCTGATCTGGAGTCCGTTCGGGGCTCCGGAGAGGGGGATTCGTCGCTGTCGTCATCATCAACCATCCTCCATCACCAATTTCATGATGCTCACCGCCATGCGTGAGTAATTCCATTGTAGGCTTGCTGGACGGTGATGGGTTGGATGAGATTTATCATGTAATCGAGTTAGTTTTGTTAGGGTTTGATCCCTAGTATCCATTATGTTCTGAGATTGATGTTGCTATGACTTTGCTATGCTTAATGCTTGTCACTAGGGCCCGAGTGCCATGATTTCAGATCTGAACCTATTATGTTTTCATGAATATATGTGTGTTCTTGATCATATCTTGCAAGTCTATAGTCACCTACTATGTGTTATGATCCGGCAACCCCGAAGTGACAATAATCGGGACCACTCCCGGTGATGACCATAGTTTGAGGAGTTCATGTATTCACTATGTGCTAATGCTTTGTTCCGGTTCTCTATTAAAAGGAGGCCTTAATATCCCTTAGTTTCCAATAGGACCCCGCTGCCATGGGAGGGTAGGACAAAATATGTCATGCAAGTTCTTTTCCATAAGCACGTATGACTATATACGGAATACATGCCTACATTGCATTGATGAACTGGAGCTAGTTCTATGTCACCCTATGTTATGAATGTTACATGACGAACCGCATCCGACATAATTATCCATCACTAATCCGGTGCCTACGAGTTTTCCATATACTGGTTCTCGCTTATTTACTTTTCCGTTGCTACTGTTACAATCACTACAAAATACCAAAAACATTACTTTTGATGTCTTTACTTTTGTTACCGTTAGCACCACTATCATATTAGTTTGCTACTAAACACTTTGCTGCAGATACTAAGTTTCCAGGTGTGGTTGAATTGGCAACTCAGCTGCTAATACTTGAGAATATTCTTTGGCTCCCCTTGTGTCGAATCAATAAATCTGGGTTGAATACTCTACCCTCGAAAACTATTGCGATCCCCTATACTTGTGGAATATCAAGACCTTTTTCTGGTGCCGTTGCCGGGGAGCATAGCTCTATTCTTTGAGTCACTTGGGATTTATATCTGCTGGACACTTTGAAGAACTTGAAAGATGATCGAACTACTATTTTGCCCTCAACTACGAGGGGAGGTAAGGAACTGCCATCTAGCCTTGCACTAGATTCTCCTTCTATTATAAGTAAGCTTGCGACACCTAAACCTGCTACTGCTATGAATTCTGATATGTCGCATGTTATTGATGATGCCACTTCTGCTATGCATGATACTTATGATGAAACCACTTCTATGCTTGATACTACTGTGCCCCTTGGTGAATTTCTTGATGAACAAATTGCTAGGTCTAGAGAAAGAGAAATTATTGAACCTGAATACGATGATGATAGTGATGATGAGAATATGCATGCTATTCCTGAGGGTTATCTTTTTGATGCGCAATCTTCTGCAGCTATTTTTGCTTGCTAGGATAGATATGAACTTAAGAGGTTGCTAGTTAAATGGAGTAAAGAATCTTTTAGAGATAGAATGAGACCTGACCCTGCTTTTGCTACTTCACCTATTTGTGTTCCTGATGAGGATTATTATGATTTTTCTGTTGATCCAGATATAATTACTTTGGTTGAATCTGATCCTTTTTATGGCTATGAATCTGAAACTTTTGTGGCACATCTTACTAAGTTAAATGATATAGCTGCCCTATTTACTAATAATGAGAGATCGCGCTACCTTTATTTACTAAAAATATTTCCATTCTCATTAAAGGGTGATGCTAAGATATGGTTTAATTCTCTTGATCCTGGTTGTGTGCAAAGTCCCCAGGATATGATTTATTACTTCTCTGTTAAATATTTCCCTGCTCATAAGAAACAAGCTACTTTGAGGGAAATATACAACTTTTTGCAAATTGAAGAAGAGTCTCCCACAAGCTTGGGGGAGGCTTCTCAAGTTACTTAATGCTTTGCCTGATCATCCTCTTAAGAAACCTGAAATACTTGATATCTTTTATAATGGACTAACTAATACTTCCGGAGATTACCTGGATAGTTGTGTTGGTTCTCTTTTCAGGGAAAGAACACCAGATGAAGCTGAAATTCTATTGAATAGTATGTTGATAAATGAAAATAATTGGGCACCTCCTGAGCCACCTTCTGAGCCAGCTCTAGAGCCAATTACTGAGCCTATTCCGAAACCAACTCCGAAGAAGAGAAGTGTTCTATTTCTCAGTCCCGAAGATATGCAAGAGGCAAAGAAATCTATGAAAGAAAAAGGTATTAAAGCTGAAGATGTTAAGAATTTACCTCCTATTGAAGAAATACATGGTCTTAATTTACCGCCTGTTGAAGAAGTATACGATCTCAATTACTTATTTACTGAAGAACCTCCCGATATCCTGACATAGGTAGTAAAGGTAAATTCTCTCTATAGATATGATAAAGCTGAAGATGTTTATGCAAGATGACTTTAATGCTTACTTTGGTAGACAATTAAAACAGAATACCTTTATGATTAAACGCTTTGGTGATTATATGGCTGATATTAGAGGTGAACTTAAACTTGTTAGCAAACATGCTTCTATGGTTACCACTCAAGTAGAACAAGTACTTAAAACTCAGAAATAAGTGCTTGATGAAATGAATAGTAAGAAAAATGATTATGTTGTTAGAGTGGCTACTAGAACCGGTAGAATGACTCAGGAACCTTTGTATCCTGAAGGCCACCCTAAGAGAATCGAGCAAGATTCTCAGAGAAATAATATTGATGTACCTAGTTCTTCTAAAAGGAAGAAAAAGAAAAATGATAGGACTTTGCAAACTTCTAGTGAACCTATTGCCGAACCACCTGAGAATCCGAATGATATTTCTATTTCTGATGCTGAAACACAATCAGGTGATGAACATGAACCTAGTGATAATGTTAATGGTAATGTTCATGTTGATGCTCAACCTAGTAATGATAATGATGTAGAAGTTGAACCTGCTGTTGATCTTGATAACCCACAATCAAGGAATCAACGTTATGATAAAAAAACACTTTGTTGCTAGGAAACATGGTAAAGAAAGGGAACCATGGGTTCAGAAACCCATGCCTTTTCCTCTGAAACCATCCAAGAAAAAGGATGATGAGGATTTTGAGCGCTTTGCTGAAATGATTAGACCCATCTTTTTGCGTATGCGATTAACTGATGTGCTCAAAACAAATCCTTCTGCTAAGTATATGAAGGATATCATTACTAATGAAAGAAAGATACCTGAAGCTGAAATTTCCATCATGCTTGCTAATTATACTTTTAAGGGTGGAATACCAAAGAAACTTGGAGATCCAGGAGTACCTACTATACCATGCTCCATTAAGAGAAATTATGTTAAAACTGCTTTATGTGATCTTGGAGCCGGTGTCAGTGTTATGCCTCTCTCTTTATATCGTAGACTTGACTTGAATAAGTTGACACCTACTAAAATATCTTTGCAAATGGCTGATAAATCAACTGCCATACCTGTTGGTATTTGTGAGGATGTGCCTGTTGTGGTTGCAAATGTTACTATTTTAACGGACTTTGTTATTCTTGATATTCCCGAGGATGATAGTATGTCTATTATTCTTGGAAGACCTTTATTTAATACTGCAGGGGCTGTTATTGATTGCAACAAAGGCAATGTCACTTTTGATGTTAATGGCAATGAGCACACGGTACATATTCCGAGAAAACAACCTCAAGTTTATAGTATCAACTCTATTGGAAAAATTCCATCGATTATATTTGGAGGTTTTGAATTTCCTCTCTGTCGCCGCGATGGGGAGCGAGCACCTATGGGGCAGGGCCCCTTTTTAGTCCGGCAAGGGGGCGGAGGGCGCACAAAGAGCAGATCGAGGCGAGAGTGCGCGGTGGAGCAGATCGAGGCGGAGCGCGCGGGGGATTTTTTACCCAGCTTCGGAGCTCTCCGGAGAGATAAAACTCCTACTGCTGCTTTGTGTTTGTATTCTGTTCTTGCTCGAGAGAGCGGGTGTGGCGTCGAATCCCCCAAGCTGCGGAACCAAAATTCCGAACCCCTTCTACATGCACATGGGCCTCCTTTTTATAGGCTAAAGGGGTCACCGACAGTTGGCAGCATAGAAAGAGGGGTAGAAGAGTAAAAACGCGGGTTGGTACAACTGCTACCAACAGTGTCCCCTACCTAACTCTAGCGGCAGGGGACAAGGGCATTTAATGCCCGTCCGGTCGCCCAAATAGTGCAAGGAAACGACCGTTAGGGGCGCCACCGATCGCCACGATGGCCTCCTTGTCTGCTTTGCTTGCCACCTCGCACCGCCATGCTGTACAGCTACCCGCCACGTGCACCAGGAGCGATCTTGTGGCGACACGTCGTCGGATGCGCTGGAGTGCGGGCTCAGAGTGGCAGCCTTGCCGCGGCAAGCGCCTTGCCGCGGCCCTTATCTTGTCGCACCGGCAAGCTTGCCGCTCGCCGGGCCTTGCCGGGACGCGCGGGGCGTCGCGGCAAGTTTTCTTGGAATGCCTTGAGTGGCCTTCCCGGCAAGCTCCTCTTGCCGGGGTCTTGTCTTCTTCCCGGCCAGCTTCTCTTGCCGGGGCCTTGGTTGGCCTTCCCGGCAAGCTCCTCTTGCTGGGGCCTTGGTTTGAGTACCTTGTTCTTGAATGGCATCAAAGTAGCCGTTGAGGATCTTGGCGGACGCCCGGCAAGCCCGGCCGCGGGTCGCTGCGACTGTCCGTGCACAAGTTCGGGATACTAAGGTACCCCTACTTTAGTACACCGACAGGAGCCCCCGGGCCTGGGCCATACACGGTGCCGAGCGCTGTTGGGCCAGGCCCAAAACAGTGCACGGGCACGCGCGGCCTAGGTCATGCCAAATCCGACTCTGTACCCACCACGCCCCCCTCGCAACGGCATGCGTCAAACGCGGCGTCGTGGGGGAGATCGTGGGCAATTTTTTAATCCAGGGAATGCGTAACATCCGCGTCCCCCGTTTATAAGCAGAGGAAACAGGGTCGTTCACCAAACTGCGCCAGACCCGGGTGGTGCGTGGCGGCGACTGGAGCGCTCTGTCGCCGGACGACGGCAAGATGAAGATTGCCACCACCCGAATCCTCCGGCTCAAGCATGCCGGGCTCACAGCAGGGGCGGTTGGCGCGGATTTCCTTCGCCGTCGCATCGCCCCTCTGCAAAAGAGGGGGAGGCCCGCCTGGCTGTTTGGCGGCCCGGCGGATATCATGAGGCTGCGTCCAGGCCTCAACTTCAACTTCACCGTTCTGGAGCTTGACGGGATGCTGAGGGAGCTGTTCAAGCATGACGCCAACCATCCAGAATGGTTCAGGTTGCCGCAGGGCGTCGTCCCCTTGTGCAACAACTCCCAGCGCGATCGCATCTGTGCAATGATGCCAGAGTGTGACTCGCACGGGATAAGTGCAACTTGGATAGAGCCCGCCGTTGAGGTCGTGCAGCAATTCTTCGATAACTTGACGGAGGTAGCAGTCAACTCCGATGAGCAGAAGCTCCTCACCCGCGCCACCACCGACAACGAGATGATGTACATCGCCACCAGGGCTGAAGAGGCGGCGGCAGTCGCTACCGCGGGTGAGTTTGGCTTCACGTTGGAGGAGGCGGAGGCAGCCGAGGCGGCGAGTCTTGCCGACCGGGAAGACCTCGCCAGAGAAGTCGCTGGCGATGGGGAACCCGAGGTCGAAGCGAGCGAGCCTGCCGAGGGCGCGAGCGGCCAGCCGTCTTCGGGCAGCTTGCCGCAGGCGGAGCCCCCAGCGCGGCCCCAATTTCAACCGAGAAGACGCCTCCGTCGAGTTGGAGATACGGCAGAGGAGCAGGCCGGCCAGCAACCGCGGCGCCGTGGGACACGCTCCACCGCGGCAAATGCCGTTGCCGCGGGAGGGTCCCAGGCTGCGCCGGCAACTGAGGTGGGGTCTTCACGGGCCGCCACGCCTGATCCTGCCGCAGCCCCCGGCAAACGCTCAAGGGAGCCTACTCCTCCGCCACTCCGCGCAGAGAGGGTACCGGACTTCGACCTCTCCGCGCTGAGCTCCGATGATGATGAAGAAGAGGAGGAGGAGGAGTGAGGCTTTCTTCTCACTGTTCTTGATTTACTTTTGATCTTTGTTGTTGCTTATCTTGTATCTGATTTGCTTCCCTCTGAATCCCTGCTCCATTTCAGGACTCTGGCCAAGAGAGCGGCGAAGAGGGCCAGGATTCCTATGGTTGTCATCGAGGACGATCCTGCTGTGACGGCAGAAGACACGTCCGAGACCACCTTGACGGACCCGATTCCTTCTCCTCGCAGCAGCCCCCAGCGCAGCCCCCAGCGTAAGTGTTTGGCTCATTTCCTGTTGTGGGGGGGCGCATGGGTGTTTCTTCTTTTGCTGACATCTTGATTGTTGATTTGCTCGTGTAGGAGCAGAACAAGCCCATCAGGAGGAGCCAGAAACCGCTCCAGAGGTGCTGTCTGCTTCAACTACGCCGCCAAGGGACGATTTTCCGACAAGGGAGTGCTCTCCGGCAAGGGAGCGGTCCCCGGCAAAGGGCAGTTCCCCGGCAAGGGGCGGGACCAGTGAGCCTTTAGTGGTGGAGCCCACGGTCACAGTGCCTAGCACAGGTAACCCTCCTTATCGGAAATTTTTCCCTTGGGCTTCTCTTCTTCTGATCTTCTTTTTTGGATATTTGCTTGACTTTTCTTTCCTTCCTCTTCCTATCCTCAGATCCCCCTCTCGCAGACCCGATGGAGACCGAGGCCGCCGGCGAGGAAGGCGCGCGCGGCAACACTGAAGATGCCGCCGCTGGCGAGGAAGAGGCCGGCACTGATGAACCCGCCGACGAAGAAGCCGCCAAGGCTGCTGGCGCAGGGGCCGGCGAGGGATCCGGTGATCACACTGACATCCCGGAGGACGCAGGAGCGCAAGGCGCTGCACCGTCCGCCGACCCCTCCGCCGCTGATGCAGCGCCGGGCCCCGAGGAGCCCCAGCCAGGCGCATACTTGAAGGCCGGCGAGGGCGTGTTCATCAAGCTTCCCTGGGCGTCGAGCTCCAGGGCGCCGGTGGAAGGAGAGGAATTTGACGGGGAAGTACTCGCCTCTGCCGGGCTGGCAGTGGTTGACAAGCCAAGCAGCAGTAGCGGCGAGTCTGAGGAGGAGCAGCTGCTCCGAAAGCTGGTGTCGCTCTACCGCGCCCGGCAAGCAAAGCTTGAGTCCCGGGAAGCGCTTGTCGCACGGGCGGTAGTTGACATAGAAAAGCACGCGGAGGAGCTCAAGAGCCGCAACCAGGAGGCCCTCCGGTCCATCGCTGAGGAGAGGGCGCAGCTCGAGGAGGCGAAGAAGGCGTTCCTCCTGGAGAAGGCTGAAGCCGAAGAGCAGCAGAGGCTCGCCGCCGAGGAGCTGTCCAAGCGGGATGGTGAGCTGATACAGAAGAAGGTGAACTTGGACAGCCACGAAGAGGAGCTTGCCGTCCGGGAGCAATCGCTTGGCGGGGCACTCAAGGAGGCGAAGGATGCCGTCGCGGCTGCTGAGGCCGCCAAGAAGGAGTTAGAAGTGAAGGTGACGCAACTGGAGGCGGACGCAACAAGGAAGAACGAAGAGCTTGCCGCACTCCAGCGTGAACGCGAGAAGGATGCACGCGCCCATGGCGATCTGCAAGTTCAGCTCGCCGAGAAGATCAAGGAGCTGAACGCCACTGTCGGTGTCAAAACCGGCGGATCTCGGGTAGGGGGTCCCGAACTATGCGTCTAGGCGGATGGTAACAGGAGACGAGGGACACGATGTTTTTAACCAGGTTCGGGCCCTCTGGATGGAAGTAAAACCCTACGTCCTGCTTGATTAATAATGATGATATGGGTAGTACAAGAGTAGATCTACCACGAGATCAACGAGGCTAAACCCTAGAAGCTAGCCTACGGTATGATTGTTGTAATGTATGTTGTCCTACGGACTAAAGCCCTCCGGTTTATATAGACACCGGAGAGGGCTAGGGTTACACAGAGTCGGTTACAATGGTGGGAGATCTACATATCCGTATCACCAAGATTGCCTTCCATGCCAAGGAAAGTACCATCCGGACACGAGCCGGAGTCTTCAATCTTGTATCTTCGTAGTCTTGGAGTCCGGCGGACAATGATAGTCCGGCTGTCCGGACACCCCCTAGTCCAGGACTCCCTCAGTAGCCCCTGAACCAGTCTTCAATGACGATAAGTCCGGCGTGCATAATGTTCGGCATTGCAAGGCGGGTTCCTCCCTTGAATAATCCAGAGAAGATCATGAACACCAGGATAGTGTCCGGCTCTGCAAAATAAATTCCACATTCCACCGTAGAGAGAATAAAATGCACACTTAGTTCAATCTGCTGATGTATTATGCGGCGTAACATCACACCGCCACAAGGCCTTTGCTTGAATTACTATACCACCTCAGCATGTTTAGCGAAGCGGTTTCCTTGGCACGTCTTGTCGAAGCAGAGATCGTGTTCCCCTTATTCCGGGATTCTCATCAATACGTGCGTGGGTAACCCAACCGCTCCCGTCGCCACGCCTCCTCTATCGAAGGGGAATCCCAAACGGTCACGGAGACGGCCCTTGGTATTTTTTCCCCTTTATAAGAGGACCAAGGCTCGCCATTGTTCTTCAATCTCGCATCGAATCTCTTCCCCGCTCCCAGTTCCAACACCCAGAGCCTCAGATTCGAGCGCTTCGGATCCTTAATCATGTCCGGCTCCGACCTCCAGGGCCGGTGGATGCCCTCCTCCGTCACGGAGGAGGACATATTGAAGTTGCGTGAGGCCAAGTACCTGGCCTACGAGGTTTCGCACAGGTTGCCTGCCCAAGGGCAGGCCGTGCCAGCCCCCGAGCCCGGTGAATACGTCGTCTTCGTATCCCACCTCCGTCGGGGTTTAGGCTTCCCGACGGATCCCTTCGTGAGGGGGCTCCTGTTCTACTATGGGCTGGACTTTCACGACTTGGCTCCGGAGTCCATCCTCCATATCTCCGCATTCATTATCGTCTGCGAAGCCTTCCTCTACGTCATTCCCCACTTCGGCCTATGGCTGAAGACCTTCAAGGTGGAGCCGAAGATGATCGGGGGGCGTCAAGCGGAGTGCGGTGGGGCGACCATAAGCAAAAAGGTCGATGCCCCGTGGCCCGAGGGTTCCTTCCAAGAGGAACTTGGACCGTGGCAGCAGGAGTGGTTCTATATCACCGCTCCAAGGGGTAGCAGGCAAAAGCTGCCACCCTTATTCCGCCCGGGACCTCCACGCCAACTGATGTCGTGGGTCAACCAAGGGCTCAATTGGGGGCCGTCCGAAGATGTGCCTTCACTGCAGGGCCGGATTCGAGATCTCCAAGCGAGGGAGATCGACCTGATCAAGGTGATGCAGGTTATGCTAATCAGGCATCTTCTGCCCTGCCAACGCCGTCCTCTCCGTTTATGGGAGTTCAACCCGGAGGGACCTCGAATTCTCCAACACTTCATGGGTGCGACACCCGTGGAGATGTACAAGTTGTTCTTCAGACCGCAGGTGGCGTGTCCGGATTTAGCCGAGGATGCAGGCCTAAGCCGCGATCGCCCGAATACTCAGGTAAGTAGCTCAGAGTCCGGACATTCTGTTTATGTGCCTTTCTAGAGTTCGCCTCCTGACCCTTTGTTCTTTACAGGAATGGGTGGCGCGATCAAGGCTGATAAGGTGTCCGGCCCCCCTCCCAGAGACCGCACAGGAGCCCGTGCTGGTCAGAATGTTGGAGGTTGCGCCCGCAGAAGGGGGCGACGGGGAAAATAGAGGAGCTAATATTTCGCCCAAAGGGGCGACTGAAGCGGGAGGAAGCAAGAACCCCTCCCTTCAGGGGGAGAAGAGGACCGCCTCCGAAGATCCGGAGGCCAAAGCCCCTAAGCGTGGGAAGAGATCTTCCCCGGGTGGTCCGGCGCCCAGAAAGAATCCGGACGCACAATCATCATAAAAGGATCGGCCCTCCAGCGAGCCGTGAGTATGAAAGAGGGAGTTAATTAGTAAGGAAATACCTTCATTTTTGCTTCTGTAGATAACCAAAATATTTATATTGCAGTTCGGATCTGCAGCCTTCTCAGATAAGTTCATCTTTGGGGGACCTTCTTCCGGAGATGATGGAGAGCGATACGCCTCCATCCGCAGCGCCGCCAGATGAGGCAGGCGAACCCGAAGTGTCATCACGAAGGGTATCCCTGAGTCCGGAGGGGCAAGAGAGTTCGGTACCCACTAGTGTCCGGCCGGGAGAACTGAAGAATCTGCTTGAGAGGGTGTCCATTTCAGAAGATCACCGTGCGTTAACGCGTATGGTGATTGGAAGGATTTCGTACGCTGAGAGCGAATTGCATAATGCCGCCATGAGTTTGCTGGCGGGATTTGAGGTATGCGAGAATGACGCACCCCTTTGTCTTTAACAGTTTTGCATATAAAAAATGCGCCCTGTATAGATAGTAGCCCCTGAGACTCGGTAGGTTGTCGGAAACGACAGCGTACTGAGGATCGAAATCTAAAGGAATGAATTCCGTCATTCCTATGCAGGTGGCGGATAGTCCGGGGGCTAGCCGGACTAGTGAGTTTGCCGAGTTAAATCGGCAATTTGACTTGGCAGATGCGGACATCGCACTTGTCAACAGGCGACTTGACGAGTCGCAAGGTAAAAAGAGTTCTCCGCAGTCGCTTTATTAAGGGGGTCGAAGCCCTCCTCTGATAAATTATATGCTGTTTGTACAGACGGTGCTGCTGCTGTGGAGGGCCTTCGGGCCGAACTTGCTCGAGCTGAGGAGCAAGCCCGAAGGAGTGAAGCGGCTGCCTCGAGGGCGGCCGAGGAGCTGAAAGCCGAAAAGGCTGCGCACTGCCTAAGCAGGGCCGAGGTGGCCGAATTGGCCATAAGAGTAAAGGATGCTGCCGACCGCAATGAGGCTCTTGAAAAGGAGCGCTTATCAGAGCGGGAAGACCTGAAGAAGGCCACCGCCGAAGCCAAGGATGCCCGTTCTGCAATGCGGGCTATGAAGGAGGAACTGTGCCAGGCCGGAGAGATCGTGGCTGGCAAGCCTTTTCTGCTGTGTCGCCGGTTTATGGATGGAAAGTATGCTCAATTTGAGCGGCTGTGGAGTCTGGAGGATCCGTATATGGACTTAGCTGCAAGTGCGGCCGATGCCATTAAGCACTTCCGGAGCCAGAAGGATCACGAGACGGAAGAGCTATATTGGTCTCAATTCCACAATCTGGACCGCCCACTTCCATTGACAGACCGGTTGGCCGAATGGGCCGAGCTAAATAGATTGTCTAGACTTGCCATGACTGACATCGTGGCCCATGTCTGGCCAGAGAGGTCCAAGGCGACGAGCTACTTTGGCTTACTACAGCAATTCCTTGGAGCGGTGCCGCATATAAAGGAAATGAAGCGGTCGGCCTGCATAGAGGGCGCGCGGATGGCTCTTGCCCGTGTGAAGGCGCATTGTCCAGAGATGGACGCCACCGCTGTTGCTGCCCAGGGTTCGGATGAAAACCGGCTCTCCGCCGAGCACTATTTCGGGGAAGTTATGGGTGGCGCTCGTGTAATAGAGTCGCAGTGCTCGAAGAATGTAACGTTCAAATGAACGCATTATCTTGCAAATCGATGATTATGTTATAACCGCTTTTTATACTTGTGCGTCCAAGTAGTAAAACTTCTCCTTTTCGGCCGTTTACGTATACTTGTGTATAACCTGAAAGATGGCAGTCTTCGGCTTCAGCCCCCACGCACAAGGTGCTGGGGTGTTCGCAAAAATAGCGCGTTTTCACACTTAATCCGACGTCTCGGTCCTGTTATAAGGAGGTGGTAGCGTAGCGAACGAGGCAATCCGGACTATAATGCTTTATCACTTTCACTTAGCTAGTGGAGCTCGAGGGTGGGGCTACGATATAGCTCCTGGTGGCATCGCCCTTCTCCGAAGTCGGAGCGCGTGTGCCTGACCGGGAAACGGCCCTTCGTCAAAGCGGGGAATTCTAAACATTCCAATAGTCGATCGAGGGCTGACCAGTCTCTCGCTGTATCATGACAGTCAGTTTTTGGCTTTCTCTACTGAGGTGCTCGCCCAGCCGAACTGGGGCACAATAGCAGTAGTTCTCCTGGTGCCGCGTTAGCCGATGATACGGAACATAAGGCAGCAAAACACAGGAGCCGGTTAAACCCAACATTTGACCAAAGACATGATTCGGAGCTGATGCATATAATGCCTAACTCGAGACGCCGAACACTCCCTAAGGTGTTCGGTCTTTATAATAATGGGCAGAACGATGCCCTAAGCCCCTAGTGTCCAGGTACGGGCATGGTCTTCTGACGCGGCCGATGCCAAAGCGTCAGGCTCCGCTTTGGTTATAGGAAGAAACCAAGGGAGGATAACAACAAGAGACAGTAAAAAAGGTCTACGTAGGGTCTTAATCTGAAAAGAATCCTCACAACGGGTCCCTACTGCACGTCTGCGCCTGTGTCTCCGTTGCGCCGTTATCCTGGACGGGTATGCATGTTGTTCATCTGTAAAAAGAGAGGAACGTTTAGTTTAAAAAACTATTCGTGCGAAAAAATATTAGAAATATAAATAATTAAAGCGGGGTTTGTATGAACCCGCGGTTATTTGTGCGCGCAGCCCCCTGTGAAGGGGTATGCGGCTAGGGAGCCCCTAGCCTACTGACGCCGGATTCGTCTATCCAAGTCCGGGGTCTTTAAGTGACCCTCGCACTAAAATTACGCCACGCGGTCCGGGCATCTTGAGTGTAAGAGACGCGTAATGCAGTATGGCGTTGAAGCAGACAAAAGCCTTTCGTCCCAAGAGTGCTTGATATTCACTTTCAAATGGGACGATGTGAAAAAGTAATTTTTCGCGTCGAGAATTGTTCGGCGATCCGAACACGACTTCTAGTAATATGGAGCATGTGCACTTGGCGTAATGGCCTGGCGTCACTCCTTTGAAGGAAGTGCGGCTGTGTCGAATTTTGGTAGGGTCTATCCCCATCCTGCGGATTGTGTTTGAATATAGCAGGTTTAAGTCACTGCCTCTGTCCATTAGGACGTTAGTAAATTGCAATCCGTCTATTATGGGATTCAATATCAGGGGAGTCCGTCCCGTATTTCGAACGCTTCTGGAATAGTCCAGGTGGTCGAAAGTGATTGGTTTTGATATCCAATCTCTACGGTCTGCCGGGTTGGACCGCGCGAAGCTCTTTTTAGAAAGTGCCGCACTATTTTTCCGTATTATCACATGAAGTGAGTTTACTAGTTTGACCCCTTGTGGGAAAGTCTTTTGTTTTCCGGTGCTCTGCTGGTGGGGTTTATCTTCTTCGCTTGACGCGTCGAGCCCCTTGTGTTCGGCATTTAGTCGGCCGGACTGTTTAAAAACCCAACAATCCCTGTGGGTGTGATTTGCAGGCCTTCCGGGGGTACTATGGATTTGACATATCCGACCCAAAATTTTGTTTAAGTTGGACGATTCGTCACTGTCATCCTTAAGAGGCTGTGTTTTATTATTGGGCCGCGAGCTTTTGAATCCGGCGTTGACTGCCGCGCTCTTTGGGCTTTTCTCTTTGTTCCGGCGCTGCTCTTTTCTGTGCCGTGATTTTCCGTTTCCATCTCTTATTTCTGATGTACTTGGGTCGCTGGTGCTGCATCGTGCTAACCAGCTATCCTCGCCCGCACAGAAGCGGGTCATGAGGCTTGTTAGTGCGGACATTGTCCTCGGTTTCTCTTGACCGAGGTGCCTGGCGAGCCATTCGTCTCGGACATTGTGCTTGAAAGCTGCTAAGGCTTCGGCGTCCGGACAGTCGATTATTTGGTTCTTTTTTGTAAGGAACCTGTTCCAGAATTTCCGCGCTGACTCTCCGGGCTGTTGAGTTATATGAATTAGATCATCTGCATCTGGAGGACGGACATAAGTCCCTTGAAAATTTGCTCTAAACGCGTCCTCGAGCTCTTCCCAACTTCCAACAGTATTTTCTGGGAGGCTTTTAAGCCAATGACGGGCTGGCCCTTTGAGCTTGAGGGGTAGGTATTTTATGGCATGGAGATCATCTCCTCTGGCCATATTTATATGTAGTATATAATCTTCTATCCAGACTCCAGGGTCTGTTGTTCCATCGTAAGCCTCTATGTTCATGGGTTTAAATCCTGCTGGGAATTCATGGTCCAGCACCTCGTCGGTGAAACATAGTGGGTGTGCGGCGCCCCTGTATTTGTGTGTGCCACTATCATCGGACACTTGACGTGTTGCCTTGCTTCCTGGGGCCTTCTCCTTTGGCCCGTAGATGGATCTGGCTGGGCCATCTATCCTTCCAAGTTCATTGGTTGGTTTATGTGTGGCGCCGCTGTCAGAATTTGGCCTATCATCTGGCCGTCTATCCAGCCAGGCAGCCCCTTTATTTTTGGACGGTGGGGTGGTAGCAGCTTGCGCTTCGGGTAGCTCTTTGATTGGTGTCCATTGCCGTACTTATCTGCGGTTTTGAGCACTTTGCTCCATCTCATCCTGAGTGTGTCTTCCGCTATTTTGAGCCTCCGTTTTTCCTTCTTCAGGCTTTTTGCAGTACTGACAAGTCTTTTTCGAAGGTTCTTGCTCTCCGGCGGTGTGTCCGGCGTGAGGTCGTCTGGACTATTGTTTTCATCTAGCCTGGACTGATTATCTGACTCGTCATGGTCGGACGGTTGCTTATCTGCGTGTTCGTCGTCCGTTTGTGAGCCCTGCCGTATTGCGGGCTCTTTGGGAGCGTTGTTGTCGAGGCGGGACTTAGGACGGCGCCTACGCCGTCGTTTTGGTCGTTTATCGGCGTGGTCATCTTCTGCCGCGGCCCGTTGATCCTCGTTATCGCTCTTCTTTGGGGTGTCTACCATATATATATCATGTGACGAGGTAGTCCTCCCGCGCCTTATAGGCTCTATTTCTTGTTCGTCTCCAGCATTGTCGTCTATTCCGTCAATGTCTTTGGAGTCAAGGTCTAGCATGTCGGTTAAATCATCGACAGTGGCTACAAAGTGGGTGGTGGGTGGGCTCTGAATTTCTTCGTCGTCCGTTCCCCAACCGTACTGGCCATAGTCCGGCCAAGACTCTCCTGATAACGAGAGATGCTTTAGTGAATTCAAGATATCGCCGAAAGGTGAGCATTGGAAGGTGTCCGCGGCGGTGAATTCCATAACCGGCGCCCAATCCGGATCGATTGGCAGGGGCACGGGAGGTTCGGAGTCCGGCAAGGAGTCCGGCGCCTCGGAGTCACGAGTTTCGCGGGGGACAAGATTAGTGTTCGGCTCCATCGCCGTGGATGTTGAAGCCCCCAGGGCGGCGCCTATCCACCGACCCTCGATCTGGGCGATCGGCTCCGGGCTAATGGCCGGAGCGGATCCGTGTGCGGCCACCAAGGCACTGTTCGGCGGCAGAGCTAGATCATGCCCATCGTCACAGTGCGGCACGCTCGGCTGTGGCTCGAGTCCGTTGAGGATCAAGTCTCCGCGGACATCGGCCGTGAAGTTTAAGCTTCCAAATCTGACCTGACGGCCAGGGGCGTAGCTTTCGATCTGCTCCAGATGGCCAAGTGAATTGGCCCGCAGTGCGAAGCCGCCGAATACAAAGATCTGTCCGGGGAGAAAAGTCTCACCCTGGACGGCGTCGTTGGTTGAAGATGCCATCAAGCCTATCGGTGACGACACAGAGGAACTCTCAATGAAAGCACCAATGTCGGTGTCAAAACCGGCGGATCTCGGGTAGGGGGTCCCGAACTGTGCGTCTAGGCGGATGGTAACAGGAGACGAGGGACACGATGTTTTTACCCAGGTTCGGGCCCTCTCGATGGAGGTAAAACCCTACGTCCTGCTTGATTAATATTGATGATATGGGTAGTACAAGAGTAGATCTACCACGAGATCAAGGAGGCTAAACCCTAGAAGCTAGCCTACGGTATGATTGTTGTAATGTATGTTGTCCTACGGACTAAAGCCCTCCGGTTTATATAGACACCGGAGAGGGCTAGGGTTACATAGAGTCGGTTACAATGGTGGGAGATCTACATATCCGTATCGCCAAGCTTGCCTTCCACGCCAAGGAAAGTACCATCCGGACACAAGCCGGAGTCTTCAATCTTGTATCTTCGTAGTCTTGGAGTCCGGCGGACAATGATAGTCCGGCTGTCCGGACACCCCCTAGTCCAGGACTCCCTCAGCCGCCAAGGACTCGAGCGCTGATCTGGAGCTGAAACTGGCTATCTTGACGGAGACGCTGGATGCCCCCAAAAAGCGAGAGGATAACTTGAAGAAAGAGGTCAAGGGCAACGAAGAGCTGCTGACGAGGGCCGCCGAGGCTCAGAACACCTTCAAGGTCACGGTGGAGCTCTGGACGGAGGGCCTCGTCAACATCGATGCATCCATCGACGAGGAGCTGGCGGAACTGGACTTGGCGGGCTTCGGGTACTCCACCGACGAAAATCTCCCGCCCAGCGCCAAGCTCACTTTTTTCTTCAAGGGCGTGGTGACGGCCCTCCAGCAACTCCTGGAAAGGATCCCGAAGAAGCTGGCGGACGTGTCACGCGCAATCTGCGCCAAGGTCTTGGAGAAGGTGTTGGTCAATATACTCTTCCGCAACCCGGGCCTCGACCTCACCCGCGTCCTCAAGAAGCTGCCGGCGGGTGCCGATCTTGAAGAACTCAAAGCCATTGTCGCACCCATCGTGGACAAGGTGAACAAGGTCAGGAGGGTTGACGGCGAGCGCGTGGATTAGACCATCTTTCTTCTCCTTTCCTTGTCGCTGTTTATCTAAGCCATGGGAACAATTTAGTCAGTGCCGCAGCAAGTTATTTTTGTAATATAACTTTATTCTGGGCAATGCTTGCTATGTTATTTCCTCTACTTGCTTCCTTCCCTTGTACGTCTTTACCCTACGCTTTTAGGGAACTTGCCGGCGCGGGCACCTTGCCGCGAGCGCTGAGTACGGAACATCAGCAACGGAACTGCAACCGACAGGAAACCTCATCGCGAAGCTAGTCGCGGCTTACTTAAGTCGTTGAGCGGACTCGAAACGACAGTAAGGAAACTAGCTGCGAGTTGGTTCTCTGCCGGCGGTGTCGCAACCGACAAGAAACCTTGTCGTTGAGCTAGCCGCAGTTCACCTAAGTTGTTGAGCGGACTCGAAACAAAAGTAGGTGCGCGACTAGCTACGAGCCGGTTCCTCCGCGCACAGGTTCTTCCATACAAGGGGCGGTCGCTCAAGGAAGATAACTCTATAAATTTAATTGCTGTGTCATTTCCTTTACTTGACTCCTTCCTTTGTATGGTTTTTACCCTGCGCATACAGGGAACTTGCCGGCGCTTGGCACGCTTGCCATGAGTGCTGAGTGCGGAACGTCAGCGATCTGCGGGCGGTGCGGCGGCCGACAAGAAACCTCGTCGCGGAGCTAGTCGCAGCTTACTTAGGTTGTTGAGCGGGGCTCGAAACAACAGTAAGGGCGCAACTAGCTACGAGTCGGCTCCTCTGCGCCCAGGTTTCCCTTACAAACTACGGGCATTCAAGGAAAATAACCTGAAAACTTAAAGGAAGTCTGAATGCTCAAACTGTGGCACTTATCTTTTCTGTCGTCTGTGTCCCGGCAAGGCCGTATTTCTTTGAACGACGCTCGGTCCACACCTTCATTTTCTCCGGCTCTGTACCAAGGATTATATGCAACAGCGGCAAGACTTGTACAGAAAGGTGGTTGCCGGCAAGAAACCTTGCCGCAACTAGTTGCAGCACACTTAAGTTGTTGAGCAGGCTCGAAAACAATGTAAGGACGCTTAGCGGCCCACTTAAGTTGCTGAGCGGACTCGAAGCAAAGTAAGGGCGCTTAGCAGCTCACTTAAGTTGCTGAGCGGGCTCGAAAACAACGTAAGGCCGCTTGCGGCTCACTTAAGTTGCTGAGCGGACTCGAAGCAAAGTAAGGGCGCTTAGCAGCTCACTTAAGTTGTTGAGCGGGCTCGAAGCAAAGTAAGGGCGCTTAGCGGCTCACTTAAGTTGCTGAGCGGACTCGAAGCAAAGTAAGGGCGCAACTAGCTACGAGGAGGTTCCTCCTGCTGGTGCCCGCGCCTCCGCCGGCATCCACCCCACCGCCCGTTTGCTCCGGTGGCGGTAGGATAGATGTGGACGGAGCGGCCACCTCCGAAGCCTTCTTCTTCGGTGGCATGTCGATGAAGATGTTGTTGTAGCGCGCGCAAACGCCGGATCAGGTTCGGACAACCTCGACGCACCCCCTACCTGGCGCGCCAGATATGTCGCCGCGATGGGGAGCGAGCACCTATGGGGTAGGGCCCCTTTTTAGTCCGGCAAGGGGGCGGAGGGCGCACGAAGAGCAGATCGAGGTGAGAGCGCGCGGTGTAGCAGATCGAGGCGGAGCGCGCGGGGGATTTTTTACCCAGCTTCGGAGCTCTCCGGAGAGATAAAACTCCTACTGCTGCTTTGTGTTTGTATTCTGTTCTTGCTCGAGAGAGCGGGTGTGGCGTCGAATCCCCCAAGCTGCGGAACCAAAATTCCGAACCCCTTCTACGTGCGCATGGGCCTCCTTTTTATAGGCTAAAGGGGTCACCGACAGGTGGCAGTGTAGAAAGAGGGGTAGAAGAGTAAAAACACGGGTTGGTACAACTGCTACCAACCGTGTCCCCTACCTAACTCTGGCGGCAGGGGACAAGGGCATTTAATGCCCGTCCGGTCGCCCCAACAGTGCAAGGAAACGACCGTTAGGGGCGCCACCGATCGCCACGATGGCCTCCTTGTCTGCTTTGCTTGCCACCTCGCACCGCCATGCTGTACAGCTACCCGCCACGTGCACCAGGAGCGATCTTGTGGCGACACGTCGTCGGATGCGCTGGAGCGTGGGCGCAGAGTGGCATCCTTGCCGCGGCAAGCGCCTTGCCGCGGCCCTTATCTTGTCGCACCAGCAAGCTTGCCGCTCGCCGGGCCTTGCCGAGACGCGCGGGGCGTCGCGGCAAGTTTTCTTGGAATGCCTTGAGTGGCCTTCCCGGCAAGCTCCTCTTGCCGGGGTCTTGTCTTCTTCCCGGCCAGCTTCTCTTGCCGGGGCCTTGGTTGGCCTTCCCGGCAAGCTCCTCTTGCCGGGGCCTTGGTTTGAGTACCTTGTTCTTGAATGGCATCAAAGTAGCCGTTGAGGATCTTGGCGGACGCCCGGCAAGCCCAGCCGCGGGTCGCTGCGACTGTCCGTGCACAAGTTCGGGATACTAAGGTACCCGTACTTTAGTACACCGAAACTCTCCCTACTGTCAAGAAAAAGTATGATATTCTTATTATTGGGGATTTTCATATCCCCATTGAGGTAACTTAGTGTTATTCGAAATTTCTCCGGTTCCGTGATTATTCGGAATGAGTTTGTTAACAAGACTTGATCAACCTTGTTAGTGGGTTCATTTTGATGATCATGAGATGGATGAAACTAGAAACACAACCTTCTGTACCCTCTTTATATTTTCTGTTATTTAGTGGAAATAAAGTAAAAGAGTATGTTTCTGTCTGTCTCCTGACTTATCCGTGCAATATAAAAATTTCCCGAAAATAAAAGTCCTTAGAATGCCATGCCAATTTAATATGATTTTTTCGGGAGTATTTGAGGATTTACTGAGCAAAAATTACAGCGGGGGTGGAGGACGCGCCCTACCCCCCTAGGCGCGCACCCGTGCCTCGTGGGCCCATGGTGGCCCTCCTCCACTTATCCCTGCACCCATCTTCTTCCTCTGCTTCACACAAACATGAAAAACCAACTCAAGCACGAGTTCCAGCCCCCGTTGCTGTGATTTTCGATCTCCTTGCTCAAAGCACCTCTCGCAAAACTGCTTGGGAGATTGTTCCTTGGTATGTGACTCCTCCATTGGTCCAATTAGTTTTTGTTCTACTGCTTTATTCATTGCAAATTTGTGCTGCATAGGTGACCATGTTCTTGAGCTTGCATGTCAAATTTATATGGTTCCAAGTAGTTCCAATGCTTTATATAGGCTCTAGGCACTTGTGGGAGTGGTTGCTATCAATTTTATTGAAGTTGGTTCACTTTTTATTTCAAGTTACTAAAAATTTCAGAAACTTTTCAGAGGAAACAATATGTTTAGGAGGATGTTCCAAGGTGGTTCTTCAAGGAAGCAAGGTCCCAGACTTGCAATACGTGATGCTGACGAGGAACCACCAAGAGACGCTCCTGTGAGGCCCTGTGAATGGCCTTCGGAAAATTTTATGAATCAAGTGGGAATCAAAGAAGAATTTAGCGCATATTTGCGTAATGCCGGTCTTGAGGACTTTGAAGCTGACAAATGCCCCCAGTATCATGATCTCACAAGTTCATTTGTGATGAGGTTTGAGTTTTCATCTTCGCGTAATTCTCGTTCAGTCATGTTTGACCTTTATGACAAATCTTATACCATGGACTTAGAGGATTTCACTTTTTCTTGCAAACTTCCATCTTGGGTTAATGTCAGGGATCCCCCTAAATCTGAATATAGAGACTTTCTTGCTAGAATAACTGTGGGGGAATCTAGAGATATAACACAAGCCACTATAGGGAGCGTTCACTTTCCTGCTATACATTATTTTGCTCTCTTCATAGGTAGATGCATAAATGCTAAGGATGAAGCATGTCACATGTGTGTTCCTGATCTCAGCATTCTCAGGAGTGCTGTGTTAGGAGACCAATCTTATCATATGGGAGCCATTGTAGCTCGCGGGTTGCATCAGAATAGACATAACGGAGATTTCTTTGGAGGAATTTATGCAACCCGCTTAGCTAATTTTCTTGAGATAGACATTCGTCAGGGTGATATGGAGTTACCCCCTTCTTATTTAGATTTTGATTCTATGGTTTCCCACCAGTTTGTTGAGAGGACTGAACCACCTCTCCAGTATCGACTATTCTTTAACAAACGTCATGTAGTCCATATTGCTCTTCCTGCTCCTTCCTTCTTTGATTTTAGACAAAAGGAAGATATATTATTACCAGAGAGGAGGCAGATGAGTACGAGAGGAGAGCGGAGGCTGCTCGACGCCATGCTACAGCTCAGGCGGCAATAGCCACTGCGTCACAGTACGACCCCAGCTACACCTACGGGTATCCGCCAGGCTATCCCTGGCAATACACCAACTTAGGCCAAAAGCCTAAGCTTGGGGGAGTACATATTTCCCACCAACATTACATTTATGTTCACACACACTCATTGCTAGATGTCGGTGCTCATACTCTTTCACTGTAATATCCATGCTAGTTTATTTTCTTTTTCCTGCTTTCTTCTCGTGTGTTTAATAAACCTTAAGAAAAAACCAAAAAAATTAGTAGTAGTTTATTTCTTTGCTGTAGTAATTAAAAAGAAAACCCAAAAATATTTCTCATTCTTCTTTTGCTTGTTGGGAGCCTTCCCGTGTAAATAGTTTTTATTCCTTTTCTTTTCTTTGGGGGTCAGTAGGAGAAGATCATGATTAAATTGTTGAAGTGGCTCTTATATGCATGATTGTTTATTTAACTTAGAGCCCATATTACTTGTCTTCTCTCTTGAGTTGAATGCTTGAAGATTCCAGCTTAGTCCGATGCACGTGCACTCTTATTATTATACACATCATTCGGTCATGCAAGTGAAAGGCAATAATGATGATATATGATGAACTTATTGGGATGAGAAAAGCTGGTATGAACTCGACCTCTCTTGTTTTTGTAAATATGATGATTCATCGTTCCTGAGTCAGCTATTATGAAGTAAACATATTTGCAATGACATTTAGAGATTATAGTTGCTTGTGCCATGCTTGATTAGCTATGAGTTATAATGGTTTATCTTGCGTGCCAACATGCTATTAGAATGATTATGATGTGGTATGATGGGATGGTATCCTCCTTTAAATGAATTGAGTGACTCGACTTGGCACATGTTCACGCATGTAGTTGAATCAAATCAACATAGCCTTCATGATATTTATGTTCATGGTGGATTATATCCTACTCAAGCTTGTATTCGGTGTAAATTAATTTTAATGCATGTTTACGACTGCTGTCACTCTCTCAGTTGGTCGCTTCCCAGTCTTTTGCTAGCCTTCACCTGTACTAAGCAGGAATACTGCTTGTGCATCCAAACTCCTTGAACCCCAAAGTTGTTCCATATGAGTCCACAATACCTACCTATATGCAGTATTTACCTGTCGTTCCAAGTAAATTTGTATGTGCCAAACTCTAAACCTTCAAATAAACATTCTGTTTTGCATGCTCGATTAGCTCATATGTCAACTAGAGCTGCCCTTATCTTCCGTGTTAGGCGGGTTATTCTCAAGAGGAGTGGACTCCGCTCCTCATTCATGAGAAAATGGCTGGTAACCGGGATGCCCAGTCCCATGCTTTATGCAAACTAAATCAAAATAATTGCAAATAAAACTCCCCCTAGGACCTGTTGAATGTTGGAGGCACTCGTTGTTTCGAGCAAGCCATGGATTGATGCTTGTGGAGGAGGGGGAGTATAAACTTTACCATTCGGTTTGGGAACCGCCTATAATTTGTTTAGCATGGAAGATATCGTCATCTCTTAGTTGTTATGTTGACAATAAAAGTATGCCGCTCAAAATATAATTGATCTCTATTTCAAAACCGAGCTCTGGCACCTCTACAAATCCTTGCTTCCCTCTACGAAGGGCCTATCTATTTACTTTTATGTTGAGTCATCACCCTTCTTATTAAAAAGCACCCGCTGAAGAGCACACTGTCGTTTGTATTCATTATAATTGGTTTATATTGGGTATGACTTGATTGGATCTCTTTTACCATGAATTACAATGTTTAGTCAGTCCTTGATCTTTAAAGGTGCTCTGCATTTATGTTTTGCGGTCTCAGAAAGGGCTAGCGAGATACCATTTTGTTATATCATGTTATGATTATTTTGAGAAAGTGTTGTCATCCGAGTTTTATTATTATGGCTCGCTAGATGATTATGCTATTGATATGAGTAATTATGCCTGCTCACGAGGGTGGGGGCGCCCCCCTGGGCCCGCTCCCGTACATTGTGGGCCCCCTGGTGGCCCTCCAACGCCAACTCCAACTTCATATGTTGGCTTTCGGGGAGAAAAAAATCAGAGAGAAGAAATCATCGCGTTTTACGATACGGAGCCGCCGCCAAGCCCTAATCTCTCTCGGGAGGGCTGATCTGGAGTCCGTTCGGGGCTCCGAAGAGGGGGATTCGTCGCCGTCATCATCATCAACCATCCTCCATCACCAATTTCATGATTCTCACCGCCGTGCGTGAGTAATTCCATCGTAGGCTTGCTGGACGGTGATGGGTTGGATGAGATTTATCATGTAATCGACTTAGTTTTGTTAGGGTTTGATCCCTAGTATCCATTATGTTCTGAGATTGATGTTGCTATGACTTTGCTATGCTTAATGCTTGTCACTAGGGCCCGAGTGCCATGATTTCAGATCTGAACCTATTATGTTTTCATGAATATATGTGTGTTCTTGATCCTATCTTGCAAGTCCATACTCACCTACTATGTGTTATGATCCGGCAACCCCGAAGTGACAATAATCGGGACCACTCCCGGTGATGACCTTAGTTTGAGGAGTTCATGTATTCACTATGTGCTAATGCTTTGTTCTGGTTCTCTATTAAAAGGAGGCCTTAATATCCCTTAGTTTCCAATAGGACCCCTCTGCCACGGGAGGGTAGGACAAAAGATGTCATGCAAGTTTTTTCCATAAGCAGGTATGACTATATACGGAATACATGCCTACATTGCATTGTAGAACTGGAGCTAGTTCTGTGTCACCCTATGTTATGACTGTTACATGACGAAATGCATCCGGCATAATTATCCATCACTAATCCGATGCCTACGAGTTTTCCATATACTGGTTCTCGCTTATTTACTTTTCCGTTGCTACTGTTACAATCACTACAAAATACCAAAAACATTACGTTTGTTGTCGTTACTTTTGTTACCGTTACCACCACTATCATATTACTTTGCTACTAAACACTTTGCTGCAGATACTAAGTTTCCAGGTGTGGTTGAATTGACAACTCAGCTGCTAATACTTGAGAATATTCTTTGGCTCCCCTTGTGTCGAATCAATAAATTTGGGTTGAATACTCTACCCTCGAAAACTGTTGCGATCCCCTATACTTGTGGGTTATCACGCTCAGGCCCCAGCCTCTCAGCGCATCTTCAAGCAGTTTTCTCGCGAGGTGAATGCGGTCCGCCCCAACCTTGAGGCCACGCGCCCACTCAGGTGGTCTGTGTACGCTATCACGTTCAGCTCAGCGGATCAGCTCAAGTGTGCAGCAACGGCCGGAGTCCTCCCGATGCTTTGTTCCCCAGTCATCAGCAATGTGCAAGTCACCAGGACCCTCATCGACGGCGGAGCTGGGCTCAACGTCCTATCTGTCAAAACGTTCAACAATCTCCAAGTGCCATACGATCAGCTTCAACCAACCAAGCCTTTCTCAGGAGTCACTGATGGTTCAACTGTTCCGATAGGGCAAGTTCGTCTTCCCGTCACCTTTGGGCAGCGCAACAATTACCGCACCGAACTCATTGACTTCGACGTCGCTCACATCCGCCTGCCATACAATGCCATCCTCGGATACCCAGCTCTGGCCAAGTTCATGGCAGTGACTCACCATGGCTACAATGTCCTCAAGATGCCAGGAAGCGGCGGAATCATCACAGTGCCTTGCGAGGAAAGGGATGCAATGTGTTCTCTTGAGCGTGTCTTCCAGGCCGCGGCAATTGAAGACCCAGATCACAGGAGCGGGAGGCTCCCCGAGGCGGTCCCTAAGAAGAAGAAGGCCTCACCTGGCCCAAGCGCTCGCGAGGCAGGCCCCTCCGGAGGCGTTGCGTCAGGATCCGCGCCCGTCCAAGAGGCGCCACCCTCTGTCGCATAGGAAGGCGCGCCCGGCGCCCTCCTCAGGCAGGGCTCGGGGGCTCTCTCCTGGAGGGCCACCGACCTCGCCAAGATCACGAGGGAGGCGCTCGGGCACCACTTGGAGGCGTGCTTCAAGGCACGTTTCCCTCGGGAAGGTATAAGGCAAGGAAGGCAAAACCCCCAAGAGTTCGTCGCAATGAACATTCAGGAGCTACAGGAGTCAAGAGTCATCTGTGGCAGTCGCCGCCTACCCGCTGTAGCCCCACATCCCAGCGAGGATGGTGGGCTGCGTGTCTGCATTGACATACCGGGGCTCAACCGAGCCGCGTCTCAGGAGCGCCTCTGGCCTTCACGCATGGGGCGCTGTGAGGGTCCACCTCACAGCTACGTTCGCATGCCCTTCGGCCTGCCAAACGCGGCTGCTGCCCACCAGCGCCTGATGAGGAGCATCCTGGAAGCTCAGGTGGCCAGGCACCGCGCGCTCCTGGAGGATATGGAGACGGGCCTTGAGGAGCCGCCCGGACCCTCAGAGCCTCCCGAGGCTCAGGGCTCCGAGGGCTCATGAGGGTTGGCTGCTTACCGCGCGTCGACAGGTACTCCGACACTCGCTCTGCAATGGTATCAGGTGACATCTTTTCAAGTTTTATCTTCAGCTGGGAGCACTCGCAGGGCCGCATCATTCCAAGGTCGCGTGGGTCCGTCCCTGCAGCATGTATCCGTTTTGCTTATGTTTTTCATCTGCTTTGTTGGGGGTGCCCCTCGGGCTGCATTATCCCCAGGCTGCTCGGGCCAGACCCAGTGGCGTCTACTTCTATGCATCGATCTAAATGAATTTGCTCCTTCGTGCTTAACATGCTTAATCGCCTGCTCGATTGACGCCTACCTTTGGCGCTGCTCGCTCTGGCACGGCACTTGCTCACGGGTCTGTCCCTGCAATGCCGAAAAATCTGAGTGGCTGAGCTCTGGCCGCGGCAGCCCTGCAAGGCGCCACCTCACCAGGCCCTGAGTGCCCCAATCACTCCCTCGGAGCGACCAATGGCTAGCTGACAACCGAGACAACAGACCTTGTTTCCCCTCATGGTTGGTATGCAGGACCCGCTCCAGGAGTAACGCTGGTGGCATCGCGAGACTTCTTCTCCTTCTCTTCGGCACGACCTGCTTGCACGTTAAAAGGGGGGCTCCTGAGCATCGCGACTCATGGGCTCTTACTCGCTCTCCAGCCCTCACCCCCTGGCCTTGACCCACGGCATCGCGACCTGTCATACCAGCGGCGGCTAAGCTCGCTTGAGGGCCGGGACCTGAGGATGTAGAGCATTAAGGGAAGCGTGGGGGAGAGGTAAGAAGCTCGCGAGGGCCTAACCCAGCAACACCTCGGTTGCCCTCGCGCAAGCCCGACGCTTAAACGAAAACTACCCCGAGCCTACAAGATAAGTCACGCAAAAACTGATCCGACTCAGCGCTTAACCCTCGCCTACTGCAGCTCTATCACGGCAACACTGCTTGCCTTTCTCTCCCAGCAGAGGCTGCTTGAGCGCTAAAGGGGACCTCCCAAGCATCGCGACTCAAGGGCTCTTACTGGACCTCGGGCCGCTCACCTCTTGGCCTTGACCACGACATCGCGACCTGGCATACCAGCGACGGCTGGAGCCTGCCTAGGGACCGGGACCTGTCAGCGTAGAGCACCAGGTCGTGAGGGAAGAAAGGGGGAGCCGAGCCTGGACAGGACAAGCACCTCGCATTGATTCATACTAGGGATATAATATTTACAAAAGACATGGCCAGCGCCTTACATACCCCCCGCGGGGCGGTACTTCGATTCCTCGCAGGGAACAAGGGGTGCTAATCCTAAGGAGCGCAAACTGCGCACGCCTCCGCCGAAGACGCCATCATCAACAGTTGACCATCAGGCACCGGCGCCAACCCCGTCCAGATCAGTGGCATCGGGGGCCTGGCGAGCCCGCCCTGCCCTGAGCGCGACGCGAGCTCGAGGGCTCGTAGCTGTCGTCGCTCGTTTCCGGAGTCACGAGAAGCTCGGCGGAGTCACTGGACCCTCCGGCACCTTCGCTGCCACCAGAGGAGCTGCTGGGGAAGCGATGGGTGGTCCTGGTCCTCGCCACGGCGGGGCCCTAGCCGCCTTTCTCAGGGTAGCACTCCAGCCGGCGTCCCTCCGCGTGGAAGACCTTGAAGAACATCAGGGAAGCGCCATCATAGACGAGGAGGATCACGAGGGCGCCCCCTGTCCGACAAACCCGGGCAATATCGCCACAGCCACGGGTCATGTAGACCTCGCCCGGAGCAACAACCTCGACCTCCGCTCCGGTCGCAGGGGTGCCGCAGTCAGCGTGCTGCAGCCAGAGCTCAAGGGGTCCCCTCGGCAGAATCTCAAAGGCGAAGGAGGGAGGAAGGCGTATCCAAGACAGGGGAGCTGATACGTCTCCAACGTATCTATAATTTTTGATTGCTCCATGCTACTTTATCTACTGTTTTAGGCAATGTTGGGCTTTCTTATCCATTTTAAAATATTTTTGGGACTAACCTATTAACCGGAGGCCCAGCCCAGATTTGCTATTTTATGCCTATTTCAGTGTTTCGAGGAAAAGGAATATCAGACGGAGTCAAAACGGAACGAAATCAACTAGAGAAGTTAATTTTGGAAGGAAACCAACCATATGGGCTTGGAGTGCATGTCAGGGGATCCCTAGGCTGCCCACGAGGGTGGGGGGCGCACCCCTCCCCCCTGGGCGCGCCCCCCTACCTCGTGAGCCCCTCGGAGGTCCACCGACGTACCCCTTTCACCCATATATACCTACGTACCCTAAAACTTCCATAACAGAAGATAGATCGGGAGTTCCGCCGCCGCAAGCCTCTGTAGCCACCAAAAACCAATCGGGACCCTGTTCCGGCACTCTGTCGGAGGGGGAACCCATTACCGGTGGCCATCTTCATCATCCCGGCGCTATCCATGACGAGGAGGGAGTAGTTCACCCTCAGGGCTGAGGGTATGTACCAGTAGCTATGTGTTTGATCTCTCTCTCTCTCTCTCTCTCGTGTTCCATCTATGGCACGATCTTGATGTATCCCGAGCTTTGCTATTGTAGTTGGATCTTATGATGTTTCTCCCCCTCTACTCTCTTGTGATGAATTGAGTTTCCCCTTTTGAAGTTATCTTATTCGATTGAGTCTTTTATGAACACTTGATGTATGTCTTGCGTGGGATAACCATGGTGACAACATAGTCAAAAAAACCGTGGTGACAATGGGTTATTCTATTGATCCACTTGATGTATGTTTTGGTGATCAACTTGCGGGTTTCGTGACACTTGGGAACCTATGCATAGGGGTTGGCACACGTTCTTGACTCTCCGGTAGAAACTTTGGGGCACTCTTTGAAGTACTTTTATGTTGGTTGGATGAATCTGAGATTGTGTGATGCATATCGTATAATCATGCCCACGGATACTTGAGGTGACAATGGAGTATCTAGGTGACATTAGGGTTTTGGTTGATTTGTATCTTAAGGTGTTATTGTAGTACGAACTCTTTTATAGATCGATCCGAAAGAATAGCTTTGTGGTGGTTTCGTACCCGACCATAATCTCTACGTTTGTTCTCCACTATTAGTGGCTTTGGAGTGACTCTTTGTTGCATGTTGAGGGATTGTCATATGTTCTATCTATGTTATTATTGTTGAGAGAACTTGCACTAGTGAAAGTATGAACCCTAGGCCTTGTTTCCTATCATTGCAATACCGTTTACGCTCACTTTTACCGCTCGCTACCTTGCTGTTTTTATTATTTCAGATTACAAAAACCTATATCTACTATCTATTTTCACTTGTATCTTCATCTCTTCGCCGAACTAGTGCACCTATACAATTTGCCATTGTATTGGGTGTGTTGGGGACACAAGAGACTTTTTGTTATTTGGTTGCAGGGTTGTTTGAGAGAGACCATCTTCATCCTACGCCTCCTACGGATTGATAAACCTTAGGTCATCCACTTGAGGGAAATTTGCTACTGTCCTACAAACCTGTGCACTTGTAGGCCCAACAACGTCTACAAGAAGAAGGTTGTGTAGTAGACATCAAGCTCTTTTCTGGCGCCGTTGCCGGGGAGGTGAGTGCTTGAAGGTATATCTTTAGATCTTGCAATCGAATCTTTTTGTTTCTTGTTTTAGCACTAGTCTAGTTTATAAAAGAAAATTACAAAAAAATGGAGTTGAGTTTGTCTCATACGCTTCACCTTTTTAATATCTTTCATGAGTATGATGGAAAGGATAATTGTGCTCAAGTGCTAGAAGAAGAAATCTATAGAATATTTTTATATGATGAGCATGATTGCAATGTTGTTAGTACGAATTCCTTGAATATCCATGATGCTAATGATATGCAAAGCCACAAGCTTGGGGAAGCTATGTTTGGTGAATATGATATATTTTGTCCCCCAAGCTTTGATGAGCAAATTTACTATGATGAAAGCATGCCCCCTATCTATGATGATTATTGTGATGATACGTATGCTATAAAGAAGAAGTTTGCTTATGTGGAGAGTAGAAAATTTTCTATGCTTGTAGATCATGAAAAGAATGCTTTAGGTGTTGGTTATATTGTTGAATTCATTCATGATGCTACTGAAAATTATTATGAGGGAGGAACATATGCTTGTAGGAATTGCAATAATATCAAGTTTCCTCTCTATGTGCTTAAATTCTTGAAGCTATGCTTGTGTTACCTTCCTATGCTTGTTGATTATTATTCCCATTAGTTGTTTTCTCACAAAATCCCTATGCATAGGAAGTGAGTTAGACTTAAAAGTTCTAGTCATATGCTTCATGATGCTCCCGTTATGTTTCAATTCTTATCTTTTATGTGAGCATCATTGTCATCATCATGCCTAGCTAAAAGGCATTAAAGAAAAGCGCTTGTTGAGAGACAACCCAATATTTATCCTTACTGTTTTTGTGTGTCCACATGATTATGCTACTGTAGTAATCATGTTTTATAGCTTTTGTTTCAATAAAGTGCCAAGTAGAACCTTTGGGAAGACTTGGGTGAAGTTTATGTGATCTTGCTTTGAAAAACAGAAACTTTAGCGCTCACGAGATTAGCTGCCATTTTTTACTAGAGAGTGCTTTTAGGTTTATTATTTTTGCAGATGATTAATAGACAAATTTCGCAGGTCCAGAAATTTATTTCATAATTTTTGGGGTTCCAGAAGTATACGTTTGATACAGATTACTACAGACTGTTCTGTTTTTGACAGATTCTGTTTTCTATGTGTTTTTTGCTTATTTTGATGAATCTATGAGTAGTATCGGAGGGTATGAACCATAGATAAGTTGTAGTACAGTAGATATTACACCAATATGAATTTAGAATGAGTTCATTACAGTACCTAAGTGGTGGTTTTATTTTCTTATACTAACGGAGCTTACGAGTTTTGTTTTGAGTTTTGTGTGGTTGAAGTTTTCAAGTTTTGGGTAACGATTCGATGGACAATGGAATAAGGAGTGGAAAGAGCCTAAGATTGGGGATGCCCAAGGCACCCCAAGGTAATATTCAAGGACAACCAAGCAACTAAGCTTGGGGATGCCCCGGAAGGCATCCCCTCTTTCGTCTTCCTTCATCGGTAACTTTACTTGGAGCTATATTTTTATTCGCCACTTGATATGTGTTTTGCTTGGAGCGTCAATTTCTTTTGTTAGTTTTTGCTTTCTGTTAGTTAGAATTGTGTTTTACCTCTTTAGTTTCAACAAAAAAGTCAAGGATAGCCTTTGTCATGCTTATTTTGCTAGTTTGCATGTTGCTGTTTGAAAACAGAAAGTTTACCGCTGTTGCAAAAATTCCCTAGAAAAGTTAGAGCATGGTCTAATGTTGAATATTTTTTCATATTTAGCTCTGATAAATTTATTACAGTTGGAATTTTAGTTCATAATTTTTGGAGTTAGGGAAGTATGATGACTCTTGCATTCTTTACAGACAGTACTGTTTTGGCAGATTGCTGTTATGGTTGCATTGTTTGCATATGTTTCCTTGTTTAATGATTCTATTTGAAGATAGGAGTATTAAATATGCAGAGGCATTTAGTATGCAATGTTGAATAATAATTTAAGTAATTTCTACAGTATAATATGATAAGGTTTTGCATTGGTTTATACTAACCTATCTCACGAGTTCTTGTTGAGTTTGTTGTGAATGAAGCTTTTGATAAAAAGAGAAACCATGATATGAGAGGAATTAAGGAGACACAAAAGCTCAAGCTTGGGGATGCCCAAGGCACCCCAAGATAATATTTCAAGAAGTATCAAGCATCTAAGCTTGGGGATGCCCCGGTAGGCATCCCACCTTTCTTCTTCAACAACTATCGGTTAGTATCGGTTGAGCCTAAGTTTTTGCTTCTTCACATGAGTTGTGCTATCCTTGCAATGTAGTTTTCTTTAGCTTTGCTTGCTGTTTGAATAAGTATCAAGATCTGAAATTCTTTAATGAGAGAGAGCCTTACACAAATTGGAATTTGCTAGAATACTCTATGTGCTTCACTTATATCTTTTGAGCTTGATAGTTTTTGCTCTAGTACTTCACTTATATCTTTTAGAGCACGGTGGTGGATTTGTTTTAAAGAAACTATTGATCTCTCATGATTCACTTAGATTATTTTGAGAGTCATTAATAGCATGGTAGTTTGCTTAATTTTCATATACTTGGTATTCAAGATATGTGAAACTTTCTTTTGAGTGAATTGAATACTAAGATAAGTTTGATGCTTGATAATTGTTTTGAGATATGGAGGTGATAATATCAAAGTCGTGCTAGTTGGGTAATTGTGAATTTGAGAAATGCTTGTGTTGAAGTTTGCAAGTCCCGTAGCATGCACGTATGGTTAAAGTTGTGTAACAAATTTGAAACATGAAGTGTACCTGGCTTGTGCATCCTTATGAGTGGCGGTCGGGGACGAGCGATGGTCTTTTCCTACCAATCTATCCTCCTAGGAGCACGCGCGTAGTACTTGATTTTTGATGACTTTTAAATTTTTGCAATAAGTATATGAGTTCTTTTGACTAATGTTGAGTCCATGGATTATACGCACTCTCACCTTTCCGCCTTTGCTAGCATCTTCGGTACCGTGCATTGCCCTTTCTCACCTTGAGAGTTGGCGCAAACTTCGCCGGTGCATCCAAACCCCGTGATTTGATACGCTCTATCACACATAAACCTCCTTATATCTTCCTAAAAACAGCCACCATACCTACCTATTATGGCATTTCCATAGCCATTCCGAGATATATTGCCATGCAACTTCCATCATCATCATCATGACATACATTACTTTTGTCATATTGCCATTGCATGATCATGTAGTTGACATCGTATTTGTGGCAAAACCACCATGCATTATTTTTAATACGCGTCACTCTTGATTCATTGGACCATCCCAGTACACCCCCGGAGGCATTCATATAGAGTCATATCTTGTTCTAAGTTTCGAGTTGTAATCCTTATGTTGTAATCAATAGAAGTGTGATGATCATCATTATTAGAGCATTGCCCAAAAAAGGCCAAAATAAAAAAAGGCCCAAAAAAAGAGAAAGGCCAAAATAAAAAAAGGCCCAAAAAAAGAAAAGAAAAGAAAAGGGCAATGCTACTATCTCTTTTTCCACACTTGTGCTTCAAAGTAGCACCTTGTTCCTCATGTAGTGAGTCTCATATATTGTGCTTCAAAGTAGCACCTTGTTCTTCATGTAGTGAGTCTCATAAGTCGTCTTTTCATACTAGTGGGAATTTTTCATTATAGAACTTGACTTGTATATTCCTATGATGGGCTTCCTCAAATGCCCTAGGTCTTCGTGAGCAAGCGAGTTGGATGCACACCCACTAGTTTTGTTTTGTTGAGCATTCATAGCTCTAGTGCATCCGTTGCATGGTAATCCCTACTCACTCACATCGATATCTATTGATGGGCATCTCCATAGCCCGTTGATACGCCTAGTTGATGTGAGAATTTCTCCTTTTTTGTCTTCTCCACACAATCCCCATCATCATATTCTATTCCACCTATAGTGCTATATCCATGGCTCACGCTCATGTATTGCGTGAAGGTTGAAAAAGTTTGAGATTATTTAAGTATGAAAAAATTGCTTGGCTTGTCATCGGGGGTATAGAAGTTGGGAACATCTTTGTGTGACGAAAATGAAGCATAGCCTAACTATATTATTTTGTAGGGATGAACTTTCTTTTGCCATGTTATTTTAAGAAGACATGATTGCTTTGATTAGTATGCTTGAAGTATTATTATTTTTGTGTCAATATGAACTTTTGTCTTGAATCTTTCGGATCTGAATATTCATATCACAATTAATAAGATTTACATTGAAATTATGCCAAAGTATCACTCCGCATCAAAAATTCTTTTTTATCATTTACCTACGCGAGGACGAGCAGGAATTAAGCTTGGGGATGCTTGATACGTCTCCAACGTATCTATAATTTTTGATTGCTCCATGCTACTTTATCTACTGTTTTAGGCAATGTTGGGCTTTATTATCCACTTTTATATTATTTTTGGGACTAACCTATTAACCGGAGGCCCAGCCCAGATTTGTTGTTTTATGCCTATTTTAGTGTTTCGAGGAAAAGGAATATCAGACGGAGTCAAAACGGAACGAAATCAACTGGAGAAGTTAATTTTGGAAGGAAACCAACCAGATGGGCTTGGAGTGCACGTCAGGGGATCCCCGGGCTGCCCACGAGGGTGGGGGCGCGCCCCTCCCCCCTAGGCACGCCCTCCTACCTCGTGAGCCCCCCGGAGTTCCACCGACGTATCCCTTTCACCCATATATACCTACGTACCTTAAAACTTCCATAACAGAAGATAGATTGGGAGTTCCGCCACCGCAAGCCTCTCTAGCCACCAAAAACCAATCGGGACCCTGTTCCGGCACTCTGCCGGAGGAGGATCCCATCACCGGTGGCCATTGAGGGAGTCCTGGACTAGGGGGTGTCCGGATAGCCGGACTATCATCGTCGGCCGGACTCCAAGACTATGAAGATACAAGATTGAAGACTTCGTCCCGTGTCCGGATGGGACTTTCCTTGGCGTGGAAGGCAAGCTTGGCAATACGGATATGTAGATCTCCTACCATTGTAACCGACTCTGTGTAACCCTAGCCCTCTCCGGTGTCTATATAAACCGGAGGGTTTTAGTCCGTAGGACGGATGACCATTACAGCAATCATACCATAGGCTAGCTTCTAGGGTTTAGCCTCCTTGATCTCGTGGTAGATCCACTCTTGTACTACCCATATCATCAATATCAATCAAGCAGGAGTAGGGTTTTACCTCCATTGAGAGGGCCCGAACCTGGGTAAAAACATCGTGTCCCTTGTCTCCTGTTACCATCTGCCTAGACGCACAGTTCGGGACCCCCTACCCGAGATCCGCCGGTTTTGACACTGACATTGGTGCTTTCATTGAGAGTTCCTCTGTGTCGTCACCGATAGGCTTGATGGCTCCTTCAATCAACAACAACACAGCCCAGGGTGAGACTTTTCTCCCCGGACAGATCTTTGTGTTTGGCGGCTTTGCACTGCAGGCCAATTCACTTGGCCATCTGGAGCAGATCGAAAGCTACGCCCCTGGCCATCAGGTCAGATTTGGAAGCCAAAACTTCACGGCTGACATCCGCGGAGACTTGATCTTCGATGGATTCGAGCCATAGCCGAGCGCGCCGCACTGTCATGATGGGCATGATTTAGCTCTGCCACCGGACAGTACCCTGGAGGCCGCACATGAGTCCGCTCTGACCCATAGTTCGGAGCCAACCGCGCAGATCGAGGACAGGTGGCTGGACACCGCCTCGGGGGCTGCAATCTCTACGGCGATGGAGCCGAATACTGACCTTATCCCTTGTAAAGCTCATGACTCCGAGGTGCCGGACTCCTCGCTGGACTCCGAACCTCCTGCGCCCCTACCAATCGAATCCGATTGGGCACCGATCATGGAGTTCACCACTGCGGACATCTTTCAGCACTCACCCTTTGGCGACATCCTGAATTCGCTAAAGTATCTCTCGTTATCAGGAGAACCCTGGCCGGACTGCGGTCAGGATGGTTGGGATGCGGACGACGAAGAAATTCAATACCCACCCACCACCCACTTTGTAGCCACTGTCGACGATCTAACCGACATGCTAGACTACGACTTCGAAGACATCAACGGTATGGACGACGATGCCGGAGGCGACCAAGAACCAGCGCCTACGGGGCACTGGAAGACCACCTCGTCATACGACATATACATGGTGGACATCCCAAAGGATGGGAACGGCGAAGAAGCAGCGAAGGCAGATTCCTCTAAGAAACAGCCCGAGCGCCGACGTTAGCGGCGCCGCTCTAAATCCCGCCACAGCAAGAATGGAGATTCCGGCACCGGAGATAATAACACCCCAGAGAGTGCCGAAGATAATCCCCTCCAGCAAGATTCAGCACAGGGGGACGGAGAAGCCAGCCCTCACGAGAGATCGGCAGACGAAGAGGTCGAGGATGATAACTACATGCCTCCCTCCGGAGACGAGGCAAGCCTCAACGACGATGAATTCGTCGTGCCCGAGGATCCCGTCGAACAAGAGCGTTTTAAACACAGGCTTATGGCCACGGCAAACAGCCTAAAGAAAAAGCAGCAACAGCTCCGAGCTAATCAAGACCTGCTGGCCGACAGATGGACCGAAGTCCTCGCGGCCGAAGAGCATGAATTCGAACGCCCCTCCAAAAGCTACCCAAAACGCAAGTTGCTCCCTCGATTAGAGGAGGAGGCATATAAACCCTCATCACCAGCGCACAATACGGCAGACCGACCACCTCGTGGCCGCGACAGGAAGGCATCTAGGCCCTCCACCAGAACCGTACCCCGACACCGCTCGAAAAGCGCGAAGCCACGGGGGAATGCGCCGGACTTGCGAGACATATTGGAGGACAAGGCAAGACAATCAAGATCACGTGGGCGCCCCACGATGCGCGACGACTACCGTCGCGCCGGATACATCAACTCCGGCCGGGCCGAACACAGTAAACAAAGCTCTCTTGAGCTACGTCGTGATATTGCCCAGTACAGAGGTGCCGCACACCCACTATGCTTCACAGATGAAGTAATGGATCATCAAATCCCTGAAGGGTTTAAACCCGTGAACATTGAATCCTATGATGGCACGACAGACCCCGCGGTTTGGATCGAAGACTATCTCCTTCATATCCATATGGCCCGCGGTGACGATCTCCACGCCATCAAATATCTCCCACTCAAGCTTAAAGGACCAGCTCGGCATTGGCTTAACAGCTTGCCAGCAGAGTCAATTGGGTGTTGGGAGGACCTGGAAGCCGCATTCCTCGACAACTTCCAGGGCACATATGTGCGACCACCAGACGCCGATGACCTAAGCCACATAATTCAGCAGCCAGACGAATCGGCCAGACAATTCTGGACACGGTTCTTAACAAAGAAAAATCAAATCGTCGACTGTCCAGATGTGGAGGCCCTCGCAGCCTTCAAACACAACATCCGCGACGAGTGGCTGGCCCGGCATCTAGGACAGGAAAATCCGAAATCCATGGCAGCCCTCACGTCACTCATGACCCGCTTCTGTGCGGGAGAGGACAGCTGGCTAGCCCGCAGTAACAACCTCAGCAAAAGTTCTGGCAGTCCGGACAACAAGGACCGCAATGGCAGGTCGCGTCGCAACAAAAACAAACGCCGCGTTAATAGCGATAACACTGAGGACACGGCAGTCAACGCCGGATTCATAGGCCCTAAACCCGGCCAGCGGAAAAAGCCATTCAAAAGAACTACTCCGGGTCCGTCCAATTTGGACCGAATACTCGACCTCTCTTGCCAGATACATGGCACCCCCGAAAAGCTAGCTAATCACACCAACAGGGATTGTTGGGTATTCAAGCAGGCAGGCAAGTTAATTGCCGAAAACAATGACAAGGGTGATGCGGAGCATCCCACGTTCATCCCCATGTACACTCCGACTACTCTCCAAGCCCCAAGGATACATACGATGAGACCTCGACTATGCGCCATTGGACACAAGGTGAATTCACTCCTCTTCGAACCGTCACTTTCCGCATATGAGACACGGCTACTACCTCATGCATGGACCTTGCATACACTCAGATACAACCAAGATGACCATGGAGAATCCAAGGATCAAGGCCAAGCATGGAAGAGGAGAAGGAAGAAGAAGATGGAGCGGCTGCTGGAGCCAGGCCGGACATCCGGACCGCCGTCCGGATCATCCGGGCCCAGCCGGATCATCCGGAACTCCGTCCGGATCGTCCGGGTAACTGCGCCGAAGACACCCGAAGGCTTCTGCCGAAGCCGGATCATCCGGGACTCCGTCCGGATTATCCGGACCCCGACACCCGGATCATCCGGGACCCCGTCCGGATCATCCGGCCTTGCCTGCGCGCATGACTTGGGCCGAGGCCCGTGTACCCCTTCGCCCCTCACTTACCCCTTCGTGGCTTAGCACTATAAATAGACCCCCTCCTCCCCATTTTGAGGGTGAGCATTGGATTAGCTCATATTTGTGTGAGAGCCTTTGCTCATCCACTTGGTTACTTCTCCACGGAGATCAGGACCTCTTCGGAGAAGATCCCTCAAGCGGATTCAAGACCCCTATCTAGGGAAGAACATCAAGGCCTCCTCTTGGAGATGAACGGTTCCTTTGTATCCTTACCTTAGTTGACTTTGTATCTTGTGGATCTCTTATGTGTGTGGTGATCTAGCACTTGTGTGATCGATTCCTTGTTGGTTGAGTGTTTCTCTCTCGTTTTCCCCGTGTTTCCCCTTGTGCTTTCGCGTGTTCTTCGTGATTCCTTCGTAGGATCCCCTCCAAACGTGAAAGATCGACGCTATCGGGTTCCACCCTACATCATATGGTATCATGAGCCACGTTGATCACGTTTTTGGAGCCCCTACCCCGTGTTTTCTAGCTTGATTTTGTTGTTTTCGTCCTAAATCCGAAAATCCCCACCAAAAATAGCCCCCAAATTTTTTTTGTGATTTGTTGGTTTGATGATGTTTTGTTGATTTTGATCCGTGGATTTGCTTGGTTTCAAGTGGATCTAGCTTTCCCCCAAGTTTCCCCACCTTCCATCCACGAAATCCCTCAAATTTTGCCCTGAAAATCATCCATTTCCGCCCAAAAATTCGTCCCCGAGAGGAAATCCCGAGCAGTTTGACCTGCCCGGATCATCCGGAAGTGCTCCCGAATCATCCGGATCCACCCGGATCAGCTGGACCATCTCCCGGATGTCCGGACGCCCCACACGACAGAAATCCGGTTGACGAACCCGGATCATCCGGACCTACTCCCGGATGTCCGGGTAATCCTGACACTGACTCGGCTGAATTCTTGTTTCGGCCATAACTAATTCATCCGGAGTCCGTTTTTGACGTTCTTTAGCTCGTTTTGAAGCTATTGACATCCTCCATCCCACAAAAATACCACCAACATCATTTGACTCCATCATATTTTCTGAAATTTGGCAAGTTTGCCTAGGACTTCCACCATATCATCCGCATAGCCACCACCGACTTCCGCAACCTAACCCATTTTCTTCCCCATTGCATATGTGGTTGCTTGAGTAGTGATTCACGTCTCCTAAGGTGTTTCGGATACTTAGGGACGGTTGCTTCTTCTTCAACCACCACCACCACTTCCACATAACCGTGCCCATTATACATTTCCACCCCAACTTAACGCAATTTTGTTTGAGTTGTGGCTTGTGTCTCCTAAGGTGTTTCGGCTACTTAGGGACGGCAACTTCAACTCCAACTCGTGTATAGCCCATCATTCCACTTCCGCATTGCCTAGTGCAACACCACCACCGCTTTCCGCTACCACCATTTGCCATTTGTCATTTGAGATTTTGAGTTTGCGGTTTTTTTTCGTTTCCTAAGGTGTTTCGGCTACTTAGGGACGAGTTTCCATCATCTTGGTATCTACACCAAGAACACCGCCACTCATCATTGCAAGGACGGTAACCTCGAAAACACCATTGTATATTCCCTTGCAATTGCATTGTTAACCCCTAGCCCATTTTGCGTTACTTGCCTATCGAGACTAGCCATTTGAGTATTGCCGGCAACGTTACTTGTGCACATTAGTGATCCACCATCCATTGCATACATACCATATCATCTTGGTATCATATCATCCATTGTGCCTCAAGTTTGTTCCCGCATATACACAATTGCTATCTTGGTTTGTGCATTGTGCAAAAGTAGCCATATAAAAAAAAAGAAAAGAAAAGAGAAAAGGCTTTTAAGCAAAAAGAGAGCAAAGAGCTCGTGAGCAAGTGCCATAGCATCATACCCCATTGCACATAAGAGCCATACCAAAATCTACATCATATGATATCATGCTTGAGAGAAACACCGGGAACCATACATACATAGCATACTTGGGATAGAAAGTTTGCCCATCTTGCATCTATAGGTTGTGCACAAGTGTCGTATCCGCCTATTGAGCAATCGTGCTAGCGTCTCTCTTGAGTTGTGCAACACGAGCGTTTTCCGTGGATTCCACATTTTGTGCTCATTCCTTGGTTGCACGACCCCATTTATCTATCCGTGTGTGTGTTTCCGTGTACCTTTCATTGCTATTGGTCCATTTGTTTCACTTGCGAATTTGTGAATCTCTTTCAACATTATTGACTCTTGCTAACATTTTGCATTAAATTTTTGTGCCACTATCCTCACCGAGCTCCACCATAAGCTTTACGTGTGTAGGTGTGAGAATCGACAAGGATCGGTACCAATAGTGCTATTTCATTGTCCACATTTGAGTGAACTTGATTCATATTCAACTTTGGTCAAAGGTACATTGGTATTAGTTCTTCTCTTTCTCCCACTCATATTTGCTCGAGTCTTATGATGGATAGGCAAGGAATTTCCTCTCCGGTCTACGACAACAACGACGGCATGAACAACTACATCTCAAAAGCGTCAATCTTCAATCTACAACGACAAATGCAAGGCGCACAATCAAGGTTGCGAGTGCGCATCGAGAACATCTCCATCGACATTCGTCACTCCGAAGCAAGGAAAAGGGACTACATCGACAACAAGCTTGCCGCACAAAAGGAGGAGCAAGATGCGAGGATGGAAGAGATTCGGGCCTTGATCAAGTCTTCTTCCACTTCATCATGCTCAAGACGACGACGGTCAAGCCACAAGTCTTCGGAGCGCAAACAAGATGCAAGCGCAAATCGTCCAAGTCAACATCTACATGGCGACCACCATCACATTCGTGACCCACATCGTCATGAAGGGCAAGTCACCTCCAAGCAACATGTGCACGACGACGACGAACGACATCTACTACGAGCTCAAGCACGACAACGACATCATCATCATGAAGATGCTCCACAAGCGCAAATGCACAAGTCCCAACAAGCCCTACTTCACGCCAAGTCCAAGCTTCAAGAGCACAAAAGAAGACCGCGAGATGACCACCACCAAGACGGTGCTACAGCTACACCAACCACTTTGGCATCTTCGCCAAGTGCTATCAAGGCATCTTCGCCTTTGGATGTACGGCATCTTCGCCTACTTCCCACGAGTACGCCTACATCGACTTCATCAAGTCCAAGGCGACCACCTACGAGTGAGGGCGACACTTCCATCTTCGGAAGCCCCCCAAGGAAGATAGCCGAGCATGGGAAACTCCCTTCGGTCATGGAGACGAGCTATGAGGTGCCACATCATATGGGCCTCCTACACCAAGACGGTGACAAGAAGGTCGAGCAAGGGCCATCCCCTTCGACCACGGCGATAGAAGTTGAGCATGGAGACATTTGCACCATCTCTCCGACACCCACATATGTCGAGATGCCCCAAGTGCCATGTGAGGAGAGCCACCACCCCATGAGTGACATGAGTGACTCCACCATACGTGACATTGAGAGCATTTCCTATGAGAGGATGAGTGTGACCACCACTAGCCCCACACATGAGAGCATGCCACACATCCTATGTGAGGTTGAGCGCCATTTGAGTGACTCCACCAGCCATATGAGTGAGAGCATCCTTGAGGGAGTGAGTGAGCCACAACACTTAGAGAGTGAGGTAGTTGACACGGCATGTGAGGCCACTATGATTTCTAACGACTTACCCTCTACTCCTTGTGTGTTTTCTCCTTTGGTGCTAGGTCTCCTACATGACGACACGCCTACCATTGATGAGTCCATACCTCCTATGGAGACGACGACGGCCATGATGGACGATGATGCACCCCCCACATGGTTCCATCAAGATGAAGATGACAACGAGACGATCTTCAACACCTCACCTAAAACACATGAGCGACACTCCAAAGGTAACATAGGTGATGGTGCTTCTCTTGTCCCACTAGTGGACTCTCTTGACATTGATTGCTCCCATGATGTTGACCCACCTATTACCACGCTTCATGCTAGTGAAACTCCTTCATGCCTTGACTTACCTATTTATGATGAATATGATGATGAGCATGTTGAGTTGCCTAGTTGTGATGCTATGCTCCATAGGATATCATGTGAAAATTCTTTTGGTCACATCATGTTTGACAATCCATTGAACTTGTCATATGCTATGAAAGAGATCTCCCATATTGCATCATTTCAATCTCAACATAGTAACTATGCATGCCCATTAAAATAAATCCTATTTGCACTTATGGCATAGATGACGAGATGATGGTCATTGGCTTTTGCTTCACTTGTGATGATATTGCCATGCTTCCTTTACATGATTTACGCAATTCATCTAATATGTCATGCCATGATCACATTGTTCCAAATATGCATTATTTTGGATGTTGTCAATACTCTCCACGTGATGTTTCTACTCTTGCTCATGAGGAGACCCCCATAGTTTCCTCATACATATTAGGAGATCTTGATGCATTCCATACTTTGCATGATTCCCATGATAGTGTACACCATATGCATTCCATGAATAACAATGCTCTAGAAATACCTCATGATGCATTACATCCTTTGAGTCTCCATTATGACACACATCATAACAAACCTCTCATGATGGATGACATGTTTCTATATCACGCATCTCATTTATTTGAGCATTGGCTATTTTGTGCTAACAAACACATGCACGTGCGCATCATGATGGATGATGTGTACATCTACCACGCACACACAATTTTTCCTTTGTCTTTGTTTTGTGTAGGTACTCACGTATACTCGTCAACCTCTCAATCCCAAGAGTTGACGAAACAAGCTCCTGAGAGCAACGATGACTTGGGATCCCGTGGACTATCCTTACCACCGTTCCCTTCGCGCAAGGACTACGCGCATATCTTTTACTTGGCTCTCATACGGCTATGGGCCATTTACCACTTGTCACCTTTTGCTCATTTTACCGTGTTCACTTTGCATGCTATGCTTGCTCCTATGCCTTTGCCATGCAATTGTGACCCTTGCTTGCATCTACCCATGATTCACCATTATGCTACTTCTATGTGTATTTGCATGCTTGGTGGAGATCCTTGTTGCTTTTGCCATGTTTATCATGTGCCCCATGCTATTGATGCTTGTTGTGTTGGGAGAGTCATGATGCCCCATTGCTATTTACATAGGGTCTCACGCCAATACATTGATGACATTTTACTCATGTCTTGCTTTCATGCTTGTGCTATGACATGTGAAGTATTCATGCCCACTATTTGCACACACGACATGCTTGCCATGATTCCTTCTAGTATGTTGCATCTTCGCACTACTAGCTTGCTTGACTTGATCGCTATGATTGCTTGCTATGTTGCATCACCCATGTTCCACTATTACTTGCTTTCTTGGGTTGATGACATAGATGTTGATGCCTCTCACTTGATTTGTCATGATCATTGCCTCTTGTCTCCATTAGTTGCCTCTTTCATATTCACTTGTATTGAGTGCAACCATACTATGCTTATTGATCTTGGAGACTTTGACACCTTACTTATGATGCATGCTTGTTTGATTGAGCCTATTGCACTTGGTTGTTTTTGCATCATATGCCTCCATACTATGACACGCTCCCTTGTACTTTCTTATGATGAGCATGATGCGTACACTTGTTGGGTATCTTACCACTCGAATGATAGGTTTTGCATTTCCGCTAACCTCATTTGTTTTTCCGAGTGTTTGTCATGTTCTTTCATTTTGGAGGTTTCACAAGGCGATGCCATTATGTGACAACTTGGTTATGTGAAGGCATACATGATGTGCAACTCCAACATCTTCGGGAACATTCATAAGGTGAACTCCTTTCCTTTGAGCCATCCTCAAGTACGCATATTGGATGGGTCACTCTTTCATTGTTGTTTCCTTCTTGTTGTCTACATGATACATCTCGTGAATGGAGGAGCGACATTGGAGATTGGCTACATGGACCTTCACATTGAGGAGCGCTCGCACTTATTGGATGCATCTTCGGACTTCCACTCTTGCCACGACCTCGAGCATTGGTACACCAACACCTCCATATTTGTTGATTGTGCTCATACATGTCATGCACGATGGACATACCATACTCACCACAAGTTTGCACCGTATGCATGGATTGACTCACATTATGCTTGCCTTGTTGCATCTATTTCCATGACATCCATGATATATGAGCTTGTGCACTTCCTAAGCAAATTTGTTGTGATCTTCCTTGATGGCATATTCATACATCATGATCATATTTCCCATCATCAATTGCATGATAACATATACATATTGAGCATCCATTGCCATGTTCATGCTTTTGATGCACCATCCCATTATGACATCATTTTGCACAATGGTAGAATTTGTCGCTTTGTGCACCATGCTAATTATCCCATGAATGCTTTACACCTCATTCTACTTCTTTTGGATAAGCATCTTGTGTCTTGCCACGCACTATCTTGCCGCACGGATTCACGCTTACTTGATGGACACTTTGTGTGCGCTAACCATTGTATTTCCAAGTGTACTTTGTGTTTGCTCATTTTGCATGTACCACATACCGGAGACACCTTAGAGTACTTGGATTGCGCAAGGCCTTCACCTACGTCCCACTACAAGTCCGTCCACGACACCCGTTTCCATGGTGATGAGGATCACGATCCGAGGTCGGATCTTTCCCAAGGGGGGGGGGGGGGGGATATGATGCAGAGCATCCCACGTTCATCCCCATGTACACTCCGACTACTCTCCAAGCCCCAAGGATACATAAGATGAGACCTCGACTATGCGCCATTGGACACAAGGTGAATTCACTCCTCTTCGAACCGTCACTTTCCGCATATGAGACACGGCTACTACCTCATGCATGGACCTTGCATACACTCAGGTACAACCAAGATGACCATGGAGAATCCAAGGATCAAGGCCAAGCATGGAAGAGGAGAAGGAAGAAGAAGACGGAGCGGCTGCTGGAGCCAGGCCGGACATCCGAACCGCCATCCGGATCATCCGGGCCCAGCCGGATCATCCGGGACTCCGTCCGGATCGTCCGGGTAACTGCGTCGAAGACACCCGAAGGCTTCTGCCGAAGCCGGATCATCCGGGACTCCGTCCGGATCATCCGGACCCCGACGCCCGGATCATCCGGCCTTGCCTGCGCGCATGACTTGGGCCGAGGCCCGTGTACCCCTTCGCCCCTCACTTACCCCTTCGTGGCTTAGCACTATAAATAGACCCCCTCCTCCCCATTTTGAGGGTGAGCATTGAATTAGCTCATATTTGTGTGAGAGCCTTTGCTCATCCACTTGGTTACTTCTCCACGGAGATCAGGACCTCTTCGGAGAAGATCCCTCAAGCGGATTCAAGACCCCTATCTAGGGAAGAACATCAAGGCCTCCTCTTGGAGATGAACGGTTCCTTTGTATCCTTACCTTAGTTGACTTTGTATCTTGTGGATCTCTTATGTGTGTGGTGATCTAGCACTTGTGTGATCGATTCCTTGTTGGTTGAGTGTTTCTCTCTCGTTTTCCCCGTGTTTCCCCTTGTGCTTTCGCGTGTTCTTCGTGATTCCTCCGTAGGATCCCCTCCAAACGTGAAAGATCGACGCTATCGGGTTCCACCCTACATCAAAGGGGTTGCATAGCGATGACGAGGAAGCGACCCGGCCACCGAACAGTAGAGGACAGAAGGGTTTTCCCCCACAAGTGCGGACGGTAAACATGATATACGCAACCCACATACCCAAGAGGGAGCGGAAGCGTGCACTTAGGGATGTATATGCGATGGAGCCAGTCGCCCCGAAGTTCAATCCATGGTCCTCTTGCCCGGTCACTTTCGATCGAAGGGACCACCCCACCTGTATCCGCCATGGCGGATTCGCCGCACTGGTTTTAGACCCAATCGTCGATGGATTTCACCTCACTAGAGTCCTGATGGACGGTGGCAGCAGCCTGAACCTACTTTATCAGGATACAGTGTGCAAGATGGGCATATACCCCTCAAGGATTAAACCTACAAAGACAACCTTCAAAGGCGTCATACCAGGTGTAGAGGCCAATTGTACAGGCTCAGTCACACTGGAAGTGGTCTTCGGATCCCCGGATAACTTCCGAAGAGAGGAGTTAATCTTCGACATAGTACCGTTCCGCAGTGGCTATCACACTCTGCTCGGACGAACCGCGTTTGCAAAGTTCAACACGGTGCCGCATTGTGCATACCTCAAGCTCAAGATGCCAGGCCCTCGTGGAGTCATCACGGTTAACAGAAACACTGAACACTCCCTTCGAACGGAGGAACATACAGCGGCTCTCGCGGCAGAAGTACAGAGCAGCCTCTTAAGGCAATTTTCGAGTCCGGCCGTTAAACGACCGGACATGGCCAAACGCGCCTGGAGTAACATACATCAAGACCACCTGGCACGTTCCGAGCACGCGTAGCAATGCGGCCCCAACCCCAGCCCTTGCATGATTGCAAGACCAGTCCTTCGTGTACATCATTACGCTCTGGAGATACCATGGGCATAGGGGGAGGGGCACGACCACGACAGGCCCAGAGTGCGGCTCAACCACACCAGGGGCTCCCAAGTGTGTCGCTCTTTTTCTTTTTTTCTTTTCTATCCATAGGACTCCGTTCACCAGAGGCCCTGTCCGGCAGTGGACCTGCCGAACTCACGATGCAACAGCCAGGGAAGGACAAAGGCTACGACGAACACTCAGGTGGTCTCCATTATGAGCATTAAATCTGTTTAATACACCATTCCGCAGCCTACCCCTGGAGGGGGACACGTTTAATAGTCCAATCCCTTGCTTACCGCACTATTTGTATCGTTCTGCACTCATGGCAGAATTCCTTGAATAAACAATGCATCACTTTTCACTTATAGTTGCATTCCTTTCTTGCATATATGTTCATTTATGACATTTTGCATCTGTACACTTTGGTACGGTCGAATACACCAGGGGCTTATGTTCCCCGCATTATGGTGTGATAAGTCCGAGCACTTTCACAAGTGCGGCACCCCGAACTTATAGCAATATATGCATCGGCTCCGAATCATGTCTTGGGTCAATAGTTGGGTTTGCCCGGCTCCCATGTTTTGGTACCTTACGTTCCGTTCTATCGGCTAAGGTAGCACTGGGAGAACCACTGTGATTGTGCCCTGGTTGAGTTGGGCGAGCGTCTCAGTGGAGAAAGCTAAAACTGATCATCATGATAAGGCGAGAGCTGGTCGCTGGTCGAGAGGTCCTTTCGAGTCCCTAAAGACTTATGCCGCTTAGAGCGAGGAACCGGCTTTGTCCGGCCCAGGCGTGGATAGCGCCCCGAACTCGGTCTTCCGAACACTAGGGGCTTCGCTGAAATTTAAAATTATAGAATTCTATGGCTAAGTGAGAGTGTTCAAGCATTATAAGTCCGGTTGCCTTGTTCGTCGTGTTGAGCGCCTCCCTAGATGGACCCAAAAATGGGAACAAGAGCGCTCAAGTTTATCCCGAACACCCCAGCACTCGTGGCATGGGGGCTGAAGCCGACGACTTGCCATCTCTCAGATTTGATAAACGGCCGCACAGAAGGTAATATTTTAAATTAATAAGCATTGCTTAGCGCGAACAAAGTTTTCAGCGCATAGGATAACACATTGCGAGCCTACTCAAATATTACATCTTTGGAGCACTCATCTGCAATCTTGCGGGCACCCTTCAGGACACTCTTATAATACATTTCGGGCGTGCGATACTCCTTGCCTGCCGGCGGCGCGTCCGTCAGAAGCTTCTCAGCATCCAGCCTGCCCCAGTGCACTTTTGCACGAGCAAGGGCCCGACGGGCACCTTCAATGCAGGCGGAGCGCTTGACGACTTCCACCCAGGGACACGCATCCACCAGCCGCCATACCAGGCCGAAGTAGCTCCCAGGCATGGCCTCCCCAGGCCACAGCCAAACTATGAGGCCCTTCATGGCCTGTTCGGCAACCTTGTGGAGCTCGACCAGCTGCTTCAGCTGGTCGCTAAGGGGCACCAGATGTCTGGCCTCAGCATACTGAGACCAGAAGACCTTCTCCGTCGAGCTCCCCTCCTCGGCCCGGTAGAATGCAGCAGCATCGGACACGCTGTGAGGCAGATCTACAAACGCTCCTCGAGAGCTCCGAATTCGGGTAAGTAACAGGTAATTCACATTCACATGCTTGCTTTGCATGAAAAATGCCTTACCTGCCGCTATTTTCTTCACCGCCTCAATCTCCTGGAGGGCCTTATGGGCTTCGGCCTTGGCAGCTTTGGCACTCTCAAGAGCTGAGGCAAGCTTGGACTCTCGAGTCTTCGAGTCGCGCTCCAAGATCTCATGCCTTTCCACGAGAACCTGGAGCTCTTGTTGCACCTCCGCCACCCGCGCCTCCTGCTTCTCTCGCTCAGCTCGTTCCGCGGCCGCATTACGCTCGGCCGCGGACACGACCTCCTTCAGGGTCACCACCTCGTTCGTGGCCCCTGCAGTGCCCATGTTATCCTTGTTATTTCTCTTGCAACCAAAATCATTTTCTGTAAGGTACAAATGTAATACGGTGTTACTCACCTTCTCTGTCCTTGAGCTGCTTCTTGGCAAGGCCGAGCTCGTTCTCGGACCGCTCGAGGTTCTGCTTCAAAGCATCGACCTCCGCAGTCAGTGCGGCAGAGGTCAGCAGCGCTGCCTGCAATCCCATATTGACATAATTTTTAGAACTCCTATGTATATCTTTTTAGATCCTCAGTCCGGCTTTTCTTTCCGAACACCGAACCGAGCATCAGGGACTACTGTCTATGCGGTATTATATTACATATCTTAGATTTCTTACCTCAAAGCCTGTTAGAAGGCTGCTGCAGGCTTCGGTCAGCCTGCTCTTGGCGAGCTGAACCTTCTGAATCACTGTACTCATGATAGTGCGGTGTTCTTCCTCAATGGAAGCGCCGTTGAGCGCCTCCAACAAGTTGTCCGGCGCATCCGGTTGGACGGAGGCCGTCGGTGTCACGGTCTTGCCCTTCTAACGAAGGGGCCGCCTGCCGGACTCTGGAACCACTGCGGAGTCCGGTGCGAAGTCCGGGAGGTTGCCCTGTGGCACCTCCGGAGCCTCCCCCTCCTGGTGGGTCCCCTCCAGGGATCCCACCTCGGCATCATCAGCGTCACAAGGGGTGGAGGCAGTCGGAATGGAATCCACATCCGACGGAGCCAAGGACCCGCTCAAGGAAGCGGGAAGATCGTCCTCGGTCGGACTACATGTTGTATGCGGCATTAGAAGGACACCACGTGGCAAAAAAGAGAAATTATAAATCATCCAGGAATTCGAACACTTACGATCTTGCCAGGGGCTTGGCCCTTGAGGGCCACCCCTCGTCGTCATCGTCGGTGTTGGCGGAGCAGTCCGGAGGAAGGGTCCTTCCCTTCTTGGACCCTTCGGCCTCCCTCGTTGGGGAAGCCTTCCTCTTCTTCTCTCCCCCCTCTTGGGGAGAGTCCTCTTTCTCCTCCTCATCTTCGAGGGAGGAGTCCGCCTCGGAGCCATCGGATGACGAGTCTGATACCACCTGGCGCCGGGAACTCCTTCGGGTCCCCGTGGCCTTCTTCTTGGCCTTCTTCTCCGGTACCATGTAAAGGGCCGGAACCAGCAGCCCTGTTAAACGGGTGTCCACTGGGTCTTCGGGAAGGGGAGCCGGATAGTTAACCTGTCCGGATGTCTTCTGCCAGTCCTGTTAAAGGCATTGGGAGTTTTAGATCCCACATAGAGTCAAACTATGAAAGAAATGAGTGTCCCATAAAGGATAACATAGCTTACCTCGCCGGCCGGGCGCTGCGTGCTGAATCCGCGATCTTCGGTCGCGGATGCGGGGGCTTCTTCGCCCTTGAACAGCACCCTCTAGGCAGCTTCGTACGTCGTGTCAAAGAGCCCGCTCAAGGTCCGGTGTTGTGCCGGATTGAACTCCCACAAATTGAAGGCCCGTTGCTAGCAGGGGAGAATCCGGCGGACGAGCATGACCTGGATCACGTTGACAAGCTTAAGCTTCTTGTTCACCAGGGTCTGGAGACAGGACTGGAGTCCGGTCAGCTCCTCTGAACTACCCCATAGCAAGCCCTTCTCTTTCCAGGAGGTGAGCTGCATAGGGGTACCAGATCTGAACTCGGGGGCTGCCGCCCACTTAGGGTCACGCGGCTCGGTGATGTAGAACCACCCCGATTGCCATACCTTGACGGATTCCATGAAGGCACCCTCGAGCCAAGTAACGTTGGGAATTTTGCCCACCATGGCACCTCCGCACTCCGCTTGGACGCCCTTCACCACCTTCAGCTTGACATTGAAGGTCTTTAGCCACAAGCCGAAGTGGGGCTGGATGCAGAGGAAGGCCTCGCACACGACGATGAACGCCGAGATATTGAGGATGAAGTTTGGCGCCAGATCGTGGAAGTCCAGGCCGCAGTAGTACATGAGCCCCCGGACGAAGGGGTGAAGTGGGAAGCCCAGTCCGCGGAGGAAGTGGGGAAGAAATACGACCCTCTCATGGGGACTGGGGGTGGGGATGAGCTGCCCCTCATCGGGCAGCCGGTGCGCGATGTCGCTGGACATGTATCCAGCGTCGCGCAGCTTCTCGATGTGCCCCTCCGTAACGGAGGAGGCCATCCACTTGCCTCCCACTCCGGACATGGCTGGAGAAGGTTGAGGCGAGATGTGCGGACTTGGGCGCTGGAGCTCGAGTGCGCGGAGATGGATAAGCAAAGGAGGAAGAAGGCGTAGGTAAAAAAGGCGGATCCTTATCCCCTTATATATGGGCGAACGAAGACTATGCGTCCCCACCGGCCTGGTAAAACTCGCTTATCTCCCAAGCGCCACAATCAATGGCGCGGTTGGGTTACCCACGTCCGTATTGATGGGAATCCCGGAATAAGGGGAACACGATCTCTGCTTCGAAAAGACGTGCCAAGGAAATCGCTTCGCTAAACGCGCTGAGGTGGTATAATAAAAACGATTCAAGTAAAGGCTTGGTAGTCGCATGACGTCACGCCACAAAATACGTCAGCAGATTGAACTTGTGTACATATTATTCTCTCTACGGTGGTATGTCGAATTTATTTTGCAGAGCCGGACACTATCCTGGTGTTCACAATATTCTATGAATTATTCGGAGGAGGAACCCGCCTTGCAATGCCGAAGACAATATGCGCGCCGGACTCGTCGTCATTGAAGCCTGGTTCAGGGGCTACTGAGGGAGTCTTGGACTAGGGGGTGTCCGGATGGACTCCAAGACTATGAAGATATAAGATTGAAGACTTCGTCCCGTGTCTGGATGGGACTTTCCTTGGCGTGGAAGGCAAGCTTGGCAATACGGATATGTAGATCTCCTACCATTGTAACCGACTCTGTGTAACCCTAGCCCTCTCCGGTGTCTATATAAACCGGAGGGTTTTAGTCTGTAGGACGGATGACCATTACAGCAATCATACCATAGGCTAGCTTCTAGGGTTTAGCCTCCTTGATCTCGTGGTAGATCCACTCTTGTACTACCCATATCATCAATATCAATCAAGCAGGAGTAGGGTTTTACCTCCATCGAGAGGGCCCGAACCTGGGTAAAAACATCATGTCCCTTGTCTCCTGTTACCATCCGCCTAGACGCACAGTTCGGGACCCCCTACCCGAGATCCGCCGGTTTTGACACCGACAGCCATCTTCATCATCCCGGCGCTATCCATGACGAAGAGGGAGTAGTTCACCCTCGGGGCTGAGGGTATGTACCAGTAGCTATGTGTTTGATCTCTCTCTCTCTCTCTCTCTCGTGTTCTCTCTTGTGTTCCATCTATGGCACGATCTTGATGTATCCCGAGCTTTGCTATTGTAGTTGGATCTTATGATGTTTCTCCCCCTCTACTCTGTTGTGATGAATTGAGTTTCCCCTTTTGAAGTTATCTTATTGGATTGAGTCTTTTATGAGCACTTGATGTATGTCTTGCGTGGGATAACCATGGTGACAATGGGTTATTCTATTGATCCACTTGATGTATGTTTTGGTGGTCAACTTGCGGGTTTCGTGACACTTGGGAACCTATGCATAGGGGTTGGCACATGTTCTTGACTCTCCGGTAGAAACTTTGGGGCACTCTTTGAAGTACTTTTATGTTGGTTGGATGAATCTGAGATTGTGTGATGCATATCGTATAATCATGCCCACGGATACTTGAGGTGACAATGGAGTATCTAGGTGACATTAGGGTTTTGGTTGATTTGTACTTAAGGTGTTATTCTAGTACGAACTCTTTTATAGATCGATCCGAAAGAATAGCTTTGTGGTGGTTTCGTACCCGACCATAAATTCTACGTTTGTTCTCTGCTATTAGTGGCTTTGGAGTGACTCTTTGTTGCATGTTGAGGGCTTGTCATATGTTCTATCTATGTTATTATTGTTGAGAGAACTTGCACTAGTGAAAGTATGAACCCTAGGCCTTGTTTCCTATCATTGCAATACCATTTACGCTCACTTTTACTGCTCGCTACCTTGCTGTTTTTATTATTTCAGATTACAAAAACCTATATCTACTATCTATTTTGCACTTGTATCTTCATCTCTTCGCCGAACTAGTGCACCTATACAATTTGCCATTGTATTGGGTGTGTTGGGGACACAAGAGACTTTTTGTTATTTGGTTGCAGGGTTGTTTGAGAGAGACCATGTTCATCCTACGCCTCCTATGGATTGATAACCTTAGGTCATCCACTTGAGGGAAATTTGCTACTGTCCTACAAACCTGTGGACTTGTAGGTCCAACAACGTTTACAAGAAGAAGGTTGTGTAGTAGACATCAAGAGCCATGGCGGCGTGGAGCACAAGCTCGCGAGAGGAACCCTCGGCGTGGACTCCAGGAGGAACGACGCGCACCGCCGTAACCCGCCGGCGCCGACGGCGACACCGATGGTGACGCTCGGCGCCTTCTTCTCCAGGGCCCTCGATCTGAGCGTACAAGGGCAGCGGGAACCCCGGCGGTGGCCACTCGTACTAGGGCCTCGATACCTCCTGCCGCACACCCTTGTCTCGGCGGCAGAGGACTAACCGCTTCTTTGGCGGAAGCGGGTCAGGACCCTCTCGGGGGGGCCTTTCCCTTCTCTTCTGCGGAGAACCGGCGGATGGGTGCCATCAGTGTGAGACGGAACAATGGCGAAGATGAAGAAGAGGAGGAGTAGCAGAGGAAGATGAACTGGAATGGCTCGCGCCGTTCCGTACATATAGCCGGAGGAGGCCAACCGTCGGCCTCCATGATCGCAGGTAATCATGACCCGTTTTTGCAAGCAGGGACTTGTCAAGTCGTGCGGTTGCCGAGGTGTCGTGGGAGAGCGGAGGCACCCACGTCCAATCAACTGCCACGCGGCGCCCAAGGCCGCAGGCTGGTGGGGCCCGTGGCGCTTCGCACTTGCCCCTTCGCTTCTCTGCTAAGCCAAGTCCGGGCGCGCCTTGGGCCCGGGGGCTACTGTCGGTGTTCTGGGAACGGGGGTCCCCAGACTTGCCTGCCTGTGGCCTGTGGCGTGGCTCAAGTGGGGGCCCAATGCAGCCCAGCTCCATCAGTTCAAGCTCAAGACCTTCGCGAGGGGCCAAGCCTCGCGGGGCGGGCGACAGGGAGCTTCCTCAGGAGCAGCATCCTCAGGCAGGCTCATGAGGAGGCGGAGAGATCAAGGTAGGGCACCTCCCGAGGGGCTCGTGATGCAAGCCATGACGATCGGAAGCCAGGCGGGTGCCAGGCAGGCGCCAGCCTGCGTAGTGTCCTCGTTTCCCTTTCGGTGCAAAGGGGGCAAGCACAGGCCAAGGCATCAGGCAAAGGTTACCGTTTCGGTGCAACAAGACCAAGACCAGCAGAATGGCAGGATGGAGGTCATCGTGGAGCCCAGGGCAGCGTCACCGTCAGGACCTTTGGCAGCCGAAGACCAACTTTAGTCAGGATAAGTGTACCAGATGTTCCCCTTCAAAATGGCCAATTGTTGGCGCCCTTCCCGCTCATTATCCGGGAAGAGGCCCAGGGCCTCCGCCTATAAATAGGACTAGCCACCCACACGGTAGAGGCATCTAGAGATCAACCGGAGAGAGAGAGAGAGAAGCAAGTGAACTCACCCAAGCAGTTCATTGCACCAGCTCAAGAACAGCCCCTCGCGAGGCTGTTCTCCCTTTGTACTGTTCACTATCAGCCCCTGAGGCAATCCACCACACCACACACTGGAGTAGGGTATTACACCACAATGATGGCCTGAACCAGTATAAATCTCGTGTCCCTTGTGTGTTCATCTTTCTTGCTTAGATCTTTGCGAGACTTCAAGATGTGAGCTGGTAGGGGAGAGATCTTCGTGCGCACCCCAGTGTTCGAACCTCAAGGGTCTGCCGGAACCCGAAATCCAACAACGTAGGTTGCATAATAATGGTAGGGCTGGAGATTTATTTGGAGGAATTTATGCGACCCGTGTGGCCAATTATCTTGGTATAGCCCCACGAGAGGGCGATATGATATTGCCTCCTACTTATTTAGATTATGACTCTATGGTCAAACATCATTTTCTTAGGAGGAATGAACAATTCCTCCAGTATCGACTAATCTTTGACAGACATAGCTCTGTCCATGTTACTCTTCCTGCTCCTTTCCTTTTTGATTACCAGGCAAAAGGAAGATATGTTGTTACCAGGGAGGAAGCAGCTGAACACGAAGGTAGAGCGGAGGCGGCTCGCCAACATGCCGCAGCTCAGGAGGCATTTGTTGTTGCATCTCAGTACGACCCCAGTTACAACTATGGATATCAGCTAGGCTACCCTTGGTAGTAGACCAACTTAGGCCAAAAGCCTAAGCTTGGGGGAGTACGTATTTCTCACCGACTTTACATTCATGTTAACACACTATTCTAGTCGTCGGTGCTCATACACTTTCATTGTATTATCCATGCTAGTTTAATTTTCTTTTTCTAGCCTTTTTCTTGTGTGTTTGATAAACCTTTAGAAAAAACAGTAAAATTAGTTAGTTTAATTTCCATTCTTGTAGTAGAAATTAAAATGAAAACTCAGAAAGATTTCTCGTTCTTCTTTTTACTTGTTGGGAGCTTCCCCGTGTAAATAGTTTTATTTTCTTTTCATTCCTTTGGGGGTCGAGAATAGAAGACCAAATTGAAAATGTTTAATGGCTCTCATATGCATGATTGATTATTTAACTTAGAGCCCATATTACTTTTTCTTCTCTCTTGAGTTGAATGCTTGCCGATTCCAGCTTAGTCCAATGCATATGCACTATTATTATTATACACATCATTCGATCGTGCAAGTGAAAGACGATATATGATGGACTGATTGAGATGGGAAAGCTGGTATGAACTCGACCTCTCTTGTTTTTGTAAATATGATGAGTTCATCGTTCCTGATTCAGCTTATTATGAAGTAAACATATTTGCAATGACATTTAGAGATTATAGTTGCTTGTGCCATGCTTGATTAGCTATGAGTTATAATGGTTTAACTTGCGTGCCAACATGCTATTAAAATGATTATGATGTAGTATGATGAGATGGTATCCTCCTTTGAATGAATTGAGTGACTCGACTTGGCACATGTTCACGCATGTAGTTGAAACAAATCAACATAGCCTTCATGATATTTATGTTCATGGTATATTATATCCTACTCATGCTTGTACTCGGTGTGAATTAATTTTAATGCATGTTTATGACTGTCGTCGCTCTCTCAGTTGGTCGCTTCCTAGTCTTCTGCTAGCCTTCACCTGTACTAAGCGGGAATACTGCTTGTGCATCCAAACTCCTTAAACCCAAAGTTGTTCCATATGAGTCCACCATACCTTCCTATATGCGGTAATTACCTGTCGTTCCAAGTAAATTTGTATGTGCCAAACTCCAAACCTTCAAATGAAATTCTGTTTTGTATGCTCGAGTAGCTCATGTTTCAACTAGGGCTGCCTATATCTTCCATGCTAGGTGGGTTATTCTCAAGAGGAGTGGACTCCGCTCCTCACTCACTAGAAAGGGCCGGTAACCGGGATGCCCAGTCCTATGATCCAAAAAGACCAAAGCAAATCAAAATAATTAAACAAAACTTGCCCAGGGCTGTTGTTAGTTGGAGGCACTCGTTGTTTCGAGCAAGCCATGGATTGATGCTTGTTGGTGGTGGGGGAGTATAAACGTTTACCATTCTGTTTGGGAACTACCTATAATGCATGTAGTATGGAAGATATAGCCATCTCATAGTTGTTGCATTGACAGTGAAAGTATGCCGCTCAAAATGTTATTCAATCTCTATTTTAAAATCAAGCTCTAGCACCTCTACAAATCCCTGCTTCCCTCTGCGAAGGGCCTACCTATTTACTTTTATGTTGAGTCATCATCCCTCTTATTAAAAAGCACCCGCTCAAGAGCACACTGTTATTTTCATTCATTATTATTGGTTTATATTGGGTATGACTTGATTGGACCTCTTTTACCATGAATTAAAATGTTTAGTCAGTCCTTGATCTTTAAAGGTGCTCTGCATTTATGTTTTGCGGTCTCAGAAAGGGCTAGAGAGATACCATTTTGTTATATCATGTTATGATTGTTTTGAGAAAGTGTTGTCATCCGAGTTTTATTATTATGGCTTGCTAGCTGATTATGCCATTGATATGAGTAATTGTGAGACCGAGGTGTTATTGTGAGTATGGTTAGTTCATAATACTTGCTGAAACTTGAATGCTGGCTTTACATGTTTACAACAACAAGAGCAAATAGAGTTTGTAAAAGTTTTTCTTTATCACTTTCAGTTTATCAACTGAATTGCTTGAGGACAAGCAAAGGTTTAAGCTTGGGGGAGTTGATATGTCTCCAACGTATCTACTTTTCCAAACACTTTTGCCCTTGTTTTGGACTCTAACTTGCATGATTTGAATGAAACTAACCCGGACTGACGCTATTTTCAGCAGAACTGCCATGATGTTGTTTTATGTGTAGAAAACAAAAGTTCTCGGAATGACTTGAAAATCCACGGAGACAAGTTTTGGAAAATATAAAAAATACTGGTGAAAGAATCAAGACCAGGGGGGCCCACACCCTATCCACGAGGGTGGGGGGCACGCCCACCCCCTGGGCGTGCCCCCCTGTCTCGTGGGCCCCCTGAGGCTCCACCGACCTCAACTCCAACTCCATATATTCTGTTTCGCGGGAGAAAAAAATCAGAAAGAAAGTTTCATCGCGTTTTACGATACGGAGCCGCTGCCAAGCCCTAATCTCTCTCAGGAGGGCTGATCTGGAGTCCGTTCGGGGCTCCGGAGAGGGGGATTCGTTGCCATCGTCATCATCAACCATCCTCCATCATCAATTTCATGATGCTCACCGCCGTGCGTGAGTAATTCCATCGTAGGCTTGCTGGACGGTGATGGGTTGGATGAGATTTACCATGTAATCAAGTTAGTTTTGTTAGGGTTTGATCCCTAGTATCCACTATGTTCTGATATTGATGTTGTTATGACTTTGCTATGCTTAATGCTTTTCACTAGGGCCCGAGTGCCATGATTTCAGATCTGAACCTATTATGTTTTCATGAATATATGTGTGTTCTTGATCCTATCTTGCAATTCTATATTCACCTATTATGTGTTATGATCCGACAACCCCAAAGTGACAATAATCGGGATACTTCTCGGTGATGACCGTAGTTTGACGAGTTCATCTATTCCTTAAGTGCTAATGATTTGGTCTGGTTCTCTATTAAAAGGAGGGCTTAATATCCCTTAGTTTCCACTAGGACCCCGCTGCCATGGGAGGGTAGGACAAAAGATGTCATGCAAGTTCTTTTCCATAAGCACGTATGACTATATTCAGAATACATGCCTACATTACATTGATGAACTGGAGCTAGTTCTGTGTCACCCTATGTTATAGCTATTACATGAGGAATCGCATCCGCCATAATTATCCATTACTGATACAATGCCTACGAGCTTTTCACATCTTGTGTTTCGCTTATTTACTTTTTCGTTGCTACTGTTACAATTACTACAAAACTATTATCTTTACTTTTGCCACTGTTACCTTTATTATCATACTACTTTGCTACTAAATACTTTGCTGCAGATACTAAGTTATCCAGGTGTGGTTGAATTGACTACTCAACTGCTCTCAATAATATTCTTTGGCTCCCCTTGTGTCGAATCAATAAATTTGGGTTGAAACTTTACCCTCGAAAGCTGTTGCGATCCCCTACACTTGTGGGTTATCACTGGCGTACCGCACAATGGAGGAAACGGCCTTGTGTTCGACCGGCCACATTTGAAACGGGATCCTGTTCATCAGGAGGGGTCTGGCGTACTGCAAAACTGAGGAAACGGACTTGTGCTGGACCTCCTACGGTCGAAACGGGGTCCTGTTGATCGGGAGGGGTGTGGCATACCACAAAACAGAGGAAACAGACTTGTGTTGGAGCTCTACGGTCGAAACGGGGGTCCTGTTCATCGGGAGGGGTGTGGCATACCACAAAATAGGAATCCACGGGATACTGTTCATCTCCACCATCGACCTCCTCCAGCCTCCATGGGCTATTGTTCATCCACCATTGATCTCCTCTAGCCTCCACATGCGACTGTTCATCCAGCCTCCACCGCGTGCTACTCCACCGGCTACTGTTCAACCAGCCCTCTCCACGGGCTACTGTTCAACCAGCCCTCCACCGGCTACTGTTCAACCAGCCCTCCACGGTGTTGTCCTATTCATCTAGCCCTCCACGGGGTCCTGTTCATCCAGCCCCAACCGGCTCGATCGATCGGGGTCCTGTTCATCTAGAGGCAACCACGGGGTCCTGTTCATCCACCCCTACTGGGAACTATTCATCCAACCCCCCCCCCCCCAGCAACACTCACTGTTCATCCAAAACCCCCAGCTGCAACACTCACTGTTCATCCAAACCCCCCAGCAACGCTCACTGTTTATCCAAAGGCAGCATCGATCGGCTTCAGTTAGCAGCAGTAGCGAAGGAATCGCTCGATCGCTCGGGTTTAGTAACACGTAGCCTGCAGTGCAATTGCTCGGGTTCAGTTATGCGATGCCTTGCTCAGGTTCAGTTAGAGCCCAAGGCATCGCACCCACGCGCGTACGGTACGAGAGAAACGCGCATCGCTCGGCCCCCGGCCACCCATCGTAACCGGGAACTCCCCGATATTTTCCTCGCCCTCGCTTCTACCATGGTTTTTTCTGTCATGGACGGCCCAAAGAATGTCATGCAGCTGCGTCTCCAGCCCGCCCAGGACAAAAAGCCCATTTTCTATCATGATTTTTGTCATAGAAGTAGGAGCCCACCACATCTATGATGATACCGGGTTTTGTCACAATTATCATCATAGAAGTGTCATAAGTATGACAGAAAAAAATTGTTCGGCCCAAAATGTCACGGATGCATCTTTTTTTGTAGTGTGAGGAACTTGTAGATGCTCCTGAAGCAATAGAAAAACCTGCAGTCCGTTGACATGTTGCAAGATACACAGGTGTTGAGGACTTTGTAGTAGTAGTTGAGGATTTTGAGGCAACAGAGGGAATTGGCCCAACCCTTGAAGACGTTGCCCGAGGAATTTGCTTTGAGGGATTTGAAGAACTTGGCTGTGTGGGCATTGTTGTTGAGGAACTCGGCTTCACAGCTGATTTCTTCGGCACCTCAGTGAGGCTTACTTGGAGAGGCCTCAGCAGCAGCAGCAGAATCTTCATTGAATTTATTCACTGCCTCTTTTGCCACTTTAGCCAATTTGGCTTGACGCTTGGCCCATTCTTTGGGAAATTCCTTACCACACCTGATGCTTGAGGGATCAACTTTTTGGCCTGGAGCCAATGGAGGTCTTGGATATGGAGCGTGTACAATGAATTTCTTCATGTACTTAGGAGTGACATAGGGGTATTCCCTCCATTCCCTTGTCCATTTCCTTTCAATCCTCGGTATGCGCATTTTGCGCTAATTCTTGTTTTCCTTGCCATGTGTGGCTTCATCAGGTGTGCAGTACTCAGAATAAATATCTTCAGGGATTTCAAAAGCATTATTTGTTTCTGGCCTCTTTCCTCCCTTCTGAGGTATTTTCCCTGCCATTTTCCTCACCTGAGGATTTTAAACAATTGATGTTTCTGAGGAAGTGTGCAACTTATCTTCGAGGAACGCTGCAAATGAGTTAAGTTGTTGAGAACCTAGTGATTCAGCACCAGACATTTTGTACCTATGAACAGAGTATATGTGCGAAGAATTTGGAGAGGTCATATGCGTTCTCAGAAATTTTTCATAAGTATCAAGTTTGAGGAATTTGACCATGGGTGTCTTGAGGAATTTCATGAAGCGTTCTTGACTTAGGTTCCAGAGTTGTATAGATTTGACAATCCACGCAATTAAGGAATCTTGAAGAAAAACATAGCTTAGAGAAACAAATCAAGGTACAAAAGCAACTGCGTGTTTAAGGATTGGGAAGTTGAAGAATAAACACCTTTTGAAGATTTTGTGGAAATCATAAGAATCAAAGTAGGGCAGTAAAATTAGATTTTATTTACCCTGGACGAAGAACACGACGAACTGAGAGTGGAGTTGGAGAAGTTCATCTATCCAAAACTCTCACGCCCTAACTTGGCGGCGAGATAAAGCTACGGCGGCGGCGAAGTGAAAATTTCCATGGCCGGCGCGAGTACGACAGCGACGAGGTCGAGGCAGTGAAGCTCTTCCTCACCGGTGACGATGGAGTGTAGCGGTGGCGCTAGGTCTGAGAGCTCGAGCGAGGAGAGTTCGAGCGGAGTAAATGAAGTATGAGGAAGGGAGGGGTATTTATAGCCACGGTGAAAATCTGCCCGTCCGAAGAATTTGGACGAACATGCCCCTGACCCTTGCCATCCTAGTGACATGTGTCACCCACGTACAAAGAGGCGGAGATCGTGGTAGATCGTGCATGAGTATTTTAATCTATCGTGTGATGCAGAACGGTTTGAGCAGCAAAAGCCGAAAATTCATATATGAAAATTTTAATGTTTCATTCACAAATTCATCAGCTCACAAGGACACAATGAAGATTTTGAACGGGTTTCAAATAGAATGCACATGAAAAATTTGTGAATAGATTGGGTTGAGTTTATCATAGAGGGGGAACGGGTCCGGTCACATTCACTTAGAAGAAAATCAACTTGAAGAATTAGCAATAAGTTAATGCTGTTGGGGACATGAAAACTCAAATATATATATATATATATATATATATATATATATATATATATATATAGTAGCACTATTCTAATCCCAAGATTAGAATAACTATTTGGATCACAGCCAGCCCTATAAGGGCTTGACTGCTTGCTCCCGAACTTCCCGAACTCGCCGATGAAAAAAAGCCACGCCCCACGCCCACCACTTCCCTTGCCCGATCCCAATCTCCCCGATCTAGTGCCTCCCCTCCGGGTCAACCGCCGCCGCCCCTGGCTCCGCCTCCGCCGCCAAATCCCGCACCCGGCTCCACCGGCCAACCCCGCGCGCCGCCGCCGCCCAACCCCGCGCCCCGCCTCCATCGGCCAACCCCGCGCGTCGCCGCCTCCGCAAATCCCGGGCGCCCCCACCTCCTACCAGATCCCACCGGCGGAGCTAGCCACGGCAGCCCCGGCGCTCCTCCGCTCGCCGCCGCCCTAGAGACGAACACGGCACCGCCACCCCGAGGAACCTCCGAAAGCTGCGCAGCGGCGGAGCTCCCTTGCCCAGTACCCACTGCCTTTTCCTCCATGCATGTCATCCTTCCTCGCCAGAGCCGATGCGGGCCACGACCACACCATGCCGCCCGGGATCCAACACACGCGCCATCCTGGCCGACCACATTGACCTTCTCACAAGGGCAATCTTGACCTTCTCGAGGAAGGCTCATCCATGGAGCAGCCGCTCCCACCCCTCCACACCCGGGTCGATCCTGGCTCGCCGCACACCTTTTCCCGCCTTCACCAGTACGCCTGTGCATCACGTCCGGCCTAGGAGCGGAGATCATGGACCAGGGCGTGAATTGGAGCAGGGCGAGCACGATGTTGTACATGGGGATCGGGGTGGTTGACGGGGTGGCAGTTCTAGTTCTCCTACTCCCCTTCTTCTACTACAGCAAGAAGCACACCTGCGCGCTGCACATCCGTCGCGGCGACTCACTGTCCAGCGACAGGTCGCCAAGGTGTGTATTGCTCTGCTCATTCAATAATTTGTGATGTGCAGTGCAGCTGGGTACGTCATGCCTCTTCCTTGCCTGCTCACTGTCCCCCATGCTGGAGCCAGCGGCTCCTTGTTCTATCTCTAACCTAGAGCAGAATCTGTACACAAGTATCCTGAATCATATAGTGGTTGATTGCTTTTTTGTGGCGTGTTGGTGATGTTCAGAGTTTTGCAAAGAATAACTGGGAAAAATCCTCCAAATTTTCTGTTTTTCACTTGCTCTTATTTGTTACTCTGTACATGTTCGGTGATATCCCTACAAGTACTAGCTATTTCTTCAGGACTATGGTGTACGAGGACTCGAGTAATTTATATTTTGGGATGGTTGGAGGTTAGGTGCATTACATGTGCGTCCGCATATTCGTCGTTGTTCGTTCTTTCACTAAGTACTGGTGTCGGTGTCAAAACCGGCGGATCTTGGGTAGGGGGTCCCGAACTGTGCATCTAGGCGGATGGTAACAGGAGACAAGGGACACGATGTTTTTACCCAAGTTCGGGCCCTCTCGATGGAGGTAAAACCCTACTCCTGCTTGATTGATATTGATGATATGGGTAGTACAAGAGTGGATCTACCACGAGATCAAGGAGGCTAAACCCTAGAAGCTAGCCTATGGTATGATTGTTGTAATGGTTGTTCGTTCTACGGACTAAAACCCTCCGGTTTATATAGACACCGGAGAGGGCTAGGGTTACACAGAGTCGGTTACAATGGTAGGAGATCTACATATCCGTATTGCCAAGCTTGCCTTCCACGCCAAGGAAAGTCCCATCCGGACACGGGACGAAGTCTTCAATCTTGTATCTTCATAGTTTTGGAGTCCGGCCGATGATGATAGTCCGGCTATCCGGACACCCCCTAGTCCAGGACTCCCTCAGTAGCCCCTGAACCAGGCTTCAATGACGACGAGTCCGGCGCGTATATTGCCTTCGGCATTGCAAGGCAGGTTCTCCTCCAAATTCCATGTGCTTGCCGAATAGTGTCCGGCTTCCTTATAAATGTTGCGCTCCTTGGCTTCCACGCCCAATAATGGCCCTCTTCCATGTGTCGCACGAATGCGAAAGGCCAGGGTATTTTTATATTTTACCCCCTAGATGCGCAAATAATCCGCCTATAAGAGAGGCAAGAATCCAGATCCAAATCACACCATCTTCCTTCCGCGAGTACTCATTGGAGCGCTCCTGACCAAAAAATCCATTCCATCATGGACCGTCGACGCGGCTCCTCTTCTCGTGCTCCTAGCCCTCAGCCAGGAGATTGGAGGAGATGTTCAGTTCCGCACAACGAGCTGGTGACGCTCCAAGCGGAGGGATACCTTCCTCCGGCCTTTATGGTCCCGGTTCGAGCCGGGCTGGCCACCTACAAAGGTGGAAAGCAAGCGGAGGCCACCCCTAGTCCCTCCAAAGGAGAGCGGGTGTGCTTCGTCCCTTACCTAATAAGGGGGCTCGGATTTCCCATACACCCGTTTCTCCGGGGGCTTCTGGAGTTCTACGGACTCCAGCTTCATCACCTCACGCCCGCCTCTATTCTGCACATCGCGGGTTTCGTAGCTCTTTGCGAGCTGTTCCTGGGCATCGAGCCCCATTTTGTGCTGTGGAAGAGACTGTTTTGCCTCGTACCCCGTTCTCACAAGGGGTCAATATATCAAGTGGGCGGAGCCGAAATATGGCGCATCGTCGGGACCGGATATCTATCCGGAACCCCAAAGAAGGCGTCCGAAGACTGGCCCTCGGAATGGTTTTATGTGGAAGATGCTCCACTGCCGGACCCAGTTCGGATCGGCCTCCCGGAGTTCACCAAGGCTCCTCTGAAGAAACACCTAAGTTGGCGCCCGCGGAGCCCTCAACAGGAGGAAGACAGGAGCGTCCATTATTTGATGGGCCGGATTAGGTTACTGGCCCATTCCGGATTGACCATGATTGGAGTCATGGCCACGTGCATTATGCGAGGGGTGCAGCCGCTCCAATACAGGGGCCACCCTATGTGGGACTTCAACGGGGAGAATGATGCCACCCGTCATGGCCGTAAGGGGCCGAGATCGGCCGCAGATCTGGTGAAGATTCTGTCCGGCCTGTACCAGGGGGAGAAGGATGACTTCCTCCAGACGAGCCCGTTGAATGGGTTCTCCAAGAATAACCCTCGGAGCTGGGTAAGCGGAGGTTTATTTATCCAACCCATGCTTTCAAAGTTTAAGTACCTTACTTTATGATTTTGACGCAGGAACTGCGTTGGGACGTGGAGGACATACACAGTCCGGCTCCACAACCCGAAGATCCGGGAAGATCCCTTGATCCGGCTTTCGGACAGGATCCGGACATAAAGGTGGAGCTAATTGATGGGGTGTTCTACCAACTTAGCATGGACAATGCTCTAGTCGCCATTACGGCTGATTACCCCGGCTTATCTCCGGCTTCCCAGGTAATTATGACCGAAGTCCTGACACCATTATTTTGTCCTTGCGTATTTCTGACCACCGTACACAACGGTGCCTTGCAGGAGGTGCCTTCAAGGCGGGAAGCCGAACCCGCGGCGGCTGACCAACAAGGGTCAGTCCGGCCCAGCAGGCGGAAGAGGGGTGCGGTGCGAATCGAAACGTCACCGCAACGGTATAGCTCGCGACCGTTATTTAAGGAAAAGATTCCTAGGAGGTGTACTAATGCTCATGACTTTTCCAGGAGAAAGAGCGCTCGCCGGACTGTGCCCGGAGAGGTTGCCAACCAAGCCTCCGCCAGCCAGGCTCCGACACCTGGTCCGGAGGGGGAGGCGAGCGCAAGGCGTGAGCCGGATACTCCTCCAACAGAGGATGCCGACAGGCTGTCCGCCACCAGGTCTGACGTGGAGAGCGCCATGAATCATAGGCGTCGCCGGATAGTTCTTCGTGACGCGTGTTTCTCTCCAGAGGCGTTGAATGCCTTTAACGCGGGAGACGCGCACCTCCGTGCCGCTCAAGATGGTTTAACCAGAGCCATGGAGCAGTATGTAAAAGACATACGGGTAAAGGATTTTAATAGTTGTATATGCCAGTAGCCCCTGAGACTTAAAGTAGTTAAAATAACTGATTTAAGGATCATTTGATATGCAGGATCTCACGGAGAAGAATGCCCAATTGTCTCAGGAGCTACAAGGGTGCAAGGCCCAACTTGAGGCCGCACTAGCCGCCGCAGGAGGAGACACCGAGACCCCCTTCGGTAACACATATTTCAAAAAGATAAGCAGTGTGCGGCGTGCGTATAAGTCTGATAATAATATTGCAGATGTTGCCGAACTTGATTCGGACAAGCAACAGCTACTGCGCCAGCTGAAGGCCGGCAAGAGGGTGCTTATGAAGGTGCAGCAGGAGAGGAACAAGCTCCAAGATGCCCACACCCAGCTTGGAGAAGAGCTAAAAGGTGTTCGGGCCCAGCTGTCTGGCTCCGTGAAGGAGAATCAGCGGCTTCGTCGCGGCATCTATAGTAAGTGCTTGAGCAAACTCTTTTGAAAAGAAGAGTTCGGCGAGGAAGTCGATTGACAGAAATATGTCTGTAGGTGTGCTCACAGGTCACCCTGCGGAGGAAATGCCCGGTTCAACGGGTGACCAACTTCCCGAGCTGGTGCAACTGCTCGAACGTGTTCGGCAGGCGATGAGTGGCGTTGTCCAGGCCTTATGGCCATCCGTCTCCCTACCCGAAGGCCTTGGAGAGCTTGCGGAGAAGCTTCAGGGAGCACGGCAGCGCTTCCGTTTATGGAAGATATCGGCCGGCCGTCAAGGTGCCAAGGAGGCCTGGGCCATGGTGAAGACGCGGTACAAGAAGGCGGATCCAAACCACATGGCCGAGGTCGGACCTGTGGGGCCTGATGGGAAGGAGATCCCTGTGAGCTTAGTGTATGGCCAGGTAGAGTTGGCCGCTAAGTATTCCCAACGGGACTGTAAATTAGACAGCCTGTTAGACGGGATTGAGGAGGAGTACAGTCAGTCGATTTGACGATGTATTTAAAATGACATGTGAAATGCCTTCTAGCCGGATTGTAGATTGTTTGTCTTTGCCGACCTTTTCGCTTCAACCTCGGGACCCTAGAGTCCGGAGTGTGTCCGAATACCTTCTCGGTTATGAAAAAACTGGGGCATGCATGGAGACCAGGCGTAGGGGTCATTAGTGCTTTATCAGACAAGTGCCCAACTAGTTATGTTATATTACATGGTTAGTAAGAAACATATTCCAGGGAGAATAGTTCCGTTAAGGGTTCCTTTCCCTGGGAGGCATGCCCTAAAGTGCATGTCCGGACTGCGAAAAGAGCAGGAAAACATCTGGGGGCAGATAAATAAATAAAAAATCATCTTTCAAGTCACCGACCAAATATTCCCTTAAGAACGCTAGCTTTCGGCTTCACCCAGTCTGAGGTACACATCCGGCTGACCCGACAGTAGCAATCGCAGAGGTGCTCCCTTTACCTCCTAGCTGAACAATCGGGAACGTAGGGGTAAGCACAGGAGCCAGGCAACCCATCTTGGCCAAAACTTAAGTCATATCGATGCATATAATGGTGAATAAAAGGTACATGCGGAAGTTTGACACATGTGTTGGGCATAAAGCCCATATAAGTAAGCTTCTGTTAAAGAAGCCCCCAGGTATAATGAGTGCGGGTGGCACATCAAGTGTGTGCGAACAATGCGCAAATAGGCCCTCAAGGGCTTTTATGAAAAAGGTGGGAGAAAAGAGAGAAACAAAAGACAGCTGAAGTGTAAAAATGTGGACGGAGGAAGGAGACGAACTCTGAATCCGGCGCTAGGCGTAGAATCTTCGGAGGCGGGCTGCGTTCCATGGGTTTGGCTCGAGTCGGTTGTCCGATGCATTTTGCAGACGGTATGCTCCACCGGTCAGAACTTGGTCGATGATGAAGGGACCTTCCCATTTGGGCTTGAGTTTGTCCTTTTTCTTGTCCGGCAGGCGTAGAACTAGTTCGCCAACATTGTAAGTTTTAGCCCGTACTTCTCTGCTTTGATATCTTCGAGCCTGCTACTGATAGAATGCGGAACGAGCCTTTGCCACGTCTCGTTCCTCCTCCAATGCGTCCAAGCTGTCCTTGAAAGCAGAGAAGTTCTTTATGCCGCGCGCAGGCGAAGTTCTTTCACTAAGTACTGGCATATCATTATGCCGTGCGCAGGCGACGCCCCAAGGAACACAGGGGAGGGCAGAGTGCATATGGAACTTGGAGGAATACATACGGCTAGCGGCAGTAACGCAGACAAGTTATATATGTACTGATTCAATATGAACAACTGGACGGGCATGGTATACCTGAATGAGAAATTATACATATCGGGAGAGCTAATTTAATTAGGGACCCTACTCTTTGTACGAGTTTCCATGGTAACTTGCAGCCATCGCTTCACAACCTCGGGTAGCTGTTAAAAAGAATTTGGCTCAACTATTTCTCCTGTGCAAAATATTGGTGGCTTTTACTTGAGATTACTTCTATACAAATGGCATCGGGATGCTAAGAAAGGCAATTAACATATAGAGGCAGGGACGTGGCCAACTGCTCTGGCTTCTTCAGTCTCCTAGTATACAGTCTTGACACATGTTTTTAGCACGCCAGTAGTAGTAGGATGCGAACACCCAGTTGTTCCGCCTAACAGGGATGGATGGATGGATGGGCTCCAATGTACAGAGTAAAATTAGTAAGAACTATGGTCAAGACAAGCTTCAGTGTCCCAAAAGTAAACTTTCTTAAACCATTTTTGATGAAGTATGGGGAACTTCATGTACGTGTTACTCCCGAAACGATATGAAACTTTGAGTGTACAATTTTTTAATATACCATATTGATTGAGAACTAAAAAGGGCATGCTTTTTTAATAATCTAGAAGTTCAACGACTTCAACCTAGAAAGTTTGAAACACATTGTTTTTGAGGGAGAATGCATCCTGCCTAGAAGATGCATATGGCATAAAATGTAAATTCGCAATGAAGTTCATATATAAAAAAGTTGAAGTTTGCATACAGAAAAAGGTGCATTTCTGAAAAAAAAAGGTACATGTTTCCTAATTCCAGATGCTTATATGATCGTCCTGTGACACTGAAATCTTTTTCATTTTAGGTGAGCCAAATTTTTGTGTGGATGTGATGTGCATGTGCTTGTCCGTAGTACACTGAATAGCACAAAAAAAGCTATTATGGTTGCCCTCTAAATGTTTATCTTATTGCTTATGAGAATTGACACAGGTTTTCCTATTGTTTTTGCACCTGTTGGATTCAAGGGAAAATGTGTATAAAAAAGGTGTGATTTCAAAAGTTCAGGTGTAAAGAACATCAAAGTTCAAACCAAAAAAATGTAAACAAAAAAGTCATGGGATTGAAAGAATAAAAACTATGGAGTTTCATGAAAAAAAATAGCATGCGAAGTTCATGTTTTAGAAATTCCGAAGTTCACGTGTACCACGTACAGAAGAAAAATCATCAAATGAAAAAAAGGGGCCGCCTAGGCCACTTCAACGAAAAGCAAAAAATGCATAAAAAATGTCGCGACAAAATTCTATAAGAAGTTCAAATTTAAAAACCATAGCAGGTCAGCGTTAAAAAATGAAGTTGTTAATATCTAAAAGAAAATTTTGGAAGTTCAAAAAATTTGAGCAAGAAGTTAAAAATAAGTAGTTCAAAAATCTTTATAACAGATTTTGCCCCGTTTGTAAAAAAACAGAGAAGTTCAAATTAAAAAGAGGAGCATTTCAAAAGATTGTATAAAAGCTGATTTTTCCCCATTCTATAAAAACTAGAAGTTCTAACTAAAATAACGGCGCGGTATCATTGTTAGTATACAAAAGCATCCCCACCCTACTAACCAATAAAACTAAGAAGTTCAAATTTAAAAAATGGTGAAGTTCAATGACTATAAAAAATTCGAATTTTTCACATTATTAAAAAGTAAAACCAAGAAGTTCAAAATTTTAAAACAAATAAGTTCAAAAAACTCGACTTTCCTCGTTACTTAAGAATAAAACTAAGAAGTTCAAATTAAAATAACAGAGGAGTTCGAAGTATATAAAAAACTCATTTTTTTCTCATTAGTAAAGAATAAAACCAAGAAGTTCAAATTAAAAATAGGAAACACAAAAATACGTCCCAGAAGTTCAACGTGAAAACAACAGGAAGTTCAACTACTACGCTAAATGAATTTCAGATGAAAAACATTCAAAATCGCCGCGAGTATGAAAAAATGATCAACACGGGAAAGTTGCGTGTTTACAGCAGTTTCCATCGGTATATCACCCGCTCAATTCCCGTGAGTGGGATGGAGAGCTACGAGCAAAAAAATCACGTGAAAAACAGAGTGAAGTTCAGGTACACGCGCCGAGAAGTTCCGGTTCTTCACGCGGTGCATTTTCGAAGAATCAGTTTCGCGATAAAGGCAGAACGAATGATCCCGTCGTTTTCAGAATTACTTGAAAACGGCAAGGAATCAGAGAAAATCATCAACATGAAAAAGTTTCGCATTTTTCGTAGCTTTTCAACGGTATATTATTTGCCCAATTTCGATAAAGTTTGTAGAAATTACGGTGAAAATATGTTTTTTGCCATTTTCAAAACTGACTTAAAACCGTTGGATTAGCCGTTTAGAAATGACATCGAAAAAACGAATTCAACTGTACGGTTTACGAAATTTTACGTTTTTTCAAATTACTCTTTAACCATAGGGAATTAGAAAAAACTTTCAACATGTGGAAGGAGCGGTTTTGCAGCAGCTTTCCAACGCCATATTATATGCCTCTTTCCGATAAACGGTTTAAAAATGCGATCGAAATTACGATTCATGTTTTTTGTGTGAAGAAAAAATGGTTTTCAAAACTGCTCTTAAACCGCTTACATTTTGCAAAAAATTTAACTTGGGTCATGATACTCGTGTCCATAGCTTTCCAACGGTATATAGCAAGCCCTATTTGGGCAATGTTGCGGGAAGTTCAACCTAGCACAGGGGGAAGTTCAGGTCAAACAACTCAGGCAGTAAAATCGCAAAAAACGCGAGTTCTTCACGACCCGAGTGCAAAATCCGCCTATGAGCGAGATTCCTATCTAAGACGAGTATTTAGTTGCTAAAAATCATTTGAATATTACACTTACATCACCATGGAATACGACTAACCAGAAAAACTCACGGTAGAAGGCACGGTTGCGAAGATAGCCTGAAGGTCGGGTTCGTACAGAGAGAAGTTCAGGTTGTGATCAGAATATTATTCTGATCCTGTGATCAGAATAGTGTTTATGTGTGTGTGTGTGTGTGTGTGTGTGTGTGTGTGTGTGTGTGTGTATAGTCAATGAAGAACACCGCTCGAAAAGATGAAGAGTTTGCAAAGTTGAAGAATTTGGACATTGAAGAATTTGAAAATTGAAGAATTTGCAAAATGAAGAAAACTCAATTTTGAAGATTTTCAACTTTTGTTGGTGGCGTGACCCACCGTATAAGAATGATGATTTCAGACACCACGTACAATTGTCGTAGGGCTATGAGAATCAAATTCTTCATTAATTTCTTCACACTTAGAGGGTTAGTCTTCATTGATTGAAGAAAAACGTTACTTCGTGTGTTGCACATCTAAGTCATCAATTTTGCATAAGTGTTAGGATGTGTCTCCTTTCAAAGAACATTCGAAGATTCTATGGTATTTAGCTTGAAAACAGGCACACATGCAAACACTAAGCATAATATCTGGCCTAGATGCACATAGATACAATAAAGAGCCAATCATGGAGCGTTATACCTTTTGATCAAAGTCTTTACCATTTTCATCGGTGCATAGATGGCCATTTGTGGGCATATGGATTTTGACGCCTTTGCAATCTTGCATTCCGAATTTCCTCAACACATCCTTGAGGTATTTCTCTTGAGATATGAAGATGTCGTTGTGTTGTTGATGAATTTGGAGACCTATGAAGAATTTCAATTCTCTCATCATAGACATTTGATATTCCTCACTCATCATATAGGCAAATTCGTCACTGTAACATTTGTTAGTACAGCCAAAGATAATAACATCAACATATATTTGGCACACGAATAATTCATCATCATATGTTTTGGTGAAAAGAGTTGGGTCAAGTAAACCGGGTTTGAACCTTTCTTCATGAGGAATTCCTTCAAAGTATCATACCATGCCCGAGGGGCCTGCTTGAGGCCATAGAGGGCCTTATTGAGTTTGAAGACTTTGTCAGGATGCTTAGGGTCTTCAAAACCTGGTGGTTGAGCAACATATACTTCTTCCTCAAGCTTACCATTGAGGAATGCACTCTTCACATCCATTTGATATAATATGATATTATGATGGTTAGCATAAGCAAGCAATATGCGAATAGCCTAAAGTCTAGCAACATGTGCAAAAGTTTCATCGAAATCAATTCCTTCAACCTATGTGTAGCCTTGAGCTACAAGTCAAGCCTTATTCCTCACCACTAGGCCATTTTCATCTTGCTTGTTGCGGTAGATCCATTTGGTACTGATGATATTGTGCTTGCGTGGGTCTGGTTGCTTGACAAGCTCCCAGACATTGTTGAGCTCGAATTGATGTAATTCCTCTTGCATTTCTTGAGTCCACTCAGGCTCTAGAAATGCCTCATCAACATTGGTGGGCTCTGTGATAGTGACAAAAGCAAAGTGCCCACAAAAGTTAGACAAATGTGAAGCTCTTGAGCGTGCCAGAGGACCTGGTGCATTGATGTCGTCGATGATTCTCTCAGTTTGGCAACGCGAGGATGAGCAGGTTGACGACGTTAATTGGGCTCAACATTTTCTTCAGAGCCATTTTCCTCGGATGCACCATCATGATTTTCTTCACATTCTGGAATGACTTCTTCAGCAAATTCTTCAGTGGGTATGGCATCCTCAGTAGCCTTGGACTTGATGGATTCCTTAGATGACATTTCATCTAGCACAGGAGGTAGGTGCTCTCTTTGCGAGCCGTTAGTTTCATCGAACCACACATCTACAGTTTCAACAACCTTGTGGTGAAAGGTGTTGAAGACTCTGTAGGTGTGCGAGTCCTTTCCGTAACCAAGCATAAAACCTTCATGTGCTTTCGGTGCAAATTTAGAATTGTGATGAGGATCTCTAATCCAACATTCAGCACCGAAGACTTTGAAATAACTCACATTGCATTTCTTGTCAGTGAGGAGTTCATATGAGGTCTTTTTCAAGAATTTGTGAAGATGTACCGTATTGATGATGTGGCACGCAGTATCAATAGCCTCAGGCCAGAAGTGACGAGGCGTCTTGTATTCATCAAGCATAGTGCGAGCCATCTCAATAAGAGTCTTGTTCTTGCGCTCCACGATGCCATTCTGCTGAGGAGTGTATGGGGCAGATAACTCGTGAGTAATACCAAGTTCATCAAGATAGTCATCAAGACCAATATTATTGAACTCGGTCCCATTGTCACTTCGGATATGCTTGATATTAACACTGAAATTCGTCGAAGCCCTTGAGGAAAATCGTTTGAAGACTTCCTGCACTTCAGTTTTGTAAGTGTTTATATGCACCCAGGTGTAACGAGAATAATCATCAACAATAACAAAGTCATATAGAGATGCTGCATTTGTTAGTGTGGCATAATGAGTAGGGCCAAAGAGATCCATCTGAAGAAATTCAAAAGGACGAGTGGTAGTCATGATAGTCTTCAAGGGGTGCTTGGACTTGGTCATCTTTCCAGCCTCACAAGCCCCGCAAAGGTGGTGTTTGAGGAATTTTACACCCTCGATGCCAATGACGTGCTTCTTCTTCACGAGTGTATGTAAGTTCCTCATGCCAGCATGACCTAGTCGTCGATGTCATAGCCAGTCTTCCAAAGCTTTTGCAAGTAGACATGTGGCAGTCTGTGGTCCTGCAGAGAAATCAACAATATATAAGTCTCCTCTCCTAAAGCCTTTGAAGACTTTGTAATTTCAGTTTCCATGGGAACAATGCAATGATATTTGCCAAAGACGACAAGCATATCAAGATCACAAAGCATTGAACCAGACAAGAGGTTGAATCCTACGGACTCGACAAGCATGACTTTGTCCATGTGTCGATCCTTTGAGATCGAAACCCTACCTAGACCCAATACCTTACTTTTGCCTTTGTCAGCGTAGGTGATTTTGTTTAGATGCGATGGAGATAAAGCAGTGTCCATCAATAAGTTCTTGTCACCGGTTATGTGATTTGTACACCCACTGTCGAGGACCCACTCATTGGCTTTGGCTTGATCATCCTGCAGATGAATTACTGCATCTTATGAACTCATATACTTCATCAGTGAAGAATATGACAACAAATTCATCGTATTGAATTTCATCAAGCAGTACAATAGATATAGCAGTATAAGGACGTGAGAAATGAATATTCATTTCTTCGTGATTAGCTTGCCTCCTTTCAAGCATATTCAGGTCTCCAGCAAATGCTTCAGACGTTCAAGTTCGTCTAGAGACCTCACCCTGCATAAGAGATTAGTTCTTTTTCTTCACCACCCACATTTGGAGGGGTGGCAAAGAGTTCACCATTCTGCGAGCTCCATAAGAGAATGGTGGCATTGAAGCAGTGCACTTCGTTTCACAGAAGAGGGGATAGAGTATGCATATGAATAAGCAGAGAAATTCTTCGAGGACTTATGAACGTAATGATTTGAAGAATAATGCACATATTCATGGCTCTTAGATTTTCCCTGCAAAACAGAAGCGTTAGCACGATGATGTTCATATGAGAATTTGGATCCACGTGAGGAATTTGATCCATATGATCAATTTTGTCTGTATGAGGACTTGTATCCATTTGAAGACTTTGGTCCATATGAAGAATTTGATCTGGGGTTCCTAATCTTCACAGGTGGTGTCATGAGGACATTCACCTGAAGACTTTCAAGGCACCTTTTGGGAACCCAAATTTTCTTCATAGGGGGACCGTTCCTGAAGTTAGTTTCAACATATCTAGCAAATACTTCACCATTCTGATTTTTGAATAGTTTATAGTTGGAGTCAAATGACTCATCAGATGAATATGAAGATTCACATGTAAAGCCAGATAAAGTGGATGGATCTATGGGAGGTCCTTTTGTAGCAACCCATGAGGTTTGGGGATACTGCTCAGGTTTCTAGTAGGTCCCATCAGCATTGAGTTTCCTCTGAAAAGCAATACCCTCTTTCCTAGGGTTTCTGTTGAGGATCTGCTTTTTAAGCACATCACAAAAGAGTCTGGTGCCCTTTGAGGCTTTTGTACATGCCTGTCACATACAATTACTTCAACCCTGCATTGTCAGTGATACTTGTGGTATCCTCAGATGAGGAATTTGTGGCCACAGAAATAGTTGAAGAATTTGCAGCAATAGAAGCATTTGAACTTTCAGGTGAAGATTTAGCAGATTCACGTTCAATGCATTTCAAACATGGTGGAATGAATTCTTCCTGAGCGGAACTGATCTGTTGAGTAAGCAATGAATCATTTTCCTTCTGAAGTTCTTCATAACTCACCCTTAGCTTCTCAAGATCTTGCTTTCTTTGAAGAAATTCATAAGAAAGCTTCTCATGATCAGCTAAAAGAGTGTTATGATGACTTTGAAGGTTATCAAACTTAGACTGTAGTTGCTCAAGACTATCAGTTAGAGTTTGAGTTCGATCCATTTCCTCACCCAACAGGTCATCGCTTTTGTCTAGCAGATTTTGAACCCTTTCCAAAGCTTTTTGTTGTTTAGTGGCAATAGTACCAAGCTTGGAATAACTAGGTCCGAAATCATCATCACATTCATCATCACTAGATTCAGATGAGGAATATTCAGGTACCTTTGCACCTTTTGCCATGAGGCATGGTGCTGAAGATGATGGTTCAAGTTCGAAAGTCATTGTTTTGAGTGATCCCTTGAACTCGTCAAACCAGGGATCCCGACGAGTTCGATGACCTTCATAGATGTCAGAGATTCGGTCCCATAGATAAGCTTTGCATTACACAGATGCATAACGAGCCTGAACTGATTTCTGGATAGGCAGGAGCAGATGATATCTTTCGCCATGGTGTCCAGCCGAGTGTACTTGCGAATATCATCAGTGTGCGCCATCTTGCATAGATCGGTAAGGCCAATCTCAGTGAAGGTCCACGGCTTGCTGTTCATCGCCATGAGGAGCTTCCTCATCATGGCCTTCCACTTGGGATAATCATGACAGTCAAAGATGGGGAATGACACTTTCTTCATACTTGCGGTCGACATAACTAAAACTTCAGGTGGTTAAACCAAAATCACACAGAACAAGGGAGAACTTGGCTCTGATACCAATTGGAAGTGCGTTATATCGACTAGAGGGGGGTGAATAGGCGATTTTTATGAATTCGTCGCTGAGGAAATACTACTTTAGGAATTTCCTAAGCAACAAACTACAAGCAGCAAAATAAGTACTCAAGTGCAAGCATAACATGGCAGTAACACAATCATTATGATGATATGAAACAAGCACAGAGCACAGGTGGCGTGTAAATAAGATAAGCAGGCTGAATATAAGATGACTGAAGAATTAGGATTGAGGAAATTGATAAAGTCTTCAGTCAAAGTCTTCAAATAGTAACGATCAAGTTCGTCAACACATGAATGAGGAAATGAAAGGGTTGAGGAAATAGAACCAGTAGCTTAGTGAAGACAATGATTTGGTAGACCAGTTCCAACTAATGTGAAAGTTGTACGTCTGGTTGGAGGGGCTAGGTATTTAAACCTGAGGACACACGGTCCTCACCGTATTCTCCTTGAGCTAAGGTCACACAGACCTCGCCCAATCACTCATGGTAAGTCTTCAGGTGACTTCCAAACCTTCACAGACTTGGTCACCCGGCGATCCACAATTCCTCTTGGATGCTCTAGATTATGACGCCTAACCGTCTGGAGGATGCACAGTCCTCAAAAGTAACAAGCATCGGTTCCACATAGGAACAATCTCTTCATTGATGCTCAATCACTTTGGGTTGTAGGTGTTTGGGTTTTGGTTTTTCCTCATTGATGATTTTCGCTCAAAGTCCTCGGAGAATGGGATGCTCTCAATGACAAGTGTTAGTTTCTCTCGGAGCAGCCAACCAGCTAGTGGTTGTAGGGGGCGGCTATTTATACCCGGGGAGCAGCCCGACATGATAAGACATAAATGCACTTCAATGATATGACCGTTAGGTGGGTAGGATATTTTGGGACAGCTGGCGCATGGCACAACAACGGTCGGAAATTTGAGCTCTCAAATTCCTCAGGGCTATCATGTTCCTCACTTGTAGGCAATCCGCACTGGTGAATTCCTAACTCCTCAGTCAGAACAAATTCCTCAGAGAATAGAAGATCTTCGTCTCTATCACTGAAGAAATTGACTGGACTGTATGAGATTTCCAATGGCTTCACTCGAAAGGATTGGGTATGTGTAGTTTGAGATGAGCATCACTTGGGAAGTGTTTCCTTAGTTTTACCTCGACCCCATTTAACAGTATGGTGTTTCCTATGACTCAAGAAAGAGAAAATGAGACTACAAAAACAAAGTCTTAACGCTTCATAATCCTCGCATCAATATCGAAGTCTTCAAGGTCACACCAATTTCCTCATTTTCAAAGTCTTCAAGAAAATCAAAGTCTTCAGCTGAAGACATTCATTTTTAGGGGTCGACTTTCATCGTAAATATCAAACTCCTGCACACTCACAAACACATTAGTCCCTTAACCTATAAGTCTTCAATACACCAAAATCACTAAGGGGCACTAGATGCACCTACAACATGTTCAACTTGTACACAGTTCATCGGTTCAACCGAAACGGACTAACTCGGTCTCTCTGATATGCTCTGTCTGTGACTGCCTCATCTTGGAGTCACCGACCGATATGAGTCGGTGCCACCAATTTCAATGCTGAGCAAACATTTCTGTCATCTTAAAGTATTTATTCTTATCAGCTCCACTCAGTTATTCTTTCCCTCTACCTGCATCTTAAGCTTCATTATGCTTATTTGTGTCTCTCCAGGACCACACTCACTTGACTCATATCCATGAAAACTGCCCTTCTTGGAAATTGATGTCTAAGGGGAAGAGAGATCACATCAAAGCTTATGCTTACATAACTCTTCAAAGAAGGAAAGAGAGACGCACTTTCATAAGAGGAGAGAATTTGCATGTATTTAAGAGGGGAGAGACATGTCAGTTAGTATTTAGTTGTTGTTTTGCTCTGAGCCTACATTGCTATAATCTCATTTTGCTCTAGCTTAGCTGCAACTTGCTTTGACTGTTTCTCACCCTACCATCTCCCATTATCTAGTACTAGATTCAGGGGGAGAGGGAGTTCATGCTTAGGGGAGAACAATCCTTGGAATTTATTGCAAATCCTTAATTCTTTGGGGACATGTTTATATTCAAATGAAGTACTCACTTTGTGGTACTCACCTATTACATGTCATCCCAGTCTTGGTATTCTTGTGGGTCTTGAAATCTCCTTCTGGTTTGAAGTTCTCTTGTGTTATTTAACCTTGTTTTCTCAAGTTTGCTTCCTCAAGAGTCACTTCAAGAACCACGAGGTAAGTATATGCATCTCACTCATGTGCATGATGATCTCTTGCTTTTGCACATATTGTTTGCCAGAGGGAATCATAAACATGAAGGTACATCTCACATCACTTATTTTTGCTCTAATGCATATGGCCAAGATACATGTAACTCATTACTTACTCTGTCATGTTGTGCATTCACATGTCTTTCAATTCTATCATTACTTGATTGCATACATGTAGGGGGAGCTCATGCAAGTTACATGTTCCTCCAAAGCTTTACTTACAAATCTTCACATTACTTACTTGAAGCTTTGATGCATGTTGTCATCAATTACCAAAAAGGGGAAGACTGAAAGTACAAGTGCTCCCTGGGTGATTTTGGTAATTAATGTCAACATATCCCTTGTTGGACTAATAGTTTTATCTAGTATATTTCAGATAAGTTCAACAGTGGAGTGGCAAGGACAAGAGGATGTGAAACCCCCTCAAAATGCTAAGGACAAGGATTGGCAAAAGCTCAAGACTCTACATTTTTGTTTAAGCGATCCAAGATCACATTGAATTCATAGGAAAGCCAATACTATTAAAAGGCGATGAGGTGTTGCTTAATGATCTATTTGCTCAAGTGCTTAGTGATATTGCTCCAAAACCCTCAACCAATTTCTCTACCCAAATATGTCCAAACCCTAAATTCCCAACTCGGCCACACTGATATTTCCTACCCGGGGCCCTTCGTGGGTTGAAGTCTCCATCAACGTGGACGTACGATAGCACCACATATCGGAACCACGCAAAATATTCTCCGTGTCTCCATTGCGTTTGCACACTCCAATCCCATCCCTTTACATTCTTGCACTTGCATGCTTTACTCTTTCCGTTGCTCATACTCTTGCTATGCTTGTGTAAATTGTATTGTGTGCACTTTAAGATGTGCTAAACTCAACCTTAACTTGAAGAAACTAAAAACTGCCACTTTACTTGTTAAGGGTCTAATTACCCCCCCCCCCCCCACTCTAGACCCCTCTTCTCGATTGTCGGTGTCAAAACCGGCGGATCTCGGGTAGGGGGTCCCGAACTGTGCGTCTAAGGAAAATGGTAACAGGAGGCGAGGGACACAATGTTTACCCAGGTTTGGGCCCTCTCGATGGAGGTAATACCCTACTTCTTGCTTAATTGATCTTGATGATATGAGTATTACAAGAGTTGATCTACCACGAGATCGTAGAGGCTAAACCCTAGAAGCTAGCCTATGGTTATGATTGTTGTCGTCCTACGGACTAAACCCTCCGGTTTATATAGACACCGGAGGGGGCTAGGTTACACAGAGTCGGTTACAGAGAAAGGAATCTTCATATCTTAACCACCAAGCTTGCGTTCCACGCAAAGGAGAGTGCCATCTGGACACGGGACGAAGTCTTCTATCTTGTATCTTCATAGTCCAACAGTCCGGCATATGTCCGGCTGTCCGAGGACCCCTTAATCCAGGACTCCCTCATCGATCCTTTCACAACTGCAGCCATGAAGTAAAGAAACGACGGGCCAAATCTTCTCAAACTACAACTTCAGTCTATGGGGTGGTATACCAAACAAATATTAGGCCATGGCGTACCATCAGAGGGTGTCTGGTTCCCTACATGACTATGAATAAGCAACAAAGAAGGAAAGTAAACTTTATGAAATAAATTCTAACAAAAGCAACTTAAAAATTAAGCAAACCATTAGAAAGAAGATCTCAGTGAACCATGGAGCAGATTCATTTGAAAGCATGATGTTAACTTATGCGATTGTAGGCTGTTTTTTGTGTCGGGTAGAAAAGGACCGCCTGACCACAAACCCCACCTAAGCACGAGCAGGGTAGGTAACAAGGAATCAAGCCAATTTCAGGGAAACGTACAGTGAACCAGGTAGATCACTATTTGATCCATGGGTGGGATAGCCGGTCACGGTCCCAGCAGGACGGTTGCGGTAGTGACATGTGGAGTAGCTAGTTGCGATAGGTGAAGCAAATAGATTTGTACATACAAATATCCTCAAGGGCAAGGTGAGCCAGTGTAAACTCTAATTTTACATCATCTTACAACAAAAGTATAGCACTAAAAACAACATAACAAACAGAAATACAACATCACTTATGACATATTATGTTACACTAAAAGTAAAGAGTGCATGATATGCCCGGATGAAATTCTCTTCCGATCAACCATATCATAAGATTTCCTCTAAATAAATTCCTCTTTGGATAGAAGGCTTCGGGAGATTTATTGCATTATTGACATTTGGCACACCTTGCCTACGTCTAATGGTTATCCTTAAAGTATCGTCATCATTATTTGGACCCGGCGATCAATTTCTCTTTGAGAAATATGGTCCCATATCTTAGATCAATCAAAGTAAGAGGATAACTAGTTAGAAAGTTAGGACTAAAAAGAACATGCACATGAGAGAGGGGACGATGAAGATGTGACTCAAACCACAAATTCAAATTGCGATTGTCTTTCAACAGTGAGTTCCTAACGACGCATCCTAGTTGAATGGCGGACAGGGGAGAGATTGCAAGTTTTCTAAAGCCGAACAAGAACGAAGAGAGGTTTGCCGCTGCCGTGTATATCATAGCGATCATATGAAATAACCGATGTCGAAGAGGCAATGTACGGGAGCGATTTACTGCTTGTGGACTTTTTATTGCCTCCTCACTTTGGTGTACTACAACCGAGTTGCAGAAAATATATGACAAAACATGATCAAACAAATTCCAAAAAATCTAAAAATTTGAAACATCAAACTTTATCAAATGTTCGAGCATCTTGGAAAATTTTAGCCCAAAAATGTTCACTAAAAAACAAAATCAATGTTCAAAGTTTGTGCAGTGATTTCGTTCTTTAGTGCGAGCTTGTCCAATGTTATTTTTGGCTGAAATTTTGTGAGAAGCTCGACCATTTGATAAGTTGATAAGGTTTGATGTCTCAAAATTTCAGGTTTTTTATTTTGTTTGATCATGTTTAATCCTTTTTTGGCAAACTCGGATATAGTACACTCGAGATAGCCACCACATTCCGTTTTTTTCATTGGGTACATTACCAAAGAAAAGTAGTACACAAGTACGTGACATCAAATTATCATGGGTTCAATTGAAGCCAAAGACTCTACGCTGGTTTCGCCCCTATGAGGCGGACATTGGAGCTCAAAGGTCTTCGCAGATAGGAGGACGACGAGAAGGCGTGGGCGCTTCGCCCGGCCGCCAATGACCACTTTTGCTAGGTCCGGTTATAAATGCTCTAAATCAGCTAGCTTGGTCCATGAGTAGCCAGTGTACAAATTTTGCCATGGTACGATCATTCAACGCAAAACAGCTAACATGGCAGTGTACAAAGTTCTGCCAGGGCCCCTAAAGTCCTAAGGCTAGTCATAGTGGGAGTAACTTAGCTAGTAACATAGCGCACTCCAAATTTTTTTTGCTTATGTGGCATGTAATTAATGAGAAGTGGTAACATAATATGTTACTGTAACATAGCGTTTTCCAATACAAGATGAATCTACAAGCTAATAAATAAAGTCCTCTATGACACTACTACTATGTTACTTTGCACTATAAAGATAGTAACTTAGACTAATGTCATATGCATGACACTAGTATAAGTTACTCCCCACTATGACCAGCCTAAACTAGACAGCGCAAGTTTTATTCAACAGTTCCATTGGTCACGTTGCCTTGAATTCGATGGGCAGCCAGGCTCTCCATCTTTTCTTAGCCCTGCGTTAAGGCGGCTCTGCGCCAAGGTCTACCGCAGTAGCTGTGTGGCTGGCTGCTCCTTTCATACTTGCACAGCTAACTCGTTCTTTTGTTTTGGGGGATAGATAGACTGGGCCCGATTGACTGGGCAGCAGCCTCTGATCTTCATCCAACGGCCCAACAGTCTTGCCCTTGGTCGCAGCCTTCTGATCGTAGGGTTTCTTCTATTTTCGAGGGAGATCGTTGGGAGGGTTTCTTGGTTCTCAAGTGGTCTTGTACACAAATTTCTTGGTTCTCAAGCTTACCTCCTCCTCCCGCCCTAACCCTCGCAGTTATTTCGCCGTTGTATAATTGACGCAGCCAACGTAGCCGGTCTCTTCTGGCCCGAACTCAGATTCGTATTACCCAGCGAGCTCCCGGGTCACGGGGACGAGCCGATCGGACGGCCATGTCAAGCGAACCGGAGCAATGCAATGGTGCTGGCGATGACGAAGATAGCGGCGGCCTGCCTGAGGACCAGATGTTCGAGATGCTCACCCGCGTCTCCCTCGACGACCTCTCCGCGTGCCGCCAGGTGTCTGCCCAGTGGCGCCGGCTCACGTACGAGCCGGCGTTCTCGCCGCTGCACTGCCGTCGCCGCGCCGACGCCGTCGTCTCGGGATACTTCGTCCAGGGCATGGCGCGCAACCGCTACTCCGCCACCTTCGTATCCATGCACCCCTCCCAGGGCGACGCTGATCCGTCCGTCTCCCTCGACTTCCTGCCGTCAGCGCACGTCCGCGTCGAGGCTGTCTCAGCGCACCGCGGCCTCGCGTGCTGCGTCGACGCCGACGCCGACGCCGCCGCACGCATGGGCGGCAAGGCGTCGTCGGCGCGATGCTACTACGCGTGCAAGCCCGCCACGAGGCAGTGGCGGGCGCTGCCCAACCCAAGGCTGCGCTTCCCCACGGCGGTCACCGCCATGGTGGCGCGCCCCGCCGGCGCCGGCGCCGCGGCGGACTTCAAGATCCTCCGGCTCTCGGTCCCGACGCTGCGTGACCACCTGCGCTGCGAGATCTTCGACTCGCGGAGGCGCGCGTGGCGGCGCTCGGCAGACGTGATGGTGTGGCCGGAGTCGCTCGTGGCCGCCGGCCCGGCGGCGAGGGCCCACGGCGCCATGCATTGGCTCCGGTGGCCGGACAGGGTCAGCGCCGCCGAGGACATCTTCGCGTTCGACATGAAGAGCGAGGCGTGGAGGCTCATTGTTCTCCCGCCGGAGCTGGAGGACAGAACAGACAGGTGGGCGGGCAAGAAGAAGCTGGTGACGGTGGAGGGCAAGTTGTGCCTGGTAGTGATCGTGGGTGAGGAGGCGGAGGTGTGGGTGATCACTGACTACGGCAGGCAGCAGGAGAGATGGGAGAAGAAGATGGCGGTGAACTTGAAGAATCTCGGGATGCAGGAAGGGAGAGCCCTTATACTCAGGGATCTCTGCTCCTCCGAGGTCGCATTCTTCAACAGTGTATACAGAGTGATCTGGTGATGAAATCGCTCGCTTAATTCTCTTTCACATCTTCGTTACAATCTCCATTATTCGCAAGCGAAGTGGTACTAATTTTGCACTTGTTTTACAGGTACGATTTTTGGAGGGGCAAGATAGCAGAAGTCCCCGTGCATCACAAATGCATACAAGAAGTTTTCAAGTATGAGTCGGATTTGGTCCCTTGGGACATCGATGAAAACAAAATCTAGACTGATGACACTGCAAAGTTTGCGTTTCGGAAGACGCGATCTCTAGAATTGCCAATCTTGCAGTGGCATCTACTCTCCGTATCCTGGTTGAGCCTCTCTCTTTTTCGTGAGAGAAGGAATCAACAAATCTTGATGATGTCGACAAATTCAATTACCTCCGTCTTTGATTATCACCAATTAGCTCCGTCATTTATTAACACCACTTCAGGACAATAAATTGTGTTAAATTTTGTTGGAATTCAGATGTAATCTAAGCTTAGAAATAGGACTTCAATAAGTCCGAAAGTTCGGAATTAAGCATGTCATCCCGAACGTTTTTTGATGGCAACTTTAGTTGCTGCGAGGTGGCAACTTTAGTTGTTAACACATGACAACTTTGTTCCATTTCCATTTTTTATCAGAAAATTGTCATGTTCGGAACAATCACCTTAACTAAAGTTGCCATGAAAACAGTTCGAGATGACATGCTTAAAAATCGAACGTTCGGCATTTATCTGTTCCGTAGAAATATGTACAATGCTTGAAGGGTATTAGTTTTTAAGAGAAATGGTATGTTTCGATGGATATGTATGAGATAAACGAGTTGCTCGATTCGTTAAACTCGTGATCATTAAAACTCGGTTCGATAAGCTTGTTAAAGCTAACACTCATTAAGTTGGGTGCTCACGTGTACCAGTAAAGTTGGAAACAACACAAAAGCATTGCATCACATATTCAAAAATTTAACATTTAGAGAATAGTTAAACATGTAGCTGAGTAGAATTGCAGCAACCTTTCCCAAAATTGTAACTTTCAAAATAGTAGCACAATAAAAAAAAGGTTTGAACATGGATGACTTCATGGTTTGAACATCAATGATTAGTCAACCATGTACTCCCTCCCGTCCTTTTAGTTCGCATATAAGATTTGTCTAAAGTCAAACCACATAAAGTTTGACAAACGTAATAGAAAAAATACCAACATTCATAATGTGAAATCAATATCAGTAGATGCGTCATGACTTAAGTTTTCATATTGTATAACTTTAGCATGGTAGATGTTGATATTTTTTCATATAAATATGGTCAAACTTTATGAAGTTTGACTTTAGACAATTCTTATATGCAGAGTAAAAAAGACCGAAGGGAGTATTTGAACATGGATAACCTCAAGTTAAGTGTATAGAAAGCATTCTTTTTTGCTTTCAGAAAGGCCTAAAGTCATACTTCCTCCATTCCAAAATGTAGTGCATATAGGTTCTACCAAAAGTCACACTATGCAAACTTTGATCATATTCTATAAACAAAAATAGGTCATCTAGAATACCAAATACATATTGTTGGATACATTATGAGTTATATTTTGGTAATGTACTCTGAGGAAGGAGGGGATGCGGACAATGTGTGGATGAAGATGGCGACTTGCATTCGTAAGGTGGCCTCGGAGGAGTTTGGAGTGTCCAGGGGAAGGAGAAGCGAAGATAAGGATACCTGGTGGTGGAATGATGATGTCCAGAAGGCGATTAAAGAGAAGAAAGATTGCTTCAGACGCCTATACTTGGATAAGAGTGCAGACAACATAGAGAAGTACAAGATGGCGAAGAAGGCCGCAAAGCGAGCTGTTGGTGAAGGAAGGGGTCGGGCATATGAGGACCTCTACCAACGGTTAGGCACGAAGGAAGGTGAAAGGGACATCTATAAGATGGCTAAGATCCGGGAGAGGAAGACGAGGGATATTGGCCAAGTCAAATGCATCAAGGACGGAGCAGGCCAACTCTTGGTGAAGGACGAGGAGATTAAGCATAGATGGCGGGAGTACTTCGACAAGCTGTTCAATGGGGAGAATGAGAGTTCTACCATTGAACTGGACGACTCCTGTGATGAGACCAGCATGCGTTTTGTGCGGCGCATCCAGGAGTCTGAGGTGAAGGAGGCTTTAAAAAGGATGAAAGGAGGCAAGGCGATGGGCCCTGATTGTATCCCCATTGAGGTGTGGAAAGGTCTCGGGGACATAGCGATAGTATGGCTAACCAAGCTTTTCAACCTCATTTTTTGGGCAAACAAGATGCCAGAAGAATGGAGACGGAGTATATTAGTACCAATCTTCAAGAACAAGGGGGATGTTCAGAGTTGTACTAATTACCGTGGAATTAAGCTGATGAGCCATACAATGAAGCTATGGGAGAGAGTCATTGAGCACCGCTTAAGAAGAATGACAAGCGTGACCAAAAATCAGTTTGGTTTCATGCCTGGGAGGTCGACCATGGAAGCCATTTTCTTGGTACGACAACTTATGGAGAGATATAGGGAGCAAAGGAAGGACTTGCATATGGTGTTCATTGACTTGGAGAAGGCCTATGATAAGATACCGCGGAATGTCATGTGGTGGGCCTTGGAGAAACACAAAGTTCCAGCAAAGTACATTACCCTCATCAAGGACATGTACGATAATGTTGTGACAAGTGTTCGAACAAGTGATGTCGACACCGGTGACTTCCGATTAAGATAGGACTGCATCAGGGGTCAGCCTTGAGCCCTTATCTTTTTGCATTGGTGATGGATGATATACAAGGAGATATCCCATGGTGTATGCTCTTTGTGGATGATGTGGTGCTAGTTGACGATAGTCGGACAGGGGTAAATAGGAAGTTAGAGTTATGGAGACAAACCTTGGAATCGAAAGGGTTTAGGCTTAGTAGAACTAAAACCAAGTACATGATGTGCGGTTTCAGTACTACTAGGTGTGAGGAGGAGGAGGTTAGCCTTGATGGCCAGGTGGTACCTCGGAAGGACACCTTTCGGTATTTGGGGTCAATGTTGCAGGAGGATGGGGGTATTGATGAAGATGTGAACCATCGAATCAAAGCTGGATGGATGAAGTGGCGCCAAGCTTCTGGCATTCTCTGTGACAAGAGAGTGCCACAAAAGCTAAAAGGCAAGTTCTACAGGACGGCGGTTCGACCCGCAATGTTGTATGGCGCGGAGTGTTGGCCGACTAAAAGACGACATGTTCAACAGTTAGGTGTGGCGGAGATGCATATGTTGAGATGGATGTGTGGCCACACGAGGAAGGATCGAGTCCGAAATGATGATATACGAGATAGAGTTGGGGTAGCACCAATTGAGGAGAAGCTTGTCCAGCATCGTCTGAGATGGTTTGGGCATATTCAGCGCAGGCCTCCAGAAGCTTCAGTGCATAGCGGACGGCTAAAGCGTGCGGAGAATGTCAAGAGAGGGCGGGGTCGACCGAATTTGACATGGGAGGAGTCCGTTAAGAGAGACCTGGAGGATTGGAGTATCGACAAAGAGCGAGCTATGGATAGGGGTGCGTGGAAGCTTGCTATCCATGTGCCAGAGCCATGAGTTGGTTGCGAGATCTTACGGGTTTCACCTCTAGCCTACCCCAACTTGTTTGTGACTAAAGGCTTTGTTGTTGTTGTTGTACATCTGTGTATTATAGATATAGATAGTTTTCTCTATAAACATGGTCAAAGTTTGATAAGCTTGAATTTTGAAAAAAAGAATCTAGATGCACTACATTGTGGAACGAAAGGAGTACACTAACTGTATCACAGTCTTTGCGAACACACCCATACAAAAAAAAATACATCAAATTCCTTGTGTGCCAAAATCTTACTCCTCCTACGTCCATTGGTTACGCACCGTGAGCAAAGTTCGATGTTGCCTCTTGGCCTCCCCTCGGCGGAGCAAACATATTTAAACTCAAAAGCTTGTTGAAACAATGTCCGACAAGTCGTTGATGTAAACCAGAAGACGCCAAATGCCGCAATCTTCATAGCAAAAAGTCGCCCCGGAGAAGAAGACATCGTAAAGATCATGTAGATACTCCACACACCATGAACGCCGACCGAATCCAAATGGATCCACGGGAGACCAAAACCGATCGAACCCAGGAAGTTTCGTCGGAGACACACCTCCGCATGCCATCCACCGGCGCTAACCGCTAGAAAGAACGAGGATAGGACGAGGAGGGCATTATTCCTAAATCAGGGCAACACCACCGTCTTGTAGCCCCGACCAAGACACAGAGACCCCTCGCCAAACCGATGCATCAGGACACCATCCACAAGTAGGACCTCTCTGCCAAAGCGGCATGGGATTTGCCCAAAAACACACTCTGGCGACAGCGAGAGGGGAAGGAAGTGGTTGTAGATGATCTAGATTTCCTTGGCGGCAGTTCTTGTCCAGCACTTAATGATGGTTTTGATTTAACTAGCAATAATTATATTGGGTTGAGCATTCAAGCCTTGATAATTAGTAATGGGCTAGAGGGCAGGACTCTTGGGATTAATAACGAGCCAAATGAGTTGCTCATGAAACATGTGAGCTCGCTCATTAAGCTCGTCCAGAAAATTGATTATCGACTTGGTTCATGAACTAACGAGCATGATCCTTAACGAGTTGAACCTTTGAGTGCTTGTTAAGCTCGCGAGCAACAACCTTTTTGTCCTGCTCCATTGCATGTGAAAGGGCATTTATTCCCTTGTTCTTTTTGGTATTTATGAAAACATAATTGATATTTCAACCACATGCTTGAGTTCTATAAACATTGTCGTCACATGGTGGAATGATGCATGCATGGTTAGACGCCCCTCAATTTGAAAAAGGAAAAAGAAGTGTTTGCCGATAATTTTACTTTTATATTGAAGTCCGTCATTGATGTCTCGAAGATGGAGGCTGTTGCCGAAGGTGAGGAAGAAGAAGAGGAAGTTGGAGGCAGATTTAGCCGTGGTGTCGCTGTCGTCTCTCCTCCCAAAGGGGAGTGTGCTGAGGGCGGATGTGCCAGAAGAGACCATAACCTCCATGGACGGGCTGGCGATGAGATGAAGCTCTTCTACCCCTCCATCCGGAGGCATGGCCTATCGGCGGAGCCCGATATTTACGATAAGTCCTTCATGTATTGGTCATTTGCTTTGTGGTTATGGTAGTTGTAGCCCCTGGGACTAAGTGTGGCATCAACTTGGAATCAGGCTTAGTTCTTCTTTAATGGTGTCCTTCGCCTATTTAGCCACCGGTGTTATTAAACATGTCTTCATCTTCTTTGCAGGGGCTGACATACCAGAACAACAAGCTGGCCTTTGAGAACTCAAAGTTGCGTGAACAACTTGAGGCCCCACGGCGGGCCAATGGGAATTTGGAGCGTGCGTGTGTTGAAGATATGTCTTAGTGGCAATCATGTATGATGATATTTTCTAAATGTGTCTATGAATAATTATAGTCCTTGGACATTATTAATGATGTGTATGAACAAGTATGTGACTTGTTTGTGAAATTATACATTGTATGATCACTGTCATAAAATGGTCCCTAGTCGCTTCGGTAATGAGGACGAGACCCTTGAGATGGAGCTCCGGAATCGCAATGAGTTTTGAAAGAAGTCTGAGGAGGACGTTGTGTAGAATCAAAACTCGCTGTTTGACACATCTGCCCAACTCAGGCAGGCGCAAGAGCACCGCGAGCATATGGAGGTTGTATGCGGGCTTCGTTCTTGTATAGTTTGCGGAGCTTGTGTGTCCTTATTTTTTTCATTTTTGTCGCAGTGCCTCTCCCGGAGATTGCCGTGGAGGACGCTGAGGAGCTGCTTCGGGAGTTGGCGATGTTGGCATAGAAGATGCAGGTTTCCCTTGCACTGCGGCTGGGAATCTTTGGTATGAGGAACCAACGCTTCTTCGAGACTTGGACGGAGTTCTCGCGCGGCTCCAGGTTGATTTCAATTTGGGCCGGACTAGTAGTTCCAGGTGAGAAGTGCAGTCTTCGTCCTCGGGGACTTGAAACTGAATTAGAGTCTAGATCGGATCAAACGACTTTTTGTGTTTGGAATCCATACTATATTCTTTTAGAGCCTCTTTGATTCACATGATTCTAAAAATACAGCAAGAAAACACATATGATTGAAATGCCATTTTCATCTCAATCCTAGATGATTTGGGATTGTTTGATTGCATCATATCATAGAAAAATAAAGGAGTTCTTTCAAAGAGTTTTGAGTGGATGCTAGAAACCAATAGAAAGTGGTTAAGGAAATCTTAGAAAAAATTCCTATAAAATTTAATTCGATCATATGAATCAAACACAAACTTAGGATTCTTTAAAAGGATTCTAATCCTCTAAATTTCTATGAAAATAATCAAAGGAGCCCTTGGAGGAATAAGTCTTGCCTATGTAGTTTACCTTCTTCTCACGCAAGAAAGGACAGAACAGAACAGAGTCTCAGTGGCCGTGCCGGAGTGCGAAAGTAAACAGCATACGCACCGGAACTCCCAAAGCGAAAGCCTCTCTCACCGGCGACGACACGCACCAGCACCGATGGCCCGCTACGACCGAGCGATCACCGTCTTCTCCCCCGACGGCCACCTCTTCCAGGTTGAGTACGCCCTCGAGGCCGTCCGCAAGGGCAACGCCGCCGTCGGCGTCCGAGGCGTCGACACCGTCGTCCTCGGTGTCGAGAAGAAGTCCACCCCCAAGCTCCAGGACTCCAGGTAGGCGACCTAACCCGCCCGTTCCTCCCTCCCCGCGCGTGCGCCGCGGGATCGACGGGATCTCGTGGTTTTCTAACCGGAAATCCCCCCTCCCTCGAATTTCCCAGGTCCGTGCGCAAGATCGCGAGCCTGGACACCCACATCGCGCTGGCCTGCGCGGGTCTGAAGGCGGACGCGCGCGTGCTCATCAACCGGGCGCGCGTCGAGTGCCAGAGCCACCGCCTCACCGTCGAGGACCCCGTCACAGTCGAGTACATCACGCGCTACATCGCCGGCCTGCAGCAGAAGTACACGCAGAGCGGAGGGGTGCGCCCGTTCGGGCTCTCCACGCTCATAGTTGGCTTCGACCCATATACTGAGAAGCCCGCGCTGTACCAGACCGACCCCTCCGGCACCTTCTCCGCCTGGAAGGCCAACGCCACCGGCCGCAACTCCAACTCCATGCGCGAGTTCCTTGAGAAGAATTACAAGGAGACGTCCGGCAAGGAGACCATCAAGCTTACCATCCGAGCCCTCCTTGAGGTATACTACCTCACAACATATTATCCTATCCGACCAGGAGGTAGAATCATACTGGCATTTTATTGTATTTTTGTTAAATGTGCGAGAAGCAGAATACCAATAATTGTGTCAATCAAAAAACTGGTAATGGCTCATCTGAGGACAGATGCCAAATGGATTATGGAGAGTAATTAGCATAGGAGAAGGACACACTGTCAAAAAAAAAACCTAAGCATATGAGAAGGACACATTTTCATTCTTTTGAATGATAATATGTCAATTGACTGATTAATTGCCGCACCATGTGGTGCTGACAATGGAACTTAGCTGCCTTTACTCAAGGTGTCAGTGGAATGCTCATGTCTAGAGTTTCTGTGTGTTCTTTTGTTTTATCAACAAACGAAGTGCTTGGTGTTAAGTCATGTTTTACTGGTTATAGAACTCACTTTTAATACAAACTTAGGTCAGTTTCCTGATGCTTGTTGCATTCAAAATATTATATCAGTAACTGCTCATGTGAAGACAGATGTTCTAACATATGACAAATGGGGGAGGATTTTTTTTTAATTCTTTCAAGTGATTATATGCCAATTGAGTAATTGACTGATCTAATTGGAATGCTCATGTCAAGGGTTTATGTGCATTCTCTTTGCTCAGCCAGCAAAGTACTTGTTTGCATTCTCTTTGCTCAGCCAACAAAGTGCTTGTTCTTAGTCATGGTTTACTTGTTATAAAGCTCACTTTAGTACAAAGCTAGATCAAGTTCCTATATCTGTTTTTATCGACTGCATTCAAATCGCAATAAAACTAAAATTGAGTGAGATAGGAGTGATTCTTGCGTGTGCCTGCCACTTTAGGGTGGTACTTGTTCGTCTGTACTAACGAGAGTACATGCTCATAGGCGTCATCTGTTGTTTTGCTCCTGCAGTCTCAGCAATAAATTCATTTGCAATGCCAATTTCATCTGCACTTGTTATTGCAAGTACTCCCTCTGAGTGACCTAAAACGTCTTATAAAAGTTTAAAGAGGGACTATTTGAGTATAATTTTCTTTCAAAAGTCGGTTCTGTCATGTCATTAGTCTAAGAGCATCTACAACCGGACGCCCCATATCTGCCCCAAATGCCCGGTCGGCTTGCCCGGTCACTGCCTGGACAGAAAGAAGCCACACCAGCCTCCTCAAACGCAGCCCAAACGTCCGGGCTGCCCGGCAACCCCCATACCCAGCCCATATGTGGGGCAGATAGGGAAAGGCCTGGACGCGTCTGGACACCGCCGCCACGTCGGACCGGCGCACTATGGCCCATGCAGTCCCCACCCTTGTCCCCACAAATACCCCAGCCGGACGACCGAACCCTAGTCAAACCTCACTCTCTTGACCACTCCTCTCCACTGCTGTCACCTGCCCTTCCTCTCTCTGCCCTATCCCCTCCCCTTCGCCATGGCTGGGAACGGATCCGGCAGCGATTCCGACTAGATCGACTAGGCGACGCTCGCCGTGGACTCGCGGATGGACTGGGGCGGGAGCTCCTCCTCGCTGGCGGCCCGGGTGGGCAGCTGCAGCTCCGCTCCAGCCCGCGGCCACACGATGCGGTCCATGCCTTCCCCGGTTAGGCGTCGTGGTGATCAGTGGCGCCGGCACCGCCGGCAGCTGCTCCTTTCGGGCGGCGCTGGCTGCTCGTGCCTGCAAGGCAGTTGGAGTCTGAGGGTCGCGCGTATCACTGCAGAGGGCAGCGCATGCCACTTCCATCCGCTCTGGCTGCGGATCCTGTAGATCTACGCCAGAGCCGCTACGGCCCGCCAGCAACGACGACGAGACCCTCCTCGATGCCATCCGCCGCTCATACACCTCGGCAAAGATGGACGCCCGTCGAAATGTGGTGGTGTTCTGTATCGGGCTCAAGGAGTCCGAGAGGTTGGTCAGGCAGAGACCGGCGGCTTCTGCCGCTGCATGGCTCGTGAGGGAGCAGCCCCGCGCCGCCCGTCGCATGGCGTTGATCATCTCCTCCTCGTCCTCCTTGGACAGTGGCACGACTGACGACGATGCTCCATCCGCCGCCAACGCCTATGCCTATATACGTCGGATTGCTATGTTTATATGTTCTATATGATGATCTACGTAGTTTGCATGCTTTTGTATGGATTTGGGAACGGACAAATGGGGGGTGTGGTTGTGGACTGGGGCAAATGTGGGCTGCTCGGTCACTGACCACGGATGTGCCCGGATACGTCCGCGGGGGTATAGGGCCGCAAATTAGGCAGCCACGGTTGTAGATGCTCTAATACTTGTGTATTTCAAATTTTGAAAACTTGACTGTGCTTTGCCAATTTCATTGTTGCTTTTGTATAGCATGCAGAGCATGCAACTGTGTTGGCTCTTTATTGTTGCTTTTGTACTTGTGCATCGTTGCACATTGTGTAACTGGCATGCTTTGTGACTCGTTTAGTGAAAGAAAGCTACTCCCTCTGTCCTACTGGAGTATAATATAAGATGTTGTTAACTTGTTATGACTAATGTACTCATATATTGGTTCTCATAACATCTTACATTATGGTACTGAGGGAGTATTACTTCTTGGCTGGCAGAGGTTACCCAGAAGTACTGTATCGCATATAAGATGTAGTATAACTGTGTGGTCTTTGTAGTATCTTTGGAGGCAAATGCATATCTGCCATCCCAAATATATGTACCGGAGAGCTGGCATTTTACATCTCAGATAATGAACAGAGATAATATGTCTGGGTCGGCCATGCCTGTTGCTGTGTTGCCCCAGACCTGTGACCAAAAATCCATGTAAATCCTCAGTGGGAAGGCAAACATTACATGAGAATACAGTGTTTAACCTGGATTAGCCCTAGGCTTTTGCTGGCTCTGCCTAGCATGTTAAGTTAACACTACAATTGACACAATTAATCCCATGTTTAAATGCATATCCTCTTGTATCGTCAGACTAAATCTTTGGTTTGTCTTCTATTGATAATTGTCTCTGACACTGATTTGATCCCACCCCCCTCTCTGTAGGTTGTCGAAGTGGCATATCCTCTTGTATCTTCATCTTAAATCTGTCTTAAATAATATCTCAAGTTTTTCCAATCTAAGATAACATCTCAAATTAACATAATACTTTATCACAATTAATCATATGTTGAAATGCATATCCTCTTGTATCTTCAGTCTAAATATTTGGTTTGTCTTCCATTTATATTGTTGCAATGACACTGATTTGATCTCCCCTCTTCCTGTAGGTTGTCGAGAGTGGTGGCAAGAACATTGAGATTGCTGTGATGACGCACAAAGATGGTCTTCGCCAGCTTGAGGAAGAGGAGATCGATGAGTATGTTGCTGAGATTGAAGCAGAGAAGGCCGCTGCTGAGGCTGCGAAGAAGGGTGGCCCGAAAGACACATAATGTACTAATGATTTAGCACAGTCGCAGCACATGGCTCCTCTAGCTCTGTTTATGTTCACAGCTTGTCTGTTTGTTTAAACTTACTTGCGAAGAACTTGTTTGGCCGAGGGTTGTTTATTTTGCTGCTGATGGAGGTGCTTGGACTAATGGGCTTATCCCCGTCATGTTGTGCGCACTACCGTAAGCTTAGCTAATGGGCGTTACCGGGCTGTAGATGAGAAGTGGGCTGAGATAACCTACAACTTTTGTAGTAGTAGTACCAGGCCGTAGCCGTTTCTCAAGAAGAATTGCACATTGGAGCCTTGGAGCTAGCTGAAGGATTGGGATTCTCAAAAAGAAAAAGAAAAACTGAAGGATTGGGACTCTTCAAAAATACTCCCTCTGTTCCTAAATGTTTTTTTTAGAGATTTCACTATGGACTACACACGGAGTAAAATGAGTGATCTACACTCTAAAATATGTCTACATACATCCATATGTAGTTTGTATCGAAATCATAGAGAGACTTATATTTAGGAACGGAGGGAGTAGAAAAAAGCTGAAGGATTGGAGCTAAGTGCTGGTGTGTGCGGAACCTTTTTTTTTCTTTCCCTTAAAAATAGTTTCATAGCGGCACTAGTTGTGAAGTACCTTTTTTTTTTCTTAAAAAGGATCCATGCTACAGGTTAAAGGAAAAAAAGATTGCTGCAACGGGCGCATGTAGAAGGCAATGAGACCAACTTCAACGCGCTGACACATTTCGTCTGCGTATGTCAGTTTGGATTAAAACGGGGTCGACCCACCGTGCCGATCCAAACGGATGGTGTCCTCCTTTTGTCCACTGTGCGACCTATTTTCGACCTAAATTTGGGCCGCGTTTGGGTAGGCGCGGGAAGGAACGGACGCGCGCGATGCACAACCTTGTCCTCCCATGACCCTTCAGTCGGTGGCACATTAGTCATTCCATCTTCCTCCTAACGACAACCAACACGGTGGCCAGTCGTCCGCACTCACATATCTCTCCCCGCATCACGCCACCTTCGAACACCGCCGCCGCCACCGCCGCCGCAGCACTCTTGACCTCGCCGCCACCGCCCCTCGACCTGCGCTCCCACTTGCCTGCACCACCCAAGAACGGCGACCTCGCTCGCCGGACGCCGCCACGCCCGTCAGACGTCGGCAGGCTTGTTACCAGGTCTAGGGCGCGAGGCTCTTCACCGGCCAGCTTCTTCCATGACACCCGCACGACGGTTTGCCAGCAGGGGCTTCCCGGGGATGCTTGGTAGCATAGATTGTATGCACCGGGAGTGAAAGAACCGCCCTTCTGCTTGACAGGGGCAGTATAGGAGTCATGTCAAAGCTTGCACTGTCATACCCGAGGCCGTGGCTTCACAAGATCTCTAGATTTGACACTCTTTCTTCGGCATGACCGGTTCTCACAATGATATCAACGTGCTTCAACGCTCTCCGGTGTTTGCTAGGCTTGTAGAAGGCAACTGCCAGGAGGTCAATGTTGAGATCAATGGCCACCGCTACAAAAAAGGATGCTATCTAGCTGATGGTATCTATCCTCAGTGGACTACTCTTGTGAAGACAATCCCCAACCCTGCAGGAGAGAAGAGGAAGAGATTTGCCCAAGAGCAAGAGAGTGCTAGGAAGGATGTGGAGCGTGCCTTTGCTGTTCTTCAATTTCGATGGGGCATCATTCGGTATCCTGCTAGAACTTGGAGTACCAAGAAGTTGTGGAAGGTGATGACTGCTTCGTGATCATGCACAATATGATCGTAGAGGATGAGTGCCCGGAATATATCTATGACCAAGAGTTTTCAGTTTCAGCGTGAAAATGTTGTGCTTGAGCATGGAGGAGCGGCAATATTTGCACGGTTCATCGAATTTCATCATCAAATGCGTGATTGGCAAACTCAGATTCAGTTGCAAGATGATTTGGTTGAGATATGTGGTCTCATGTCGACAACCAGTAGATATATCGGCTAACTTATTTTAAAATGTATATGAGGCAATTTAAATTTTATTTGGCTTGTAAACTATGAGATATTTATCTGGTTGTGAGACTAGGATATATTTGTATTTTATTTTATGTGATCTAGGGCCAAATTTTCGGATGTTTGCAAAAAGAGCTTAAAAAAATAGACACGGGCCGGCCGCAAGGACGAAAATGCATTCAGCGTTGGGCGCACGGTCGACCCAACCACAAAAAAGGGCGGACGAGTCGATCCAAACGGATAAAAAAAGGACAAAACACACGTTCGTTTGGATCTGACACGTTGGAGTTGCTCAGAGAATCCACATAGCAACCACCTAGCTGTCGTTTGTCTATCAATAGAATTGTGTGTTTTTTCCAAAGAAGCAACACAGAAAGCATGATCCGGCACCGGCAGACACCCACCCATCGTAGGCCTTTGCTATTGCTAGTTAGTCGAGGCAGCTTTGCCATTCCAAGAACGAAAACCCCAAAGAGATGGATAAGAAGCAAGGCCACCGCCCCAACGTCAGCAGCTATAGCTAACCAACCAACCATCACCCACTCCCATGCAGGTCATGTCACCCGGGCCCCGCGCCGCAAGGAGAACACGATAGGAAACGGAAAGGAAAACAAACACCAGCCACAGCCAGCCTACCTAATTCAGCTCGTCCAGTTGCGCCTGTCGTTGTTACCCATCTCAGCTCCCCCTGATTGAATACATGATAACCATTATACCGTCGCCATCGCCGACGACATCATCACATCAAGCACGAAATTGGCCGATCCCATCACAAACCGCCAAGGTTCTACACCTAGTTTATTTCCATCCTCATACGGTATCGGATTATCAAACTAATTAAGTACGGAATATTCTCGCGCACGTACCTGAGTAAGCGTGAGATCAACTGTCATTTTTGTACGCGGTTTGCTCAAGGAAGGAAGCAAGCAAGCGCCTTTACGGCGGTGACGGGGCAGGGATAAGCATTGCCGGTAGGCGGTAGTAGTAGTAGCGCACAGCCGGAGAAGATAAGGAGGTGATCCAGTGAGTGGGTCGGATGAGGGGTATCCAGGTTGGTCGCTGGTGTGGTTGCCATCGTCGTAAAAGCCGCTGTATGTCTGCGTCGGCGTCCCCACTGGGCTCGAATGGGATCGATGCACACACTCTGCTGGAGCCACACATGTCCATTTCTGTGTTTAGAGTAGACACATACATTAGTTCCCAATCAGTATAGGACACGCTTTGGTAGGCTCGGGCGTGATGAAAATGGGCTGTTTTGTTGCCTGCAGGCTGGCCTGACTCGCATCTGCATGAAACTTAAAGCACCCCAGAGCCTGACTCGCTGGGAACGATCGAATCGGCCGTTTCCAGCGAGCCAGACTGAATGGGGCGGAAAACGAAGACGCGACGTAGGGTGCGGTGCAGGGGGATGCGAGCGGAGATGACGGGAGGGGAAAATCGGTCGAGGCAAGGTGCCGCCAAATATCCCCTCACCACCCCATTTACTCGCTCACCTCTAGCTGTAGGACAAGCCCTCCCCTGTTGTTGGCACCAGCGGCGGTGGCGACTTAGATCTGCGACTACGACGGCGGCGGCGACTCAGATCTGCAGTTGCGACACTCCCCTGCAGCGGCAAGAGGCGGTAGGAGCACTCCCCGACAGCGGCAACTGCTGCTCCCTTTCTTCTTCGACTTCGTCCAACCATCCTCGTCTCTGCCATAACTCCCCCGACCTCGAAACTGGTATGCTACCCCCCTCCCCCCCTCCTCTGTTATGTGTTAGATCGTTCGATAGGACCGTTTAGGGTCGATAGCGCCATCGCTGACCACATCATGGATGCCGCTTAGGTTGTGGATAAACGAACGAAGCTTCTAATTCAGGCAGCATCGCTGATAGCTGTGGTTCGGCCTGGATCCTGTTGGTCCATAAGAGACCCGCTCGTCTGAATGAGAAACCTCGCATCCCTGTATGGTTTGATGTTGGATCAAGAGAGGATAGCGAATCTGAACTTCATCTACAACTGCAATGACACAGAGGCTCTGTGGATGCTTTGAATCAAAAGAACACCTTTCGCCAGGCTTGTGCAGATGTTTAGGAGCAGGGGGCTGCTACAAGATAGCATCCACATCACTGTGGAAGAGCAAGTGGCCATGTTCCTCCATGTTGTTGGTCATAACCAGAGGTCTAGGGTTGTACAGAACACCTTCACGAGATCAATGGAGACCATCTCCAGGTACTTCAAGCAAGTGTTGTATGCTATTGGGGAGCTCAGAGGAGAGATAATCAGGTCACCAACCGGCGGACTCCTACCTAGATTCCCACTAGCCCAAGATGGTATCCATACTTCAAGGTGAGCACTTACAGTATGTAGTTCATGCCTTCATATGTTATTATTGTTCTGTGGTAGACTAACAACATATTGTAATGCCATTCCAGGATTGCATTGGAGCAATAGATGGTACCCGTGTCACTACCAGAGTGCCGAGGTCACAAGCTACAACATATAGAGGGAGGAAGCACTACACAAGCCAGAATTTGCTAGCTGCTATTGACTTTGATCTGAAGTTCACGAATGTGTTGGCTGGCTAGGAAGGATCAGCACATGATGCTAACATTCTCAGTGATAGCATTGGTCGTCATGATGGCATCAACATCCCCGATGGCAAGTTCTACCTTGGAGATGCTGGCTATGCATGTCAGCCAGGTGTTCTTCCACCCTTCAGGAAAACCAAGTACCATCTGAACGAGTTTGCTGGTAGGAACTATCCTAGGACTCCTCAGGAATTGTTCAATCTCACACACTCCAGCCTTAGAGTGACTGTTGAGAGGGCCTTTGGAGCTCTGAAGAATAGGTTTAAGATCCTGGATCAGAAGCCATTCCACTCTTACCCTACCCAGGTGAAGCTTGTTCTTGCATGTTGCATCATTCACAATTGGATCCTACAATAGGGAGTTGATGAATTTGTGCCGGAGGAAGATGTGACTCCTGATGAGGTGATCAGCTCCAGCCATGATGTGGAGGCGTTCGACAACGAAGCGTGGGCAAATAAAAGGTTGGAGTGGGCTCAGGCAATGTGGGATAACAGAGGCCAGACAAGGATCTGAAGCAGAAGAACAAGAGGAAGAAGAAGAAAGAGGCAACAACAAAAGCGAGGAAGAGGAAGCGGCACATCAGCAGCAGAGGAAGAGGAAGAGGACGAACTTGCACCTAGTTAGCATCATTGAACTTTCCCTATTCAACCATGTTGGATCTTAATAATTTGTACCATTAGCTAGTACCTAGGATAAACTGCAATTTGTTTCCTAGCTACGACAAGATAATGTTCAATATGTGTGGTAAGGTCACCACTAGTGAGAAGTGGTGATCACATCTTTAGCCGTTTGCAACCAAACAACATGTTGTTTGTTTAACAACGGCGACGCAGGAAACCAAACAGTATGCTAACTAGTTGATTCCCTCATGCAGAAAGCCTAATGCAGGCAGCCAAGCTACATGCAGATGTTGGTTTTTAGCCTACATTTGCCCAACCAGGCCCAACTGGGACAAGTATGCAAAATGCCCTAAAACAAAGATGTGAACCAAACGCGCCCATAGTGTTTGTTTCTTTTCGGAGAATACTCAAAGGATCTATTTATAACTCCACCGCAAAAAATAAAGATCTATTTATAAGGCATGTTAAGTTGCTATGTGGTTCTAAAAGGTCGGTACTATCATGATGGGCGCCTTAAGGATACGGTTTTTCCCGGTAATGCTTCAACTTCTTGGCAGGGCATCCAACACAGCCTCAAACTTCTGAACAAAGGGCTGATTTGGCACGTTGGTAATGGCAAAAATATTCGCATTTTGCAAGATATGTTGCTACTGAGGGAGCATGGAGGGAATTCCATCACATCGAAGTGCACGTGCCAGCTGAGATGAGTGGTGGATCTTCTTGATGAGCGTGGCGCATGGTGGATGGACCTTCTTCGTCGACACATCCTCCCACTCGCATTGGTGTCATCACACGCATCCGGGCTTGCCCCTGTGGCTTCGACGACACTCTCGCTTGGGCACCAAAGAAAAACGACATCTTTATCGTTTGTTCGGCATACCGCCTAGCCATGGACGAGCGCGTGCGCCCATCGGCTTGTGCCACGAGCAAGGAACCAGATGGTCGTCGCACCATCTGGAAGATCATATGGGGGTGCCTTGCCCCTCTAAGGTACGCATCTTTGCATGGCGGCTCGCGACTAACTCTCTGGCCACTTGGTCCAACAAATGTTTTCGTCACTTGGAATCATCTAATATATGTTGTGGAATGGAATGCGAGGACAACTTCCATGCTATGTGTAGGTGCCCTCGTGCGGTGGACCTATGGTTTGCCATGGCACAGGATTGGCCACTGCCAGATATCAACTCTGTTCGCAACATAGGGTCGGAGTGGCTATTCGAGGTGCTGGAGCCGCTCACTGACACCTCACAAATGGCTCTACCGATGACTATGTGGTGCTCATGGCATGCCCGAAATGGATCACACATGAGAAGGAGGCGTCACCAATCGAGGCATCACACAGATTCTTACAGAGGTACATCACGTCCCTCCTTTTGTATCCAGCAGCATCCCAAAGGCATACATGAGAAAGGCAAAACAATGGTGCATCTGTCTGTGCCCCATGTGGATGGAACACCGTTCAGCAAATCGGCCAGGAGGGGAGGGGTGTAACGACAACTGGACAGATCGGAACCGCCTCACGTCGGCTGGCTGAAGCTCAACATCGATGGCTCTTACTCGGATCAAGTAGGGAATGGCGCCATTGGGATGGTCATGCAATAATACACTATCATTTTTTGATCTTGTCACCACATGTTCACATGCAATAATACACTATCAGCTGAACTTGAAGCATGCAGAGAAGGGGGTGCCCTTGCTATGGAGTGGAGCTCAACACCATTCATCCTCGAGACAGACTGCTCAGAGGCTACTCCTATACTCACGCACAAGTCTACAGACCGGTCACCAAATGCAGGGCTTGTTCATGAGATTAAAGCGAGTATTTATGGTGGAAGAGAAGTAAAGGTTAGAGCCATTAGGAGGGAGAGTAATAAAGTTAGTAACGAGCTAGCTAGAATAGGATTTGCCTATGTTAAAACTGTCGTTTGGCTGCGATCTGCACCTGAGAAGTGAAGGTCAGAGCCGTTAGGAGGGATAGTAATCAAGTTAGTAACGAGCTAGCTAGAATAGGACGTGTCTGTGTTAAAACAACCATTTGGATGCGATCTGCACCCGAGGAGGTTGTAAGCTTATGCTCCTTTGATCACGCTGATCCAGACTGATTAATAGAAGGTCTTTCACCCAATGGAAAAAAGGTGCTATGTGGTTAGTGTTGAACATTTGAGCAGTTTCCCACAAATTAATCCAAAAATATGATAGATAAATCATGACTAATAGAATAAACATGACGATCAAACAAATAGTAGCTACACGTAATAGCATGTAAGTGCATCTCCAAAACCGATCCTTAAACCGCCTGCAAATGTCGGGACCGCAGGACCAGATGTGTTACGACATCCAACGTGGTCCTCGATCGGTCCGCAGGTCGGTCCGGACGCACTTTCTCCCGCAAGCTGGAGACAAGCGTGGGGGCTTTGCGGGCGCCTGGACAACACCGATGCTCGCTTCTAACCATCCTGGCCCACCCAAAACATTCCTCCCTTGCTCGCGCGTGTTCCCGCCTGGAGCCAGCTGATCGGTCCACAGGGCAGTGTGGACGCACTTTCTCCCGCAAGCTAGAGACAAGCGTGGGGGCTTTGCGGGCGCCCGGACAGCACCCACGCTCGCTTCTAACCCCCTGGCCCACCCAAAACATTCCTCCCTTGCTCGCGCGTGTTCCCTCCTGGAGCCAGCTGCCCGCATACATGTCGCTATAGAGCGGCTGCTCCACCTTGAAGCCGGCCCAGAGCGGATGGGACCTCTCATTGGCCCCGCCATTGAAGCGGCGTGCCACCCGAGGGTGTGTCCTGATGCACGCCCAGCTGAATACGCCTCCTTGCAGCATTCAAACTTTCCATTAAAGCCGTGCGTGTACCGAGAAATCTACTCTAGCCACACGTCTGTTCACGAGCCTGTCGGTATTAACCACAACGTCGGGCAAGCTCCTCCCCTAGGGCAGCTATTTAAAGTAGGCCATATACCGGGCAAGAATTGCACCACTCCACCGCACCCCATCTCCTCCTTCCACCTCTCCAACCTTTCGATGGCATCCAATGAGCAGGAAGAGCAGTTCTCCGGCACAAAAGTCAGTTGGGTGCCCGCCGAGCCTGCCGGATACAAGCCATGCAACTCCCTGTAACTGGCAGATCAAGGATTTTAGACTTTATTAGTTGATTACAAGAAGTTGTCCGATTATTTCTTGAAAAGGAATCAAGAGCTCAAACCACTGAAGGAATCCTACGATGATCTTAAGAAAGAAAATAATTTTCTCTTTGGTGAACAAACTTAAACGTTTCCTGATGGATTTGTGTCACCTTGACTAAAACGCTTAGAGCATAGCAATGCCGATTCCACTGCTGATACATCTGCAACTACTGAAAGAAATGCAACTACTATTATTGTTGAAACTAACTCCTCCTCCAAGGAATATGTTGCAATTTGTGATGAGAATGCTAGGTTGAATAACTTGCTTGATACTGGAATGCTCAAAAGTCTCAAAGGGCACCCGACTCTTTGTGATGTGCTCAAGAAGTCAAATTTTCACAAAAATCCTAGAAAGGAAGGTTTGGGCTTCGAGAGAAAACTAAATGCTGATGCATGGTACTTACCGGACCCCCGTACGATATCCTAGGACAAGTTGGGTCCTTGCCAAGAGACTAAACTCCCGAACCTCCATTACTATCTGGATATGGCTGCCCCATTCCTGTTGATGATGATGAGTTGCTTGACTCTAACAATAAATTGTGAAAGCAAAAGAATGGTTGTGTTTTTGCTCGGTATATTGGCACTAACTGCAGGATAGGTTCACCCAAGAGGGAAATATGAGTTGAGAAATTCATCATTTGAAAAACTTCATGTTACTGCCAATCTAACCATGTAGGGAAATTATCTTCGAGGAAATGAAAATTCTTGCAGTATGGTGCTGCTTACTCCTTGAAGAGAAATGGATTGAATAATCTTTAGAAGGAGTACATGTGTAATTCTTTATATCATTATGTGCATGTCCATGGAAATAGATTCAATGCCTATTCTTATGATTATACTAACACTTCACACATGAAAAATTCCAGAGCTTCTCGAAAGAGAACGATTCCCGCTCGACCGAAAAAATGGTGTCTAAACCTGTGGGTGGTGAAGACTAACTAATTTTTCTTGTAGGAAAAATATCTTAGGGCGTCCCAATTTGTATCTTATGCCACGAGACATAATTTTTGGTGGAGGGGAATTACTCTCTTTTCTAAAAGGAATTCATTCCTACCCCTGTCTACCTTCTACTCATGTTCAATTATTTGTTTGAGTCATTAGGGTTCCTTTTTTTGTCTTCGTGTTTTCCCCTCTTTGCTTTGTTTCTTAGGATGTTCTTCTGTTCTGGATTTGGCGTTTCATCCAATGAACTTATCACTCATAGCTATCTGCTTTATTTTGATTCTTTATCTGACAGAGTGATTTTGTTTCGTAACCTTTCCCCCCTCTAGTCATTCTCACCCAAATCTATGCTTCTAGTTGTGAGTACGCAATTTGTCAGAAATGCATTTCTCACCAACGTCCTTGGTCATGAGAAATATGTCTTGACAATTAATCTGTTTTAGTGAAAGCCCTCCAAAGTTGGGCCTCCCTCTCAAGCCTGGATAAACTGCAGTGTTTGGTTGCCACATGCCCACGATCTCCACTACTCGATCATGCGTGTTGAATGTTGAGAGTCTAGTTCATGCGAGCCACCTATCTCCTCGGGCGGTTCTGTATTTTCCCTATAAATACCCCCGCCATCTTCCTCCGGTAGTTCCGCACTTCATTCATTCCATCATTTTCGCTCCACCTCAAACACCCAAGCCCAAGCTTGAAGCAGATCCGACGAGCAACTCCATCGTGCAACTCCAGTAGAACCTCGTCGCATTTTGTCTCTGTTGACTCGGTGGTCTGTCTCGTCGCATCATCGTAGTCAATCTCCGGCACCGAGAGTTAGGACAGGGAGATCCGAACGGAGAGGATGAGAGAAGGGAGAGGAGCATAGAGGACTTATGCGTATATTAAGTCTAGGATTGAGTCTTGCCCCTGTGGCATTTGGCCCTATGCCCAGGTGGAGCGTGTCGCCGCCGGTGTTGGAAATATGCCCTAGTGGCAATAAAATTTGTATTATTATATTTCCATATTAGTTAAGATTTTATATTCTATGCTATAACTGCTATGATCGTGGAATATGTGATTCAATGGAAAACTTATATGCACGTGTGGAATGATAAACGGTAAATAAAAGGTTCCTAGTCTCGCCTCTAAGACTAGCTCAAGTGTTGTTGGTGATCATGTTTTCCTTATCTTAGGATATCATTAAGTGTGAGGATAGTACTAAAACAACATTGAGATAATGACACTGGAAGAATGACCATATTGAATCGAACCAATCTTGTTTGTTATGAATTGAGTTAATATCATCTGCATTCAATTCTAATAACATGAGTGTCAACATGTGATATTGCTCCTTATACCATGAGAGTATCAAGTCACTTCTTACCGTACGATGGCTTTAGGGTTGCTCAAATGTCAGTTGTAACATAATGATTAGAATGACAACTTACAGGTTCATCGGAAAGTTTGACAAGTGACCAGATAACTCAAGTGTGGGATTTTCTCATACAACGATGGAGAAATATTCTTAGGGCCCTCTCGATGTGATGGCATCAATCATCGTTAGGCAAGACACATGTGACTTCGTCACGGGTATGCCGGAACAAGGATTTTGGTATAGTGATCATGGTGATGACTCAGGAGGATACCGATGCATACCGAGTTTTGTAAAGTATCGCAAAGCAAAGGGAGCATCACATGATAACCAAAGGTTCACTCAAATGTCATTTGTGTACTCACAGGGACCAATATGGACGCCCACGGTCTCGCTGTCGGTCATTGAACGAACGGTTTCATCCATGTCTGTGAGTTACCGAACCTACGGGGTCAGAAGCTTAAGGCAATAATGATCTGCTAAATGTTTGTAGGAAGGGAGTCATGGGAATATATTTGTGGAATTATTTCATGAATATTAGGGATAGTCCCGAGAGGATCCGAAAGCGTTTCGGGGTCACCGGAAGGGCTTCAATGAGTATCGGGTAATACCGGGTATTACCAATAAATTATATATAGGTGGGAAAAGTTTCCAGAGATGTTAAATTATATATATAATGGTCTAGAAGTATTTAAAACATTTTGTATTTAATTTAAATATCAACGGGCCTAAAAGGGCCAAGGGAGGAAGGCAACTTGGGCCAAAAAGGCCCAAGCGGGAAAGTGCCTCCCCTCCCTAAGGAAGGGAGCCGAATTGGAGTGGGGGAGGAGTCCAAATCCTCCTCCCTTGGCCGACCAAAGGGGAGGGACTTTCGCTCCCCTTGTGGTACCCTCCTCTCCCCTCCAACCTATATATACTAGAGGATTTCCACCCTTTGGACACACAAGTTTTGGAGCCTCCTATCGTTCTTCTAGTTCTAGTTCTTGTTGGTCCTAGTTGAATAATTAGAGGTAGACTAATTCTCTTGTCCTCATAATTAGAAGCCCTGTGTGGTTCTAGTCTCCTCCCCTCTAATTCTGCGACGACGATTAACTCTAGATGGTGAAGCGCTGCCGGATCGTGAAGGCTGCACGCATGCAACCAAGTGAGAAGCCGTGCTTTCGATCTTCGGTTCGAGGGACTGTTCATGGGAGGTATGAGGAATCATTCATTGACGGTTTGAGGGACTCCAAGTACGATCTACACCGACATGTTCTTCTTCCTCTACTACTCGGTGACGGTAATGATCTTGATCTCAACCCGTTATGCATCTTCATATTGATCTTGGGTGATCATTGGTGCGGTAATTTTCTGGTCTACTAAGTTTCCCAACAGTTGCATCATGAGCGGTTTTATGAGTAGATGAAGGTTGCGATCTAGATAACATGTTATTGTGAGGGTAGATGTTCTTACTATACTTCCCTCGAGTGTTGCTTTTGTTCAATTCATCGGCAACATGGTGTCGCTTTGTAACAAGGTTCTGACAATCGATCGGCTCTGGCTGTCGACGTTCTGCTAATAGTTCCTTGTGCTTCACCATAGTTGAGAATTGTGAACCGTCGCACACACAAGAGGGTGTCGAAGATGAATAATCTTCCAGGGGGTCATGCGTATTGACGAAGTTTAGTGTGGGGCTAGAGATTTTTAATTAAGTCTCTTGTTTCACACACCCCGAAACTTAATCTAGCATCAAGAATCATTGCCTAAATTGTGGATGTGGGTAGCTAGTATTACTTGTTAAAACCGGTTAACCACTTAACTAAAACTTTGTCAAACTGATTATAGGATATATGACTTGGTTGGCAACTGTAAATGGAGGATCCCGAAGAGGAGAAGGTGTACTTGGCGCGAGAAGAGGAGCTATAATTTCGTGCCACGACGGAATTTCTAAATTTGGTGCCACGATAATGTTTTCTGAAACGGTCGGCACGACAACATTTTCTGAAATTGCCGCCACTGCAACATTTTTGAAACAATTGGCATGGAAACAAAATATTGACCATCACGACGCTTCAACAGAAGATTGAAGGTGATCATGGAGGATTCCCGGCGCCCAGGGCTGTAACATATCATGCTTTTATGAATTGCCTGATATGTTTATCCCTTTGTTGTTTGAACCCTTGATTGCGCAATAGTCAATTATTAGGGTGATCTCTCATAGTAAATATCAAGTTAAAAGGTGCTCTTCCTAGTGTTGCAACCGTCTATAACACATAGCATTTCAGAGTGTGTCATGTCCACATGAGTACAAATGGGACGTGATGTGTAAGACGGGCAAGGTCAGACCGAGCAAGCAGATTGCACTTTGTTCTGAAGTTCTGGTAGAATCGTTCTAAGATCAGAGCATAAAGCATCGAAAGATGAACAAAAGTCATATGGAGATATGATCGGGAATAGTTTGCCTATCGGTCAAAATTCCCGTCATCAATGATGTCCACATCAATGATTGAGAACTAGATTAGGATGTTGAATCACTCACTACCAATTATGAGAGGTACTGATTTGAGTGGCAACACATTTATGTATTAATTAAGTTTAATCACTAGTGCAAATTAATTATGAACGATGTTTATGTGTAGTTTGCATTATAGTTGTAGAATTATGGCCCAGAGTTCCACCTTTTGTTGAAATTGATTGACTGTTATTTATCTAGTTGAATCTTTATGATTGAGAGGATCATCCTCTAAGAAGTGACAAGAAGGATTTTTGTCCTACTACATGCTTGCAATGCTCTCTTGCTAATGCTATGGATGACCAGACTCACGTCCTTCGATCCAAAAGCTAGAATTGCACTATGGTCTGCTCGCTTTGGAGAGACCTGAACTTCAAAAATGTTTGTGATAGTTATGTGATATTCTTGGAACTAAAAATGGTTTTTAGAAACAAACAAAGGTTTAAAGATATGTGATATATAAAGAAGTGTCTTGCTTGCAAGACCTAGTCAAGTGTTCAATTATGTTTGAGACTGAAAGGTGTAAGATCCGAAAGAACGTGAGGCATGAGTTGATGGCAAGAACTTAAAGAGAAAGAACAAAGCCAAAGGATGTAATGAGACTTACTTGCCCAGGGAAGTTCGGGGCTCGTGCTACTCTTAAAAAGTTAGATGATTCTTCTTTTGAGTGGGAGAAATATTGTAAATAAAACTATAAGAAGTTTAGAGGCAGAAAGAAAAGAAGACCAGAATGTCCAGCTCAGGTATGAATATCATACAAGTTATAAGATGTAGAGAAAGTCGGTCATGTAAAGTGTGATTCTTGATAATCGTGATTAAATTTGTAGGAACGAAGTATGTCTACCATGGGGGGGGGGGGGGGGTGAATGGGAGTTTTAAAATTTCTTTCGGAAATCTCAAAACTCTCGGAACCCAGCAGCGGAGCGAATGGAAACATAGTACATCGAGCGAATACAAGTTATCGAATGGAAACTAAGAGAATGCATCGAGACAAATCACATAATTGAAAACCTTCAAAAGTAACGAGGGAGAACAGATGTAACCAGTGATGCTCAATGGCGACAAGGTGTTTGGTAGTCCAGTTCGTCCTTCTGCACAAGGTCTACGTCTGGTTGGAGGAATTGTGACTTAACACGGAAGATAAACTCTCTTCACCCTATTCTTCTCGACAATTGGTTCATCAACCAATGCCGATCACTCGTGGTAGATACTTGAGGTGATCTCCGAACCTTTATAGACTTCTTTGAGAACCACAATCACTCTTGGTCTCTGAAGAAATTGACACCTAACCATCTAGAGAGTTTGTAGCTCTCAAGAGTAATAGGCGGGGCGTACTGGACTTAGATCCGAGTGATGCTGAACCACTATCTAATTTTTCGGCTCTAGGGGTTTTCTATCGATGATTTTAAACTCAAATCACTCGGAAAGGGGGTTGCTCATCAATCTTCTCAGAATCAAATAGAGCAGCCGCTAAACAAAGCCAGCGTGGGGTGGCTATTTATAGCCGCAGCCTTCCCTGATGGGAAATGACCATTTTGGACATGCGGTCCAGCCAATGGCCAACTGACACCTTCTCAATGGTCGGATTTCAAAGAGCAATGACAACATTACTTGAGGAACAAGTAATGCTAACTCGTCATTCTAAGACAAATATCTCACAGCGAAGAAGATCATAGTCTCTTGTTGGCAAGTATTTGCTCAGAACACAGAGATTTCTCTCACAAGAGTTTTTGAGGGGTCACTCTTGTCAACATAATCTTCGGTGATAACTTTTGCTGCTACGCAGGGGATTATCTTCATTGTTTGAACCAAACTCCTCTTGATTCTAGGGACCTATTACTCTGTGTGCACTAGCAAACACATAAGTCCCATACTGTTTATGCCAACAAGCTCCAAAACATAAGGAGCCAAATATTTGCACCAACAATCTCCCCCTTTTTGGACGATTGTTGACAAAACAGATAATCATCAAAGTGAAGATAGATAAGTGAAAAGAAATTCGAACAAGAGCAACTAAGTGTTACTTTGCTCGAGGATGAAATAGACTCCCCCTAAATGTATGCAGGGTTAAAGATATGAGTTTAATTCTCCCGCAAATATCAAAGTATACAAAGGAAACTTCAATCATTCGAGTCAATGATTTGCACTGATGACATATAATCCATCGAGATTGTAGTGCAATCATTTATAACTTCCGATAATAATTCCACCTGCAAAACAAATTCTTTGAGAGAAATAGTGAAGCAGGAGGGGTTATTAACATTGCAGCACAGAAGTTTGTACAATATGGAGCACATAGTCTTAAAACAGTTCACATGAAACCAAACCAAAGAAACAAGGAAACCAAATCTAGCGATACTAAATGTAATTCTCCTCCCTTTTGTCAACTAGTGTGAAAAAGATGACGAATAACATGAGTTCAAAAGAGTAGAACGTTGGTTACTCGGTGGCATCTCCAGAAGAACTATCCGAGGAGAGTTTGGTTTCAGAAGTGACGGGAGTGGCTTCAGCTTGAGCAGCAAATTTTCATTCAGGAATAGCAGCTTGGGGATGAGAAGATGAAGGCACATTGGGATCAACCACTTGAGTAATACGTGAAAGCACATTTCCTTTGACAGGTTTCTTTGCAGGTTGAGGTAGCTTCAGATTCTTTGAGCAGTTTGCGAAGCTTGAGATGGAGAAGATCAGTAGTTGGCTCTTGAGCAGGCAAAAAAGGAGTACTTCTATCTTGGAAATCTTCAATAGAGAAGCCTTTGTCAATGTAATCATAGAGCCCTTTGAGGTTGAGATTAAGAAGTTGTTTCTGAGAGAAGAACTTTCGAAGCAATTTCTAGAGCCTTTTCTTGTTCTCGTTCACAATCATATGCACAATTTTGGTTTGGTTGTTGATTGCATTCAACTTTGCAGCGAGGTGTTCTTTTTCTCTTTGATCTTTAGCGATGTTTTGCCACAATAATTGTTGTGTGCGCAGACTGACTTCTAGATGTGATGGAGGTTGATGCGAAAATGTTCGGTCGTACTGAGGGAGACGTGGTCCATCAAGGTGCTTGTGATAGTGATGAGGACTTGACACAGGCAATTTGCCCAAAGAAGTATCTCCCATGATCTTCAAAGTGCCATAAACAGGAGGTATGAAGCTTTTGTGACTTTGCTTCGCCGGATACTCTAGGCGCATGGTGTGATTGACAACCTTCTGGATCCATGGTGCATAAACTTTGAGGCACTTTGGATATTGGGAAGAATCTTTGAGAATGCGCAGAAACATGTCCTCAATATCGAAGATATAGCATTCCAAAGAACATCTCAAATGGATTTATCTGTGTTCATCCCGGCCAGAGGGCAAATGGTGTACGTGAGCATATGATAGAGTGTCTGATTCTTGAATGTTAAATGCTCAGGCATGGGAGGACCAGTGTAATCACGAATCTTATCTTCATCCATAGTGCACCGGAAGGTTTCATCTGAAATAACATCAATATTGTGCACACGAATTTCATTGTTTCCATGCTCAAAGCGAGGGAAATGGAAATGCGAGACAAAATCTGTGGAGGTGCATTTGATGCGTTTGCCTTCGTTCATCCACCCCATGATCCATTTTGAACTCTCAGATTCATCACTAGAGATGTACAATGTGGCATAGAACTGAAGAATAATCTCTCTATTCCAAGGATGTTCGAATGCAGATACATTGTTGAGCCAGAAATCTTCCAGATCTTGTAGCAACTGATTGAAGCAACCAATATTCTTCATTGCTGGGATGTCTGGGTATTCATGAGGAAAGATCTTCTTGGTGTCACAGAGAACCCAAGAGTAATATATAGGTTGTTCTTTTGTTCAGAAGCGAGGCAATTCAGAAGTGCGCGGCCCATTGTACATACCGTCTTGAAAGAATTGAGGATGCATGTCCCGATTGAAAAGTGGGCTTTGGCACTAGCCCCTGCCGAGAATAAAGCCAGTGCTTCATGAGGATATGGGTATTTGAGTTCCTCTTCTACTGGAATCACTTCAGTTAGTATGGCGAGCAGAGACAGATTTGTGTTCGAACGGACTAGCATATGAAATTCTTTGCGTTGTGTTGATTGACAACTTCAGTTGAGATGCAGCATGCTCCTTGCCTTTAGGCACCAAAGCAGAATTCAGCACTGGAGCCTGTTGGCGAGGTTGGGATTGTTCTTCGGGAATCTGTTGTTGCTGAGCAGTCGGAGGAGCCGAAACATTTGGTGTTTCACGAGCGGGAGAAGCTTGAGGTTCAGAGTGAGGGATTTCACCTTCTTTAGAAATAATTAGCTGAGCTAGAATCTCAGCTCTAACAGGGGAGGCCACATGCACTGGTTCAATTGGCCTTGGTGAGGGAGGAGCATCCATTACTTAAGCAATGTGTTGCGAGGAATAGCTGGCTCAGGAGATTTTTCTTTCTGCAGCTGAGCCTCTGGGCTATCCGGTGACTTTTCTGTTTGAGCAGGAGGTGCATTCTTCTTGGTAGTTTTCTTTCAACGCTTCTTTGTTTGCTGAGCAGTTTGAGCAATGTGGCCCTGGACTAGCTCATTATAGCCAGTAACCTCTACTTGATGTTCATCACAGATCTTGCGAACAAGTTCATCCAGATCCATGTGAATACGCAACCTTTTGTTTCGGAGGAGAGTCAGGCCACTGTTGATATCCTTGTAGGAATCTTTGAGTGATGTAATGACAATCTTGGAAGTAGTAGTTTTCACTCGATTATCAAGATCATTCAGTTCGGCAGTCAAATTGTTGATTTCTATAGAATCTTCTCTCATGTCTTGAACAATTGCAATGGCATGTGCAACAACTTCATGAGGAATAGGTAAAGATGCCACTTCACCATCGAATGGATTGTACACAAATTTATCGAGCTGCTCCATGGTGAACACATGATTGTAGTAATGAGGAGCATCAGATTTGCAGTTGGGGCAGTTTGCACTGGAATTTGCTCGAAAGGAGGTTTAGATGCCAATAGCTGAGTCAGCTTGGGGGCAAACTTGGCAGCCTTTTCCTTCAGAGCATCAACTTGAGGAGCAATTTGCTCGACAGTAGGTGCCTCGATTTTCTTCACATCAAGCTTGGGAATTCATTCACCTGGCTTGGCAGAACTGACAGGAGCATCAACAACCAAATCCTTCAAGTTGTTAGCATCCGGATGAGGAGTTGTGTCCACGTGTTGCTTCATAGTAACAGTGGTAGGTGGAGTTTTCCTGAGAATGATCTTCTTTGGTGGTGGTTTGGGAACTACAGATACCTGAAGATCAGGCAACACCGTTGAAGTGGTGATATTCACTTGCTCTCTTAGAGTAGCAACAACTTCTTCTTTTGTGAGTGGATGATCATATTTATCGGACGAATTGCTTTTAGCAGAGTCATTTGCTCGTTCAGCTGATTTCTTCTTTGGAGCACTCTTTCTCTTTGATGCAACATTGGGATCATGTTTTCCTTTAGAATGGGCTTTAACTTTTCGTTCAACCTTTTTCTTTTCGATGTCATCCTTAAGAAGGCGACAATTTTCCTCTTCACGAGCCTTTTCCTTTTCAGCCTTCTTGGCTCACTTGATGACATTCTTCTGGCGTTTAGCAAGCTCATTAGGATATGATTCGGGTGTACGTAGGGAGGAATCATGATCATTTGGTGGTGTTGGCGGCCTCTCCTGAGGATCATTAGGTATGAGGAGACCAATTTCTCGGTAGTCATTCCATGGTGGATGAAACGCAAAGTTCTGAGCAAACCGAGGATGAATCATTTCATAGTTGAACCATTTTTGAACCCAATGGCGTCGAATCCATTGCAGACGCTTATGTCTTTGTTGCTTGGTTTCTCCGGAGCAGTGTTGTAACGACCATGAGAAATGTATTCTACTATGTTTGTGTAAGGTTGTCTGCCACCCTTCTTCTTCTTCTTGTTGGCATTTTGCTCGGAGTGTTTGCGTTTGCTAGTTGTTGGGCCTACCGTCGGGCCATTTGCATTCGGAGCTTCTGACTCATCTGCTCTGCCCAAAATAACATCTTCTCCATCAGCCATGCTCAATGGTCGAGCAAAATCCTCAACTGAATGCATAAACCTATGAATAAGGATAGATGTGAGGGGAAAATGGGGACAATGTTAAGAATGCTCATAGAGAAGGTTTTTGCGAATGAAAATGTTTTGAAGAAGAATTAGGTGCAGTCTTTGAGAAATGTTTCGGATGAAAGAAATGTGTAGAACGAACTAGTAGGTTAGAAGAAAATACTAGTTAACGTGCTAGGCATTCCATTCTTTCGAGACATAACACAAACCCTAGATCTGAAAATATTTAGATGTGAGGGACTACTACAAACCACATCCGCAAGTTACCTAAAGGTAAAGAATTGCAGTAAAAACATGTAATTTCTACTGCGAATGAACTCGAACGCAAAGGAAGGAAGTGCGAGTTCATACTGCACATACCCTAACTTGGTGGTGTGCAGCAACTACGGCGGCGCGGGGAGGAGGATGACCCACGGAGGCAAGGAATGACTCCGGTGACTTCTTTCTGGCAGCAAAGTGGCGAAGATGATCATCGGCGTCGAGCTCAAGGTGGAGCAGAGAGGTAGGGTGTAACATCCCAAATTTTCAATTTGGAATGTTATACATTAGATCATCATTGCATATCATATTTTATTGCATTTTGGCTTGATCCTAGAAATTCTACACAACTCAAGGACCCACGGAGAGAGTTGGGGATTTCGTTATTTTCATATTTGAATTTTCTCAAATTTTAAAAAGAGGATCGTTTGATTTTAATTATTTTCTCTTTGAATACTTATTTTATGAAAACTAAAGAGAGCGGATAAAATGACTTTCCCAAAATAAAGAAATACTGGAGATTTAATATTAAAATCAAATAATAATTTTATTCGGAGTTTTACCGCTATTTTATTTGAATTAGGAAAAATATGCGTTTTTCAAAATTGCATTAGAGGCCCAAATAAATGCTCACTTTGTCCGCTATATTTTTAGAGGACGGAGAAAATTTATTTTAGGATTTTTGGAGTCTGATTAGTATTTCTTTTATTTGTTTTTCTGTGCGCGGAATTATTTTAAAAAAGTCAACCGACCTAGCCGGGCCGTGCCTGACTAGGACTTTGCCCGGCCGGCCTTTTTAAGCGGAGGCCCGAGCCGCCCCCAAACCCTAGCCCCGCCCCAGCCCCGCATCCCACCGCCGCCGCCGGTCGCCGCCTCGTCGCCGCACCTCGCCGACGCCGTCGCCGCCCGTCCCGCCGACGCCGGACACTGTCGCCGCCGCCCGCCGACCCCGCCGACCCTGCCGCCCCGCCGGAGTACGCCGCCGCCGCCGCCAGAGTACGCCGCCGCCGCCGTCTCGATCTACGTGGTAGCCGTCGGTTTTAATCTAAAAACCGTTCGGTTTTTAGAACCCGCGGTTATTTTTTTAGATCAGTTTTTTTTCAGGTTTAGTTATTTAGCAAATGCCCGTTCGTACGTTCGTTTTAACGAACGGTCTTCACCCGTTAACCGCAGACAGCGAACGTTCGTTCATTAGCCTGTTCGTCAGTTTTTCTTTTACCAGGGTTTTTCCGCGATTATTTTCGATCGTTCTGCCCTGATTTTCGTTATAGTTTATCTTTTCGCTCGTTTATCGGAATCAGGCGATTCAAGTGCCTACATCTTCGTCTCGAAGCCCTCTTTCTGTTTAAACAACTTGAACAAGGTTTTGGTACTGTAAAATTTGACTTTAGTCTAGATTAGTAAATGGAGCTTGTTTCTTTCGCAGTTTGAGTTTCGTTGCTTCGTTTGATTTGATTCTTTTTGCAAACCGGAGTTCTTAAGTTGAACTTTCTGGTTAGATCTTTTATTTGAGTTTTATCCGTGCTTCTAGTTGACTATTTATTGTATGCTTGTTTGTTTGCGATAGAGTACCCAGAGTTCGAAGCGTGCTATTACGAGTCTCTAGGTTTCACGGATCATCAGCAAGGCAAGTAACACTTTGATCATACCTCCTTACTACTCAGTTTTATTGCATTAGATCAATCCTCAAACAATTGCATGGTTAGGATCTGATTAACATGTGAGTTTTGGGAAGTAGATGAGGGAGTACCTATTTACCTGTTTATCATCAAACCTTTGGGAGTTACTTCTACGTTGCTTATATTGCTATGATATGCTCGTAGACGTGGTTTGGTTCGAGTGATTCATGACAGATGTGAGTATTGTTAAATAATGGTTGAATTAAGGTGGCTACTTAAATACACATCTGGGTGGATTGCTTGAGGCACCCTGGAGTACCCAGTGGTTGTCAGGGCACCTAGAGAATCCAGTGTTGTCCTAGGATATCCCGGAGTACCCGTGTGATCATCCTACGGTCCGCCGCCGAGGCTCAAAGGGATCATAAGATTATTCATGCTAGAAACTTCCGTGTGTAGCCACACGCCAATATGGGCTCTGGCATAGTTGAGTAAGTTGCGTGAAGCTCTTGAAGAGGTAGACTAGCAGATGTAGTGGGTTGGAGGTGGTACTGTCTATCCAGAGTAGAGAGTTAATGCTTTAGAAAGACTGTGTCTCGAATCTCCAACCATGGATGTATTCGAGTCTTGTGGGGAAAAGTGCGCAAACCTCTGCAGAGTGTACAAACTAATCATGGTTAGCCGTGTCCCCGGTTATGGACGTCTTGAGTATCTAGTTCTTGGATTATCATGTTGATCTCATCACTCTAAATATAATTTGATTGGGTTTAATGATGATGCTTAATTGGGATTGAGTTGGAGGAACCTTCTCAATGTTTAACAACCACCATGATAGTTAAATAAAATTTATTCCTTTGTTGTAGGAAAAAATTGGCTTTATGCAAAACTGTAACCGTAGAGCTTTCCACCAGCCAAGTATGCATGTAGTGGTAGCAATTATTCTGTTCATTATTCTCTTGTGTTACATTGCCAACATATTCCATGTGTTGACCCGTTTCGGGCTGCAACGTTCATGTTGTAGACTTTTCAGACGATGAGTAAGGTGGCGTAGGTCGTTGTCTTTCACTCACTGATGCCGTTGGAGTTGATGGACTCGCTTTATCTTCCAATCTTCCGCTGTTATCATTTTTAGATGGCCTTAAGCCATATTTATTGTAATAAGTTCTCTTTTGAGACATTCGATGTAATAAGTGTGTGATTGCTACTCTGTTATAAATCCTCAAGTACTGTGCGTGTCAGCATTACCAATCCAGGGATGACACTGATGCACAGAGATCAGACTGTTTGAGGTCTGCTCGCTACATAGGGCTTCGAAGGAGAGGAGGAGGAATGGATTTTGGGAAGATGGCGAAGCGGTATTTATATGCGAAGGGAAATAACCGCTTCCGGTGAATCATATCGGACGGCCATAGACGAAGGACTTTTATGATTCAACGAGCCATATAAGATTGCAGTTGCTGAATAGCACGTGGCAACCATCATCAAAGATCATGGTCCATATTTGGTCGTTGAAACCCCAAAGTTTGGACGGCTTTCGCTAAAACAGATTAAGTTCGGACCGAAACTTTAACGTGGTCAAGGACACCAGATAAAGTTTCGTTACCAGATGAAATTGAGCATCCGTAACGGAGCATCATAGACTAGAGGGAAAATAGGGTCCTAGGCATTTCACTCAGACAAAGAAACACAAACACCCGAGAGAAAAGCTATGAGTGGAATACATTTCGACTAAACACAAAATCCTTCAAATGGAAGGAAACTCAACGAGTGTAAATTGTGGTGGTGTGACCCACCATATAAGAACTGCATGACCCCGAGCATCGCACAATTATCGTGGCACCTGGTTAGTCTAGTTCTTCATTAATGTATTCATTCTCAGAAAGAAAATTTCACTTTGTCGAAATTCTCAAACTCTTTGAGTGTTATGCACCCATTCCTTTTAAGATGTGGAAGTGTTGGCACGGGTGCCGAGTCCATCTTACTGCACGTTTGTGGAATCTAGGATATTTAGCTCACACCGTAACACACATAATCTTTTCTCGTCGAGAGGCTTGGTGAAGATGTCAGCAAGATTATCTTCAGTATTAACGTGATCAATAACAATATCTCCTCAAGCAACATGATTATGAATGGAATGATGTCTGTTGGCAATATGCTTGGTGCAAGAGTGCTACATTGGATTGTGTGCAATTTTGATCTCATTCTCATTGTCGCAAAACAGAGGATTTTTTTGACCTTGATGCCATAATCCTTCAGAGTCTGCTTCATTGACAATAACTGAGTGCAACAAGCGCCAGCAGCAGTATATTCGACCTCAGCCGTAGAGAGAGATACACAATTCTGCTTCCTTGATGACCAACATACCAAAGATATATCAAAGAAATGGCATGTGCCCAAAGTAGATTTCCTATCAACCAAGTCACTTGTGTAATCTTAGTCTGAATAGCCAACGAGATGAAACTATGCTCCCTTAGGATACCATAAACCTAAGGTGGGGGTGTGAGCCAAATATCTTAGAATACACTTGACCGCTTGGTGATGCGATTCTTTCGGTGTAGCTTGATAGTGGGCACACATACAAACACTCAACATAATATCTAGTGTGAATGCACATAGGTAGAGCAAAGAACCAATCATCGAACGATAAGCCTTCTGATCATAATCCTTACCGTACACATCCGCGTTGAGCTTACCATTCATGGGCATTGGAGTTTATAACCCTTAAGTTTGCAATCTTGCATTTTAAACTTCTTCAGATAGTCTCTCAGATGTTTCTCCTGAGATATGAAAATTCCATTGTCCTATTGACGTATTTGTAGTCTAAGAAAGAACGTAAGTTCACCCATCATAGACATTTGATATTTCTCGGACATCATTTTCTCAAACTCCAAGCTGCAAGCATTGTTAGTACAACCGAAGATAATATCATCCACATAAATTTGACACACGAATAGATCGACATTAACAACACGAGTGAAAAGAGTGGAATCAGTGGATCTTGGCTTGAACCAATTGTCGAGCAAAAATCTCTTCAAGGTGTCATACCAAGCTCGAGGGGCTTGCTTCAGCCCATATAAGGCCTTTTTCAACCTGAAAAATTTGTTAGGAAACTAAGGATGTTCAAAGCCAGGTGGCTGCTTAACATATACTACCTCATCAAGTTCACCATTAAGGAGAGCACTTTTCACATCCATTTGATAAAGTAGGATATCATTGTAGTTGGCATAAGCGAGGAGAGTACAAATTGCTTAAAGGCGAGCAGAAGGAGCATATGTTTCACCTAAATCAATACCTTCTACTTGTGTATACCCTTGAGAGACAAGACGTGCTTTGTTTCTCACAACAATGCCATTTTCATCTTGCTTGTTCCAAAATATCCATTTGGTGCCGATGATATTGTGCTTCTTAGGATTCAGTTTGTCAACCAAATCCCACACATCATTCAATTTGAATTGCACCAACTCTTCTTGCATCGCATTCATCCAATCGAGATCATTCATGGCTTCTTCAGATTTGGTAGGTTCTGCCAGCGAGACAAAGGAGAAACTTCCAAAGTAGTTAGCCAAACGAGTGCGAGAACGAGTTGTGGGTCAATAACCTGGATTCTCGAGATCTTTGAGAATTAATGTAGGGTTAACTCGATTAGCCACACGAGGAAGAGGATTTTCATCTTGATGATCATTTGCATTTTCCTCAGTATCAGCATCAGGATTTGCATTAGCATTCTGGTTGTCATTTGTGTTCGGAGCGACATTTTCTTCGATAGTGGCTTGACGAGTTCTGCTTCGAGTCATGGGGCCGTCATCATCATCGGAAGAGTTAGGAGGATTTCCTTCAACTGACTTGATGCTCTCAATGGCCATCTGCTGAATAGCATCTGAAATGGGTGGTTCATCTATCACATCAGGCCAGTGCTCCTTTAGGGAGCCATTAGATTCATCAAACCGCACATTTACTATTTCCATAACTTTCCCATGGTGAGAGTTATAGACTGATAAGTATGCGAGTTCGAGCATAACCAAGAAGAAAACCTTCATGTGCCTTAGGTGCAAACTTAGAATTATGATTCATGTCACAAATGTTGCAAGGTGCACCAAAACACGTAAATAAGAAACATTTGGTTTCTTACCAGTGATAAGCTCGTATGAAGTTTTCTTAAGGAACATGTGAAGATAAACATGATTCACAACATGACAATAAGTGTTAATAGCATCAGCCCAAAAGCGAATAGGAGTTTTATACTCACTAAGCGTTGTTCGCTGAATAACTCCATTCTGTTGGGGAGTGTATGCGGCAGAGAACTCACGAGTAATACCATTTTCGTCAAGAAAATCCTCGATATGAGTATTTTTGAACTCAGTACCATTGTCGCTTCTGACATACTTAATTCGCACATCATATTCATTCTGGGCCTTCTTTGCGAATCTTTTGAATATGTCTTAGGTGCAGGTTTTGTCTTCGAGAAATAATGCCCAAGTGTAAGAAGAGAAATCGTCAACAATAACTAGACCATAATGACTGCCACCGAAACTTGCATAGTTTTGAGGTCCAAATAAATCCATATGAAGAATTTCCAGAGCTCTTGTCGTGGTCATGACAGTCTTTGAAGAATGATGCTTCTTGGCCAATTTACCAGCCTCACATGCTACACAAAGGCGATACTTGTTGAATTTTACATCAGGAATGCCACGGAGATGATTTTTCTTCACTAGAGTCTGCAAATTTCTCATACCTGCATGACCAAATCTTCGGTGCCACAGCCAACCTTTAGTTGCTTTTGCAAGCAAACAAGTTTGGACTGAGGGACCCTTAGAGAAATCCACAATATATAAATCACCTTTTCTGTTTCCCTCAAAGACAAAGGAATTGTCAGTGGCCATAAAGACAATGCATTTGGATATAGAAAATAGAACTAGCATGCCAAGATCACATAGCTTGCCAACTGACATAATATTGAATCCAAGAGACAGAACAAGTAAAATGTCATCCATAGTCTTGTCTCTGGATATAGCAATTTTACCTAACCCAATTACCTTTCCTTTCTTGTTGTCGCCGAAAGTAATATACTTCAGAGATGAAGTAGTTAAGTTGGGGTCGACAAACAACGACTTGTCTCTAGTCATATGACTAGTGCATGCACTATCCATTATCCATTCGGTACACCCAACGACAAAGTCCTGCAGTAGAATTAGACTTTCTTAACCACCCACATCTTTGTAGGTGTCTTTGAAACAAATGAGCGAGCAGGATATGATTCCTTCGATAACCATAATTGTTACTTGAGGAAGTGCGAGCATGATCAAAAGAATAGGCATTGAAATTCTTTCCAAATGAATGAGTATAGTGGTTGAATGAGGTATGCATGTACTCATCCTATCGAACTTTTTCAAGAAAGTAACAAGCATTTTGTGCCTGCATGGTTAGTAACATGGTAACATGCAATGCTTCGATAGTTTTCCTGGGTACCCATATAATTTTCTTGGGGGGGGGGGAATTCCTGTTGTTTGGTCCAACATAGCGAGCCACAGCCTCACCATATTGGTTTTTAAACAACTTATAGTTGTCCAAAGAATCATCAAGAGAGTATTCAGGGATAGGTGAGTCATATCCCGAAAGCTAAGCTGGATTGAGCATTTTGCTCTTGGCAGGCACCCACACAGTGCAAGGATATTAATTAGGTTCCCAATAGGAGCCATTTTCATTCAGTTTCCTTTCGAAATCGATACCTTCTTTCCTAGGATTTTTGTGAAGAATGGATTTGTTCAGAACATCGCAAAGGGTTTGATGCCCTTTGAGAGATTTAACATTCCTGTTTGAAGAAGATCCTTCAACCTAGCATTCTCATCAGACACATAACCATTTTCCTCGACAGAGGGGTTAGCATTCACAGAAGATTCAACATTTGATTGGGCATTGCGACGTTCAAGGCATTTTAAGCAAGGTGGTATGAACACATCAGATTTCTCCTTGAGTTGTTGGGTGAGAAGAGAAGTTTCTCTGATCAAGTCATCTTGAGCATCTCCCAGTGACTCGGGTTCCTGTTTCCTTTTTAGGTAGTCATAAGTCAATCTCTCGTGGTCGGCTGAGAGAAAATCATGATGAATTGATAGTTCTTCCATTTGTGACTTGAGAGTGGAATACTCTTCGGTCAATGACTGATTTTTCTCCATATCCTCAACCAACAACCCTTCAGATTTCATGAGGGTTTTCTCAAGAGAGTTTTGTTGTATATTAGCAATTTTTATCAATTTAGCATACTCATCCTCATCCGAAGAATATTGATCACAGGAGTGAACCTTGGGATGTTTGGAGGATACCTTTTCTTTTGAAGCTTTAGCCATGAAGCAGTAGGTAGGAGATTCATCGTTACTTGAATGTTTTTCGAAGAAGCTTGATGCAGGGGTGGAGGCACATGCTATACCAGCCATGCCGGAATCATAATCCTTATCAAATTCCTCAACTTCTTCAGAGTCAGATGACTCTTCTTCATCGGAGTCCATCTCCTAGCCAATGTCAGCCTTGGCGTTGCGAGAGGTATTCTTGCGGTTGGAGGACTTGGAAGGGTTCCTTGATGAAGACTTGGAGGCTGAGCTGTCCTTCTTCTTGAAGAATTTCTTTGTTTTCTTCTCATCATCAGAATCGTAGTTCTTGCTCTTGCTTTTGCCTCGATAGTTGCTTGGATGATATCTTCCACTCGCACAGATTGCAGCTTCCCATAGAGGACAGTCAAAAATGAAATGTCCTGGCTTTTTGCACTTGAAGCAGGTGTAATCTCCCATAGGTTTTGATGAAGATTTTGAACCGCCAGAGTTGCTTGATCCTTTTTTCTGGAACTGATTCTTCCTGCGAAGGCGCTAGAATCTTTTTATGATTAGTGAGAGATCTTTGCTGAGTCTTTCTGGGTCATCAGAATCTTGTTCGTCCTTTCCTTCGGAGGAAGAGTCAGCCACAACCTTGAGAGCATGACTTTTGTGATGACCTGAGCCATAGAGATCTCTCTGTTCTTCTTCTTGTTCCTCGTGAGTGTTTAACCTTTCCATGATATCAACAGAGTCGAGATCTTTGAAATCAGGTCGTTCCCTAATCGTCAGAACTAGTGTGTCAAATGAAGTGTCTAGAGAACTGATGAGGACATCTCGGTCATTGAAACAACACCAATCAGGACAAACTCCAAGTTGTGATAAACAAATACATGATCACATGCAACACAATTCTAAGGTGAAACCTACAAATGAGGATTGCATCATTTCTTTGCATGGATATTATCTACTTCCCTTTTACTTATCCTTTGCAGATCAAAGAGAGTCGAGGATGACTCTTCATCAAGGAAGGGAGGATGATGAGCACATGGGTACATCATACACGACATTTCAGAAATGCACAAAATTTAGTTGGAAAGAATTACTAAGCTGAATCAAGCAAACACATGCCCAGGTGAATGCTAACTTAAGTTCATACTATAATCTTCAATACATGGCTGCACCTTCATCTCCATTGTTGTTGGTTGAACTTAGGTATCACATGGAAGAAATCCAACAACCTATGAGATCTTGAAGCAGCCTGTTTGGAGAAAACAAGTTTCAAGTGAAGCTGATGCTGTCACTTTTTACCTCCGATGTTTCGCCGTGCCACACCCATGTGGTCAAGATAAGGGGCCATAGGGGTACATTACGCTAAGCTACATCAAATTATCTTTCCAACGCAAAAAACCTCACATCATTTGGAGTTATGAGTCAAAAGCTCTAGTCATTCTCGTGGAAGGTGTCCAGGTTGTCAAGGCTTCGCGAATTTCCGAGGAGCTCTCCAACAACTCCCAAAGTTGACTGCTTATTTCCCCAAGGAAGCCATGCAAACCTCTTTACTTTTGAAACCATTTTCACACCTAAGCTAAGGGGGGTTGTCCCTGCTATAAGACCGCATCCCCCATCCTCTTAGGGACCTTCTGTAAACCGTTCAGCTACAAGCTTATGCAGCAAGACTGCTAGAGAAATCCGAGAGATTCTTGCTACCTTTGCTCATGTGAGTTCATACGGATTTGAGATAAGGATCCTCTGGTTCCCCCTAATTTGTGCTCTACGGTTCCGGCTGTTTTGTGTGGGTTAGTCCCGGTTTGTGGTTCTGCGATTGTTCGGACAGCGGGATGGAGTTCTTGTAGCTTCGATCAGCCACCCCCAACGTACGGGTTGCATCCAACCTTGGCAGGTATAAAGCTAGTTATCCGGGCTACTTTCTATTAGTTATCCCTCGCAATTCAATCCTACAACATGAAGAACGGGCCACCCTCGGGCATGAACTCGTTCATCGGGTTCTCACTGCTATGTAGGGGATAATCTTCGTCATTTCAACCAAACTCCTCTTAATTCTAGGGACCTGTTAATCTATGTGCACTAGCAAACCAATAAGTCCCATATTGTTTATGTCAACAAGCTCCTAAAGATAAGCAGGAAAATCATTGCACCAACAAAATTGTTGAACACTTAATTCTTCGGGAATTGTGGTTAAGAGTTGATCACAAGATACTGACTTGATTGCATGTTGTTGCGAATCGATGCAAGAACTACTACAACCTAATGACCAACAAATTAGTGAGGTTAAAATATGTGTTGAAAATTTTGTAATAGTTATGACACTTTCTCATCAACATATTACCTCTGAATCTATTGTCATAATTCATTCTAGAGTTTCGTACACTCTAGCTCATTGCATAGAAGTTGCAAGGAGGTTGTTCATAAGGGAACAATAGTTTTTCCATGTAATGAACACAAGGGCCATACTCCTATTGTGAATAGGATTGATGTTGTGAATATTGATGATAGAACTGAACATCCATAACGCTGACTCTAAATGTCTCAAGACTAAAAATACCACATATGTGTGGCACTACATTTAGTCACATTGGAGAAACCCGCATGGATAAATTCCATAGTGATGAATTTTGGAGTCATATGATTATGAATCAACTGTCACTTGAAACTTTCATCCAAATAGTGAAGTAAACTAAATACGGTTCACAGGCCATAAAGAACGAGCAACAAAATAAATTCGAAATATGCATATTGATGTATGTAGTCCAATAACTGTTCTTGCAAGCAGTGGATTTATCTGTCTTCAAGGATGACTAAAGTAGATATTTATATTTACTAATTGAGACATAAATCTGGATCTTTTCAATTTTCCATGTTTTTAGAATGAAGTAGAAATTATTGTAACAAGAAAATTATGTTTCTACAATTGGATTGCATAAAAGAATGTTTGAGTTAGAAATTTAGCGAATGTCTGATAAGTTGTGAAACAATTTTATAGCTTGCACCTCCTAGAAACACTACTAAGGGGTTGTTTGGATAGCACGTTTGTAGAGAATCGATTTCCCTTAAACCTGATTTCTGGTGTAACTAATCTAACACGCTGTTTGGATTAGCTAACAAAATCCCCGATATAAAAAACCGAGTTTTCTGTAAGCTCAAAAACCGAGTTTATAGAGGAACGACTAGTAGTCGTTTTTCTACAAACTGGTTATCTATATACAGTATCCCAACATCGTACGTTACCTTGACAAGGCAAGCCGCATGCATCACATGATTCGGCTACGATCGTCGACGCCTCCAGTGTCATGTTCTTCGCCTACCTTTATGTGTGCACATCCTTGACGGTGGTCGCAGAAATTCAGCAGCATCGGCAATGACAACATCGTTGTCGAGCTCGACAACATCATGCTCTTAGTCTACTTTATGAAAATCCTCCAAAAATCCTCCAAACAAGGCATTTTGTAGACTAACCTTAACAGAAAAAACTAACCAAAACACGTTTTCCTAAAAATCCTCCAAAAACCAGTTTGCTAAAATCCCGTGTTTAACTCTTTGTATCCAAACAACCACTAAGAGTAGTGTATTTTGAGAAGATGTAATTAAGCTATGTATGACATGGTGCGATCAAAGATGGCATTAATTATTTCACCAATATACTTTTTAATGATGTGCCTAGAGCTATGGCATTTACACTAAAAGAGTGCCATCAAATTTACTGAAATAAGTGCTATTTTGCAGGTTATCCCAAATGATTGGGTATTCCTCTATCACTACGGCAGGCAAAGTGTTTTGCTGGAGAGTGCGGTAACTATGAATAAAATGTTTTTCACAAAATAGTGAGTGGGAGGACATTGCAACTCGATAAGATTACATAATCTTTGTAATCAGGTCAAAGAAAAGAAACGCTAGAATTTGACTGATACGGAAGCCTCTACATAAGATGTAGTAATTTCAGTCGAACTTGCTGCTGAACAATATAGGTTGGGCAAATTCATGCACACATGTGTGGTGTGCAGACGAAATATTGTTGTAACAAACTGTGAACCTACAAATACACATAGAAGCATTGATGGGCCCCGACTTCGCAATTGGCTATACGTCAAAATAATACGAGATAGTATCCATACACAGAATCCAAGTTGAGAACTTGATAAACCCTCTGAAGGACTTAAAGTCTAATTGTAACATCCCGAATTTTCAATTTGGAATGTTATACATAGGTCATGGTTGCATATCATATTTTAATGCATTTTGGTTGATCCTAGAAATTCTAAGCAACTGAAGGACCCACGGAGAGAGTTGGGAATTTTGTTATTTTCATATTTGAGTATTCTCAAATTTTGAAAAGAGGAACCATTTGGTTTTAATCATTTTTCTCTTCAAATATTTCTAATATGAAAATAAAAGAGAGGGGATAAAATGACTTCTCCAAATAGAAGAAATATTGGAGGAAAAATATTAGAATCAAATAAGAATTTTATTTGGACTTTTATTGCTATTTTATTTGAATTAGGAAAAATGCGTTTTTCAAAATCGCATTAGAGGCCCAAATAAATGTTCACTTTGTCTGCAATATTATTAGAGGACCTTGAAAATTTATTTCTAGACTTTTGTACTCCGTTTAGTATTTTTTAAAAAAGTGCACCGACCTAAACGGGCCGTGCCCGACCCGGACACCTCGCCCGGCCGGCCTTTTATAAGGCCGAAGCCGCCCCGCAGGCCAAGCCGCCCCACCCCGAAACCCTAGCTGCCGCCGTCGCCAACCCGTGCTGCCACCGCCACGACGCCGTCGCCGTCCGCCGCTGTCTCCCCGTCGCAACGCCACCGCCGACCTCGCCCGCCGCCCCGCCGCCGGAGCCGCCGACCGCCCCGCCGCCGGAGTCGCCGCCGCCCGCCGCCGCCGATCTCGTCGAGGTAGCCGCCGCCCGCCGCCGCGACCTCGCCGTGGAAGCCGCCGCCTCCGTCCCAGTTTTCCCGGAAAAACCGACGTTTTTTTTAAAAACGCTAGATCTAGTTTTTTTATTAGTTCGGTTCGGTTTTTTTACTGGTTTAGTTATATAGCGGACATTTGTCTGTACATTCCTTTTAACGAATGTAGTTCGTCAGTGGCCGCAGACAGCGAACGTCCGTTCGTTGGCTTGTTCGTCTCGTTTTATTTTTCAGGGGTTTTCCGCGATTATTTTAGGTCGTGATTTCTGCCCTGACCTTCGTTTTAGTTTATCTTTTCGCTCGTTTATCCAAATCATATGAAACAAGTTCCTAGATCTTCGTCTCGAAGCCCTCTTTCTGTTTAACCAACCTGAACAAGATTTTGGTACTGTAAAATTTGACTTTAGTCTAGATTAGTAAACGAATCTTATTTCTTTCATAGTTTGAATTTCGTTGCTCCATTTGATTTGATTCTTTTTGCAAGCCGAGTTCTTCAGTTGAACTTTCTGGTTAGATCTTTTATTTGAGTTTTACCCGTGCTTATAGTTTGAGTGCTTATGTATGTTATTGTTTTTTTGCGATAGAATTCCCGGAGTGCGAAGTGTGCTACTACGAGTCTCTAGGTTTTGCGGATTATCAGCAAGGCAAGTAACACTTTGATCATACCTCTTAATTACCCAGTTTTTATGCATTAGTCTCAACCCTCAAACATTGCATGGTCAGGATTTGAATAACATGTGGGTTTGGGAAGTAGATGATGAGGTAGAACCTATTGCCTTTTTATTATCAAACCTTTGGGAGTTACTTCTACGTTATGCTCAGGATTGCTATGCTATGCTCGTAGACGTGGATTGGGTGAGTGTATCCATGACAGATGTGAGTATTGTTAATTAATGGTTAACTTAAGGTGGCTACTTAAATACACATCTGGGTGGATTGGTTGAGGCACCCTAGAGTACCCAGTGATTGTCAGGGCACCTGGAGAATCCAGTGTTGTCCTAGGATATCCCGAAGTACCCATGTGATCATCCTACAGTTCGCCACGCAGGCTCAAAGGGATCATAAGATTATTCATGCTAGAAATTTCCGTGTGCAGCCACAAGCCATTATGGGCTCTGGCATAGTTGAGTATGTTGTGTGACCTCTTTTAGTGGTAGATTAGCAGATGTAGGGGATGTAGGTGGTACTGTCTACCCAGAGTAAAGAGTTAATGCTTCTAAAAGACTGTGTCTCGGTCATCCGTTTCTCAAACATCATGAAGTGCAAGAAATTCAACGGAGGAGATCGAGTCTTGTGGGGAAAAGTGCAGAAACATCTGCAGAGTGTACACATAATCATGGTTAGCTGTGTCCCCGGTTATGGACATCTTGAGTATCTGGTTCTTGGATTATCATGTTGATCTCATCACTCTAAATCAATTTGATTGGGTTAATTGATGTTGCTTAATTGGGATTGAGTTGGAGGAACCTTCTCAATGTTTAACAACCACCATGATAGTTAAATAAAATTTATTCCTTTGTTGTAGGAAAAAATTGGCTTTATGCAAAATTGTAATCATAGAGCTTTCCACGAGCTATATATGCATGTAGTGATAGCATTTATTCTGTTTATTACTCTATGTGTTACATTGCCATCATATTCCATGTGCTGACCCATTTCGGGCTGCAACATATCATGTTGCAGACTTTTCAGACGATGAGTAAGGTGCCATAGGTCGTTGTCGTTCAGGCTATGCCGTTGTAGTTGATGGGCTCACTTTATCTTCCAAGCCTTCTGCTATTATCTTTTAGATGGACTTAAGCCATATTATTGTAATAAGTTCTCTTCTGAGACATTCGATGTAATAAGTGTGTGACTGAAACTCTGTTATAAATCCTCAAGTACTGTGTGTGTCAGCATTACCAATCCAGGGATGACACTGATGCATAGAGACTAGACTGTTTGAGGTCTGGTGGCTACAAGATGGTATCAGAGCACACGTTGATTGTAGGACACGAGCACTAAGATAAACCCTAGGTCACTCTTCTCTACTCATTTCTGACTCCTCTCCTCTTTTCCACTCTATACGATTGCGGACTCAAGGAACAAGTTTAGACAACTGTATGAAGATACTCCTTTTGGACGACACTTGAAGGAAGTTACTAGGTACCTGAACATCGGAATACCAAGCTTCACTGGGACCTACATCGCCACTTTACCAGAAGAGGAGCGATGGATGATTCGAGTTCAAGTTCCTGGAAGAACGTTCATGCCAGTCACTGAGCCCATAGAGTTTTCCTTTGGTGCACCAACCTGGAGTCTAGGAAAAAGCATGGCAACCCACATCACCATGGGACGCATTGGAGAAGTTTACCACACAGATCTTAAGGATACTATCTACCAGATATGTGGGCGCCGAGATGAGCAATGGGAGATGATCAGCACCAGGAGAGATTGGTCCATTGCAGCTTTCATTGAGGATTTAAATCAGCACATTCGTCGCTAGGAGTACCAGATGTGTGCAGGCATGATAGATCTGAAGAAGGCAATGACCAGGATCATAGAGCTAGAGGAGGAACTCAAGTCTACACGCGATGGATATGAGGAGGAAATGACGATACTGGTGGAGAAGAATGACGATCTGACAAGGAAGCTAGGAGTATTCATGGGAGACCCCGCGCCAGGAGGAGATGACGACGATTCCGAGGACATTCGTTCGGAGGACTACATCATCATCGACGACACCGACTCAGACCCCGATGACAACGATGATGACTATGTTGATGAAGCTGGAGCGGATATCATGGAGTCTTCTACCGATTAAAACTTCTAGTCGACCACCATATCAGTAGCAGTATTCCCCCATGTATATAGTATAGTCCGAGCACTTTTGTAACGATAGTTAGACTGATTGTATGCCCTTGTTTGAATTGATTTAAGTGATATGATTGTGTTTATCTCATGTGCATATGGGTATTTTCCCTCTAGACCTTATTCTATTATGTTTTCTCACCTTTTCTAAACCCATCACATGCCTCCGAGACGTGACAATGGATTTACTTTTCCACCGGAGCTCACTCAGTTGATCCAGCAGCAGAATACCCTAATGCAGCTACTAGTTCAGAATTAGAACCAAGGGAACAACAACAACAACAACAACAACAACAACACCACCCGTTGATCACTTAGCCCGTTTCCTAAGGCTGAATCCGCCGGTGTTCTCTAGTAGCACCGAGCCGATTGTTGCAGATGATTGGATCCGCAAGATTGGAAGGGAGCTGAACACTGCAGGATGCACAGATGCAGAGAGAGTGCGTTTTGCCGCACATCAGCTTGATGGACCCGCAGCATCATGGTGGGAGAATTTCACAGCCACTTACCCGATTGACACTGTTACATGGGATCAGTTTCAGCAGGCTTTCCGCACTGCCATGTTTCAGTAGGAGCTATGAACATGAACAAGCGCGAGTTTCACAACTTGCGCCAAGGAGGACGCACAGTGGGGCAGTATATGGATGAGTTTAGTAAGTTAGCACGTTATTCCCCTGATGACGTAGCTACAGATGCCGCTAAGTAGGAGAAGTTTCTGGAAGGACTGAATGATGAGTTGAGCATGCAGTTGATGGTGGCAACCTTCAACAACTACCAGGAGTTGGTAGTCAGAGCTCTCATGATTGAAGGGAAGCAGCAGTAGATAGACAACCGCAAGAGGAAGTATGGACAAGGGAAGTACAATTCAGGAGCTCAGCAGAGACCTCGTTTTACCCCAAACTCGGGAGGACACACTCACCACAACCATGGAGGCCATTATTCCAACGGAGGAAGTTCGCATAAGCATAGTGGCCCTAAGAATGGGAATGGGAATGGAGGAAGCAACGGCCCAAACCGTTCCAACCCAGCAACACCTGTCAAGAAGGATCTAAGTCACATTACTTGTTTCAAGTGCGGGAAGAATGGACATTACGCCACGGAGTGTTCTGAAGCAAAACTAGAAATGGCAATAGACGTTCTGGGAAGAAGCCCAACCCTTTCAACAGGGGACAAGTGAACCACGTTAGCACGGAGGAGGTTGAAGCGCAAACCCGATGCAGGTATAGGTAAGTTTTTGGTTAAGTCATTTACTGCAATCATTCTTTTTGATACTGGTGCATCGCATTCATACATATCAAGGGGATTTGTGGATAAGTATAACTTGCCAACCCAAGCCCTTAGGTCACCCATGTTAGTAACCTTGCCAGGAGCAGAGTATATGGCCAACCTATGGTGCCATCGGTTACCATTAAGGATTGGTAACTACGTGTTTCCCTCAGACCTAATCATATTGGAGTCACAAGGACTGGATGTAATATTAGGCATGGATTGGTTATCAAAGTATGGAGGGAACATTGACTGCGCCAGTAAGTCGATTATGCTCACCACCTCAGAAGGAATAAGGATTAAATATGTATCCCAGCATGTGCCGAAGAGGACTCAAGTGAATTCCTTATCAGGAGTTGTACAGGAGGAAGTACTAGTGGTGAAGGATTTCCCCGACGTATTTCTAGAGGAGTTGCCAGGCATGCCACCGGATAGAGACATTGTGTTTTTGATTGAGCTTTTGCCAGGCACCGAGCCAATATCAAAGAGACCGTATCGGATGCCCGCATAGGATTTGGAGGAAATTAAGAAGCAGATTAAGGAGTTACTGGATAAAGGTTATATTTGCCCAAGTTCGTCACCTTGGGGATCCCAAGTACTTCTAGTGGAGAATAAGGATGGATCATTAAGGATGGTTGTTGATTATCGTGCGTTGAATGAGGTGATGATCAAGAACAAGTACCCACTGCCAATAATCAATGATTTGTTTGACCAGTTGCAAGGAGCTAAAGTATTTTCCAAGATCGATCTGCGATCAGGATACCACCAACTGAAGATTCGAGAGCAGGATATACCTAAGACAGCTTTTACCACAAGGTACGGGCTATAAGAGTATACCATTATGTCATTTGGTCTGACTAACACACCTGCATATTTCATGAACATGATGAACAAGGTGTTTACAGAGTTTTTGGATAAGTTCGTCGTAGTGTTCATTGATGATATATTGGTCTACTCGAAGAGTGAAGAGGAGCATAAGGAGCATTTGCGTTTAGTTCTTGAGAAGCTCAGGGAACTCCAGTTATATGCCAAGTTCAGCAAGTGTGAGTTTTGGTTGAAGGAAGTTGGATTCCTCGGACATGTTATATACAGAGAAGGAATAGCAGGAGACCCCACCAAGGTTGTTTCTGTGACTAAATGGGTAGCACTCACGTCGGTTGGAGTGATCCGGAGTTTTCTTGGACTCGCAGGATATTACAGGAGGTTCATTGAGAATTTCTCCTAGATTGCAAAGCCCATGACAGAGTTATTGAAGAAGGACACCAAGTTCAATTGGACCGAGGAGTGTGAAGCCAGTTTTCAGGAGTTGAAGAAACGTTTGGTTACAACCCCAGTGTTGATTCTTCTAGATCAATGCAATGATTATCAAGTGTATTGCGATGCTTCTCGTCAAGGACTTGGAGTAGTGCTTATGCAGGAGGGAAGAGTTGTTTCATATGCTTCACGACAGCTTAAACCTCATGAGAAAAATTATGCCACACACGATTTGGAGTTAGCAGCCGTAGTGCATGTGTTGAAGACATGGAGACGTTTTCTCATCGAAAACCATTGTTAGGTGTACACGGATCACAAGAGTTTGAAGTATATCTTCACGCAGAAGGAGTTGAACCTCAAGTAGAGGAGATGGTTGGAGCTCATTAAGGATTATGATATGAAGTTGCACTATCATCCCAGAAAGGCTAACGTAGTAGAAGATGCGTTGAGTCGCAAGAGTCATGTCAATACACTCATGACCAGAGGATTACCTAAGGAGTTAGCAGAGGATCTTCGTGAGCTATGATTGGAAATAGTTCCGAGAGGTTTTGTAGCGGCGTTGGAAATTCAGTCTACTTTGATGGATAAGATCAGGGAAGCTCAGAAGACTAACAAAGAGATTTTCGAGATAAAGGAAAGGATGAGCAAAGGAAAGGCTAAAGGATTTCATGAGGATGAGCACAATACCTTATGGTTTGAGGATCATGTATATGTGCCTAATGACCCCGAGATCAGGAAGTTGATTCTATAGGAGGCCCATGATTCGCCGTATTCGATTCCTCGAGGAAACACCAAGATGTATATGGATTTGAAGGAAAGTTTCTGGTGGACCGAATGAAGAAGGATATTGCTGAGTATGTAGCAGTATGTCATGTATGTCAGAGAGTAAAGGAAGAGCATCAAAAGCCAGCAGGTTTGCTATAGCCATTGCTGATACCCAAATGGAAGTGGGAAAAGCTAGGCATGGACTTTATCACGGGATTGCCCAGGACTCGTTCCGGCTATGACTCGATATGGGTTGTAGTCGATCGGTTGACGAAGGTAACTCATTTCATCCCAGTGAAGACCACTTACACCAGTGCTAAGTTGGCAAAGATATATATGACCAGGATCGTATGTCTGCATGGAGTTCCTAGGACCATTGTATCAGATAAGGAACCCAGTTTACCTCAAAGTTCTGGAATCAGTTTGCATGAGACTTTGGGTGCCAGGCTAGAGTTCAGTACAACCTTTCATCCACAAACAGATGGACAGACCGAGAGAGTCAATCAGATTCTGGAGGACATGTTGAGAGCTTGTGCGCTAGATTATGGATCTAGTTGGGACGACAATTTGTCATATGCAGAGTTCTCTTACAACAACAGTTATCAAGCCAGTTTGAAGATGGCCCCTTTCGAAGCCTTGTACGGAAGGAGGTGGAGGACACCGTTGCTATGGGATGAAGTTGGAGACCGCTAGTTGTTTGGACCAGATTTGATTAAGGAGTCTGGAGAGAAGGTTAAGTTGATTCGCGATAGACTCAAGGTAGCCCAGTCCAGGCAGAAGAGCTATGAGGATTCTAAACGCAAAGAGACAGTTTACAAAGTCAGAGATAGAGTATATCTTCGTGTGTCCCCACATCGAGGATTTAAGCGTTTTGGAGTTAAGGGAAAGTTAGCACCATGTTTTGTGGGACCATACAAAGTTTTGGAGCGTATGGGAGAAGTTGCTTATAAGTTGGAATTGCCAGAAGGATTGTCAGGAGTTCACGATGTGTTTCACATTTCCTAGTTGAAGAAGTTCCATGCAGAGATGGCCGATATTCCCCTGAGAGATACAGTGCCATCGGGAGCGATTCAACTCGATAGCGATTTGATTTATCAGGAGAAACCAGTGAAGATTCTCGAGTTTGCCAGCCGAGTCACACACAGTCAGGTTATCAAGTTTTGAAAAGTTCAGTGGAGCCACCACACCGAGGATGAAGCTACCTGGAAACGAGAGGAAGACCTACTGAAGGACCACCCGCACCTATTTTCTAGCCAACCCGAATCTCGAGGGCGAGATTCATCTTAAGGGAGGTAGGTTTGTAACATCCCAAAATTTCAATTTGGAATGTTATACATAGGTCATCATTGCATATCATATTTTAATGCATTTTGGTTGATCCTAGAAATTCTAAGCAACTCAAGGACCCACGGAGAGAGTTGGGAATTTCGTTATTTTCATATTTGAGTATTCTCAAATTTTGAAAAGAGGAATCATTTGGTTTTAATCATTTTTCTCTTTGAATATTTCTAATATGAAACTAAAAGAGAGGGGATAAAATAACTTCTCCAAATAAAAGAAATACAGGAGGAAAAATATTAAAATAAAATAAGAATTTTATTTGAACTTTTATTGCTATTTTATTTGAATTAGGAAAAAATGCGTTTTCAAAATTGCATTAGTGGCCCAAATAAATGTTCACTTTGTCCGTAATATTATTAGAGGACCGCGAAAATTTATTTCAGGATTTTTGGAATCCGTTTAGTATTTCTTTTGTTTCTTTTTCCGCGTCAGATTTATTTAAAAAAAGTGCACCGACCTAAACGGGCCGTGCCCGGTCCGGACACCTCGCCCGGCCGGCCTTTTATAAGGCCGAAGCCGCCCCGCCAGCCCAGCCACCCCGCCCCGAAACCCTAGTCGCCGCCGCCAACCCGCGCCGCCGCTGCCGTCCGCCACCGCCTCCCCGTAGCGCCGCCACCGACCTCGCCCGCCGCCCCGCCGCCGGAGCCGCCCCGGCCGCCGACCGCCCCGCCGCCGGAGCCGCCGACCACCCTGCCACCGGAGTCGCCGCCGCCCACCACCGCCGACCTCACTGAGGTAGCCGCCGCCGCCGTCCCGGTTTTCCTGGAAAAACCGACGGGTTTTTTAAAATCCTAGATCTAGTTTTTTTTATTAGTTCGGTTCGGTTTTTTTCTGGTTTAGTTATATAGAGGACCTTTGTCCGTATGTTCGTTTTAACGAACATTGTTCGTCAGTTAGCCGCAGAGAGCGAATGTTCGTTCGTTAGCTTGTTCGTCTTGTTTTATTTTCCAGGGTTTTTCTGTGATTATTTTCGATCTCGATTTCTGCCCTGATCTTCGTTTTAGTTTATCTTTTCGCTCGTTTATCCAAATCAGAGGAAACAAGCACCTAGATCATCGTCTCGAAGCTCTCTTTATGTTTAACCAACTTGAACAAGATTTTGGTACTATAAAATTTTACTTTAGTCCAGATTAGTAAATGAATCTTGTTTCTTTCGTAGTTTGAGTTTCGTTGCTCCGTTTGATTTGATTCTTTTTGCAAACTGGAGTTCTTCAGTTAAACTTTCTAGTTAGATCTTTTATTTGAGTTTTACCCATGCTTATAGTTTGAGTTCTTATGTATGTTATTTTTTGTTTGTGATAGAATTCCCGGAGTGCGAAGCGTGCTACTACGAGTCTCTAGGTTTTGCGGATCATCAGCAAGGCAAGTAACACTTTGATCATACCTCTTTATTACCTAGTTTTTATGCATTAATATCAATCTCAAACATTGCATGGTTAGGATCTGAATAACATGTGGGTTTGGGAAGTAGATGATGAGGTATAACCTATTGCCTTTTTATTATCAAACCTTTGGGAGTTACTTCTACGTTATGCTCAGGATTGCTATGCTATGCTCGTAGACGTGGATTGGGCGAGTGTGTCCATGAAAGATGTGAGTACTGTTAATTAATGGTTAACTTAAGGTGGCTACTTAAATACATATTTGGGTGGATTGGTTGAGGCACCCTGGAGTACCCAGTGGTTGTCAAGGCACGTGGAGAATCTAGTGTTGTCCCAGGATATCCCGGAGTACCCGTGTGATCATCCTATGGTTCGCCACCCAGGCTCAAAGGGATCATAAGATTATTCATGCTAGGAACTTCCGTGTGCAGCCACAAGCCTTTATGGGCTCTGGCATAGTTGAGTAAGTTGTGTGACCTCTTTCAGTGGTAGACTAGCAGATGTAGGGGATGTAGGTGGTACTGTCTACCCAGAGTAAAGAGTTAATGCTTCTGAAAGACTGTGTCTCGGTCATCTGTTTCTCAAACATAATGAAGTGCGAGAAATTCAACGGAGGAGATCGAGTCTTGTGGGGAAAAGTGCGCAAACCTTTGTAGAGTGTACAAACTAATCATGGTTAGGCGTGTCCCTGGTTATGGACATATTGAGTATCTGGTTCTTGGATTATCATGTTGATCTCATCATTCTAAATCAATTTGATTGGGTTAATTGATGTTGCTTAATTGGGATTGAGTTGGAGGAACCTTCTCAATGTTTAACAACCACCATGATAGTTAAATAAAATTTATTCCTTTGTTGTAGGGAAAAATTGGCTTTATGCAAAACTGAACCATAAAGCTTTTCACCAGCTATATATGCATGTAGTGATAGCACTTATTCTGTTCATTACTCTATGTGTTACATTGCTAGCATATTCCATGTGCTGACCCATTTCGGGCTGCAACATATCATGTTGCAGACTTTTCTAAGTGAAAATGGAAATAACTTCAATTTAACAATATCATTATCCGTATCTTTCTTCTTTTGCATCTCACACAAATCAACAAAGCTTTTTAGATGGGTAGCGGCATCTTCACAAGGAAGGCCGGAGAATTGATCTTTCATAACAAGATTCAGCAAAGCAGTATTGATTTCACAAGACTTAACATCATTAAGAAGAGCAATCGGAGTACTAAGGAAATAATTATTATTGGTATTGGAGAAGTCATACAATTTGGTATTATCTTGCGCCATCGCGACAAGTAATCCAACACGCAAGCAAACAAAAAAGGCAAGAGAAAGAGAGAGGAGATTGGGAAAGAGAGGGCGAATAAAACGTCAAGGGTGAAGTGGGGGAGAGGAAAATGAGAGACAAATGCCAAATAATGTAAATGCGAGGGAGATGAGTTTGTGATGGGTACTTGGTATGTCTTGACTTGAGCGAAGACCTCCCTGGCAACGGCGGCAAAAATCCTTCTTGCTACGTCTTGAGCTTGTGTTGGTTTTCCTTGAAGAGGAAAGGGTGATGCAGCAATAGTAGCGTAAGTATTTCCCTCAGTTTTTGAGAACCAAGGTATCAATCTAGTAGGAGGCTCCTCAATAGTCCCACGCACCTACACAAACAAACAAGAACTCACAACCAACACAATAAAGGGGTTGTCAATCCCTTCAAGGCCACTTGCGAAAGTGAGACCTGATAGAGATAATATGATAAGATAAATCTATTTTTGGTATTTTATAATATAGATTGGAAAATTAAAGATGCAAATAAAAGTAGATTGAAAACTTATATGATAAAAGATAGACCCGGGGGCCATAGGTTTCACTAGTGGCTTCTCTCAAGATAGCATAAGTATTACGGTGGGTGAACAAATTACTGTCGAGCAATTGATAGAAAAGCAAATAATTATGAGATTATCTAGGCATGATCATGTATATAGGCATCACGTCCATGACAAGTAGACCGACTCCTGCCTGCATCTACTACTATTACTCCACACATCGACCGCTATCCAGCATGCATCTAGAGTATTGAGTTCATAAAGAACAGAGTAACGCATTAAGAAAGATGACATGATGTAGAGGGATAAACTCATGCAATATGATATAAACCCCATCTTTTTATCCTTGATGGCAACAATACAATACGTGCCTTGCTGCCCCTGCTGTCACTGGGAAAGGACACCGCATGATTGAACCCAAAGCTAAGCACTTCTCCCATTGCAAGAAAGATCAATCTAGTAGGACAAACCAAACTGATAATTCGAAGAGACTTGCAAAGATAACTTAATCACACATAAAAGAATTCAGAGGAGATTCAAATATTTCTCATAGATAAACTTGATCATAAACCCAGAATTCATTGGATCTCGACAAACACACTGCAAAAAGAGTTACATCGAATAGATCTCCAAGAAGATCAAGGAGAACATGGTATTGAGATTCAAAGAGAGAGAAGAAGCCATCTAGCTAATAACTATGGACCCGAAGGTCTGTGGTAAACTACTCACAACTCATCGGAGAGGCCTTGGAGATGATGTAGAGGCCCTTCATGATCGATTCCCCCTCCGGCGGAGCGCCGACGAAGGCTTCAAGATGGGATCTCGCGGATACAGAAGGTTACGGTGATGGAAATAGTTTTTCGTGGTTGCCTCTAATGTTCTCGGGGTACGTGGGTATATATAGGAGGAAGAAGTAGGTCGGTGGACGCCCGAGGGGCCTACGAGATAGGGGGGGCGCGCCCAGTAGGGGGGCGCGCCCTCCACCCTCATGTCCGCCTCGATTGCTTCATGACTTGCACTCCAAGTCCTCTGGATCACGTTCGTTCCAAAAATCATGCTCCCGAAGGTTTCATTCCATTTGGACTCCGTTTGATATTCCTTTTCTTTGAAATACTAAAATAGGCAAAAAAACAGCAATACGGGCTGGGCCTCCGGTTAGTAGGTTTGTCCCAAAAATGATATAGAAGTGTAAAGTAAAGCCCATAAACATCCAAAACGGTTAATATAATAGCATGAAACAATAAAAAATTATAGATACATTGGAGACGTATCAAGCATCCCCAAGCTTAATTCCTGCTCGTCCTCGAGTAGGTAAATGATAAAAAACAGAATTTTTGATGTCGAATGCTACCTAGCATAAATCTCAAAGTAATTTTCTTTATTGTGGCATGAATGTTCAGATCCAAATGATTCAAAATAGAAGTTCATATTTACATAAGAAATAGTAATACTTCAAGCATACTAATCAAAGCAATCATGTCTTCTCAAAATAACATGGCTAAAGAAATTTCATCCCTACAAAATCATATAGTCTCAAAATAACATGGCTTCATTTTTGTCACACAAAAATGCTCCCATCTTATACACCCCCGATGACAATCCAAGTAATTGTTTCGTACTTAAATAATCTCAAACTTTTTCAACTTTCACGCAATACATGAGCGTGAGCCATGGATATAGCACTATGGGTGGAATAGAATATGATGATGGGGATTGTGTGGAGAAGACAAAAAAGGAGAAAGTCTCACATTGACGAGGATAATAAACGGGCTATGGAGATGCCCATCAATTGATGTCAACATGAGGAGTAGGGATTGCCATGCAACGGATGCACTAGAGCTATAAATGTATGAAAGCTCAACAAAAGAAACTAGTGGGTGTGCATCCAACTTTCTTCCTCACGAAGACCTAGGGCATTTTGAGGAAGCCCATCGTAGGAATATACAAGCCAAGTTCTATAATGAGAAATTCCCACTAGTATATGAAAGTGACAACATATGAGACTCGCTATATGAAGAACATGGTGCTACTTTGAAGCACAAGTGTGGAAAAAAGATAGTAACATTGCCCCCCCTTTTTTTTGGGGACCTTTCCTTTTTTTATTTGGCCTTTCTCTTTTTTTATTTGGCCTTTCTTTTTTTGGCCTTTCTTTTATTTATTTTGGGATAATGCTCTAATAATGATGATCATCAAACTTCTATTTATTTACAACTCATGAATTACAACTCAAAACTAGAACAAGATATAACTCTATATGAATGCCTCCGGCGGTGTACCAGGATGGGCAATGAATCAAGAGTGACATGTATGAAAATTTATGCATGGTGGCTTTGCCACAAATACGATGTCAACTACATGATCATGCAAGGCAATATGACAATGATAATGTGTGTCATGATGATAAACGAAACGGTGGAAAGTTGCATGGCAATATATCTCGGAATGGCTATGGAAATGCCATATTAGGTAGGTATGGTGGCTGTTTTGAGGAAGATATAAGGAGGTTTATGTGTGATAGAGCGTATCGTATCACGGGGTTTGGATGAAGGAAATATGCCCTAGAGGCAATAATAAAGTTATTATTTATTTCCTTATTTCATGATAAATGTTTATTATTCATGCTAGAATTGTATTAACCGGAAACATAATACATGTGTGTATACATAGACAAACATAGTGTCACTAGTATGCCTCTACTTGACTAGCTCGTTGAATCAAAGATGGTTAAGTTTCCTAGCCATAGACATGAGTTGTCATTTGATTAATGGTATCACATCATTAGGAGAACGATGTGATTGACTTGACCCATTCCTTTAGCTTAGCACTTGACCGTTTAGTATGTTGCTATTGCTTTCTTCATGACTTATACATGTTCCTATGACTATGAGATTATACAACTCCCGTTTACCAGAGGAACACTTTGTGTGCTACCAAACTTCACAACGTAACTGGGTGCTTATAAAGGAGCTCTATAGGTGTCTCCAAAGGTACTTGTTGAGTTGGCGTATTTCGAGATTAGGATTTGTCACTCTGACTGTCGGAGAGGTATCTCTAGGCCCTCTTAGTAATGCACATCACTATAAGCCTTGCAAGCAATGTGACTAATGAGTTAGTTGCGGGATGATGCATTACATAACGAGTAAAGAGACTTGCCGGTAACGAGATTGAACTAGGTATTGAGATACCGACGATCGAATCTCGGGCAAGTAACATACCGATGACAAAGGGAACACCGTATGTTGTTATGCGGTTTGACCGATAAAGATCTTCGTAGAATATGTGGGAGCCAATATGAGCATCCAGGTTCCGCTATTGGTTATTGACCGGAGACGTGTCTCGGTCATGTCTACATAGTTCTCGAACCAGTAGGGTCCGCACGCTTAAAGTTCGATGACGGTTATATTATGAGTTTATGTGTTTGGATGTACCGAAGGTAGTTCTGAGTCCCGTATGAGATCGGGGACATGACGAGGAGTCTCGAAATGGTCGAGACGTAAAGATCGATATATTGGATGACTATATTCGGACTTCGGGAAAGGTTCTGAGTGATTCGGGTATTTTTCGGAGTACCGGAGAGTTATGGGAATTCGTCGGGGAGTATATGGGCCTTGGAAATAGAGGAGAGAGGCTGTAACGCCCCGGATTCGTTGCGCCAGGTGTCCGCCAGTTATTCGCCGTTGTTGCCATGTCATTTGCTTGCGTGTTGCACTTTGCCATGTCATCATATGCATTTCATATCATGCCATCATGTGCATTTCATTTTGCATACGTATTCGTTTCATGCATCCGAGCCTTTTTCCCGTTGTCCGTTTTCCAATCCGGCACTCCTATGTCATCCGACGTTCCCCTTTTGTCTTCTGTTGTGAGCGGGTATTAAAATTTCTCTGAATGGCCCGAGGTTTGCCAAGCGGCCTTGGTATAGCACCGGTAGACCGCCTGTCAAGTTTCGTGACATTTGGAGGTCGTTTGGTACTCCGACGGTTAACCGGGTAACCGCAAAGCCCTCTTTGAGTTGCAGCCCAACACCCCTTCCAAAGTGGCCCAAAACCCAGCAAACTCCCCTCCATGCTCTCGGTCGTTCGATCACGATCGCGTGGCCGAAAACCGCATCTCATTTGGACTCTCCTAGCTCCCTCTACCTATAAATAGGCCCTCCCCTTCCATTTTCGCGGATGAAACCCTAGCCCCGCTCCCTCTCCGCGCCCGGACATGTCCGCCGCCTCCGGACAAAGCCGCCGCCGCCGTCCAGCCAGTCAGACGCCGCCACCTGTCCCGCCGCCGCCGCGGCCCGGCGAGCCCGCAGCGGGCCCGCCCGGGCCCAGACGCGCCGCCGCCGCCCGGATCCGCGCCCGCGCCGCCCGCGCTCGGCCTCCCGCCGCGCGCCGCCGCCGCCTCGTCGCCGGCGACTGGCCCCGAGCGCCCCGCCGCCGTCTTCGGCGCCGCCCCGCGCTGCCTCCAACACTTCCGCCGGCGCTCGCCGCGTCCCCGCCGCCCGGCGCGTCGCCTCGCGCGCCGCGCTCCCCCACCGGCCGCCTGCGTTGCTCCGCCGGCGCCGCGCCGCCGTGGACGCCGCCCCGCGCCGCCGCGGGCGCCGCCCCGCGCCCCACCGGCTCCCTCGTCCCGGCGTCTCCCGCGTCGGCCGCGCCTCGCCGGAGGCCGCGACCCCGGCCCCGTCATCCGGCGCCCCTCCGGCCGCCGTCCCCGGCCTCCTCCGGCGCCGCCCCGCCCTCCGGCCGCCGTCTCTGGCCGCCTCGTCACCGGATCCGGCGGGTGGGATGAGATCCACCCGCCCGGCCATCCAAACGGCGCCCCGAGCCCCGGATCCCTCCGTCCCGGGTCCTCCCTGTCCACGTTTTCGTGAGGTGATAATCCACTAAGTCCCAGATTTCTGACAAAATCATGCCAGATTCATCATGCTATATCTCTGCATCCGTAGCTTCGTTTTGCGCGTGTAATATGTCGAATTGTTCGTCTCGAAGAGTACTTCATTTCATTCCATTGCATCATTTTTATTTGAGCTCTTCTTGATGCCCGAAATGCTGTTGGAAGAGTGCATGTTGCTGTTAATCTGCTGAAACTGTTATAACTTGCTCATTTATCATTTTTGCCATGATTGATGTGTGCATCCTTTGAGGTTGATGTCTACATGTATGTTGATATATGCCATGCCATCTTTCCAGTGGTGTGAACCATGTATTTTTCTGAGTTGTGTGCTGAGTGTATCAAGCTTGCTAAGTAGGGTAGTTGTTGTTGCTGTTTTCCTGACAGATTCTGTTATATTTTGTTGCTATATTAACATGCTTCTACTAATCATTCTATGCATAATCTGGAGATGCTCTATAAATATGTTTTGATCTACATGTCATGCTCTATCCATTCATGCCCTTAGTTGGAATTATAGCCTGCTGGGATATGTTGTTATCTTGCTCCAAAGTTGCTTGAAAATGTTGCTGTCAGCCAGTTAACATTAAGTTCACTTGTTCCCATGTGTTTTCCTAGTGATCCATGTACCCTATGAACTTGCTCTTGCCATGGTTTGCTTCATAAACATGCCTTCTTACTGTTGGTTGCCTTTCCATGCCATGTATTGCTCTGTGGTGAGTGGTACAAGCTCACCAACATGCCTATTGTTGTTCCTGCCATGTTTGAATCTGTAATATAACTTGCCATGTTTACATGGGTGCCATCATATTTTCTATGCCTTTTTGGCTCATGGTCACTAAGGGAAATTTGATCTATGCTATTAGTAGATTCATGCCATGCCTTTGGTTGCCATGATAGCTTCCTGTAACATGTTGTTTGATAGCTCTAAACATTGCAACCTGATGTTATTTCTGCAAAGTCTGAAACTGTTATTATTTGCCATCTTACCATGTGTTTTGGAGCATGTTCTACTTTTTTCTGGAGATAGCTCAGTGTTCATGTTTTGTTATGATTTACCTGTACTTCATGCCCATGCCTTTTGTTATTATGTTGGGGTGCTGTAGAATATTGTTTTGATGCTTGCAATATGCCTAGTTGCTGTTTTGGACAGATTGTTGTTATGCCTTGTATAGAGTGTCTGTGTTGCACCGATGCCCCGTTTTGAGTGTGCTCTATATGAAACTTGCTTGATTTTGCATGTAGTTTCATATTACCATGTTGTATCCTTGTTTTGGTGTGTTTGCTTGATGTTTGGGTGCATTTTGCATCAATGCCATGCTTAACTTGTTTTGCTCATATCTTCTAGGCCGTAGCTCCGAATCTAATGAACTTTATATGTAACTTGACTAGAATTTCGTGTAGATCATCTTGGTGATCTTTAAATTGCTATTAAACAACTTCAACATAATGTTTATTCAGTTCTGGACCCATTTCGAAATTTGCATATGAGGACTTACCGGAATTGTTATATGTTGTTTCCGGCCTAATTTAAACTTGCCTTGATGTGTTGTTCTTGTTTGCATCATCTCTTGCCATGAGTAGCTTCATGTAGCTTTGCCATGCATCATGCTTGTTGTGCATCATGTCTTGTCTATGTGTGGTGTGTTTACCATGTTGTGTGCTTCTTCTCGATAGTTCCCGTTTCGTTGCGATCGTGAGGATGCGTTCGTCTTCATGTGGTTCGACTTCGTGGCTTCATCTTCTTCATGGGCTCTTTCTTCTTCCTAGCGGGATTTCAGGCAAGATGACCGCTACCCTGGATCTCACTACTATCATTGCTATGCTAGTTGCTTTGTTCTATCGCTTTGCTGCGCTACCCATCATTTGCTCTTCAAGCCTCCCAAATTGCCATGAACCTCTAACCTTTGACACCATTCCTAGCAAACCGTTGTTTGGCTATGTTACCGCTTTGCTCAGCCCCTCTTATAGCGTTCCTAGTTGCAGGTGAAGTTGAAGATTTCTCCATGGTGGACAGGGTTTATGTTGGGATATCACAATATCTCTTATATTATTAATGCATCTATATATTTGGTAAAGGGTGGAAGGTTCGGCCTTATGCCTGGTGTTTTGTTCCACTCTTGCCGCCCTAGTTTCCGTCATACCGGTGTTATGTTCCCGGATTTTGCGTTCCTAACGCGGTCGGGTGATTTATGGGACCCCCCTGACAGTTCGCTTTGAATAAAACTCCTCCAGCAAGGCCCAACATTGGTTTTACCATTTGCCTCACCACCACCTATATTTCCCTTGGGAGTAATTAACCCAAGGGTCATCTTTATTCAGCCCCCCGGGCCAATGCTTGTCTAAGTGTTGGTCCAAACTAGAGCCCTTTGCAGCGCCCCCTCAGGGAAACTTGAGGTCTGGTTTTAGTTGTACGGATTGTTCATCCGGTCGTGGCCTGAGACGAGATACGCGCGGCTACTATCAGGATGTCGGCACGCCAGGAGGTCTTGCTAGTCTTGTTTTACCATTGTCGAAATGTCTTGTAAACCGGGATTCCGAGACTGATCGAGTCTTCCTGGGAGAAGGTCTATTCCTTCGTTGATCGCGAGAGCTTGTCATGGGCTAAGTTGGGACACCCCTGCAGGGTTTAAACTTTCGAGAGCTGTGCCCGCGGTTATGTGGCAGATGGGAATTTGTTAATGTCCGGTTGTAGATAACTTGACACCAGATCCGAATTAAAACGCATCAACCGAGTGTGTAGCCGTGATGGTCTCTTCTCGGCGGAGTCCGGGAAGTGATCACGGTTTCTGTGTTATGTTTGACGTAAGTAGGTGTTCAGGATCACCTCTTGATCATTGCTAGCTTCACGACCGTTCCGCTTGTTTCTCTTCTCGCTCTCATTTGCGTATGTTAGCCACCATATCATGCTTAGTCGCTGCTGCAACCTCACCACTTTACCCCTTCCTTTCCGATTAAGCTTTGCTAGTTTTGATACCCATGGTAATGGGATTGCTGAGTCCTCGTGGCTCACAGATTACTACAACAAAAGTTGCAGGTATAGGTTTATGCGATGATCATGACGCGAGAGCGATGCTTGCTTGCGTTGAGTTCTTCTTCTGCTTCTTCTTCGATCAGGGGATAGGTTCCAGGTCGGCAGCCTGGGCTAGCAGGGTGGATGTCGTTTGAGCTTCTGTTTGTGTTTCATCCGTAGTCGGATGTTGATCTCTTATATATGATGTATTGTTGTATTCGTGTGGCATTGTATGCCTCTTGTATGTATCCCCATCTATTTATGTAATTTTGATGTAATGATATCCACCTTGCAAAAGCGTTTCAATATGCGGGTCTATCCTTGGTGGGACCTTCGAGTTCCTTTTGGATAGGGTCGCATATTGGGCGTGACAAGTTGGTAATCAGAGCCTCGACCGACCCTAGGAGCCCCCTTGATTGATCGTGTAGTTTGGCCGTTGTTGAGTCTAGAAGAAAACTATTTTTGGAGTCTAGTTATATCAGAGAGTAGGAATTCTTTTTACACCTCAGCCCCTTTGTCGCTCTGGTGAGGAATCTTGACGTAGGTGTTTTGAATTACTCCTCTTCCCATTCAAATTTTCTTTAGGTTCACGCAGTTGGTTTTCCGATCGTTGTTCCTCAGCTCTTTTCATCCGGTGCATCCTCTCGTCAAGGCGGTTCGACCCTCTTTGTTTTTGCAAGTTCAATCCTCAGTTGTTTTTTTCCCACCCGCCCTCCCCTTTTTCTCCTTGGAACTGGAGTCCGTAATCGAGTAACCTTCCTACTCGTGTGAAGCCTTTGTTTTCTTTCAACCGGTGTGTTCTCTTCATGTTAGTCGTCGATTTCCCCTTCCAGTTGCCTGTGTTTTTCCTGCCCTCCCACCCTCTTCTTCCCAGAGTTTGAGTCTCTTTAGACCATCAATTTCATTCGTGCGGAGCCTCTTCAGTCTTTCGTCAATTGTTTCAACCGGTGAATTCTCGTCTCGTTCGTCATTCTTCATCCCTTTCTTTTTCCGGTGGTTTCAATTCAAGTATTCGGTGTTGATCATATTCTTTTCCCTCGGCTCGAGTGTTTTTCCTGCTCGTTCGCCTCTCGCCAGTTTATCCTTCTGGAGTGTTCAAGAAATCTCAGGAGATTCGTCTGTGTTCGAATTAATTCGAGGTTGTCATCTCATTCAAATATTTCAATTGTTCCGGTGCATCATCTATCTGTTCAACAATCCTTTTCTACGGTGTTTTCTTCAGTGGGCCATAACCCACAGGTCTTTTCCCAGGATCTTACCTGACTCTTCTAATTCCCTCGGAGTCATTCATAATTCTTTTCAAGTGTGACGTAAGAATGATTTTCATCAGTCACATGCCTTCTCCAAGATCGATCTCAATTTTTTTTCATTGTTGGCTCAACCTCTTCGCTTTTCATTCTCCCGGAGTACCTCAGTAATTTTGGTGGTGTTTCTCGTCGTCATTTGAAGATCGAAGAAGAGTTTTGCTCTAAATCTTGTCCGTTCTCCCGGAGTTCCGTGGTGCTAGCTTCATATTATCCTCTCGGATTATTCCATTTGTCCGATATTCTTTTCTTAACCATCCGGAGTATGTCAGAAGTTGTTTTTTTCCATTTCTTTTCACCGGAGGCCATCGTTCCAGAAGAATTCTTCGTCTTTACAATTCAGCTAACATTATCCAATTATTCCGGTGCTTCTTTCAAGTATTCATAATCAGCTCATGATCTCTTTATTCTTTTGCATCTAAATCCCCTCTAGCATATTTGTCCTTCTAATTCTTCCCGGTGATTCATTCTCTTTCATCAGTCATTTCCGAATTCTTACGGTGGTTCGTTCAAGATTCTTTTTCGTTGATTATCATATTAATCCATTCGTTCTTTCAGTTCTACCGGTGGTTCATGAAGACCTTCTCAAGTTTGCGATATGTCACTTCTCAATCCTTTTCAAGAAGAATAAGTAATATGCAAAATCCATTGCTTGTCATCAATTTAATTTGATGAAGGATAAGCATACAATAGATCTTATTCTTATTTCATCCAAGTGAGTAATCCCTTCCTTTAGAGTTTGTTCTTGATGAATAAATTCTAGTTCCAAGTGTTTTCATCTTTTCTTTTCCGGAGTTCAAATTTCCTCGGCCATCTCGTCAGTACATCCATCGGAATCATCTCAAGGCTCATCTTATTCTTTCATCCTTCATTCCATCTCATCATCCTTTGTCACCGGAGTACTTCATGACGATTCTTCATGATTTAATTCATTCTTCAAGAGTTCATCAAGTACCATTCCATCCTCTCAAGTTCGTTATAATCCTCCCATTTTCAGTCGGGGTGCTACCTAAATCCTTTCAGTCTTATTCGTTTCTTTTCTCGTTCTTACCGGAGTGATTCCAGAGTCTATCTTGTTTTCCATGAGCTTTTGGTTCTCGTCATTCTCGTGGTTCCTCTCTTTTCTCGAGTGCTCTCGATTCTTTGTTTCCTCTCTTTAATTCTTGTTTCACCTCATCCCTTTCTCCTTCCGTCTCAGTCCTAAGATCTCGGGACGAGATCTCTTGTTAGTGGAGGAGTGTTGTAACGCCCCGGATTTGTTACGCTAGGTGTCCGCCAGTTATTCGCCGTTGTTGCCATGTCATTTGCTTGCGTGTTGCACTTTGCCATGTCATCATATGCATTTCATATCATGCCATCATGTGCATTTCATTTTGCATACGTATTCGTTTCATGCATCCGAGCCTTTTCCCCGTTGTCCGTTTTGCAATCCGGCACTCCTATGTCATCCGGCGTTCCCCTTTTGTCTTCTGTTGTGAGCGGGTATTAAACTTTCTCGGAATGGCCCGAGGTTTGCCAAGCGGCCTTGGTATAGCACTGGTAGACCACTTGTCAAGTTTCATGCCATTTGGAGGTCATTTGGTACTCCAACGGTTAACCGGATAACCGCAAAGCCCTCTTTGAGTTGCAGCCCAACACCCCTTCCAAAGTGGCCCAAAACCCACCAAACTCCCCTCCATGCTCTCAGTCGTTCGATCATGATCGCGTGGCCGAAAACCGCACCTCATTTGGACTCTCCTAGCTCCCTCTACCTATAAATAGGCCCTCCCCTTCCATTTTCGCGGATGAAACCCTAGCCCTGCTCCCTCTCCGTGCCCGGACATGTCCGCCGCCTCTGGACAAAGCCGCCGCCGCCGTCCAGCCAGTCAGACGCCGCCACCTGTCCTGCCGCCGTCGCGGCCCGGCGAGCCCGCACCAGGCCCGCCCGGGCCCAGACGCGCCGCCGCTGCCCGGATCTGCGCCCGCGCCGCCCGCGCGGCCTCCCGCCGCGCGCCGCCGCCGCCTCATCGCCGGCGACCGGCCCTGAGCGCCCCGCCGCCGTCTCCGGCGCCGCCCCGGGCCGCCTCCTCCACTTCCGCCGGCGCTCGCCGCGTCCCCGCCGCCCGGCGCGCCGCCTCGCGCGCCGTGCTCCCCCGCCGGCCGCCTGCGTTGCTCCGCCGGCGCCGCGCCGCCGCGGGCGCCGCGCCGCCGCCGGCGCCGCCCCGCGCCCCGCCGGCTCCCTCGTCCCGGCATCTCCCGCGTCGGCCGCGCCTCGCCGGAGGCCGCGACCCCGGCCCCGTCATCCGGCGCCCCTCCAGCCGCCGTCCCCAGCCTCCTCCGGCGTCGCCCCGCCCTCCGGCCGCCGTCTCCGGCCGCCTCGTCACCGGATCCGGCGGGTGGGATGAGATCCACCCGCCCGGCCATCCAAACGGCGCCCCGAGCCCCGGATCCCTCCGTCCCGGGTCCTCCCCGTCCACGTTTTCGCGAGGTGATAATCCACTAAGTCCCAGATTTCTGACAAAATCATGCCATATTCATCATGCTTTATCTCTGCATCGGTAGCTCCGTTTTGCATGTGTTATATGTCAAATTGTTCGTATCAAAGAGTGCTTAATTTCATTCCATTGCATCATTTTCATTTGAGCTCATCTTGATGCCCGAAATGCTGTTGGAAGAGTGCATGTTGCTGTTAATCTGCTGAAACTGTTATAACTTGCTCATTTATCATTTTTGCCATGTTTGATGTGTGCATCCTATGAGGTTGATGTCTACATGTATGTTGATCTATGCCATGCCATCTTTCCAGTGGTGCCAACCATATATTTTTGTGAGTTGTGTGCTGAGTGTATCAAGCTTGCTAAGTAGGGTAGTTGCTGTTGCTGTTTTCCTAACAGATTCTGTTATATTTTGTTGCTATGTTAACATGCTTCTACTAATCATTCTATGCATAATCTGGAGATGCTCTATAAATATATTTTGATCTACATGTCATGCTCTATCCATTCATGCCCTTAGTTGGAATTATAGCCTGCTGGGATATGTTGTTATCTTGCTCCAAAGTTGCTTGAAAATGTTGCTGTCAGCCTGTTAACATTAAGTTCACTTGTTCCCATGTGTTTTCCTAGTGATCCATGTTCCCTATGAACTTGCTCTTGCCATGGTTTGCTTCATAAACATGCCTTCTTACTCTTGGTTGCCTTTCCATGCCATGTATTGCTCTGTGGTGAGTGGTACAAGGTCACCAACATGCCTATTGTTGTTCCTGCCATGTTTGAATCTGTAATATAACTTGCCATGTTTACATGGGTCCCATCATATTTTCTATGCCTTTTTGGCTCATGGTCAGTAAGGGAAATTTGATCTATGCTATTAGTAGATTCATGCCATGCCTTTGGTTGCCATGATAGCTTCCTGTAACATGTTGTTTGATAGCTCTAAACATTGCAACCTGATGTTATTTCTGCAAAGTCTGAAACTGTTATTATTTGCCATCTTACCATGTGTTTTGGAGCATGTTCTACTTGTTTCTGGAGATAGCTCAATGTTCATGTTTTGTTATGCTTTACCTGTACTTCATGCCCATGCCTTTTTTTATTATGTTGGGGTGCTGTAGCATATTGTTTTGATGCTTGCAATATGCCTAGTTGCTGTTTTGGACAGATTGTTGTTATGCCTTGTATAGAGTGTATGTGTTGCACCGATGCCCCGTTTTGAGTGTGCTCTATATGAAACTTGCTTGATTTTGCATGTAGTTTCATATAACCATGTTGCATCCTTGTTTTGGTGTGTTCGCTTGATGTTTGGGTGCATTTTGCATCAATGCCATGCTTAACTTGTTTTGCTCATATCTTCTAGGCCGTAGCTCCGAATCTAATGAACTTTATATGTAACTTGACTAGAATTTCGTGTAGATCATCTTGGTGATCTTTAACTTGCTGTTAAACAACTTCAATATAAGGTTTATTCAGTTCTGGACCCATTTCGAAATTTGAATATGAGGACTTACCGGAATTGTTATATGTTGTTTCCGGCCTCATTTAAACTTGCCTTGATGTGTTGTTCTTGTTTGCATCATCTCTTGCCATGAGTAGCTTCATGTAGCTTCGCCATGCATCATGCTTGTTGTGCATCATGTCTTGTCTATGTGTGGTGTGTTTACCATGTTGTGTGCTTCTTCTCGATAGTTCCCGTTTCGTTGCGATCGTGAGGATGCGTTCGTCTTCGTGTGGTTCGTCTTCGTGGCTTCATCTTCTTCATGGGCTCGTTCTTCTTCCTAGCGGGATTTCAGGCAAGATGACCGCTACCCTGGATCTCACTACTATCATTGCTATGCTAGTTGCTTCGTTCTATCGCTTTGCTGCGCTACCCATCATTTGCTCTTCAAGCCTCCCAAATTGCCATGAACCTCTAACCTTTGACACCATTCCTAGCAAACCGTTGTGTGGCTATGTTACCGCTTTGCTCAGCCCCTCTTATAGCGTTGCTAGTTGCAGGTGAAGTAGAAGATTTCTCCATGGTGGACAGGGTTTATGTTGGGATATCACAATATCTCTTATATTATTAATGCATCTATATATTTGGTAAAGGGTGGAAGGCTCGGCCTTATGCCTGGTGTTTTGTTCCACTCTTGCCGCCCTAGTTTCCGTCATACCGGTGTTATGTTCCCGGATTTTGCGTTCCTAACGTGGTCGGGTGATTTATGGGACCCCCTGACAGTTCGCTTTGAATAAAACTCCTCCAGCAAGGCCCAACATTGGTTTTACCATTTGCCTCACCACCACCTATATTTCCCTTGGGAGTAATTAACCCAAGGGTCATCTTTATTCAGCCCCCCGGGCCAATGCTTGTCTAAGTGTTGGTCCAAACTAGAGCCCTTTGCAGCGCCCCCTCAGGGAAACTTGAGGTCTGGTTTTAGTTGTACGGATTGTTCATCCGGTCGTGGCCTGAGACGAGATACGCGCGGCTACTATCAGTATGTCGGCATGCCGGGAGGTCTTGCTGGTCTTGTTTTACCATTGTCAAAATGTCTTGTAAACCGGGATTTCGAGACTGATCGGGTCTTCTTGGGAGAAGGTCTATTCCTTCGTTGATCGCGAGAGCTTGTCATGGGCTAAGTTGGGACACCCCTGCAGGGTTTAAACTTTCGAGAGCCGTGCCCGCGGTTATGTGGCAGATGGGAATTTGTTAATGTCCGGTTGTAGATAACTTGACACCAGATCCGAATTAAAACGCATCAACCGAGTGTGTAGCCGTGATGGTCTCTTCTCGGCGGAGTCCGGGAAGTGAACACGGTTTCTGTGTTATGTTTGACGTAAGTAGGTGTTCAGTATCACCTCTTGATCATTGCTAGCTTCACGACCGTTCCGCTTGTTTCTCTTCTCTCTCTCATTTGCGTATGTTAGCCAGCATATCATGCTTAGTCGCTGCTGCAACCTCACCACTTTACCCCTTCCTTTCCCATTAAGCTTTGCTAGTCTTGATACCCATGGTAATGGGATTGCTGAGTCCTCGTGGCTCACAGATTACTACAACAATAGTTGTAGGTACAGGTTTATGCTATGATCATGACGCGAGAGCGATGCTTGCTTGCGTTGAGTTCTTCTTCTGCTTCTTCTTCGATCAGGGGATAGTTTCCAGGTCGGCAGCCTGGGCTAGCAGGGTGGATGTCGTTTGAGCTTCTGTTTGTGTTTCATCCGTAGTCGGATGTTGATCTCTTATATATGATGTATTGTTGTATTCGTGTGGCATTGTATGCCTCTTGTATGTATCCCCATCTATTTATGTAATGTTGATGTAATGATATCCACCTTGCAAAAGCGTTTCAATATGCGGGTCTATCCTTGGTGGGACCTTCGAGTTCCTTTTGGATAGGGTCGCATATTGGGCGTGACAGAGGCCAAAAGGAAGGAGGCGTGCGCCCGCCCCTCTGGTCCGAATTGGACAAGGGGTGCAGCCCCCTTTTCCTTCTCCCTCTCCCCCTCTTTCCTTCTCTCCTACTCCGAAAAGGAAAGGGGAATCCTACTAGGACTTGGGAGTCCTAGTAGGACTCCCCACCCTTGGTGCGCCCTCCTCCTAGGCCGGCCGCCTCCCCCCTTGCTCCTTTATATACGGGGGCAGGGGGCACCTCTAGACACAACAATTGATCTCTTGATCTCTTGGCCGTGTGCGGTGCCCCCTCCACCATATTCCACCTCGGTAATATCGTAGCGGTGCCTAGGCGAAGCCCTGCGACGGTAGCATCATAGACACCGTCATCACGCCGTTGTGCTGATGGAACTCTCCCGCAAAGCTCTGCTGGATCGGAGTTCGTGGGATGTCATCGAGCTGAACGTGTGCTGAACTCGGAGGTGCCGTTGAAAGGGATAGTTATCGACTAGAGGGGGGTGAATAGGCGATTTTTATGAAAGTCTTCAAAACATGGGAGTTTCAAAGACAAACAATATAAACAACACTATTCGAATGCAGCGGAAGATAGACTACACTAGACAAGCCATAGTCAAGTATTCAATGGAGTGAAAGCACGAAGACTAATAGCAGCTAGGTAGTAAAGATCAGGATGGAAGATAGTATGAAGCCAATCAGAACAGATAGTCACACAGTGAAGTCAAATAGATAATGCAAGCAGGCAATGACTTCACAAAGACAGACTATAAGTAAAGGGAAGTAAGATATAGAACCAGTGGCTTTAGAGGGACAGGAATTTGTTCGACCAGTTCCAATTGCTGTGACAACTGTACGTCTGGTTAGGGAGGCTGAGATTCAACTCAGAAGACCACGTCTTCACCTTATTCCCCTTGAGCTAAGGGCACCTAGTCCCCGCCCAATCACTCTGGTAAGTCTTCAATGTAGACTTCCAAACCTTCACAGACTTCGTTCACCGGCAATCCACAATGGCTCTTGGATGCTCAGAACGCGACGCCTAACCGGCTGGAGGATTCACAGTCCTCAAGTGTAACAAGTCTTTAGATCACGCAGACAGAAAGACTTTAGTGATGCCAAACACTCTTTGGGCTCTGGGTGGTTTGGGCTTTGTCCTCGTAAGGATTCTCTCTTGAAAGCTTCGGCGGTGGGTTGCTCTCAAACGACAAAAGCCGTGTACTAACTCTGAGCAGCCACCAATTTATGGTGTAGGGGGTGGGCTATTTATAGCCACTGGGCAACCCGACCGAATTTGTCCGAAATGACCCTGGGTCACTAAGGAACTGACACGTGTCGCAACGGTCAGATTTCAAACACACACGTTAGTTGACTTGGGATACAAGTAAAGCTGACTTATCCGACTCAGGATAAGATTTGCTCTTATTATCTTCTCTCGAAGACATAGGATCTGGTTGAGCATCACTTCAGTCACTCTGACTTTGTTCACTTGGACCCCACTTAACAGTGCGGTGGTTCCTATGACTCAACAAAGTAGAAAAGGAAACAATGAAACAACTAAGTCTTCGCGCTCCATAGTCTTCACTCAATGTCTTCTCGTGTCATAGTCTTCAATGTGAATATCTTCACAGACCACCATTGTCTTCAATGTCTTCACACATTTTTAGGGGTCATCTCCGGTGGGTAAACCGAATCAAAGAGGGACTACTACCTGTGTTATCCTGCAATTCTCACAAACACATTAGTTCCTCAACCAGGTTTGTCGTCAATACTCCAAAACCAACTAGGGGTGGCACTAGATGCACTTACAATCTCCCCCTTTTTGGTGATTGATGAAAAATGGGTTGAAGTTTTCAACGGTGATAAAAGTATGTGAAATTGTAAGGATTAAGATATTGTCTTCATATATGGCAAAAAGGCTCCCCCTGAAGATGTGCATATAAATGTTTTGCGTTGGAATGCAAATGCACATGGCAGGTTGTACTTGTGGAGATCCTCTTCACCATATGAAGACAATACATCATGCATGAACAGATATACAGGAATAATGACATGCATAATGAAAAATGGACGTCTGCAGAATGGCTTCATGCGGGATTTATCATTGCATATGCAGAATTTATCGTCGCATCACACAGAATAGCAGAAAAAGTAGCAGACAACCATCAAGTTTAAGTGTTACAACTCAAAGAACCAAATGTATCAAAAACGAGAGTTGTAAGCACTAGGCAAAAAGTATACAAACCACCCATCAAGACCCACTTGAAGACTATCAACATATGCTTCTCCCCCTTTTGTCAGTAAGGACCAAAAAGGTTTGAAGGCATAGGCTCTACTCGTTCCCATGAGGAGTATGTGAAGCAGCAGGGTCGGCGTTGAGGTTTGGTGGTGCAGAAGAACTTGGTGCAGTGCCAACACACGCTGAGGTTGGAGGTGGCGAGGTAGCATCATCTGCGTGATCCAAGACTCTGGCATTCATAGTTGCTGCGGAGGAGGAGTACTCTGAATCTTCAAGAGATGTGGTTCTACATAAGACAACATTCCTGGGAGGAGTGGAGTCGAACTTGAATCTCTCAGTGAAGCCATCGTCTTGAAGATCAGCTTCAGCACTTAGTAATTTCAGACTCTTCCAGGACCTCCGACAAGTTTCATGGGTGACAAAGGCATTCTTGGTGGCAAGATTGCGAATGCGATTGACATCCACCAAGAGGCTTTGCATTTTACGCTTCATCCAGCAGTGGTGCTTGTCATGTTTTTGATGCAAGGCCACGAGAAGCTCTTGGTCATTGAGCACACGAGATCGCTTCCGAGGCCTTGGAGCAATGGTGCTTTCAGTGGCTTCAGTGCATGCACGGCGATTGTTGCCGGCCAGTGGATAAACAAGAGAAGCAACCTGAACACCTTCTACATGCTGGGAAAAGCTCTGACGATCTGCATTGTGAAGATATAGTGCTTCCTTGGCAGGCTCTGGGTAAATGGCTTCAATGGACATATCGACCTCTGGTAGAAATATGAGATGGTTATGAGCAGAGGGCTGATAGTCAATGGCAGAGTGAAGCTTGATCAGACGCATAATCCAAGGAGCATAGAACTTCAGACCAAAAATGTAAGACCCAGATGCAACAAACTGGCGAATGAAGAAATCCTGAGTATTGAAGCTTTTTCCATTGAGAATATAGAAGACCAGTGTCTTCATTGCACCTTCAAGCTTAGCTGAGGAGGAATGCCCTTTGATGGGCCATAGAGTTCGCCTTATGATGTGATAGATGGTGCGGGGCAGATACTCTAGGTCTTCAACAAGGAATTCCTTGGGATAATCAGCATCCTGGGGCAGTGGCTTCATCATACTTAGCATCTGGGAATCCAACTAGATCAAACTCTGAGCCCTTTGGATACCATAATCCAAGTGTTGGGGTGTAAGCCAAATATCGAAGAATTCGCTTCACAGCTAAGTGATGCGATTCCTTTGGTGCCGCTTGGAACCGGGCACACATGCAAACACTAAGCATTATATCTGGCCTAGATGCACATAAGTAAAGCAAAGAACCAATCATGGAGCGGTATACCTTTTGATCGAACTCTTTACCATTGTCGTCGGGACCCAGATGACTTTTGGTTGGCATTGGCGTCGTGTACCCTTTGTAGTCTTGCATTCCAAACTTCTTCAGGCAATCTTTGAGATATTTTCCTTGAGATATGAAGATGTCGTCGCGTTGTTGACGGATTTGGAGACCCATAAAGAACTTCAGCTCGCCTATCATGGACATTTGATATTGCTCTTGCATCATGTGACCAAATTCATCACTGTATTTCTTGTTGGTGCAGCCGAAGATAATGTCATCCACATAGATTTGGCACACAAATAGTTCACCATCATATGTCTTCGTGAAGAGTGTAGGATCTAGTGAACCAGGTTTGAAGCCTTTGCTCTTCAGGAAGTCTTTGAGCGTGTCATACCAAGCACGAGGGGCTTGTTTGAGGCCATAGAGTGCCTTGTTGAGCTTGTATACCATATCAGGATGTTTTGGATCTTCAAAGCCAGGAGGTTGTGCGACATATACTTCTTCTTCTATCTTTCCATTGAGAAAAGCACTTTTCACATCCATTTGATATAGAAGGATGTTGTGATGATTTGCATAGGCTAGCAGAATGCGAATGGTTTCAAGCCTTGCCACTGGAGCAATTTTTTCATCGAAGTCAATTCCTTCCACTTGAGTGTAACCTTGTGCAACGAGACGAGCCTTGTTTCTGATCACTTGACCATGCTCATCTTGCTTGTTGCGATATATCCATTTGGTGCCAATGATATTGTGCTTCCGAGGATCAGGACGCTTGACCAATTCCCACACATTATTCAGCTCGAACTATTGAAGCTCTTCTTGCATAGCTTGAATCCATTCAGGTTCCTTGAAGGCTTCATCAACTTTCTTGGGTTCAGAGATTGAGACAAATGCAAAATGCCCACAGAAGTTGGTTAGCTATGTTGCTCTTTGAGTTGCTTTCGAACGAGTGAGTGGACCAGGTGCATTCAAGCTGTCAATTATCTTCTCAATCTAAACTTCATTTGCAACATGAGGATGAGCAGGATGAAGACTTTGCTCTTGCTGATCAATGTCATCATTTGGGGGATTGTCTTCAGGCTGAGCATTGTCTTCAGGTTGATTAGGTGCAGAAATGACAAGTTCCTCTTCAGATTGATTCTTAGAGGGTATGATATCTCCAATTCCCATCTGCTTGATAGATTCATTTGGAGGTGCTTCATCTAGCACATTTGGCAGGTGCTCTCTTTGCGAGCCGTTAGTCTCATCGAACCGCACATCCACAGTTTCAACCACTTTATAGTGAAAGAGGTTGAAGACTCTGTAGGAGTGCAAATCCTTTCCATAACCAAGCATAAAACCTTCATGTGCTTTCGGTGCAAATTTTGAAGTGTGATGTGGATCCTTGATCCAGCACCTAGCACCAAATACTCCGAAGTAGCTTACATTTGGCTTCTTACCAGTTAGGAGCTCATAGGATGTTTTCTTCAGAAGCTTGTGAAGATAAACACGGTTGATGATGTGGCAAGCAGTATCAATAGCTTCAGGCCAGAACTTCAGCGGAGTCTTGTACTCATCAAGCATCATTCGGGCCATCTCAATGAGAGTTCTATTCTTGCGCTCGGCGATGCCATTCTGTTGAGGTGTATAAGGAGCAGAGAACTCATGTGTGATACCAAGTGTATCCAGATAGAGGTCGAGGCCAGTGTTCTTGAACTCAGTGCCGTTGTCGCTTCTGATGTGCTTGATCTTGACGCCATAGTTCTTCATGGCATGATTGGCAAAGCGTCTGAAGACATCCTGCACTTCAGTCTTGTAGAGGATTATATGCACCCAAGTATATCTAGAGTAATCATCAAAAATTACGAAGCCATAGAGGCAAGCAGTAGCAGTGAGAGTAGAATAGTGAGTAGGGCCGAATAGATCCATGTGAAGCAGCTCGAAGGGTTGAGATGTAGTCATGATTGTCTTCGAGGGATGCTTGGCCCTAGTCATCTTTCCAGCTTCGAAGGCGCCACACAGATGGTCCTTCTTGAACTTGACGCTTCGATGCCCACGACATGCTTCTTCTTCGCGAGAGTGTGCAAGTTCTCCATGCAAGCATGCCCTAGCCTTTGATGCCAAAGCCAACATTCTGAAGCCTTTGCTAGAAGACATACGGCCATCTGTGGTCCTGCTGAGAAATCTACCATATATAGATCATCTTCCGATACCCTTCAAAGACTAGAGACTTGTCAGATTCCATCAGTACAAGGCATCGATATTTTCCAAATAGCACAATCATGTTTAAGTCACAAAGCATTGAGACAGACATTAAGTTGAAACCAAGGGATTCAACAAGCATCACTTTATCCATGTGCTGATCCCTTGATATTGCAACTCTGCCTAGACCCAATACCTTGCTTTTACCAGTGTCAGCAAATGTGATGTGACTTTTGTCTGATGGACGTAGCGTTGAATCCATTAGAAGACTTCGATCGCCCGTCATGTGATTAGTGCATCCACTGTCCATAATCCATTCTAAAGTACGAGGTGTCATAGCCTACAGTGCAGTTTGGGGGATAGGCTTCACCAAGCGAGTTGTGAAGCATAAACATTTGACGAACAAGTGGAACATGAAAATTCATATCTTGGTTAGGATAGATAGGGTGAGTGTCAAGGAATCTTGGAAAGAAATACATAGTAAGACCATAAGGGCATTTTATCTTGCGCCCTACAAGATGTTTAAGGTCCCTAGCATTAGTTTTGGACGCCTTTGATTTCCGGCTGGAGACCTTTCCCTGCAAAAGAGAGTTAAGTTTTCTTAACCACCCATATTTTCAAGGGTGGCTTAGAAGCAATGAGTCTAAGTGCAGCATCTGAGAACTTCGGCTTTGGGGCCCTAGTAAATAGCCTTGCAGGAGGTGAATAATACTCATTGGAATAAGCAGAAAAATTATTTGTTTTATGAACATAGCGGTTTGAGGAAACACGCTCATATTCATGGGTCTGAGTATGATTTCCCTACAAAACATTGACGTTAGGGTGACTCAGATGAGTCCTAGGTCTGTATGAAGCTTTTGGACCATATGAAGCCTTTGGTATGGTATTTGTCTTCTTCACAAGTGGTGTCATGATGACATTCACTGGAAGATTCTCAAGACAACTTTTGGGAACCCATATCTTCTTCATAGGTGGCCCATTCCTGCAGTTAGTACCAATATACCTGGAAAACACTTCACCATTCCGATTCTTAAACAGTTTATAGTTTGCATCAAAGGATTCATCAATGATAATGGGGTTAGCACAAGTGAAACCAGATAAGGTGGATGGATCAACTGGAGATTCTTTTGCAGCAACCCATGTGGTTTTGGGGTACTGCTCAGGCTTCCAGTACGACCCATCAACATTCATTTTCCTCTCGAACCCAACACCCTCTTTCCTAGGGTTTCGGTTCAGAATATGCTTTTTGAGGACATCACATAATGTCTGATGCCCTTTGAGACTTTTGTACATCCCTGTCTCAAGCAGTGTCTTCAACCTCGCATTCTCATCAGCAATAGTAGTGGTATCCTCAGCAGAGGGGTTAGTTACCACATCAGCAGCTGAAGATATTGAAACAATAGCAGCAGTAGAACATTTAGCAACAGAAGCAACGTTATCACGCTCAATGCATTTTAGGCATGGTGGTTCAAATCCTTCCCGAGCGGGACTGATCTGTTGGGCGCGAAGTGACTCATTTTCCTTTTGAAGATCTTCATGATCCGATCTCAATTTCTCAAGTTCCTACTTCCTTTGAAGATAATCATAGGAAAGCTTTTCATGAGAAGTTGTGAGCGATTCATGTCGGCCTTCAAGTTCCTGGTACTTAATATGAAGATTTTTTATGTCTTCAACTAAGGACTAAGACTTGGTCATTTCTGCGTCCAACAGGTCATCGCTTTTTTCTAACTATTTTTGAGTATGTTCCATGGCTTTCTGTTGTTCAGTTGCAATTTTAGCAAGTGTTTTGTAACTAGGTTTGGATTCACCATCAGAGTCATCTTCACTTGATGTTTGAAAGTAAGCATCGCGTGATTTCACCTTGGCACCACGTGCCATGAAGCAGTAGGTGGGAGGCGAGTCGTCCTTGTCATTATCATCAGCTGCTGGTGATGGAGCCATTGTCTTCGGTGTTGAAGATGGACTTGGCGATGTAGGCTGTAGCCAAAGCCAGACTCGCAACACCAGAGTCCGACTCCTCCTTAGATTCTACCTCCGCCTCCTCGGAAGCTGACTCCTCCTTTGAATCTATTTCCTTGCCAACAAAAGCACGGGCTTTGCCAGACGAGCTCTTCTTGTGTGACGAAGACTTGGAAGAAGACTTTGAGGATTTCTTCTTCTTCTTGTCATCAGGATCATATTCTTTGCTCTTCTTCTTCTTCTTCTTCTCGTTGTCCCACTGTGGACACTCTAAGATGTAGTGACCAGGTTTCTTGCACTTGTGAAAGGTTCTCTTCTTGTGATCATAGGCAGAAGGTTCATCATTCCTTGAGCTGGATCGTGAAGACTTTCTGAAGCCTTTCTTCTTGGTGAATTTCTGGAACTTCTTCACAAGCATAGCAAGCTCATTTCCAATGTCTTCAGGATCACCAGAACTGCAGTAAGATTCTTCTTCAGATGAGGAAGGAGCAGCCTTTGCCTTCAAAGCTAGAGTTCGGCCATAGTTGGGGCCATAGATATCTCGTTTCTCAGATAGCTGGTACTCATGTGTGTTGAGCCTCTCAAGTATGTCAGATGGATCGAGAGTCTTAAAGTCAGGGCGTTCTTGTATCATCAGGGCTAAGGTGTCAAATGAGCTGTCAAGAGATCTTAGTAGTGTCTTCACTATCTCATGCTTCGTGACCTCAGTGGCGCTGAGTACTTGGAGCTCATTTGTGATATCAGTGAGGCGATCAAATGTGAGCTGGACATTCTCGTTGTCGTGTCTCTTGAAGTGGTTGAAGAGGTTGCGAAGAGTACTGATACGTTGATCTCGCTGAGTTGATACACCTTCATTGACCTTGGAGAGCCAGTCCCAGACTAGCTTCGACGTTTCCAGAGCACTCACACGGCCATACTGTCCTTTGGTAAGGTGACCACAGATAATGTTCCTGGCAGTAGAGTCTAGCTGAATGAACTTCTTGACATCAGCAGGGGTGACACCTTCACCAGTCTTGGGAACGCCTTTCTTGACGACATACCATAGATCGACATCAATGGCTTCAAGATGCATGCGCATCCTATCCTTCCAGTAGGGATATTCAGTGCCATCGAAGATGGGGCACGCAGCGGAGACTTTGATTATCCCTGCAGTCGACATAGCTAAACTCTAGGTGGTTAAACCGAATCACACAAAACAAGGGAGTACCTTGCTCTGATACCAATTGAAAGGGCTAGTTATCGACTAGAGGGGGGGGGCGGTGAATAGGCGATTTTTACGGAAGTCTTCAAAACATGGGAGTTTCAAAGACAAACAATATAAACAACACTATTCGAATGCAGCGGAAGGTAGACTACACTAGACAAGCCATAGTCAAGTATTCAATGGAGTGAAAGCACGAAGACTAATAGCAGCTAGGTAGTAAAGATCAGGATGGAAGATAGTATGAAGCCAATCAGAACAGATAGTCACACAGTGAAGTCAAACAGATAATGCAAGCAGGCAATGACTTCACAAAGATAGACTATAAGTAAAGGGAAGTAAGAGACAGAACCAGTGGCTTTAGAGGGACAGGAATTTGTTCGACCAGTTCCAATTGCTGTGACAACTGTACGTCTAGTTAGGGAGGCTGAGATTCAACTCAGAAGACCACGTCTTCACCTTATTCCCCTTGAGCTAAGGGCACCTAGTCCCCGCCCAATCACTCTGGTAAGTCTTCAATGTAGACTTCCAAACCTTCACAGACTTCGTTCACCGGCAATCCACAATGGCTCTTGGATGCCCAGAACGCGACGCCTAACAAGCTGGAGGATTCACAGTCCTCAAGTGTAACAAGTCTTCAGATCACGCAGACAGAAAGACTTTAGTGATGCCAAACACTCTTTGGGCTCTGGGTGGTTTAGGCTTTGTCCTCGTAAGGATTCTCTCTTGAAAGCTTCGGCGGTGGGTTGCTCTCAAACGACAAAAGCCGTGTACTAACTCTGAGCAGCCACCAATTTATGGTGTAGGGGGTGGGATATTTATAGCCACTGGGCAACCCGACCGAATTTGTCCGAAATGACCCTGGGTCACTAAGGAACTGACACGTGTCGCAACGGTCAGATCTCAAACACACACGTTAGTTGACTTGGGATACAAGTAAAGCTGACTTATCCGACTCAGGATAAGATTTGCTCTTATTATCTTCGCTCGAAGACATAGGATCTGGTTGAGCATCACTTCAGTCACTCTGACTTTGTTCACTTGGACCCCACTTAACAGTGCGGTGGTTCCTATGACTCAACAAAGTAGAAAAGGAAACAATGAAACAACTAAGTCTTCGCGCTCCATAGTCTTCACTCAATGTCTTCTCGTGTCATAGTCTTCAATGTGAATATCTTCACAGACCACCATTGTCTTCAATGTCTTCACACATTTTTAGGGGTCATCTCCGGTGGGTAAACCGAATCAAAGAGGGACTACTACCTGTGTTATCCTGCAATTCTCACAAACACATTAGTTCCTCAACCAGGTTTGTCGTCAATACTCCAAAACCAACTAGGGGTGGCACTAGATGCACTTACAATCTCCCCCTTTTTGGTGATTGATGAAAAATGGGTTGAAGTTTTCAACGGTGATAAAAGTATGTGAAATTGTAAGGATTAAGATATTGTCTTCATAGATGGCAAAAAGGCTCCCCCTGAAGATGTGCATATAAATGTTTTGCGTTGGAATGCAAATGCACATGGCAGGTTGTACTTGTGGAGATCCTCTTCACCATATGAAGACAATACATCATGCATGAACAGATATACAGGAATAATGACATGCATAATGAAAAATGGATGTTTGCAGAATGGCTTCATGCGGGATTTATCATTGCATATGCAGAATTTATCGTCGCATCACACAGAATATCAGAAAAAGTAGCAGACAACCATCAAGTTTAAGTGTTACAACTCAAAGAACCAAATGTATCAAAAACGAGAGTTGTAAGCACTAGGCAAAAAGTATACAAACCACCCATCAAGACCCACTTGAAGACTATCAACATATGCTTCTCCCCCTTTTGTCAGTAAGGACCAAAAAGGTTTGAAGGCATAGGCTCTACTCGTTCCCATGAGGAGTATGTGAAGCAGCAGGGTCGGCGTTGAGGTTTGGTGGTGCAGAAGAACTTGGTGCAGTGTCAACACACGCTGAGGTTGGAGGTGGCGAGGTAGCATCATCTGCGTGATCCAAGACTCTGGCATTCATAGTTGCTGCGGAGGAGGAGTACTCTGAATCTTCAAGAGATGTGGTTCTACGTAAGACAACATTCCTGGGAGGAGTGGAGTCGAACTTGAATCTCTCAGTGAAGCCATCATCTTGAAGATCAGCTTCAGCACTTAGTAATTTCAGACTCTTCCAGGACCTCCGACAAGTTTCATGGGTGACAAAGGCATTCTTGGTGGCAAGATTGCGAATGCGATTGACATCCACCAAGAGGCTTTGCATTTTACGCTTCATCCAGTAGTGGTGCTTGTCATGTTTTTGATGCAAGGCCACGAGAAGCTCTCGGTCATTGAGCACACGAGATCGCTTCCGAGGCCTTGGAGCAATGGTGCTTTCAGTGGCTTCAGTGCATGCACGGCGATTGTTGCCGGCCAGTGGATAAACAAGAGAAGCAACCTGAACACCTTCTACATGCTGGGAAAAGCTCTGACGATCTGCATTGTGAAGATATAGTGCTTCCTTGGCAGGCTCTGGGTAAATGGCTTCAATGGACATATCGACCTCTGGTAGAAATATGAGATGGTTATGAGCAGAGGGCTGATAGTCAATGGCAGAGTGAAGCTTGATCAGACGCATAATCCAAGGAGCATAGAACTTCAGACCAAAAATGTAAGACCCAGATGCAACAAACTGGCGAATGAAGAAATCCTTAGTATTGAAGCTTTTTCCATTGAGAATATAGAAGACCAGTGTCTTCATTGCACCTTCAAGCTTAGCTGAGGAGGAATGCCCTTTGATGGGCCATAGAGTTCGCCTTATGATGTGATAGATGGTGCGGGGCAGATACTCTAGGTCTTCAACAAGGAATTCCTTGGGATAATCAGCATCCTGGGGCAGTGGCTTCATCATACTTAGCATCTGGGAATCCAACTAGATCAAACTCTGAGCCCTTTGGATACCATAATCCAAGTGTTGGGGTGTAAGCCAAATATCGAAGAATTCGCTTCACAGCTAAGTGATGCGATTCCTTTGGTGCTGCTTGGAACCGGGCACACATGCAAACACTAAGCATTATATCTGGCCTAGATGCACATAAGTAAAGCAAAGAACCAATCATGGAGCGGTATACCTTTTGATCGAACTCTTTACCATTGTCGTCGGGACCCAGATGACTTTTGGTTGGCATTGGCGTCGTGTACCCTTTGTAGTCTTGCATTCCAAACTTCTTCAGGCAATCTTTGAGATATTTTCCTTGAGATATGAAGATGTCATTGCGTTGTTGACGGATTTGGAGACCCATAAAGAACTTCAGCTCGCCTATCATGGACATTTGATATTGCTCTTGCATCATGTGACCAAATTCATCACTGTATTTCTTGTTGGTGCAGCCGAAGATAATGTCATCCACATAGATTTGGCACACAAATAGTTCACCATCATATGTCTTCATGAAGAGTGTAGGATCTAGTGAACCAGGTTTGAAGCCTTTGCTCTTCAGGAAGTCTTTGAGCGTGTCATACCAAGCACGAGGGGCTTGTTTGAGGCCATAGAGCGCCTTGTTGAGCTTGTATACCATATCAGGATGTTTTGGATCTTCAAAGCCAGGAGGTTGTGCGACATATACTTCTTCTTCTATCTTTCCATTGAGAAAAGCACTTTTCACATCCATTCGATATAGAAGGATGTTGTGATGATTTGCATAGGCTAGCAGAATGCGAATGGTTTCAAGCCTTGTCCGAAATGACCCTGTGTCACTAAGGAACTGACACGTGTCGAAACGGTCAGATTTCAAACACACGCGGCAGTTGACTTGGGATACAAGTAAAGCTGACTTATCCGACTCAGGATAAGATTTGCTCTCATTGTCTTTGCTCGAAGAAATAGGATATGGTTGAGCATCACTTCAGTCACTCTGACTTTGTTCACTTGGACCCCACTTAACAGTGCGGTGGTTCCTATGACTCAACAAAGTAGAAAAGGAAAAAACGAAACAATTAAGTCTTCGCATTCCATAGTCTTCACTCAATGTCTTCTCATGTCATAGTCTTCAATGTGAATATCTTCACAGACCACCATTGTCTTCAATGTCTTCACACATTTTTAGGGGTCATCTCCGGTGGGTAAACCGAATCAAAGAGGAACTACTACCTGTGTTATCCTGCAATTCTCACAAACACATTAGTCCCTCAACAAGGTTTGTCATCAATACTCCAAAACCAACTAGGGGTGGCACTAGATGCACTTACAGCCGTGCGTTCGGTACTTGATCGGTCGGATCGTGAAGACGTATGACTACAGCAACCGCGTTGTGCTAACGCTTCCGCTTTCGGTCTAAAAGGGTACGTGGACACACTCTCCCCTCTCGTTGCTATGCATCACCATGATCTTGCGTGTGCATAGGAATTTTTTAGAAATTACTGCGTGACCCAACATTGGATGCACCGACGAAGTCTGCACCAACTCTCAAGGTGAGAAAGGGCAATGCACGGTACTGATGAGGCTAGTAATGATGGAAGGGTGAGAGTGCGTATAATCCATGGACTCAACATTAGTCAAAAGAACTCATATACTTATTGCAAAAATCTACAAGTCATCAAAAACCAAGCACTACGCGCATGCTCCTAGGGGGATAGATTGGTATGAAAAGACCATCGCTCGTCCTCGACCGCCACTCATAAGGATGCACAATCTAAGAACACCTCATGTTTCAAATTTGTTACACAACTTTAACCATACGTGCATGCTACGGGACTTGCTAACTTCAACACAAGCATTCTTTAAATTCATAATCACCCAACTAGCATGACTCTAATTTCACTACCTCCATATCTCAAAACAATTATCAAGTATCAAATTGATCATAGCATCCAATTCACTTCCTATGATAGTTTTTATTGTACCCAACTTGGATGCCCATCATTCTAGGACCAATTTATAACCATAGCAAATACCATGCTGTTCTAAGAGACTCTCAAAATAATATAAGTGAAGCATGAGAGATTAACAATTTCTACAAAATTAAGCCACCGTCGTGCTCTAAAAGATATAAGTGAAGCACTAGAGAAAAAACTATCTAGCTCAAAAGATATAAGTGAAGCACATAGAGTATTCTAATAAATTCCAATCAAGTGGGTTTCTCCCAAAAGGTGTGTACAGCAAGGATGATTGTGGTAAACTAAAAAGAAAAGACTAATATCATACAAGACGCTCCAAGGAAAACACATATCATGTGGCGAATAAAAATATAGCTCCAAGTAAAGTTACCGATAGACGAAGACGAAAGAGGGGATGCCTTCCAGGGCATCCCCAAGCTTAGGCTTTACTTGAATATCTTGGGGTGCCATGGGCATCCCCAAGCTTCGGCTCTTGCCACTCCTTATTCCATAATCCATCAAATCTTTACCCAAAACTTGAAAACTTCACAACACAAAACTCAACAGGAAATCTCAGAAGCTCCGTTAGTGTAAGAAAGAAAAACCACCACATAAGGTACTGTAATGAACTCATTCTTTATTTATATTGGTGTTAAACCTACTGTATTCCAACTTCTCTATCGTTCATACCCTTACATACTAGCCATAGATGCATCAAAATAAGCAAACAACACATGAAAAACAGAATCTGTCAAAAACAGAACAATCTGTAGCAATCTGTAACTCTCGAATACTTCTTGAACTCTAAAAATCCTACCAAAATAGGAAGTCATGGGAAATTTGTCTATTGATCTACATCAAAAAGAATCAACGCAAAAGCGCGTTTCCGTGAATTACTAAAATTATTTTTGTGCGCGCAAAGTTTCTGTTTTTCATCAGAATCAAATTAACTATCACCATAGGTTATCCTATAGGTTCTACTTGGCACAAACACTAATTAAACATAAAAACACATCTAAACAGAAGTTAGATGCAAGATTTATTACTAAAAAGAAACAAAAACAAAAAACACAAATAAATTTGGGTTGCCTCCCAACTAGCGCTATCGTTTAACTACCCTAGCTAGGCATAAAAGCGAGGATAGATCTAAGTAGTGCCATCTTTGACACTCAATTCAGAAGTAGCTCACATGATAGATTCATAAGGTAATTTAACTTTATTTCTTGGAAAGTGCTCCATGCCTTTCCTTAACGGAAATTGGAATGTAATATTCCCTTTCTTCATATCAATAATTGCACCAATCGTTCTAAGTAAAGGTCTACCAAGAATAATAGGGCAAGAAAGATTGCAATCTATGTCAAGAACGATAAAATCTACGGGCACCAAATTTATATTTGCAACAATGAGAACATCATTGATCCTTCCCATTGGCTTTTTATTGGTGGAATCCGCCAGGTGCAAATTTAAAGAGCAATCATCAAGATCATGGAAACCTAGAATATCACATAAAGTTTTCGGAATCGTGGAAACACTAGCACCCAAATCACACAAAGCATAACACTCATGATATTTAATTTTAATATTTATAGTAGGTTCCCACTCATCATTGAGTTTTCTAGGTATAGAAACTTCCAAATTAAGTTTTTCATCATAAGATTGCATCAAGGCATTAACAGTATGTTTGGTAAAAGCTTTACTTTGACTATAAGCATGAGGAGAATTCAAAACGGATTGCAACAAGGAAATACAACTTTCTAAAGAACAATTATCATAATTAAATTCCTTGAAATCCAAGATAGTGGGTTCAATGCTTTTTAAAGTCTTGACCTCTCCAATCCCACTTTTACCAAATTTAGCATCAAGATCTAAAAACTCTGAATCATTGGGATGCCTTTTAACTAAAGTTGACTCATCTCCAGTCCCATCATTATTAAGATTCATATTGCAAAACAAAGATGTAATAGGGGACACATCAATAACTTTAAGATCTTCATCATTATTTTCATGGAAACTAGAAGAACATGCTTTTACAAAGCAATCTTTCTTAGCACGCAATCTAGCAGTTCTTTCTTTGCACTCATCAATGGAAATTCTCATAGCTTTGAGAGACTCATTGATATCATGCTTAGGAGGAGTAGATCTAAGTTTAAAATAATCAACATGAAGCGAGAGTCTATCAACATTCCTAGCCAAATCATCAACTTTGAGCAATTTTTCTTCAAGCAAGGCATTAAAATTCTTTTGAGAGATCATAAATTCTTTCACACTATTCTCAAAATAAGAGGGCATCTTATTAAAATTACCATAAGAATTTTTGTAGGAATTTCCATAATTATTAGAGGAATTACTAGGGAACGGTCTAGGATTAAAGTTTCCTCTATAAGCATTGTTTCCGAAACTATTCCTACCAACAAAATTCACATCCATAGATTCATTATGATTCTCAATCAAAGTAGACAAAGGCATGTCATTGGACTCAATAGGAGCACTCTTAGTAGCAAACAATTTCATAAGTTCATCCATCTTTCCACTCAAAACATTAATTTCTTCTATAGCATGCACTTTTTTACTAGTAGATCTTACGGTGTGCCATTGAGAATAATTAGCCATAATATTATCAAGGAGTTTTGTAGCTTATCCAAAGGTGATTTCCATAAACGTGCATCCCGCGGCCGAATCTAAAAGATTTCTAGAAGCAAAATTCAACACGGCATAAAAATTTTGTATGATCATCGATAAATTCAAAGCATGAGTAGGGAAATTGCGAATCATCAGTTTCATTCTTTCCCAAGATTGGGCAACATGCTCATGATCAAGTTGTTTAAAATTCATAATATCATTCCTAAGAGTGATGATCTTAGCGGGAGGAAATTACTTAGAGATAAAAGCATCTTTGCACTTGTTCCATGAATCTATACTATTCTTAGGCAAAGATGAAAACCAAACTTTAGCATGATCTCTAAGTGAAAACGGAAATAACTTCAATTTAACAATATCATTATCCATATCTTTCTTCTTTTGCATCTCACACAAATCAACAAAGTTGTTTAGATGGGTAGCGGCATCTTCACTAGGAAGGCCGAAGAATTGATCTTTCATAACAAGATTCAACAAAGCAGTATTGATTTCACAAGACTCAACATCATTAAGAGGAGCAATCGGAGTACTAAGGAAATCATTATTATTGGTATTGGAGAAATCACACAATTTGGTATTATCTTGCGCCATCGTGACAAGTAATCCAACACACAAGAAAACAAAAAAAGGCAAGCAAAAGAGAGAGGATATTGGGAAAGAGAGGGCGAATAAAACGGCAAGGGTGAAGTGGGGGAGAGGAAAACGAGAGGCAAATGACAAATAATGTAAATGCGAGGGAGATGAGTTTCTTATGGGTACTTGGTATGTCTTGACATGAGCGAAGACCTCCCCGGCAACGCGCCAAAAATCCTTCTTGCTACGTCTTGAGCTTGCGTTGGTTTTCCTTGAAGAGGAAAGGGTGATGCAACAATAGTAGCGTAAGTATTTCCCTCAGTTTTTGAGAACCAAGGTATCAATCCAGTAGGAGGCTCCTCAAAAGTCCCACACACCTACACAGACAAACAAGAACTCGCAACCAACGCAATAAAGGGGTTGTCAATCCCTTCAAGGCCACTTGCGAAAGTGAGATCTGATAGATATAATATGATAAGATAAATATATTTTTGGGATTTTATAATATAGATAGGGAAAGTAAAGATGCAAATAAAAGTACATTGAAAACTTATATGATAAAAGATAGACCTAGGGGCCATAGGTTTCACTAGTGGCTTCTCTCAAGATAGCATAAGTATTATGGTGGGTGAACAAATTACTGTCGAGCAATTGATAGAAAAGCGAATAATTATGAGATTATCTAGGCATGATCATGTATATAGGCATCACGTCCGTGACAAGTAGACCGACTCCTGCCTGCATCTACTACTATTACTCCACACATCGACCAATCCAGCATGCATCTAGAGTATTAAGTTCATAAAGAACAGAGTAACACATTAAGAAAGATGGCATGATGTAGAGGGATAAACTCATGCAATATGATATAAACCCCATCTTTTTCTCCTCGATGGCAACAATACAATACGTGCCTTGCTGCCCCTGCCGTCACTGGGAAAGGACACCGCAAGATTGAACCCAAAGCTAAGAACTTCTCCCATTGCAAGAAAGATCAATCTAGTAGGCCAAACCAAACTGATAATTCGAAGAGACTTGCAAAGATAACTTAATCACACATAAAAGAATTCAGAGGAGATTCAAATATTTCTCATAGATAAACTTGATCATAAACCCACAATTCATCGGACCTCGACAAACACATTGTAAAAGAGTTACATCGAATAGATCTCCAAGAAGATCAAGGATAACATGGTATTGAGATTCAAAGAGAGAGAAGAAGCCATCTAGCTAATAACTATGGACCCGAAGGTCTGTGGTAAACTACTCACAACTCATCGGAGAGGCCTTGGAGATGATGTAGAGGCCCTCCGTGATCGATTCCCCCTCCGGCGGAGCACTGGCGAAGGCTCCAAGATGGGATCTCACGGATACAGAAGGTTACGGTGGTGGAAATAGTTTTTCGTGGTTGCCTCTGATGTTCTCGGGGTACGTGGGTATATATAGGAGGAAGAAGTAGGTCGGTGGATGCCCGAGGGGCCCACGAGATAGGGGGGCGCGCCCTCCACCCTCGTGGCCGCCTCGATTGCTTCTTGATTTGCACTCCAAGTCCTCTGGATCACGTTCGTTCCAAAAATCATGCTCCCAAAGGTTTTATTCCGTTTGGACTCCGTTTGATATTCCTTTTCTTCGAAATACTGAAATAGGCAAAAAAACAACAATACGGGCTGGGCCTCCGGTTAGTAGGTTAGTCCCAAAAATGATATAAAAGTGTAAAGTAAAGCCCATAAACATCGAAAATGGGTAATATAATAGAATGGAACAATCAAAAATTATAGATACATTGGAGACATATCAACACTGATGCACAGAGACTAGACTGTTTGAGGTCTAGTCGCTACACTAATGTGTAGTGATGGATCTATAGACTGACGAAATAAAAATGTTTTATAGTGCTTGACTTGCTGTAAATAGTTTATAACAAGATCAAGGAGTTCATTATGACGAGATTGTCTGATCGTAATAATACTTAAACTCGCTTTGGATTAAACTAGCAATGACTAAACATTTCAGTTATGAGATATAACAGATGCATGTCAAAATGATTCACATGAGGTAGATATAGAACCACGGTTGTATATTTGATATGGTCCAAGGTAATTTTCCGTAAAACATATGATCAAATAATTGGAGATCATAGTAAACCACAGTAAGTGTGCAAACTTCAAGAGATCTTTAATGATCTGAAGCAAGCGCAGTGGAGTTGGAATCTTAGTTTTGATGAATTGATCAAATAATATGATTTCATCGATAGAGCAAAGATGCTTGTATCAACCAGAAAGTATGTGGGAGCATGATGATATTTTTAAACACTATGTTGGCAAGACATAGTGTTGATTGGAAATTATATAGATTTCTTGACACATATTAAGACATTATTGAAACTAGTTTTTTAGTTAAGTACTTAGGCAATTAGTCCTTGTATTTGGCGTTATAACCTATGGAGATAGTAGTGTCTAATCAGGGCTTGGCCAAAATACACAGTGACAAAGTACTAAAACAGTTTAGTACGAAAAATGCCAAGAATAGCTTCTTGTCAAAGTCACATGGAAGGAGTTCTTAGCAAGAATCGGTATCTTGAAACGCTGATGAGTGAAATACATGATTTCAATCACACTTGTGTTAATTCCATGGTATGTAAATAACCAGATATGTCCAAGTACTCCAAGTAAGTTGTGAGTAAAGCTAATTGTCAAATTGTTGATCACGGGATAACAGTGAAAATATCACTATGTATTAATGACATGTTTCTCGCATACAGAGAGAATGAAGAACAAAATTTTGATTTAAATTAAATGATTTATGGTGGCACATTAAGTTGAAGTTGGTCCAAGAAAGTTACTGTGGTGAATTCTATAACAGAAATCTAAGTATATTCTCACCTTAGAAGCAACAATATAGGGTGATGAATCAAAGGTTCACTTATGAACTCGGTATGGCTTCTAGATGATTGTACAAATAGAACACTGTTCTCAAATGGTGGTTCTATAGCTCAACCTAAAGAATCAAAGGTCTTACCGGTGATTCATTATATATTAAGTTTGTTTCACAAAAAATATGAATTTGTGTGAAAGCATGACGGATGCATTGAACTGCAAATGATACACACGGATCTGAAGTTGTCAGATTCGATAGGACGAAGTATATACCACAAGCAAATCATGGACTGACACCGGATTGCCATTGGTGTAAAAGTTAAAAGTGCTAACTAGATTATTGAGTCTAGTGCAAGTGGGAGACTATTGGAAATATGTGCTCGAGGCAATAGTATTTGTATTCTAATATTTCCATATTCATAGTTAAAATTTTATATTGTATGTAATAACTGCTATGATCCTAGAATATACAATTCAGTGGAAAACTCATACTCACGTGCAGAATGATAAACGGTAAATAAAAGGTTCCTAGTCTCACCTCTAAGACTACCTCAAGTATTGTTGGTGATCACGTTTCCGGATCTTAGGATATCATTAAGTGTAATGATAGTCCTAAACTAACATTGAGATTATTACATTGGAAGAACGATCATACTGAGTCGAGCTAATCTTTTATGCTATGAATTGAGTTACTATCGTCTGCATTCAATTGTGATAACACTGAGTGTTAACGTGCGATATTGCTCCTTAGACCATGAGAGTATCATGGTCACTTCTTATCGTATGATGGGCTTTGGGGTTGCTCAAACATCACCTGTAACACAATGATCAGAATGACAACTTACAGGTTCATCAGAAAATTTGACAAGTGACCGGATAGCTCGAGAGTGGGATTTGCTCCTCCGACGATGGAGAAATATTCTTAGGGACCTCTCAGTGTGATGGAATCAATCATCATCAGACCAGCACATGTGACTTCGTCACGGGGATGCCAGAACACAATAACGAGAAAGAAGAACAAAACCGATAACGAGGATTTTGGTATAGTGAGCATGGTGATGACTCAGGAGGATACCGATGCATCCCGGGTTCTGTGAAGTATCGCAAAAAAGGGAACATTACATGATAACCAAAGGTTCACTCAAATATCATTCGTGTACTCACAGGGACCAATATGGACACCCGCGGTCCCGCTGTCGGTCATTGAACGAACGGTTTCGTCCATGTCTGTGAGTTACCGAACCTACGGGGTCACAAGCATAAGACAGTCATGATATGCTGAGTGGTAGTAGGACGGGATTCATGACAATATACTCATGGAATTATTTCATGAATATTCATAATAGTTCTGAGAGGATCCAGAAGTATTTCGGGGTCACTGGAAGGGTTTTGGTGAGTATCGGATAATATCGGGTATTACCGACAAATTATATATAGGTAGAAAAAGTTTCATAAGATGTTAAAAATATATAAAATGTTCTAAAGTATTTAGAACATTTTATATTTAATTTAGATATCAACGGTCCTAAAAAGGCCAAGAGGTGGAAGGTAACTTGGGCCAAAAAGGCCCCAAGTGGGAGAGTGCCTCCCTTACCTAAGGAAGGGGGCCGAATTGGAGTGGGGCAGGAGTCCAACTCCTCCTCCCTTTGCCGACCAAAGGGGAGGGACTTTCCCTCCCATTGTGGCTCCCCTCCTCTCCCCTCCAACCTATATATACTAGAGGATTTCCACCATTTGGACACACAAGTTTTGGAGCCTCCTCTAGTTCTAGTTCTAGTTCTAGTTGGTCCTAGTTGACTAATTAGAGCTAGGCTAATCCAATCGTCCTCATAATTAGAAGCCCTATCTAGTTCTAATCTCCTCCCTCTAATTCGCCGGCGATGATTAGCTCTGGATGGAAACGATGCCGGATCGTGAAGGTTGTATGCTTGCAACCAGGTAGAGAGAGGTCGTTCTTTCGGTCTTCGGTTTGAGGGACTATTCATGGGCGATATGAGGGATCATTTTTCGATGGTTCGAGGGACTCCAAGTACGACCTACACCAACACGTTCTTCTTCCGCTGCAACTCGGTGACGGTAACGATCCCAACAAAGTGGTGGACATTTTTTTTGCATTATGGGACAAGAAATTCCCAGCCATTGCTAGGATGAGCCATGTTAGCAAAGAATGGTTTCTCTAACAATACGAGGATATATCCCTTACAGAAACAAAGGGAAAATCATGCAAACACATGACATAAACTTATTGCGTATTGTGTTCATAGACATAGGGCTGTGGTTGGTTCGTGACCTCAACCAGTGATTGATCTTGGGTGATCGTAGGTGCGGAAATTTTGTTTCTACTACAGTTCCCAACACCGGGTGCAAGCAGGGACTGGTGGTCAGTAGTGGCTGTAGTCCTGGTTGTGCTGTATTACAACTGTTTGCGAGGAGTGGGTTGCCGACTACTCCATGAATTAGCTTGTGTGGTCTGTTGATCTGGAGCAAGACCTTAGTTTCCTCTACTTATAAGGTTGCCATGGTGGTGAAGGAGGCAAAGAGGGAAGATGGAGATCCAACTCGGGTTTGAGCTCATCACTGACGAAGAACATGTATGGTTTATGTCTCCCACTGTTGTAGTCGATGCCGGTCGTCGCTGTCGAATACTCTCACCGAATGGTGGTCTTTCTTCTTCCTCCCAGCCAAAAGCTAGATAGGACGCACTACAGCTTCATCCTGGAGTTCATGGTGTGGTGTCATGGAGGGCTCGCCACACCAAATGATGTTGTCCTCGGTGAAGACGTGTCAAGTTTCAGGGAGGAGATGCCACGGATCCCAATTGCCTTTTCCTCAATTTTCTGGGGTCTTCTTTATAATAGTCAGGGAAGAGTTAGTTTTTTCCTTTTTCATTGAGGGTCCTATTCACCGTGTACTACTTCTTTCTAGTCAATGCAACTACTGGGTCCATCTGGACCCTAGTTTTTTCAGGTTTTTTAATCAGAGTAGTAAGGGGTATGATTTAGAAAAAGTCTCTCGGGTAGATGTTGAGGACTAACTATACGTCAGCATTCAATAGTTACTTTTCCCAGGAACCACTAGATCTCAATCCGACGGTCCAAAACAAAACATCATTGTTCATCTTCAACCTCCCTCCTCTCTTCTTCCTCCGGCATACCCCCAACCTCCCCGCCCTAACTGTCGGCCTCCACCACCCACGAGCCCTATCACACACCTCCTCGCCGCCCCGCCCTTCCCTCAACCACCCCGCCCTAACTATCAGCATCCACCACCCGTGGGCCCTACCACATACCGCCTCGTCACCCCTGCCCTCCCCTCGACCTCCCTCCTACTTGTGAGCTGCATTGGGATTTCCCCAAAGAGGAGAGGATGATGCAGTACAATAGAGATAAGTATTTCCCTCAGTTAAGAACCAAGGTTATCAATCCAGTAGGAGAATCACACAAAGCCTCATGAACAACACCCGCACACACAAAATCAAATACTTGCACCCAACGCGAACAAATGGGTTGTCAATCCCCTCGGCGGTTACTTGCAAGGATTAAATCTCGTAGTGGTAGGTAATAAAGTAAATTTCAAAACAAAATAAAAGAAATAAAATTATAGCAAGGGCTTTTTGTTTTTTTATATATGATAAAACTGGACCTGGAGGCCATAGTTTTCACTAGAGGCTTCTATCTTGAGCACATAGCATATGGTGGGTGAAGAAATTACTGTTGGGTAATTGATAGAAATGTGCATAGTATGACAATATTCAAGGCAATGATCATGTATATGGGCATCATGTAAAAGACAAGTAGACCGACTCCTGCCTGCATCTACTATTATTACTCAACCCATCGACCGCTATCCAACATGCATCTAGGGTATTAAGTATAAAACAGAGTAACGCCTTAAGCAAGATGACATGATGTAGACAAAGTGAACCCAAGCAATATGAATAAACCATGTCGTTTCCCCCTTAATGGTGACAATACAAATATGTGTCTTGTCCCCTTCTGTCACTGGGATATAGAGCACCACAAGATTGAACCCATCACAAAGCACCTCTCCCATTGCAAGATAAATCAATCTAGTTGGCCAAACCAAATAGATAAATCAGAGTGAAATAGAAAGGTATAACAATCATGCATAAGAAAGTTCATAAAGACTCATTTAATATTTATGAATAATCTGGTCATAAACCCACAATTCATTAGATCCCAACAAACACACCACAAAAGAAGATTACAACGGATAGAACTCCAAGAACATCGAGGAGAACATTGTATTGAAGATCAAAGAGAGAGAAGAAGCCATTTAGCTACTAGCTATGGACCCGTAGATGTGTGGTGAACTACTCACGCGTTATCAGAGGGAAGCAAGGATGATTTAGAAGCCCTCCATGATCGATTCCCCCTGCGGTACAGTATTGAAAAAGGCCTCCAGATGGGATCATGGAAGAACAGAAACTTGCGCCGGCGGAAAAAGTGTTTTGGGCGGCTCTCTGTTGGTTTCTCGATTTTAGAGAATTTATAGAGGTGGAATTAGGTCAAACGGAGCCACGAGGGGCCGACAAGGCATCAGGGCGCGCCTCCTGCTTCTCGTTTGGTCTCCTCCCGAAGCTTCTAGGGTCTCTTTTGTCCAGAAAAAAATTGTCAATTTTTTTGTAGCGTTTGGACTTTGTTTCGTACTGATTTCCTGGAAAACCAAAAACAAGCAAAAAAACAACAACTGGAACTAGGCACTGGGTTAATAGGTTAGTCCCAAAAAAGATATAAAATACCAAAAAAGTCATGAAAAACATCCAAGATTGATACCATAATAGCATGTAACAATAAAAAATTATAGATAAGTTGGGGGTGTATCAAGCATCCCCAAGCTCAATTCCTGCTCGTCCTCGAGTAGGTAAATGACAAAAACATAATTTTTGGTGTGGAGTGCTACCTAGCATGTTTATCATGTAATATTTCTTTTAGGGGTATGAATATTGAGATCCGAATGATTCAAAAGAATAGTCTATAATTTAACATAAGGACATCAATACTCAGGCATACCAACAAACAATCATGCCTTTCAAATTAAAAATGCTAAGGAATACTATCCCTACAAAATCATATAGCCTTGTCATGCTCCATCTTTTTAACACAAAATATAAATCATGTACAACTCCGGTCTCAGCCAAGCAATTCGTTCATTCTTCTTAACGCGCTTCAACTTTTTCAAGCCCCACACAATACATGAGTGTAAGCCAAGGTCATAGCACTATGGGTGGAATAGAATGCGATGGTAGATATAAACAAGGGGAATACTAAAAAAAGACAGTCTCAAATCGATGCGACTAATCAACGGGCTATGGAGATGCCCATTGTCAGTGTCAAAACCGGCGGATCTCGGGTAGGGGGTCCCGAACTGTGCGCCTAGGCGGATGGTAACAGGAGACAAGGGACACGATGTTTTTACCCAGGTTCAGGCCCTCTCGATGGAGGTAAAACCCTACTCCTGCTTGATTGATATTGATGATATGGGTAGTACAAGAGTGGATCTACCACGAGATCAGAGAGGCTAAACCCTAGAAGCTAGCCTATGGTATGATTGTTGTTCTGTCCTACGGACTAAAACCCTCCGGTTTATATAGGCACCGAAGAGGGTTAGGGTTACACATTGTCGATTACAATGGTAGGAGATATACATATCCGTATCGCCAAGCTTGCCTTCCACGCCAAGGAAAGTCCCATCCGGACACGGGACAAAGTCTTCAATCTTGTATCTTCATAGTCCAGGAGTCCGGCCAAAGGCTATAGTCCGGCCATCCGGATACCCCCTAATCCAGGAGTCCCTCAGTAGCCCCTGAACCAATCTTCAATGACGACGAGTCGGTGCGCATATTGTCTTTGGCATTGCAAGGCGGGTTCCTCCTCCGAATACTTCATAGAAGATTTTGAACACAAGGATAGTGTCCGGCTCTGCAAAATAAGTTCCACATACCACCGTGGAGAGAATAATATTTACACAAATTCAATCTGCTGTCGTATTTCGTGGCGTGACATCACACCACGGCCAAGCCTTTATTCGAATCATTTTTACTGTCCCACCTCAGCGCGTTTAGCAAGGCGGTTTCCTTGGGACGTGTTGTCAAAGCAGAGACCATGTCCCCTTATTCCGGGATTCTCATTAATACGGGCATGGGTAACCCAGTCGTGCCCGTTGGCACGTCTCCTCTATTGAAGGCGAGTCCCGAATGGTCACGGGGAAGGCTCTTGTTATTCAACCTCTTTATAAAGAGACCAAGGCTCCACTCCTTTCTTTCAATCTCAATTGAATCCGCCCCTCGCCTCGAGTTCCAACACCCAAAGCTCCAGATTCAGGCGCTTCGGACCTTCGATGATGTTCGGCTCCGACCTGCAAGGCCGGTGGATGCCTTCCTCCGTTACGGAAGAAGACGTGCTAAAGCTAAGAGACGCCAGGTATCTAACCGGCGAAATTTCGCATAGGTTGCCTGCCCAAGGGCAGTTTATTCCCACTGCCAAGCCTGGTGAAAGCGTGGTGTTCGCGTCTCACTTCCTTCGGGGGCTAGGCCTCCCGACGGACCCCTTTGTGAGGGGGCTCATGTTTTATTATGGATTGGAATTTCACAACTTGGATACGGAGTCCATCCTCCACATCTCATCATTCGTTGTCGTATGCGAAGCCTTCCTCCGCATTACCCCTCACTTCGGATTGTGGCTCAAGACCTTCAAAGTGGAGCCGAAGATGATCAGGGGGCAGCAGGCAGAGTGCGGAGGGGCTGTTATAAGCAGGAATGCTGATGCTCCATGGCCCGACGGCTCTTTCCAAGAGGAGCTCAGCCTATGGCAACAAGAATGGTTTTATATCACAGCTCCCAGGGGCACCAAATGGGTGGCGCCGCCTGCCTTTCACTCGGGTCCTCCACCGCGGCTGGCGTCATGGGTCAATAAAGGACTTGACTGGGGGCCGTCCAAGGACATGCCCTTGTTGCAGGGCCGCATTCAGGACCTCCTAGAGAGAGAGATCACTCTGGTCGTAGCAGCGCAGGTCATGCTGATTCGTCGCATCCTGCCCTACAAATGTCGCCCCCTCCGCCTGTGGGAATTTAACCCGGAGGGACCACGAGCTCTCCAACATTTTATGGGCGCAACGCCCGTGGAGATGTATAAGCATTTCTTCGGATCACAAGCGATGTGTCCGGACTTAACCGAGGACATAGGACTGAGCTGCAATCGCCCGGATACTCAAGTAAGTAGCCTTATACCCGGACATGCTATCCCATATGAGGGAGTCCTGGACTAGGGGGTGTCCGGATAGCCGGACTATCATCATCCGCCGGACTCCAAGACTACGAAGATACAAGATTGAAGACTCCGTCCCGTGTCCGGATGGGACTTTCCTTGGCGTGGAAGGCAAGCTTGGCGATACGGATATGTAGATCTCGTACCATTGTAACCGACTCTGTGTAACCCTAGCCTCCCCCGGTGTCTATATAAACCGGAGGGGTTTAGTCCGTAGGACAACATACATTACAACAATCATACCATAGGCTAGCTTCTAGGGTTTAGCCTCCTTGATCTCGTGGTAGATCTACTCTTGTACTACCCATATCATCAATATTAATCAAGCAGGACGTAGGGTTTTACCTCCATCGAGAGGGCCCGAACCTGGGTAAAACATCGTGTCCCTCGTCTCCTATTACCATCCGCCTAGACGCACAGTTCGGGACCCCCTACCCGAGATCCGCCGGTTTTGACACCGACATTGGTGCTTTCATTGAGAGTTCCTCTGTGTCGTCGCTGATAGGGAGGATGCCTCCACCCGTCTTTAAAGACATTGTTTTCGCCGAAGGGGCCTTGGCCGCCGGTCAAACTATCCGGCTAGGTGGTTTTCTTATGACCGCCTGTCCGGCCGCCACTTCGACAATGACCTCTCAAGTCGTCAGAAGCAATCTTCGCGTCAGCTCGAAAGCTGCCGAACAGTTGGATCCAATAGAGCTCTTGTCTGTTAACGAGCTCTTGGATCGCATCGCCGCCCTGGGAGTCGCTACGGACTACAACCAGATATGGCTTAAAACCGATCTGAGAGAGATTAACTCTCCCCAGGCCACCCACCACATCGCAGTGGTAGTGGAGCAATACGGCAACTCTCCGCCTGTATTGAAAACTATTCATGTCCGGACTCCCGAACCCTCCATGCCGAATTCCCGCGGAGGAACGGACTTCGATCGAGCATTGAACTTAAAACCATGCATCGCTCCGGACTCGCTGGATCGCGTCCAGCAACCCAAGCTTCCAAATTCGGAAACTCCTCGGCCTTCGAGCCCCAAGATGGGCAGGGATCCGGACTTTAGTCCACCCACCCGCCCAGACATATGCGATCTATCTCTAATACGGCAAGAGCCCGCTGAAACAGTACACCACTACTGGGCCAGATTCCTCCTGGTTATGGACAGGATAAAGGACTGCCGAGAGGAAAACGCAATCTCAATCTTCCGCAATAATTGCACGGACAAGGGAATATTAAACGCCATTGATCGTCGCAAAATTACATGCTTCACCGATCTGGCGTCCATAGTATGAAAGTACTGCGCGGTGGAGAGCTTCTGGAAAACTGAAAATCAATTTTGGGATAATCCGGCCCCAAACCCAGTCCGCAGCAAAAGGGTGCCTTACACTCAGGCCCCAGATACAAAAATGAAAAAACAAAAACCCAATAAGGGAAGCGGAACCGTACTAGAGGGATGGCTCAATGGACCCTGTAAGCTGCATAATACAGAGGGAGCAGTCCCAATACATAGCCTTCGAGCATGTTGGATATTACGGCAGGTGGCCAAAAGTGGCGAGGAGCTTCTATCCCCGCAAAACCACTCCAACAATACCGGTACGGTATCAACAGTCTTCGAGACTTTCGCATCAAACAATATGCAAAAGCGAACAATCCGCGGATTCGCCGAAGTCTACCAAGTAGCAACAGCAAATCCATGGAGTGACACAGCTATCACCTTCAACGCCAGCGACGAGCCTAAATTCCGAACAGCCAGAGCGCCAGCCGCACTGGTGCTTAGTCCCATAGTGGACGGCTTTTGACTGGCAAAAGTTCTCATGGACGGTGGCAGTGGATTAAACCTCATTTACGAGGAAACTCTGCGGAAAATGGAAATCGATTGGAGCCGTATTGAGCGAAGCAGCACAACCTTCAGAGGAATAATCCCTAGCCGGGAAGCGCGCTACACCGGGAAAATCACACTCGATGTGGTGTTCAGCTCGCCGGACAATTACAGATCCGAAGAAGTCACGTTCCAAGTGGCCCTGTTCAGCAGCGGATATCACGCTATATTAGGACGAGAGGCATTCACAATTTTTCAAGCAATACCTCATTACGGGAACATGAAGCTCAAAATGCCTGGGCCCAGCGGAGTAATCACTCTCGTTAGGGATCCGGACATAGCACTCCGCGCCGAAAACAAGACAGCCGCACTAGCCCTTGAGGCACTATCCGAAGCCTTAGCGGCAGAAGAACTCACCGCTCTGCGCTCTACGGTGAACAGGGACGATGTGATACTCGATAAAAGATCCAAGTCCACCTCCTTCAAACCAGCAGATGAAATAACAAAATTCTAGGTCCATCCAACAGACCCAACAAAGACGGCCTCCATTGGGGCACAATTGAACCCCGAAGTAGATGCCGCACTGCGCGAATTCCTTCGGGAAAATTGGGACATTTTCGCCTGGCATCCTTCGGATATGCCCGGAATCCCACGCAGATTGGCAGAACACAGCCTAAATATCCTAAAAGGATTCAAGCCAGTCAAACAGGCTCTATGACGATTTTCTGAACCTAAAAGACAGGCAATGGGAGAAGAGCTAGCCAAACTATTGGAAGCCGGATTCATCAGAGATATCAAACATCCGGATTGGCTAGCAAATCTGGTAATGGTACCAAAGAAGGACAAATCCTGGTGCCTTTGTGTCGATTTTAAAGACCTCAATAAGGCTTGCCCAAAGGATCCCTTCCCTCTCCCCCGCATCGACCAAATCATTGATGCTACCGCAGGACACGATTCATTGTGCTTCCTCGACGCTTACTCTGGCTACCATCAAATCAAGATGGCGGAAGCAGACCAAGCCGCCACGGCATTCATCACCCCTTACGGACCATTCTGCTTCAACATGATGCCCTTCGGACTTAAAAACGTCGGCGCAACATATCAGCGCATGATTCAAACATGTCTGGCTACCCAGATCGGCAAAACAGTCGAGGCATACGTAGACGACGTAGTCGTTAAAACAAAACACGTTGAAACTCTAGTAGACGACTTGAGGCTCACGTTCGACAACCTCAGAGCATATGACATCAAGCTGAATCCGGAAAAATGCGTCTTCGGCGTACCAGCCGGAAAACTGCTGGGCTTCATCGTGTCCGGTAGAGGAATCGAGGCAAACCCGGCTAAAATCCGAGCTCTGTCAAAGTTGGACACTCCAAAAGACCTCAAACAAATACAAAAATTAACAGGATGCGTAGCAGCTCTAAGCCGCTTTATCTCCCGTCTAGGAGAAAAGGCGTTGCCCCTCTATCGCCTCCTCAGGCGCACCGAACACTTTGAGTGGACGGATGCTGCCACTGCCGGACTCGAAGAAATAAAGGCCATATTGGCATCAAATCCGGTCCTGGCTGCGCCCAATCTGGGCGAACCAATGTTGTTATACATCGCAGCAACGCATCAAGTTGTAGGCGCGGTCCTCGTCGTCGAACGAGAGGCAGAAGGGCACAAATTCCCTCTTCAAAAACCAGTGTATTATGTATCCACTGTGTTAACCCCCTGCAAGTCCCGTTACCCGCACTATCAGAAGATAGCATATGCGGTGTTCATGGCGTCCCGGAAGCTCCGACACTACTTTCAAGAGTGTTCGATAACAGTGGCCTTTGAAGTACCACTTAAAGACATTATAAATAACCGCGGCGCAACGGGCAGGATTGCAAAATGGGCCATTGAGCTCTTACCATTCGATATAACTTACAAACCTCGGCGAGCTATAAAGTCACAAATTTTGGCTGACTTTGTCGCCGAATGGACCGAAGCCGAACTCCCTAAAGTGTACGGCGCATACTCCAATTGGACTATGCATTTCGACGGCTCTAAAATGTTGGCCGGACTGGGGGCTGGCGTCGTATTGACGTCCCCAACCGGAGACACGATCCAGTACGTACTTCAAATAATGTACATGGACTCCAACAATGCAGCCAAATACGAGGCCCTGTTACATGGTCTCCGGATGGCAGTCTCCATGGGCATTCAACGCCTAGAGGTGCACGGGGATTCAAACCTTGCAATATCCCAAACAAATGGAGACTTTGACGACAAGGATCCAAAAATGGCAGCATATCGAAACGCTGTCCTAAAAATGTCAGCTCGGTTTGAAGGACTCGAATTTCATCACATAGCCCGAGATAATAACCAAGTGGCCGACGTACTGGCCCGCATCGGTGCCAAACGTGATGCTGTCCCTCCAAATATCTTCCTGGAACGGCTCTTCAAGCCATTCGTACTATGGGAAGAGGAGCCCGGAAGTGACAAACCAGAAAAAACCGGGCCAATCGGCGATCCAGCCGATGACATAACACCTTCAGCCCACGTCATAATGGCAGTAATCGCCCCGTGGACAGAACCATTCCTAGCCTACTTGCTTAGGCAAGAACTCCCCGAAGACCAAAACGAGGCCCGCTGCATAGTCCGGCGATCGAAAGCCTACAAGGTCCATGAGGGAGAACTTTATAAGAAAAGTACAACTGGAGTCCTTCAAAGGTGTATCTCCGAAGAGGAAGGGCGAAACCTCCTGGCTGAAATTCATGCCGGACTAGGCGGACACCACGCAGCAGCCCAGGCCCTTGTAGGAAAGGCATTCCGTACAGGATTTTATTGGCCGACGACCCGGGCAGATGCCCAGGACTTAGTCCAGAGATGCGTTGGTTGTCAGCTCTTTGCTAATCAGAGCCATATGCCGCCCACCGCCCTCAAAACCATACCCATTACCTGGCCGTTCGCGGTCTGGGGGCTTGATATGGTTGGACCCCTTAAAGGGGGAACCCACAAGCAAAGATACCTATTGGTCATGGTGGATAAATTCACCAAATGGATAGAGGCCAAACCGGTCAAAACGGCTGAGTCCGGACCAGTGATAGACTTTATATCCGGGGTAGTACACCGTTACGGAGTCCCCCACAGCATCATCACCGACAACGGCACGAACTTTACAGCCGACGAGGTTAAGTCATGGTGCAAGAATATGGGCATCAAGCTCGACTACGCTTCAGTCTATCACCCTCAAACCAACGGTCAAGTGGAATGAGCAAATGGTCTAATAATGAGCGGCATTAAACCCAGACTAGTGCGGTCACTTACTAAATCTGACACACACTGGGTCGAGGAGCTCGACTCCGTACTCTGGGGGCTGCGGACAACGCCTAACCGTACTACCGGATTCACACCATTTTTTATGGTATACGGCGCAGAGGCAGTCTTGCCCTGCGACATTATTCATGACTCACCTCGAGTGTGCATGTACGAGGAAAGAGAGGCCGAGCTTGATCGGCAAGACAGCTTGGACACATTGGAGGAAGAACGCGACGTCGCTAAGGCTCGTTCCGCATTCTATCAGCAGCAGGCCCGAAGATATCAAAGCAGAGAAGTACGGGCCAAGACTTACAACGTTGGTGAACTAGTTCTACGCCTGCCGGACAACAAAAAGGGCAAGCTCAAGCCCAAATGGGAGGGCCCTTTCATTATCGATCAAGTCCTGACCGGCGGAGCATACCGTCTACGAAATGCGTCGGGTAACCGACTCGAGCCGAACTCATGGAACGCAGCCCGCCTCCGAAGATTCTATGCCTAGCGCCGGACTAAGAGTTCGTCCCCTTCCTCCGTCCAAATTTTTATACTTCGGCTGTCTTTTGTTTTTTCTTTTCATAACCTTTCTATTAAAAAGCCCCTAAGGGCCTACTTTTGCATTTTCCGCATACACTTGATGTGCCATCCGCACTCATTATACCTGGGGGCTTCTTTTACAGAAGCTCAATTATAAGGGTTTCATGCCCAGAACATGTGTCAAGCTTCCACATGTACCTTTTACTCACCATTATATGCATCGATATGACTTAAGTTTTGGCCAAGCTGGGTTGCCTGGCTCCTGTGCTTACCCCTACGTTCCCGATTGTTCGGCTAGGAGGTAAAGGGAGCACCTCTGCAATTGTTACTGCCGGGTCAGCCGGATGTGTACCTCAGACTGGGTGAAGCCGAAAGCTAGTGTTCTTAAGGGAATATTCGGTCGGTGACTTAAAAGATGATTTTTTTTCCTACTTATTTATCCGCCCCCAGATGTTTTTCTGCTTTTTTCGCAGTACGGACATGCACTTTAGGGCATGCCTCCCAGGGAAAGGAACCCTTAACGGAACTATTCTATCTGGAAGATGTTTCTTACTAACCATGTAATATAACATAACTAGTTGGGCACTTGTCTGATAAAGCACTAATGACCCCTACGCCTGGTCTCCATGCATACCACGGTTGTTTCTTAACCAAAAAGGTATTCGGACACACTCCGGACTCTAGGGTCCCGAGGTTGAAGCGAAAAGGTCGGCAAAGACAAACGATTTACAATCCGGCTAGAAGGCATTTCACATGTCACTTTAAAGGAAAACATACATTGTCAAATTTACTGATTGTATTCCTCCTCAATCCCGTCTAACAGGCTGTCTAACTTATAGTCCCGTTGGGAAAATTTAGCAGCCAACTCTACTTGGCTGTATACTAAACTCACAGGGATCTCCTTCCCATCGGGCCCCACCGGTCCAACTTCGGCCATGTGGTTGGGATCCGCCCTCTTGTAACGTCTCTTCACCATGGCCCAAGCCTCCCTGGCACCTTGACGGCAAGCCGAAATCTTCCACAAACGGAAGCGCTGCCGCACTCCCTGAAGCTTCTCCGCAAGCTCCCCAAGGCCCTCGGGTAGGGAGAGGGCTGGCCATAAAGCCTGAACGACGCCGCTCATTGCCTGTCGAACTCGTTCGAGCAGTTGCAACAGCTCGGGAAGTTGATCACCCATTGATATGGGCATCTCCTCTGCAGGGCGACCTGTGAGTATACCTACAAGACATAATATGTCAATTTACTTCCTCGCCGAACTCTTCTTTTCAAAAGAGTCCGCTCAAGCACTTACTATAAATGCCGCGACGAAGCCGTTGATTCTCCTTAACGGAGCTGGACAGCCCGGCTTGAGCGCCTTTCAGCTCTTCTCCGAGCTTGGCGTTGGCATCTTCGAGCTTGTTCCTTTCTTGCTGCACCCTATTCAGCACCCTCTCGCCGGCCTTTAGCTGGCGCAGTAATTCTTGCCTGTCCGGATCTTGTCCGGCGGCACCTGCAATGTCACTATTAGACTTGCGTGCACACCACACAGCGCTTATATTTATTAAAAAAATGTGTTACCAGGAGGGGTCTTTGCGTCTCCTCCTGCGGCAGCAAGTGCGGCCTCCAGTTGGGCCTCGCATTCTTGCAGCTCCTGAGACAGCTGGGCATTCTTCTCGGTAAGAGCCTGCGTTTCAAATGATCCTTAAATCAGTTAACATAACTACTTTAAGTCTCGGGGGCTACTGGTATATATAACCACTAAAATTCCCTTACCCGTATGTCTTTCACATACTGCTCCGTGGCTCTGGTAAAACCATCTTGAGCGGCACGGAGATGCGCGTCCCCTGCGTTAAAGGCGTCCAATGCCTCAGGGGAGAAGCACGCTTCACGAAATACTGTCCGGCGGCGCCTATGGTTCATGGCGCTCTCCACCTCAGACTTGGTGGCGGACAGTCTGTCGGTGTCCTCCGTTGGAGAAGGATCCGGCCCGCGTCTTGCGCTTGCCTCCCCCTCCAGGCCGGGCGCTGGAGCCTGGCCAGTGTAGGTTGGATCAGCAACTTCCGCGCCCGCAGTCCGGCGAGCGCTTTTTCTCCTATAAAGATCATGAGCACTCAGGCGTTTCCTAGGAACGTTGCTCTGAAAATTCAAATACGAGCTATACCTTTGCGGCAACGTTTCCGTCCGCACCGCGCTCCTTTTCCGCCTGCTGGTCCGGACTGACCTCTGTTGGTCAGCCGCCGCGGGCTCGACTTCCTGCCGTAAAGGCGCTTCCTGTAAAATACTATCGTTCGTGAAGGTTAGAAATGGGCAAGGAAGAGATAATGGTGTTCGGACCTCGGTCACGGTCACCTGGGAAGCCGGATACAGTCCGGGGTAGTCCGCTGTAATGGCTACCAAAGCATTATCCATGCTGAGCTGGTGAAATACCCCGTCGATCAGCTCCACCTTGATGTCCGGATCCTCTTCGGAGGCCGGATCTAGGGATCTTTCTGGATCCTCGGGTTGCGGAGCAGGACTTACCATGTCCTCCACAGTCCGGCGTAGATCCTGCGCCGAAGACACAATGTAAGAAGCCTAAGCTTCGAAAGCATGGGTCGAGCCCTTAGAAGTGTTCGCTTACCCAGCCTCTAGGGTTGTTCATAGAAAACCCATTCAAAGGGTTCGTTCGAAGGAAGTCCTCCTTCTCCCCCTTGTACAAGCTGGACAGGGTCTTCACCAGATCCTCAGTCGAATCCGGCCCTTTGCGGCCATGACGGGTAGCGTCGTCTTCCCTGTTGAAATCCCACATGGGGTGGCCTCTGTATTGCAATGGCTGTACACCCCTCATGATGCATATCGCCATGACTCCAATCATGGTCAACCCAGAGTGGGCCAGTAACCTTATTCGGCCCATCAAGTAATGGACGCTCTTGTCTTCCTCCAAACGGGGGCTCCGAGGGCGCCAGCTGAGGCGTTTCTTCAGAGGAGCAGCATTAAACTCCGGGAGGCCAATCCGGACTGGGTCCGGCAGCGGAGCGTCTCCTATGTAAAACCATTCTGAAGGCCAGTCTTCTGACGCCTTCTTAGGAGTACCGGATGGGTATCTGGTCCCGGCGATGCGCCATATTTTGGCGCCGCCCACTTGATATATGGACCCCTCATGAGAACAGGGTACGAGGCAGAACATCCTCTTCCACAATGCAAAATGGGGCTCAATGCCCAGGAACAGCTCGCAAAGAGCTATGTAGCCCGCGATAGGCAGGACAGAGGCGGGTGTGAGGTGGTGGAGCTGGAGTCCGTAGAACTCCAGGAGCCCGCGGAGGAACGGATGTATTGGGAATCCAAGTCCCCTTATCAAATAAGGGACGAAGCATACTCGCTCCCCTTTGTTGGGGCTTGGGATGGCCTCCGCTTGCCTCCCACCTTGATAAGTGACCAGCCCGGCTCGAACCGGGACCATGAAGGCCGGAGGGAGATATCCCCCCGCTTGGAGCTTCACTAGCTCGTTGTGCGGAACAGAGCACCTCCTCCAATCCCCCGGCGGTGGGCTGGGAGCGCGAGAAGAGGAGTTGCGTCGACGGTCCATGATGGAATGGATTTTTAGGTCAAAGGCGCTCCGATGAAATATTCGCAGGAGGAAGATGGTGTGGTTTGGATCTGGATTTTTGCCTCTTTTGTAGGCGGACGACTCGCACGACTAGGGGGTAAAACGTAAAAGACACCCTGGCTTTTTGCATTCGTGCGACGCGTGGTAAAGGGCCATTATTTGGCGAAGAAGCCAAGGAACACAGTATTTATGATGAAGCCGGACACTGTTCGGCAGGTACAAGGAGCTTGAAGGGAGAACCCGCCTTGCAACACCGAAGACTATATACGCACTGGACTTATCGTCATTGAAGCCTGGTTTGGGGGCTACTGAGGGAGTCCTAGACTAGGGGGTGTCCGGACAGCCGGACTATCATCGTCCGCCGGACTCCAAGACTACGAAGATACAAGATTGAAGACTCCGTCCCGTGTCCGGATGGGACTTTCCTTGGCGTGGAAGGCAAGCTTGGCGATACGGATATGTAGATCTCCTACCATTGTAACCGACTCTGTGTAACCCTAGCCTCCCCCGGTGTCTATATAAACCGGAGGGCTTTAGTCCGTAGGACAACATACATTACAACAATCATACCATAGGCTAGCTTCTACGGTTTAGCCTCCTTGATCTCGTGGTAGATCTACTCTTGTACTACCCATATCATCAATATTAATCAAGCAGGATGTAGGGTTTTACCTCCATCGAGAGGGCCCGAACCTGGGTAAAACATCGTGTCCCTCGTCTCCTGTTACCATCCGCCTAGACGCACAGTTCGGGACCCCCTACCCGAGATCCGCCAGTTTTGACACCGACACCATATTTATCATGAATTTTCCCTCAAAAGAGTTGTCCCTTGAACAGGAGTGGATAGCGAAAGTAAAGTTAATCAGGTGTCCGGCCCCCCTCCCTGAGACCATGCAGGATCCCGTGTTAACCAGGATGCTGGAGGTTGCGCCTTCGGAAGAAGGTGAAGGGGGGAACAAAGAAGCTACCGCCTCCGCTAAGGAGGCTGTCAGGAAAGGAGGGATCGAGAATCCCTCAATCCAAGGGAAGAAGAGGACCGCCTCTGAAGACCCGGAGACCATGGTCTCAAAGCGGGGGAAGAAATCTTCGTCAGAGGGTCCTGCGCCGAGAGATGCCTCGGCCGCATTGTGCCCCCAAGGGGATCAGCCCTCCACCGAGCCATAAGTAAAAAGGGGGAGTTAAAATAAAGGACATCCCTGCCTTATTTCTGATGAAGATAACCGAGATTTTACCTTGTAGTTCGGATCTCAGCCCTTCTCAGCAGAGCTCATCTTCGGGGGAGCTTCGACCGAAGATGATAGAGAGCGAAACGTCTCCCCCTGCCGTACCGTCTTGCGAGGCGGGCGACCCTGAGGTGTCGTCGCGGAGGGTTTCTCCGAGTCCGGCGGGGCCGGAAGGCAGTCGTATGTCCCCTCAAAGCCCTCCACGTCTGGCCTTCGAAAAAGGCCATCGGACCAGTCCGGCACCACCTGGTGTACGGTCGGAGGAGCTGAAGGATATGCTCGGGCGAGCGTCTATCTCAGAAGATCACCGTGCGTTAATGGGTACGGTGATGGAAAGGATTTCATCCGCTGAGAGCGGATGGCACGAAGCCGTCAGAAGTTTACTGACAGGTCTTGAGGTACGCAAAATGATGTACCTTCTGACAGTTCCGCATATAAATTGCGCCTTGTGTAGATAGTAGCCCCTGAGGCTCGGTGTGTTGTCAAAAAATGACAGCGCGCCGAGGATCATAATCCCATGTATAATATGTTGCCCGTCCTATGTAGGTGGCGAAGGGTCCGGTGGCTAGCTGTACTGATGAATTTGCCGAACTAAAGCGGCAACTTGACATGGCGGATGCCGACATCGCGCTTGTCAATAAGCGACTTGACGAGTCACAAGGTATGCAATTTCTCCGCGGACACCTGGTAAGGGAGCTTGATGCCCGTGCCTTACAACATGTATGCTTGATGCAGATGGTGCGCTTCCATGGAGAACCTTCGGGCGGAGCTCGCCCGAGCAAAGGAGCAGGCCAGAAAGAGTGATGTGGCTGCCTTGAAGGCGGCCGAAGAGCTAAAAGCCGAACAGGCTGCTCACTGCCGAAGCAAGAATGAAATGGCCGAGATGGCCGTGAAGTTCAAGAATGCTGCCGACCGCTGCAAGCTTCTTGAAAAAGAAGATCGAGCGGTACAAGAGGACCTGACGAAGGCCACTACCGAGGCCAAGGATGCTCTCTCTACGATGAGAGCTATGGAGGAGCTGCGTCAGGCCAGAGATATCGCGGCTGGAAAGCCCTTTCTACTGCGGAGGAAATTCATGGATCCTAAATATGCTCAGTTGGACCGGCTGTGGAGTGCGGAGGATGCTTATCTGGACTTGGCAGCAAGTGCCGCGGACGCGGCCGAACACTTCCGTGATCAAAAGGATCACGAATTGGAAAAGGTTTTTTGGTCGCAGTTCCATAATCCAAAGCGCCCACTTCCATTAACCGATCGCTTGGCCGAATGGGCGGAGCTAAATAGGTTATCCGCACTTTCCATAAAGGATGTCGTGAGTCTTTTGTGGCCGAAGAGGCCCGAGCCGAAGAGTTATTTTGGCTTGGTGCAGTAGTTCCTTGGTGCGGTGCCGCATATCAATGCAATGAGGAGGTCGGCATGCATAGAGGGTGTGCGGATGGCTCTTGCTCGTTGTCGGTGTCAAAACCGGTGGATCTCGGGTAGGGGGTCCCGAACTGTGCGTCTAGGCGGACAGTAACAGGAGACAAGGGACACGATGTTTTACCCAGGTTCGGGCCCTCTTGATGGAGGTAAAACCCTACGTCCTGCTTGATTAATATTGATGATGTGTATTACAAGAGTGGATCTACCACGAGATCAAGGAGGCTAAACCCTACAAGCTAGCCTATGGTATGATTGTTTTAATGGATGTTGTGTCCTACGGACTAAAACCCTCCGGTTTATATAGACACCAAAGAGGGCTAGGGTTACACAGAGTCGGTTACAATGGTAGGAGATCTACATATCTGTATCGCCAAGCTTGCCTTCCACGCCAAGGAAAGTCCCATCCGGACATGGGACGGAGTCTTCAATCTTGCATCTTCGTAGTCTTGGAGTCCGGCGGACGATGATAGTCCGGCTGTCCGGACACCCCCTAGTCTAGGACTCCCTCAGTAGCCCCTGAACCTGGCTTCAATGATGATAAGTCTGGCGCGCATAATGTTCGGCATTGCAAGGCGGGTTCCTCCTTTGAATAATCCATATAAGATTGTGAACACCAGGATAGTGTCCGGCTCTGCAAAATAAGTTCCACATTCCACCGTAGAGAGAATAATATGTACACAAGTTCAATCTGCTGACGTAGTATGCGGCATGACGTCACACCACTACCAAGCCTTTACATGAATCGTTTTTTTATCATACCACCTTAGCGCGTTTAGTGAAGCGATTTCCTTGGCACGTCTTGTCGAAGCAGAGATCGTGTTCCCCTTATTCCGGGATTCTCATGAATACGGACGTGGGTAACCCAACCGCGCCCGTCGACACGCCCCCTCTATCGAAGGTGAGTCCCGAACGGTCACGGAGACGGCTCTTGGTATTCTTCCTCTTTATAACAGGACCAAGGCTCGTTTCTTTTCTTCAATCCTCCGTCGAATCTTCTCCTCGCTCCAAGTTCCAACACCCAGAGCCCCAGATTCGTGTGCTTCGGACCTTCAACAATGTCTGGTTTAGACCTTCAGGGCCGGTGGATGCCCTCCTCCGTCACGGAGGAGGACATGCTAAAGCTGCGAGAGGCCAAGTACCTGTCTTATGAGATTTTGCACAGGCTGCCCGCCGAAGGGCAGGCCATACCCACCCCCGAGCCCGGCGAGTACGTCGTCTTTGTATCCCACCTCTGTCGGGGTTTAGGCATCCCGACGGATCCTTTCGTGAGAGGGCTCATGTTCTACTACGGGCTGGATTTTCACGACTTGGCTCCGAAGTCCATCCTCCATATCTCCGCATTCATCGTCGTCTGCGAAGCCTTCCTCCGCGTCACCCCCCACTTCGGCCTGTGGCTAAAGACCTTCAATGTGGAGCCGAAGATGATCGGGGGGCGTCAAGCAGAGTGCGGCGGGGCGGCCGTAAGCAGGAGGGCCGATTCCCCGTGGCTAGAGGGCTCCTTCCAAGAGGAGCTTGGCTTGTGGCAGCAGGAGTGGTTCTATATCACCGCTCCGAAGGGCAGCAGGCAGAAGCCGCCGCCCGTATTCCGTTCGGGACCTCCTCGACGATTGATGTTGTGGGTCAACCAAGGGCTCAACTAGGGGCCATCAAAAGACGTGCCCCTTTTGCAGGGCCGGATTCGAGACCTCCAGGAGAGGGAGATCGATCTAGTCGTGGTGATGCAGGTCATGCTAATCAGGCGTCTTTTGCCCTGCAAACGCCGTCCTCTCCGGCTATGGGAGTTTAATCCAGAGGGACCACGGATTCTCCAACACTTCATGGGTACGACACCCGTGGAGATGTACAAGTTATTCTTCGGACCGTAGGCGGCGTGTCCGGAATTGACCGAGGATGCCGACCTGAGCTGCAATCGCCCGGATACTCAAGTAAGTAGCTCAGTGTTCGGACGCATCGTTTGTTTGCCTTTCTACAATGCGCCTTTTAACCCGTTATCCTTCAACAGGAGTGGATAGTGCAAGCAAAGCTGATACGGTGTCCGGCCCCCCTCCCAAAGACCGCGCCGAATCCCGTGCTGGTCAGGATGTTGGAGGTTGTGCCTTCGGAAGAAGGCGAAGGGGAAAACAGAGGCGCTACTGCCTCGCCCAAGGGGACGCTTGAAGAAGGAGGGATCGAGAATCCCTCCCTCCTGGGGGAGAAGAGGACCGCCTCCGAAGACCCGGAGGCCAAAGCCCCTAAGCAGGGGAAGAAATCTTCACCGGAGGGTCCTGCGTCCGGGGAGGTCCCGGCCGCATAGTCTTCTCTAAAGAATCATGCCTCCAGCGAGCTGTGAGTAGAAAAAGGGGAGTTCATTAATAAGAAACATCCCTATTTGTGCTTCTGAGGATAACCAAAAATTTTACCTTGTAGTTCGGATCTCCGACCTTCTCAGATGAGCTCGTCTTCGGGGGATCTTCGTCCGGAGGTGATGGAGAGCGAGACGCCTCCGTCTGCTATGCCGTCGGAGAGGGCGGACGAGCCTGAAGTGTCGTCACGGAGGGTATCCCCGGACCCAGCGGAGCCGAAGAGTTCGGCGCCAACTAGTGTTCGGCCGGGGGAGCTGAATGATCTGCTTGAGAGGGCGTCCATCTCAGAAGATCACCGTGCATTGATGAGTACGGTGATTAGAAGGATTTCGTCCGCCGAAAGCGGATTACATAATGCCGTCAGGAGTTTGTTGGCGGGGTTTGAGGTATGTAAAAAAGACACCTCTTTTTGACAGTTTTGCACATAAAATGCGCCCTGTATAGATAGTAGCCCCTGAGACTCGGTAGGTTGTCGAAAGCGACAGCGTGCCGAGGATCAAAATCGCATGTATTGAGTGTCGCATTTCCTATGCAGGTGGCGGATAGTCCGGGGGCTAGCCAGACTGATGGAGTTGCTGAATTAATGCGGCAACTCAATGTTGCGGATGCGGACATCACGCTAGTCAACAAGCGTCTTGACGAGTCGCAAAGTAAATTGTGTCTCCGCAGTCACCTATTAAGGGAGCAAAAGCCCACCACTTACAATATTTATGCTTGACGCAGATGGCGCTGCTGCTGTGGAGAGCCTTCGGGCAGAACTTGCTCAAGCCAAGGAGCAAGCCCGAAGGAGTGATGCATCTGCCTCGAGGGCGGCCGAGGAGTTAGAAGCCGAAAGGGCTGCACACTGCCGAAGCAGGGAAGAGATGGCCGAACTGGCCGTTAAATTGATGGATGCTACCGACCGCAATGAGGCTCTTGAAAAGGAGCGCCTATCAGAGCGGGAAGACCTGGGGAAGGCCACCGCCGAAGCCAAGGATGCCCGTTCTGCAATGCGGGCTATAAAGGAGGAGCTGCGTCAGGCCGGAGACATTGTGGCTGGCAAGCCTTTTCTGCTGCGCCGCAGGTTTACGGATCCAAAGTATGCCCAGCTTGGCCAGCTGTGGGGTCCGGAGGATCCATATATGGACTTAGCGGCGAGTGCGGCGGATGCCGTTGTGCACTTCCGAAGTCAGAAGGATCACAAGACGGAAGAGCTGTTTTGGTCTCAATTCCATAGTCCGGATCGTTCACTTCCGCTGACCGATCAATTGGCCGAATGGGCTGAGCTGAATAGGTTGTCCGGACTTGCCATGACGTATATCGTGACTCATGTCTGGCCGGAGAGGCCCAAGGCGGCGAGCTATTTTGGCTTATTGGAGCAATTTCTTGGGGTGGTGCCGCATCTCAAGTTCATGAAGCGGTCGGCCTGCATAGAGGGTGCGCGGATGGCCCTTGCCCGTGTGAAGACACAATGGACAGAGATGGATGCCACTGCTATTGCAACCCAGGGTTCGGACGAGAGCCGGTTACCCGCTGAGCACTATTTTGGGGAAGTTCTGCGTGGTGCTCGTGTAATAGAGTCGCAGTGCTCGAAAAATGTCACGTTCAAATGAACATTTTACTTTGTAAAACAATTGTTATGATATAATCGCTTTTTACACTTGTGCGTTTCAAGTATTGAAATATCTCCTACGTGGCCGTTTATGTATACGTATGTATAACCTGAAAGATGGCAGTCGTCGGCTTCAGGCCCCACGCACAAGGTGCGGGGGTGTTCGCAAAAATAGCGCATTTTCAAACTTAATCCGACGTCTCGGTCCCGTTAAGGAGGTGGTAGCGTAGCAAACGAGGCAACCAGACTATAATGCTTTATCACTTTCACTTAGCCATTGGAGTTCGAGGGTGGGACTACGATATAGCCCCTGGGGGCACCGCGCTTCTCCGAATTCGGGGCGTGTATGTGCCTGACCGGGAAGCGGTCCTTCGTCAAAGCGGAGGAATTCTAAACATTCCGGTGGTCGATCGAGTGGTTGACCAGTCTCTCGCTGTATCATGACAGTCAGTTTTTGGCTTTCTCTACTGAGGTGCTCGCCCAGCCGAACTAGGGCACAATCGCAGTAGTTCTCCTGGTGCCGCATTAGCTGATGATACGGAACATAAGGCAGCAAAACACAGGAGCCGGGCAAACCCAACATTTGACCAAAGACATGATTCGGAGCTGATGCATATAAGGCCTAACTCGAGACGCCGAACACTCCCTAAGGTGTTCGGTCTTTATAATAATGGGCAGAACAATGCCCTAAGCCCCTAGTGTCCAGGTACGGGCAAGGTCCTCTGACGCGGCCGATGCCAAAATGTCAGTCTCCACTCTGGTTATAATGAGAAACCAGGGGATTATAACAACAAGAGACAGTAAGAAAGGTTTACGCAGGGTCTTAATCTGAAAAGAATCCTTGCGACGGGTCCCTACTGCACGTCTGCGCCTATGTCTCCGTTGTGCCGTTATCCTGGACGGGTATGCATGTTGTTCATCTGTGAAAAAGAGAGGAACTTAGTTTGGAAGGAAGTCATGCGAAAAACTGCATAAAAATATTAATGAATGAATAAAGCGGGGTCTATATTAGCTCGTTATTGCTTATACGCACAACCCCTTGTGAAGGGGTGTGCGGCTACGGAGCCCCTAGCTTATTTATGCCGGACTCGTCTAGCCGTGTCCGGGGTCTTTAGATGACCCTCTTAATGAAATGATGCCACGTGGACCTGGCATTTTAAGTGTAAGAGACGCGTAATGTGGTATGGCGTTGAAGCGGACAAAAGCTTCACGTCCCAATAGTGCTTGATAGCTACTTTTGAATGGGGCGACATGAAAGATTAGTTTTTCGCGTCGGAAGTTGTTCAGCGACCCGAGCACAACTTCCAGTAATAAGGAGCCTATGCACTTGGCGTAAGGGCCTGGCGTCACTCCTTTAAAGGAAGTGCGGCTATGTCGAATTTTAGTAAGGTCTATCCCCAACTTGCGGATTGTGTTCGGATATAGCAGGTTTAAATTGCTGCCTCCGTCCATCAGGACTTGTGTAAATTGTAGTCCGTCGATTATAGGATCCAATATCAGGGCAGTCCATCCTGCATTTCGAACACTTCTGGAATAATCCAGGTGGTCAAAGGTGATTGGTTTTGACATCCAATCTCGAGGTTCCGCTGGGGTGGACCGTGCGAGACCCATCTTAGCGGGTGTCGCATTGTTTTTCCGTATTATCACATGAAGTGAGTTTACTGCTTTTACTTCTTGTGGGAAAGTCTTTTGTTTTCCGGTGCCCTGCTGGTGGGGTTCATCATCGTCCTCGCTTGGTGCGTCGAGCTCCTTGTGTTTGGCGTTGAGTCGGCCGGACTGTTTGAAAACCCAACAATCTCGGTGGGTGTGGTTTCCAGGCCTTCCGGAGGTACTGTGGATTTGACATATCCGATCCAAAATTTTGTTTAAGTTGGATAGCTCGTCACTGTTGTCCTTGAGAGGCAGTGTTTTGTTGTTTGGCCGCGAGCTTTTTAATCCGGCGTTGACCGCCGTGCTCTTTGGGCTTTTTTCTTTATTCCGGCGCTGGTCTTTTCTGCGCCGTGATTTTCCATTTCCATCTCTGATCTCAGATGTACTTGGGTCGCTGGTGCTGCATCTTGCTAGCCAGCTGTCTTCCCCCACGCAAAAGCGGGTCATGAGGCTTGTTAGCGCGGACATTGTCCTTGGCTTCTCTTGGCCGAGGTGTCTGGCGAGCCATTCGTCTCGGACGTTGTGTTTAAAAGCTCCTAAGGCTTCGGCGTCTGGACAGTCGACTATTTGGTTCTTTTTAGTAAGGAACCTGTTCCAGAATTTGCGCGCTGACTCTCCAGGCTGTTGAGTTATATGACTTAGATCGTCTGCATCCAGAGGGCGGACATAAGTCCCTTGAAAATTTGCTCTAAACGCGTCCTCAAGCTCTTCCCAACTTCCAACAGTGTTTTCTGGGAGGCTTTTGAGCCAATGCCGAGCTGGCCCTTTGAGCTTGAGGGGTAGGTATTTTATGGCGTGGAGGTCATCTCCTCTAGCCATGTGTATGTGTAGTATATAATCCTCTATCCAGACTCCAGGGTCTGTTGTTCCGTCGTAAGCCTCTATGTTTATGGGTTTAAACCCTGCTTGGAATTCATGATCCAGCACCTCATTGGTGAAACATAGTGGGTGTGCGGCGCCCCTGTATTTGGGTGTACCGCTGTCTTCGAACACTTGGCGTGTTATGTTGCTTCCTGGGGCCCTCTTTTTTGGCCCGTAAATGGACCTGGCTGGGGCATCTGTTTTCCCGGGATCATGAGTCGGCTTGTGTGCGGCGCCGCTTGTAGATTTTGGCCTATCATCTGGCCGTCTATCCGGCCAGGCGGCCTCTTTGTTTTTTGACTGTGGGGGCTCTATTGCTTCCTCATCAAATTCTGGCAGCAGCTTGCGCTTTGGGTAGCTCTTTGATTGATGGCCATTGCCGTATTTGTCTGCGGTTTTGAGCACTTTGCTCCACCTCATTCTGAGTATGTCTTCCGCTGTTTCGAGCTTCCGTTTTTCCTTCTTCAAACTTCTTGCAGTGGCGACGAGTCTTTTCCGAAGGCTCTTATTCTCCGGTGGTGTGTCTGGCGTGAGGTCGTCTGGACTGTTGGTTTCGCTGGGCATGGATTGATTATCCGATTCGTCCTGTTCGGATGGTTTCTTGGCTGCGTGTTCGTCGTCCACTGGTTTGCCTTGCTCTATCGCTGGGTCATTAGGAGCACTGTTGTTGTCGAGGAGGGACTTAGGGCGGCCTCTGCGTCGCCGTTTTGGTTGTTTATCAGCGGGATTATCCTTTGCTGCGCCCCGTTGGTCCTCGTTATCGCTTCCTTTTGGGGTATCCACCATGTATACATCATGGGTTGGGGTGACCTTCCAGTGCTCTGTGAGCGCTGGTTCTTGATCGTCTCCGGCATCGTCGTCCATACCGTCGATGTCTTCGGAGTCGTAGTCTAGCATGTCGGTTAGATCGTCGACAGTGGCTACAAAGTGGGTGGTGGGAGGGCTTTGAATTTCTTCGTCGTCCGCATCCCAACCATCCTGGCCATAATCCGGATAGAGAGAGATGTTTCAGCGAATTTAAGATGTCGCCAAAGGGCGAGTGCCGAAAGATGTCTGCAGCGGTGAACTCCATGATCGGCGCCCGATCGGATTCGATTGGCAGGGGCGCAGGAGGTTCGGAATCCGGTAGGGAGTCCGGCACCTCAGAGTCACAAGCTTTACAGGGGACAAGGTCAGTGTTCGGCTCCATCGCCGCGGATGTTGCAGCTCCCGAGGCGGTGTCCAGCCACTCGTCCTCGATCTGCGCGATCGGCTCCGAACTATGGGTCGGAGCGGATTCATGTGCGGCCTCCAAGGCACTGTCCGGCGGCAGAGCTAGATCGTGCCCATCGCAACAGTGTGGCACGCTCGGCTGTGGATCGGATCCATCAATGATCAAGTCTCCGCGGATGTCCGCCGTGAAGTTTAGGCTTCCAAATCTAACCTGACGGCCAGGGGCATACCTTTCGATCTGCTCCAGATGGCCAAGTGAATTGGCCCGCAGTGCGAAGCCGCTGAATACGAAGATCTGTCCGGGGAGAAAAGTCTCACCCTGGACGGCGTTGTTGTTGATTGAAGAAGCCATTGAGCCTATCGGCGACGACACAGAGGAACTCTCAATGAAAGCACCAATGTCGGTGTCAAAACTGGCGGATCTCGGGTAGGGGGTCCCGAACTGTGCGTCTAGGCGAATGGTAACAGGAGACAAGGGACACGATGTTTTACCCAGGTTCGGGCCCTCTTGATGGAGGTAAAACCCTACGTCCTGCTTGATTAATATTGATGATGTGTATTACAAGAGTGGATCTACCACGAGATCAAGGAGGCTAAACCGTAGAAGCTAGCCTATGGTATGATTGTTGTAATGGATGTTGTGTCCTACGGACTAAAACCCTCTGGTTTACATAGACACCGAAGAGGGCTAGGGTTACACAGAGTCGGTTACAATGGTAGGAGATCTACATATACGTATTGCCAAGCTTGCCTTCCACGCCAAGGAAAGTCCCATCCGGACACGGGACGGAGTCTTCAATCTTGCATCTTCGTAGTCTTGGAGTCCGGCGGACGATGATAGTCCAGCTGTCCGGACACCCCCTAGTCCAGGACTCCCTCACCTGCGTCAAGACATACAGGGCGGAAATGAAGGCCACCGATGTTGCATCCCAAGATTCGGACGAAAGTCGAGTACCTGTCAAGCACTATTTTCAGGAAGTTCTGCAGGGCGCTCGTTTAATAGAGACGCAGTGCTCGAAGGATATTATGTTCGAATAACATGTATTATTGTGAAACAATGTTTCGATGGAATATAAAAGCTTTTTATACTTGTGCCTTCAAGAATTAAAATACCTCCTGTGCGGCCGTTAATGTATATGTGTATATAACCTGAAAGATGGCAGTCTTCGGCTTCAGCCCCCATGCATACAATGCGGGGGTGTTTGCAAAAGGCGCATTTTCACACTTGATCCAATGTCTTGGTCCTATAAAGGAGGTGGTCGCGCGGAAAACTAGGCAACCAGACAATAATGCTTTATCACTTTCACTTAGCCATATGAGTTTGACAATGGGGCTACTATATAGCCCCTAGGGGCACCGCGCTCACCCAAATTCGGGTCGCGTAAGTGCCTGACCGGGAAATGGCCCTTCGTCAAGGCGGAGGAATCCTAAAGATTCCGGCGGGTCATCGAGTGGTTGACCAGTCTCACGCTATATCATGACAGTCAGTTTTCGGCTTTCTCTACTGAGGTGCTCGCCTGGCCGAACCGGGGCACAATCGCAGTAGTTCTCCTAGTGCCGCCTTAGCCAATAGAGCGGAATGTAAGGCAGCAAAACACAGGAGCCGAGCAAACCCAACATTTGACCAAAGACATGATTCGGAGCTGATGCATATAAGGCCTAACTCGAGACGCTGAACACTCCCTAAGGTATTCGGTCTTTATGAAAACGGGCCGAACAACGCCCTTGGTAATAAGCCCCTGGTGTCCAGGTACGCACAAAATTCTGACATGGCCCATGCCAAAACGCCAGCCTCCTCCTTGGTTATAGCAAGAAACCTGGGGATGTGTATCAACAAGAGACAGTAAAAAAGGTTTACGCAGGGTCTTAATCTGAAAAGAATCCTTGTCACGGGTCCCTACTGCACGTCTGCGCATGTGTCTCCGTTGTGCCATATCCTGGACGGGTGTAGCACGGTGTTCATCTATAAAAGAGAGGAACTTAGTTGAAAAAGATCGTGCGAAGGTGTACGTTATGTTAAATAAACAAGGTACGATTCAAAAAAAAGTGAATAAAATTGAGCTTTATTGTCTCTTGTTGTACATGCGCGGAGCCCCTTGCACAGGGGTATGCGGCTAGTAAGCCCTTGTATGTTTACGCCGGACTCGTCTAGCCGTGTCCAAGGTCTGGACGACCTGTTTAGGTGCTTTGATTGGTGAAGCCGGTTTAGTGTGTGGCTGTCAAGGCACTCACACAATCTTCCGCGCTCGAGGAATACTCGGTATTTCCCTTTAAGGAGATGATGCCTCGCGGGCCGGGCATTTTTAGTGTAAGGGATGCATAATGCGGTATTGCGTTAAAGCGGACGAAATCTTCGCGTCCCAGTAGTGCTTGGTAGCTACATGCAAATGGGGCGAGGTGGAAGTTTAACTTTTCACGGCGGAAGTTGTCGGGTGAGCCAAACACAACTTCTAGCAGTAGAGAGCCCGTACAATGGGCATATGGGCCTGGCATTACCCCTTGAAAGGAAGTGTTGCTATGGCGAATTTTGGCTGGGTCTATCCCCATTTTGCGGATTGTGTCCTGATATAGCAGGTTTAGATCACTGGCGCCGTCCATTAGGACTTGTGTAAATTGGAGTCCGTCGATTATCGGATCTAATATCAAGGCAGTCCATCCTGCATTCCGGATACTTCTAGAGGAATCCTGATGGTCGAAGGTGATTGGTTTTAATAACAAGTGGAGGGACTCCTCTGGGATAGGCCGCATGGCGTGTATCTCTATGGGCGCCATTCTGTTTTTCCCTTTTGTCACGTAAAGTGAGTTTACTGTTTTGACTTCTTGTGGGAAATTCTTTTGTTTTCCGGTGCTCTGCTTGTGGGGTTCGTCGTCATCCTCGCTTGGTGTGTCGAGCCCCTTGTGTTCGGCGTTGAGTTTGCCGGACTGCTTGAAGACCCAACAATCTCTGTGGGTATGGTTTGCAGGCTTCCCGGGAGTACTGTGGATTTGGCATATCTTGTCCAAGATTTTGTTTAAGTTAGTTAGCTTGTCCCTGTTATCCTTAAGGGGCAGTTTTGTATGATTCTGTCGTGAGCTTTTGAATCCGGCGTTGATTGCCGTGCTCTTCGGGCCGTTTCCCTTTGTCCGGCGCTGGTCCTTGCTGCGTCACGGTTTCCCGTTTCCATCCCTAACTTCGGATGTACTTGGGTCGCTGGTACTGCATCTTGCCAGCCAGCTATCCTCTCCCGTGCAAAAGTGGGTCATGAGGCTTGTTAATGCGGCCATTGTTCTTGGCTTTTCTTGGCCGAGGTGTCTGGCGAGCCATTCGTCTCGGACGTTGTGTTTGAAAGCTGCTAAGGCTTCGGCGTCCGGGCAGTCGACTATTTGGTTCTTTTTAGTAAGGAATCTGTTCCAGAATTTTTGGGCTGACTCTCCGGGTTGTTGAGTTATGTGACTTAAATTGTCTGCATCCGGAGGTTGGACATAGGTCCCTTGAAAATTTGCCCGAAAAGCGTCCTCGAGCTCTTCCCAACTTCCAATGGTGTTTTCGGGGAGGCTTTTGAGCCAATGCCGGGCTGGCTCTTTGAGCTTGAGGGGTAAGTATTTTATGGCGTGGAGGTCATCTCCTCTAGCCATGTGTATGTGGAGGATGTAATCATCGATCCAGACTTTAGGGTCTATTGTTCCGTCGTATGCCTCTATGTTTACGGTTTAAATCCTGCTGGAAATTCATAATCCAGAACCTCATCGGTGAAACATAGGGGGTGTGCGGCACCCCTATATTTAGGTGTACCATAATATTCGGATACTTGATGTGTTGCATTGCTTACTAGAGCTTGCATCCTTGGCCCATAGATAGATCTAACTGGGCCATCTTTTTGATGCGAATCCGTGTGCGGATCGCGTGCCGGCTTGTGTGCGGCACCGTTTGCTGCTCTATGTTTGCCATGGAGTCGTCTATCCGACCGGGTGGTCTCCTTGTTCTTTGATTGTGGGGGCTCTACGGCCTTCTCGTCAAATTCGGGCAGTAGTTTTCGCTTCGGGTAGCTCTTGGTGCGGCGACTATCGCCGTATTTGTCTGCGGTGTTGAGTACTTTGCTCCATCTGATTCTGAGCGCATCTTCCGCTGTTTTGAGCTTCTGCTTCTGCTTTTTCAGGCTACGTGACGTGGCGACGAGCCTTTTGTGGAGGTTCTTCTGCTCCAGCAACTTGTCCGGCGTGAGATCGTCTGGACTGTTATCTTCGCCGGGGACGAATTGTTTATCCAGGTTGTCCTGTTCATACGATTGCTTGATAGCATGTTCGTCGTCCACTGGTTCACCCTGCTCTATGGCTGGGTCTGTATGGCTGTTGTCTTTGTCGTGGCGGGACTTTGAGCGGCGCTTACGTCGCCGTTTTGACTGCTTTTCGAGGGAATGATCCCTCGTGGCGTCCCGTTGTTCCTTGTCGTTCCTTCCTTTAGGTGTGTCCGCCATGTATACATCGTGAGATGAGGTGGCTGTCCAGTGCCCTATAGGTACTGGTTCATGTTTGTCTCCTACATTGTCGTCCATACCGTCGATGTCTTCGGAGTCGAAGTTTAGCACGTTGTTTAAACTTTCGACAGTGGATACGAAGTGGGTGGCGGGTGGGAGTCGAATTTCTTCGTCGTCCACATCCCAACCTTGCTGACCATAGTCCGACCAGGGCTCTCCTGATAGAGAGAGAGACTTTAGTGAATTCAGGATGTCGCCGAAGGGCGAGTGCTGAAAGATGTCCGTGGTGGTGAACTCCATGATCGGCGCCCAATCGGCGATTGGCAGGGGCGTGAAGGTTCAGAGTTCGGAGAGGATTCTGGCGCCTTGGAGTCACGAGCTTCGCAAAGGACAGGGTTGGTGTTCGGCTCAATCGCCATAGAGATAGCAGCCCCCGAGGCGGTGTCCAGCCACCCGTCCTCAATCGATGCAGTCGGCTCCGAGCTAAGGGTCGGAGCGGACACTTGTGCGGCCTCCAGGGCACTGTCCGGCGGCAGAGCTAGATCATGCCCATCATGACAGTGCGGCACGATTGGCTGCGGCTCGAACCCGTCGAAGATCAAGTGTCCGCGGATGTCAGCCGTATAGTTCAAACTTCCAAATCTGACCTGATGGCTAGGGGTGTAGCTTTCAATCTGCTCCAGATGGCCAAGCGAATTGGCCTGCAGTGCAAAACCGCCGAATACGAAGATCAGTCCGGGGAGAAAAGTCTCACCCTAAACCGCATCGTTGTTGATGATCGGAGGAGCCATCGGGCCGAAAGATGACGACACAGAGGAACTCTCAATGAAAGCACCAACCAAAACCGGTGGATCTCGGGTAGGGGGTCCTGAACTGTGCGTCCAGGCAGATGGTAATAGGAGACAAGGGACACGATGTTTTTACCCAGGTTCGGGCCCTCTCGATGGAGGTAAAACCCTACTCCTGCTTGATTGATATTGATGATATGGGTAGTACAAGAGTGGATCTACCACGAGATCAGAGAGGCTAAACCCTAGAAGCTAGCCTATGGTATGATTGTTGTTCTGTCCTATGGACTAAAACCCTCCAGTTTATATAGGCACCGAAGAGGATTAGGGTTACACAGAGTCGGTTACAATGGTAGGAGATCTACATATCCGTATCGCCAAGCTTGCCTTCCACGCCAAGGAAAGTCCCATCCGGACACGGGACGAAGTCTTCAATCTTGTATCTTCATAGTCCAGGAGTCCGGCCAAAGGCTATAGTCCAGCCATCCGGACACCCCCTAATCCATGACTCCCTCACCCATCAAGTGATGTCAATGAAGGAGTAAGGATTGCCATGCAATGGATGCACTTAAGAGCTATAAGTTTATGAAAGCTCAAACTGAAAACTAAAATAGGTGCGCATACAACTTGCTTGCTCATGAAGACCTCACGCATTTGAGGAAGCCCATCATCCGAATATAGAAGCCAAGTTCTATAATGAGTGTTATTTTACTACAAACTCTAGGGTTGTTTGTGACACTTATAGGAATAGCTCAATGGATTGATCGGAAAGAATAACTTTGAGGTGGTTTCGTACCCTACAAGCAATTTCATCTTATGTTCTCCGCGATAGGAACTTCGGAGTGATTTTTGTTCCACATTAAGGGATTTCCATATGATCTAATTATGTTATCATTGTTGAGAGAACTCGCGCTAGTGAAAGCATGAACCCTAGGCCTTGTTTCAAAGCATTGTAATACCATTTTCGCTCACTTTTGTTACTAGTTACCTTGCTGTTTTTATATTTTCAGATTACAAAAACCTATATCTACCATCCATATTGCACTTGTATCACCATTCTTCGCTGAACTAGTGCACCTATACAATTTACAATTGTATTGGGTGTGTTCGGGACACAAGAGACTCTTTGTTATTTGGTTGCAGGGTTATTTGAGAGAGACCATCTTCATCCTACGCCTCCCATGGATCGATAAACCTTAGGTCATCCACTTGAGGGAAATTTGCTAATGTCCTACAAAACTCTGTGCTTGGAGGCCCAACACGAGTCAACAAGAAGAAGGTTGCGTAGTAGCCACCACCATTGTAAGAGGACTGTATGCGGTGAGGCTGATAGCTGGACCCACCAGCTACATCTTCGCACGCAAGGAAGTGCCTCCTTATTACGCGCAAAAAATGAATCCTCCCCCTGACAGCTCACACCCACCATCTATATCTTCTCACGCAAGGAAGTTCCTCCTTATCCTCCCGGACAGCTGGGACCCACCCGGTCAAAGCGTACATAGCATTGTTATTTTGGTCACAAACATGTACGTACATACTGGTCCATCGGTCTATCTATCACGATGAACCATCACTACAAAAAAATACACTTCCGTGATGATATGTGTTTGTCACAGTAGGTCGCGTTTTTTGTCATGCATGTACATCCATGACGATTTTATGACAGAATCAAGATAGTCATACCTATGCTGTCGTAGAAGTGTTCCATGACATTACCAAAATTATCATCACGGAAGTGTCCACTTCCATGACAATAAATCGCGCGTCACAGAAGTGCTTTCGTCAAGGGTGATCGACACGTGGCATCCACCGTAACGGAACGCCATTAAGCTATCGGGTCCGATTTTGGATCCGATAACCCGTTAACAGCCAAGACCAATGGGGATTTTTCACGTGTAAAATCATCATTGGCCGTAGGAAACACGTGTTGCATCACCGTTGTGACAGATGTCATCCACTCATTGGACAGGAGTCACCTATGATAGGTCGACACGTGGCACAGCCCAACAGTGGCCCATTCCGGTGAAAAATGCCGGCCCAGTAAAAATTAGCAGGCCGACCCATATAAGGCCTACTTGTGTCAGGTCCATTTAAGCCCAAGGCCCATATGAGGTGTGCCAATTCGGCCCGTCAACGGCCCGTTAAAGATTTGAAACCATTGGAGCCCATCGTCAGTTCGAGCCCGTTAACAGCCCGCTATATATTTGGGCTCAATATCGGCCCGATGAGATTTCGGCCTGTTAACGGCCCATTTAATGGATGGGCCAATTTTCAGGATGTACATCTTTCGGCCGTTTAGCGACCCATTTAAATGTTGGGCTAATTTCTGGCCCGGTGTGTCTTTCAACCTGTTGACGGCCCATAAATCTGATAGGCCATTTGTTGTCGGACCTGAGTTTCGGCCTTTTAGCGGCCCGTTTAAGTGTTGGGCCAATTTCTGGCCAGGTGTCACTTTCAGCCTGTTGACGGCCCATAAATCAGTTGGGCCATTTGTAGTCGGACCTGAGTTTTGGCCTTTTAGCGACCCATTTAAGTGTTGGGCCAATTCCTGGCCTTGTGTGCCTTTCGGCCTGTTAACGGACCATAAATGAGTTGGGCCATTTGTAGTCGGACCTTAGTTTTGGCCTTTTAACAGCCCATGCCCTTCATGGTCCAATACCAGCCTGGTTTCTCTTTCGGCCTGCTAAAGGCCCACAACACAGTTGGGCCATTTACAATACGACCTGACTTTCGGCCTCTTAGCGGCCCATGCTCTTCATGGTCGAGTACAAGCCCGCTGTCTCTTTCGGCCTGCTAAAGGCCTATAGTATAGTTGGGCCATATGTAGCCCAAACTTAGTAACGGCCTGTTAATGGCCCGTGAAATAAATTGGGGCCACCTGTTGCCCGCTTCGTTGTCGGCCTGTTAACGACACGGGAGGTAAGAGGGCCGACCATTAACTTTTGTCCTAGTAACGGCCCATTAACTTAATGGGCCCACTAAAGTTCGTACATGTCTTTAGGCCAAATTAGATAATTTGAGCCCATTACAACGAGCAATTATGCATAGGACCAAAACTGATCAAGCAAAGGTATGGCATACAGGGAATAACGTTGCACATCCAGCATATATTACAGGAAATTACATCAACTGGGCAATCAAAGATTGATGCCAGTGCAAATAAATGAGCAGAACCTAACCATCTACAACGTCACAATCTGCAACCTCAGCACAGATGACGCCCATAAGCATGTGGGCAAGTTCTTGATGCTTTGCTACACTCTCTCTAAAAACATTGATCACTTGTTGTGTCGCATGACTCTGCACCTCTGATTTATCCACCATTTCCATCATTGCTTCAGCCATTAATTGGTTCACAAACATACATTTATTCTGTTGCATTCGAGAAAGAGGATACTGAACAGATTTAGATGGCGATTTTGGCAGGCTTGTATTATTGATAGTGGAGAGTGTCTCGACCACTGCATCATAACATAAATTAGGACGGGAACCAAACAGATTAATCATGAGTTATTGCCATATTACCTGGCCTAGATTTACTAGAAAGAAACAATGGGGTTGCCTCGCTGTTTTCAGAGTTTGTTTTCCTATCTTCAGCAGCCTGCACAAAATTAACACACTAGCATTCCTATCATTGGCCAAGTCAGATAATAGGAAAGCAACATTGACACAACGAACGTTTGGGCAACTAGCCTACACCAAATTAACACAATATGGCACAGCTATCATCAGCCAGGTAAGGTAGTACGAAACCAACATTGACACAATGAATGAATGGGCAACCAGAGAAGCACTACAATTCAGTAATGTGCGTGATATGAGATAGTACATTCATGCAGCTCAGTATGCAAAACTACCAGGCAGTTTTCCTTACAAAAATCAACATTGGCGCCTTTAAAATTTTGCTACAACTAATTTTAGATCAGATAAAGGTTAGATTCATGCCGATTAACAAAATACATGTTGATGTAAAAATATAGTGATATACAACAGGTACTTACATCAGCATTGGAGCACAGAGAATTCCCACAAGATATTTTCCTTGAATACGATCCCAATGGAGGAAGTCTTCTATCGTTTAACCTTATTTTCTAAAAGAGAGATGGGTAAGAAACATGTAGAAAATATGATCAGAATGCTATAAAGTTTCATGATGCGAGGATACGCACACACTTCTTATAATGGAGTTGACATTCTTTTGCTGGACTGGAGCGGACTAGTTCTTTGGCCACTGGAATCTGCTTATTATCAGTGGGAGTTGGGTTTCTCTGTGCTGGAGCAGTATCTATGAAAAATGGAGTTGGTTTATTATCTCCTAGCGTTTGGATTGTTTGCAAAGACCTGGTTTGTAACCCTTCAGATTCTAACATAGCCGTCTTCCCCTTGCATGCCTTATATAGAAGAATGGTGATTCAGTTATAAAACATGCTACAACAGAGATGGAATAGGTACTGAAGAATAAAAAGGCATGACATATTGACATGTATTCCCTCCATCCGGAAATAAATGGATGGGTCTAGGCGTATTTCAGTTCTAGATACATCCAGTTTTATCCATTTCTGCGACATTTAATCCGGACGGAGGGAGTATGATGTGAGCTAGGGATACGACAGGACAACACAGTAAAAAAACGCTGAAAAACCCACTGCAGAACCAAAGTATTCAAACCCACTAATATGAGATAGTACACCCATGCAGCTCGGGATGCAAAACTACCAGGCAGCTTCCTTACAAAAATCAACATTGTGGCATTTAATCATACATTTTGCTACAACTAAATTTAGATCAGATAAAGGTTGGATTCACGCCGATTAACAAAATACATGCTGATGTAAAAATATAGTGATATACAACAGGTACTTACATCTACATTGGAGCACAGAGAATTCCTGCAAGAATCTTTCCTCATAAACGATACCATTGCAGAAATTCTTCTATCTGTTAAGCTTATTTTCTAAAAGAGAGATGTGTAAGAAACATGTAGAAAATATGATCAGCATGCTATAAAATTTCATGATGCAAGGATACGCACATGCTTCTTAGAATTGAGTTGACATATTTTTGCTGGACTGGAGCAGACTAGTTCTTTGGCCACTGGAATCTTCTTATTATCAGTAGGAGTTGGGTTTCTCTGTGCTGGAGCATTATCTATAAAAACTGGAGTTGGTTTATTATCTCCTAGCATTTGGATCTTTTGCAAAGGCCTTGTTTGTAACCCTTCAGATTCTAACATAGTCGTCTTCCCCTTGCATGCCTTGTATAGAAGAATGGTGCTTTTATTATAAAACATGCGACAGCAGAGAGATGGAATAGGTACTGAAGAATAGAAAGGCATGACATATTGACATATATTCCCTCCATCCGGAAAAAAATGGATGGGTCTAGGTGTATTTCAGTTCTAGATACATCCTTTTTTATCCATTTCGACAACATGTAATCCGGACGGAGGGAGTATGGTGTAAGAGCTAGGGATACGATAGGACAACACAACAAAAAAACACTAGTTGAATGTAAAACTATATGCTAGCAGAATACGCACAAAAATAACTAAGGCAACATACACGTGTATGATTGGGAAAATAAGATGGCATTGCAACAGAGCACTAGAACAACACTTCAATGTAAAAAAACATGGTATGGAAGACAGATGAAGCAGATACTGATGTATAACAATGCATAAGATATTCAGAAGCATGATGTCCAAATTAAGCAGATGGCATTGCGATAGAGTAGAATGACAGTACTTGAATTTGAAAACATGTTATCATGAATGGAATAGGTACTGAAAAATAGGAAGGCATGACATATTGACATGCATGATCAGCATGCTAAGCACATGGCATTGCAACAGAGTAGATACACTCCAGGTCATTATATGCATGTTGTACCCATATCACAGGCCAAGTTAGAGCAAGGACCTTGTGGGGTGAAGAGGATTCATCATCTTTCTGCAAGTCTTCTGAAGAACTGCCTTTACATGTTCCATCATATTGGGTATCATTGACATCAAGTTTATTGGCATTTCCATTGCTCCGTGAGGTTCTTGTGGATATATTAGTGTGTGCAATTATATCTGGCATACATGGAAGACAACTAGTAGTTAGATTTATGTAATGAGTGCCTGTAGGAGACGACATAAATAGTTGGACTGGGGTTAACTAGCAGCAACAGGTCTCATAAACTAAAGGGAGAACACAGATGAAAGCTACAGAATATGTATCGTTTGTACTCGAGATTAACTAGATGGCACAGAAAAGTATTAAAGAACAACATAGGTAATACTAGAAGTGGTATAATACTATAATCACCAGCCTATGGGATAGCATTGGCTGATGGATGATAACTATAGAACAACGTTACCTAAAGAACAAGTATCTTAGCTGAACTATGGAACAGCGTGAACTCCTGAGCAAGACCTGTAAGAGATCAGCATGAATATACAATGAAATGTGATGATCTATTTTCCATGCTTAGATGAATAACAAAGCCATAAATATTGCACACTAGTAAGATGAGGGTACAACCTATGTGGCTGCCATCCATAGGAGTGAGCATCATGTGCTGACTTGCCGATGGCCCTGCAGTTGTTGTGGCTGTCCATGTAGGGCACGCGCATTCGATGCAGGGAACTGTTGAGTGGGGACTATAGCTCCCTTCTGGTGTATGCTTCCCTTGTTGGAGCAGCTGCGGTGAGTCGGAAGACGGTGTGTCTGAAGATGCAGATAACACATAATGTTAAGAACAACATATCTCTTTGATCTGAAGAAATACACTAAGAGATCAACAACAAGGTACGAGAGTGGTCACACGTCTGTTGACTGAAGACTAAATTGGGGTCACACAATTTTATTTTATTTTGGTACTGTCCGATCTACGCCGGATGGCCTGATGGCCGTCTTGTGCCTCCCAGCTAACACTGTTCGGAATCTTCCCCAAAGAGCCAGTGACCAACGGCAGAGCAGCCTGCCTCCGCTATTCGTGGACCCGGCAAAAACCCCGCTCCCCGCCCCACCGCACTGCCGTGGTTGCGCCGTCCCCGGGCCAATCCACAAAGACTCCCCGTCATCCAGATCCGGCGGCGGCAGTACCTTCAACCCATGCAACTCTAAAAGATAGCCATCTAAGCGCTGCTTCCGCAGCGAACTTGCGGCCCCGCACCCTTACGTTAGACACCAGCCAACCGGCAGCCTAGGAACTCCGCCGCCTCGAGGGGTGCTGCTTCCCATTGGGAATCAATTGGCCTAGAATAAAAATTCAGACAACTGACGCCTAAATAAAGTGATTTGAGATGAGGGTGCGACATATCTGGCGGCATGGTGAAGTAGGCAGGTCCAGCTACCGAGTCGGTGAGGCCGGCGCGGTTGCGGTGGCGACCGGCGGAAGGGAAAGAGCGATGTCGCGACGGTCGACGGCTACGCGGAAGCAGCGCCAGGACTCTGGACGGATCCGAAGTTGGAGCCGCTCCGGCACCGTGAACAACGGCGGGGGTGAATCGGCTCCGGTACGGTTCACGCGGCCGTTGTCGAGGCAGCACCAGCAACACGAAGTAAGAGGCACACGGCCCAGTGCACGACGACAATTGGACAACGTCTCCGGCATTGGGGGGCTCCATGGAGGTGGGGCTGAGGTTTCACGGCTCGGGAGAAGGGAGCTTCCCGGGGAGAAGGTGATTTGGCGCCCACGAGGTATGAATGGGGCCAGGCGGGTGGGGGGGGGGGGGAGGGAATTGGGAGGGGAGTGGAACCATGTCTTACGGACGCATTTGTCTGAAATGTGAGGGGGAGTTACAGTTCTACCCTTGCCTATAGGCTTCTCGGCTTGGGTCTGTGTACTGAGGGTCGGGGATAGTAGAGTAACTTTGCTTCTCCCCAAATAGTGGGTGGGAGCGATTTCGGGCGAGGAGGGCGTGTTTTGAACTATAGTGGGCGCGAGCGATTTCGGGCGAGGAGAGCGTGTTTTGAAATAGTGGGTGCGAGCTATTTCGGGGGAGAGCGTGTTTTGCTGACCATGGTTTATGAATTATTCGGCACATGCCATTTCGGCCGAGGAGAAGGCGCGCTTGGATGAAGTTAAGAACCTACCCTCGATGTACAACAGGCCAATTGATGCGTGTCCCACATAGGACGGTAACTTCGCGTCTCCCATTTATTTGCTCGGGCGAATTCCACCGAGCAGAGAGGATGTTTAACGGTTTGTTCAAATTTTGGGAGAACGAGCATCCACGTCTACCTTACCTAGTCGATTCGAATCAAATTTTGAAATATTAGCTTGCCACTTCTTTTTTAGATGGAGAGATGATGCTCGGGAGTAATGTGTTTTTACATGCTTGTTGCTAGCGATTTACTATATGAGAAATAGTTGACCCACTCAAAAACGCGATTCAAACCCAAAAAGAAATATCTCGATTCAATGAAATAGCTCGTTCAGTAGGTCAAAATAGTGAACTAAATCCAAAATTGAACACCTCAATTGAGTAGCATGTTGTACAGTATTATAGTACTCCATGAACATGTTGAAAGTCAAATTAATGAAATTGTTTGATATACGCATATATCCGTTCATGTGTGGATTGCAGACAACATGTTCTCCAATTTAAATATTAGAATGCAAGTTTATATCGAAACATGGTTTATATCAGTCTTTGATGCATAAAACGTGACCTCCCCCTCTCCCGGACTCCTGTTCTCTCTCTCTCGCCGACAATCTTCTTTTATGTCGCACGCATCCGACACAAAAACCTTGTTGGTCCCTCTCTCTCTCTCTCTCTCTCTCTCTCTCTCTCTTTGTGTGTGTGTGTGGGGGGGGGGGTCTTTCTAGTTCGCATGCATATATACACCATCTATAGGTCTCTCTTGCACACTATGTATGATACTCTAGCTAGTCCAAGCTAGATATCTTGGGTGCACTCATCGCACGCACACAAATTCCTTGGCTCTTTGCCCGTAACTCTCTCACGCACCACTATGTCGTCTCGGAGCTATTCCCCCCCCCCCTCTCTCAAACTCTCCATCCACCTGGGTCACACATACACATGCATATCTCACTCGCACTCCATCTAAAACTCCATCTCTCTCCCTCGTTCTCTCTCCATCTCACACGCACACACACACAATCTCATCCCAGCTAGCCAAGTATGATGGTCTCTCACTCAATTGTAGGCACACACAGTCCCCCTATATGTATATGACTAGCTAATCTTAGTCTCCATCACAAACATGTGCATGGTCTATCTCGATTTCTCTCGGGGCATCTGTCTATCGCGCACGCACTCCCTCGATCTCCCACCCATATAGTCCCCTCACGATCTCGAGGGAACCTCTCTATCACAAACACACCCTCTCTCCCTCTCCATGCATCCATGCCATCCATGTGTCCCTCTCGACCCTTTTTCCTTGTTGGCTAGACCTCTATTGGACATGTGCTACAGGGGTGTCTCTCTCCGTTGCAAACAATCACACACTAGCTATCTTCGTGTATCTCCTCGCCTCGCTTATCCATGTTGGAGATGCATGCATGATATGTTCGCATAAGAAACGAAAAAACACACTCTCTCTTTAATTTATCGTTTGTTGTCACTTTCTCTTTCACACACATACTCTTTTTGCACACTTACTCATTCTCCTTCACACGCACTTGATTTGTCTCGACTGAGGCAGTCTCCTCCGTCCATAGCATATAGATTTATTGAAAAGTCAAACATCACAAAGTTTGACCATGTACGTGGAGAAAAAGAATTACATCTAGTACGGCAAACATATACCATTAGATTCACCATGAGATGTAGTTTTGTATGATGTATGTTTGGTATTGTAGATATAAATAACATTTGCGTAAACCTGATCAAAGTTTCCAAAGTTTGACTTCTAAAAAATTTACATGCACTGCATTATCGAGCGGATGGAATATCTCTTTCCCCCTCTCAGCTATCTAACACACCACTCAGCCTTATCGGGGCTCCTCAATCTCTCTCAAACTTTATTGGTCAGTTTGGTTCGTGACCTGACCCTCATGCCTTGATGGCCGGTACTACCTGGTGTGGACGTGAGATGTAAAATATTTCTGCCTGGCCAGGCTTGTGTGGTGCTGAAGCGTTTGGTTCATGCCTGGGCCAGGCAAAGCATCAACATCCCATCAATCAATCGATGCATCAATTATTTAATGCTAATATCCATCCATGTAGCTGTTAGCCTCTTAGACGCATGACCAGGCATGGCCAGGCGTTCAAAATCGGTCGCTTGGGCTAGGCTACTTGCAGTGTCTCGAGTTCAGCCAGGCTAATTAAAGTGCAAGGGAACCCAGCCCAGGCGGGCTTTCTTTTTCACAGGGTAGCAACCAAACAAGCGTGCATGAAATCCAGCCACAACCCCAGGACACGCAAAAGATGCTCAGGACGCAAGCCAAACTGGCCTTATATCTCCTTGGTTCACAGATACACATGTCTCGCTCGCGCTATACATATAGACCCATCCAACACTCTCCGCCCTTGTTCTCTCTCCATATTACACACACCCCCCTAAGTACCATAATCCCTCACTCCATCATAGGCTCTGTTTGGATCCATGGGTTAGAGTTAGTTTGGGTTAGTTTGGAGTCAACTAACCCAAAAAGATCCAAACAGGAGGGTTAGTTTGGGTTAGATGCATCTAACCCATCCAAAAAAACTAACCCATCCAAGAGGTGCTTATTTGGGTTAGTTCTTCTCGGGACCACTAATAAACACTTTTTTCTCTCGCTCTCCCTGCAGCAGATCCCTCCCCACTTCCTCGAAGCTTCTCGTCCTCTCCCTCCCTCCCTCTCGCACCGCCCATGAAGGTGCCTCGCCGTATCCGCGCTCCATCTAACCCTACCATCCAAACAGCTCTTTACTTAGAGTTAGTTCAGGGTTAGTTCAGGGTTAGAATCTAACTCTAACCTCTAACTGAGTTAGAGTATCCAAACAGGGCCATAGGCGCAAGCACTCTCCCCCTCCTAAGTATGATTATCTCTTACTAGCCATCAGGAACACACGTATTGTCTCCTTCCATCCATGCGTCTATCTCGACATCTCTTGGGGCATCTTCTATCACGCACACACCTTGTCACTCGATCTCCCACCCATGTAGTCCCATCACGATCTCCAGGGGATCTCTCTATGACAAACATACACTCTCTCCTCCCCATGTCTGCATTTTCTCCGCACGTCTCTCTCGACCTCTCTCCCTTGTTTGTCAGACTCCTCTTGGCCACGTGCTAGGGGTCTTGCTCTCTCGGTTCCAAACAACCACACACTATCTCCTCACCTTGCCTCCGTTGTCGAAGATGCATGTGTGATATGTTTGCATAGGACATGCACGCTTTTTCTCTACTTTTATCGTGTGTTGTCCATGTCTCTTTCACACACGCACACACACTTTTCTCTCTCTCGCTCTCTCTCTCTCTATCTCTCTCTCTATCTCTCTATCTATCATTAGGGACTCTGTCACGTCCATAAGCATATGGATGTTTGGAAAAGTCAAACCTCAGAAAAGTTTGACCAGGTATATGTGGAGAAAAAAATTTACATCTGGAACGATCATTAGATTCATCACAACATGTACTTACTTCATACTATCATTTATCTTTGGTATTGTAGATATAAGTAATTTCTTTATAAACTTGGTCAAAGTTTCAAAAGTTTGACTTAAAAAAAATGTTGGAACTACATTATCGAACGGAGGGAGTAGCACTTTCTCTCTCTCTGCTATCTCTCATGGGCCTCCCCTCTCACTCGAACTCTCTATACCGATGGATTATACGCTCACCGTGTCAGCGTATAGCTCCGTATATTGTTTAGTTGACCGGTCAACCAATCCACATGCTGCCTTGTCAGCTCGTGTTCTGTATCTTCGTGTGCTGGCCCATGTGGCAGTGGGTGAAAATAAGTAAACTAGAGGCCCATCTGACACGCGGTGAAGTAAACAAAGTTGAAACCACTCGGGGTAGCACCCCGCACGCTAGTAAATTGAGGGCGCATTGAGGACAAACTTCTTGTGTGCGAAGGACGCACTCGCGCACAATTCACCACTTCGCGGCGGCATGCACAGAAGGACGCACTCGCGCACACCCAGCTCACAACACACACCAGCACACGTGTACACCGGCGTCGCCGCCGGTTGAGATGGACGGCGAGGCAGCCAACAAGCGGATGTGGCTCGAGCCAAAACCGCATTCGGCGAGCCTGGACTTCATCAGCAGCCTCCCCGACGACATGCTACTCGTCATCATCGGCCTCCTCCCCACCAAATCTGCCGTGTGGACCGCCCCGCTCTCCCGGCGGTGCCGCCCCCTCTGGCACCGCGTCCCCCTCAACCTCACCGTCGACAGCTTCCTCTACGACGGGGATTGCAAACGCATGGCCGCAGTCTCCAAGATCCTTTCATCGCACCCTGGGCCAGCCAGACGCCTTGACATCCGCATGTTCAGTACCAACTGCAAGGTCCAACCCAAGTTCGACGAGTGGTTCTTATCCCCCGCCTTAGATCGGCTCGAGGAGCTCAGCTTTGAAGCTGGACGATGTCGCTCTCTGCCGCCGTCTGCGCTCTGCCTCACGCCAACGCTGCGTCGCGCCAGCTTTAGCTCCTGCTATCTTCCCCAGATTAATGTCGCGCCCGCCCTTCTTCTCCCTCAACTCAAGCAGCTCGACCTCTTCGACGTTGTCATCTCGAAGAAGGCTATGGAGCTCCTGCTCCACAGCTGTACTGCACTCGAGTACCTTCGTCTTGAGCAGATCCACGGGTTCATTAGCCTCCACATCGCCTCGACGAATCTCTGATGGATTTATGTGTCTTGCTGGCCCCACAACAAGACATCAATTGGGAAGAGATCACTCCAGCTGTTTTCCATGTTATGGTCATTGAGAATTCGCCTTTCCTTGAGAGATTTCTTGTGTCGGATCTAGAAGGTCCAACAAAAATTAGGGTCATTGACGCGCCGAAATTGACAGCGTTGGTGTACTCGTCTGCCAAATTCTCTGAAGTCTTTATTGGATCCGTAATCGTTCAGGTACAACACTCATCTTCTTCTCTGTCTTCTTGAAATTCACATTTTTAAATTTCTTCTTGATGTATTTACGACCGTCTTCCAGAAAATGATTCCCACAAGCTTGACCCAGTCTATGCACATAGTGAAGATCTTAGCACTAAAATCTATCGGCCCCAATCTGGATCAAGTTGTTGGATTCCTTACATGCTTTCCGTGCACGGAGAAGCTACTCATCGAGGTGAAACTTCTTTCCTATAAGTAAACGGTAATCACAACGTAGCTCAATTTTTTTCGTAATTTTCCCAAATTACGATGATAAGTGTAGTGTTCAAAACTGCATCTACGCACTGCACCGAAAGAAATGTTCTTAGTATTTTTTCTCACGTGATCACCTGCATCGTTTTTATGCTGTACTACTATAGTAGCATAGGCTAGTCATAGTGGAAAGTAACTTAGACTACTCCAGTAACTCTATAGTTACCCTAAGAGCAAGTACTACCTCCGTCCTGGTTTACTCTTCCAATTTTGTAGTATCAAAATTTGACCATAGATTTAACTGACAAAATGTTAATGCATGTCACTAAGAACTATATCGTTGGATTCGTATTTGAACATAATTTCAAATGGTGTAATTTTTAGTGACATGCATTGGCATTTTCTTAGGTAAATCTATGGTCAAAATTTTATACTAAATACAAGGTAGTATTCCCTCCGTCCCAAAATTCTTGTCTTACATTTGTTTAGATACGGATGTATCTAACACTAAAATGTAACTAGATACATCCATATTTAGACAAATTTAAGACAAGAATTTTGGGACAGAGGGAGTACAAAAGTGGGCTATGTAGGCCAAAACATGTGCCAAATTCACTTGTGATGCATTTGGCATCAATGCCCCTCCATTGCTCCGGTGCCAAATTAACTCACGCAATGAAAAAACACCGCGTGGGAGAGAGAGAGGACTGAGGAAATAAAAAACACTTGTTTGGGAGAGTGAGAGGCTGGTGTAGTTGGTTTGATTGATTTGTTTATACATGTGGGTCTGTGTGCACAGCGGTGCCAACTCTCTCACATCGCGAGAGCGGTGCCAAAATCTTTTGATTTGACACCGATGCGTATTATGTGGCATACTTTTGCGAAATATGGCATCAGCCACATAGTGGAAGGCAACAAATGCCCAAGCTCTTCACGTGCTCCTAGTTAAATGAGAGGAAACAGAAAAAGAGAGAGAGAGTGAAAAAATATCACTATCCAGCCAACCCTATCGTATGAGCGAATGATATCGGTACCTCTTGATGACACGGCAATCTTATGCAGCCAGCTGCTCTAATATGTTCTCTTCTTTTGCAGATAAAAAAAGACCCAAAAGTAAAAAATGTGCTGCACTATAACAATCTCATCGAATGCCTTGATCTCCATCTTACAGAAATTGATTTGATTGACTACCAAGGCAGCACATATGAGATTAAATTGGCCAGGTTCTTTGTTCTGGAGACAAGTGTGCTCAAGGTAATGAGGTTTGGCGTTCTCTGGCACAACAATGAATGACGTGCTGATCACCGCAAGCGTTTAAGCCTAAATGACAAAGTCTCCACAGAAGCTAAATTTGTTTTTGAAACATCAAGTGGCCAGAGACTCGAAAACTTATTTGCCCATTAGTGACTTGTCAGGGCGGCGGATTTTAGTTTGTACGATAATGCTGCATCCACCTAAAGTAACAAAAGTTCTTATGTAAACTTCCTAGTAATTCCCTCTTCGTAGGTGCAGCATTACTCCTAACATTTGTAATATCAGTTTGAAACTTGTAATATTGCCGTGCCCTATTCCTGCGTTTTCAAAATCTGCGAATCAAACAGGTCCTGAGTTGGTGATGATGTTGTGCCTCCCATCTTTCACCAATAGCCGTCGGATCTAGATCTGATGCATACAAACCAAGCTTCTCCATTTTTGCAAAAAGATGCCTGCACTTGTTCCCTATTTACAAACAACTCCTTGTCTCTCCCTATCACCCTTATCTCCTCCCCACCACATCTAGAAGGCCGTGGAAAAATTTGGCGCGATGGCCGCTGCTGGAGCCGTCCACCCCCAATCTAGGTGTTCCGTGCAATGCACGGGCATCTACGCACGGGAAATTATGTCGAACAGGGCTAGTTGTAAGTAGGCTAGCTCTACAACCATGATGATAGTGACTGCAGACGGTGAGGCTGACTATGGAATGCCGAACATGGCACCTATACTTAGGTGTCATCTCCGGCGCAGGGTCTTGTCACTTCACTATTGAAAGCATGCACGGCCCACATCTCTCATTGGTTGATATGTCACGAAATAAGAAACAAGGAGGGAGTTAATGCACCGTGCCTAAGTGTTTTGGCATTATTTGGTTTTCGTAAGGTGACTTACACAACATTTTTGTTTACATGCATTAACATTTTATTAGTTAAATCAAAGGTCAAAACTTGGCGCAAAAATGCAAAGGGGACCAATAAACCAGTAAACATCAAATTTCTCTCGTTTGGCCCCAACTAGAGGTCTGGTGAGATGACTATACTGCACCGGCATGGAGGGGGACGCAGCTTCATTGACTCACGGCAATTGCCTTTGGGTGAATGACATGTGGGCCCAGGGTGTGGCTGGCCCACCTATCATACAACCAAAGGCAGGTGCAGTAGAGGGCCGAGGAGTAGTATGAAATCCTACGCACCTACGCATGCTAACCAAGGGCAAGAGTGATCACTCGAATCGCAAGATCAGTTGACTAGAAGCTATGCTAGACCCATGGAGGCGATGAGCGCGAGCATCAGCCGGCTGTGCCAGATGGTCCACGACGCCGGCCTGCGGCCCAGCACCGAGGAACGTCTCCAGGAAGTATTGCTTGAGGCCGCCAGGGCAAGGGGCCGCTTGGACGACAACTTCGTCTCCTTGTTCGACGAGGTCCTCCTCGGTTTCCTCGACAAGTTCACCATCGTCAAGAAGCTCGCGGACTACTTTGGCGTAAGCCTCCATCTAACGCGCCCAGGCTCTGCGATGCCCGCCACCCTCAACGGCCACTATGGTGACAACCTCTTCGATGCACCGGTGGCCCTGCGACTGCCCGCCGTCGCGCCGGAGAATGTCCACCTCGAGTCGCGCTCGCCATGCAGCACCTGGCGCAGCAAGACACCATTGACATAATCACCCACGTCTATGCGCAAATCGTCCCCAAGGACTACTACATGAAAGAGGAGGACAATAGGACACTAGCCTTCTTGGACCACAGGGCAACCTTGGACGGCATTGTTCAGAAGCACGTTGAGCTTGCCGCCAACGCCGCTGCTCCTCACACGTCGGTTGGTGACCCGGCGCACTAGGGCGTGAGGATGTCGTTGATGGATCCGTATGTATTTTTATCTTTCCATCAAATCCATGTAGTAGTATGTGATACTACAGTAATTATCTTACCTTTCGCATCCACTTCATAATTTTCCTACGTACTCTATGCATGAACGGCGCCAGAACCAAACTTCTCATTACTCTAGGCAAAATCGTTATTTTCTATCTATGGGTCGCGCCATGGAGCAGAACCAAATTTTACAAGTTATGAGTTCAAAAGGAAAAGCCTGCCGTGTTCGCGTCGCACCCCCACACGGTTGGTCCGGCACGCCGCTCAAGCGGGAATGCGCGCGGTGTTGCATTTTCACTGACAAGTGAGACCGCAGTTGGGCAAACCGACTATCGGCAAACCCCCACCCCGCCCACCGCGCGATGGCTAAGAAAACAGGAGGGAGAAGAGATGGCTATAGCACGGACTCTAAGAAAATTGGTGTCAGATGGGACTCGTGTGGGTGGTGTGTGCCGTACTGCTAGACGTGAATGCTAGTTATGGCCCATGCCACCCCACTATATCGAGCCTATATCGAGGTACGTAGAAATTTCCTGCAGTCCGTGCTCAGCCCTCCTCTATCTCTCTTCTCAGCCAGCCAGCGGACGCGCGGATCCCATCGTCTGTTTGCTCACATGCGGTCCCACATGTTAGTGAAAACGCAAGAAGACCCACTGAACCTGCACATCTTTCACCTCGATGTGCTGGTAATGAAAAACAAATCCAAGAAAGATCTTTGGTGGCCGCTTTCGGAGTTACTCAAGAGTAGTAAGATTCTATTTACAGTTTAACCCAAGATGCACATATCGTGGCTTCAACTACCACTCTATTTTCTTTCATGACACAACCTGGATGCTGGATGTGCCACGTGTCGGGAAAAGGGGGAAGAACCCGACCAAATCTTCGGTTGTGCTCTCGGATTAGACTAGTTGTGCTAACTTAAAAAATTTATTGTGTACTCCCTCCGTTCCAAGATACTTGACTTCCATTTCTCCAAAAATGGATGTACCTATATACTAAAACATGTCTAGATACATATATATTGTGACAAATAGAAGGCATGTATTGTGCAACGGAGGGAATAGAATGGATGCAAGTTTTTGTATTGGGAAGAAGAGTACATCCATATATTGATAGAGCGCAATTTAGTAGATGTTCTATCACTTTTAGCTAGCACAGAGGGTAGAGATGAGATTAGTGCACTTGTTGATACTCCTACTAGAATAGAGGCTAGACATGAGACTAGATGCGAGGAAGCAACGTCTACTTCTTTACACTCGAAGAAGAAAGAAGCACGCAAGATCAAGCCTCCGCAGATCAACAATGAATGCATCGAGACGGAACTAATCCAACTTACAGGAGTAGTAAAATGTATTCTTGTGGTTCTTGTTTTCTTTGGTCTTGCTTTTCTATTCAAAATTATCGTTGGAGTTCATGCAAAATGGAGGTCCGTTTGGGGTCATGTGTTGGAGTTGGCCTTACAAGCGGGACCGCAGTTAAGGAAACCGACTATCGGCAAACCCCCACCTCGCCCGCCGCGTGATGGCTGAGTTAGAGAAATGATGAGGTTGAAGAGATTGCTCTAGCACGTACTCCAAGAAATATGGTGTCAGATGGAAGTCGTGCTGGTGGCGTGTGCCGTACTCCTGGACGTGAATGCTTGTTCTGGCCCATGCCACCATACTACTCCTACTACTTACTCCGTACTATATAGTACTAGTATCGAGGATTCGAGGTGCTGGTTACGTAGTACAATATGGCTACAGTAAAAACACCTGCACGACGCGCGAAGCATGTGAAGCTAGTACAAATAGTGTACTATTGTTGATTGGCCTCATCCGTTAACCTATTGCAATGCACGTACAATTATGTATTCGTAAAATATTTTTTTGCCTCGTCGCACCACTCACTCAGAGAAGCGACTCGAAAGCCATTCATAAATTTAGTAAGTTTATCACAGGCTTATCATTTTATTACATACAACAGGTCAACAACCCACATTGACAACGAGGATACATTATAAATACTAAAGTTTTCACCACACAACAAATAACAAGAAATGAAATGAACTTCAACTCAACCATTCCTCGGCATTGGAAACGCTTGCTTTGAACCACAAGTGATTCTCTGGGACGGGCCATCCATTGTCGATCTGGAGACCAATGCAGGACTGATCATCCAGGCTGAAGCGGCCTACTATATCAGTACCAGGGTAGGGAACCACCCAAATGTCCGAGGTATAGACACAGTTGCTTCTCATAAATGGTAGTAATGTTGTGTCAACAGTAGTTGGATCGCCTTTCACCATCATTGGATAGTTTTGTCCAAGGAAGAGCGAGTTTTCTCCAAGACTATCAATTCTGTACAAGGGAGAAGGAGTTGGCTCTAGCACACTAGTATCCATCCCGAATACCATGCAACGGGTGTTGGAATAGGTCCGGAGAGTGCGACCATGGGAGACTACACCTGCTTCCTTAGTAGTAACATCATCAGTGGGCTGTATACACACAAGAAAAGGTGATCCATCAGAATTAGTTGCCAGGCGCCAAAGAGTATATGGGCGCTGCTCGTGATCATCACCATCGTCATCTCCCCCTTGGTTATAAAAATTTTCAAGTATAGGTGGTGGAATGTTCACAAGACCTTGGAAACACAAGAAGAAGGTTAATTAGTAAAGGGAAACTTGCTAACCCGCATGCATGTGGATGAAAGAATTATAATGACGGTGGAAGACAAACGTATCGAAACTATGAGGATGCCATGCAAAAACAGTGCCACGAGTGGTGGCAGCAAACACAAGGCCCTCGTATTGAATTGCATCACAGTACTCATCCGTGTACAGAAACTGGTTTTTGAGCAATATCCATCGAGTCAAACCACCAAGGACGGCAACAAGCTTGTCGAAGATAGCAACAACTTCATAGTTGCTGTAATTCCAAGAGCGGCCGGGAACTCGACAAATTGCTATCTTCCGTACAAGACAGTCGCCATGATTGTATTTGAACGTGCGTACAATACCGGTGTGCTCAACCTCTGGGTAGTCTGGTGAGATTTTTGGAAGTGGAACCCGGTCACGAGTGTACACATTCACAAGTTCCCACTCGCAGTTGGACCCAATGTAAACAACCCAATATCCATTTGCGCCTGCCCAAGCCTTGCCCTCAAGCAATGGCATCTTAACATCATATGTATCATTATCAAGCGGCATCAACTTGCATAGGGCGAGGCCTCCGTCGTGACGACGCCAGTCATCGGGGTCACGACGAAGAAGATAGGGGAGATCAAACCGCTCATTGACTCTTGGGTTCCTTGTAATGATGTTATTAGTTGAGTCGAGAATGGGCTTGAACGAACCTGCCATGCTAGCCGAGGTGATGACATCGCACCGATTAATGAGTTCCTCCACCACGTCATCTTTCAGATCGGGACAAGAATAACGGGGTCGTTTCCATCCTGTTCCCTCCATGGAGAAGACGATCGAACAATGGCAGAAGAAAGGGTGAAGGGCTGAAGGAAAATGGAGGAGGGAGAGGAAGAGCGTGCGACAGTAGTTCCAAATCGAGAGGGAAAGGCGAAGAGTCGGTGGACGGTTGCCAGTTTGCCACAGTTCACAAAGGGGCGCCCCGGTCTACACGTCGGTTCGGAAATACTCCTACTACTCGCCGTCGTCTCACTGATATGTTGGAATGGGACCACATGTCAACGAAACATGGTGTGTAATTTCTCGTGCAAAATGTGATCTGGCCGCGTTGACCCGAGGTGCCGCATTAGTTATCGGCCTTTATTTTTTTAATGGCGTGCCGTTCAGTTTTGAAGCACGACTAACTGGTACTGTATGCAGAGAAAATATAAACTACTCTACCAGTACTCCACCTCCAGCACTAGTAGTATAAAAAGATATATAGGCTGGAGCTTCAGGGCTTTGTTGCCAAGGGCTGCCCACTTGCTTCTCACACTACCACCCTCTTTCCAGATCTAAAAAAGACGGCCCCTCTCTCCCTCCTCACCAGTGGTCATAGATCCGCCGGGGAAGAAAAGGACGTGCATCATTGACGCACTCGTTATCGGCGAGCGAGGTCACGCACTGACGACAAGGCCGTCCTTTCAGACCTAGCGCCCGCGCGGGATGGCCTCCGTCCCCAAGCTCGCTGTCGTAGTGTGTGCGGAGGACGACGACCACGAGCGAAGCCACTTCCCGCTAACCCTTAGGTATGCTACCTCTTTTCGAACCATACCCTTGTTCTGTTGCCCCATATGCCACGTCATTGCATGTGGATCTTTTTCCACTCCACCATCTTCCCAATTTGCTATCCTCTGCTCTGCTGGCCACGCAGACGAAAATTATAATTTGCACTGTTAAAGGAAATCTTACTTCATGCAGACTAATCCATGTCTGGGTTGAATAAGGAAAGGAAGGGAGACTGTACTGTCCAAGAGAGTAGGCATCGAACCCGCATCTAGGTTGAAAAGGGGAAAATCAGTAGCTAAGGAACGAGTCTCGTGTCTCTTGGTTGAAGAAGGGTAGAAAGGCATGACAACGCAATAGAGAATGACCAGGTCGATCGGTTTGTTGTCCTCACATAGGAAAAAAGGTGGCTAAAGAGAACAAAAATGGGATGTAATCCACATATCTGCCTGGATATTTGTTGCTCTGGGCAACCATACCTCCCTCACCACTTTGCGTCCGTGGAGGTACATCGTACTGGTGCGCCCACTGTCCGAATGGGCCTCCCATGCTCTTATTGCTACTTTTTTTGCTATTAGTATAACGCCAGTAGTCAAGTAAAGCAATTCTACTGCTAAAGTGATGCCACATTTAACTAATGCCGCTCTCAGTCTAATGCCACTGATAAATTTAAGCAATGCCATTTAATGTCACTGGATTATTTCAGGGTTAGTTGTTGATTGTGGATGTATTAAAGATTTTTCAGCTAAGGCATTCTAATGTTGTTGCACAGCCAGTATACCAATGATGAAACTTGTTACTACCTTCAGATTTTTGCACTGTTAATGCTTATAGATTACATACCTCACTTTCATGAGATAAGTTAATTTTTTTGTATAGTGTCACCAAAATGCCAAGGCACTGATGTCATTTTATTTTGGTTAAACTGCACAGACAATTATGAAGACAAGAGGGAAGGTCAAGAGTGGGCACCTCCTCCTCCGGCTGTTCTCTTGATTCGTTCGATCAAGTTTTTATGTTTGATCGATTATCAAGATTGGGATAGCAATTTTTAAGGTCCCCCGAGTTCGAAATGATATTTACCTTGGAGGTACATGGTTTGCAATTTTTTCATACTGTCATTAGTTAATAATGCTAGTTACCTTCAGACTTCTGTATTTGGTTTAATGCTCATGCACAGCTAGTATACCAATGTTGAAACTTGTTACCTTTACATTTTGTATTATTAATTCTTATAGAAACCTTCCAGTGCTAGAGTTTATTGAAATCTGTTCAGTAAAACCATTGCACTATACCATGTAATAAACTAACTACTCTACTGTTGCACTAGCCACTCGATTAGTGTATATTTGTAGTATTCGAATGGTGTTGCATTAGCGTATGGACATAAATAAAGTGTGGCAAGCTTTCCCAGATATGTGCTCAAGAAAACTACTACCTATTTTTCTAAATACTAGACGTTTGGGTACTTTAAATTGAACCACGAAAACGTCTTATAGTAAAGAACAGAGGGTGTAGAGTTCACTCAAATTATCCCGGTAAAGCTAGTCACACCTTTGTTAAAATTAATGTTCACTATGTTATCGGAGGAGGTCTGTATGTTTGTCTCTAATGCCTGTCGACTACATACCCGACATCATGATGTAATGTTAAGTCATTTCCTTTTGTACAATGTCACTGAATTGTCAAGGCGGTGATGGCATTTTATTTTAGTAGAACTGCACAAAATTTGCTTAAATGAAGAGGAAAGGTCAGGAATGGCTCAGTTTTTTTAGAAAAAACTATGTATGCCTTCCTGACATCAGCCGCTGTTGCTTTATTTATTCCTTCAAACAAGTGGTTAGAAATAGTCTTTCTACCTTTTCCCATTAAGAAATTGGCGAGTCTATGCCTCAACTAGTGCCACTTTTATAGTAATCACACTTTCAATATCTATGCAAACAGGGATGCTCGATTTTAGTGGAACTGCACAAAAAGTCTAACTGGTTCAACATTAGGAGCATGTTTTTTTCCAAACCTTTATATCCAATTCGTTGCACTATGAGCTGTTCATTACGAAGGTACATGGTTTGCTACTATCTTGCTACTCTTTTTGTACTGTCATTAGATAGTAATACTAGTGGTTTGCATGTGAATTTATTGGCAGGGTGGACCTACATTGGAGGTGCAGGACAGGATTCAATGTTTGGATGCTCAATTTCGGTTGTGTCGATTTCACCTCTTCCATCTATGCGAACATGGTGTGGTATATGTTTACTAGCTGCTTGATATTTGTGCAGACAGAGATGTCTGCCCGTTGTTATTTGGCAAACAAACAAAGTGTCCGCAATTTTGGTTGAACTGCACCAAAGAATAGTATAGTCACTGCATGCAGTGCCATTTGAAAATAGACACAAAGATTGGATAGTCACTTCATGGACTGCAGAAAAGTAGTACTATACTATTTACTGGCCAACACTAGGTGCTTCATTGCTTTGGTCTGATTATACAATGGGCATCATTTTCGCTAAGTTAAAGTTTGTATTCCGAAAATAGTCCTACGGTGTGATCGAGAGAAGACCAAATCATATTGCAGTGGATGTTCCTCCATCATGTGTGGTTCATTCTCATGGTTCCAGCTGTTGGTGAAACCACTTACGTTTGCAAGAGGAATTGTAGACTTCACAAACAAATTTGTCTTTCAGTCTGTACTGAATGTTGGCCAAGAGAAGCATCCATGTTAGTAGGAAGAATAGTTGTTTTTTCTAGATCTTTGCTTTTGCAGCTACATATTTGTATATGATTTGTGAATCATTGAGATGCATTAACATGTTGATCTTATGTATGGGAATCATACTAGTTAGTCTTAGTTGCGACGCAAGATCCGAAGTGGCTGATTTTTTTTGGAGCTACATATTTGTATATGATCTATGAATCATTGAGATGCATTAACAGTTACTTATTTCTGTTCGCTCAGTGTTTACAAGTTAGTGATCGATCACTAGCTAGCCTACAAATGCGCTCCTGGCAGTTTTATTTGCGATGCAAGATGCGAAGTGGCAGTTTTTTGAATAAAAATGCCTACCTCTGAAGAAACTGACAAGCTACACTATCGATCCTACACGGATAAAAATGCCTACCTCTGAAGAAACTGACAAGCTACACTATCGATCCTACAGGGATAAATAGCAGATCACGCACGTACTACCTCCTTTCCGGTTTGCAGGGCTCAATTCAAGAAACGACCTACTCGATCCTACACAAATAAATAGCGGATCACGCACGTACTAGTACCTCCTTTCCGGTTTGCAGGGCTTAATTCAAACCTCTCACCAACCAAGGTACTCCCTCCGTCCGGGTTTATTAGTCTCGTGAGCAAAGCAGCAAGACCAAGGCATGGCAATAATTAACGGCATGCAGAAGTTTAAGCCTAATTAATTCCAGCGATTTAAGTGGCTGCATGCGTGCCCTCGGCTGCGACTCGTTGCATGCTGCTTCGCGTACTGCCTGCGAGCGATTCTGAGTGCCTGCATGCAGCCGACCGTAATTAAGGCAGCTAACTGATGCGAAAAAAGATACACTTTAATTGTTGCGGGCTTTTTAAATTCGTGGAATCATTATTGACAAGGAGGTAGATGATTCGAGTGCACTCGTTTGACCGCCATGCCGGCGTGCGACCCAGACGGGATGGGCCGGCACAGTCATAATTTTAGTTTCCCTAGTTTTCCACGGCAAGCTGGCATGCTAAGCCATTATGCATTGAATTCCGATGACCGTCGTGCTACCTTCCCCCTATAAGTACTGTTTCCCGGCCTTCTCCGGTGCCACCGTGACCCAACTCGCCATATCCTCATAAGCCCCCACCAGCCCGACGTCGCTCGCCATGTCTGCCATGCCCCCGCCCATCCATGGTAGGCGACGCCGGAGGCAGTCACCGCCGGAACTAGTGTTCAGTTTTTCACCGGAAGGCAGACGGAGGGAGGAGGCATTCTATCTATCTTTGGATGGCAATGCGCAGATCGAGGAGTTGTTGGAGCGCGACCGCATGGCGGAGGAGCAGGAGTTGTTGGAGCGCGACCGCCTGGCGGAGGAGCAGCGTATCGCAATTTGTGCCGCCGGCAGGACATGGAGCAGCAGCGCACCGACGCTCTAAGTCACGAGCAGAGCACCCGCAACCGGGCCGACTACGTGGAGGCTGGCGCCCGGCAAATAGCCCTGAAGGCTGTCGGGCACTCACGCATTCGCGACGCCGATTTTTACTACCAGCTCGTCAAGTGGGTTTCCCGCTTGGAAGCCATAGCTTCGGTGGACCACGCCGGCATGGAAAGGGCCAACGTGCGCGAGCAACGCGCCCTATCGCACCTCTGGCAAGTCCGAGGCGAGGCGCAGGACGCTGGTGCTGGCATTTAGCGTGTACCACAGGTGGCGGCCGGCATCGTCTAGTTAGCTAAGAGCAAGTTAGTACTTGTACGCTACTAGAGTATTAGTGGGAGTAGATAGTTAACTTGTCTATGATGGTTGTCAACATGGAAGTTCAGTACTCTATATGCGGATCAGACCTGTTACTTTGCTCTGAATGTTGAACTTTCCGTTTGAACGTATGGAATGGGCTGTTATTTTTTTAAATGGGTTGTATTTGTCCTCCACGGGTTTAGAGGCTGACTTGTGGGCCGAGCAAGTTGACGCGTACACAATAAGGAGATGATTGTATGTGGAGAGGATGACAGCAGGGACCCGCCAAGGTCATGGCAGTACGCAAGCAAGTGCCTCCTTATTTCAAGCCAATAAAAAAATGGCTCCTCCTAGTGGATTTCTGACATTTGGGTCCCATGTCATTGTCAACGTAGTCAATAAATGAGAGAATTGCACAACAAGCGGCTGACACCAGGGACCCAGCAGCTTGCCCAGTTATTTTTGTTTTGGGTTAATTTGATAAATGCCACTCGAAATCTGGTGTATCCGAGAAATGCCACTGCAATTTCCAAACTTTGAAAAATGCCATTTCATGCCATTTCTAGTGGCATTTTTCGATGTCTGGAGCGGCGTTTTTCAAAGTTTGCAAACTGCAGTGGCATTTTTCAAAGTTTGGAAATTGAAGTGGCATTTTTATGAATCACCATAATTGGAGTGGCATTTATCTTATTTGTTTTTGAGACGGAAGCAGGGTGTTAACTGGGCTGTGCGGGACACTCTGGCCTGTCTAGACAGCCTTTTCTTTTATGTTTACCACAAACCAGCCCAGTAGTTTTTTTTCTTTCTGAAAATGGCTAGCCCAGTTTTTTTGTGATTAGTCAAGTAAGTCGCTTTATCAGGCCTGTTGGGCTGCAAATCTTTCAAGACGAGGAGAGCTTCATTCGGCTGGCCGAGAAAATGGCCTATCAGTAATGAGAAATGGGTTGTCCATTTTGAAAACACACCAAACCGGCAATTAGTTTCAAATATCTTTTTTCATTTCGAGATTTTAAATTGCATTGATTTTTATGCGTGGACAATTTATTGGATTTTATATTGATATACATTTATTTTTAAAATTAGTCTGAATGTGACTCGAAATTTCGGGATTAAAAATAATTCAGACCGCACCGACATATGCAAAATTTCGTATAATTTCTTAACCGTGGCCACAATATGGGCTGTAATGCTAACAAAAAGAATATGGGCTCCTAAAAACCCCGTAAGAATTAGCCAATGGCCTGTAAATTATTGGAAATAATGGGAGATGGGTTGTATGTTGTTTTCCACAGATTTGAGGCTTTCCACAGATGGCCTGTATACTGTTGGATGTCCATCCAACGGCCGTCGTGCTTCTTCAATCTTTGCTCTTCCTGCTCCAGCCACTCAAACAAGCGCCGGTGGGACTTCCTGCTCCATCCCTCTACTCACCCATAGTCCCACACTTGCTGTTATTCTCCGGCAACGGCAGACGAATCAGAAACCCTCGTACAGTCATACTCCCCTCCGCGTGGGAAACAACTGCCGAGTCTTCCCTGCCTCCATGTCGTTCGCTTCCTAGGCCTCGCCGTCGTCCACCGCCGTGGTGCTCTCAGCGCGGCCTGGTCAACGTGGTCAACGGCCGACATGCATCTGAAGTGGACTGTACGTGGAGAGGCCGACAGTTGGTCCACGACCGCACACAAGGAAATGCCTCCTTATTACGCGCAAAATAATGATTCCTCCACCTGACATCTGGGACCCACCGAAAGGGCCTCTGTATTTCACGAAAAAAACATTACCGCCGCTGACAGCTCGGACCCACCAGCTATATCTTCGCACGCAAGGAAGTGCCTCCTTATTACGCAAAAAAATGAATACTCCCCCTGCTAGCTGGGACCCAGTATAGTGGGCCTACTAAGTTGACGGGGACGAAGGGCTTCGCCTACTTAGTCAATATGCACGTTTCTAGCTCGACTGACCGTATGATGTCCATCCAACGGCTGTAGTGCTTCTTCAACCTCTGGTCTTCTTGCTCTAGCCGCCCAAAGCAGCGCCGATCGTGCCGCCTGCTCCTGCCTCCCGTGGCCGGCTGTGCTTCCGCGGAGGCCTCACCGCCTCCATACTACTCCCACCGCTGGCCAGGCCATCCCTCCACTCCACTCACCCACACCCCCTGTTGTTCTGCGGCGACGGCAGCGCAGCCGAACCAGTGAACCCTCGAACTCCTCTCCGCGAAGGCATCCACTGCCGCGTCTTCCCCGGCTCAGTGTCGTCCCCTTGCTAGGCCTCGCCGTCGTCCACCGCTGTGGTGCTCTCGGCGCGGCGTGGTCAATGTGGTCAACGACCGAATTCCATCGGAAGTATACTGTACGTGGAGAGGCTGACAGCTGGGTCCACGGCAGCCGCAAGGAAGTGCCTCCTTATTATGCGGAAAATAATTATTCCTCCACCTGACAGCAGGGACCCACCGGATGGGCCACCAGTATTTCAGGAAAAAAACATTTGCCCCTGACTGCTGGGACCCACCCAACGGGCACCGTATTTCATGAAAAAAATGTTCCCCCTGCTGTCAGCTTGGACCCACCGGAAGTGCCTCCTTATTACGCACAAAAAATGAATACCCCCTGCTAGCTGGGACCCACCTTGGTGGGAGGCTGACTTGTGGGCCTACTAAGTTGACGGGGACGGAGGGCTTTGTCAACTTAGTCAATATAAACGATACTAGCTCTAGTGACCGTACGATGTCCATCCAACGGCCGTAGTGCTTCTTCAACCTATGGTCTTCTTGCTCCAGCCGCCCAAAGCAGCGCCGGTCGTGCCGCATGCTCCTGCCTCCCGTGGCCGAATGTGCTACCGCGGAGGCCTCACCGCCCCTACTATTCCCATCGCTGGCCAGGCCCTGCGGTGACGGCAGCCTCACACCGCAGCCGAACCAGGGAACCCTCGTACTCCTCTACGCACGGGTTTCCACTGCCGCGTCTTCCTCGGCTCCCCGTCGTCCCCTTCCTAGGCCTAGCCGTCGTCCACCACCCTGGTGCTCTCGGCGCGGCGTGGTCAACATGGTCAAGGAACGACTTCCATCGGACATGGACTGTACGTGGAGAGGCTGACAGCTGGGTCCACGACCGTAGCAAGGAAGTGCCTCCTTATTACGCGGAAAATAATTATTCCTCCACCTGACAGCGGGGACCCACCGGACGGGCCACCGTATTTCATGAAAAAAATGTTTTCCCCAGACTGCTGGGACCCACCAGCTACATCTTCACACGCAAGGAAGTGCGTCCGGGCAAAAAAAAAACGGTTCGCCCCCTGACTGCTGGGACCCACCAGCTACACCTTCGCACGCAAGGAAGTGCGTCTGGGCAAAAAAAAAGTTCGCCCCCCTGAATGCTGGGACCCACCAGCTACATCTTCGCACGCAAGGAAGTGCGCCCGGGCAAAAAAAACCCAAAACGATACGCCCCCCTGACTGCTGGGACCCACCAGCTACATCTTCGCAGGCAAGGAAGTGGCTGACAGTCGGGACCCACCTGGTCGAAGCGTACGTAGCGTTGTCATTCTGGTCGCTAACATGTACGTACATATATACTCGTGGATGTAGAGGCGCGCACGGGTCGTAGTAGGCGCGCACGTAGCATGTACACGTACGTACAGCGGCCAGGGTGCAAGAAAGAAAATACGGCCACGTATGTGTACATACGGGAGGGGTCTCGAACGCCTACTCGCGCATACGTATGGCGAGGGCTCATGTACATGGCTGGGTCGGAACGGAGAAACAACGTCGTCGTCGTGTTCATGGGGAGGCTACGGAATGCGTCGTGTTCATGGGGAGGCAACGGAATGCGTCGTGTTCATGGGGAGGCAACGGAATGCCTCGTGTTCATCGGGAGGCAACGGAACGCGTGGGAGCCAACCGGCTGGGTCGGAACGGAATGCGTGGTCGTGTTCATCGGGAGGGCTTGGACAGAATAGGCGATGGAAACGAGGCCTGGCGTACCGCACAACAAAGGAAACAGACCTCCAACGTTCGGAACGGGGTCCTGTTGATCGGGAGGGGTGTGGTGTACCGCAAAACGAAGGAAACGAACCTCCTACGGTCGAAACGGGGGTCCTGTTGATCGGGAGGGGTGTGGCATACCGCAAAACGGAGAAAACAGACCTCCTACGATCGAAACGGGGGTCCTGTTGATCGGGAACGTTGTGGCGTACCGCAAAACGGATGAAACGGACTTGTGTCGGAGCGCTACGGTCGAAACAGGGGTCCTGTTCATCGGGAGGGGTGTGGCGTACCGCAAAACGGGACTCCAGGGATACTGTTCATCTCCACCGTCGACCTCCTCCAGCCTCCACGGGCTACCGTCGACCTCCTCCAGCCTCCACAGGCTCCTGTTCATCCAGCCTCCACCGCACGCTACTCCACCGGCTACTGTTCAACCACCCCACCACCGTCTACTGTTCATCCAGCCCTCCACACCACGGGGTCCTGTTCAACCACCCCTCCACCGTCTACTGTTCATCTAGCCCTCCACACCACGGGGTCCTGTTCATCCAGAGGCAACGCCACCGCTCACTGTTCATCCAACCCCCCCCCCTGGCAATGCTCACTGTTCATCCAATCGGTCGGCTTCAGTTAGCAGCAGTAGCGAAGGAATCGCTCGATCGAGTTCAGTTAATAGCCACCGATCGATCGCTCGGGTTCAGTAACGTAGCCTGCAGTGCAATCGCTCGGGTTCAGTTAGAGCCCAACGCCTCGCTCGGGTTCAGTTAGAGCGAACGCCTCGCACACACACGCGTACATGTACAAGAGGAACGCGCATCGCTCGGTCCCCGACCTCCCACCATAACTGGCAACTCCTCGAAATTTTCCTGCCCCTCGCTTCTACCACAATTTTTACCGTCATGGACGGCCCAAAGAATGTCATGCAGCTGCGTCTCCAGCCCGCCCAGGACGAAAAGCCCATTTTCTGTCATAATGTTTTGTCATAGAAGTAGGAGCCCACCACATCTATTATGATACCGGGTTTTGTCACAATTATCGTCATAGAAGTGTCATATGTATGACAGAAAAAAATTTCCTTCGGCCCAAAATGTCACGGATGTGTCTTTAATTTGTAGTGCATGGCCTAGTAAGTAGCGGTAGTTGTTTAGGCACTCCCGTCTAAATTGCATACAGATACATACAACCACGCTAGAAAATAGACGGCCACGTATGAACATACAGGCGTAGTCTTTGACGCTTACATCGATGACGTCCTGTTCATCGGCAGTCAACCTGCTGGGTCAGAACGAAGAAACAACATCGTGATCATTGATGTCTACTATAGAACTTGTTCTTGTAGACTCGTGTTGGGCCTCCAAGCGCAAAGTTTTGTAGGACAGTAGCAAATTTCCCTCAAGTGGATGACCTAAGGTTTAACAATCCGTGGAAGGTGTAGGATGAAGATGGTATCTCTCAAAAAACCTAAAACCAAATAATAAAAAGTCTCTTGTGGCCACAGCACACCAAATACAATGGTAAATTGTATAGTTGCACTAGTTCACCGAAGAGCTGGTGATAGAAGTGTAGTCATGATAGTAGATATTGATTTTTGTAATAGGAACAATAAAAAAATAGCAAGGTAGCAATTGATAAAACGGAGCACAAACGGTATTGCTATGCTTGAACATGAGGCCTAGGGTCCGTACTTTCACTAGTGCAATCTCTCAACAATGCTATATAATTGGATCATATAACCATCCCTCAACATGCGATGAAGAATCACTCCAAAGTTCCTATCTAGCGGAGAACATAAGAAGAAATTGATTGTAGGGTACGAAACCACCTCAAAGCTATTCTTTCTGATCAATCTATCCTAGAGTTCGTACTAAAATAACACCAAGCAATTATTTCCGATCGATCTAACCAAGAGTTCATACTAAAATAACACCATATGATACACATCAACCAACTCTAATGTCACCTAGATACTCCAATGTCACTGCGAGTATCCATGAGTTGATTATATGATATGCATCAAACAATTTCAGATTCATAATACTTAATCCAACACAAAGAACCTCAAAGAGTGCCACAAGATTTCTATCGGAGAAACAAAGACGAGAATGTGCATTAACCCCTGTGCATAGATTACCCCAACGTCACCTAGGGAATCCACGAGTTGAGTGCCAAAATGCATATCAAGTGAATCAATAAGATACCCCAATGTCACCATGGGTATTCATAGCAAGACATACACCAAGTGTTATCAAATCCATAAAAGTATTCAATCTGGTAAAATGAAATCTCAAAGGGAAAACTCAATACACAACAAGATAGAGAGGGGAAAACACCATATGATCCAACTATATTAGAAAAGCCCGCGATACATCAAGATAGTGACATCTCAAGAACACAAGAGAGAGACATTGAACACATAGCTACTGGTACAAATCCTCAACCCTGAGGGTGGACTACTCCCTCCGCATCAGGGTGGCCGCCGGGATGATGAAGATGGCCATCGGTGATGAATTCCCCCTCCGGAGGAGTGCCGAAACGGGGGTCTAGATTGGTTTTTCATGGCTACAGAGGCTTGCGGCGGCGGAACTTCTGATATATCGATTCCCCTAGGGTTTTTGGAATATTTGGGAATTTATAGGACGAAGAGGCGGTGCGGGAGGCCACATAGGTGGGCACAACCCTCCTGGGCATGCCCTAGTGGGTTGTGCTCCCCTCAGAGCCCCCCTCTGGTACTTCTATGGCCCAACATGTGTCTTCTAGTCTAGAAAAAATCTCCAAAAAGTTACACTACGTTTGGACTCCGTTTGGTACTCATTTTCTGCGATGTAAAAAACAAGCAAAAAACAGCAACTAGCACTGAGCACTATGTCAATAGGTTAGTCCCAAAAAATGATATAAAGGTTCTATAAAATTATTGTAAAACATCCAAGAATGATAATATAACAACATGGAACAATAAAAAATTATAGATACATTGGAGACGTATCAACATCCCCAAGCTTAATTCATGCTCGTCCTGGAGTAGGTAAATGATAAAAACAGAATTTTTGATGTGGAATTTTGCCTAACATGTTCATCACATATTATTTTCATTTGTAGCATGGACATTTGGACTTTGTATGGTTCAAAGCAATAGTCTAGTTTTGACATGAAGATTCCAATACTCAACCATATCAACAAGCAACCATGTCTTTCAAAATATCGACACTAAAGAAATTTATCCCTAGCCCATCATGCTCAATCATTGATCCATTCATGAAACACACTCGCATATTAGCTAAATCCAATGCTCAAGTACGATCATAGTGCCCCTTAGTTGGTGCTTTATAAGAGAAGATGGAGGCTCAAATAAAAAAAATTGCATAAAGTAAATAGATAGGCCCTTCACAGAGGGAAGTAGGGATTTTTAGAGGTGCGAGGGCTCAAAGCTTAAATTGAGAGACAAAATTTTTGGGAGGCATACTTTTCCCATCAACAAAAACGACCAAGTAATTCCCAACACTTTCCATGCTATATATATCATAGGCGGTTCCCAAACAGAAAATAAAGTTCATTCCCTTTTCCCCCATTATTTCACAATCCATGGCTAGCTATATCCATGGGTGCCTTCCATACCAGCACTTTCCAATGAATTTATTATTTCACAACATAAAGTAAATTTCTTTTTCATTTCAGGACTGGGCATCCCTATTACCGCCATACTCTCGTGCAATGATAAGTGAATAAACACTCATCTTGAGAATAACACATCTAGCATGGAAAATATTGGCCATCCCCTGCCGCTTCATGAATGGCACGAGCACACAAAAAGGAAATTCATTTTGAAAATTAGAGATGGCACATACAAATTTACTTAGAACGGCACGAAAATACCACATATAGGTAGGTATGGTGGACTCATGTGGCAGAACTGGGTTTAAGGATCTTTGATGCACAAGTAGTGTTCCCACTTAGTACAAATGAAGGCTAGCAAATAGATTGAGAAGCAACAAACCAATAAATGAAAATTCACATAAACGAGCATTAAGCATAACTAACACTGAATAATGCACCACAAGTAAGATGTAATTTCATTGCATAACTATTGACTTTCATGCTTGCATAAGGAATCACAAACCTTAACACCAATATTCTTACTAAAGCATTAGTACTCACCAACATGACTCACATATCACTATCATCATATCTCAAAACTATTACAAAGAATCAAGTTTATTTTGTCCAATGATCTTCATGAAAGTTTTTATTATATCCCTCTTGAATATCTAACACTTTGGGACTAGTTTCGAATATTTCCATTGCTTTTGACAAGCTCAAAACAAATTAAAGGAAGAACATAAACATGAACATAACAGCAATCTGTCTAAGTACGACAGTCTGTAAAGAATGCAAGAAGATCCATACTTCTCTAACTCCAAAAATTCTGAAAAAAATACCACACTGTAGAAAATTTATGATAGCTTATTGTGCAAAAAAATTCAACACTTTATCACATTCTGACTATTTTCAACTGCCACATAAAGACTTGCAGAATAAGCATGGCAAAGGCTATACTTGACATTTTTATTGAAATAAAAAGTGCAAAACATTATCCTAAATAACATCAAGCAAATCCTAATAAAGTAAAATGACGCTCCAAGCAAAACACATATCATGTGACGAATGAAAATATAGCTCCAAGTGAGGTTACCGATAATCTTGGAGACGAAAGAGGGGATGACTTCCGGGGCATCCCCAAGCTTAGTTGCTTGGATCTTACTTGAATATTACCTTGGGGGTGCCTTGGGCATCCCCAAGCTTAGGGTATTGTCAATCCTTATTCTCCTCACATCGATATCTCACCCAAAACTTGAAAACTTCAATCACACAAAACTTAACGGAACTTCGTGAGATAGGTTAGTATGATAAAGACAAATCTTCCACTTTGGTACTGTCAAAAACAAGATTCATAATTGTTCTCACACAATGCTACTGTACCTTATCATTTCCACAATTGATATTGAGAAATATAGGCCATAGAAAGTAGGAAACAAGCAAACTATGCATTGAAAACAGAATCTGTCAAAAACAGAACAGTCTATAGTAATCTGAACTAGGACCATACTTCTGCTACTCCAAAAATTCCGAAACATTAGGAAGATGCAGGGAATTTTTATATCAATCGTCTGTAAAATGTTCAGAGCAAAAGCTTGTTCCAGTGAAATTTGAAAATTCCTGGACTGAGCGCAAAAGTTCTTTTTTGCACAGAATCAAGTCAACTATCATCCACACTATCCCAAAGTCTTTACTTGGCACTTTATTGAAACAAAAGTTAAAAACATGATTACTACAGTAGCCTAATCATGTGAACACACACAAAGGGTAGGTAATTGTGTTGGGTTGTCTCCCAACAAGCGATTTTCTTTAATTCCTTTTAGCTAGGCACGATGATTACAATGATGCTAGCATAGAAGTAAGGAATTGAAACATAAAGAGAGCATCATGAATCACAAGTTCCTCTCTCATGATAATTTTCAGTAGCATCATGAATGGATTCATCAATATAACTATCACATAAAGCATTCTTGACCCACAAGCATAGAAAATTTATTATTCTCCATATAAGCAATTTTATTCTCATTCACAATAGTGGGAGTATCATATGAAATTAGAATACTAAAAATTATTTCAACATTAAAAGAGTAATGTTCAGAAAAAGGGTAATCATAATTTTGACAAGTTTTATAAATATAATCATCACTACATTTTATAACATAAGTATCATCACAATAATCATCATAAGTAGCAACTTTGTTCTCATCATAATCAATTGAAACATCTTCCGAAATAGTGGAATCATTACTAAATAAAGTCATGACCTCACCAAATCCACTATTATCATTATAATAAAATTCAACACCCTCCAAAATAGTGGGAGAATTATTATCTAAAGTTGACGCTCTTCCAAACCCACTTTCATAAATATTGCAATCATTATAAATAGGAGGCATGCAATCATCATAACAAATTGGATCATTCAAAGTAGGGGGATAAAAAGATCATCTACGTTAAGCATAGCATCCCGAAGCTTGGGACAAACAAGCATTAATTGCAACAAATAAATTCTCAAACATGTCATCCTCATCAAACATATCATCCCCAAGCTTGTGGCTTGGCATATCATAAGCATAATCACTCTCATCATTAATAGTATGAATAGCAGCAATTGTATAACAATTGCTATCATAATAACTTCCCAAGTTGGCGCCAGAAAGATTTCCAAGATTATAAGAAGTATCATTATCTTCCCAATCATAATTATCAGAACAAGCAATAGGCATAACAAAATCATCATCAATAGTGCTCTCGGACATTGTGCCCTGAGACAAAGAAGTAATATCATCATCAAGTGCATCATCTTTCACAATTATTTTTATTCATTTTCATTAGGCACAACAATAATAGGAGCAACATGTCATGCGAAACCACGACCACCTATGGGGCCATGAGCCCCTTGTGGTTCGGCAGGGGGGATGAGCACATTGCACAAAGAGCAGAGAATGTCGCGCAGCACGGCAGATATCACATGGGCGATTTTACCCAGGTTCAGGCCGCAGCAAGGCGTAAAACCCTACTCCTGCTTTGGTGGATCGATGGTGGATTTTGGTGGAAGCGCCTGCCCAGCAGGGTGGCCTCGAGGCGAGAGCAGCTACACATATACTAGTGTCCAAGGGTCTGAATCCTTTCTATGGTTGCCATGGGCCTGCTTTTATAGATCAAGGGGTCACCATAGTGGCAAATCAGTCATTGTGTACTGATTAGATAGCAAATAGTGCTATCATACCTAACTCTATAGACAGGGCAAAGCACATGAAATGCGCCGCTCAATGTCACATCATGGCCTGCCGGGGAAGCCTTGCCGGGCTGCTCGGCTGCCTTCGCTCTTGTCTGCATAACATGTCACTGGACAAGTGTCATTTGGAGGTGATTTCCATTGGAAGTAGCTGCCATGTGGCAAGAAACAACCACTTAGTCACTTGGGGGCTTGACACCGCATCGATCGAATGACTTGCGTCGCTGTGAGGTGCAGCGGTGAAGCCTTGGCAGCGTGGTTTGCCTTTGTAGGGGCCCGGCTGGCCTGCCAGGACTGCCTTGAGGCTTGCTTCCTAGGCAACCTCGATCTCGTCAGGCTCGCCTGCCCGGCAAGGGAGGTTTTCCCTTCGTGGTGTGTTGCCTCCTTTGGCTCGACTTGGTCTTCTTGATTTGCACTCTCATTCTTCAAAGATCTGATCTCTTGTGCTTGGTCCGGTCCTGGATGTTGTAATCTTGATCTCAGGCCTGTGCACGGTCTGGGGAACAGACCCAGGGTTTGTTGCACCGACAGGAGCCCCCGGGCCTGGCCTGAACACGCTGCCGAGCGTCGTCGGGGTAGGGCCCTAACTTGTGCACAAGCAAGAGGGTAATACTTGCTCGTCCTTTGAGATCTTCTTTGCTTCTTCATTAACTTGAGCTCAGGTCAGTTTCTGGTTCTCTCGCGCGTCGTGTAACGCCAATTGTAGTGGGAGAGATAATGGGTCACGATACGAGGGGTACCCACGTCCCACGTTCACGGGGCAGTAACTGCCACCCCATTATCTTTCCCGCCCCAAGCGCCTCCGCCACGTGTATTGCATGCATTGTGAAAAGTTGGTGGCAGATGCGGAGGGCATGGGAACATGCGTCATGGAAGAAAATCGGACGTCGTGAATTGGTGCAGGGGTCGGCCTTGGTTCTTTGAGCTGTTAATGGTGAGGGTCAGCCGGGCTGGTCAAACAGGGAGGCCACCTCCATGGACAGAATCTACCCCTGCCTTGCTCGCCAATAAAAGGGAATGTGGGGCAAGGCGTTTTCCACAAACTCTTTCTTCCTCTTCCTGCAGCAGCCCTCGCCCACCATGGTTAGAGGTCGAGGACACGGCGCTACTCCAGAGGCGGTGACGAGAACTTCTGCTCGACAGTGTCCCCCTCCTCCCTCCCAAGATGCGGGGGCGGAGCCCGCCATGAGAGGAGGTGGGAAGGGGCGAGGTCGTGGTCGTCGTGGCGCACGGGGCCAAGGAGGACGGGTGGCTCTCTGATCACGCCCCCACCAGCGGCTGTCCCTCCGATGGAAGGCCACATTGGCGACTAGCCTCTGGAGTTCGTCACTAGGTTGTATAAGCCTCCGTGTGACAGCCTACGTCTCCCCACTCCATTCACAAGGGCGATAGAGATCGAGCAGCTGCGCATGTTGAAACTGCACACGAGGGGCTGCGGGAATGGCAGCATGCGAGTGGATGTGGATTTCCCCGCCCCTCATGTCATGTTATTCTGTCGTGGCTGGAAGATCTTTGCTCCCGCCCATAGCTTGTCGGAGGGGCACGTCCTCCATTTTAAATTAATGGAGGTCGATCTACTATCCGTCAAGGTATTTGGGTGCTCGGGTGCTCTCTTAGGGTGCTGCGCGGAGAGCTCGACTGACGACGAAACCTCCTCCTCGAGCGATAGCGACGAGGAGGATAGTGATGGTGATGACAACGACATCGATCGGGAGGACGACGACTCCGACTCCGGCTGAACACCTGCTGCACCGTCACCGTCAGGCGGCGGCACCATCATCTGCACCTGCACTCCTTTCCCGGCAAGGCAATTTGCCGGGCAGTTGGATGCAGGGGTGGGTGTGGTGCCCCTGACTACTCCAGCAACCTTCCAGCTGGACCCCCGGCAGGCTTCCTCACGGGCTGGAGCTTCGTTCGCCTTGACGCATCTTCCTGGCCCTGGTGGTGGCGGCACGGGGCCCGTCTCCGCCGATCTCTTCACCATCACCTTCACTCGCGCCTCCCTGGTCTTGTAGGGCTACCTTTCCTGGAGCCCGACAGGGTCAGGCTGGGCTTCTTCCTAGGTGCCCTTTTTGTCCCCTTCGCCTTCCACTGTTGTAGGGGGGATGAACCCCGAGCAGGCAACAGAACCCGGATCCTTTTCAAAAACAACGGGACCGGCATCGTCCCTCAAGCTGGTACGCGCTTGGATGGGTCGCTCGACCCGTCCAAGCCCCACAACCCGGCCAAACTCTCTGACCTGGCAAGACGCGTCGACTCGGCCTCAACAACTAGCGCAAGACAGCCAAACCCGGTACAACCAAAGCTTCCTCGACGAGCTAGCTCCACCCGTGGCGTGCTCCACATTCCAGCCACGGGTCAGCTCCCATCCCATCCAGGCCGTACGATGGGACGAGTCTTCAATCATCAATGACCAAGGCAACAGTGCCCGGCCATGCCTCTGGTCAGCCGAAGCGTGGCAACAGTGCCCCTCACCTACCCGCTGACCAGGGCTGGCGTGGCTATAGTGCCCCCACCCTCACCGCTGACGACAGCAAGCGGCGACCTAGCGGAGCGCCACTTTACACGACTCTACTCGGCCACGCCCTCACGATCGACAAGATGGCGCACAGTCCCCCTAGGCACGCGGGGCCCGCACCTAGGGGAACCCGGCGAACCACAGGCTCTCAGTGGGTCCCAACACAGGTCCCTGGACGCTGACAACTCGGACCCACCGACTTGTAACGTTACCATTGTACCCCTGGGGGGTTGGTCTATAAAACCCCCAGGAGCCCTTATGTATACGGGCATGAAAGCAAGTAAGCGCTGAACTAGCCACCGAAACAGCAACCCCAGAGAGAAGGAGCAGCCTAAGCCTTGGCCAGCTTCCTTCCGCCCCCATATAGCTCTGGGAGCAACATTGTACTATCGAACATCAAACTACACTCGGCAGGACTAGGGGTGTTATCTCTTCGGAGAGCCCTGAACCTGGGTATGTCTGGCATCCCGCGCTCGCTCATACCAACCTCGCCTCTGGAGCCCACCAGCGCGCTCGAGCCTCCTCCTCTCTTTAGCCATCACTTGGCATCTGCCATGCGCCCACCACAACAGTTGGCGACCATCGTGGGGAAGCTCGGGGAGCTGGCCGGGAGCACGCTTCAGACGGGGCCCTTCTCCTACACCGACGAGTCGATCGCGCTGGTGGACGATGTCGTTGGCGCACTCGCCACCTCCTTCGCCGTGCTGTGCATCTCCGATGCGTTCACGGCCAACGAGTACCCCGGCGAGGTGATCAGCTACTCCGACTCCCCCCTCTCCCTCGGCGGTGGCATTTCCACCGGGGCGATGAACGTCCTTGTGGAGGTCTTTGAAACCGGCGATGGTGCCTCCTCCTTGTCGAGCAAGACGAGGAAGGCTGTCGAAGCCAGGGCCGCAGCAGAACGGACTGAGCCGTCTGATTCGTTGCACGCCGCTATGCAGAGCCTCCACATCCCCATCGGCACCGATGTCGACACCACCAACGTCGCTGAGGCCTGATCCCAGCTCGAGGAAAGGCGCCAGCAGATGCTGGACCTGTCTGAGACGCATGCCGCCACCCAACATCACCTGGACGCCGCTCAGCTGGAGAGCAATGCCGCCTACGGATTCACGCCCGTCACGGCCGAGCCAAGATGGGTCGCCGATGTGCGTGCCCCGGGAGGAGCGATCGACCGGGCTCTTGGCGCCATCCCGACCGTCTACGAGACCCCAGCGAAGAACATGCGCGCTGCAGGCAGCCGTAGTCGTCCTGGACCAGCTCACGGGTGAGGAGCCTCAACGCGGCCAACGCCCAGCAGGACCGCCTCAACCAGCTCACCAAGCCGGCGGGATCCGGCTCCGCCCACCTTGGCGGACCCGGTGAACTTCTGCACATAGCTTCCTCGCCAGCCGGCAAGGCGCCCTCCGGCCGAGCCCGAACTTGGCGCGACCTGGCCGCCACAGCCTCTGGCGGATTGGGCGACGAGCCCGTCCTAGAGATCCAGCGCGGACCCGGCAAGCATGGCCGGCGTCCGGCTCCAACCGACCCGCCCCCCCGTGGCCTGGCCGCCAGTCGACTCGGCCCGCGCGCCATCGACGACACTGATGCTCGCCACCGCCTCGATCAGCTCGCTTGCTACCTAGAGGTGGAGGAGAGCGGCACTATCAGGCCGGCGTGCTTCGGCCCACCCATCCGGGAAGATCCCTTTCCCAAAGGGTTCATGCTCGCCTGCGACACCCCCAAGTACAACGAGAACGTGAAGCCAGAAGACTGGCTCACCGACTACACCAAGGCCATCAGCATCACCGGTGCCAATCGCCGTCTCGCCGTGCACTACGCACCTCTCATGCTCCAGGGGGCGGCCCGCATGTGGTTGAACAGTCTACCGATAGGCAGCATCAACACGTGGGTCGATTTTGAGCAAGCCTTCGTCCGCAACTTCATGGGGACCTACAAGCAACCTGGCCACCCTAGCCAACTCGCCATATGCGTGCAAGGGCCTACGGAGGCCGGTCGCGAGTACCTCGCACGTTGGACCGAGCTCTGGAATAGCTGCGAGGGCATCCATGAAGTCTAGGCGATCCAATACTTCGTAAGCGGGTGCCGAGACGGCACCCTCCTCAAGCACAAGCTCTTACGCTCCGAGCCGGCCACCATGGCCGCGCTCATGGTGACGGCAGACAAATACGCCAACGCCGACTCCGCCATGAAGATCGAGGTGGCGCTGGATGAAGCCGGCAAGGCGAAGCCAGTTCCCCCTCCGAAGCCGGCCGGCAAAAGCAGCCGGCAGCAGCATCACCAGAACAACAAGTGCAAGGCCGACCAGCCGGCACAACGCCACGACAACCGCCTCGCCGCGGCCACCGAGCCCGCGGCGGACCCGGCGGCAAGCACCGGCAGACCGGCAAGACGGCATGGCAACCCGCCATGAGTTTTGAAGAGATGCTCGACGCCCCCTGCAAGCACCATAGAGGTGCAAGACCCTCCACGCACACGCTTCGGCAGTGCGCCATCACCAAGCGCATCATGAGGGGCTGTCGGATTTTGGGTTCTGGCAGACCCTTGAGGTTCGAAAACTGGGGTGCGCGCGGAGATTCAACCCTCTACCGGCTCGTTCCTCGCCGAATCGCTAGGACCTAAACTACCAAACTGAATAGCACAAGAGACACAAGATTTATACTGGTTCAGGCCACCATTGTGGTGTAATACCCTACTCCAGTGTGTGGTGCGGTGGATTGCCTCTTAGGCTTGATGATGAACAATACAAAGGGAGAACAGCCTCGCGAGGGTCTTTTCTTGGCTGGCGCGATGAACTGCTAAGGGGAGTTCAGTCGCCTCTCTCTCTCTTTCTGTTTCTTTCTATCCTTGTTCTCTCCCTCCCCTACCTTGCGGGTGGCTAGTCCTATTTATAGGCAAAGGCCCTGGGCCTCTTCCCAAATATTGAGCGGGAAGGGCGCCAACATTTGGCCATTTTGAAGGGGAACAGCGGGTACACTTATCCTGACTAAAGTTGGTCCTCGCCTGTCAAAGGCTCTGGTGATGACGCCGGCTTGGGCTCCACAATGACTTCCTTCCGGCCGTTGGGCTGGTCTTGGTCTTGTTGCACCGAAATGGACGCCTTTGCTTGATGCTCTCGCCCGCACTTGCTCCCTTTGCACCAAAGAGGAAAGGAGGACACTGCGCGGGCTGGTGCCCGACTGGCGCCCCTGGTCGTCATGGCTTGCATCATGGGCACCTCGCGAGGTACCCTGCCTTGAACTCTCCATCTCCTCGTGAGCCAGCCTGACGAGGCCGTGCCTGAGGAAGCCCCCTGTCGTCCGCCCCGTGAGGCTTGGCCCCTCGCGAGGGACTTGAGCCTGTGTTGATGAAGATGGGTTGTGCTGGGCCTCCTTTGAGCCACGCCGCAGGCCGCAGGAAGGCAAGTCTGGGGACCCCCGTTCCCAGAACGCCGACAGTAGCACCCGGGCCCACGGCGCGCCCGAACTTGGCTGAGCAGAGAGGCGAAAGGGCAAGTGCGAAGCGTCGCGGGCCCTAATAGCCTGCGGCCTTGGGCGCCCCATGGCGGTTGACTGGATGTGGGCGCCTCTGCAACCGCGCGAGTTGATAAAGGAGCGGCATCTCCCTTGCCTCCTTTACTTCCTCCAGTTGCTGCCCAGATCCCCTTTCTTGCGCCTCTCCTCCCTGCTTCCAAAATCCTCAGATCTACTCCGCCTGCGTTCCCTTGCTAGTCATTGCGCCTCGCCAAGCCCCGGCCGGAGCTTGGTACTCGCCTGCCTTGGACTCGCCAAATGTGCCAGAGGCGAGCCTTGGCCGGGTGCGCCAGATGGCGGAGGCGCGGGGCATCGACGGGACGAAGGCGTTCAAGGCCGGCTCTGCCGTCCCTGAAGGTCGAGGGAGCACATTCTATCCGCTCTTCGTGAGTGCCATCGTCGCTGGTCTGGTGCCTCCCTTTTCCGAGTTCTTCTTCTCTGTCCTCCGCCACTATAATATTCAAGCTCTACACCTCCATCCCAACTCCGTCCTTCTTCTGGTGATCTTCGCCTACTATTGTGAGGCTTACGTAGGGGTGAAACCCTCGGTGGCCTTGCTGCGCCACTACTTCACCCTCCGGACCTCCCATTGTTTCGCCTCCGCGTGCGCGAGCTTCGTCGCGTACGGCGGCTCCATCGCCATTTCGAATCCTGGGAAGAGGATCGAAGGCTTCAGGAGCAAGTGGGTCTTGATGGATACTGGGTGCATCCACCCTCGGCTGATCCTGCCCACGGAGCACCCTGTGAGCTCTGACGACTGGTCCCGAGTGGAGCTTCTGGATCCCCACGCGAAGCTGGTGTTGGAGAAGATGGACGCCGATCTGAGGCCAGCCAGCGTGGTAGCGGCGAAGCAGACCGGTGCGTTGCTGCTGAGGGAGTTCCTGGAGCATCAGCTAGCTCCGCTCCGTCAGTACTCGCTTCCAATGTGGAGGCCTCACCCGAGCCCCGTGGCCTTGGCCGACGAGGATCTGGTTGCGGTCCTCCAGTCCTTGGTTGGGGGCGACTTGGCGAGGCTGGAGGGCGCTCCTACGCCCCTGTTCCTTCACGAGGATTGGGAGCAGGTAGTGGGGTCCATGCATGTCTTCAACGGGGACGGTCCCATGCCCGTGGAGGCTCTAGAGGACCTGGTAGACGTGTCCTCCGACGTTTCTAGAGAAGAGAAGGAAGAAGGGGAGCAGGAAGAGGGGGTTGACTCAGAGGCGGAGTCGAGGGCTCCTCCCCTTCGGTGCAGGTCCCGCACTCTCCGCCTTCCCCAGAGCGACGACGAGGATGAGGATGAGCACGGCGGCGGGAGCCTGCCTCCGATCCTGAAGAAGGACTGGACTGGGCTGATCCCCGCGGGTCTGCCCCGGCCCCGGGGCGATCCGCAGGCGCACCTCCTGGTCCCGAGCCCCTTGAAGCCGACCCTTGCAGCCGGCTTTCGAGCTTTAAGTACGGCCGGAGGCTGCTCGAGTCCACCAGCGACGACCTGTAAGTGCCTGCTTCCCGTCTTGATTATTTTTCTGTCACCGAGACCTGATGCCCATATCCTTTGGCCAGGCTGGCGCCCGCGGCAAAGAAGTCGAAGGGAGCTCCTGAGGTCCCATCCGTGGCAGTGCCTCTGCCTGAGAAAGAAGGTGACTATGACGCGCAGGCCACTCCTGCCCGGGCATCCTCGCGAGGTCAGGCTGAGCCTGCTGGGGCGAGCTCAGCCCCCTTGACCCAGGCGACTCCCGAGGTGCCTTTGATTGACGCTGCCTCCACTGCCGTCGTGGCACAGCCGATTCTGCCTCAAGATACTGTGGTCACGCTGCCGTCTTCTCCTCCTACTCCACCGACTGCTACTTCCCCGAATACTGTTCTGGATCGCGTCGTTGCCGGACTGGACCGTCTGCGGCAGGATCTTCTGGGCGCCGACCCTCGTCTAGTGGCCGGGCGCTTGGAGCTGGCTTGTAGATGGATTTGCTCTGATGCTTCGATACGGGCGGCGCTGGTCCAGGCCTCGACGGCTTGCGGCGAGGAGAAACAGGCCGTCCATGAGGCGAAGGTTTCCCGCGATGCTGCCCTGGGGGAGGCAGCTAGCGTCCAAGGTCGCTGTGAGACGCTGGAGGGCGAGCTGAAGGACCTGCAGAACCAGCTCACCGAGAAGGCCCGCCTTCGCCAAGAGCAAGAGGAAAACATGAAGGCTCGCGAGGCGGCCGTCAAGGACCTGGAGGCCAAGCTCAAGAGGCGTCGTGGCCGCCTAGGCGTGCTGGAGCAAGAGCTGGAGGCGAGGAAGGTTGAGCTGGATGGCAAGGCCTGGGTTCTCGCCGAGGATCGCGTGGCCTTCGCGGATATGGAAGAGAAGGCTCGCACTTCGCTGAAGACGCTTTATGACAGTGGCCTTGAGAGCCCGCTGGCCGGCGAGGAGGATGGCCCCGCCAAGCTGCTGCCCTTCCTGGTTCGCGCCCTTCAAGACGTCACCCTTGGCCTTGGCCCTACGGCTGAGGCCGAGGCACGCGCCTTGTCTTCTGCAGCGCTGACGCGGGTCTTCACCCACATCTATCTTTGTGACCCCAACATCGACCTCGACAGCCTGCTGGAGCCAGTGAGCAGCGAGCGTGCCGCTGCTACTGCCGAGGCCGTGAAGGGTCGTGCGGAGGCTCTTCTGGGGCTGGGGGCCGGCATCGTACTGTCGTCCCCGAAGGGCGACCGACTCCGCTACGCACTCCAGATCCACTTCGCCGCCTCCAACAACATCGCCGAGTACGAAGCCCTTGTGCACGGCCTCCGGCTCGCCAAGGAACTCGGCATCTGGCGCATCCTGTGCTACGGCGACTCAGACCTGGTGGTGCAGCAGTGCTCCGGCAAGTGGGACACCCGCGACTCCAACATGTCAAGCTACCGCTTCCTCGTCCAGAAACTGTCCGGATCCTTCGAGGGCTGCAAGTTCCTCCACGTCCTGTGCACGGAGAACGAAGCAGCCGACACGCTCGCCAAGATCACCTCATCCCGACAGTCCATCCGATCCGGCGTCTCCCTCGAGCACCTGTGCAAGCCGTTCGTCAAGCCATCGCCAGACTCCGAGTCCATCCACGTTCATGACGACCCGACCGCACCTCAACCCGGCCCGGGGGCTGCCGAACCCGGCCCGGGGGCTACTGAACCCGGCTCGGGGGCTGCTCAGCTCGACCCGGCCACCATCGCCCCAGACCCGGCCATCGCCATCCCCGACCCGGGGGCTGCTCAACCCGGCTCGGGGGCTGCCGACTCGGAACCAAGCCTGGCGGACGTCTTCGCTGTGGTCACGGCTCCGTCTTGGGCCCTCCCAGTATCAGAATTTCTGGAGAACGGGGTTCTCCCCATGGACGAGACCGAAGCCCGGCAAGTGCAGCGCCGAGCGTCCGCCTACGGCATCATCAACAACGAGCTCATCAAGCACAGCTCCACCGGCGTGTTCCACTGCTGCGTTGAGCAGGAACAGGGCATCGACATCCTCCTCGACATACACCAGGGCGAATGCGGGCACCACGCCGCGTCGCGATCCCTGGTGGCCAAGGCTTCCCGCCATGGTTTCTACTGGCCCACAGCCCTCCAAGATGCCAAGTCACTCGTTCTCAAGTGTGAGGGGAGCCAGCGCTTCAGCAAACGCGGCCACCAGCCGGCGTCAGCACTCCGCACCATTCCGATCGCCTGGCCCTTCGCGGTCTGGGGACTCGACATGGCGGGACCCTTCAAAACCGCTCGAGGCGGCATGACGCACCTGCTGGAGGCAGTGGACAAGTTCACCAAGTGGATCGAGGCACGGCCAATCAAGAAATTGGACGGGCCAACAGCCGTCCGGTTCATCAAGGACATAGCGGTGCACTACGGCATGCCGAACAGCATCATCACGAACAACGGCACCAACTTTGCCAAGGGCGCGCTTGAGCAATACTGCTCCGTCTTCGGCATCCGCCTCGACCTGGCCTCTGTTGCACATCCGCAGTCCAACGGGCAGGTCGAGCGGGCCAACGGACTCATCCTATCCGGTGTCAAGCCACGACTCGTTGAGCCACTCATCCGCTCACCCGGCAGCTGGCTTGATGAGTTGCCGGCCGTTCTCTGGAGTCTCCGCACCACGCTGAATCGGTCGACCAGGATCACCCCGTTCTTCCTCGTCTATGGAGCCGAAGCCGTCATCCCGACCGATGTCGAGTTTGACTCGCCGCGCATCGCGATGTACACCAAAGCCGAAGCCAGAGAAGCCCGCGAAGACGGTGTCGACCTGCTCGAAGAAGCACGCCTCCTGGCGCTCAGCCGTTCGGCCATCTACCAGCAAGGCCTGAGGCACTACCACAACAAGAAGATCAAGCCCCTCGCATTCCGCGAGGGCGACCTCGTCCTCTGACTTGTCCAAGAGCAAGCAGGCCAGCATAAGCTGTCCCCTCCATCGGAGGGCCCATTCATCGTGAGCAGGGCCTTGCGCGATCGCAACTCCTATTACCTCATTGATGCACGCAAGTCAAAGAACCACAAGAAAGACACCGCGGGCAAAGAAACCCAGCCGTGGAACATGGAACTCCTCTGCCCGTTTTACAGTTAGCCCCACGAGTGTTTGTATCGTCGCCTTTCGTAAACGCATGAAACTATGTGATTCCCGAACGAGACTCGGGGGCTGCCTTTTGTCGACCAATTTATTGTGTCCCTACTTTCTTGCATCACTATGCCACTGAACCTGGCCACCGGTCCGACCCGCTCGACTCGGGGGCTCGGGGGCTAGCCGGCTCGATCGCCACCCCGCCGCCTTACTTGGTGATTCCTGATACAGTTAGGATGTCGTGGTCCCCCACTTCGCCCTAAAGCCACAGATCTGGCTTCGGCTGTCGGCTGGCAAGCTCAACGGGCCAGAGCTCCTTTACGCTTCATACACTAAGTCAAAGGCTGTCGGGTTGATCAACCCGGCCCGCCGCTCAGAAAATAAACAGCCGTGCGACCGGCTGCTCGCCAACCGGCTTCGCCAGATTGCCGCCAGCCGGCCAGTGGGTGTTTCGCTTGCGCTCAACATTTTGAAGAGCCCAAGTCCTGCGCGCTCCTCTCGAAGAACTGAACTCCTTTTCACGGACCGAAGCCTTGGCCGTCTGACTCGCGAGGGGGGGAGGTTTTAGAAAGGAAAAGCGCAAGAAATTGGTCCAAAAAACAGAAGGCAAAAGCAAAAACACTCACGACATTTACACACAAATATTTAAAAGGTCCACGGCCCGAGTTCATTACACCACAAAACCCCCAGTGGGTGGGTGGACCTGCTACTTAACAAATTCTACTAAGAATGTCTCAGGCATCTCCAGTGCCGTGTCGCGACGTCGACGACTCTCCCCTGGCGGCCTTTGGGTCCGGCGAGGCACCAGTGACCTCCTCGGCACCCCATCGCGGTAGACGCCCGTCTCCTCGGAGCTCCCCTTCGGATCATGGAGAAGCAAGCCATAGTCGTCGCCATCCACGACCCTTCCGTCTTCCGTCCTCTCCGGGTGGAACTCATCGTGGAAGGCAAACTCAGTGATTTAGCTGGCCCGGGAGGCAATCCGGCCGGCTTGCTCCTGCAAGAGCTGCTCCGAGCCGGCCCGCTGGCCCATCAGTGCATCCAACTACAGGTCCGGATGCCAAGACAGCGCGAACCGAAGCGCCATCGCAGCGCCGGCATGAGCGGCGGAGACACGCCACTCGTGAAGCTGGTCCGGCCCCATCTCCAACCAACGAGCCAGGAGCGTGAAGCTGCTCAGCTCGACGGAGTCCAGCCAAAGGGCCGCCGTCATCGCGGTGCCGGCCTGGGACAACCGCCCCATCTGCGTCCCCAAGACCCGCAGGTGGGCCTCAGCAGCGGCGATGATTTCCGGGAAGGTCCACGCCACCCGCGGGTCCGTTCCGGACCCAACGACTCCGGTCGGGTCGCGCTGAAAGCGGACGGCTTCCTCCGCCAGCCGTTGTGTCTCCGAGATGGCTCCTGCCACAAAAGGCGAAGCATATCAGAAAAAGGACAAGAAGGACGAAAGGCCGGATCCCAACCCGGCAAAATACAAGAAAAGCACTTACTGAAGAAGGACTCTTCCAGGTGCTGCGCTTCGAGCAACGTACCATGCCACTCCCGTTCAATGGCGTGGTCGCGCTCCAGGAGCGCCTTCTCCAGATCGGCCGCCTTGGTAAGGGCCGCCTTCAGCTCGCCGCCCTTGTCATCGACCGCCTTCTCGGTTGCCTCGCGACGACGGGCCTCGTCCTGACGGGCCCCCTCAGCCCTGGTAACCTGCCCCCGCAGGCGATCCACCTCGGCCTGGAGCCGGCCCTTGTCGTCGGCCAGCTAGCCGCGCTGCTGGTCCGCCTCGACCAGGGCCTGTTGCGCCTCCACCACCTTGGCGGCTTCCGCCTTAAGAAGCTCCACCTCGTCCTCGAGGCGGCTCTTGTGACCTGCCAGCTGCTCATGCAGCTGGTTGGCCTCGTCGAGAGACCACCGGGCTGCGGCCGCCTCCGCCCTTGCCTACGCCGCCTCGACAACGAGCCGGTCATAGTGATGACCAGCCCCGAGCAGACGAGTTCGCCAGGACAGCACCTCGGCTACGAAAAAGAAGGATTCAGTGAATGAGAAAGCAAGACTGAAGATTTGGCCCAACTGTTACATAGTTGGCCCGAATCTCGGGGGCTACACCCAGTGGGTGTGCTAGCGCGCCCCCACTAGAAAAGAGCACGAAGATACCTGCAGCGACGCAAAGCTCCTCCTCCTTGGCGGCGAGCTGCTCCTTGAGCTCCCGGTACTTTCCCAAGAGACGGTTGAAGGCACCGACCCGGTAGGCGTCGAGTTGCTGAAGAAGGCAGAAATTAGAACAACGACAACGCTCTAAAGATTCGACTCAACTACTACGTAGTTGGCCCGAACCTCGGGGGCTACACCCAGTGGGTGCGCTGGCGCGCCCCCACAAAGAAGAAATTGCGAAAAAGAAATGTTTAACTAGAACGGCGCGCTCCAGGTCACGCGTCCGCTCCACCTCGGCCTGGGCGAAGGCCTCGAGCCGGTCCGTCCGGCCGCGCAGGCGGCGGCCGGCGGCGTCCATCGCTGCCTCCTCCTGGGTCTAAGGCCCGAAGACCACGGCGCCCCCACTCCGCGCCAGCTGCGGCGCAGCAGCCCGGCATCCTCCCTGCCGGGGCACCAAGGCGTGATCCCCGCTGGCCGCTCGCGACGCGGCCGGCACCTCCTCCGACGCCCTCTCCAGCACCGTCGACGACCCGGACGCCGGGATGCCCTGCATCGTTGCCTCCAGTCCGGACGCCGGCACGGCCTGCTGCACCACCACTGGCCCAGGTGCCGGGGTGGCCTCTGGCACCGCCGCCCATGGTGCCTCCTCCAACACCGACGACACCTCGCACGCTGCTGCCCGCGGTGCCTCCACCAAGACGGCGCCGCCTCCACCGCTATCAGCCCCCGCTCGCTCGATAACGTCAACCCGCGGTGGGGTATCATCCTCCACCTCCAAGACCTCTCGGTCGAGGATCACCACCTCAGCCCAGCCTTCAGGGTCGCGCTCCCTCACCAACGACGGCTCGAAGACCGTCGCCACCACCACTGTGCCCTCCGGCATCTCACGCCAGGCCGGCTCCACGCCGGCTCGCACCCATGCCGCCGCCGCATTGGTCCAAGCCCGGACGATGCCGCCTCCAGCTCCGCCTCGGCCCTGTTCCTATCCCGCCAGGCCAAGCCCTCGGCGTCGTTCGGGTGCAGGCTCCGAGTCGGCCCGTCCCTCCACCTCGACCTGGTCGACGAGGTTGGACCAGCTCCTGCGGAACACGATCCCTTCGGTGGCTGCGGCGGCCGCCGCCGCCCTCGCCAGCGCGATTGGCGACCTGAAGAAGAAGACAGAATGAGCAAAAAAGAAACAAGGCTAACTCGACAATCCGGATGCGTACGGGAGATGAAGCTTACCCCGACAAGACCAGGACCGGGGTTGGCCTCCCATGCCCGCGCTTCCTCTTGGCTGGCCTCCTGGCCCCGGCCGGGTCCGCCGTGCGCTTCGGGGCCCGGGGCCGCGGCGCGACGCTGTCCTTCCCGTGCGGGCGGCTCGGTGCCGCCCCACGCGAAGACCTGGCTCCGCCCGTGTCGCCGCCTCCCCCGCCCAACGCCACTACACCACCAACTGGTGTCAGAATCGCCCGTACCGTGTAGCAGTCAACAACTCAAGATACATGAAGAAAAATACAAGACTTACCCGCATGACGCCCAGCACCGGCGTCGGCCTCTGCCTCCTCCTCCCCGCTGTGGGCCGCGGGCTCCTCTGGCACCACCGGCGCCACCTGCGATGGAGCCCGGGCATAAGGATGCCGGATCGCGTTCAGAAGCACCTCCCGCGTCGCGTCAGGACGGACGAGAAGGTGCGTAGCAGCAAAGTAATGTGACTGGACACTCACCTATGGCGCCTGGTTCGACTCGCTGTACGGCACCATGCTGAACCACCAGTCCTCCCCAAGGTTGGCCTTGGAGATGTCGTTCACGCGGCGCGCGATCTGCTCCGCCGTTAGCCGCGTCGACCCCATGCAGTTGGGGTCTTGAAGGCTGACCATCTCGCCAATGAGGCAGGAGCGCCTCTGCAGCGGGAGGACCCGACGCATGACAAACGCGGCGATGAGGTCGTTGCCGATGAGCCCCTCCCCCTCCCGCATCCTCATCCCCGTCACCCGCTCGCAGAGATTGAGAATCTCCTGCAACGGGCGCCAGGGCGAGTAGCCCCAGTTCATCTTCGCCTGCGGCGGCGCGATGATGAAGGCCGGAATATTGATGCGGTCCGCACGCAAGTTTCGGACGTAGAAGGAGGTGTTCTGCCATTTCTTGGCAGAATCCTCCAGCGGGATCTTGGGGAAGTCCGCCCCTGACCGCTTCGAGATGATGGCGGCGCCGCAGTCGGCGAACTCTCCGGATGATGGGCCCTGCTACAGGGAGAAGAAACGCGCCCAGAGGTCGATCGTGGGCTCGACCCCCAGGTACCCCGCACAGAGGGTGACGAAGCTGGAGAGCTGAACGATGGCGCCGGTGCCAAGATGATGCGGTTGGAGCCCGAAGAACTCCAGGAAAATGCAGAAGAAGGTGCTCGTCGGCAGCCCAAATCCGCGCTCGAAATGCATAAGGAAGACAACGCGCTCCAACTCCTCGGGCTGCGGCCTCTGCTTGCCGCGCGGCAGACAGACTGCGACATCCGTCTCCCACGGCAGGCGCCGCGATGCCCGAAGATGGGCGATGTCCTCGATGGTGACATTCGAACCCATCCAAGAGCCCGACGGCAGTGCCATGATCGAAGGAAGGAGAAACAAGATGGACGACGGAGAAGTTATGCTCAGAGCAGCGGGCGCCGCAGTGCGTCGGTTGCAAAGAGCGGGGCAAGAGCAAATGGGAAGGAGGGCGCATGTGAGAATGATGTCCGCCGCCCTCCTGCCCCCCGATTTATAACCCTCGGTTTGAACGTGGGGGAGTGGGATCGTCTGCAAGCACCCGTCCCCTACCCCGCAATAAGTGTGCACGTACACACGCAGTAACTGTCCGGGGAAGAGCAACCGGCCCAAGGACGCCGCAATAAATTTGCGCACGTGGGCCAAGGGCGTGCGGCGGCGGGCCCCAGCCCGTCACCCATTCCCGTCACGCGCGTGGCCTGTCAGGCCCCTCCAACTTCCGGGCACCACGTGGCGCCCGCGCGAAACTCGAGGGATTGCCCCAAGATACGACGGACTCCTCGGTTCCCGCCATGGCCGGGATGCCGCGATCTGGTTTCCGAGAAAACCGGCACACAGTGGGTGTTGCCAGACCCGGCGCTCGCAGAATCCGCCTTGCTTAAGGAGGAAACTGCGAAGGCTCACTCATCCGAAGACGGCGGACCTTCATAGCTTCAGGGATTACTGTCGGGGGATGAACCCCAGGCAGGCAACGGAACCCGGATCCTTTTCAAAAACAATGGGGCCGCCATCGCCCCTCAAGCCGGCACAAGCTTGGCCGGGTCGCTCGACCCGGCCAAGCCCCGCAACCCGGCCAAGCTCTCCGACCCGGCAAGATGCGTCGACTGGGCCTCAACAACTAGCGCAAGAAAGCCGAACCCGGCACAACGAAAGCTTCCTTGACAAGCCAGCTCCACCTGTGGCATGCTCTGCAATCCAGCCACGGGTCAGCTCCCGTCCCATCCAGGCCATACGATGGGACGAGTCTTCAATCATCGATGACCAAGGTAGCAGTGCCCCGCCCATGCCTCTAGTCAGCCGGAGCGTGGCAACAGTGCCCCTCACCTACCAGCTGACCAGGGCTAGGGTGGCTACAGTGCCCACACCCTCACCGCTGACAACCGCAAGCGGTGACCTGGCGGAGCGCCACTGTACACGACTCGACTCGGCCACGCCCTGACGATTGACAAGATGGCGCACAGTCCCCCTAGGCACGCAGGGCCCGCACCTACGGGAACCCGGCGAACCACAGGCCCTCAGCGGGTCCCAGCCCAGGTCCCCGGACGCTGACAACCTGGACCCACCGACTTGTAACATTACCATTGTACCCCTGGGGGGTTGGTCCATAAAACCCCCAGGAGCCCTCACGTATATGGGCATGAAAGCAAGTAAGCGCAGAACTACCCACCGAAACAACCCCAGAGAGAAGGAGCGGCCTAAGCCTTGGCCAGCTTCCTTCCTCCCCCATACAGCTCCAGGAGCAACATTGTACTATCAAACATCAAACTACACTCGGCAGGACTAGGGGTGTTATCTCTCCGAAGAGCCCCGAACATGGGTATGTCCGGCGTCCCGCGCCCGCTCATACCAACCTCGCCTCTGGAGCCCACAAGGGCCCTCGAGCCTCCTCCTCTCTTTAGCCACCCCTTGGCATCTGCCGTGCGCCCACCACAACAACTGTCGTGCCTAGGAGGACAGGGACAAGAAAGGCGTCACGAGGCACTTATCTTTTTTCAATCTAAAATGTGTAGACACTTGCCTAACTTAGGTCCAAAACTCGAAATTATGTAATCTCTTTTATCCATGTTTGTGTTATGTAAGATCTGTACTTGTTGCTTAGCATATTAATGAAAAAGGTGAACCTTGTCAGGCACTTGTGCATGTGTCATCCCCATGCAGAGGTAGAATGCCTCTATACATTCAAGTAAACAAGTTTTCCCCAGCAGGTTATCCTATCGGTACCCTCAGTCTGCTGCCACGGAGCCATGCTTGCCGGGCACAAACTGTACAGAGGGACCAGCCCCCCACCAATCCTTCTCTCCAAAGGACACTACAACCATCCCGACCAAAGTAATGCTTGAGTCAGAGGATTAGAGCACCAAAGTTTCGAAAGCGGCGAGATTTTCTTATGCACAAGTTTTACTTACAGAACACGTATGGGTAAGAGAGAGAACTTATCTATTTTGGCTTGCCGGGGATCACTATGTAGGCTTGTCTTCTCTTCTCCTCTTTGGGGCCAAACCCATGGTAGGAGCATGTAGTTTGATGCAGATGAAAATGATGCCTCATTCGATCTTATCTACATGAACATGCTATGCTCATGATATGCTTATGCATGCATGCAATTTGTCACCCCCCCCCCCCAGTGTTTCATTCACTTCACTGTTGCTCAGGGTCTGCATCTGGCTTTGTACAAGGGGTTACATGCAACAGAGACAAGGCATGTACAAAAGGGTGGCTGCCGAGCAGGGCCCGACAGCTGCGCCTTACGGGTAGAACTTGCGGAGATGCTCAATGTTCCATGAGTTTTGCAACTGAATACCATCTCCGGTCTCCAGACGGACTGTGCTAGGTCTGGTGACTCGTACTACCCGGTAAGGGCCTTCCCACTTTGGCGTTAGCTTGTTTCTACCCTTCGCGGACTAAACATGCCTAAGGACAAGGTCGCCTTCCTCAAAACTCCAGGCATGAACCCTCTGGCTGTGATAGCAACGCAGGGCTTGCTGGTAGCATGCAGCACACGTAGCAGCCCGGAGACGGTTCTCCTCGAGTAGCACGGCATCGTCACGCCGGTGCTATTCCTGCGCTACTTCATCATAGGCAAGCACTCGAGGTGACCCGTAAATGAGTTCCGTGGGGATAACTACTTCTTCCCCATAGACTAGGGACAAGGGAGTCTGGCTGGTAGCTTTATTTCGTGTCGTTCTGAGGGACCAAAGAACCACCGGTAGCTCATCGATCCACGACCTGCCACACTTCTGCAGCTTATCAAATGCTCTCATCTTAAGTCCTCGCACCACTTCAGTGTTCGCCCTCTCACCTTGGCCATTGCTCCTTGAATAGGCACCAGATGCGAATGAGATCTTGCTTCTGAGGGCATGAATGTAAAACATGAAGGCGTGGCTCGTGAATTAGGTGCCATTATCGGTGACGATTTGAGCAGGGACTCTGAAACGACATACCAACCCTCTCAAGAACTTGATAGCTGACTGAGCAGTCACCTTTCTCATGGTCTCTACTTCTTGCCACTTTGTAAACTTGTCAATTGTAATGAACAAGAATTCAAAGCCCCGGTAGCATGGGGGAAGGGGCCCAAGATGTCGAGTCCCTAGACCGAAAATGGCCACGACAAAGGGCTTGTCTGAAGAGCTTGGGCAGGCAGGTGGATGTTCTTGGAATGGAATTGGCAGGCTTCACACTTGGTGACCAACTCAACTGCATCTTGGAGGGTTGTGGGCCAATAAAATCCTTGCCAGAAGGCTTTTCCAACCAGAGCCCTTGATCCAATGTGTGAGCCGCACATACCCTTGTGTATCTATGCTAGCAGTTCCTTTCCTTCTTCCCGTCAAATGCACTTCAATTTCACACCATTGGGCCTCCTTCTATACAGCGGGTCGTCAACAAACTGATACATACTGGCCCTCCAGGCTACTCTTTCAGCTTCTTCTTGCTCTTCGGGAAGTTCTCCAGTTTGGAGGAAATGGACAATGTGTCGCGCCCAAGTTGGAGCCCGAGGCTCGGCAATGAGGACTAGCGGCACCTCCTCCTTTGTGAGAGTGCACTCCTCGACCGCAGGGGCCGGTGGTTTGGCGGAAGGGGGCAGCTCAGCGACCGCAGGGGAGTTGTTCCTACCAAGCTCTCTGCTGGGAGCCTCGAGAGGTTCTACCGAGAGAGGCTTGCCGGAGTCCAGTTTCCTCCTCTTCCTAGCCATTGTTGTCGGGGATACGAAGGGCGAGTCAGATGGAGAACAAAAGTTCTTGGTTCCATAGGAAGCTTTTGCACAGCGCACTTCAATAAATGATCAGCACTGTTGTTTTCCGCACGGGGTACGTGCTTTGTTTGCAATCCGTCAAAGCGCTCCTCCAACTTTCTCACTTCCTCAACGTATGCCTCCACCAATGGACCTTGGTAATCCTTGTGACTTGCCTCACCACGAGTTGTGAGTCTCCACGGATGATCAGCTTCTTGATCCCCAGTTCTATTGCAAACCTGAGCCCGTCAAGGAGCCCTTCGTACTCTGTTGTATTGTTGGTAGCCTTCTCTCGGGGAAAATGCATCTGGATGACATACTTTAGGTGCTCCCCAGTGGTAGCAACGAGAAGCACGCTATCCCCTACACCTTGTAGGGAGAAGGCACCATCAAAATACATGATCCATTCTTGGGGCGCTTCCTTGCCGGGAATAACTGTCTCCAACACTTCTTCATCAGGAGTTGGTGTCTATTCTGCAATAAACTCTGCCAATTCTCTGCTCTAAATAGTTGATGTGCTCCCAAAGTTCAAACCAAAGCTGGATAACTCCAAGGCCCACTCCACTATGCTGCCAGTAGCCTCAAGGTTTTGGAGTATCCGTTGCAAAGGGAAGCGGGTGACAACAGTGATCTCGTGGGCTCGAAAGTAGTGGTGTAGTTTCCTTGAGGCCATGATGAGGCCAAAAATCAACTTTTGCATGCCAGAGTACCTGGATCTAGCCCCCTGCAACAGGGAGTTGACGAAGTACACTGGGTGCTGCACCACCTTCTTCCTTGCCGCAACCTTAGGGCTGCATCCGCTGCCTTTCTCTTCTCTGTCTTGATCTGCATCTGACCTTGCTGGGGTGTGTTTCACTTTCCTTTACGGAGGGGACACTGGCTGTGGCTGCTGTTTCGTCCACTTCCCGCTGTGCCACCAGTGTTGCACTAACCACTTGATTAGTTGCCGCTAAGTATAGCAGCAATGGCTCTTTTGGTTTGGGGGCAACCAAAGTGGGCACAGAGGAAAGATAGGCCTTCAGATCTTGCAGCACTACGTCTGCCTTTGGGGTCCACTCCATGGGTCCAGCCTTCTTAAAGATTTTAAACAACGGCGATGCACGCTTGGCAGACTTGGAAATAAGTGCAGGAACACATCAGTCAAACGCCTCACATCCTTAAATGTCTTGGGTGCTTGAATCTGCTCGATAGCCTTGATCTTGTCGGGATTGGCCTCTATCCTCTGGTGGAACACAAAGAAGCCAAGTAGCATGCTGGAAGGAACACCAAACACACATTTCTCCGGGTTTAGCTTCACGTTGATCTTGTGCAGATTAGCAAAGGTTTCTTCCAAATCTTGAACGAGAGTTGATCTGTCCTTGGTCTTGACCACAGTATCATCCATGTAAGCTTCAATGTTTTTGTGTAGCCGGGACGCAAAACCAATCTGAACTGCTCTTGCGAAGGTCGATCCGGTGCTCTTCAACCCAAAAGGCATAAGTACAAAGCAGTACGTGCCACATGGAGTGATGAACGCTATCTTTTCTTTGTCTTCATTGGACATAAAGATCTGATGGTATCCAGAGTAGGCATCCAAGAAGGAAAGTAGGTCACACCTGGAGGTGGAATCCACAATCTGATCAATGCGCAGCAAAGGAAATGATTCCTTTGGGCAGGCCTTGTTCAGATTAGTGAAATCTATGCACAGCCGCCATTTCCCATTAGCTTTGCGTACCACCACAGGATTTGCTAACCACATTCGATGCAGTACTCCTTTGACCAGACCAGCTGCCTCAAGTTTCTTGATCTCCTTGGTAATGAAATGCTACCACTCCAAAGCTTGATTTCGAACCTTCTGCTTGACGGGTCGGGCATGTGGGCAAACATCAAGGTAGTGCTCGATTACCTCCCTGGGAACACAGCGGATATCAGATGGTTGCCAGGCAAACACATCGATATTCGCCCACAGGAAGGAAACGAGTGTGCTTTCCTATTTGTCATCGAGGGTGGCACTGATAGTGAAAGTACCATCAGCGCCACCTAGCCCTGTCGAGACCTTTTTCACAGCGGGTGCACAAGCCTTGGATTTCTTGCTATTAGAACTCTCTGGCAAGTCATCAACAGGCGCAGCATACTCCGAAGGGGCACACTTCCCGGATTCCTTGCTGGCATCCCTGTTAGCTATCTTCTTTCCTTTGCTTTCCCTGGCGGGAATAGTGTCCACGGTGGTCTCTGCCACGACTGCTTCCCGGTACAACTTCAACTTGTCCATGTAAATGATTGTGTCCTTCTTGTCTGATGGAATGGAAATGATGCCTACCGGCCCTGGCATCTTCAAAGTGTTGTAGGCATAGTGGGATGCCGCCTTGAATTTACCCAGAGCTGGGTGACCAAGGATTCCATTGTACAGCCGGGGGAGGTTGACCACATCAAACATGACCTTTGGAGAGATTAGATTCAACCCGGTCCCCTCGTCAACCAACATCTTTTTGACTTTGAGGTTGCAAATTGTTGGCGAGGCCAACAACGGCAAGCAACCTACCGCGGTGGTGCGGTCAGGGTGGTCCTCTTCGTCGAAGATGATGGGCGTGCGGGACCATTTGAGCAGCCTCCAAGAATCTGCCGTTGGCTCCACGACATTGACTGCACACATCCACTATTTAATTTGGCGGTGACAGGAGTGCAAAGATGCACCCCCGTCAATGCACAGGGCGTCAGTGGCTTTCTAGAATTCCTGCTCGCTGTTTTCCTCTTCATCTCCTCCATCACTCTCATCATTGCAATCCTCCTTCTCACGGCCTCTGGCAGGTTTTCCTTGATTCTGAGGGGCCTAGCCGGGGTAGCTTGCTCCGCCGCCTCGGCCCTTCCCGCCAGCGCCATTCTGACCTTTTTCCTTATCGCGCTTCTCATGCTTAGCCCTCTACTTATTGACAAGATGATCAACCTGATGACACTCCTAGAGATCATGGCCCTTGGTCCGATGGATTTTGCAGTATGGCCCATCACCTTTCCCGGCCTTCTCGGCAGTCGCGGCTTCCTCGCAATCAGCGCATGCGGCAATTTCCTTGTCGGGATCCTCGATCTAGGCCTTCTTGACAGTACTAGGCATGCCCGATCCTTCAACGGTCATCACTGCATTATCCTTGCGCCTCTTATTGTGCTTCTTGTTTTTTTCTTCTGATAGGTGGGCTCGTCATCATCCTCTGAGTCGATGTCGACGCCATCCTCTTCTCCAGTGAGCCTCCTCCCCTCCTCTACCTGAGCAAACTTGTCCCCTAGAGTGTAAAGGTCCTTCACAGTCTTGGGAAATCGAACATTCATCTTGGAACGTATCCGACGATTGTGCATGTTGGACTGGAACACAGCTATTGGAGCTGCCGGGTAAATGTCTGGAATATTTCTGTGGACTCAGCTGAACCTGTACTTCCGTAGAGTCTCTCCTCCTTTCTGCGGGAGAAGCCGCAAGTCACTGGGCCACCCTAGTTCTTGATGGCCACCCATGTAGGCGCCAATGAACTCATGGCATAGATCATCCCAGGTCGAAATGGAGTTTTACGGCAGGTGCATCAGCCAAGACGTCAAATTTGGCTTGAGCGCCAAAGGGAAGTAGTTGGAGAACACCTTCTCATCTCTTCCCCCGACAGCTTGAACAACGATGGTGCAGATGCTTAATAACACTGCCGAGTTCAGTCTCCCGTTATACTTCTCTGGTATCTTTGGTTGAACATGCGAGTGGATGGACAATGGACTTGCTGCAACTCACGGGTGAAGGCGGGGCACCCAGCCTCGAGAGGCAGGTACCCTCCTTCGGCGAGTGCGGGCTTGTCGACGTTGAGGTCATCGCGCCTGTCGGACTGGCGGTGGGCCTCACGGCATCGGTCGATGGTGACACATGCACCTTCCCTTTGCCTGTTCTCCAGGACTCACTATTGCCCTTGACACGCTCGAGGGTCGGAAGAGGCCATCGAGACATTGTCAAGTTCTTGGTCGCGTGGCTCCGGTGCCGGCTGCCGTGGAGGGTATTGCACCATAGGGACGGCCCCTTCTGCGCGACCAGCAGTGTGGGCCGTTGTCGTTGCCTAGGGAGGCTGTGGCGAACTAGCTCGCTGTGATCCTCCTGCCTTAGCGAAACAAATCAGGATCTGAATGTTGGCTCTCCATTCATCCATATGTTCGGCTGCCCGTGGAAATCTCAGCAGCAGCTAGGCCCGCACCATGGCCTCCCAAGCGGTGCTTGGCACGGATGTCTATGAAGACCGTACTGTTGCCCGGCTCCTGATGGCGCCGGTAGTGGTTGCGTCATGCTCTGTTGTTGTGAGCCAGTCAGAAAGATGGCCTGGTGACGAGGTGGAGGCATTTGTGGACCAGCGGTTCCGTTTGGTGCATTGGCTGGGCCACCTTGCTCCGGGGGTGGTGCATGCCCTGTGGTCGCACCCGCAGCGAGCGCGGCCGGAGGATTACGATTCGCTCCAGAGCAATTGCCACCGCTGCGAATGTGCCCTTCGGCCTGGTGGGGAGGCGCAAACGGGATTATCTCTCCACCCGTACCTCATGGGGTGTGGCCGCTGGGATGTTGTTGGTGTTGTCCTTCTCTGCTGCCTCCTGCTCCTGTTTCGGCCACAAGGGAGGTGGTGAAGACGTCGCCTGTGTCGACCACATCACCCGCAGCTTCCACATTCCCAGGCATCCCCGTAGCCCGTGCGGCATCGGCGGTCGCGTGCGGCGGGGCCTTTGAGGCAGACGGGTGACATGCAGTGATGGGCTTCTTCTTGGGCGCCATGGACAATGGAGTCGTCGATGAAGAAAAATCTGATGAAGATGACGCGCTATGTACGCTACTCGGGATCGTGCAAGCGCTTCCCCCTGCCTGGTGCGCCAAAGATGTCATGGGAAACCACAGCCATCTATTGGGCCATGAGCCCCTTGTGGTTCGGCACGGGGGATGAGCACATTGCACAAAGAGTAGAGGACGTCACGCAGCATGACAGAGATCACGCGGGCGATTTTACCCAGGTTCGGGCCGCTGCACGGCGTAAAACTCTACTCCTGCTTTGGTGGATTGATGGTGGATTTTGGTGGAAGCGCAGTGCTTCTGCCCGGCAGGGTGGCCTTGGGGCGAGAGCAGCTACGCGCGTATGAGTGTACAAGGGTCTGAATCCCTTCTATGGTTTCCATGGTCCTCCTTTTATAGAACAAGGGGTCACCATAGTGGCAAATCAGTCACTATGTACTGATTAGATAGCAAACAGTTCTATCATACCTAACTCTATAGATAGGGCAGAGTGCTTTAAATGCGCTGCTTAGTGTCATGTCATGGCCTGCCGGGCAAGGCTTGCCGGGCTGCTCGGCCACCTTCTCTCTTGTCTGCATGACACATCACTAGACGGGTGTCATTTGGAGGTGATTTCCATAGGAAGTAGTTGCCATGTGGCAAGAAACAGCCACTTAGTCACTTGGGGCCTTGACATCGGACCGATCGAATGACTTGCGTTGCTGTGAGGTGCAGCGGTGAAGCCTTGGCGGGGTGGTTTGCCTTTGTAGGGGTCCGGCAGGCCTACCGGGACAGCCTTGAGGCTTGCTTCTGGGGCAACCTCGATCTCGCCAGGCTCGCCTACCCGACAAGGGAGATTTTCCCTTTGTGGTGTCTTGCTTCCTTTGGCTCGACTTGGTCTTCTTGATCTGTACTCTAATTCTTCAAAGAGCCGACCTCTTGTGCTTGGTCCGGTCCTGGGTGTTGTAATCTTGATCTCGGGCCTATGCACGGTCTAGGCAACAGACCCAGGGTTTGTTGCACTGACACAACATTATCTGGGAGATACATTTTTACCTCTATTCTATCTTCTTTTCTTCTTCTTCTTCTTCTTCACCACATCATGTGTGGGTTTAATTAAATTTTTTGAGCTTCTTATTGATGAGATTGGTTGAATAGAGAGATCCTCCTCGTCACATATTTCATCATGAGAGACAATAGGAGGGAAAGTGGAAATCTTTACCCTTTCATTAGTATTCCTTTTATATTCTATTGGTTTTCCCATCTTTCTATAGTTGGAATATAAGCATTCTCATTGTAATTTACCATGCAAAACATATAGATATTTTTTGGATCAGTTTCAGTGTCGTCCGTGAGAATGAATACTTCAAACCAACTATTTTTATGTGTGAATTCTTCACTCCCAAAAAATAGACGAATCTCATTATAAAGTTCAAGGGTGATCAAGTCAATGCAATATTTGGACACAATTCAATCATGAAAATCATGCATTGGAAATTAAGGTGACCAACTTTATTGCAAAGTTCACAAGTAATAGGACAAAGAGAACATAATTTTGTAGCAAATTCATCTGTCACTTTGAGAAAAAAATTGATTCTATCATGCTTATGCTTCTTACAAAATCTATCTTCCTATAAGGCATGTCTTCACAAAGTCTTTCCACTCCACAAAAATTGACATGCTTATAAGAAACATTTTTCTCATGACTAGTGCAATCATCAGTAGCATTTTGGATATTTACAGAATTCATACTAACAACATTGCAATCGTGCTCATCATTTATGCCAAACATTTTATTGAATTCTTCTTCTATCAATTGAGCACAATTTTCCAATCCATCATTTTCAAGAAAGACATTAGAAAGACACATAATATGAGGCCACCTCAGTTCCATATTTTTGTAGTTTCCTTTTAAAAACCAAACTAGTGATAAAACAAGAAACTAAAAGATTCAATTGCAAGATCTAAAGATATACCTTCAAGCACTCGCCCCCTGGCAACGGCGCCAGAAAAGAGCTTGATGTCTGCTACACAACTTGTTCTTGTAGACTCGTGTTGGGCCTCCAAGCGTAGAGTTTTGTAGGACACTAGCAAATTTCCCTCAAGTGGATAACCTAAGGTTTATCAATCCGTGGGAGTCATAGGATCAAGATGGTCTCTCTCAAACAACCCTACAACCAAATAATAAAAAGTCTCTTGTGTCCCCAACACACCAAATACAATGGTAAATTGTATAGGTGCACTAGTTCGTCGAAGAGATGGTGATAAAAGTGTAGTAATGATGGTAGATATTGATTTTTGTAATAGGAATAATAAAAATAGCAACGTAGCAATGGATAAAACGGAGCACAAACGGTATTGCAATGCTTGAAAATGAGGCCTAGGGTCCTTACTTTCACTCGTGCAATCTCTCAACAATGCTAACATAACTGGATCATATAACCATCCCTCAACGTGTGATGAAGAATCACTCTAAAGTTCTTATCTAGCAGAGAACATAAGAAGAAATTGTTTGTAGGGTATGAAACCATGTCAAAGCTATTCTTTTCGATCAATCTATCCTAGAGTTCATACTAAAATAACACCATGATATTCTTTCCGATCGATCTAACCAAGAGTTCATACTAAAATAACACCATATGATACACATCAACCAACTCTAATGTCACGTAGATACTCCAATGTCACCGCGAGTATCCGTGAGTCGATTATACGATGTACATCAAACAATTTTAGATTCATAGTACTCAATCCAACATAAAGAACCTCAAAGAGTGCCCCAAGATTTCTACCTGAGAAACAAAGACGAGAACGTGCATCAACCCATATGCATAGATTACCCCAATGTCACCTTAGGAATCCGCGAGTTGAGTGCCAAAACACATATCAAGTGAATCAATATGATACCCCATTGTCACCAAGGTTATTCATAGCAATACATACATCAAGTGTTCTCAAATCCATAAAAATATTCAATCCAATAAAACGAAATCTCAAAGGAAAAACTCAATTCACAACAAGACTAAGAGGGGAAAACACCATATGATCCAACTATATTAACAAAGCCCGCGATACATCAAGATCGTGACATCTCAAGAACACGAGAGAGAGAGAGAGAGAGAGAGAGAGATTAAACACATAACTACTGGTACAAACCCTCAGCCCCGAGGGTGGACTACTCCCTCCTCATCATGGTGGCTGTCGGGATGATGGAGATGGCCATCGGTGATGATTTCCCCCTCCGGCGGAGTGCCAGAACGGTGTTTAGATTGGTTTTTCGTGGCTACAGAGGCTTGCAGCGGCGGAACTTCTGATCTATCGACTCCCCTAGGGTTTTTGGAATATTTGGGAATTTATAGGGCGAAGAGGCGGTGCGGGAGGCCACCGAGGTGGGCACAACCCACCTGGGCACGCCATGGTGGGTTGTGCTCCCCTACGAGCCCCCCTCGTACTTCTTTGGCCCAATAGGTGTCTTCTAGTCCAGAAAAAACCTCCAAAAAGTTTCACTGTGTTTGTACTTCGTTTGGTATTGATTTTCTACGATGTAAAAAACATGCAAAAACAACAACTGGCACTGGGCACTATGTCAATAGGTTAGTCCCAAAAATGATATAAAGTTGCTATAAAATGATTGTAAAACATCCAAGATTGACAATATAACAGCATGGAACCATCAAAAATTATAGATACGTTATAGACATATCACTCATCAGGAGGCAACCGACAGGGCCAGAATATGTTATGTTCAATGGGAGCCAACTGGCTTGGATGGAACAGCCAAAATGGGGTCTGGCGTGCCGCAGAACAAAGGGAATGGACTTTTGCTTGACTTCTTACGGTCAAAACGGGATCTTGTTCATTCGAAGGGGTGTGGCACATCCCGAAACGGAGGAAACGAACTCCTCTCCAACCACCTATGGTCGAAACATGGTCCTGTTGATCGGGAGGGGTGTGGCATACCGCAAAATGGAGGAAATGGACTTCTCTTCGAGCTTCTATGGTCAAAACAGGGTCCCTTTCATCGGGAGGGGTGTGGCATACCGCAAAGCAGGACTCCACGGGCTACTGTTCATCCACTGTCTACTGCCTCGCTCCGGCCTCCACGGGCTATTGTTCATCCACTGACGACTTCCTCCAGTCTCAACCTGCTACTTTTCATCCACTGTCGACTTCCTCCAGCCTCCACCAGACACTTTTCATCCACGGGCTACTGTTCATCCAGCCTCTACCAGCTAATGTTCAACCAACCTCCACGGGGTACTATTCATCCATCCCCAACCGGCTGGGGTGTGTGGCGGCCTCCTTGGGGTCATGTTCATCGACCGGCAACCGCGTACTACCACGGGGTCCTGTTCATCCAGCGGCAACCGCCTACACATGGTCGGGGTCCTGTTCACCCAACCCCCACCGGGAACTATTCATCCACAACCAACCAACCGGCTGGACTCACCATGTCTCGACTCATTCTATGTATCACGCGCACGACATCAATGGGCATTGTTCATCTAGAGGCAACCCAACCAGCTAGCTACATCTCGCACGCAGGTTCGATCGGCTTCAGTAAGCAGTAGCGATCGATCTGGTTCAGTTAGCAGTGAAGGAGTCGGTCGGGTTCAGTTAGCAGCGAAGGGATCAATTGATCGGCTTCAGTACGTAGCAGTGCGATCGCTCGGGTTCAGTAAGTGAAGGCCTCTTGCTTGGGGTCAGTTATAGCGACACGGCTCGCACCACGCCCACGTAGAGAGAGAAACATGCAAACCATACTACATCGCTCGGCCCTGACCACCCACCGTAACCAGGAACTCCGCGAAAATTTCCTTGCCCTCACTTCTACCACGATTTTTTATGTCATGGACGTCCCAGAGAATGTCATGCAGGTGCGTCCCCAGCCCACCCAGGACGAAAAGCCCATTTTATGTAATGATTTTTTGTCATAGAAGTAGGAGCCCACTACATCTATGATTATACCCGTTTTTTGTCGCATTTATCATCATAGAAGTGTCATAACCATGACAGGAAAATATTCATTCGGGCCATAATGTCATGAATGTGTCTTTTTTGGTAGTGCTCCTACTACTCGGTTAGAACAATATTTGCTAGACCAAGAGAATGATATGCACATGAATGGAAGAAATGAAATAGATAAGATGTTCTTTGATCAACCACCTATCCTGAAACACAAGTTGCCTATTGAAACTCTGGTAGGTCCTCCTCCACCTAAGGGTGATCCTGTGTTTGAATTGAAACAATTGCCTGATACATTGAAATATGCTTATCTTGATGAAAATAAAATATATCCTATTATTATTTGTGCTAACCTTTCAGAGCATGAAGAGAAGACATTACTAAAAACTCTAAAGAAGCACTATGACACTATTGGATACACTCTCGATGATCTTAAGGGCATTAGTCCCACTCTATGTTAGCACAAGATTAATATGGAGCCTGATGCTCAAGTAGTTATCGATCATCAACGACGATTAAATCCTAAGATGCAGGATTTGGTAAGGACTGAAATATTAAAGCTTCTAGAAGCATGTATAATCTATTCCACAGCTGATAGTAGAAGGGTAAGTCTTGTTCATTGTCTTCCTAAGAAAGGAGGCATTACTGTTGTTCTAATGATAAAAACGAACTCATTCAACAAAGAATTGTAACTGGTTATAGGATGGTGTCGGATTCAGGGCTCTGCAAACCCAAGAAGGTTCGAACTCTGGGGTGTGTGCGAAGAACTCAACCTCTCGAGCTTACCAACTCATCGCCCTACAATCTAGCCTAGCCGGATTCATATGAGCAAGGAAGAAGACGGACACGACAGTTTACCAAGGTTTGGGCCACCTTGCGGTGTGATACCAACTCCTGCTTTTGGTGGATTGGCCTCACGAGGGGCTGAGGATGAACTAGTACAAAGGATGAACAACCTTGCGAGGTACTGGGTTGAGGCAATCAGTCGACCTCTTCTATGGTGGTGGCTGACCTGTATTTATAGTGGCCTCAGTCCTCTTCCCCCAAAACGTAGGCTGGAAGGGATCCCAAAGTGGCCAATTTGAAAGGGGACAAGTAGTACATCTTATCCTGACGAAAGTGGTCTTCACATGCAAAGATGCTGGTCGTGACGCAGATGTGGGCTCGGTGGTGACATCCGTCCTGCCGCACCCATGGTCTTGGTCTTGTTGCACTGGAATGGAAACCTTTAGCAAATTCCTCGGGAACCCGCGCCTATCCTTGCTCCCTTAGCACCAAATAGGAAACTATGCCTTCTGCACCTGCTGGCGCCCGCCTGGCCTTGGTCGTCACGGCTTGCATCATCAGAACCTCATGAGCTGGGTACCTGCATAGAAATCTCCGCTCCTCAGGAGGCAGCCTGGGGAGGCCGCTCCCTCTAGAGGTCTTGGTGCCGTCCCCATTGCGAGGCTTGGCCCCTTGCAAGGATCTTGTCTTGATGGTCTTGGAGGTGGGCCGTACCAGGACATCGAAGGAGCCATGCTGTGGGCCGTAGGCAGACATGTCTGGGCACCCTGGTTCCCAGAACGCTGATAGTAGCCCATGAGCCCAAGGCACACTCGGACTTGGCTTCGAGGAAAAGCCAATGGGCAAGGGCGATGCGCCGTGGGCCCCAATCGCCCGCGGGCCAGGCTGATGTGTGGCGCCCGACTTGACAACCGCTTGGCGCACGCACCCTAGCCATCATTGCCCCGCTACGCGCTTGCCTTCTCCTTCTTCCCCTTCCTGCGAACTCATGTCCTCTTTGCTAGATTCCGCGACAGCTCTACTCCACACTGCAACCATGGCTCCCTAGAAGAAGAAGGGCGAGATTCCTGCGGCAACGGAGCCCTTGCCGGGGCCGGAACCAACGCTCGGCTGGTCCACGATGATCAACCGCAAGGGGCTGGATAAGGTCTGGCACGCCATCGCCGCCGATTCCAACAAGTGGAAGGAGATGAAGATCTGGCTTGCATCCCAGACCATGGCCGACATGGAGTCCACCGAGATCCCCCTTCACCTTCACGCCCTTTTCGTTGGCCTACTACCTCCATTCTCCGATTTATTCAACGTCGTGCTCTCGCATTACCAAATCCACACACTGCATCTCGATCCCGGATCCATCGTCCTCCGCTCCGCTTTCGCATTCTTGTGCGAGGCCTTCATGGGCGTCGCTCCGTCCGTGGCCCTGCTCCGCCACTTCTTATCGCTCCAATTGGCCGACGGCGAGCAACACTCAGGGTGCGTCAAGCTTCAGGTAGTGGCGGTGACCGCAGGCTCCTTCATTGGGACCGTGCTCCGCCTGGACGTGGCGGGTCTCAGGAAGCATTGGGTGTACGTTGAGGCTGGCATGTTCAGCCCGCTGCTCCTGATCCCGACGGCATCGGTAGAGCCGAGCTCTGGCTGGGAGCATGCGGAGCTAGTCGACCCGCGGCTCACCCGGCCGGGTCATGACTAGACTGGCCAGCTTGAAGGAGGCGAGGGTGACGATGGAGATGGTGGTGAGGGACTTCGTCCGGCGGCGTATCACCCCGCTGCAGCACCATTCCTATCGGATGTGGGCTTTTACCGGCCCCACGGATGATATGAGGCTCCAGTGGCCTGCCCTTCCAGCACCCTAAGTGTACTGCTTCGCCGCCTAACTGGTGAAGAACCCGCGGTGCTCCCCCTGGGCGGATTCCCTCTTTATGATCACCGAAGGGAGAAGCCTTCGCCAAGAAAATGTCGCGCTTCGACGAGTGGGGGCTGCTCCCCGAGGGCCACGAGGGCCTCGCGACAACCCCCTCTTGGTGACTACCATGCGCGAAGGCTTCATGGTGCACGCCCTCGAGGAGGCTGCGGGGGAGCGGGCGCCACCATGTGCTCCTGAGGTGGCCGCTAGGGAGCTGTCCTCACCATGTGCTCCTGAGGTGGCCACTGGGGAGCGGCCGTCACCATGTGCTCCCGAGGTGTCCTCCCCTAGCCCCACGGGTGATGAAGGAGGACCCCGCCTGCGGACGCAATGACTGTCCCCGCCGTGGAAGGCTCCGCGTCAGCTTTTGGCGCGTCTCCTTAGGATCCTGGGGCATCCCACAAGAGGAGAGAGTCCGGGAGTCGCTGCAGTCTTGTCCCGAGGATCCTGAAGAACAGGAAATGGATCCCTGTGGATGAGTAAGTACCTTGCCTTCCTCCCGACCCTTGCATCTCGCGTCTCCGTCTAATTTTTTTCCTCTTAGGGACCCTTCCGTCGGGGCAGCAAACGCGTCCTGAGCGCCACTTTCGGAGGGCACCGGTCCCGTTGTGACCCCATGCCTCACGAGTTGCATGCCTGTGCGCGCTGGTGCATCTGTGCGCTCGCCGAGGCCAAGACTGGGAGTCCTTAACCCTGCGCCCCTGGCATTTCTCTTCAGGAGCGGCCTCCAGACTGCGGGGGAAATACCAAGGGCTCCTCCTCTGGTTGTCGCTGGTAACTAGGCGGCTTGCACGATGGTGCCATCTTCAAGAGATGGGCTGAGCCCGCGTCTGGCCCCGCCTTGGGCCAGAGGAGCGGACGAATGAGCATCAGCCCCCGGGCCTTCGCCAGGAACGGCCGAATCCTCCTGCTCCCCTCCGACCGATCAAGGTGCGGAGGGAGCCCCGGCCAAGCATTGGATCTCACGTGCGGATGCAACGCCGTCCGACATGGCCTTCTTCAGGAGGCGGCAAGTGCACAGGGCTGCCTTGGGGTGGAGCTTGGCAATGTCCACTCGCGGGTTGAAGCGGAGCGCCTGCACCTGGCTCACGAATGACGCCATCTCGAGGTCGTCATCAACTTCGGTCGCTGCCAGCATGAGCAAGCTCAAAGGGAAGCAGAAGGCTCCCTTGCCGTGGCGAGGGAGGCTTGCAATCTCGCCCTGGAGGAAGCCAGAGCCACAGACTGTCGACACGAGGTGACCTAGATGGCGCGAGAAGGAGCTCCAACCATCCAACGCCGTCCTTGAGCAACAAGTCTGGTCGCGCATGGCCTCACTCATCACGCCGGCGTACGGGCTGCCTGTGGGTGAGGCGAGGCCCCGCACGCCCGAGGAAACACTAGCGCTGGAGGCGGTGGAGCTAAGCCTCGACCGCGAGCGGCTGGAAGTGATGGAGCACCAAGTAGCCGCTGCCGAGGATGCCCTTTCTTAACGGGAGGCGAAAATCCCGTGGGAGGTCGACGAGAAGGTGGCGAGGATCCATGAGGCCCTTGCCGAGGAATATGCCAGAAGCTGAATCTCCAGGAGGGTCGCTTCTGCGCGTGGAGCGACGAGCTACAGGGCAAGGCCGACGCCCTCAAGGAGAAGCTAGCCGAAGTAGAGCAGCGTGAGAAGGCCATTGGGGTAGCTCGGGCTGCCACTGAGGCCGAGCTGTCCTTCCTCCATCAGCAGGTAGAAGGCATTTCTTCCCTGGTAGAGAAAGCCTCGGACGAAGCGGGCCACCGCTGAGTGCTACAGCGTGAGTGCTCCTTGATGGTCAAGGCCCTCGGACTCAGGGCCAACCGGGCCCAAAGCATCATCTGCGACGAGAATGTCTCCCGTCCGCATGAAGCTGACGATGTCGGCTACCTCAGCTTCTTCACCCAGGTCGTGACTCGCCTCGAAGGCGGGGCTGCGAGGGCATGCCAACTCATCGTGGAGACGAGTCGCGACCTTCATGGGCGCGCGTTCTCGCGCGTCTTCAGACACCTTCTTCGCTCTGATCCTAATTTTGACTTTGATGCCGCGATAGCAACCGTGCCTGGTGCAATCCAAGGCGTCCTGGCAAACTAGGTGGAAGATCACGTGGACGACCTAATCGCGGAACTCGCCCCTGCCGATGATGTGGTTGCGCCCATGGCCGAAGAGGGCAAAGCCGATGACGATGATGATGGCAATGAAGATGGTGATAGTGCGTCTCGCTAGGCTTGTATTTCCCTGTTTTCCTGTCAAGACTTTGAATGTAACCTCGTGGGGGCATGAAAGCATTTTTTTGGAGAGGGTTCCCCATGATGTATGAAACAATGATATGCCTTCTAAATTATTTTTGAAGATATGCCGCCATGAGCTGGGAGGCTCTTGAGTTGAGTAGTTGGTATGACTTAGCTTTTGGTGTTCGCGACCTTGGACAAGTTCTTGTATCGCAGAAACACCCTTCTCCTGAGTGTTGGATTCTACGGTAGGGTGTGTCGACTGCAAATTAAAATTTCCTATGCGCAGAACAACCAACAACATGCTACAGGAGATGGATCATAGATTGTTACCACTAGACGCGTAGTGCCGTACGTGCAGCGGAATTAGAGTTGTGGCAGCGCGTTCTCGGAGTCGTCTCCTCCTTGCCAGTCTTCCACGTAGCCGATCGGATCCCACGAACAGGTTTGCCGGAGCGGCGCAAGTGCACCGCCTCTAACGGTATCCGCGCGTGCAGGAGGAACGTCATGCGGCGGACTGCTAGGTCCGATCACACAACCGGCGGTGAGTGGAGGTGCCTAGTTGCAACACATGCAAAGCCCTAATGACGGCGCCGAAGCGATCATCTCAATAAGCGTGCCGCACCTCCACTATTTATAGGCATCCATCGCGGGCTCAACACTTGGGCCTTGCACGGATCCTAAAGCCCAAAGTCTACTCGGTCGCGTTCCAAGTCCAGCTCGGATCACATCCGACTAGTGTCCTTCCCTTAAGCGCGCGACCCCTTAGGTTCAAGTTGGCTTGGTCACAGTTCGGATCACCTCCGACCTGCACGGTTGGTAGCGGCCTCTAGCAAAGCGTGCCGACCACCAAGCAGACTATGAAGCTGGTTAGGAGAACCTATACAACATATCACACTTCTATTACCTTTGCCTCACGATATATGTTGTCCGGCTCAAGGCGAGACTGTCATCCTTGTGCTAGCCCGACCTCTTTCTCCTTCCAGAGATACCGACCACAAATTGGATTATCTCATAATCCTTGTCGCATGGCCATGCTTATCCTAGTCGTATCACACGAGGGGCCTAGAGTATATCTCTCCTGATCGGTGGGGCAAATCCCATATTGCTCGACCATGTCTCGCAGCATGGGTCTGGACAAGCCTGAAACCTACCTTTGTAACTACCCAGTCACGGAGTAGCGTTTGGTTGGCCCAAAGTAGGTCTGTCACAATCCCGAGTACATGCGTCAGCTCAGGTCTTAGGACACAGAACGTATGTTGTACTAGAGACTCACAGATGACATATCGCTGCGTCTCATAGTTGGGTCTGTCCAACTCGGACCTTATCTCGACTCGGATCCGACTACGTCGAATCCGACCCGACCTTTCCAAGTCCATATTATCCGGTTAGCATCCAATGCTCCATGGCTAGTGAGACCGAGCCATCGACCGTGTCATATGCTAGTCTAGTTGGTTGCGTGTCCACACAGCCCTTTTGACTAGGGACCTTTTAGGACAGTCATCATACAATGCATAGTCGCACAAACAAGTGACGTACTTGCTGATACACATCATTGATAATGTCCAGGGACTATGTTTATTCATAAACACAAGGAAATATCATCATACATGATTGCCTCTAGGGCATATCTCCAACACTGAGATGGGCCCTCCGGATCCCCCAGTCCATGAAACCCCGGGAGGGGCTTGCAAGAGCTTAGGGTCTCCTGATGCGCCCCTGCTGGGCGTCGAGCTTCGCGGGAGCGTGAGAGGCGCCCGACGTTAAGTGCTCCCAAGTCCAAGAGTTGAATACTCCTGAGGCCAAGAGCCGAGTGTCGGGCATGATGTGTGCCTGCTGGCTCAGTTGAGATCTCCGCGCAAGGAGCCAGGTGCCAAAGCTTTGGCGAGGTGTGTGCACGGGCGGACCCATGGCGGTTGCGTCCTCGGCCCCGAGGGGGCTCTGATGCCATTGGGGCTAGTTCAGATGCGCACACCATACCCAGCCCCCACTCGTGGGCCTCCCAAAACACAAATAGGAGAAAAAGGAAACACCACGAATCAAAAAAATTCCCCCCTTTTTCTTTTTAGTAAATGCACAAAACTTCGAATTTCATTCAAAAACAGCGAACCAGATTACAGAAGGAGCAAAAGGACCGCCACGTCCGGCGTCTACACTAGTCTTCTCACCAGCATAGAGCTCAGTACTTCCACTAGGTGTGGGCATAGTCATTGGAGAACAGTGTCGTTTGTCAGCGTGGAGCATGGAGCTTCCACTTGGGCATGGGTGGGAGCCCCCGTGAGGCTCAGGGGTAGCACTCAGGAGACTCTGGGGTATGTACATCCCCACTCATTATTACGTGAGAGTGTCACGAGCGGTGACTTGAGGGGCACTCCTTGCTCCCTAGGCGGGGACCCCGCCCCGCGCGTACCCCAACCACAATCGGGGCATCTGGAAACTAGGACATGACCAAGGGGCAAGGGGATATGTGGGCGGTAGTAGGGTGATTGCAGGTGCCTGGCCGGGGGAGGGCGCGCTGGTGCCTTCCTCGGGGAAGGCCACGCTTCCAGGTGGCACGCGCCACCGCGGCGGTGGTGCCAAGCGCCTCGTGGCGCGGGGGGAGACCCGGCACCAGGCCCCCTTCCCGCATGCGGGGAGCGTGCTCATGCGGCCCCCTGGCGCGCCCTGCCTGCCCGAGGCAGGGCTGGCTGCCGGGGGCGCACCGTCGTGGCACGATTTTCCTTCGATCCAAGGTTAGTGAGGGAGTCCTGGACTAGGGGGTGTCCGGACAGCCGGACTATCAATGTTCGCCGGACTATCAAGACTACGAAGATACAAGATTGAAGACTCTGCCCCGTGTCCGGACGGGACTTTCCTTGGCGTGGAAGGCAAGCTTGGCAATACGGATATGTAGATCTCCTACCATTGTAACCGACTCTGTGTAACCCTAGCCCTCTCCGGTATCTATATAAACCGGAGGGCTTTAGTCCGTAGGACAACATACAATCATACCATAGGCTAGCTTCTAGGGTTTAGCCTCCTTGATCTCGTGGTAGATCTACTCTTGTACTACCCATATCATCAATATTAATCAAGCAGGAGTAGGGTTTTACCTCCATCGAGAGGGCCCGAACCTGGGTAAAAAACATCATGTCCCTTGTCTCTTGTTACCAACCACCTAGACGCACAGTTCGGGACCCCCTACCCGAGATCCGCCAGTTTTGACACCGACATTGGTGATTTCATTGAGAGTTCCTCTGTGTCGTCACCGATAGAGCGGATGCCTCCCCCCGTCTTCAAAGACGATATTTTCGCCGGAGGGGCCTTGGCCGCCGGCCAAACTATCCGGCTTGGTGGTTTTCTCATGACCGCCTGTCCGGCCGCCGCTTCGACAATGACTTCTCAAGTCGTCGAAAGCAATCTTCGCATCAGCCCTAAAGCTGCCGAACAGTTAGATCCAATGGAGCTCTCGTCTGTTAACGAGCTCTTGGATCGCATCGCCGCCCTGGGAGTCGCTACGGACTACAACCAGATTGGGCTTAAAACCGATCTGAGAGAGATTAACTCTCCCCAGGCCACCCACCACGTCGCAGTGGTGGAAGAGCAATACGGCAATTCTTCGCCGGTGTTGAAAACAATTCGTGTCCGGATTCCCGAACCCTCCATGCCAGATTCCCGCGGAGGGACGGACTTCAATCGAGCATCGAACTTAAAATCATGCATCGCCCCGGACTCGCTGGATTGTCCCCAGCAAAACACACTTCCGAATTCGGAAACCCCTTGGCCTTTGAGCCTCAAGATGGGCAGGGATCCGGATTTTATTCCACCCACCCGCTCAGACATATGCGATCTATCTCTAATACGGCAAGAGCCTACAGAAACAGTACATCACTACTGGGCCAGATTCCTCCTGGTTATGGACAGGATAAAGGACTGCCGAGAGGAAAATGCAATATCAATCTTCTGCAATAACTGCACGGACAAGGGAATACTAAACGCCATTGATCATCGCAAAATTACGCGCTTTACCGATCTGGCGTCCATAGTACGAAAGTACTGTGCGATGGAGAGTTTCCGGAAAACCGAAAATCAATTTTGGGATAATCCGGCCCCAAACCCAGTCCGCAGTAAAAGGGCGCCTTACACTCAGGCCCCAGATGCAAAAACGAAAAAACAAAAACCCAGTCAGGGAAACGGAACCGTACTGGAGGGATGGCTCAATGGACCCTGTAAGCTTCATAATACAGAGGGAGCCGTCCCAACGCATAGCCTTCGAGCATGTTGGATATTACGGCAGGTGGCCAAAAGTGGCGAAGAGCTTCTAGCTCCGGGAAACCACTCCAACAATACCAGCACGGTATCAACAGTCTTCGAGACTTTCGCATCAAATAATATGCGAAAACGATCAATCCGCGAACTCGCCGAAGTCTACCAAGTAGCAACAGCAAATCCATGGAGCGACACAGCCATTACCTTCAATGGCAGTGACGAGCCCATATTCCGAACAACCAGAGCCCCAGCCGCACTGGTACTTAGTCCCATAGTGGACGGCTTTCGACTGACAAAAGTCCTCATGGACAGCGGCAGCGGACTAAACCTCATTTACGAGGAAACACTGCGAAAAATGGAAATCGATTGGAGCCGTATTGAGCGAAGCAGCACAATCTTTAGAGGAATAATCCCTAGCCGGGAAGCGCGCTGCACAGGAAAAATCACACTCGATGTGGTGTTCGGCTCTCCGGACAATTACAGATCCGAAGAAGTCACATTCCAGGTGGCCTCGTTCAGCAGTGGATACCACGCCATATTAGGACGAGAGGCATTCACAATTTTTCAAGAAATACCTCATTACGGGTACATGAAGCTTAAAATGCCTGGGCCCAACGGAATAATCACTCTCGCTAGTGATCCGTACATAGCACTCCGCGCCGAAAACAAGACAGCCGCACTAGCCCTCGAGGCACTATCCGAAGCCTTAGCGGCAGAGGAACTCACCGTGCTGCGCTCTACGGTGAAAAGGGACGATGTGATACTCGATAAAAGATCCAAGTCCACCTCCTTCAAACCAGCAGACGAGATAATAAAATTCCAGGTCCATCCAACGGACCCAACAAAGACGGCCTCCATTGGGGCACAGTTGAACCCCGAAATAGACGCCGCACTGCGCGAATTCCTTCGGGAAAATTGGGATATCTTCGCCTGGCATCCTTCAGACATGCCCGGAATCCCCCGCAGGTTGGCTGAACACAGCCTCAACATCCTAAAAGGATTCAAGCCAGTCAAACAGGCTCTTCGATGATTTTCCGAGCCCAAAAGACAGGCAATGGGAGAAGAGCTAGCCAAACTATTGGAAGCCGGATTCATTAGAGATATCAAACATCCGGACTGGCTAGCAAATTTGGTGATGGTACCAAAGAAGGACAAATCCTGGCGCCTCTGTGTCGATTTTAAAGACCTAAATAAAGCTTGCCCAAAGGATCCCTTCCCTCTCCCCCGCATCGATCAAATCATCGATGCCACAGCAGGGCACGATTCGTTGTGCTTCCTGGACGCATACTCTGGCTATCATCAAATCAAGATGGCGGAAGCAGACCAAGCCGCAACGGCATTTATCACTCCATATGGACCATTCTGCTTCAACACGATGCCCTTCGGACTCAAAAACGCCGGCGCAACATATCAGCGCATGATTCAAACATGTCTGGCCACCCAGATCGGCAAAACAGTCGAGGCATACGTAGACGACGTAGTCGTCAAAACAAAACACGTCGAAACTTTAGTAGACGATTTGAGGCTCACATTCGACAACCTCAGAGCATATGACATCAAGCTGAATCCGGAAAAATGCGTGTTCGGCGTACCAGCCGGAAAGCTGCTGGGCTTCATTGTATCCGGTAGAGGAATTGAAGCAAATCCGGCCAAAATCCGAGCTCTGTCACAGTTGGATATTCGAAAAGACCTCAAACAAATACAAAAATTAATAGGATGCGTGGCAGCATTAAGCCGCTTTATCTCCCGTTTAGGAGAAAAGGCGTTGCCCCTCTATCGCCTCCTTAGGCGCACCAAACACTTCGAGTGGACGGATGCTGCCACTGCCGGACTCGAAGAAATAAAGGCCATACTGGCAACAAATCCGGTCCTGGCTGCGCCCACTCTGGGCGAACCAATGTTGCTATACATCGCAGCAACACATCAAGTTGTAAGCGCAGTGCTCGTCGTCGAACGAGCGACAGAAGGGCATAAATTCCCTCTTCAAAAAGCAGTGTATTATGTATCCACTGTGTTAACCCCCTGCAAATCCCGTTACCCGCACTATCAGAAGATAGCATATGCGGTGTTCATGGCATCTCGAAAGCTCCGGCACTACTTTCAGGACTGCTCGATAACAGTGGCCTCTGAAGTACCACTCAATGACATTATAAATAACCGTGATGCAACGGGCAGGATAGCAAAATGGGCCATTGAGCTCTTACCATTTGACATCACTTATAAACCTCGACGAGCTATAAAGTCACAAGTTTTGGCTGACTTCGTCGCCGAATGGACTGAAGCCGAACTCCCTAAAGAGTACGGCGCATACTCCAATTGGACTATGAATTTCGACGGCTCCAAAATGTTGGCCTGACTGGGGGCTGGCGTCGTCCTGACGTCCCCCACCGGAGATACAGTCCAGTATGTACTTCAAATAATGTACACGGACTCCAACAATGCAGCCGAATACGAGGCCCTGTTACATGGTCTCTGGATGGCGGTCTCCATGGGCATTCAACGCCTAGAGGTGCGCGGGGACTCAAACCTTGCAATATCCCAGATAAATGGAGACTTCGACGCCAAGGATCCAAAAATGGCAGCATATCGTAACGTTGTCCTAAAAATGTCAGCCCGGTTTGAAGGACTCGAATTCCATCACATAGCCCGAGATAATAACCAAGCGGCCGACGTCCTCGCACGCATCGGTGCTAAACGTGATGCTGTCCCTCCAAATATCTTCCTGGAACGGCTCTTCAAGCCATCCGTACTATGGGAAGAGGAGCCCGGTAGCTACAAACCGGAGAAAACTGCACCAACTGGTGATTCGGCAGACAACATAACACCCTTCGCCCACGTCATAATGGCGGTAATCGCCGCGTGGACAGAACCTTTCCTAGCCTACTTACTTAGGCAGGAACTTCCCGAAGACCAAAATGAGGCCCGCTGCATAGTCCGGCGATCGAAGGCCTACAAGGTCCATGAGGGAGAACTTTATAAGAAAAGTACCACCGGAGTCCTTCAAAGGTGCATCTCCGAAGAAGAAGGGCGAAACCTCCTGGCTGAAATTCATGCCGGACTAGGCGGACACCACGCAGCAGCCCGGGCCCTTGTAGGAAAGGCATTCCGTACAGGATTTTATTAGCCGACGGCTCGGGCAGACGCACAGGACTTGGTCCAGCGATGCGTTGGTTGTCAGCTCTTTGCTAATCAGAGCCATATGCCACCCACCGCCCTCAAAACCATACCCATTACCTGGCCGTTCGCGGTCTGGGGGCTTGACATGGTTGGACCCCTTAAAGGGGGAACCCACAAGAAAAAGTACCTATTGGTCATGGTGGATAAATTCACCAAATGGATAGAGGCCAAACCGGTCAAAACGGCAGAGTCCGGACTAGTGATAGACTTTATATCAGGGGTGGTACACCGTTACGGAGTCCCCCACAGCATCATCACCGACAACGGCACGAACTTCACAGCCGACGAGGTTAAGTCATGGTGCAAAAATATGGGCATCAAGCTCGACTATGCGTCAGTCTATCACCCTCAAACCAACGGTCAAGTGGAAAGAGCAAATGGTCTAATAATGAGCGGCATTAAACCCAGACTAGTGAGGTCACTCACCAAATCCGACACACAATGGGTCGAGGAGCTCGACTCCGTACTCTGGGGGTTGCGGACAACGCCCAACCGTACTACCGGATTCACACCATTCTTTATGGTATATGGCGCAGAGGCAGTCTTGCCCTGTGACATTATTCATGACTCACCTCGAGTGCGCATGTATGAGGAAAGAGAAGCCGAGCTTGATCGGCAGGACAGCTTGGACACATTTGAGGAAGAACGCGACGTCGCGAAGGCTCGTTCCGCATTCTATCAGCAGCAGGCCCGAAGATATCAAAGCAGAGAAGTACGGGCCAAGACTTACAACATTGGTGAACTAGTTCTACGCCTGCCGGACAAGAAAAAGGACAAGCTCAAGCCCAAATGGGAGGGTCCCTTCATCATCGATCAAGTACTGACCGGCGGAGCGTACCGTCTACGAAATGCGTCGGATAACCGACTCGAGCCGAACCCATGGAACGCAGCCCGCCTCCGACGATTCTATGCCTAGCGCCGGATTAAGAGTTCGTCCCCTTCCCCCGTCCAAACTTTTACACTTCGGCTGTCTTTTGTTTCTCTTTTTTATCCTTTTTTATTTAAAAAAACCCTTCCGGGCCTATTTTTTGCATTCTTTGCATACGCATGATGTGCTATCCGCACTCATTATTCCTGGGGGCTTCTTTTACAGAAGCTCAAGTATACGCATGATGTGCTATCCGCACTCATTATTCCTGGGGGCTTCTTTTACAGAAGCCTAATTATACAGGTTTTATACCCATCACATGTGTCAAGCTTCCACATGTACCTTTTATTCGCCATTATATGCATCGATATGACTTAAGTTTTGTCCAAGCTGGGTTGCCTGGCTCCTGTGCTTACCCCTACATTCCCGATTGTTCGGCTAGGAGGTAAAGGGAGCACCTCTGTGATTGTTACTGTCGGGTCAGCCGGATGTGTACCTCAGACTGGGTGAAGCCGAAAGCTAGCGTTCTTAAGGGAATATTCGGTCGGTGACTTAAAAGATGACTTTTTACCTATTTACCTATCTGCCCCCAGATGTTTTACTGCTTTCTTTGCAGTCCGGACATGCACTTTAGGGCATGCCTCCCAGCGAAAGGAACCCTTAACGGAACTATTCTCCCTGGAAGATGTTTCTTACTAACCATGTAATATAACATAACTAGTTGGGCACTTGTCTGATAAAGCACTAATGACCCCTACGCCTGGTCTCCATGCATACCACGGTTGTTTCTTAACCAAAAAGGTATTCGGACACACTCCGGACTCTAGGGTCCCGAGGTCGAAGCGAAAAGGTTGGCAACGACAAACGATCTACAATCCGGCTAGAAGGCATTTCACATGTCACTTTAAAGGATAACATACATTGTCAAATTTATTGATTGTATTCCTCCTCAATCCTGTCTAATAGGCTGTCTAATTTACAGTCCTGTTGGGAAAATTTAGCAGCCAACTCTACTTGGCTATACACTAAACTCACAGGGATCTCCTTCCCGTCGGGCCCCACCGGTCCAACTTCGGCCATATGGTTGGGATCTGCCCTCTTGTACCGCGTCTTCACCATGGCCCAAGCCTCCCTCGCACCTTGACGGCAAGCCGAAATCTTCCACAAATGGAAGCGCTGCCGCACTCCCTGTAGCTTCTCCGCAAGCTCCCTGAGGCTCTCGGGTAGGGTGAGGGCTGGCCATAAGTCCTGAACGACGCCGCTCATTACCTGCCGAACTAGTTCGAGTAGTTGCAACAGTTCGGGATGTTGATCACCCATTGATATGGGCATCTCCTCTGCAGGACGACCCGTGAGTATACGTACAAGACATATCATGTCAAAACGCTTCCTCGCCGGACTCTTCTTTTCAAAAGAGTTTGCTCAAGCACTTACTATAAATGCTGCGACGAAGCCGCTGGTTCTCCTTAACGGAGCCGGACAGCTCGGCCTGTACGCCTTTTAGCTCTTCTCCGAGCTTGGCGTTGGCATCTTGGAGCTTGTTCCTTTCCTGCTGAACTCTATTCAGCACACTCTCGCCGGCCTTTAGCTGGCATAGCAATGCTTTCCTGTCCGGATCTTGTCCGGCGGTACCTGCAAATGTCGTTATTAGACTCGCGCGCACGCCGCACAGCGCTTGTATTTATAAAAATGTGTTACCAGGAGGGGTCTTTCCGTCTCCTCCTGCGGCAGCAAGTGCGGCCTCAAGTTGGGCCTTGCAATCTTGCAGCTCCCGAGACAGCTGGGCGTTCTTCTCGTTAAGTGCCTGAAATTTACAATGATCCTTAAATCAGTTAGCATAACTAATTTAAGTCTCGGGGGCTACTGGTATATACAACCATTAAAATTTCCTTACCCGTATGTCTTTCACATACTGCTCCGTGGCTCTGGTAAAACCATTTTGAGCAGCACGGAGATGCCAGTCCCCTGCGTTAAAGGCGTCCAATACCTCAGGGGAAAAGCACGCTTCTTGAAATACTGTCCGGCGGCGCCTATGGTTCATGGCGCTCTCCACCTCAGACTTGGTGGCGGACAGTCTGTCGGTATCCTCCGTTGGAGAAGGATCCGGCTCGCGTCTTGCGCTTGCCTCCCCCTCCAGGCCGGGTGCTGGGGCCTGGCCGGTGTTGGTCGGATTGGCAATTCCTGCGCTCGCAGTCCGGCGAGCGCTTTTTCTCCTACAGAAATCATGGGCACTTAGACGTTTTCTCGGAACGTTGCTCTAAAAATTCAAATACGAGCTATACCTTTGCGGTGACGTTTCCGTCCGCACTGCACTCCTTTTCCGCCTGCTGGTTCGGACTGACCTCTGTTGGTCGGCCGCCGCGGGCTCGGCTTCCTGCCGTAAAGGCGCTTCCTGCAAAATACCATCGTTCGCGAAGGTCAGAAATGGGCAGGGATGAGATAATGGTGTCCGGACTTCGGTCGCAGTCACCTGGGAAGCCGGACTCAATCCGGGGTAGTCCGCCGTAATGGCGACCAAAACATTGTCTATGCTGAGCTGGTGATACACCCCGTCGATCAGCTCCACCTCAATATCCGGGTCCTCTTCGGAGGTCGGACCCAGGGATCCTTCTGGATCCTCGGGTTGCGGAGCAGGACTTACCATGTCCTCCACAATCCGGCGTAGACCCTGCGCCGAAGACATAATGTAATAAGCTTAAACTTCGAAAGCATGGGCTGGGCCCTTCAAGGTGTTCACTTACCCATCCTCTGGGGTTGATCATGGAAAACCCATTCAAAGGGTTCATTCGAAGGAAATCCTCCTTCTCCCCCTTGTACAAACTGGACAGGATCTTCACCAGATCCTCGGTCGAATCCGGCCCTTTGCGGCCATGCCGGGTAGCATCGTCTTCCCCGTTAAAATCCCACATGGGGTGGCCTCTGTATTGCAGTGGTTGTACCCCTCGCTTGATGCATGTCGCCATGACTCCGATCATGGTCAAGCCGGAATGAGCCATTAATATTATCCGGCCCATCAAGTAATGGACGCTCTTGTCTTCCTCCAATCGGGGGCTCCGCGGGCGCCAGCTGAGGCGTTTCTTCAAGGGAGCAGCACTAAACTCTGGGAGGCCGATCCGGACTGGGTCTGGCAGCGGAGCGTCTTCTATATAAAACCATTCCGAGGGCCAGTCTTCGGACGCCCTCTTGGGAGTGCCGGATAGGTATCCGGTCCCGGCGATGCGCCATATTTCGACGCCGCCCACTTGATATATGGACCCCTGGTAAGAACGGGGTACGAGGCAAAACAGCCTCTTCCACAATGCGAAATGGGGCTCAATGCCCAGAAATAGCTCGCAAAGAGCTACGTAGCCCGCGATATGCAGCACAGAGGCGGGCGTAAGGTGGTGGAGCTGGAGTCCGTAGAACTTCAGGAGCCCGCGGAGGAACGGATGTATTGGAAATCCGAGTCCCCTCGTCAGGTAAGGGACAAAACATACTCGCTCCCCCTTATTGGGGCTTGGAGTGTCCTCCGCCTGTCTCCCACCTTGATAAGTAACCAGTCCGGCCCGGACTGGGATCATAATGGCCGGAGGGAGGAATCCCCCCATTTGGAGCTTCTCGAGCTCGTTGTGCGAAATAGAGCACCTCCTCCAACTCCCCGGCGGTGGGCTGGGAGTGCGCGAAGAAGAGCTGTGGTGACGATCCATGGTGGAATGGATTTCTAGGTCAAAGGCGCTTCGATGGAGTATTCGCGGGAGGAAGATGGTGTGGTTTAGATCTGAATTCTTGCCTCTTTTATAGGCGGTTGACTCGCACAATTGGGGGGTGAAATGCAAAAAAACACCCTGGCTTTTCGCATTCGTGCGACGCATGGAAGAGGGCCTTTATTTGGCGTAGAAGCCGAGGAACACAATATTCAAGATGAAGCCGGACACTGTTCGGCAGGTACATGGAATTTGAAGGGAGAACCCGCCTTGCAACGCCGAAGACTACAAACGCACTGGACTTATCGTCATTGAAGCCTGGTTCGGGGGCTACTGAGTGAGTCCTGGACTAGGGGGTGTCCGGACAGCCGGACTATCAATGTTCGCCAGACTATCAATACTACGAAGATACAAGATTGAAGACTCTGCCCCGTGTCCGGACGGGACTTTCCTTGGCGTGGAAGGCAAGCTTGGCAATACGGATATGTAGATCTCCTACCATTGTAACCGACTCTGTGTAACCCTAGCCCTCTCCGGTATCTATATAAACCGGAGGGCTTTAGTCCGTAGGACAACATACAATCATACCATAGGCTAGCTTCTAGGGTTTAGCCTCCTTGATCTTGTGGTAGATCTACTCTTGTACTACCCATATAATCAATATTAATCAAGCAGGAGTAGGGTTTTACCTCCATCGAGAGGGCCCGAACCTGGGTAAAAAACATCGTGTCCCTTGTCTCCTGTTACCATCCGCCTAGACGCACAGTTCGGGACCCCCTACCCGAGATCCGCCGGTTTTGACACCGACAGTTAGCGCGACACATTCCAAAGATATGGGTTGTAACCGGTGACCGTGGCTGTCGAAGGTGTCGGCAGGGCGTTGGGATGGCTCAGAAGGGGCCTCGGTCCTATGTGGCATCAACAATCCCGACGTCCAGGCCGACGAGGGGAACGTGCACGGGCCTCTCCTTTGCTCGTACAACAAGCCCATCGATGGTGGCATAGAGGCGCCATGGGCCATAGTCCTGAAGCCAACCCCTAGTCCCTCCGCTCTACTGCCCACCATCCTTGGTGCCTGGTCGTGCCAACCGGGGCTGGTCCTTTGATGCGGGCCCTGGAGGGGCCGCCTACCCCGGCTGCACTCCGGGGAAACGCATCTTGGGTCAGGTAGGCGGCAGCGTGTGCTAGACCACTGCCGTGAGACCCTCCGGACTCCCTCCGGAAGGGCGAGCAGATGCAGTGGGGGCAGGCGCGAACCCCTAGCAGCGTCCGTGACATAGGCAGGATATAGAAAGGCGTTGCGCCCTCGCAGCTGGCTCGAGCAGCTCGGCGACCCGCCCGAGCAAGGCGTCATGGCGACCTTCTGCTAACCTGCATCACAGCAACTCGCGCGCCATGAGTAGTGCGGCTCGCGTGTTTGCCTACTCCCGACGAGCGCGCAAGGACGACGCCATGGCGTAACTAGAAGACCGCACGGTGGCACGATTGCGTCACCGCATGGCAGAGGGCGGGAGCGGCCCATGCCGCCGACGGTTGGTGACACCGGCGGCCGCGCTGGCCGTGGGGTGCATGGGGTGATGAGCTCCACGCCTGAAGCGCGCCGCCTGGGCGACGTGAGTGGCCCAATGCTCAGCGCAAGCTCGGGGAGCCTCCGCCATGGGAGCGACGGAGCGGAAGTGGAGCAAAGATGGAAGAAGGACTTCAACATACCCCTACCTAGCATGCCAAATGTCAGATTCAAGGCTCCGCAGACCCAACAAGGTTCGAACTCTGGGGTGTGTGTGAAGAACTCAACCTCTCGAGCTTACCAACTCATCACCCTACAATCTAGCCTAGCCGGATTCATATGAGCAAGGAAGAAGACGGACACATCAGTTTTCCTAGGTTCGGTCCACCTTGCGGTGGAATACCCTTCTCCTGCTTTTGGTGGATTGGCCTCATGAGGGGCTAAGGATGAACTAGTACAAAGGATGAACAACCTCGCGAGGTACTAGGATGAACTAGTACCAAAGAGGAAACTGTGCCTTTTGCACCTGATGGCACCCGCCTGGCCTTGGTCGTTATGGCTTGCGTCATCAAAACCTGATGAGCTAGGTACTGATGACCCACAAGTGTATGGGGTCAATTGTAGCTCTTTTTGATAGGTAAGAGTGTGGAACCCAACGAGGAGCAGAAGGAAATGACGAGTGGTTTTCAGCAAGATAATGTCTGCATGTGCTAAAATTGTAAGTAGCGGAGTAGTTTGGTAGCAAGATAATTTGTAATGAGCAAGTAACTATAGTAGTAACAAAAGTGCAGCAAGGTAGCCCAATCCTTTTGAGGCAAAGGACAGGCCAAAACGTTTTCTTATAATAAGCAAAGTGTTCTTGAGGGTACACGGGAATTTTATCTAGTTACTTTCATCATGTTGGCTTAATTTGTGTTTGGTACTTTGATAATTTGATATGTGGCTGGACTGCTGGTTAGGTGTTGTTCTTATTTGAACAAACCTCCTACTTATGATTAACCCTCTCACAAGCATCTGCAACTACGAGAAAAATATTAAGAATAAAATCTAACCATAGCATTAAACTTTTGGATCCAATCGGTCCCTTACGAAATAGCGCATAAACTGGGGTTTATGTTTCTGTCACTCTCGCAACCCACCATCTAATAAATACTCCACAATGCATTCCCTTAGGCCCAAATATGGTGAAGTGTCATGTAGTCGACGTTCACATAACACCACTAAGAGAATGGCAACATTCATACCATCAAAATATCGAACACATATCAAGTTCACATGATTACTTGCAACAAGATTTCTCCCGAGACTTCAAGAACGAAAGTAAGTACTCACAAATGATAAACATGCTCAAGATCATAGGGGTATTAAATAGCATAATGGATCTGAACATATAATCTTCCACAAAATAAACCATATAGTAATCAACTACAAGATGTAATCAACACTACTAGTCACCCACGGCCACCAATCTATAGTTTTGATACAAAGATTAAACGCAAGAGATGAACTAGGGTTTTAGAGGAGTTGGTGCTGTGAAGATGCTGATGAAGATAGCCCTCGCCAAGATGGGAGAGTTGGTGGTGATGATGATGACGATGATTTCCCCCGCCGGGAGGGAAGTTCCCCCGGCAGAATCGCTCCGCAGGAGGGCAAAGGTGCTCCTGCCCAAGTTCCGCCTTGAGGCGGTAGCGCTTCGTCCCGAATGTCCTCTCCTTAATTTTTTTTCTAGATCAAAATGACTTATATACCAGAAGATGGGCACCGGAGGTCGGCCGAGGAGGGCAGCACCCACCAGGGCGCGCCTGGGCCTCCTGGCGCACCCGGGTGGGTTGTGCCCACCTGGTGGCCCTCCTCTGGTACTTATTTGCTCCAATATTCCTCAAATATTCCATAAAAAATCCTCGGGGAGTTTCACTCATTTGGAGTTGTGCAGAATAGGTAGCTTGACGTAGCTTTTTCAGGTCCAGATTTCCAGCTGCCAGAATTCTCCCCCTTGGCGCATACCTTGCATATTATGAGAGAAAAGGCATTAGACTTACTCCAAAAAGCATTATTGTAAAATAAAACAACATAAATAACACGAGAAAAACATGATGCAAAATGTACGTATCAACTCCCCCAAGCTTAGACCTCGCTTGTCCTCAAGCGAAAACCGAAATCGAAAAACATGTCCACATGCTTAGAGAGAGAGGCATCAATAAAAACAAAAATATGGACACAGGATCATCATGAGACTTATGATAACAGGAACAAACTTCAATATAAAACTTTTATTATAGAACTTTTATCATAGACTTCTCATGAACAAGTGACAATTCATCACAACAATGAAGTAAAAAGCATAAACTCTATTGGAAACCAACAAACTATGTTCTCAGTCAACTTTGCAACTACAATTCATCATCTTTTTAGGATGGGTCACCTATCGGAGCCTTTAGGCAAGTCCACATACTCAACCATCATTTAGTCTTCTATGATTGCTAACACTCACCGCGTACACATGAGCAAAACGTTTCAACCGGACAAAAAGAAAGATAGGGGCTTATAGTTTCACCACCCAACACACTCACCTCAAGGGTGATGTCAACAATAATAACTTATGCCACCCATATTCAACTGGACATGTGTCCCTAGATCTTTCCTCACCACATGATGCTTGCCAAAGGAGAAAAATAAAAGGAATAGAGAGAAAAACTTTGACTCTTTCCATAAAAGTAAATACATAAAAGTAAAAGATAGGCCCTTCACAGAGGGAAGCAGAGGTTGCCATGCGCTTATTTTTTGTATGCTCAACCCCTTGGTGCAAAAGAACGTCACGTTATATTGCCCCTTATGATAGCAACCTTTATTATGCAGTCTGTCACTTTTATTTTTTGCCATCACAAGTTTGTACAATGCTCAATTTTCTCTTACACTAAATGATCTAACACTTTTAGAAGCAATTTTTATTGCCTTATTGCACCGATGACAACTTACTTGAATGATCTTGCTCAATCCTTAGGTAGGTATGGTGGACTCTCAAAACAAGATTTGAGTTTAAGGGTTTTTGGATACACAAGTAGTATCTCTACTTACTGCGGAATTTTTGGCTAGCAAAGATGGGGGCAAGCACCACATGTTGAAGGATCTATGACAATATAATTTCTATGTGAATATGAACAAACATAAATCCTTACGTTTTCTTCCTTATCCAACGTTAACAATTTGGGCATATAATAATTTGATGGGGGCTCACAATCACAAAAGATTTCCAAGATAGTGTATTTTCATGTGAAAGTTCTCTTCCTTATACTAATTATTCGTGAATTGCCTGTATGACCAATATTGTGATTGTCAAGCCTCAAAAGATTTCACTTTCTAAACCCAATGTGAAGCTACCACTAGGCATGATATGGTTTCAACTTCATGATATTCAATTCATTCAACAATTTACTCATAGGACATAAGTGAAGCACAAGAGTAAATGACAAGTTACTCCAAAAAGATATAAGTGAAGATCAAGCGAGTAGTTATGTAAATGGGTAGCTATTTGAGGACTCTATTTTATTTAAAACTTTCAGATATAAGTATTTTATTAAAACAGCAAGAAAAACGAAACAAAATGACATTCCAAGAATAGCACACATCATGTGAAGAAGCAAAAACTTAGGCTCAACCGATACTAAAACCGATAATTGTTGAAGAAGAAAGGTGGGATGCCTACCGGGGCATCCCCAAGCCTAGGTGCTTGGGACTTATTGAAATATTAGCTTGGGATGCCTTGAGCATCCCGAATCTTGAGCTTTTGTGTCTCCTTAATTCCTCTTATATCACAGTTTCCCTAAATCTCAAAAACTTCATCTACACAAAACTCAACAAGAACTCGTGAGATAAGTTAGTATAAATCAGTGCAAAACCTTATTATTCTCTACTGTAGCCAATCACTAAAGTTATTATTCAACATTGCAAACAAAATTGACTCTTGCATAAAAGTAAATGCAAGAAAGTAAAAGATAGGCCGTTCGCAGAGGGAACCAAAGGTTGCCATGCGCTTTTTGTTTGTATGCTCAACCGCTTAGTGCAAGAGAACGTCACGTTATATTGCCCCTTGTGATGGCAACCTTTATTATGCAGTCTGTCACTTTTATTCTTCACCATCACAAGTTCGTACAATGCTCAATATTCCCTTACACTAAATGATCTCACATTTTTATAAGCAATTTTTATTGCCCTTTTTGCACTGATGACAACTTACTTGAAGGATCTTACTCAATCCATAGGTAGGTATGGTGGACTCTCAAACAATAAAGGGTTTAGGTTTTTGGATGCACAAGTAGTATCTCTACTTTGTGCAGAATTTTTGGCTATCAAATATAGGGGCAAGCACCACATGTTGAAGGATCTATGACAATATGACTTCTATGTGAATATGAACAAACATAAATCATTAAGTTCTCTTCCTTGTCCAACGTCAACAATTTTGGCATATAATATTTTGATGGGTGCTCACAATCACAAAAGGTTTCCATGATAATATATTTATATGTGAATCTTCTCTTCCCTTATTAATTCTTTCATGTGTTGCATCATTGACCAATGCTATGTTTGTCAATCTACAGTAAAATTTTCTACTTATACTTTTCATTGTGTAATGTCATCACTTACCATAAGATTAGCATATGATCTTTTCTCTTATTTTCTTTCTTTTTACTGAAGCAAGAAAGTAAAGAAGGCAAAACTCAAACTAACTTTACTATATCTCGCACACGATTAAGCAAGGATCAAACTAAACTTTTATTCATCTAATAAAAAAAGATAACTATTGATCGGACTAAGAAAATAAAGGCAAAAGATAGTGGAGATTGATACGATACCGGGGAACCTCCCCCAAGCTTGGCGGAAGCCAAGGGGACTACCTATACCCAATACTCAGTTTTCTTTTGGTGGTGATGAAGAAGATGGTGGTGATGAAGTTGAAGTAATCCAGTGCAATACATCTCTGAGTGCATCTCTTAAGTTGCGAATCTCTCGAAGAACTTGATGGAGCAGCTCAGTGTTCTTCTCCACCTTAGCCATGATATGTTTATTTTCCAGACCCCAAGAGCTTGTCCCTGCATCACTTTCTCTTGGACGAGATATGTCCCAATTGGATGGTATATGCACACAAGGAGTGTTTTCGAACCCATAATTATGGATCAAATTATGAAAATTGTTTCGATGTAACCTGTGTAGAGGCCTCCTTGTAGGGGGTTCTTCATGATCACTTGGTCCCTCTCGATTGTTTGGGAGCCTCATGGCTTGATGGGGATTAGGATGAGTGGAGATGCCAGCCAGAGTCCCTCTTTCAAAGTCCGGAGGGTGGATCCCGAACGAATCTCCCTCATCTTCCTCCATAATGGTCTCTTCAAATTCCTCTCCCCTGGATTCTACCAGAAGCAACCAAGCCTTGTCTCCTTCATTGTTGGAAGAGGGAGAAGACATGATGCTTGGTTCAACCGTCCTGACAGAAGACAGCAAGAAAAGAAAACAGGAGATTTCTCCGTGATACGGAGGTTAACAGGTTTGGGAGGTATATATAGATTTTTATCTTGGAGAACAAGCAGAATGGAAGAAAAACAGAGACTTGAAAGTGCCCTGGTGTATCGTGCCCACCAAGGTCACTTTCCTAGAAGTTTCTTATTTTCTTAATTTTCTAAATATTCCAAAACTAACAAAAAATATTTTTGCAGATTTTTCGGAGTTCGTTTACTTAACATATCACGTACCTCCTTATTTTCACGATTCTGGAGTGTTCCGAAAGGACTCTTTTATGTGTTCTTTCGGTGTCAAGTTTGGATAACATTGCTTCAACATCAATGGGCGTATCTGATAAACCATGCAAGGAAGGAATTTGATAAACCATTTTTTGCAGAGGTGGTTTTTCTTGCCTGGTGGAATATCTGGAAAGTGCGAAATGACAAGGCTTTCAGACATGTCCATCCAACTTTTAGGCAGTGGAGAAATGGGTTCATTCATGATATCACTCTACTTTCACACATGATCAAGGCTAGATACAAGGATGATCTACTAAAATGGATTGATTTTCTGCCTCCTTGAAGATTCACACCAGTTGTAACATCTTTTCTCTCTTAGTTTGTAGCTTTCATTCTTTCTTAGAGTTCTGTATAGTCTTTCCTCTTTCTCTTTCTTTTGTTTTGTTCCCCCTCTTGAGGAACTTTGTTTTTACTTCCTGTTCTTTATTAATAAAATGTTGTGGGGTGTAAGCCCTGTAGTCTTCATGGTCAAAAAAAACATTAATGGGCGTAACTGAGATATAGTGTTTTATTTGTTGCCCATTGATAACCTTCGGGCTAGTCCCTTTGGCATTACTTATTTTGATAGCTCCGGAGCGATAGACCTCCTCAATGACATAGGGTCCTTCCCATTTGGAGAGGAGTTTTCCTGCAAAGACTCTGAAACGACAGTTGTACAAAAGAACATATTCTCCTACTTTGAACTCACGCTTTTGGATTCTCTTGTCATGCCATCTTTTAACTTTTTCTTTGAATAACTTAGCATTTTCATAAGCCTGGGTTCTCCATTCATCTAATGAGCTAATATCAAATAAGATCTTTCCCCCCAACAAGCTTGAAATCATAATTAAGTTCTTTTATTTCCCAAAATGCTTTGTGTTCCAACTCAAGAGGTAAATGACAAGCTTTTCCATAAACCATTTTATATGGAGACATACCCATAGGATTTTTGTAAGTTGTTCTATAGCCCAAAGTGCATCATCTAATTTCTTAGACCAATTCTTCCGGGACCTATTAACAGTCTTTTGTAAGATTAGTTTTGTTTCTCTATTGCTAAGTTCAACTTGACCACTAGACTGAGGATGATAAGGTGACGCAATTCTATGATTAACATCATACTTAGCAAGCATCTTACGGAAAGCACCATGAATAAAGTGTGAACCACCATCACTCATTAAATATCTAGGGATTCCAAACCTAGGGAAAATAACTTCCTTAAGAATTTAGATAGAGGTGTTGTGATCAGCACTGCTAGTTGGAATAGCTTCTACCCATTTAGTAACATAATCAATAGCAACCAAAATATGTGTATACCCATTAGAGGAAGAAAAAGGTCCCATAAAGTCAAATGCCCAAACATCAAATAGTTCAACAGCAAGTAAATAATTCATAGGCATTTCTTGATGCTTACCGATATTACCTACTCTTTGGCATTCATCACATGTGAGACAAACTTACGAGCATCCTTGAAGAGAGTATGCCAATAAAAACCAGATTGTAGTACCTTATGAGTTGTTCTGTCTCCCGCATGATGCCCTCCATAAGCTTCGGAGTGACATTTCTGTAGGATTTGTTCCTGTCATGCTCAGGTACACAACGTCTAATAATACCATCTACCCCTTCTTTATAAAGATGTGGGTCATCCCAAAAGTAATGGCTTAAATCATAGAAGAATTTTTTCTTTTGTTGTCATGTGAAGCTAGGTTTTATGTATTTAGCAACAATATAATTGGCATAGTCAGCATACCAAGGTGTACTATGAGAAACATTTATTCCAGCTAGTTGTTCATCAGGGAAGCTATCATTAATTAGTTGTCGGTCATCAAGAATATTTTCAAGTCTAGACAAGTTATTAGCTACGGGGTTCTCTGCTCCTTTCCTATCAGTGATATGCAAATCAAATTCTTGTAACAAAAGAACCCACCTAATGAGTCTAGGTTTAGCATCTTTCTTTTCCATAAGATATTTTATAGAAGCATGATCGGTATGAACAATTACTTTGGCATCAACAATGTAAGATCTGAATTTATCACAAGCAAACACCACTGCTAAGAATTCTTTTTCAGTAGTAGCATAGTTTCGTTGAGCACTGTCTAGAGTTTTACTAGCATAATGAATAACATTTACTTTCTTATCAACTCTTTGTCCTAGAACAGCACCAACAGCATAATCACTAGCAACACACATAATATCAAAAGGCAAGTTCCAATCAGGTGGTTGAACAACAGGTGCAGTGATTAAGGCTTTCTTTAGTGTTTCAAAGGCTTCCATACAATCATCATCAGACAGAAAGGGAATATCCTTTTGCAAAATATTGGTAAGAGGCCTAGAAATTTTAGAAAAGTCTTTGATAAACCTCCTATAGAAACCATCATGACCAAGGAAACTACATATACCTTTGATATCTTTAGGACATGGCATTTTCTCAATTGCATCAACCTTGGCTCTGTCCACCTTAATGCCTCTTTCAGAAATTTTATGGCCCAAGACAGTACCTTCATTGACCATAAAGTGGCACTTCTCCCAATTCAAGACAAGATTTGTTTGCTCACATCTCTGCAAAACTCGATCAAGATTGCTTAAACAATCATCAAAAGACTTCCCATAGACGGAAAAGTCATCCATGAAAAGCTCGACAATCTTTTCACAAAAATTAGAGAAGATAGCAGTCATACATTTTTGAAAGGTAGCAGGTGCATTACATAAACCAAAAGGCATACGTCTATAAGCAAAGGTTCCAAAAGGAGAGTGTAAAAGTGGTCTTTTCTTGATCAGATTGTAAAATAGGTATTTGTATAAAGCCAGAGTATCCATCAAGGAAGCAAAAATGTGTGTGCTTGGATAATCTTTCTAACATTTGATCAATAAAAGGCAGAGGGTAATGATCTTTTCTAGCTGCTTTATTTAATTTTCTATAATCAATTACCATTCTATAGCCCGTGGAAATTCTTTGTGAAATAAGCTCATTCTTATCATTAGGAACAACAGTAATACCTCCCTTCTTAGGGACACAATGAACAGGACTTACCCATCTACTGTCAGCTATAGGATAGATTATACCTTCTTCCAGAAGTTTCATTCCGTGCTTACCACTTCTTGCATTTTTGGGTTTAACCGACGTTGGTGATCAACAACGGGTTTAGCATTAGGTTCCATATAAGCTTGTGCTGACATAGAGTGGGACTAATGCACTTAAGATCGTCAAGAGTATATCCAATAACATCCCTTTGCTTCCTTAGAACTTTCAATAATCTTTCTTCTTCATGTTCTGAAAGGTTAGCACTAATAATAACAGGATATATCTTCTTTTCATCAAGATAAGCATATTTCAAAGTGTCTGGTAACTGTTTCAGTTTAAACACAAGATCACCTTTAGGTGGAGGAGGACCTCCTAGAGTTTCAATAGGAAAATTGTGTTTAAGCAGAGGTTGTTGTTCGAACAAGATTCTATCTATTTCATTTCTTTCACGCATATGCAAATCATTTTCATGGTCTACTAAATATTGTTCGAAAGGATCAGTAGGAGGCACAACAATAGAATAAAGACCAATAATCTCATCCTTATTAGGCAAATCTTTCTTATGAAGTTTTTCACTAAACTTGGAAAAATTAAACTCATGAGATTCATCACCAAAGCTAACACCGACTGTTTGTTTCTCACAATCTATTTTACCATTGACGGTGTTCAAGAAAGGTCTACCAAATATGATGGGACAAAAGTCATCTTGTGGGGTGCTAAGAATAAGAAAATCAGTAGGGTATTTTATTTTTCCCCACAAGACTTGAACATCTCTAAGAATCCCAATTCGCTCTAGCTTTAGCAAGTTTGATAGTAACATCTATATGTTCTATTTCGGTAGGTCCTATTTCATCTTTAATTTCTTCATATAAGGAGAAAGGAATAGCACTCACACTAGCACCTAGGTCACATAACCCATGATAACAGTGATCTCCTATCTTAATTGAGACAACAGGCATGCCAACAACTGGTCTATGTTTATCTTTTCCTTCAGGTTTGGCAATTCTAGAAGCTTCATCACATAAGTAAATAACATGCCCATCAATATTATGCACTAAGAGATCTTTAACCATAGCAACACTTGGTTCAACTTTGATTTGTTCAGAAGGTTTGGATGTTCTAACATAGCTTTTGCTAACCACAGTTGAAGCTTTAGCATGTTCCTACATCCTAACAGGAAAAGGTGGTTTTTCAATATAAGCAGTGGGAACAACTGGATCAACATTGTAAATGATAGTTTCTTCTTTATCTTTTACTGTTTCTTTAGCTTCTTCTTTAATTGGTGGGTGATATTTATACCACTTCTCCTTAGGGAGATCAACATGAGTAGCAAAAGGTTCACAAAAGGAGGCTACTACCTCAGAGTCAAGTCCATATTTAGTGCTAAACTTTTGAAAGGCATCAGTATTCATAAAAGATTTAACACAATCAAACTTAAGTTCAATACCCAACTCTTTACTTTCGTTGAGTTCCCAATCTTCAGAGTTGCATTTAATTATTTCTAAAAGATACCACCGGAACTCAATAGTCTTCTTCACAAAAGAACCAGTACGAGAAGTATTGAGCATGGATTGATCATTACGAGAAAGCCGAGCATAAAAATTCTGAATAATAGTTTCTCTCAAGAGCTAATGATTGGGGCATGAATATAACATTGACTTAAGCCTCCCCCAAGCTAGAGCGATACTTTCTCCTTCACGAGGCCAAAAATTATATATATAATTCTGATCACGATGAACTAGATGCATAGGATAAAATTTCTGATGAAATTCCAATTTCAAACGGTTCCAGTTCCAAGATCCAATATCATCGCATAGCCTATAACATATCAATGCTTTTCCCTTCAAAGATAAAGGTAAAACCTTCTTCTTAGCTTCATCTTCAGGCAAACCTGCAAGCTTTAATAATCCACAAATTTTATCCACATATATCAAGTGCATATCAGGATGTTCGGTTCCATCTCCTGGATAAGGATTAGCTAGCAGTTCTTCTAACATACCCGAAAGGATTTCATATTCAATATTTTCAGTAGGTGCAGTAGGCTGAGGGGTAACTAATTGTGGTTCCGGTAGAGGTGAAGATACCCTGAACAAACCCCTCAAAGGATTGTTTTCCATAGTAGCAAGTGACAATAAATTTCAGCACGTAGTAATAATGTTTCCTTACCAATTTCCACTTACCAAGAGCGCTTCACTCCCTGGAAATGGCGCCAAAAAATTGCCTTGATGACCCACAAGTGTATGGGGTCAATTGTATCTATTTTCGATAAGTAAGAGTGTCAAACCCAATGAGGAGCAGAAGGAAATGACAAGTGGTTTTCAGCAAGGTAATGTCTGTAAGTGCTAAAATTAGCGGAGTAGTTTGGTAGCAAGATAATTTGTAATGAGCAAGTAACAATGGTAGTAACAAAAGTGCAGCAAGGTAGCCCAATCATTTTGAGCCAAAGGACAGGCCAAAACGGTTTCTTATGATAAGCAAAGTGTTCTTGAGGGTACACGGGAACTTCATCTAGTCACTTTCATCATGTTATCTTAATTCGTGTTCGGTACTTTGATAATTTGATATGTGGGTGGTCCGGTGCTTAGATGTTGTTCTTACTTGGACAAACCTCCTACTTATGATTAACCCTCTCATAAGCATCCACAACTACGAGAAAGTATTAAGAATAAATTCTAACCATAGCATTAAAATTTTGGATCCAATCAGTCCCATACGGAATAGTGCATAAACTGGGGTTTATGCTTCTGTCACTCTCACAACCCACCTTCTAATAACTACTCCACAATGCATTCCATTAGGCCCAAATATGGTGAGGTGCCATGTAGTAGAAGTTCACATGACACCACTAAGAGAATGGCAACATTCATACCATCAAAATATCGAACACATATCAAGTTCACATGATTACTTGCAACACGATTTCTCCGGTGACCTCAAGAACGAAAGTAACTACTCACAAATGATGAAAATGCTCAAGATCAGAGGGGTATTAAATAGCATAATGGATCTGAACATATAATCTTCCACCAAATAAACCATATAGTAATCAACTACAAGATGTAATCAACACTACTAGTCACCCACGGGCACCAATCTATAATTTTGATACAAACATTGAACGCAAGAGATGAACTAGGGTTTGAGAGGAGTTGGTGTTGTGAAGATGTTGATGAACATAGCCCTCCCCAAGATGGGAGAATTGTTGGTGATGATGATGACAACGATTTCCCCCTCCGAGAGGGAAGTTCCCCCGGCAGAATCGCTCCGCCAGAGGGCAAAAGCGCTCCTGCCCAAGTTCCGCCTCGAGGCGGCGGCGCTTCACCTCGAATGTCCTCTCCTTATTTATTTTTCTAGGTCAAAATGACTTATATACCAGAAGATGGGCACCGGAGGTGGGCCGAGGAGGGCAGCACCCACCAAGGTGCGCCTGGGCATCCTGGCGCGCCCAGGTGGGTTGTGCCCACCTGGTGGCCCTCCTATGGTACTTATTTAGTCCAATATTCATCAAATATTCCATAAAAATCCTCGAGGAGTTTCAGCTCATTTGGAGTTGTGCAGAATAGGTAGCTTGACATAGCTTTTTCAGGTCCAGATTTCCATCTGACAGGATTCTCCCCCTTGGTGCATACCTTGCATATTATGAGAGAAAGTCACTAGAATTACTCCAAAAGCATTATTATACAATAAAACAACATAAGTAACAGTAGGAAAACATGATGCAAAATGGACGTATCAGGTACCTGCATAGAAATCTCCATTTCTTAGGAAGCTGCCTGGGGAGGCCGGTCCCTCGAGAGGTCTTGATGCCGTCCCCCTCGCGAGGCTTGGCCCCTCACGAGGGTCTTATCTTGATGGTCTTGGAGGTGGGCCATACCAGGCCATCGAAGGAGCCATGCCATGGGCCGCAGGCAGGCAAGTTTGGGTACCTTGGTTCCCAGAACGCCGACAGATGGTAATTGATTTTAGAAAATTAAACAAAGATACTAGAAAAGATCATTACCCCTTGCCTTTTATTGATCAAATGTTAGAAAGACCATCTAAGCAAAAACACTTTTTCTTTCTTGATGGATATTCTGGTTGCTCTCAAATACCTGTGTCACAAGAAGATCAAGAGAAAACTACTTTCACTTGCCCTTTTGGAACTTACGCTTATAGACTTATGCCTTTTGGTTTATGCAATGCACCTGCTACTTTTCAAAGATGTATGACTGCTATATTCTTTGATTTTTGTGAAAAGTTTGTTGAGCTTTTCATGGATGATTTCTCTGTTTATGGGATTTCTTTTGATGATTTCTTAAGCAACCTTGATCAAGTTTTGTAGAGATGTGAACAAACTTTCTTGAATTGGGAGAAGTGCCACTTTATGGTGAATGAAGGTATTGTCTTGGGGCATAAAATTTCTAAGCGAGGTATTGAAGTAGACAAAGCTAAAGTTAATGCAATTGAGAAAATGCCAAGTCCTAAAGATATTAACGGTATAAGTTTTCTTGGTCATGCTGGTTTTCATACGAGAAAAGACTTCTCTGAAATTGTTTGATGCATATTGTACAATCAACTCATGGATACTCGTGGTGACATTGGAGTATCTAGGTGACATTAGAGTTGGTTGATGTGTATCATATGTATTATTTTAGTACAAACTCTTGGATAGATCAATCAGAAAGGATAACTTGGCGTTATTTTAGTACGAACTCTTGGAAAGATTGATCGTAAAGTATAACTTGGTGTTATTTTAGTACGAACACTTGGATAGATCGATCGGAAACGATAACTTGGTGTTATTTTCGTACGAACTCTTGGATAGATCAATCGGAAATGATAACTTTGAGGTGGTTTCATACCCTATAAACAATTTCTTCTTATGTTCACCGCTAGATAAGAACTTTGGAGTGATTCTTCATCGCACGTTGAGCAATGGTTATATGATCCAATTATATTAGCATTGTTGAGAGATTGCACTAGTGAAAGTACAAACGTTGCGTCTCATTTTCAAGCATTGCAATACTGTTTGTGCTCACTTTTGTTACTCGTTACCTTGCTTTTTTTTATTGTTACTATTACAAAAATCAATATCTACCACCCCTTTGCTGAACAAGTGCACCTATACAATTTACCATTGTATTTGGTCTGTTGGGGACATAAGAGACTTTTTATTATTTGGTTGCAGGGTTGTTTGAGAGAGACCATCTTCATCCTACGCCTCCCACGGATTGATAAACCTTAGGTCATCCACTTGAGGGAAAATTTCTACTGTCCTACAAAATTCTGTGCTTGGAGGCCCAACACGAGTCTACAAGAATAAAGTTGTGTAGTAGACATCAAGCTCTTTTCTGGCGCTGTTGCCGAGGAGGTGAGTGCTTGAAGGTATATATTTAGATCTTGCAATTGAATCTTTTAGTTTCTCGTTTTATCACTAGTTTGGTTTATAAAAGAAAACAAAAAAATGGAATTGAGGTTGCCTCATATTCTTCATCTTTATCATTTATTTCTTGAAAATGATGGAAAGGAAATTGTGCTCAATTGATAGAAGAAGAATTCAATAAAATGTTTGGCACAATTTTTTTTGAATGATGAGCATGATTGCAATGTTGTTAGTATGCTTGCTATGAATATCCATGATGCTAGTGACCCGCAAAGCCATAAGTTTGGGGATGCTATGTTTGATGAATATGATATTTTTAGTCCCCCGAAGTTTAGATGAGAAAATCTATTATGATGAAAGCATGCCTCCTATTTATGATGATTATAGTAATGAAAGTGGGTTTGGAAGAGCGTCAACTTTATGTAATGATGATCCCACTATTTTGGAGGGTGTTCAATCTTATTCTCATAATTATGAAAGTGTATTTTGATAGGTCATGACTTTATTTAATGATGAATCCACTATTTTGGAAGAGGTTTCAATTGATTTTGACAATAAAGTTGCTATCTATGATGATTATGGATGCTCTCTTTGAATCTTTATCAATGCTTCATGATGATTATTGTCTTCCAAACGTGCTAGTCATATGCTTCATGATGCTCTCTTTGAATCTTTATCTTTTATGTGAGCATCATTGAAATCATCATGCCTAGCTAAAAAGGCATTAAAGAAATATGCTTGTTGGGAGACAACCCAACACTTTTACCTACTGTTTTGGTGTGTTAACATGATTAAGCTACTGTAGTAATCATGTTTTATTACTTTTGTTTCAGTAAAGTGTCAAGTAAAGCATTTGGGATAGTGTGTATGATAGTTGACTTGATTCTGTGCAAAAACAGAAACTTTTGCGCTCAGTCCAGGAGTTTTTACAATTTACTGGATCATGATTTTGATATGAATGTTTTACATATGATTGATATACAAATTGCCTACCTTGTCCTAATTTTTCAGATTTTTTTCAGTTGCAGAAGTATGGTCCTTGTTCAGATTACTACAAACTATTTTGTTTTTGACAGATTCTGTTTTCAATGCATAGTTTGCTTGTTTTCCAGTTTATATGGCTTATATTGTTCGATATAAATTGTAGAAATGTTAGGGTATAGTAGGCATTGTGTGAGAACAATTATGAATCTTGTCTTGACAGTATAAACTGAATGATGTGCTCTTTATCATACTAGCGCATCTCACGAAGTTCCATTAAGTTCTGTGTGATTGACGGTTTCATGTTTTGGGTGAGATATTGATATGTGGAGAATAAGGAGTGACAAGATCCTAAGCTTGGGGATGCCCAAGGAACCCCCAAGGTAATATTCAAGGAAGATCCAAGCAACTATGCTTGGTGATGCCCCGAAAGGCATCCCCTCTTTCATCTCCGACATTATTGGTAACATCACTTGGAGCTATATTTTCATTCATCACATGATATGTGTTTTGCTTGGAGCATCATTTTATTTTGTTAGGATTGTCTTGCTGTTATTTATATAATTTTTTGCATCTTTTATTTCAATAAAAATGTTAAGTATAGCCTTTACCATGCTTATTTTGCAAGTATATATATGTGGTTGTTTAAAAACAGAAAGTAGCATGCTAGTGCATGAATCTTGACAAAAGTCGGAATGTGATAAAATGTTGAGTTTCCTTGAATAATAAGATATGATAAATTTTCTACAGTGTGGTAATTTCTCAGAACTTTTGGAGTTAGAGAAGTATGGATCTTCTTGCATTCTTTATAGATTGTCATGTTTAGACAAATTGCTATTATGTTTGCATTGTTTGCATATGTTCGCTTGTTTAATGATTCTATTTGAGGATAGGAATATTAAATATGCAGATGCATTTATTATGCAATGTTAAATTATAATTTTAGTGACTTGTTACAGTAGAGAATGATAATGTTATTGCATTGATTTATACTAACTTATCTCACGAGTTCTTGTTGAGTTTTGTGTGGATGTGGGTTTTTAATATTTAGGGAAACTATGATATAAAAGGATTAAGGAGATACAAAAGCTCAAGCTTGGGGATGCCCAAGGTATTCCAAATTATTATTTCAAGAAGTCTCAAGCATCTAAGCTTGGGGATGCCCCGGTAGGCATCCCACCTTTCTTCATCGCCAATTATCGGTTAGTATTGGTTGAGCCTAAGTTTTTCTTATTTGCATGATATGTGCTATTCTTGGAATTTCATTTTATTTTGTTTTGCTTGCTGTTTTAATACAATACTTAGATCTAAAAGTTTCTAAATAAGAGAGAGTCCTCAAATAGCTACCCATTTACTTAAGTACTCATTTGATCTTCACTTATACCTTTTTGGAGTAGTTTGTCGAACACTCTCATGCTTCACTTATAGTATTTTGAGAGTTGATAATAGTGATGAAAATTAGCACAAGCTATGAAATTGGTCCCAAACTGATTGATATCCAAGAAGGATATAGTAAAAACTTTTATGTAGATAATTGGATATGACAAGTTTGATTCCTTGCAATAGTTTTGCGATATGGAGATAATAATATGTGAGTCATGTTGGTGAGTAATTGTGATTTAGTAGGAATATTGGTTTTAAGGTTTGTGATTCACTATGCAAGCATGAAAGTCAATAGTTATGCAATGAAGTTACATCCTACTTGTGGTGCATTATTCAGTGTTAGTTATGTTTAATGTGTGTTTATGACCGTTTTCTTTTTTTGGTTGGTCGCTTCTCAATCTATTTGCTAGCCTTCATTTGTACTAAGCGGGAATGTTGCTTATGCATCCAACTCCTAAAACCCAAATTTGTGCCATATGAGTCCACCATACCTACATATATGTAGTATTTCCATGTCGTTCCAAGTAAATTTGCATGTGCCAACTCTAATTTTCAAAATGAATTTCCATTTTGTGTGCCTGCACCGCTCATGAAGCTGTAGGGGTTGGCCAATATTTTCCATGCCAGGTATTTTATTCTCATGATGAGTGTTTATTAACTTGTCATTGCACGAGAGTGTGGTAGGTAATAGGGATGCCCAGTCCCGAAATAAAAAAAAATATTGTGATAATAAATTCCTTGGAAATTGTTGGTATGGAAGGCACCCATGGATACGGCTAGCCATGGATTGTGAATGAATGGTGGAAAGGAAATAAACTTTACTTTCTGATTGGGAACCGCCTATAATTTGTCTAGCATGGAAGATATTGGGAATTCTCAGTCATTTTCGTTGACAGGAAAAGCATGCCTCTCAAAATAATTTTATCTCTCAATTTAAGCCTTGAGCTCTGGCACCTCTGCAAATCTCCGCTTCCCTCTGTGAAGGGCCTATCTATTTAATTTTATGCAATTTTTATTTTTATTTTGAGTCTCCATCTTCTCTTACAAAGCACCAACTAGGGAACGCTATTGTCATACTTGTGCAATGGGTGTACCTAGTATTTGAGTGTGTTTGATGAATGGATCAATGATTGAGCATAATGGGCTAGGGATAGCTTTCCTTAGCATTTATATTTTGAAAGACATGGTTGCTTGTTAGTATGCTTGAGTATTGATGTCTTCATGTCAAATTATAGATTATTGCTTTGAATCATTCAAGTCCAAATGTACATCCTACAAAAGAAAGAGTATATTATGAATCTGATAGGTAGCATTCCACATCAAAAATTTCATTCTCAATTGATACTTCCTCATGATGATTTTTATGAGAAAGAGTTGTTGTTATAATGCTAGGAAAAGTGATTGAAATTATCATTGATCAAACTTGTGCAGTATGCTAGCATTCACACATCATAAATTACTTCTTTTATCATTTATCTACTCAAGGACGAGTAGGAATTGAGCTTGGGGATGCTGATACGACTCCAACATATCTATAATTTATGAAGTATTCATGCCATGTTTACAACAATTCTATATGGTTTGGGTATGATTTGAATGGAACTAACCCGCACTGACGTTGTTTTCAGCAGAACTGCTGTGGTGTTGTTTTTGTGCAGAAACAAGAGTTCTCAGAATTAGATGAAACTTTTTAGAGATTATTTACGGAACAAATGAACAACTTGGAGCAAATAACCACTGGAGGGGGCCCCTGCTGCCCACAAGGCACCAGGGCACACCCCCCTAGCGCGCCCTGGTGGGTAGTGTGCCCCTGAGGCCCATCTTCGCGTGAAACCGACGCCAAAAAATCCTATATATTCAGAAACCTCCGAAAGTTAACCTAGATCAGAATTTTCACTGCCGCAAGCCTTTGTATCCACGAAAAACAATTTAGACCCTGCTCTGGCACCCTACCGGAGGGGGAAATCATCACTGGAGGCCATCTTCATCATCCCGGTGGCCACCATGATGAAGAGGGAGTAGTCTACCCTCGGGGCTGAGGGTTTGTACCAGTAGCTATGTGTTTAATCTCTCTCTCTTGTGTTCTTGATTTGGCACGATCTTGATGTATCGCGAGCTTTGTTAATATAGTTGGATCATATGGTGTTTCTCCCTCTCTATTTGGTTGTGATGAATTGAGTTTTCCCTTTGAGATCTCGTTGTTACCGGACTAAATACTTTTATGGATCTGAGAACACTTGATATATGTCTTTCTATGAATACGCATGGTGACAATGGGGTATCACATTGATTCACTTGATATATGTTTTGGCACTCAACTACGGATTCCCGAGGTGACATTGGGGTAATCTATGCATAGGGGTTGATGCATGTTCTTGTCTTTGTTTCTCTGGTAGAAATCTCGGGGCACTCTTTGAGGTTCTTTGTTTTGGATTGAGTATTACGAATCTGAAACTGTTTGATGCATATCATATAATCAACTCACGGATACTCGTGGTGACATTGGAGTATCTAGGTGACATTGGAGTTGGTTGATGTGTATCATATGGTGTTATTTTAGTATGAACTCTTGGATAGATCGATCAGAAAGGATAACTTGGTGTTATTTTAGTACGAACTCTTGGATAGAACAACCGGAAAGGATAACTTGGTGTTATTTAGTACAACTCTTGGATAGATCAATCGGAAAGGATAACTTTGAGGTGGTTTCATACCCTACAAACAATTTCTTCTTATGTTCTCCGCTAGATAAGAACTTTGGAGATTCTTCATCGCATGTTTAGGGATAGTTATATGATTCAATTATATTAGCATTGTTGGGAGATTACACAAGTGAAAGTGCGAACCCTAGGCCTCATTTTCAAGCATTGCAATACCGTTTGTGCTCACTTTTGTTAATCATTACCTTGCTGTTTTTAATTGTTACTGTTACAAAAATCAATATCTACTATTATTACTACACTTGTATCACCATCTCTTCGTCGAACTAGTGCACATATACAATTTACCATTGTATTTGGTGTGTTGGGGACACAAGAGACTTTCTATTATTTTGTTGCAGGGTTGTTTGAGAGAGACCATCTTCATCCTACGCCTCCCACATATTGATAAACCTTAGGCCATCCACTTGAGGGGAAATCGCTACTGTCCTACAAAACTCTGCACTTGGAGGCCCAACACGAGTCTACAAGAATAAAGTTGCGTAGTAGAGAACATAGATCCTTATGGATGGTCTACGGAGAAGGAGCGAGATGCCGGTTTGAAAATAGATGAGGACACGGGATCAGATGAAGATGATGTCCCTGTACCTCAATCAGGGGATATGCATGTGGAGTTCAAGAAGTCGAGCCTCCCAAGCATAGTAAACAAATATAAGATCCAATTTATCCCATTTTGTCTTCTATAGGAAAACAAAAATGTATTATGTTGAAGGGAGAAAACTATGTTCTCAAGCCGAAGCTGGAGGACAAGCCCACTACTTCATCATCACCATCATCACCGAAGACTGAAACTTGAGTACTTGGGTATGGGCACTCCCCTTGGATTGTGCCAAGCTTGGGGGAGGTGCCCCGGTATCGCATCACCATCACTCTTATTATCTTTACCTATTTTAGTTCGATATTTAGTTTTTGTGATTCACTTGAATAAAAGTTTAGCATGATCTATTTTTCAGTGCTAATTTCGTGATCTATCTATCTATCTATGTAATCAAGTTGAGAGTTATATAATAAAGAATAGTTTGAGTTTTGCTTCTTTACTTTTATATTTCAATCTTAGTAATGAAAATAATGAGAAAGATCATATGCTAATCTTATGGGAAGTAATGAAATCACATAAACAAGAGTGTAAGCGGTAGAATTTATTAAAATTTAACAAACATAGCATTCGTCAATGATGCAATTCATGAAAGAATTAATAAGGGAAGAGAATATTCACATATAAATATACTATCTTGGACATCTTTTATGAGTGGGAGCCCCCATTAAGTGTTTTATGTCAAATTGTTGACATTCGGTAGGGAAGACAACGTAATGAGTTATGTTTGCTTATATTCACATAGAAGTTATATTATTATAGATCCTCCAACATGTGGTGCTTTCTCAATATATTCGCTAGCCAAAAATACGCACCAAGTAGAGATACTACTTGTGCATCCAAAAAACCCTTAAACCCAGTTTCATGTCACGAGGGTCCACAATACCTACCTATGGATTGAATAAGATCCTTCAAGTAAGTTTTCATTGGTGCATAAAGCAATGAAAATTGCTCATAAATATGTGTGATCTTTTATTGTAAGGGAAAATAAGCTTTCTACGATCTTGTGATGGTAAAGAAATAAAAGCGATGGACTACATAATAAAGGTTGCTATCACAAGGGGCAATATAAAGTGACGTTCCTTTGCACTAAGAGCTTGCACATCCAAAAAACTAAGTGCATCACAACATCTACTTCCCTCTGCGAAGGGCCTATCTTTTACTTTTATGTATTTACTTTTCATGCAAGAGTCAATAGTGTTCTCCTCTATTCCTTTTTCTTTTTTCTTTTTGCAAGCGACATGTGGTGGGGAAAGATCTAAGCATATATATCCAGTTGGATATAGGTGATCATGAGTTATTATTGCAGACATTACCCTCAAGGTAATTAAGTTGGGAGGCGAAATTATAAGCCCCAGTCTTTCTATGTGTCTGGCTGAAACTTTTGCTCCATATCTATGTCATTAGTGTTTGCAATCATACAAGAGTAAATAATAGTTGAGTATGTGGACTTGCTAAAAAGCTCTTATATGAGACCCTTCCTGGAAAGACGACGAATTGTAATTTCCTTGTTGACTGAGAACATAGTTTCTTAGTTTTTAAGAAAAGTTTATGCCTTATACTTTGATGTTGTCACAAATTGTTACTTGTTCATGAGAAGTTCTATGATGATTTATATTGCTGCTATAATATTGATCATGATTCTTCCATGTCTATATTTTGTTTTGGCCGACACCTCTCTCTCTAAACATGTGGTCATGATTTTTGATGTCGGCTTTCACTTGGGGACAAACGAGGTCTAAGCTTGAGGGAGTTGATACGTCCATTTTGCATGATGTTTTGCTACTGTTATTTATAATGTTTTTAATCAATATAACACTTTGTGGAGCAATTCTAATGCCTTTTCTCTCTTAATTTGCAATATTTATATGAAGAGGGAGATTGCTGGCAGCTGAAATTCTCGACCTAAAAAGGGTATGTCAGAGATACCTATTTTGCACATCTCCAAATGATCTGAAATTTCATGGAGAATTGTTTTGGAATAAACAAAAATACTAGAAGAAAGACATACCAGAGGGGGCCACCCAGGTGCCCACGAGGCACCAGGGCGCGCCCACCCCCCTGGGTGCACCTTGGTGGCTAGTGGGGCCCCTGGCCATCCTTCGGTGCCCATCTTCAAGTATATAAGCCCATTTCTTCCTAGAAAAAATAAGGAGAGGACTTTCGGGACGGAGCGCCGCCATCTCGAGGTGTAACTTGGGCAGGAGCACTTTTGCTCTCCAGCGGAGCGATTCCGTTGGGAATGCTTCCCTCCTTGAGGGGAAATCAAAGCCATCATCGTCACCAACAACCCTCTTATCGTGGGAGGACCAATCTTCATAAACATATTCACCAGCACCATCTCATCTTAAACCCTAGTTCATCTCTTGTATTCAAATCTGTGTATCAAAACCTCAGATTGGTACATGTAGATTGCTAGTAGTGTTGATTACATCTTGTAGTTGATGCCAGTTGGTTTATTTGGTGGAAGATTATATGTTCAGATACATTATGCTATTCAATCCCCCTCTGATATTGGGCATGAATATGATTTGTAAGTAGTTACTTTTGTTCTTGAGGACATGGGAGAAGTCTTGTCATAAGTAATCGTGTGAATTTGCTATTTGTTCGATATTTTGATGATATGTTTGTTGTTGTTTCCCTTAGTGGTGTGATGTGAACGTCGACTACATGACACTTCACCATCTTTGGGCCTAAGAGAATGCATTGTGGAGTAGTTATTAGATTATGGGTTGCTAGAGTGACAAAAGCATAAACCCTAGTTTATGCATTGTTTCGTAAGGGGCTGATTTTGATCCATATGTTTAATGCTATGGTTAGATTTATATTAACTCTTCTTTCGTAGTTGCAGATGCTTGTGAGATGGGCTAATCATAAGTGGTAGGTTTGTTCAACTAAGAATAGCACCCAAGCACCGGTCCACCCATATATCAAATTATCAAAGTAACGAACGCGAATCAAACAAACATGATGAAAGTGACTAGATAAATTCCCAGGTGTCCTCAAGAACACTTTGCTTATTATAAGAGATCGTTCCGGCCTGTCCTTTGCTACAAAAAGGATTGGGCTACCTTGTTACACTTTTTTTAGCATTAGTACTTATTAATTGTTACAAATTCTCTTGCTATCAAACTATCCATTATCGACAATTTTAGTGCGTGCTAAAACCGCTTGTCATTTCCTTCTGCTCCTCGTTGGGTTCAACACTCTTATCGAAAGGACTACGATTGGCCACCTATACTTGTGGGTCATCACTTGGTGGTCCTTGAATATTACCTTGGGGTGCCTTGGGAATCCCCACGCTTAGGGTCTTGCCGCTCCTTATTCCTTCATCCATTGTGATCTCACTCAAAACTTGAAAACTTCAGCACACAAAACTCAACAGAAACCTCATGATATCCGTTAGTATAACAAGCAAATCGTAAACTTTAGGTATTGTTATAAACCCATTCATATTTTATTGTTGCATAATACCTATCGTATTGTAAATTCTCCATGACTTATACCCCCGATATAATCCGTAGCATCATTAAAACAAGCAAAGTATGCAACAAAACAGAATCTGTCAAAAATAGAACAACCTGCAATTATTTGAACAAACACAATACTTCCGTAACTCCAAAAAAACTGAAAAATTAGGACAACATGGGAAATTTGTATATCAGTTACGTGTAAAAGAGTCAGAATTGTATCACGTTCCATTAAATTTAAAGAATTTCAGTATTGGGCGAAAAAGTTTCTATTTTTTCACAGAATCAAGTCAACAATCAAGCAAATCATCCCAAAGGCTTTACTCAGGATAAATACTAATTAAAACATAAAAATACAACCATAACAGTAGCATAGTTTTGTGGACACAAAAAAGAAAACAAGAAAAATAACATAATTATTGGGTTGCCTCCCAACAAGCGCTATTATTTTACGCACCTAGCTAGGCGTAATGCATAGTTTCAAGTATTGTCATCCTTAGTTTTCACATCTTGAGGTATGTTTTTATTAGGAGGCTTTTCAAAAGCAATAGGGAACACACCATCTATCGAAATTTTAGCATTCTCAAGGCAAATTTCTTCAAATCCTTGTTGATACCCTTTTATGATCCAAGAATACTGCTGGTCAATACCGTTGAAAACTTGTTGGATAATATGTAAAGGAGAGACTTCTTTTTTAGCATTTTCATCAAAAGTATGGTGTTCACTAAATACACATCTCATCATAAAAAATTATCAATGACAGGATGTGGATAACTCATATTATAGAAATCAAAAATTTCTCTAGCCTCTCGAACTATGTAATCAAATTCATTCATAAGAATAAGAATACCTACCTTTTTATCCTTAGGATTGTTTATGACAGGTAACTCGTAGAACAACGTTTGTAAGGTAGGATGACTACGCATAAATCTTCTTTCAAGTTTAAGAATGAGCGATGAAATAGCTTCAGCGTAACTATTGGTTCTTTTACGACTTGGAATATCATTACAAACCAAAGTTCCCGTACAAATAAACAATTCCTGAATAATGCTTTTCCCTATGATGTTCCCACTTCCCATCACAAAAAAATAGTATCCAAATTTACGGAAACATCTACTTTAGGGGTCTTGCCATCCTCACTCTTATCAATAACAAATTCAGACATGATAGAAAGCAAATAAAAATATTTTTTGTGTTTTTCTAAACATAATTTAGAAGTGGGGGAGATGAAAACGAGAGGCAAAGGCAACTAAAAAGGCAAATAAAAATTAAGAGCAAGTAGATGATAGTTTGTGCAAAGGTACTTGATAGGTTTTGATGATGTCTCCCCAGCAACGGTGCCAGAAATTCATCCTTCTACTTATGAGCTGCATTGAGATTTCCCTGAAGAGGAGAGGATGATGCAGTACAGTAGAGATAAGTATTTCCCTTAGTTAAGAACCAAGGTTATCAATCTAGTAGGAGAATCACACAAAGCCTCGTGAACAACACCTGCACACACAAAAGCAAATACTTTCTCCCAACGCGAACAAAGGGTTGTCAATCCCCTCAGCGGTTACTTGCAAGGATTAAATCTTGGAGTGGTAGGTAATAAGATTAATTGCAAAACAAAATAAAAGAAATAAAATTGAAGCAAGGTTTTTTTGTGTGTTTTTATATATGATAAAACTAGACCTAGGGGCCATAGTTTTCACTAGAGGCTTTTCTCTTGAGCATATAGCAAACGGTGGGTGAAAAAATTACTATTGGGCAAATGCTAGAAAAGTGCATAGTTATGACAATATTCAAGGCAATGATTATGTATATAGGCATCACCTACGAGAAAGGTAGACCGACTCCTGCCTACATCTACTACTGTTATTCCACCCATCGACCACTATTCAGCATGCATCTAGGGTATTAAGTATAAAACGGAGTAACACCTTAAGCAAGATACATGATGTAGACAAAGTAAACCCAAGCAATATGAATAAACCCGTCATTTTACCCTAATGGCAACTATATAAATACGTGCCTTGTCCCTTTCTGTCACTAGGATATATGGCACCGCAAGTTTGAACCCATCACAAAGCACCTCTCCCATTGCAAGATAAATCAATCTAGTTAGCCAAACCGAACAGATAAATAGGAGAGAAATACAAAGCTATCTTAATCATGCATAAAAGAGTTTAGAGAAGACACAAATAATATTCATAGATAATCTGATCATAGACCCATAATTCATCGGCTCCCGACAAACACACCGCAAAAGAAGATTACATCAGATAGAACTCAAACAACATCGAGGTGAACATTACATTGTATATCAAATAGAGATAAGAAGCCATCTAGATACTAGATATGGGCCCATAGGTCTGTGGTGAACTACTCACGCATCATCGGAGGGCAGCAAGGATGATGTAGAAGCCCTCCATGATCGATTCCCCCTCCGGCAGAGTATGAAAAAGGCCTCCAGATGGGATCGCAGAAGAACAGAAACTTGCGGTGGTGGAAAAAGTGTTTTTCCTTGCTCTCTATTGGTTCCCCGATTTTAGAGAATTTAAATAGGCGGAATTAGGTCAAACGGAGCCACGAGGGGCCCACAAGGCATCAGGGCGCGCCTACCCTCCCTGGGTGCACCATGTTGCCTTGTCGTCTCCTTGCTTCTCGTATAGTCTCCCCCCCCCCCCCGAAGCTTCTAGGGTCTCGTTCACCCAGAAATAAATTCAAAAACTTTTGTAGCGTTTGGACTCGTTTGGTACTGATTTCCTGGAAAACCAGAAAAAGGCAAAAACATCAACTGGCACTAGGCACCGGGTTAATAGTTTAGTGCCAAAAAATAATATAAAATACCACAAAAAGATATATAAAACATCCAATGTTGATACTATAATTGCATGGAACAATAAAAAAATATAGATATGTTGGAGACTTATCACTCCCCGCCCTAACTGTCCGCATCCACCACCCATGGGCCCTACCGCACACTGCCTCGCCGCCCTCACCTCAATCTCCCCGACCATTCCTCTAAGCCTCTCACCACCGATGAACAACTCTGGCAATCCCTGTGACCCCCCCCCCCACCACCACCACCACCACCACCCCACCACCAACCGTAAGATAGATAATGAGATTGTGGCTTCCTCCTAAGATAGACAATGAGGCTATGATTTCCTCTAAGATAGATAGTGGGGCTGGTTCTCCGGCGAGGTGAGGCCTCTTCATCTCATGCACTCCGGAAGAACTCACTCTGGTCCTTTTTACTCCGCGTATTAGATTTATGTCAAGTCAAAGGTTGTAAGGATATACTCCTTGCACTACTGCAGGATGCTGCTAACGCGACACTACGATCAGAGACCCTTTGACGAAATTGTGTGATTCATTAATCGCAAATGGTGGTGTAAAAAACCGTCAAAAAAGGTGCAAAACGTTTGCGATGACGGATGCATCAAACATGGTTCAGATTTTAGTTCCATGTGTGATTTAGGGCATACGGTTTAGTGCAATTAACCATTTGCGATGAGGAGCAACAAAATAAGCGGGCAGCCAGATGAAGGTGTGTGCGATAAACAGCATACGGTTCACTAGGATGAATTGTTTGTGATTAGGCAACACAAAAGAAACGGTCAGCCAAATCAAGGTGTGTGCGATATACGGCATGTGGTTCACGCAGATGAACTGTTTGTGTTGAGACAAGAGAACATAAATGTTCAATATAACAACATGTGTGTGATACGCGACAAACAGGTCTGTAATCAGAAATGTGTGCGAAGACCGATAATAAGATGTGTGTGTTGTGTGATGGGATTGCATACAGAACAACAACATATTCCCTACATGGTTAACACAGACGATTGCTGCTAATAAGACATGATTAACCAAATTAAACATCCAATTACATAGGTGGCTACTACAACCGTGGCATTTGCACACACCAAAGTAAACTATTACATGCATAATTTCATAGGTGGCTACTAAACACATGACACTTCCACACACCAATAAAGTAAACTATATATTACATGCATGATTAACTAGCATAAACGATAATCTGATCATCATCTAGTTCTCGTGACACTTGCTCTGCTTGTGGCTCGATATGGGCTCGTCGATTTGGGTAACGAGGCACTTCCTCATGTCAACGATCCGCCTGTGCATCTCGTAGCATGTCTATAGGCCCTTGGCCATGAACCTGAGGTGAGGTTCATCCAGTCACCCCACCCAGGCCCTGTGCCAGGATATGAGATTTGTTCTCTGGGCATCCTGCTTCATCTTTTCGTAGTAGGGGTCGATTGGCCGAGGCAAGTTCGACCAGGGAGTCCTTCGTGCTGCCCCAGACCCTGTAGTGGTCACGGATTTCGACAAGGTTCTGGCAGGCCAAGCCCATAACACTGAGCGCTTTTACATCGTCAGTGGTTTCCACCGTGGCGAACTTGTAGTCGGTGCTGTTGACAAACCTATTGAAACGGTCGCAAGGCTGTCTGGCCATGCAGTAGTGGTAGATGAGGACATGATGGCGCATGCACAACTGGGTGACGGCAACCTTCTGATCTATGCCAGGACTACCGGCGGTGTACTGGAGGTCGATGCCGACCACCTTGTACTTGTCTCCAGCAAGCAACTGCTCAACGGTGTTGATGTAGTCGTCCACCACGGCCAGGTCGATGGTGTACACCACCGAGAGATCCTTCTCCCTCGCGTGGGTCTCCACTTTATGCTCGCTGAACTCCATTGGAGCGCTGCTAGACATCCCCTCTCAATGTGTCGTCATGGGTGTGCTTGTTGTGTTGTGGGGCGCGATCGAAAGGTTGAAGAGACTAAGGTTATAATGGCCGCGGGAATTAAAGGGGAGGCCGGACGGCACGTCCTGATGGCAGTTATAATTCGTAGTGCGTAACTCCATCGTGCCGCATGTAACTTCATCGCGTGGCAACGCGCGTGGTGCAACCGCATGCATGTGGGCCCCCCAACTTGATCGTGCGCAGGCCCAACCGCTGGCAGAGCACGTGCGGAGGGACGTGAGCAGAGCGCTCCGCGGTCGCCTCAACGGCGAGCAACCATATATATATGCATATAGCAGTTGAACACGCAAGAAAAAGTTGTCCACAACCCGAGCGCGCCGCGGCGCCTAATGGTTGAACTGTTTGTATAAATTAAGCACGACTGCTTAATCTATGAATGAAATCTATGCTTAATTACTGAATTTTAGTTGCAAAAATTCGATAGTGCTAGTGATTTTTAGGTGCATATTTTGACAAATTGCCATTGGAACCGTTAGATGTCCTCTCTGTATGTGTCGTCATGGGTGTGCTTATTGTGTCGTGCGTCGGCCCCAAACACTGGCAGCACAACTTATAAATTGACAGATGGAGTACTAGTTACAGTGATGCATATAATTAAGCAAAGGGATCACATATGTCTGTATTGACTGGAACGAGAATGCAATAGCACAATAAGAATTAAGGAGGCAAGAAGAAAGATGCATCCATCAATGTACGACCTCCTCCTCCTCAACTCAGTACGCCAGGCCACCGACCGGCGGCTAAGGATTGGCGGCTTTTGTGGCGAGGTCAAGGTGCTTCTCACCAAAGGCATCCAAGGCTTCCAGCCGGTTGAAGAAGGCCAGCGTCGTAGCGTCCTCACTGGCCTTGTAGATACCTATGTACAGAATTTACTCATACACGTGGATGTGTAGGTCGACGAATTATTGCAGGGCAAGGCGCCTCGCGGCGAGCGCGATCTCAAGGTGGGCATACTTCGTTGCATCGGCGGGTAGTCGCAGGGCCACCAGTGCTTGAAAGAGGTTCCGACCATGGAGGCCGATTAGGGTGGCAGGTTCCAGTGTCAAAACCGGCGGATCTTGTAGTAAGGGTCTTAAGCTAGGCGTATTGGAGCGATGGTAGCATGAACACGGGATTTTACCCAGCTTCGGGCTCACTTGAAGAGATAATACCCTACATGCTGCTTTTGATTATATTCATATGGGGTGTAGTACAGAGTACATGTATCTACCACGAGATTGTAGTAATGAATACGGGATTGTCTATTGACTAACCTGGCCTCGGTTTATATAACACACCAGAGGCCTAGGGTTTAGGAGAGTCCTCGTCTTGGGCACCATGTCTTGTGGGATCTCCCTTGTATGCGACATGGGCTGTCCGAACTGGCCCATGAATAAACGGCCATGGGGGTCCTCGACCCAATCCAAGAGATCGGGAGATGATGTGGTGAGTACCCCCTAGTCCAGGACACCGTCAGTAACCCCCTGAACCGGTCTTCAAGTTGGGGACGCTCCTCGGTTCTTCCAAACCGCTCTTCATCTTCGGTAGTCGGTCTTGAAAACTGGTTCAGCAAATCTTCCCATCATCTATCTTTGCTGAGCTGAACCTGAAGAGTTTATACGTCGGGTATCCAAGGAGCCCTTTAAGTCTTCGGCCTTTATCAATGCCTTGATATTTTTATGCCACGCCTCGGGTTTGAAGTTGTGCCCGTGCGGCGGTGTCCTCTTGCATCCGAGCTGCAATGCCAGACTGCATTCGAGGTATCTTTTGCAGCCGAGCACCAACGCTGGACTGTATCCGAGCTCCAACGCCGGACTGTATCCGAGCTCCAACATTGGACTGTATCCAAGCTCCAACACCGGACTATGTCCAAGCTCCAACGCCGGACTATATCCAAGGTGTCATAGATCACCTTGGTTAAAAAAGGTTGAAGGAGTTTAGCTGAGCTTAATGCCGAAAATGCCATCTATGCAGCTAGCCACTTGCATCTGATCTATATCCCGAAATACTTTCGAGGTGGTTCAGCCCCTCGGTCATGGGCTGATTGTTTGCGGATTTTATTTCCGATGCATGTAAATTTATTTGTTGTCAACATGTATAACGAGTAGCCCTCAAGGTGTGTGTCGGTCTAAAACCCGAGATGCACCTGAAGGAAAACATTATACTACTGATCCTAGTAGCCCCTGAGACTCAGGTCGATTCGCAAAATCGGCCTGAGGATCAACTCCTAGCTCGGCAGCATACGTAGGAATAGAAACGTTGTGTAATATATTAGAGGTAATAGTGATCGGCGGACGAGCCCTTGAGAGAGGGTTTTGAGAAGTCGTCGTAATATACAAGCTTGATGCCGGATAGGTCCATATGGTACCTATTGTTGTCCAAAGACACGTTTGTGCATAGTTAGGTCAAGCCGAACACTGTGCACTTTGAATTTTCTGCCTTGAATAGGCAATGCAGTAGCCCCCGAGACACTAGTCAGGTGGCAACACAAGATCAGGGGATCGATGTACCCCTTTAATACTTGTAAATGATAAGCATGAAGCCCGGTAGCCCCTGAGCCTTAATGTGGGCACGGGTGGCCGAATCAAGGATCGATATCCGAAGTAAAATCACAAATTATGTGTAATGATTCTATGTATCCATGTACTCCACATCATTAATACTTGAATTCACATTGTACAAAACTTTGTTGACCGACCATCGGCTTCAACCTCATCGGCCAGTAGCCGGGTAGTGTTTGTCCCACTTTATAAAGCCTTTACAAGGGCAAAGATTTACGACAAACAATGCAATTCGGCCATACGGTTTTATAAAAAAGGTACGCGGAGAGATATGTTATATTACTTTTTAACGTAAGAAACATCTTCCAAAGAAAATAGTCCCGCTATCGGTTCCTTTCTTTGGGTTGTCATGCTAAGCATGAAACCTCAGCTCCGATCTATGTGGGAGCAAAATATTGAAGATTTAGTTTGGGGAAAGTTCCCGAACTATGTGGTCTTTAAAGAACCTAAATTTTCACTTCTGTTGTTGCCGACCAATTATATCCTTTAAGATTGCTAGCTTTCGGCTTCACCCAGTCTGAGGTACTAACTCAGATGACCCGGTAGTAACAATCACAGAGGTGCTCCCTTGACCGCCTAGCCGGACAATCGGGAACGTAGGGGTAAGCACAGGAGTCAAGCAACCCAGTTTGGCCAAAATCTTAAGTCAAATTGATGCATATTTATGCCTTTGCATAATGATGATTACGAAAGGTAGCCCTCGTATATTAAATACAAATGCCAATGATATGTTTATTTTGACTCCATTTCGACCGTTTATCAGTTGAGAGTGGCCCATCATCGGCTTCCACCCCCTTGCAGGGTGTTTCCGTAATAACAAAACAACCCTTAGCCGACGTATCGGTGCCCAAAGGCGGTTGTGTTACCGGAAACGAGGCAATCGGATATGCGGGATCTATAACTTTCACTTAGTCATAGGAGCTTAAAGTTGGGAGGCCAGCTACTAGCCCCCGGTTAGTGTTCGGCGTCAACCAAGGTCAAGCCGTTAACACTTCGGCCAATGTTATGAAGGGCCCATCATTTAACACGGGGTGACCTCCATCGAACTTAACACAGTCATCGAATCACTGACCAGTTTACGCTTATTGTGACAATCAATTTTCGGCTTTCTCCACTTAGGCGCTTAACCATGCGAGCTGGAAGCACAATCGAAGTGGTTCTCCCTTTGCACACCTAGCCGAACAAAGCGGAACATAGGAGGCAAGCACAGGAGCCGGGCAACCCAACTATTGACCGAAGGCACAATTCAAAACCGATGCATATATAGCAATATCCGAGAATGTTTTTGCCGAATCTCTAAAGGTGTCCGGCGTTGCACTGCGAGACTTATGCTAGAAACACACAAATAGTTTAAAAGTGCCATAGGCTTATAAAACCAAAAAACTTCAGTAAAACTTGACATCCGAACTAGATCAAGTGTTCGGTTCCAATCCAAAAATTGGTCTTAGAGAAAAAATTGTGCTTCTATCGTGCTTTAACATGACACATCCTATCTCAAGACTTCAAGCGGGTCAGCCTACGGCTTCAACCTCCTATAACAAAGGCGGGGTACTTCTCGTTAGGCCAGTTTAGCAAACTAAACTCTAGCGGCCTTGAGAGAGAAATTAGGCTCCTCGGCTATTGACCACACACTCGCGTCGAAAAAAGGAGTGATAGAAAAAGACTTTGCAACGACTAAGAAGAAGAGCACTTATTATAGAACGGCTCGTATGAATTTAAGAGCCCCCAAGTGACTTGGGTAAAAGAGTTTTATGTATAATGATTGTATGTACCAAAGTACTTATATCATATCCGAGTTCACCCGAACTTTAAACGCGTCTTAACCGACCGTCAACTTCTCCCTCTTCGGTCAAGGGCCGAAAAGTGTTATGTACTCCACCTGTCGAGAATATCAACGGTGTTTCCGATAACCAGGCAATCAGGCCATAAGGCTGTAACAGACAAGGCGCGCTCAGGGAACTTATGATATATTACTGACGAAGTGTAAGAAGCATCTTCGAAGAAAATAGTACCCCCACCGATACCTTTCTTTGGTTGCTCATTGTTACTATGAGACTTGTGCAATACATTTTTTGTACTCATGAGTTCCGTTGTGTGCCGACCATGATTGAAAACAATAAGAGCGCTAGCTTTCGGTTTCACCCAGTCTGAGGTCCGATCTCGGATAACCCGATCGTGACAATCGCAGAGGTTCTCCCTTTACTCCCTAGCCGAACAATTGGGAACGCAGGGGTAAACACAAGAGCAAGGCAACCCATCTTGCGGAACACTTAAGTCAACATGGTGCATATTGTGGCGTAATACACGAACAAGGAACGAAGCCATACAGGTATAATCATATGCAAGAGGAAAGGCTTCATAAAGGAAGCCCTCAAGTAAACAGGGTATTTGAATTTGTGTGTCACAAACAAAGTTTTGACAAGGAAGTTTTTCACAAACAGCTTTTTGCCAAGAAAGTATAATGCTTGGTCGAACCGAACAAAATTTAAAACTAGAAGTTTTTTAGCATGAAAGCGACTTAGCTGGTTAATGTGCTCGGTGTTGATGACGCGATTCAGGCCTGTGGCGGGACGAAGACGCCCATTGATCTGTGACAGATCCAACAAGGTTCGCAGTCCTCGGCATGGCCGAGGTCCCAACCCCCAAGCCCGAGGTGTCCGAGCTTGCAGCGGGTCGAGGTCCCAGCCCCCAAGACGGTCTCAAAGAGACCGAGGGAAGAGCTGGGTACTCCGAAGTGGCGACACAGCATGACTGCTATGGAGATGTGAAGCCCCCGGTCTGTCCGGGGAGACAAAGTAGGTCGGCAGGGTGACACCAAAGTCCGGGGAGACGAAGTAGTACTTGTAGAAATTCTAGTGTTTCCGCTAGATCTCGGTGATCGAGCAGCAAAAATAGTACACTCAATTCACATTAGTACTTTGGTCTCCACAAGTTCAATTGGTAGTAGGTACTCGCGGCCGTGTGGCCACCGGATTAGAAAAAAGGAAAAAGAGGAGGAACAGAAACTCCCTGGTTCCAGCCACATGGCAGGATTTCAAGTTGGACCTGGTGTATTGTTCCATGCCATACTACCGCGTGTGCGCCATCCTCTCGGCTGGAACGCCAATGGTCAGATCGTCAGATATTTTGTTTTTGTACTAACCTAGATCGAGGCCTGATTATAGGCCATTGACTGCACGCTAGAGCTTCTCGGATTGGATGTACTATCCCGCGGCGGATAGGGCTGCCGCCGCATAAATTTTTCTCAATCCTGATCTGCGTGCAAACAAAGTAGCACAACGCAACGACGATTTTGCCAAAGAGATAATTTACACGAAACAAATCTTTACTGAAAAATATCACCTGATCATCCCATTGATCCGTGATGATCACCCAACAGGCTCTCAATGAAAGCACCAATATCGGTGTCAAAACCGGTGGATCTCATAGTAGGGGTCCTAAGCTAGGCGTCTTGGAGCGATGGTAGCATGAACACGGGATTTTACCCAGCTTCGAGCTCTCTTGAAGAGATGATACCCTACATGATGCTTTTGATTATATTCATATGGGGTGTAGTACAGAGTACATGTATCTACCACGAGATTGTAGTAATGAATATGAAATTGTCTATTGACTAGCCTGGCCTCGGTTTATATAACACACCAGAGGCCTAGGGTTTAGGAGAGTCCTCGTCTTGGGCGCCAAGTCTTGTGGGATCTCCCTTGCATGCGGCATGGGCTGTCTGAACTGGCCCATGAATAAATGGCCATGCGGGTCCTCGGCCCAATCCAAGCGATCGGGAGATGACGTGGTGAGTACCCCCTAGTCCAGGACACCGTCAGCAGGCAATGAGGAGCCCGGGCGTGCGGGCTGGAGGAGTACGGGCTGGTGAACTTTATTGTGGTGGCAATGATCATCTGGTCCAACTAAGAGTCGTAGCTGGCGTCGATGACGGCCATCCACCAGCCGGTCGCCAACACTGTCTAGAGACGATCCTCGGTGCCATGTCGCAGGCCAGCGTCGTGGACCATCTAGCACAGCCACTGGCCGCTCGCGTGCATCACCGTTTGGCCCTGAACATTAAACGTGTCGCGCTGGAACTATGAGATCATCTCTTTGATCCCAAAGGTCCCGGGGGCATCGGTTATTCGGCAGTTCCGCCCGATCACAATCCTCAACGTGATCTTTTGGATTCTAGCCAAAGGTTAAGCCACTAGGGAGGCCCTGCTTACCCCGCGGATACTCCATCCTGCCCAAACGGCGTTCACCAAAGGACGGTATATTTTGGACGGGATCCTCATCCTTCACAAGGTCATCCATTAGGTCAAAAGAAGACACCTCCACGTGGTTTTCTTTAAGATTGACTTTCATAAGGCGTATGATACGGTCCATTGGTCCTTCCATTGGGAGGTGATGTCAATGCAGGGCTTTGACACCCCATTTTATTGTGTGTGTCATGTAGCTGGTATCGAGCGAACGCACAACAATCCATATTAATGGGGAGGTCAGCCCTTACTTTCACATGGATCAAGGGGTACGACTTGGAGATCCCCTCTCCCCCTTCTTATTCAACCTCGTGGTCGACGCTTTAGCGGCTATCTTAGACTTAGCGAAAAGTGTTGGACACATACGGGGTTGTATTTTCCCCCATCTCATTGGTGAGGGGGACTTACCCATCTTCATACGCGGATGACACAATCTTGATGGTCGAAGGCTCGGATGAGGCCATTCAACATCTTAATTTCCTCCTCCTGTGCTTTCACGAAATGTCGGGATTGACAATAAACTTCACAAAGAGCAAGGTGATGGTGTTGCGATACACCGCGGAGGAGTCTCTCTGCATAGCCAATCGACTTAATTGTCGACTAGGGTCACGCTACTTGTGACCTGTGTTGAGATTTTCCCCGAAGACGAGGGAGATACGGTACAGTAGAGATAAGTATTTCCCTCAATGAGAACCAAGGTTTATCTAACCAATAGGAGAATCACGCAAAGCCTCGTGAACAACGCCTGCACACACAAAAGCAAATATTTGCACCCAACGCGGGGAAGAGGTTTGTTTTATAGGTAGATGCATTGTTTAGAAAATCGGTAATTGGTAGCTACTCGGTCGGCTTGCGAGTAGTGATTAAATGGTGAATCGGCCTATTTACTAGATTAATCAGTTGAGCATTAATAGGTAGATTAAATAGCAACTTGCCGACATATATCTAGTTTCTTATGTAATATACAATACTCTCATGCTCTCAGCTACGTGATATACCAAAATATGATATTATTTGGTCAAACCTTAGCTATTGAGGAGTGAGAGGGGGATGGGAGGGTCTACGGGGCAAAATTTTGGGCCTTGTTTGCCCATAAGTTAATGGGTCAGCAGCGAGCCTAAAAACTGATTAATCGGTCTAGCCGGCCAATTAATCGGCATGGCAAGTTAACACGATGAATATGTGCTATTCGATTTGGCCACACTATGAGTAGCAATTAACTGGCTAGTTAAATGATTAATCAGATGAATTCTTGAGCAGTGGGTAGATGGATAAATTGCAAAACAAAATAAAAGAAATAAAATTGCAGGAAAGAAATTTTGGTTTTATAATATGATTAAGGTAGACCCGAGGGGCCATAGTTTTCACTAGAGGCTTCTCGCTCGAACACATAGCATACGGTGGGTGAACAAATTACTGTTGGGAAATTGATAGAAAAGTGAATAATCAGGACGATATCCAAGGTAATGATCATGTATACAGGCATCACGTCCAAGACAAGTAGACCGACTCCTGCCTGCATCTACTACTATTACTCCACCAATCAACCGCTATCCAGTGTGCATCTAAGTTATTAAGTCATGGAAAACGGAGTAACACCTTAAGCAAGATGACATGATATAGACAAAGTAGACCCAATCAATATGAATAAACCCCAACATTTTACCCTTAATGGAAACAATACAAATACGTGTCTTGTCTCCTTCTGTCACTGGGATATAGGGCACCGCAAGATTGAACCCATCACCAAGCACCTCTCCCGTTGAAGATAAATCAATCTAGTTGGCCAAACCAAATAGATAGACCATAGAAAATACAAAACTATAACAATCATGCATAATAAAATTCAGAAAAGACTCAATTATTTCTCATGAATATTCAGATCATACGCCCACAATTCAGCGGATCCCAACAAACAAACCACAAAAGAAGATTACATCATATAGAACTCCAAGAACACCGAGGAGAACATTGTGTTAAAGATCAAAGAGAGAGAAGAAGCCATCTAGCTACTAGCTATGGACCCATAGCGAACTACTCACGCATCATCGAAAGGCCGCAAGGATGATGTAGAAGCCCTCCTTGATCGATTCCCCTTCTAGCAGAGTATCGAAAAAGGCCTCCAAATGGGATCACAAAAGACTAGAAGCTTGTGGTGGTGGAAAAGTTGTTTCGAATGGCTCTCTGTTGGTTTGGGCCATTTGGGAATTTATAGAAGTGGAATTAGGTCAAACAGAGATGTGTGGGGCCCACAAGCTCAGGGGGCGTGCCCCTCGAGCTTGTGGCTCTCTCGTATCTCGTCTGGTCTCCTCCCGTAGCTAGGGTCCTTCTTGTCCAGAAAAATTAATCCAAAGATTTGTTTTCCATTTGGACGTCGTTTGATATTGATTTTCTGAAAAAGCCAAAAACAAGGGGGGAAATAGCAACTAGCACTGGGCACTAGGTTAATAGGTTAGTCCTAAAAAATGATATCAAATACCATATAAATGCAAATAAAACATTCAGAATTGATAATATAATAGCATGGAACAAATAAAAATTATAGATACGTTGGAGACGTATCAGCATCCCCAAACTTAATTCCTGCTTGTCCTCGAGTAGGTAAATAATAAAACCGAATTTTTGATGTGGAATGCTACCTAACATATTTATCATGTAATCTCTTCTGATGGTACAAATATTAAGACCCGAGTGATTAAAGCAATAGTCTATAATTTGATATAAAGATATCAATACTCAGGCATACCAACAAACAATCATGCCTTTCAAAATACAAATGCTAAAGAATGCTATCCCTACAAAATCATATAGCCTTGTCATGCTTGGTATTCCTGACACAAAGTATTAATCATGAACTACCTCGATAACAAGCCGAGCAATTAGTTCATACTTTTTAACGCGCTTCAGCTTTTTCAACTTCACGCAATACATGAGCATGAGCCATGGTTATAGCACTATGGGTGGAATAGAATGCGATGATAGATATCAATAAGGGGGAGTCAAAAAAGGAAGGTAGTCTCACATCGACAGGACTAATCAACGGGATATGGCGATGCCCATCAATTGATGTCAATGCGAGGAGTAGGGATTGCCATGCAGCGGATGCACTAAGAGTTACAAGTGTATGAAAGCTCAACTAAAAACTAAGAGGGTGTGCATCCGACTTTCTTGCTCATGAAGACCTCGGGCATTTGACAAAGCCATCATCAGGATATACATGCCAAGTTCTATAATGAAAAATTCCCACTTGTAATGAAAGTGACAACATAGGAGACTCTATATAAAAAAACATGGTGCTACTCCGAAGCACAAGTGTGGGAAAGGATAGTAACATTGCCCATTCTCTCTTTTTCTCTCATTTTTTGTTGGGCTCTTTTAGCATCTCTTTTTTTGCCCATTTCCTCATCCCGACTTGTTGGGGAATTATAGTATCCATCATCGTTTCCTCACTGGGACAATGCTCTAATAATGAAGATCATCAAACTTCTATTCACTTACAACTCAATATTACAACTCGATAACTAGAACAATATGACTCTATATGAATGCCCCTAGCAATATACCAGGATGTGCAATGATGCTAGCGTAACATGTATGATAATGATGAACGGTGGCTGAGCCACAAATACTATGCCAGCTATATGATCATGCAAAGCAATATAACAATGAAGGTGTATGTCATAACAACAGAACGGGTGGAAGTTGCATGGTAATATATCTTGGAATGGCTATGGAAATTACATGATAGGTAGGTATGGTGGCTGTTTTGAGGAAGATATAAGGTGGCTTATGTGTGACAGAGCGTATCATATCACAGGGTTTGGATGCACCGGCGAAGTTTGCACCGACTCTCAGGTGAGAAAGGGCAGTGCACAGTATCGAAGAGGCTAGCAAATTGCGGAAGGGTGAGAGTGCGTATAATCCATCGACTCACATTAGTCATAAAGACCTCACATACTTATTGCGAAAGTCTATTAGCCCTCAAAGCAAAGTACTACAACACATGCCCCTGGGGGGGAGGTTGGCAGGAGTTAACCATCAGGCGCCCCCGACCTTCACGCAAAGGAATACACTCAATAATAAATCGTGCTCCAACTTCTTAGCATAACGAGAGACTATATGTGCATGCTCCGCGAATCACAAACCTTAACACCAATATTCTTACTAAAGCACAATTATTCACTAGTAAAACCCTCACATATTACCATCTCAATATCGCAAAACTATTGCAAGGAATCAAACTTATCTTATTCAGTAATCTACATGAAAGTTTTTATTATATTTCTCTTGAATACCTATCATATCAGGACCAATTTCATAACATCTGCATATTGCCATTACTATTTATTAGACTCTCAAAAAGATATAAGTGAAGCATGAGAGTGCAACTATTTCTTTAAAATATAACCACTGTAAAAGATATAATTGAAGCACTAGAGAAACTGCAAACAAATAAAATACTACTATAATACAAGATGCTCCAAGCAAAACTCATATCATGTGATGAATAAAAATATAGCTCCAAGTAGTATACCGATGGATTGTAGACGAAAGGGGGGACACCATCAGGGGCATCTCGAAGCTTAGATGCTTGGGTCTCCTTGAATATTACCTTGGGGTGCCTTGGGCATCCCCAAGCTTAGGGTCCCGCCACTCCTTATTCTTTCATCCATCATGATCTCACCCAAAACTTGAAAACTTCAGCAAACAAAACTCAACAGAAACCTCGTGAGATCTGTTAGTATAATAAGAAGATCATAAACTTTAGGTACTGTTATGAACTCATTCATATTTTGTCATTTCATAATACGTACTATATTCTAACATCGCCATGACTTATACCACCCGATATAATCCATAGCATCATTAAAACAACCAAATTATGCAATGAAAACAAAATCTGTCTAAAATAGAATAGTCTATAATGATCTGAACAAACATTATACTTATCTAACTCCAAATGATCTAAAAATTAGGAAAACATGGGAAATTTGTATATATATCATGTGTAAAAAAATTAGAATTTTTTCATGTTCAAGTGAATTATGAAAATTCCAGTACTGGGTGCAAAAGTTTCTGTTTTTTCACAGATCAAGTCAACTATCAACCAAATCAATCCAAAGGATTTACTTGGCACAAACACTAAGTAAAACATAGAAACACAATAATAACAACAGCATAATTGTGTCAACACTCAAAAACAGAAAATAAAAAGGAAAAACTAAAATAACATTGGGTTGCCTCCCAACAAGCGCTATTTTTTTACGCCCCTAGCTAGGCCTAAGGTGGTACGTCTCCAACGTATCTATAATTTTTTATTGTTCCATGCTATTATATTATCCATCTTGGATGTTTTATATGCATTATTAAGCTATTTCATATTATTTTTTGGGACTAACCTATTAACCTTGTGCCAAGTGCCAGTTGTTCTTTTTTCCTTGTTTTTGTCTTTCCAAAAAAATCAATACCAAACGGAGTCCAAACAGAACGAAACTTTTTGACAATTTTTCTTGGACCACAAGACACTCAGGAAGCTTCGGGAGGAGGCCAAAAGAGCCACGAGGTGTCCACAAGCTCACCAGGCATGCCTCGCAAGCTTGTGGGCCCCCTGTGGCACAAGTATTTCACATGACCAGGGGCACACCAAAAATACTTTTCCACGGCCGCAAGCTTCTATCCTCGTGAGTTCCCATCCTGGGGCCTTTTCCGGTACTCCAGCGGAGGGGAATTCGATCATGGAGGGATTCTACATCAACCTTGCTGCCCTTCCGATGATGTGTGAGTAGTCTACCACAGACCTACGGGTCCATAGCTAGTACCTAGAGGGCTTCTTCTCCCTCTTTGATCTTCAATACAATGTTCTCCTCAATGTTCTTGGAGATCTATTCGATGTAATCTTCTTTTGCGATGCGTTTGTTGAGATCCAATGAATTGTGGATTTATGATCAGATTATCTATGAATATTATTTGAGTCTTCTCTAAACTCTTTTATGCATGATTAAGATAGCTTTGTATTTCTCTCCGATCTATTGATTTGGTTTGGCCAACTAGATTGATTTTTCTTGCCATAATGGGTTCAATCGTGCGGTGCTTATTCCCAGTGACAGAAGGGGACATGACACATATTTTTATTGTTGCCATTAAGGATAAAAAGATGGGGTTTGTTCATATTGATTCGATCTATCCCTCTACATCATGTCATCTTGCTTGAGGCGTTACTCCATTCTTGTTAACTTAATACACTAGATGCATGCTAGATAGTGGTCGATGGGTGGAGTAATAGTAGTAGATGCAGGCAGGAGTCGGTCTACTTGCCACAAACGTGATGCCTATATTCATGATCATTGCCTTAGATATCGTCATAACTATGCGCTTTTCTATCAATTGCTCAACAGTAATTTGTTTACCCACAGCATGCGTTTTTCAAGAGAGAAGCCTCTAGTGAAAACTATGCCCCCCGGTTCTATCTTTAATCATATTATTTTCAGATCTATAAAACCAGAAAATCAAAAACACCTTGCTGCAATTTATTTACCTTTACTTTATTTTGCACTTTTACTTATCTTTTATACCTATCTCTATCAGATCCCATCCTCAAGTAACTGTGAAGGGATTGACAACCCCTTTATCGCGTTGGGTACAAGTATTTGTTTGTTTGTGTAGGTGCAACCATTGGTGACTTGTGTGTTCCTCCTACTAGATTGATACCTTGGTTCTCAACTAAGGGAAATACTCATCTCTACTTTGTTGCATCACCCTTTCGTCTTCAAGGGAAAAACCAATGCAAGCTCAAGAATTAGCATAATGCATAGTTTTAGTATTATCATCTTTAGCCTCTAGTTCCTCAATTATACATCCACGCTTCCTAGGGGGTTTGGCATACATATTTTTAATAATCACACTCCTAGGGACAAACTTTAGGAATTTATTCTCAATAAAGGGTTCCTTTATCAACTCAATGAAGTTGGGGAGCACAATAATCATTTTAAGATCCTTACTACCTTTACTAGATGTGGCACTGATGTCTACAACACAACCTTCTTCTTGTAGACGTTGTTAGGCCTCCAAGTGCAGAGGTTTGTAGGACAGTAGAAAATTTCCCTCAAGTGGATGACCTAAGGTTTATCAATCCGTGGGAGGCGTAGGATGAAGATGGTCTCTCTCAAACAACCCTGCAACCAAATAACAAAGAGTCTCTTATGTCTCCAACACACCCAATACAATGGCAAATTGTATAGGTGCACTAGTTCGGCGAAGAGATGGTGATACAAGTGCAATATGGATGATAGATATGGGTTTTTGTAATCTTAAAATATAAAAACAGCAAGGTAACTAATGATAAAAGTGAGCACAAACGGTATTGCAATGCTTCGAAACAAGGCCTAGGGTTCATACTTTCACTAGTGCAAGTTCTCTCAACAATAGTAACAGAACTGGATCATATAATTATCCCTCAACATGCAACAAAGAGTCACTCCAAAGTCACTAATAGCGGAGAACAAACGAAGAGATTATTGTAGGGTACGAAACCACCTCAAAGTTATCCTTTCTGATCGATCTATTCAAGAGTCCGTAGTAAAATAACACGAAGCTATTCTTTCCGTTCGATCTATCATAGAGTTCGTACTAGAATAACACCTTAAGACACAAATCAACCAAAACCCCAATGTCACCTAGATACTCCAATGTTACCTCAAGTATCCGTGGGCATGATTATATGATATGCATCACACAATCTCAGATTCATCTATTCAACCAACACAAAGTACTTCAAAGAGTGCCCCAAAGTTTCTACCGGAGAGTCAAGATGAAAACATGTGCCAACCCCTATGCATAAGTTCACAAGGTCACTGAACCCGCAAGTTGATCACCAAAACATACATCGAGTAGATCACATGAATATCCCATTGTCACCATAGATAAGCACATGCAAGACATACATCAAGTGTTCTCAAATCCGTAAACACTCAATCCGATAAGATAACTTCAAAGGGAAAACTCAGTCCATTACAAGAGAGTAGAGGGGGAGAAACATAATAAGATCCAACTATAATAGCAAAGCTCGTGATACATCAAGATTATGCCGAATCAAGAACACGAGAGAGAGATCAAACACATAGCTACTGGTACATACCCTTAGCCCCGAGGGTGAACTACTCCCTCCTCGTCATGGAGTGTGCCGGGATGATGAACATGGCCACCGGTGAGGGATCACCCCTCCGGCAGGGTGCCGAAACAGGGTCCTGATTGGTTTTTGGTGGCTATAGAGGCTTGTGGCGGCGGAACTCCCGATCTATTGTGCTCCTGGATGTTTTTGGGGTATATGGGTATATATAGGAGGAAGAAGTAGGTCGGTGGAGCTGCGAGGGGCCCACGAGGGTGGGGGCGCGCCCAGGGGGCAGGCGCGCCTCCCTGCCTCGTGGTCTCCTTGCTTCTTTCTTGATGTTCACTCCAAGTCTCCTGGATCACGTTTGTTCCAAAAATCACTCTCCCGAATGTTTCATTCCATTTGGATTCCGTTTGATATTCCTTTTCTGCGAAACACTGAAATAGGCAAAAAAAAACAGCAATTTGCACTGGGCCTTTAGTTAATAGGTTAGTCCCAAAAATAATATAAAAGTATATAATAAAGCCCATTAAACATCCAAAACAGATAATATAATAGCATAGAACAATCAAAAGTTATAGATACATTGGAGATGTATCAAGCATCCCCAAGCTTAATTCCTGCTCGTCCTCAAGTAGGTAAATGATAAAAACAGAATTTTTGATGTGGAATGCTACCTAGCATAATTCTCAATGTAATTTTCTTTATTGTGGCACGAATGTTCAGATCCAAAAGATTCAAGATAAAATTTTAATGTTGACATAAAAATAGTAATACTTCAAGCATACTAAAGTAATCATGTCTTATCAAAATAACATAGCCAAAGAAAGCTTATCCCTAAAAAATCATATAGTTAGGCTATGCTTCATTTTCGTCACACAAAATACTCCCATCATGCACAACCCCGGTTTCAGCCAAGCAATTGGTTCATACTTTTTAACGTGCTTCAGCTTTTTCAACCCTCATGAATACATGAGCGTAAGCCATGGACATAGCACTATGGGTGGAATAGAATATGATGATGGAGGTTGTGTGGAGAAGACAAAAAAGGAGAAAGTCTCATATTGATGCGGATAATCAACAGGCTATGGAGATGCCCATCAATTGATGTCAATACGAGGAGTAGGGATTGCCATGCAACGGATGCACTAGAGCTATAAATGTATGAAAGCTCAACCAAAGAAACTAAGTGGGTGTGCATTCAACTCGCTTGCTCACGAAGACCTAGGGCATTTTGAGGAAGCCCATCATTGGAATATACAAGCAAAGTTCTATAATGAAAAATTCCCACTAGTATATGAAAGTGACAAAATAGGAGACTCTCTATCATGAAGATCATGGTGCTACTTTGAAGCACAAGTGTGGTAAAAGGATAGTAACATTGTCCCTTCTCTCTTTTTCTCTCATCATTTTTTATTTTATTATTTTTTATTTTTTTTATTTTGGTGGTCTTATTTGGCCTCTTTTTTTATTTGGGCTTCTTTGGCCTCTTTTTTTTCATAAAGTCTGGAGACTCATCCCAACTTGTGAGGGAATCATTGCTTCCATCATCCTTTCCTCACATGGGACAATGCTCTAATAATGAAGATCATCACACTTTTATTTATTTACAACTCAAGAATTACAACTCAATACTTAGAACAAAATATGACTCTATGTGAATGCCTCCGGTGGTGTACCGTGATATGCAATGAATCAAGAGTGACATGTATGAAAGAATTATGAAGGTGGCTTTGCCACAAATACGCTGTCAACTCCATGATCATGCAAAAGCAATATGACAATGATGGAACGTGTCATAATAAATGGAATGGTGGAAAGTTGCATGGCAATATATCTCGGAATGGCTATGGAAATGCCATAATAGGTAGGTATGGTGGCTGTTTTGAGGAAGATATAAGGAGGTTTATGTGTGATAGAGCGTATCGTATCACGGGGTTTGGATGCACCGGCGAAGTTTGCACCAACTCTCAAGGTGAGAAAGGGCAATGCACGGTACCGTAGAGGCTAGCAATGATGAAAGGGTAAGAGTGCGTATAATCCATGGACTCACATTAGTCATAAAGAACTCATATACTTATTGCAAAAGTTATTAGCCCTTGAAGCAAAGTACTACTACGCATGCTCCTAGGGGAAGGGTCGGTAGGAGTTAACCATCGCGCGATCCCTACCTCCACTCATAAGGAAGGTAATCAAAGAACACCCCATGCATGCTTCAAATTTGTCACACAACATTCACCATACGTGCATGCTACGGGACTTGCCAACTTTAACACAAGTATTTCTCAATTTCATAATTACCCAACTAGCATGACTCTAACATTACCACCTTTATATCTCAAAACAATCATAAAGAATCAAACTTCTCATAGTATTCAATGCACTTTATATGAAAGTTTTTATTATACCCATCTTGGATGCCCATCATATTGGGACTAAATTCATAACCTAAGCAAATTACCATGCTGTTTAAGACTCTCAAAATAATATAAGTGAAGCATTAGAGTTCATCTACAAAATAAAACCACCATCGTGCTCTAAAAAGATATAAGTGAAGCACTAGAGCAAACGACAAACTACTCCGAAAGATATAAGTGAAGATCAATGAGTAGCTGAATAATTATGCAACTATGTGAAGACCCTCTAACATTTAAGAATTTCAGATCTTGGGATATTATTCAAACAGCAAGCAAAAAAAAATAAAATAAATTGACGCTCCAAGCAAAACACATATCATGTGGTGAATAAAAATATAGCTCCAAGTAAAGTTACGGATGAATGAAGACGAAAGAGGGGATGCCATCCGGGGCATCCCCAAGTTTAGGCTCTTGGTTGTCCTTGAATATTACCTTGGGGTGCCTTGGGAATCCCCAAGCTTAGACTCTTTCCACTCCTTATTCCATAGTCCATCAAATCTTTACCCAAAACTTGAAAACTTCACAACACAAAACTTAACAGAAAACTCGTAAGCTCCGTTAGTATAAGAAAATAAATCACCACTTAGGTACTGTTATGAACTCATTCTAAATTCATATTGGTGTAATATCTACTGTATTCCAACTTCTCTATGTTTCATACCCTCCGATATTACTCATAGATTCATCAAAATAAGCAAACAACACATAGAAAACAGAATCTGTCAAAAACAGAACAGTCTGTAGTAATCTGTATCATTCAAATACTTCTGTAACTTCACAAATTATGAAATAAATTTTTGGACCTGAGTAATTTGTCTATTAATCATCTACAAAAAGAATCAACCTGAAATCACTCTCCAGTAAATAATGGCAGCTAATCTCGTTAGTGCAAAAGTTTCTGTTTTTTACAGCAAGATCGCATAGACTTCACCCAAGTCTTCCCAAAGGTCCTACTTGCCACAAACACTAATTAAAACATAAAACCACATCTAAATAGAGGATAGATGAACTATTTATTACTAAACAGGAGCAAAGGCAAAGGACAAAAGTAAAATTGGGTTGCCTCCCAACAAGCGCTTTTCTTTAATGCCTTTTTAGCTAGGCATGATGATGACAATGATGCTCACATAAAAGATAAGAATTGAAACATAACGGGAGCATCATGAAGCATATGACTAGCACATTTAAGCCTAACCCACTTCCTATGCATAGGGATTTTGTGAGCAAACAACTTATGGGAACAATAATCAACTAGCATAGGAAGGCAAAACAATCATAACTTTAAAACTTTAAGCACATAGAGAGGAAACTTGATATTATTGCAATTCCTACAAGCATATATTCCTCCCTCGTAATAATTTTCAGTAGCATCATGAGTGAATTCAACAATATAAGCAGCACATAAAGCATTCTTTTCATGATCTACTTGCATAGAAATTTTACTACTCTCCACATAAGCAAATTTATTCTCATCAATAGTAGTGGGAGCAAACTCAAAAAAATAACTATCATGTGAAGCATAATCCAATTGAAAATTAAAATCAAGATGACAAGTTTCATAGTTATCTTTATTATTTATAGCATACGTGTCATCACAATAATCATCATAAATAGGAGGCATGCTTTCATCATAATAAATTTGCTCATCAAAACTTGGGGGACAAAAAATATCATCTTTATCAAACATAGCTTACCCAAGCTTGTAGCTTTGCATATCATTAGCATCATGGGTATTCAAAGAATTCATACTAACAACATAGCAATCATGCTCATCATTCACATATTTTATGCCAAGCATTCTATGTAATTCTTCTTCTAGTACTTGAGCACAATTTTCGGAATCCTTATTTTCACGGAAGACATTAAAAAGATGAAGCATATGAGGCACCCTCAATTCCATTTTTTTGTAATTTTATTTTATAGACTAAACTAGTGATAAAACAAGAAACAAAAAGATTCGATTGCAAGATCTAAAGATATACCTTCAAGCACTCACCTCCCCGGCAACGGCGCCAGAAAAGAGCTTGATGTCCACTACACAACCTTCTTCTTGTAGACGCTGTTGGGCCTCCAAGTGCAGAGGTTTGTAGGACAGTAGCAAATTTCCCTCAAGTGGATGACCTAAGGTTTAGGCGTAGGATGAAGATGGTCTCTCTCAAACAACCCTACAACCAAATAACAAAGAGTCTCTTGTGTCCCCAACACACCCAATACAATGGCAAATTGTATAGGTGCACTAGTTCGGCGAAGAGATGGTGATACAAGTGCAATCTGGATGATAGATATAGGTTTTTGTAATCTGAAAATATAAAAACAGCAAGGTAACTAATGATAAAAGTGAGCACAAACGGTGTTGCAATGCTTCGAAACAAGGCCTAGGGTTCATACTTTCACTAGTGCAAGTTCTCTCAACAATAATAACATAACTGGATCATATAACTATCCCTCAACATGCAACAAAGAGTCACTCCAAAGTCACTAATAGCGGAGAACAAACGAAGAGTTTATTGTAGAGTACGAAACCACCTCAAAGGTATCCTTTCTGATCGATCTATTCAAGAGTCTGTAGTAAAATAACACGAAGCTATTCTTTCCGTTTGATCTATCATAGAGTTCGTACTAGAATAACACCTTAAGACACAAATCAACCAAAACCCTAATGTCACCTAGATACTCCAATGTCACCTCAAGTATCCGTGGGCATGATTATACGATATGCATCACACAATCTCAGATTCATCTATTCAACCAACACAAAGTACTTCAAAGAGTGCCCCAAAATTTCTACCGGAGAGTCAAGACGAAAACGTGTGCCAACCCCTATGCATAAGTTCACAAGGTCACTGAACCCGCAAGTTGATCACCAAAACATACATCAAGTAGATCACGTGAATATCCCATTGTCACCACAGATAAGCACATGCAGGACATACATCAAGTGTTCTCAAATCCTTAAAGACTCAATCCGATAAGATAACTTCAAAGGTAAAACTCAATCCATTATAAGAGAGTAGAGGGGGAAAAACATCATAAGTTCTAACTATAATAGCAAAGCTCAGGATACATCAAGATCGTGCTGAATCAAGAACACGAGAGAGAGAGCTCAAACACATAGCTACTGGTACATACCCTCAGCCCCGAGGGTGAACGACTCCCTCCTCGTCATGGAGAGCGCCAGGATGATGAAGATGGCCACCAGTGAGGGATCCCCCCTTTGGCAGGGTGCCGGAACAGGATCCCGATTGGTTTTTGGTGGCTACAGAGGCTTGCAGTGGCGGAACTCCCGATCTATTGTGCTCCTAGATGTTTTCGGGGTATATGGGTATATATAGGAGGATGAAGTAGGTAGGTGGAGCTGCGAGGGGGCCATGAGGGTGGGGGCGCGCCCAGGGGGGCAGGCGCGCCTCCCTGCCTCGTGGCCTCCTCGCTTCTTTCTTGACGTCCACTCCAAGTCTCCTGGATCACGTTTGTTCCAAAAATCACTCTCCCGAAGGTTTCATTCCGTTTGATATTCCTTTTCTGCGAAATACTAAAATAGGCAAAAAATAGCAATTTGCACCGGGCCTTCGGTAAATAAGTTAGTCCCAAAGATAATATAAAAGTGTATAATAAAGTCCATTAAACAGCCAAAACAGATAATATAATAGCATGGAACAATAAAAATTATAGATACATTGGAGACGTATCACGCACCTCTATTCTTAGCAACATACATAAACTTGGGATTTTTATTTGGAGTCCTTTCAATAGTATTAACGGAACAATAAGCAGAACCCAAATTATTAATAACTTATTCCAAGTTATCAATTCTAGAAGGATTTTGTTTTATTCTCTCATTAGTTATCGGTTCCTTCTCTTTTAACATCTTCATTGTAGTTCCTACCTTTGATCCAAATTGAGTTATTTGATTATTAATCTTTTTATCTAGATTTTCAATATGTTCTATGGTAGGCATTTTATTTCAATAGCTTCCAATATTTCCATAACATGTTCCAAAGTCAATGTCATTTCATTAATAATAATAGGTGGTGATCCCACTAAATTTCCCATAGCATTGAAAGCATCCATGGGGTGACTACTCAAGAAATTATCTCTGATAATCGTGTCAAGCACATACCTATACCAAGTAGTAACACCCACAATAAAAATGCGAAGAAGATCGATAGTGGATTTCTTAAGAGTGGATCTATTTTGGGCATCGCAAATCCTATGCGAAGCATCTTTAAACTTTCTCCTCCCCTTTGTTTAAAATTAAGCACTTCATTCTCAGGGGTGCAAGCAACAAGCGAATAACTAGCCATAATGGTAAAGTAAGCAGACGTGCAAACAATTTTTTTTGTGTTTTGTATTTTTATGAGAAGTGGGGGAGACAAAAATGAGAGTCAAAGGCAAATAAAAAGTAGAGCAAGTAGATGATAGTTTGTGTATAGTTACTTGATAGGTTTTGATGATATCTCCCCAGGAACGGCGCCAGAAATTCTTCCTGCTACTTGTGAGTTGTGTTGGGATTTTCCCCCGAAGAGGAGGGGAGATGAGTACAGTAGAGATAAATATTTTCCTCGATGACAACCAAGGTTTATCGAACCAATAAGAGAATCACACACAAAAGCAAATACTTGCACCCAACACGGACAAAGAGAGTTGCTAGTCCCCTTAAACTTGTTATTTGCAAGATCAAATCTTATATAGGTAGATGGACAAATTGCAAAACAAAATAGAAGAAATAAAATTGCAGCAAAGAAATTTTGGTTTTAAAGTATGATTAAGGTAGACCCGGGGGGCATAGTTTTCACTAGAGGCTTCTCTCTCGAACACATAGCATACGGTGGGTGAACAAATTACAGTTGGGAAATTGATAGAAAAGTGAATAATCAGGACGATATCCAAGGTAATGATCATGTATATAGGCATCACGTCCGAGACAAGTATACCGACTCCTGCCTGCATCTACTACTATGACTCCACACATCGACCGTTGTACAGCATGCATCTAGAGTAATATGTTCATAAAGAACGGAGTAACGCCTTAAGCAAGATGACATGATATAGACAAAGTAAACTCAAGCAATATGAATAAACCCCATCATTTTACGTTAATGGCAACAATACAAATACGTGTCCTGTCCCCTCCTATCACTGGGATATAGATCACCGCAAGATTAAACACATCACAAAGCACCTCTCACATTGCAAGATAAATCAATCTAGTTGGACAAATCAAATCAATAGATCGGAAAGAAATACAAAGCTATAACAATCATGCATAATAAAATTCAGAAAAGACTCATTTTCTTCTCATGAATATTCAGATCATAAACCCCCAATTCATTGGATCCCAACAAACACACCACAAAAGAAGATCACATCATATAGAACTCCAAGAACACCGAGGAGAACATTGTATTGAAGATCAAAGAGAGAGAGAAGAAGCCATCTAGTTACTAGCTATGGACCCGTAGGTTTGTGGTGAACTACTCATGCATCATCTGAAGGCAGCAAAGATGATGTAGAAGCCCTCCATGATCGTTTCCTCTCCCGACAGAGTACCGGAAAAGGCCTCCAAATGGGATCGCGGAAGAACAGAAGCTTGCGGCAGCAGAAAAAGTGTTTCGGGTGGCTCTCTATTGGTTTGGGAATATTTGGGGATTTACAAAAGTGGAATTAGGTCAAACGAAGTTGTGTGGGTCCCACAAGCTCAGCGGGCGCACCCCTCGAGTTTGTGGCTCTCTCATATCTCGTCTGGTCTCCTCCTGAAGCTTTGAGGGTCCCTTCTGGTCTAGAAAAAATTAATGCAAAGATTTTTTTTTTGTTTGGACTTCGTTTGATATTGATTTTCCGAAATGCCAAAAACAAGCAAAAACAGCAACTGGCCCAAAAAATGATATAAAATAGCATATAAATGCATATAAAACTTCCAAGATTGCTAATATGATAGCATGGAACAATTAAAAAATTATAGATATGTTGGAGATGTATCAGGTCATTCCCGACTACTTATCTCGGCATGCCAATTAGTGATTCTCGTCTCCAGGAGAAGGACCTCCGCCCTACGGTGGCCAAGATTCAACATCGGGTCGAACCATGGCAAGGGTGTTGGCTCTCCAAGGCAGCGAGGGTAGTTTTGATCACCTCCTCCATGGATTAGCATGTTGATGTATATGATGGGATTCTATAGTTTACATGAATCCCTCCATCAGGAGATTGCCAAGTACCAGTCCCGATTCTTCTAGGCGGGAAGGGTGATCGGTAGAAATATCACATGGTTAAATGGTCTGAGATATGCAAGCCCAAAGACCAGGGCAGCCTTGGGGTCATTTCCTCCAAGCGGATGAACATCGCCCTATTATCTAAGTGGTTGTGGCGTATTGAGACCAGTGACGGTGTGTTGTGGCTTGAGATTATCCACAAAAAATATTCGCGTGAACAGCCATTAGCTTTCGCCCCTAGAGCGGGTGGCTCACAGTTCTAGCAGTCGATCATATTATTGTTGCCGATTCTTCGGATAGGATCTTCGATTTGTGCTGGTTCGGGCACCAACACATTGTTCTTGTTGGATCGCTGGCCGGGCACTAAACCGTTTGCAGAGCAGTTCTATTAGCTCTTCAGTATTTGCACCTGTCTGCAGCTCACGGTGGGTGCGGCTTTGGCGGACCTCGGAGCGTTGCCTTCCGGCGCACCTTTGGTCCTCTTGAGCGGGATCAATTGGCGGAGCTACTGGAGTAACGTGGCCCTACACTTCCCCACTCTTGAGCATGACGCCATCTCTTGGCACCTCGAACCAAGTGGCGTGTTTTCGACGAAGTCCTTATACCACGCAATTTTCGCCACTCCTAGTGCAGCCAAACTAAATCTCCTATGGGAGATTAAGCTGCCGATGAAGATTCGTATCTTCCTTTGGCAACGGGTACGTGGTCGCCTACCTTTGGGTACAGAAGTGATTAAACGAAACGGTCCCAGTGCTGGGCTATGCCCGCTATGTGGAGTTCCGGAGGACTCCAACCACATATTCTTCCTCTGCCCGACAGCGATCTCCCTCTGGAGCTATTTCCTAGATATTTCCTGGATGCAGTGGGAGGGATTTGGTGCCATGATAATCTCCCGAACATGTTTCGGGAGACCCTTGGCTTCCCATGCATGGTTCGCCCATCCCTTTGGGTGGTGATGGGCACCCTCACGTCGACCTTATGGACTGTGCGCACTAAACTCGTGATTAAGCATGTGATTTTGCTCCGTGCGACTGATGCAATTTACAAAATGCGTGGCTTCTTACAGCTTTGGACACCGCTTAGCAAGCGGCGCGATCGAGACAACATCGACTTGATCATTGCAGGCCTTCGCTCCACCGCCGGATCTATTGCTCCACCGACTCCTTGGCCACCGCCCGAGCCGGATTAGCTAGTAGCCTCCGTTTATTTGCACGGGTTTGTCGTGTTGTGGTCCCAACTGGACTTATTTTGTACCTTGTTGCACTCTTTACTTTCGTTTGAACCGTCGATGTTGTCGGATGTTGGTGCGGTTGCTTTCTAATATAAAGCGGGCGGAAACCATTTTTGTCAAGATTGCAAGGTTTGACCAAATTGATATTAAAAAATATCAATATCTACCATACCAATTATATATTTTATGAAACTATATTTCATAATGAATCTAAAAATATGGATTTGATATTGTGAATGCTTGTATTTTCTTATAAGTTTGATCAAATAGGGATACTTGACCTTCAGACAAAATTTATATACAAACTAAAAATGATCGGAGGGAGAAGAAAGGAAGAAGAAAAAAGTGATTGACGCAAAAAAGGAATTAAGATACCTCTGAAAAATAGGAAAATCGTAGATTTTGAAATGAGCGGCTGGCCACCCGGCCAACTACCTACCCAATCCTCTTCATTACAACAGAGAAGAGAGGATGTGCCAACTCCGTCCATGCTTCGCTCACCGCTCGTTTAAGAGCTAGCTACTCCAGGCAGCAGCAGCAGCGGCGTGGTGGATGGGAACTACAGTGACAGCACTGGAAGAATGTCATTGTCCCATGTGAACGCCGCTGGATGTTTGGGAGCTCCCAACAGCGGCGTCTGTGGTCCATCCGATCGGTCCTACTCCATCTACCGTCACGGATCCGGTGATGGCTCCACTTAATTATCAATCTTAATTCGCAACGTTGGCCTCGGTAGCTGTTGTCATTAGCAGCACTTAGGGTTTCCCATGGCAGATTTTGAGCGCAAGTACACGAGTGAGTGCAGCTGCCCTGTCCTATTGGAGTATTGGATATAAGACCTTGTCAGTTACTTCACTTGAGGATTTATTAAGAAAGATAATCTCATATGCGTGGCAGTACCTATGATATATAAGTTATTTCTGTTTTCTTATAAGTAGTAGTTTGAGCAGCAGAAGAGTGAAAGTAACAGCGGGGGGAGGAAGATTAAACATGAATGAAAGAAGCAAGCCGGAAGAGCGTGGAAGCTCCTGCTGCCTACCAAACGTATCACGGACCCGCAAAACTGGCGACTTGTACTAGCTTTGGTGATCACTTGCAAGAGGAAGGAAAAGGACCTCTTGTCTTTTACCTCCATGTTGAAAATCATGGATCTCCCCTCTCTCTGGTTGTGGGTTGTGGGTTGTGACACTTCGCTATCCTAGTCTATACTCTATACACGCATCGAGAACAAGAGTTTTGGGGTAGAAACTTGGTTCATGCGAATAAGCAATATATAACCGTTTCCTTTTATAAAATTCAGCGGGCTACAAGGACCATAAGATGAGTCGCATATGCAATTTTTAAAAGTGCATGGGGGCGCGTTGTTGCAGTGACCAGAAGTTGTTTTTTCGATAAAGAGTGACAAAAGTTGTAGTAGTACGTTTCTTTGCATGTTACCCTCCACCTCCATGCCATTCGTTCGGCGGCAAACAAGCAACATGTCCTCTGACTCTGAATAACCACTCTTCTGTTCTGCAGTCCCACGGTTTATATATTGCATAGACGACTAGAAGAAGGAGAAACAGCGGCAGTGTTCTTCTACTTTCTTTCTTTCTTAGAGCATCTCTAGCCGCGCACCAGAACGGCCTTCCAGACGATTTTTTTGCGACGGTGCCGAAAAAACGGCCCAGTCGCGTCCCAGGAGCCCGTTTTCGCCCGCTTAGGCCGAAATTAGCGCCGGTGGATCCAAGCCGAACCCGACGCGTCGGGGGGCGCTGGGGCGAGTGTTTTGGCGCGAAACAGCCGCGGGCCCGTCGAGTCAGCAAGACGGCCGCTTCGTCGACCTCATCGTCTCGGTTCCCACGGGAATCAATGCAAGGCTGCCGCGCTGCTGCGCCGGTCAGCCTACATTGATGCCTCACGGGCGGCGCAGTGAAGACGCCGCCGGCGCGTCTCCCGCCCGCTCCCGCCACGCGTCCTCTCACATGCCGCCTCCCCGCCGCCCCGCTTCGGCTATAAAAAGCGCCCACTCCCCCGCCGGTGAGCGCCACAGCCTCCCCCTCTCCCTCTCGCAAAAGCCTTCTTCCCGCCGGCGAGCTCCCCACCACTCCCCTCCCCCGCCGACGAGCAAAAGCATGGCCGAGAGATACCCCAGGCGACGGCGCAGCGGCGAACGGCTTCGGCTGCCGACACCTCCAGGAGCCGGAGGCACGCCTTCTGTACGAGGCCGAGTACCCGGCGCCCCTTGACATGTGCGTGCCGGGGGCGTGGAGACTGAGCGCAGGCGGCGTCCCGGTGCCGCCGGTCCCTGAAGGAGCGGCACGGCGGGCAGAGATTGCCCACGTCCGCTCCTTGCTGACGGAGGAGCAGCGGAACGAGCCGAGGTACGCGCCCGACAGCGAAATGTTGTGGACGCTGTACTTCGAGCGCCGCCGTGAGGAGCAGATCACCTCCGTCAATGGCATCATCCCCCGCGGCCGCCCCAACTCCGAAGGACGGCGCGAGTGGTGGGGCGTCCCCGGCTGCACACTCGACGCCGTCCTCGACCACATCGAGACCGGCAATGTACCTCGGCTGGCGTACCCAACGCGGCCCTCCTTCTCTCGCCGTCGCGACAGTTCCTGGATGCCGCGGTGAATGGAGTCGGGGTTGTCTTCGTCGTCGGGCTCCGGCTCGCCAGCCCTCCGCCCCGTCAAGCCCGAGCCGGAGGGGACACCGCTCGGGCATCGCGCTCGCGGCGGCGCCCTCGTCATCAACGAGCCCTCGCCTGCGACGGCACCGATGAGGCGCTCACTCCGCCTGGTCCGGCCGAAGCCCGAGCCGGGCTTGCTCCCCGTGAAGCCGGAGCACGCCGGCATGGTGGCCCCCGATGACGAGTCCGCCCTCAAATGGGTGAAGGAGGACTACGTCCGCGAGCAGGTGCGCCGCCAGCATCGGGCGTACCTGGAGACCCAGGCCCGTCGCCGCACCGAGGCCCGTCGCCGTGCCGAGGAGTGTCGCTGCGCCGAGGAGGGCGGCGTTATCGTCATCGATAGCGACGACGAGGGCGAGGCCGGGCCGTCAAGCGCCCCACCACGTGTCGGTGGCCCCGGCGAGAGCTGCAGCAGGGACGCCGCAGGTGAGGCGCGCGACTACGACGACGACGGCGACTACACCCACTTCTACAGGCTTCTCGGCATGTAGACGACGGCGGCGGCGACGGCGACGGCTGCGGCTAGGCTTTTTTAGTTCGTTTTTAAGTTATTAGGCGTAGTTCTTGCATGTTTTTAAGTTTTTGTACAAATTTCAACGAAGTATGGCCGAGTTCCTGCAAAAGTCGCCGAGTTTGCAAAAAATTGAAACGAACTTCGCCGAACCCACGGCGACCATGGGCCTATGACTAGGAGCGAACCGAACCTCAGGGGCCAATCTAGCGTCGGTTCGCCCCCAAGCCGCTCTTTTCGGCATCCTGGGGGCCGAACGGCTGGAGATGCTCTTAAAACTCCTTTCGACACTTATTTTGCGACGGAGAGAGTACCGACACTTATATTGCGACGGAGAGAGTACTCGACAGCGGCGGCGCATAGTTTGTACTTTACACTATATGCTTTAGTAGTTTCGGGGATAGTGAAGGGCGCTTGCCAATTTCTAACGGGGCAGGTTCAGCGCAGCGGTCAGCTAGACAGCAAGCGATAGCAGAAAACACCGCCCAAAGTTGCTCATTTGGCACTCACAGAATCTTGCTCCACGACACTGGGTTGTTCTGAACCTGGCGGCCTATCTCTCTCACAGAGTTGAATTCAGATTCCGGAATGAGTAAATAGCAATACTGGTTCGTCTAAAAGATCGGAACTTACCTTTCGATCTCAATGAATCTTGGTGGTCTGAGTGCATGAAGAAGAATAGAAGGTGTATTTTATGGAAAAATATCAGATGATACCATCCTTCACATGCTACCATGCTTCAACTTTTGAAAAATCACATTTAGATATTTTCAAAAATTCTGAAAAAAATTATGGATGTTCACAAGACATATTTCTATAACCCTTGAAAAATTCAGATCAAAATTCGAAATGTACGTTGAGAAACAAAAAAGACAAATCTACAATGAATAGTGTCAAAAGAAGACAAAATATGTTTTTGACACTATTCACATATGGATTTGTCTTTTTTGTTTCTCAATATACATCTGGAATTTTGATCTGAATTTTTTAGGAGTTATAGGCATATGTCTTGTGAACATCCATAAATGTTTTCAGAATTTTTTAAAACATTTAAATATGACTTTCTAAAAATTGTATCATGGGAGCATGTAAAGGATGGTATCACCTAATATCTATCCGTATTTTATTGCGTCAAAATGCAGTTGCGATCGTCGGAATAATTAACAGCACGAGGTACTACTACTACATGACTATAAGTCATGTCGGCAGACATTATCGACTACAAAAATGGATCCAAGGATGCCGTCGTTGTCCGGCCGGCACAAAGCCCCTCCTCCTTCCTTGCTCGCTTTCCAAATGTTCCACTGTCCGCCTTGGTGCACAGACGATCTGCACCTTCCACGGCCGATAATCCTCGTCCACTGATGACTGAATTTTCGGAGAGGGGGAATTTCAGAGTCCATTTGTGGCGCCCCATACGGAGGTGGGGATAATATTTTAATCAAAATGCTCTTATTCGTTCGAAAAAGCTTGTACTTCAAATGGATTTTATACTTCAAATAGATGTATTTAGCATCAGTGTCAGATACATCAATTTGAAAAACAAGTTTGGGATAAGTTTTTTCAGCCAGAGGGAGTACATGCTAAGAAATCGGCCGATTTCTCCCAGTTTATGTGTCTAGAAAAACAGGTCCATTTTAGTTGGTAAAAGGAAAAATAAAGGGAAATTCAGCCTTTTGGTTAGTCTTTTCAGACTGGTCCGGAGACCAAAGCAACCCAAAAGCGGCGATAGAATCTAGCGAAGACAGGAGTGCACCAACACAACACAAAGCGGCGCCTCCAACCCCAATCCAACCCGATCCAATCCAACAACAACCAAACGGGGGATGGCCGCTGCTTCCCTTTGCAGCGGGCGGCATCTCAACTTGCTGCCGCCCTACCCAAAACAGAAGAGAAGAGGGCAAAGACGTACGAAAGCAACAGCCCGCGCAAAACAGCTCTACCTAACTTGCCCGCTCCAACCAATCTGTTCTGCACCACCGGCACAACGGACTCTCTAACACAAGAACATCTTGAAATTGAAGAATCCCACCAGCACGGTCTAACTGAAACCACGACGACACTTATTTTAGAACGGAGCGAGTAGTAACAAACTAATGACAAGACCTAGTACTCATTTCATACACTTGCTTGGGACGTGTTTCAGTTGCCACTTCTCTTCTCGGGAAGTTTGAGGAGATGTTCACACAGACCTGAGACCATGGGAAACGCACTGAATTTAGTATCTACTGTATTATTTCATTCCGTTCCATTTCATCAGCGGAGCAGTAATAATTTACATGAAACTGAGCAAATCGGGGAGGGCAGGGAGGATCCGGCTACAAATTCTCACCTAATAATAGTAATACTAGTCTCCTCCTCGCCATCTACCAGTACTGTAGTATTTCTTTTCCTAAGAACTACTCAAATAAAAACGTGGTAGGAGGGAGCAACAATTTACAGCAGAAAGTTTGATCGAATAATTATTCCCAAATTTCTATTTCATCTCGAGGCCTCTGAAGTCGAGCATGCCGGCCCTGAGGCCCAGGAAGTTGCTGCCGCAGCTGCACCCCGTCGCCGCTCCTCTCACTCTCAGGATGCTGCAGCGGAAGCAGAGGCCGCCCTGCTGCAGCTGCTCCATCTTCACCGGCGGCCGTTCCTCCTCCTGTTGGAACGGCAGGCTGATGCAGAGGTCCAGGTTGAGGTCCGGGCACCTGGGCGGCTTCCTCTCCTCCGTCACCGGCTGCGTCTTTGGCGCCTCTGCAGGATGGACGAAGGAGACGGTGGTGGCGGCGTCGGTGAGGGGGCGGTGCGTGACGGGGTCGATCCCCTTGCCCAGCAGCTTCCTCCGGATGTGCGTGTTCCAGTAGTTCTTGATCTCGTTGTCGGTCCTCCCGGGGAGGCGCGCGGCGATGAGCGACCACTTGTTGCCGAGGAGGCTGTGGAGCTTGACGATGAGCTCGTCCTCGTCGCGGCTGAAGTTGCCGCGCTTGAGGTCGGGGCGGAGGTAGTTGATCCACCTGAGGCGGCAGCTCTTGCCGCAGCGCAGCAGGCCGGCGGCGCTGGGCAGCGAGCGCCAGCAGCCCTCCCCGTGCGCCCGGACGTGGGCCACCAGCCGCTCGTCCTCCTCCCTCGTCCACGCGCCCTTGTTGGTGTGCGCCTTCTCGCAGCACGGCGACCGACCCATGGCCGCTAACCTCTTTGATGGTGCTGTAAACGTCTATCCGCCTTGCTTTTGCTTCTTAGCTCACGTGTGGGTGTGGCGTGGCGTGGCGTGGCGTGTGCGGGCTAGCTTGGGGGGGAGGAAAGGGCGGGCGGATTTATATAGGCGGCTCCTCTCTTGGGAAGGGAAGGTAGGCGCGCGCGCGGGAGAGAAAGAGAGGATGATGATGATGATGAGTTGGTTGATTTGGTGGAAGGGGAGTCGAGGTGGTTAGGGTGACGGCATGACACGACCGAACCGGGCCTCGTGGATTTTTCTCGCCGTGCGCGACCGGCTGCCACGCCGGCCCGAGCGCGAGCGAGCATGCAAGGCGGCAGAGGAGGTAGGTACAAAGCGAAAGCACCTGTTACTCTATCTATCTATACTACTCCAGTATACTATGCTATTACGATACTCTATAGGGGAGGTAGGCTGCTGGAGAGTGCGTAACGGTGAAGGGTGGCGTCGGCGTGTGTGGTGCTGACACATGTGGCGGTCGGGCGGTGATGGGTATGGCCTGCCTACTTTGCCTTGCCTGCATCCACAAACCCAATTTGGGTGTCCCTCGCCCTCCATTTTCCCGCCACCACCGTGTCCAAATATCCAGGGGTCCCGATAACTGCCACACGTGTGGCGGAAAAGAAGACGCACCACACGTCTTTAATGTAAATAGATTGCCACGTCACCGCATGCATGCATGCGAGAATTTTTTTGGATTTTCAGTTTTTAAAATGTTTTATCTCTTAAATGAAAAATCCGATTGAAGATCTGTTTTCATCTTTAAATCCCCCGCGACGAGATCTTCAAAACTAGATCTCATATCGATATATTTCGGCGAATTTTTTTTGGGTTAAAAGTTGCCATGTCTATTGCGCATGAATTGCCATGATATTTACACTGAAGTTGCCATGATATGTTTCAACTATTTTTTTTATATTTAAAAGCAATTTTAACATATTATAAACCAAAGAATTAAGAAACTAGACTTGTCATGCACCATAAACTAAAATTGCCACAATACATGCACTTAAAATTGCCATGGTTCAATTAAAAAAATATTTTCATGGTCAAAATACTGGAATTGCCATCTAAAAAAACTAAAATTAACATGATCTACAAACTAAAATTGCCACATGGCAACTTTAGTTTAAGCACTATGGCAACTATAATGTAAACATCATGGCAACTTCTGGGAAAAAAAATTCATCGAAACATATCAACATGGGGTCTGGTTTTGAAGATCTTGTCGAGACGGATTTAATGGTGAAAACGGATTTTTAGTTCGTTTTTTTATTGAAGAGATAAAACATTTTTAAGCCAAAAACCAAAAAGATTTCTGTTGATGTCATGTATTCATACGTGGCAAAATGAGTGGTGGTGGAGGCGTGTGTGCGATCTGTAAACGCCCACACGTGTGGGCGTTAACATTTCCAATATCCAGATAGGAAGGAACTCAAATGATATTTCTTCCTTTCTCTAGTTTGCTACAACATGGTTCCTACTCCCTTCGTATCACAATGTAATGTAGGGTAGATTTTTTAAAACTTGGATTATACAGTTTCTTCCTCCTCATTTGAATCTTACCATTGAACTTGAGTGTCCTTCAACGAAGATTGGCCTTCTTAGGCCATCTCTAGCCAATCTCTTATAATTTAAACTCTTAAACTGCCTCATGTACCTTAACTCCCTGTATGTCGGGTGAAAGTTCACAGGGGTGCACATCTACGACCGCCGATCGGCACCTTGATCCAACGAAAATTGGTTAAAAAATAGATGTAAATCTTTAACCCTCTGAATACGAATACGAGACAGTAGGGTTCAAAAAAAGCGAATACGAGACAGTATACGCGTCTATTCAGTACAAATACTTTCGTCCATACTTGTTATACGTCTTTCTACCTCTGCATACGCTACATCCACCCGTTTCGTTACATACCTTGTTCGATGAGTTTGCTACACTGTTCATATTCTTCTTCCTTGGTTTCTCTTCTGTTCCGGTACTGTTCCATCCTCTTCTTTCTCTGTTGTCTTCCTTCTATGCTATTACTTTGTGTGTAAAATTTCTTCGGTGTCTTTACTAGCAAACAATGGGCCTAAGGGCATCTCCAACGACAATCCATACATTTTCTTCCGCATCCGTCTGCGGACAGGAGGGACCATTCCGGGGACACGGATGTGGGTAGTAGCCATCCAACAGTAGCCACATACACCCGACTTTTCTTTTATTTATTTTTAAGTCCGCGCGATCAAATAGCCGCATGCAAAGGGTATGAACATTCAAATAGCCGCATGCAACACTAGTTCAAATTTAAAAAAGTTCAAATATTATATCCCAAAATTGTTTTCCCCTTTCACCGGCCATTGATGCTCAACCAGATCTTCCTTCACCTGCTCCTGAGTTGGTCGATGCCGAATTTGTGATGCATTAGGATCACCCATATTCTCAAATTCCAAAGCTGCGGGAACATCGTCACCCTCATCCTCGACGGTCATGTTGTGCATGATCACACAACATGCCATCACCTCCCACAAGGTTTCTATTGGAAATATGAGAAATTTACCAAATAATTTTATTAACAGAAATACTAGATAAAGCATGACTAATATAGCAGAGATAAAACAAGTCATGCTATTTGACAAAGAGAAGGTAAATAGCATCTGCACATATGAACTAGAACTAAACATATCTAGAGGAGACACTAGAGCCAGAAACTGTAGCAGAACCTCAAACAGAAAGAGCATGAATACGTACGATACAGCAACAGAAGGACTGGTCTTGGGGTCAACATCCTCTCCAGCCATGTCGTCGAAGAGGTTGTCGACGTCGGGGAAAAAGACATCGTTGGGGAAGTGGCCGTCAGTGTCCGGAGCGTCCGTGATGAATCAGTCAGTAGTCGCGTGGAGCGCTCCCCAAAAACCTTATCACCCTTCTCCCGTACATGAATCAAAGAGGTGCGGTTCCAGAGGCCTACTGTCCTGACCTACGGTGCACGTCGCAAGCCTGGATGGGGAAGATCATAGCAGTAGCTCTGAGATTAGAACTCGGTGGTGAGGGGGAGATGATCTTCTGATGTGTCTCTCTCGAGAGGATTGATGTCTACAACTCAACATCTTAAGACACCTTAAGACACACATCAACCAAAACCCTAATGTCACCTAGATACTCCAATGTCACCTCAAGTATCCGCGGGTATGATTATACGATATGCATCACACAATCTCAGATTCATCTATTCAACCAACACAAAGAACCTCAAAGAGTGCCCCAAAGTTTCTACCAGAGAATCAAGACGAAAACATGTGCCAACCCCTATGCATAGATTCCCAAAGTCACGGAACCCGCAAGTTGATCACCAAAACATACATCAAGTGAATCAATAGAATACACCATTGTCACCACGGGTATCCCACGCAAGACATACATCAAGCGTTCCTAAATCCTTAAAGACTCAATACTGTAAGATAACTTCAAAGGGAAAACTCAATACATTACAAGAGGTAGAGGGTGGAGAAACATCATCAGATCCAACTACAATAGCAAAGCTCGCGGTACATCAAGATCGTGCCAAATCAAGAACACGAGAGAGAGAGAGAGATCAAACACATAGCTACTGGTACATACCCTCAGCCCCGAGGGTGAACTACTCCCTCCTCGTCATGGAGAGCGCCGGGATGATGAAGATGGCCACCGGTGATGATTCCCCCCTCCGGTAGGGTGCCGGAAGAGGGTCCCTATTGGTTTTTGGTGGCTACAGAGGCTTGCGGCGGCAGAACTCCCGATCTAGGTTATGTTCTGGAGGTTTGGGGATTTATAGGAGAGGTTGGTGTCGAGAACAAGTCAGGGCCCCCACAGAGAGTCCACGAGGCAGGGGGCGCGCCCTGGGGGCACCCTCCACCCTCGTGGGGCCCACGGGACTCCCCTCCGGTAACTCTTCGTTCCATTATTTTTTATATTTTCCAGAAAAAATCTCCGTTGATTTTCAGTGCATTCCGAGAACTTTTATTTCTGCACAAAAACAACACCACGGTAGTTCTGCTGAAAACAATGTCAGTCCGGGTTTGTTCTAATCAAATCATACCAAAATCATGTAAAAATATTATAAACATGGCATGAATACATAAAAAATTATAGATACTTTGGAGATGTATCAAGCATCCCCAAGCTTAATTCCTGCTCGTCGTTGAGTAGGTAAATGATAAAAACAGAATTTTTGATGTGGAATGCTACCTAACATATTTATCAATGTAATCTTCTTTATTGTGGCAAGAATATTTAGATCCATAAGATTCAAAACAAAAGTTTAATATTGACATAAAAACAATAATACTTCAAGCATACTAATAAAGCAATGTCTTCTCAAAATAACATGGCCAAAGAGAGTTATCCCTACAAAATCATATAGTCTGGCTATGCTCTATCTTCATCACACAAAATATTTAAATCATACACAACCCTGATGATAATCCAAGCAATTGTTTCATACTTTTGATGTTCTCAAACATTTTCAACTTTCACGCAATACATGAGCGTGAGCCATGGATATAGCACTATGGGTGGAAGAGAATGGTGGTTGCGGAGAAGACAAAAAGGAGAAGATAGTCTCACATCAACTAGGCGTATCAACGGGCTATGGAGATGCCCATCAATAGATATCAATGTGAGTGATTAGGGATTGCCATGCAACGGATGCACTAGAGCTATAAGTGTATGAAAGTTATAAAAGTAACTAAGTGGGTGTGCATCCAACTTGCTTGCTCACGAAGACCTAGGGCAATTTGAGGAAGCCATCATTAGAATATACAAGCCAAGTTCTATAATGAAAAACGCCCACTAGTATATGAAAGTGACAATATAGGAGCCTTTCTATCATGATGATCATGGTGCTACTTTGAAGCACAAGTGTGGTAAAAGGATAGTAGTGTTGCCCCTTCTCTTTTTTTCTCTCATTTTGTTTTGTTTTTGGGCCTTCTCTCTTTTTTGGCTCTTTTTATTTATTTTTATTTTTCGTCCGGAGTCTCATCCCGACTTGTGGGGAATCATAGTCTCCATCATCCTTTCCTCACTGCGACAATGCTCTAATAACGAAGATCATCACACTTTTATTTACTTACAACTCAAGAATTACAACTCGATACTTAGAACAAAATATGACTCTATGTGAATGCCTCCGGTGGTGTACCGGGATGTGCAATGAATCAAGAGTGACATGTATGAAAGAATTATGAAAGGTGGCCTTGCCACAAATACGATATCAACTACATGATCATGCAAAGTAATATGACAATGATGGAGCGTGTCATAATAAACGAAACGGTGGAAAGTTGCATGACAATATATCTCGGAATGGCTATAGAAATGCCATAATAGGTAGGTATGGTGGCTGTTTTGAGGAAGGTATATGGTGGGTGTATGGTACCGGTGAAAGTTGTGCGGTACTAGAGACGCTAGCAATGGTGGAAGGGTGAGAGTGTGTATAATCCATGGACTCAACATTAGTCATAAAGAACTCACATACTTATTATGAAAATCTATTAGTTATTGAAGCAAAGTACTACGCGCATGCACCTAGGGGATAGATTGGTAGGAAAAGACCATCGCTCGTCCCCGACCGCCACTCATAAGGAAGACAATCAAAAAATAAATCATGCTCCGACTTCATCACATAACGGGTCACCATACGTGCATGCTATGGGAATGACAAGTATCTCTAAAATCCACAACTACTCCACTAGCATGACTCTAATATCACCATCCTCATATCTCAAAACAATCATAAGGAATCAAACTTCTCATAGCATTCAATGCACTTTATATGAAAGTTTTTGTTATATCCCTCTTGGATGCCCATCATATTGGGACTAGTTTTATAACCCAATAAAATTACCATGTTGTTCTGAAAGACTCTCAAAATAATATAAGTGAAGCATGAGAGTTCATCTATTTCTTCAAAATAAAACCACCGTCATGCTCTAAAAGGTATAAGTGAAGCACTAGAGCAAACGACAAACTACTCCAAAAGATATAAGTGAAGATCAACTATGTGAAGACTCTATAACACTTAAGAATTTCATATCTTGGTATTTTATTCCAACAGCAATCAAAATAAAATAAGATAAAATGACGCACCAAGCAAAACACATATCATGTGATGAATAAAAATATAGCTCCAAGTAAAGTTACAAGACGAAAGAGGGGATGCTTTCCGGGGCATCCCCAAGCTTAGGATCTTGGTTGTCCTTGAATATTATTTTGGGTTGCCTTGGGCATCCCCAAGATTAGGCTCTTGCCACTCCTTATTCCATGGTCCATCAAATCCTTACCCAAACCTTGAAAACTTCACAACAGAAAACTCGTAAGCTCCGTTAGTATAAGAAAATAAATCACCAATTTTGATACTGTTGTGAACTCATTATAAATTCATATTGGTGTAATATCTAATGTATTAAAACTTCTCTATGGTTCATACCCTCCGATACTACTCATAGATTCACCAAAATAAGCAAACAACACATAAAAAACAGAATCTGTCAAAAACAGAACAGTCTGTAGTAATCTGTAACTCTCGAATACTTCTGTAACTCCAAAAATTCTGAAATAAGTTGGTGGACGTGGTTAATTTGCCTATTAATATTCTGCAAAAATAATAAACTTAAAATCACTCTTCTGTTAAAAATAACAATTATTCTCGTGAGCGCAAAGTTTCTGTTTTTTACAGCAAGATCGCATTAACTTTCACCCAAGTCTTCCCAAAGGTTCTACTTGGCACTTTATTGAAACAAAAGCTATAAAACATGACTACTACAGTAACTTAATCATGTGTACACACAAAAACAATAGGGGTAAATGTTGGGTTGTCTCCCAACAAGCGCTTTTCTTTAATGCCTTTTTAGCTAGGCATGATGATGACAATGATGCTCACATAAAAGATACGAATTGAAACACAAAGAGAGCATCATGAATAATATGACTAGCACATTTAATTCTAACCAACTTCCTATGCCTAGGGGTTTTGTGAGCAAACAATTTATGGGAACAAGAATCAACTAGCATAGGAAGGCAAAACAAGTGCAACTTCGAAACTTTAAGCACATAGAGAGGAAACTTGATATTATTGCAACTCCTACAAGCATACACTCCTCCCTCATAATAATTTTCAGTAGTATCATGAATGAATTCAACAATATAATCATCACATAAAGCATTGTTTTCATAATTCACCAACATATAATTTTTTTTACTCTCCACATAAGCAAAATTCTTCTCATGAATAGTAGTGGGAGCAAACTCAACAAAATAACTATCATGTGATACTTTATTCACATAATCAATTTGATTATTAAAATCATGATGACAAGTTTCATGGATATCATTTCTTTATAGCATACTTTTCATCACAATAATCATCATAGATAGCAACTTTGTTCTCATAATCAATTGGAACCTCTTCCGAAATTGTGGAATCATTACTAAATAAAGTCAAGACCTCTCCAAATCCACTTCCATAATTATCACAATAAGATTCAACACCCTCCGAAATAGTGGGATCATTACTTCTTAAAGTTGACACTCTTCCAAACCCACTTTCATCAATATAATCATCATAAATAGGAGGCATCATTTCATCATAATAGATATTCTCATCAAAACTTGGGGGACTAAAAATATCATATTCATCGAACATAGCATGCCCAAGCTTTTAGCTTTGCATATGAATAGCATCATGGATATTCAAGGAATTCATACTAACAACATTGCAATCATGCTCATCATTCAAAGATTTAGTGCCAAACATTTTAATGCATTCTTCTTCTAACACTTGGGCACAATTTTCCTTTCCATCATTTTCATGGAAGACATTAAAAAGATGAAGCATATGAGGCAACCTGAATTCCATTTTTTTATAGTTTTTATTTTATAGACTAAACTAGTGATAACACAAGAAACTAAAATATTCAATTGCAAGATCTAAATATATACCTTCAAGCACTCACCTCCCCGGCAACGGCACCAAAAAAGAGTTGGATGTCTACTACGCAACCTTCTTCTTGTAGACGTTGTTGGGCCTCCAAGTGCAGAGGTTTGTAGGACAGTAGCAATTGTCCCTCAAGTGGATGACCTAAGGTTTATCTGAAGGAAATATGCCCTAGAGGCAATAATAAAGTTATTACTTATTTCCTCATATCATGATAAATGTTTATTATTCATGCTAGAATTGTATTAACCGGAAACATGATACATGTGTGAATACATAGACAAACCTATAGTCACTAGTATGCCTCTACTTGACTAGCTCATTAATCAAAGATGGTTATGTTTCCTAACCATAGACATGTGTTGTCATTTGATTAGTGGGATCACATCATTAGAAGAATGATGTGATTGACACGACCCATTCCGTTAGCCTAGCACTTGATCGTTTCGTATACTGCTATTGCTTTCTTCATGACTTATACATGTTCCTGTAACTATGAGAATTATGCAACTCCCGTTTACCGGAGGAACACTTTGGGTACTACCAAACGTCACGACGTAAATGAGTGATTATAAAGGAGTACTACAGGTGTCTCCGAAAGTACATGTTGAGTTGGCGTATTTCGAGATTAGGTTTTGTCACTCCGATCGTCGGAGAGGTATCTCCGGGCCCTTTCGGTAATGCACATCACTATAAGCCTTGCAAGCAATGTAACCAATGAGTTGGTTACAGGATGATGCATTACGTAACGAGTAAAGAGACTTGCCGGTAACGAGATTGAACTAGGTATTGGATACCGACGATCAAATCTCGGGCAAGTAACATACCGATGACAAAGGGAACAACATATGTTGTTATGCGGTTTGACCGATAAAGATCTTCGTAGAATATGTAGGAACCAATATGGGCATCCAGGTCCCGCTATTGGTTATTGACCGAGAATAGTTCTAGGTCATGTCTACATAGTTCTCGAACCCGTAGGGTCCGCATGCTTAACGTTACGATGACAGTTTTATTATGAGTTTATAAGTTTTGATGTACCGAAGTTTGTTCGAAGTCCCGGATGTGATCACGGACATGACGAGGAGTCTCGAAATGGTCGAGACATAAAGATCGATATATTGGAAGCCTATATTTGGACATCGGAATCGTTCCGGGTGAAATCGGCATTTTACTGGAGTACCGGGAGGTTACCGGAACCCCCCAGGGGGTTATTGGGCCTACATGGGCCTCGAGGGAGAAGAGGGAAGGAGCCAGGAGGGGGCCGCACGCCCCTCCCCCTCCTAGTCCGAATAGGACAAGGGAAGGGGGGCGCCCCCCCCCCCCTTTCCTTCCCCTCTTCCTCCTCTTCCCCCCTTCTCCTACTCCTACTTGGAAAGAAGGGAGTCCTACTCCCGGTGGGAGTATGACTCCCCCCTTGGCGCGCCCTCCTTGGCCGGCCGCCTCCTCCCTCTGGCTCCTTTATATACGGGGGCGGGGGGGGGGGGGGGGGGCACCCCAAAGACACACAAGTTGATCTATGGATCGTTCCTTAGCCGTGTGCGGTGCCCCCCTCCACCATATTCCACCTCGGTCATATCGTCGCAGAGTTTAGGCGAAGCCCTGCACCGGTAGAGCATCATCATCGTCACCACGCCGTCGTGCTGACGAAACTCATCTCCGGAGCTTTGCTGGATCGGAGCACGGAGATCGTCATCGAGCTGAACATGTGCTGAACTCGGAGGCCCCGTACGTTCGGTGCTTGGATCGGTCGGATCGTGAAGACGTACGACTACATCAACCGCGTTGTGCTAACGCTTCCGCTTATGGTCTACGAGGGTACGTGGACGAACACTCTCCCCTCTCGTTGCTATGCCATCACCATAATCTTGCGTGTGCGTAGGAAACTTTTTGAAATTACTACGTTCCCCAACAGTGGCATCCGAGCCTAGGTTTTATGCGTTGATGTTATATGCACGAGTAGAACACAAGTGAGTTGTGGGCGATACAAGTCATACTGCTTACCAGCATGTCATACTTTGGTTCGGCGGTATTGTGAGATGAAGCGGCCCGGACCGACATTACGCGTACGCTTACGCGAGACTGGTTTCACCGTTACGAGCACTCATGCGTAAAGGTGGCTGGCGGGTGTCTGTCTCTCTCACTTTAGCTGAATCGAGTGTGGCTACGCCCGGTCCTTGCGAAGGTTAAAACAGCACCAACTTGACGAACTATCGTTGTGGTTTTTGATGCGTAGGTAAGAACGGTTCTTGCTAAAGCCCATAGCAGCCACGTAAAATTTGCAACAACAAAGTAGAGGACGTCTAACTTGTTTTTGCAGGGCATGATGTGATGTGATATAGTCAAGACGTGATGCTATATTTTATTGTATGAGATGATCATGTTTTGTAACCGAAGTTATCGGCAACTGGCAGGAGCCATATGGTTGTCGCTTTATTGTATGAAATGCAAACGCCCTGTAATTGCGTTACTTTATCACTAAGCGGTAGCGATAGTCGTAGAAGCAATAGATGGCGTAATGACAACGATGCTACGGTGGAGATCAAGGTGTCGCGCCGGTGACGATGGCGATCATGACGGTGCTTCGAAGATGGAGATCACAAGCACAAGATGATGATGGCCATATCATATCACTTATATTGATTGCATGTGATGTTTATCCTTTATGCATCTTATCTTGCTTTGATTGACGGTAGCATTTTAAGATGATCTCTCGCTAAATAATCAAGAAGTGTTCTCCCTGAGTATGCACCGTTGCGAAAGTTCTTCGTGCTGAGACACCACGTGATGATCGGGTGTGATAGGCTCTACGTTCAAATACAACGGGTGCAAAACAGTTGCACACGCGGAATACTCAGGTCATACTTGACGAGCCTAGCATATACAGATATGGCCTCGGAACACGGAGACCGAAAGGTCGAACATGAATCATATAGTAGATATGATCAACATAGTGATGTTCACCATTGAAACTACTCCATCTCACGTGATGATCGGACATGGTTTAAGTTGATTTGGATCACGTGATCACTTAGATGACTAGAGAGATGTCTGTCTAAGTGGGAGTTCTTAAGTAATATGATTAATTGAACTTAAATTTATCATGAACTTAGTACCTGATAGTATTTTGCTTGTCTATGTTTGTTTGTAGATAGATGGCTCGTGCTGTTGTTCCGTTGAATTTTAATGCGTTCCTTGAGAAAGCAAAGTTGAAAGATGATGGTAGCAATTACACGGACTGGGTCCGTAACCTGAGGATTATCCTCATTGCTGCACAGAAAGGTTACGTCCTGGAAGCACCGCTGGGTGCCAGGCCTGCTGCTGATGCAACTGACAACGTTAAGAACGTCTGGCAGAGCAAAGCTGATGACTACTCGATAGTTCAGTGTGCCATGCTTTACGGCTTAGAACCGGGTCTTCAACAACGTTTTGAACATCATGGAGCATATGAGATGTTCCAGGAGTTGAAGTTAATATTTCAAGCAAATGCCCGGATTGAGAGATATGAAGTCTCCAATAAGTTCTATAGCTGCAAGATGGAGGAGAATAGTTCTGTCAGTGAAGACATACTCAAAATGTCTGGGTATAATAATCACTTGATTCAACTGGGAGTTAATCTTCCTGATAATAGTGTCATTAACAGAATTCTCCAATCACTGCCACCAAGCTACAAGAGCTTCGTGACGAACTATAATATGCAAGGGATGAACAAGACTATTCCCGAGCTCTTCGCAATGCTAAAAGCTGCGGAGGTAGAAATCAAGAAGGAGCATCAAGTGTTGATGATTAACAAGACCACCAGTTTCAAGAAAAGGGCCAAAGGGAAGAAAAAGGGGAACTTCAAAAAGAACGGCAAGCAAGTTGCTGCTCAAGAGAAGAAACCCAAGTCTGGACCTAAACCTGAAACTGAGTGCTTCTACTGCAAGCAAACTGGACACTGCAAGCGGAACTGCCCCAAGTATTTGGCGGATAAGAAGGATGGCAAAGTGAACAAAGGTATATGTGATATACATGTTATTGATGTGTACCTTACTAATGCTCGCAGTAGCACCTGGGTATTTGATACTGGTTCTGTTGCTAATATTTGCAACTCGAAACAGGGACTACGGATTAAGCGAAGATTGGCTAAGGACGAGGTGACGATGCGCGTGGGAAATGGTTCCAAAGTCGATGTGATCGCGGTCGGCACACTACCTCTACATCTACCATCGGGATTAGTTTTAGACCTAAATAATTGTTATTTGGTGCCAGCGTTGAGCATGAACATTATATCTGGATCTTGTTTGATGCGAGACGGTTATTCATTTAAATCAGAGAATAATGGTTGTTCTATTTATATGAGTAATATCTTTTATGGTCATGCACCCTTGAAGAGTGGTCTATTCTTATTGAATCTCGATAGTAGTGATACACATGTTCATAGTGTTGAAACCAAAAGATGCAGAGTTGATAACGATAGTGCAACTTATTTGTGGCACTGCCGTTTAGGTCATATCGGTGTAAAGCGCATGAAGAAACTCCATACTGATGGGCTTTTGGAATCACTTGATTATGAATCACTTGGTACTTGTGAACCGTGCCTCATGGGCAAGATGACTAAAACGCCGTTCTCCGGAACTATTTAGCGAGCAACTGATTTGCTGGAAATCATACATACTGATGTTTGTGGTCCAATGAATGTTGAGGCTCGCGGCGGGTATCGTTATTTTCTCACCTTCACAGATGAATTGAGAAGATATGGGTATATCTACTTAATGAAACACAAGTCTGAAACATTTGAAAAGTTCAAAGAATTTCAGAGTGAAGTGGAAAATCATCGTAACAAGAAAATAAAGTTTATACGATCTGATCGTGGAGGAGAATATTTGAGTTACGAGTTTGGTATGCACTTGAAACAATGCGGAATAGTTTCGCAACTCACGCCACCCGGAACACCACAACGAAATGGTGTGTCCGAACGTCGTAATCGTACTTTACTAGATATGGTGCGATCTATGATGTCTCTTACTGATTTACCGCTATCGTTTTGGGGTTATGCTTTAGATACGGCCGCATTCACATTAAATAGGGCACCATCAAAATCCGTTAAGACAACGCCTTATGAACTGTGGTTTGGCAAGAAACCAAAGTTGTCGTTTCTTAAAATTTGGGGCTGCGATGCTTATGTGAAGAAACTTCAACCAGATAAGCTCGAACCCAAATCGGAGAAATGTGTCTTCATAGGATACCCAAAAGAAACTATTGGGTAGACCTTCTATCACAGATCTGAGGGAAAGATTTTCGTTGCTAAAATCGGATCCTTTCTAGAGAAGGAGTTTATCTCGAAAGAAGTGAGTGGGAGGAAAGTAGAACTTGATGAGATAACTGTATCTACTCCCTTATTGGAAAGTAGTTCATCACAAGAACCGGTTCCTGTGACAACTACACCAATCAGTGAGGAAGCTAATGATATTGATCATGAAACTTCAGATCAAGTTTCTACTGAACCTCGTAGGTCTACCAGAGTAAGATCCGCACCAGAGTGGTACGGTAATGCAATTCTGGAAGTCATGTTACTTGACCATGATGAACCTACGAACTATGAGGAAGCGATGATGAGCCCAGATTCCGCAAAATGGCTAGAGGCCATGAAATCTGAGATGGGATCCATGTATGAAAATAAAGTATGGACTTTGGTTGACTTGCCCGATGATTGGCAAGCCATTGAGAATAAATGGATCTTTAAGAAGAAGACTGACGCTGATGGTAATGTAACTGTCTATAAATCTCGACTTGTTGCGAAAGGTTTTCGACAAGTTCAAGGAGTTGACTATGATGAGACTTTCTCACCCGTAGCGATGCTTAAGTCTGTCCGAATCATGTTAGCTATTGCTGCATTTCATGATTATGAAATTTGGCAAATGGATGTCAAAACTGCATCCTTGAATGGATTTCTGGAAGAAGAGTTGTATATGATGCAGCCAAAAGGTTTTGTTGATCCAAAAGGTGCTAACAAAGTGTGCAAGCTCCAGCGTTCCATTTATGGACTGGTTCAAGCATCTCGGAGTTGGAATAAACACTTTGATAGTGTGATCAAAGCATATGGTTTTATACAGACTTTTGGAGAAGCCTGTATTTACAAGAAAGTGAGTGGGAGCTCTGTAGCATTTCTTATATTATATGTAGATGACATATTATTAATTGGAAATGATATAGAATTTCTGGATAGCATAAAGGGATACTTGAATAAAAGTTTTTCAATGAAAGACCTCGGTGAAGCTGCTTACATATTGGGATCAAGATCTATAGAGATAGATCAAGACGCTTAATAGGACTTTCACAAAGCACATACCTTGAATTTTTTTTGAAAAAGTTCAAAATGGATCAGGCAAAGAAAGGATTCTTGCCTGTGCTACAAGGTGTGAAGTTGAGTCAAACTCAATGCCCGACCACAACAGAAGATAGAGAGAAAATGAAAGATGTTCCCTATGCTTCAGCCATAGGCTCTATCATGTATGCAATGCTGTGTACCAGACCTGACGTATGCTTAGCAATAAGCTTGGCAGGAAGGTACCAAAGTAATCCAGGAGTGGATCACTGGACAGCGGTCAAGAACATCCTGAAATACCTGGAAAGGACTAAGGATATGTTTCTCGTATATGGAGGTGACAAAGAGCTAGTCGTAAATGGTTATGTCGATGCAAGCTTTGACACTGATCCGGACGATTCTAAATCGCAAACCGGATACATGTTTTTATTAAACGGTGGAGCTGTAAGTTGGTGCAGTTCTAAACAAAGCGTCGTGGCGGGATCTACATGTGAAGCGGAGTACATAGCTGCTTCTGAAGCAGCAAATGAAGGAGTCTGGATGAAGGAGTTCATTTCCGATCTAGGCGTCATACCTAGTGCATCGGGACCAATGAAGATCTTCTGTGACAATACTGGTGCAATTGCCTTGGCAAAGGAATCCAGATTTCACAAGAGGACCAAGCACATCAAGAGACGCTTCAATTCCATTCGGGACCAAGTCCAAGTGGGAGACATAGAAATTTGCAAGATACATACGGATCTGAATGTTGCAGACCCGTTGACTAAGCCTCTCTCACGAGCAAAACATGATCAGCACCAAGACTCCATGGGTGTTAGAATCATTACTATGTAATCTAGATTATTGACTCTAGTGCAAGTGGGATACTGAAGGAAATATGCCCTAGAGGCAATAATAAAGTTATTATTTATTTCCCCATATCATGATAAATGTTTATTATTCATGCTAGAATTGTATTAACCGGAAACATGATACATGTGTGAATACATAGACAAACCTATAGTCACTAGTATGCCTCTACTTAACTAGCTCATTAATCAAAGATGGTTATGTTTCCTAACCATAGACATGTGTTGTCATTTGATTAGTGGGATCACATCATTAGAAGAATGATGTGATTGACACGACCCATTCCGTTAGCCTAGCACTTGATCGTTTAGTATACTGCTATTGCTTTCTTCATGACTTATACATGTTCCTGTAACTATGAGAATTATGCTACTCCCGTTTACCGGAGGAACACTTTGGGTACTACCAAACGTCACAATGTAACTGAGTGATTATAAAGGAGTACTACAGGTTTCTCCGAAAGTACATGTTGAGTTGGCGTATTTCGAGATTAGGTTTTGTCACTCCGATCGTCGGAGAGGTATCTCTGGGCCCTCTCGGTAATGCACATCACTATAAGCCTTGCAAGCAATGTAACCAATGAGTTGGTGACGGGATGATGCATTACGTAACGAGTAAAGAGACTTGCCGGTAACGAGATTGAACTAGGTATTGGATACCAACGATCAAATCTCGGGCAAGTAACATACCGATGACAAAGGGAACAACGTATGTTGTTATGCGGTTTGACCGATAAAGATCTTCGTAGAATATGTAGGAACCAATATGGGCATCCAGGTCCCGCTATAGGTTATTGACCGAGAATAGTTCTAGGTCATGTCTACATAGTTCTCGAACCCGTAGGGTCCGCACGCTTAACGTTACAATGACAGTTTTATTATGAGTTTATAAGTTTTGATGTACCGAAGTTTGTTCGGAGTCCCGGATGTGATCACGGACATGACAAGGAGTCTCAAAATGGTCGAGACATAAAGATCGATATATTGGAAGCCTATATTTGGACATCGGAATCGTTCCGGGTGAAATCGGCATTTTACCGGAGTACCGGGAGGTTACCGGAACCCCCCGGGGGGTTATTGGGCCTACATGGGCCTCGAGGGAGAAGAGGGAAGGAGCCTGGAGGGGGCCGCGCGCCCCTCCCCCTCCTAGTCCGAATAGGACAAGGGAAGGGGGGCGGCGCCCCCCTTTCCTTCCCCTCTTCCTCCTCTTTCCCCCTTCTCCTACTCCTACTTGGAAAGAAGGGAGTCCTACTCCCGGTGGTAGTAGGACTCCCCCCTTGGTGCGCCCTCCTTGGCCGGCCGCCTCCTCCCCCCTGGCTCCTTTATATACGGGCGCGAGGGGGGGGGGCACCCCAAAGACACACAAGTTGATCTACGGATCGTTCCTTAGCCGTGTGCGGTGCCCCCCTCCACTATATTCCACCTCGGTCATATCGTCGCGGAGTTTAGGCGAAGCCCTGCGCCGGTAGAGCATCATCATCGTCACCACGCCGTCGTGCTGACGGAACTCATCTCCGGAGCTTTGCTGGATCGGAGCACGGAGATCATCATCGAGCTGAACTCGGAGGCCCCATACGTTCGGTGCTTGGATCGGTCGGATCGTGAAGACGTACGACTACATCAACCGCGTTGTGCTAACGCTTCCGCTTACGGTCTACGAGGGTACGTGGACGAACACTCTCCCCTCTCGTTGCTATGCCATCACCATGATCTTGCGTGTGCGTAGGAATTTTTTTGAAATTACTACGTTCCCCAACATTATCAATACTTGGGAGGCGTAGGATGAAGATGGTCTCTCTCAAACAACCCTGCAACCAAATAACAAAGAGTCTCTTGTGTCCCCAACACATCCAATACAATCGTAAATTGTATAGGTGCACTAGTTCGGCGAAGAGATGGTGATACAAGTGCAATATGGATGGTAGATATAGGTTTTTCTAATCTGAAAAAATAAACAGCAAGGTAGCAAGTAACAAAAGTGAGCGAAAACGGTATTGCAATGCTTCGAAACAAGGCCTAGGGTTCAATACTTTCACTAGTGCAAGTTCTCTCAACAATAATAACATAATTGGATCATATAACAATCCCTCAACATGCAACAAAGAGTCACTCTAAAGTCACTAATAGCGAAGAACAAACGAAGATATTATGGTAGGGTACGAAACCACCTCAAAGTTATTCTTTCCGATCAATCCATTGGGCTATTCCTATAAGTGTCACAAATAGCCCTAGAGTTCGTAGTAAAATAACATCTTAAGACACACATCAACCAAAACCCTAATGTCACCAAGATACTCTAATGTCACCTCAAGTATCCGCGGGTATGATTATACGATATGCATCACACAATCTCAGATTCATCTATTCAACCAACACAAAGAACCTCAAAGAGTGCCCCAAAGTTTCTACTGGAGAGTCAAGACGAAAACATGTGCCAATCCCATGAATAGATCCCCAAGGTCATGGAACCCGCAAGTTGATCACCAAAGCATACATCAAGTGAATCAATACAATACCCCATTGTCACCACGGGTATCCCACGCAAGACATACATCAAGTGTTCTCATATCCTTAAAGACTCAATCCAATAAGAAAACTTCAAAGGGAAAACTCAATCCATTACAAGAGGTAGAGGGGGTAGAAACATCATAAGATCCAACTATAATAGCAAAGCTCGTGGTACATCAAGATCGTGCCAAATCAAGAACACGATAGAGAGAGAGAGAGAGAGAGATCAAACACATAGCTACTGGTACATACCCTCAGCCCCGAGGGTGAACTACTCCCTCCTCATCATTGAGAGCGCCAGGATGATGAAGATGGCCACCGGTGATGATTCCCCCCTCAAGCAGGGTGCCGGAACAGGGCCCTGATTGTTTTCTGGTGGCTACAGCGGCTGGCGGCGGCGAAACTCCCGATCTAGGTTATGTTCTGGAGGTTTGGGGATTTACAGGAGAGGTTGGCATCGAGAACAAGTCAGGGGGGCCCACGGAGAGTCCACGAGGCAGAGGCGCGCCATAGGGGGGCGCCTTCCACCCTTGTGGGGTCCACAGGACTCCCCTTCAGTAACTCTTCGTTCTAGTATTTTTTATATTTTCCAGAAAAAATTTCCGTTGATTTTCAGCGCATTTCCAACAACTTTTATTTCTGCACAAAAACAACACCATGGTAGTTCTGCTGAAAACAGCGTCAGTCCGGGTTAGTTCTAATCAAATCATACCAAAATCATGTAAAAGTATTATAAACATGGCATGAATACATCAAAAATTATAGATATGTTGGAGACATATGAAGCATCCCCAAGCTTAATTCCTGCTCGTCCTTGAGTAGGTCAATGATAAAAACAGAATTTTTGATGTGGAATGCTACCTAACATATTTATCAATGTAATCTTCTTTATTGTGGCAAGAATATTCAGATCCATAAGATTCAAAACAAAAGTTTAATATTGACATAAAAACAATAATACTTCAAGCATACTAATAAAGCAATCATGTCTTCTCAAAATAACATAGCCAAAGAGAGTTATCCCTACAAAATCATATAGTCTGGCTATGCTCTATCTTCGTCACACCAAATATTTAAATCATGCACAACCCCGATGACAATCCAAGCAATTGTTTCATACTTTTGATGTTCTCAAACATTTTCTACTTTCACGCAATACATGAGCGTGAGCCATGGATATAGCACTATGGGTGGAAGAGAATGGTGGTTGCAGAGAAGACAAAAAGGAGAAGACAGTCTCACATCAACTAGGCATATCAATGGGCTATGGAGATGCCCATCAATAGATATCAATGTAAGTGAGTAGGTATTGCCATGCAACGGATGCACTAGAGCTATAAGTGTATGCAAGCTCAATAAGAAACTAAGTGGGTGTGCATCCAACTTGCTTGCTCATGAAGACCTAGGGCAATTTGAGGAAGCCCATTATTAGAATATACAAGCCAAGTTCTATAATGAAAAATGCCCACTAGTATATGAAAATGACAACATAGGAGCCTTTCTATCATGAAGATCATCGTGCTACTTTGAAGCACAAGTGTGGTAAAAGGATAGTAGCGTTGCCCCTTCTCTCTTTTTCTCTCATTTTTTGGCCTCTTTTTATTATTTTTTATTTTTCGTCCAGAGTCTCATCCCAACTTGTGGGGGAATCATAGTCTCCATCATCCTATCCTCACTGCGACAATGCTCTAATAATGAAGATCATCACACTTTTATTTACTTACAACTCAAGAATTACAACTCGATACTTAGAACAAAATATGACTCTATGTGAATGCCTTCAGCGGTGTACCGGGATGTGCAATGAATCAAGAGTGACATGTATGAAAGAATTATGAAAGGTGGGCTTCCCACAAATACGATGTCAAGTACATGATCATGCAAAGCAATAAAACAATGATGGAGCGTGTTATAATAAACGGAACGGTGGAAAGTTGCATGACAATATATCTCAGAATGGCTATAGAAATGCCATAATAGGTAGGTATGGTGGCTGTTTTGAGGAAGGTATATGGTGGGTGTATGGTACCGGTGAAAGTTGTGCGGTACTAGAGAGGCTAGCAATGGTGGAAGGGTGAGAGTGCGTACAATCCATGGACTCAACATTAGTCATAAAGAACTCACATACTTATTGCAAAAATCTATTAGTTATCGAAACAAAGTACTACGCGCATGCTCCTAGGGGATCAATTGGTAGGAAAAGACCATCGCTCGTCCCTGACCGCCACTCATAAGGAAGACAATCAAAAAATAAATCATGCTCCGACTTCATCACATAACGGTTCAACGTGCATGCTACGGGAATCACAAACTTTAACACAAGTATCTCTCAAATCCACAACTACTCCACTCACATGACTCTATTATCACCATCCTCATTTCTCAAAACAATCATAAGGAATCAAACTTCTCATAGTATTCAATGCACTTTATATGAAAGTTTTTATTATATCCCTCTTGGATGCCCATCATATTGGGACTAGTTTTATAACCAAAGCAAATTACCATGCTGTTCTAAAAGACTCTCAAAATAATATAAGTGAAGCATGAGAGTTCATCTATTTCTTCAAAATAAGACCACCATCGTGCTCTAAAAGGTATAAGTGAAGCACTAGAGCAAACGACAAACTACTCCAAAAGATATAAGTGAAGATCAATGAGTAGTCGAATAATTATGCAACTATGTGAATACTATATAACATTTTAGAATTTCAGATCTTGGTATTTTATTCAAACAGCAAGCAAAACAAAATAAAATAAAATGACGCTCCAAGCAAAAGACATATCATGTGGTGAATAAAAATATAGCGCCAAGTAAAGTTACCGATGAACGAAGATGAAAGAGGGGATGCCTTCCGGGGAATCCCCAAGCTTAGGATCTTGGTTGTCCTTGAATATTACCTTGGGGTGCCTTGGGAATCCCCAAGCTTAGGCTATTGCCACTCCTTATTCCATAGTTCATCAAATCCTTACTCAAAACTTCACAACACAAAACTCAACAGAAAACTCGTAAGCTCCGTTAGTATAAGAAAATAAATCACCACTTTCGGTACTATTGTGAACTCATTATAAATTCATTCTGGTGTAATATCTACTGTGTTCCAACTTCTTTATGGTTCATGCCCTCCGATACTACTCATAGATTCATCAAGATAAGCAAACAACACATATAAAACAGAATCTGTCAAAAACAGAACAGTCTGTAGTAATCTGTAACTCTAGTATACTTTTGTAACTCCAACAATTATGAAATAAATTTGTGGAGGTGAGTAATTTTCCTATTAATCTTCTTGAAAAATAATCAACTTAAAATCACTCTTCTGTTAAAAGTAACAATTATTCTCGTGAGCGCAAAGTTTCTGTTTTTTACAGCAAGATCGCATTAACTTTCACCCAAGTCTTCCCAAAGGTTCTACTTGGCACTTTATTGAAACAAAAGCTATAAAACATGACTACTACAGTAACTTAATCATGTGTACACACAAAAACAGTAGGAGTAAATGTTGGGTTGTCTCCCAACAAGCGCTTTTCTTAGTGCCTTTTTAGCTAGGCATGATGATGACAATGATGCTCACATAAAAGATAAGAATTGAAACACAAAGAGAGCATCATGAAGAATATGACTAGCACATTTAAGTCTAACCAACTTCCTATGCCTAGCGGTTTTGTGAGCAAACAATTTATGGGAACAAGAATCAACTAGCATAGGAAGGCAAAACAAGTGCAACTTCAAAACTTTAAGCACATAGAGAGGAAACTTGATATTATTGCAACTCCCACAAGCATATACTCCTCCCTCATAATAATTTTCAGTAGTATCATGAATGAATTCGACAATATAACCATCACATAAAGCATTGTTTTCATGATGCACACGCATAGAATTTTTATTACTCTCCACATAAGCAAATTTCTTCTCATGAATAGTAGTGGGAGAAAACTCAACAAAATAACTATCATGTGATACTTTATTCACATAATCAATTTGAGCATTAAAATCATGATGACAAGTTTCATGGACTTCGTTCTTCTTTATAGCATACATTTCATCACAATAATAATCATAGATAGCAACTTTGTTCCCATAATCAATTGGAACCTCTTCCAAAATAGTGGAATCATTACTAAATAAAGTCAAGACCTCTCCAAATCCACTTTCATAATTATCACAATAAGATTCAACACCCTCCGAAATAGTGGGATCATTACTTCCTAAAGTTGACACTCTTCCAAACCCACTTTCATCAATATAATCATCATAAATAGGAGGAATGCTTTCATCATAATAGATACTCTCATCAAAACATGGGGGACTAAAAATATCATATTCATCAAACATAGCATCCCCAAGCTTGTAGCTTTGCATATCATTAGCATCATGGATATTCAAGGAATTCAAACTAACAACATTGTAATCATGCTTATCATTCAAAGATTTAGTGCCAAACATTTTAATGTATTCTTCTTCTAACACTTGGGCATAATTTTCCTTTCCATCATTTTCATGGAAGACATTAAAAAGATGAAGCATATGAGGCAACCTCAATTCCATTTTTGTAGTTTTATTTTATAGACTAAACTAGAGATAAAACAAGAAACTAAAAGTTTCAATTGCAAGATCTAAAGATATACCTTCAAGCACTCACCTCCCCGGCAACGGCGCTAGAAAAGAGCTTGATGTGTACTATGCAACCTTCTTCTTGTATTCGTTGTTGGGCCTCCAAGTGCAGAGGTTTGTAGGACAGTAGCAAATTTCCCACAAGCGGATGACCTAATGTTTATCAATACGTGGGAGGCGTAGGATGAAGATGGTGTCTCTCAAACAACCATGCAACCAAATAACAAAGAGTCTCTTATGTCCCCAACACACCCAATACAATGATAAATTGTATAGGTGCACTAGTTCGGCGAAGAGATGGTGATACAAGTGCAATATGAATGGTAGATATAGGTTTTTGTAATCTGAAAATATAAAAACAGCAAGGTAGCATGTAACAAAACTGAGCGAAAACGGTATTGCAATGCTTCGAAACAAGGCCTAGGGTTCATACTTTCACTAGTGCAAGTTCTCTCAACAATAATAACATAATCGGGTCATATAACAATCCCTCAACATGCAACAAAGAGTCACTCCAAAGGCACTAATAGCAAAGAACAAACAAAGAGATTATGGTAGGGTACGAAACCACCTCAAAGTTATTCTTTCCGATCAATCCATTGGGCTATTCCTGTAAGTGTCACAAATAGCCCTAGAGTTCGTAGTAAGATAACACCTTAAGACACACATCAACCAAAACCCTAATGTCACCAAGATACTCCAATGTCACCTAGAGTATCCGTGGGTATGATTATACGACATGCATCACACAATCTCAGATTCATCTATTCAACCAACACAAAGAACCTCAAAGAGTGCCCCAACGTTTCTACCGGAGTGTCAAGACAAAAACGTGTGCCAACCCCTATGAATAGATTCCCAAGGTCATGGAACCCGCAAGTTGATCACCAAAACATACATCGAGTGAATCAATAGAATACCCCATTGTCACCACGGGTATCCCACACAAGACATACATCAGGTGTTCTCAAATCCTTAAAGACTCAATCCGATAAGATAACTTCAAAGGGAAAACTCAATCCATTACAGGAGGTAGAGGGGGGAGAAACATCATAAGATCCAACTATAATAGCAAAGCTCTCGGTACATCAAGATCGTGCCAAATCAAGGACACGAGAGAGAGAGAGAGAGAGAGAGAGAGAGAGAGAGAGAGAGATCAAACGCATAGCTACTGGTACATATCCTCAACCCCGAGGGTGAACTATTCCCTCCTCGTCATGGAGAGCGCCGGGATGATGAAGATGGCCACCGGTGATGATTCCCCCCTCCGGCAGGGTGCTGGAACACGGTCTCGATTGGTTTTTGGTGGCTACAGAGGCTTGCGGTGGCGGAACTCCTGATCTAGGTTATGTTCTGGAGGTTTGGGGATTTATAGGAGAGGTTGGCGTCAAGAACATGTCAGGGGGCCCCACGGAGAGTCCACGAGGCAGGGGGCACACCCTAAGGGGTGCCCTCCACCCTCATGGGGCCCATGAGACTCCCCTCCGGTAACTCTTCGTTCCAGTATTTTTTATATTTTCCAGAAAAAATCTTCGTTGATTTTTAGCGCATTCCGAGAACTTTTATTTCTGCACAAAAACAACACCACGGTAGTTCTGTTGTAAACGGCGTCAGTCCGGGTTAGTTCTAATCAAATAATACCAAAATCATGTAAAAATATTATAAACATGGCATGAATACATAAAAAAATTTAGATATGTTGGAGACGTATCAAGGAGCAACCTCTTTTCTATAGGCACATGATAAGTAGGCGAGAGGGCAACGAAGGGAGGTGAAACGAAGAGAGGGAGATGAAGTGAACAGCCAGCAGCCAAAGGGATGTGTTGTTCGCATTTAGTCTCCACTATAGCTTCCTCTCTAGTTGGCGTAGGCATCACGGGAACGGATTTTTCTGATGTGCTAGTTTCCAAATTGAGAGAAAGTACAATTACCTCATCAAGTTCTACTTTCCTCACACTCACTTCTTTCAAGAGAAACTCCTTCTCTAGAAAGGTTCCATTCTTGGCAACAAAGATCTTGCCTTCGGATCTGTGGTAGAAGGTGTACCCAATAGTTTTTTTAGGGTATCCTATGAAGACGCACTTCTCCGATTTGGGTTCGAACTTATCAGGCTGAAGCATTTTGACATAAATGTCACAACCCCAAACTTCAAGAAATGATAGTTTGGGTTTCTTGCCAAACCACAGTTCATACGGTGTCGTCTCAACGGATTTAGACGGTGCCCTATTTAACGTGAATGCGACTGACTCTAATGCATAACCCCAAAACGATAGTGGTAAATAGGTAGGAGACATCATAGATTGCACCACATCTATTAAAGTGCGATTACGACGTTCGGACACACCATTACGATGTGGTGTTTCAAGTGGCGTGAGTTGTGAATTAATTCCACATTGTTATAAATGAAGGACAAACTCGTAACTCAAATATTCGCCTCCGTGATCAGATCGTAGAAACTTTATTTTCTTGTTACGATGATTTTCCACTGCACTCATAAATTCTTTGACCTTTTCAAATGTTTCAGACTTGTTTTTCATCAAGTAGATATACCCATACCTACTCAAATCATCTGTGGAGGTCAGAAAATAACGATACCAGCCGCATGCTTCAACACTCATAGGACCGCATACATCGGTATGTATTATTTCCAAGAAGTCATTATCTCGCTCCTTTGTTTTGGAGAATGGAGTTTTAGTCATCTTGCCCATGAGGCATGGTTTGCAAGTATCAAATGATTCATAATCAAGTGATTCCAAAAGCCCATCTGCATGGAGTTTCTTCATGCGCTTTACACCAATATGACCTAAACGATAGTGCCACAAGTATGTTGCACTATCATTACCAACTTTGCATCTTTTGGCATCAATATTATGAATATGTGTATCACTACAATTGATATTCAACAAACCATTCATATTAGGTGTATGACCACAGTAGATTTTATTCATGTAAACAAAACAACAATTGTTCTCTGGCTTAAATGAATAACCGTATTGCAATAAACATGATCCAATCATATTCATGCTCAACGCAAACACAAAATAACTTTTATTTAGTTTCAACACTAATCCTCAAGGTAGAGGGAGCGTGTGATGGTGATCGTATCAACCTTGGAATCACTTCCAACACTCATCGTCACCTCGCCCTTAACTAGTCTTTGTTTATTCTGTAACTCCTGTTTCGAGTTACTAATCTTAGCAACCAAATCGGTACCAAATACCCAGGGGATACTACGAACACTAGTAAGGTAAACATCAACACTACAAAAAAATATACTTCCGTGATGATACATGTTTGTCACAGTAGGTCACGTTTTCTGTCATGCATGTACATCCATGATGATTTTATGATAGAATCAAGATAGTCATACCTGTGCTGTTGTACAAGTGTTCCATGACATTACCAAAATTATCATCACGGAAGTGTCCACTTTTATGATGATAAATCACGCGTCATAGAAGTGCTTTCGTCAAGGGTGACCTACACGTGGCATCGACCGTAATGGATCGCCGTTAAGCTATCTGGTCCGGTTTTGGATCCGATAACCCGTTAACAGTTCGGACCAATGGGGATTTTCCACGTGTAAAATTCTCATTGGCCTGAGGAAACACGTGTTGCCTCACCGTTGGGACAGATGTCATCCACTCATTGGACAGGAGGCACCTATGATAGGTCGACACGGGGCACGGCCCAACAGTGGCCCATTCCGGTGAAAAAGGTCGGCCCAGTAAAAATTAGTAGGCCGACCCATATAAAGCCTACTTGTGTCACGTACATTTAAACCCACGGCCCATAGGAGATGTGCCAATTCGGCCCGTCAATGTCTCGTTAAAGATTTGACACCATTACAGCCCATCGTCAGTTCGATCCCATTAATAGCCCGCTATATATTTGGGCTCAATATCGGCCCGATGTGATTTCGGCCTGTTAACGGCCCATTCAAGGGATGGGCCAATTTTCAGGATGTACATCTTTCGGCCTTTTAGCGACCCATTTAAGTGTTGGGCTAATTTCCCGCCTGGTGTGTCTTTCAGCCTATTGACGACCCATAAATCAGTTGGGACATTTGTAGTCGGACATGAGTTTTGGCCTTTTAGTGACCCACTTAAGTGTTGGGCCAATTCCCGGCCCAGTGTGTCTTTCAGCCTGTTGACGGCCCATAAATGAGTTGGGCCGTTTGTAGTCGGACCTGAGTTTTGGCCTTTTAACGGCCCATGACCTTCATGGTCCAATACCAGCCTGGTTTCTCTTTCGGCCTGCTAAAGGCCCACAACACAGTTGGGCCATTTAGAGTACGACCTGAATTTCGGCCTCTTAGCGGCCCATGATCTTCATGGTCCAGTACCAGCCCGCTGTCTCTTTCGGCCTGCTAAAGGCCCACAGTATAGTTGGGCCATATGTAGCCCGACCTTAGTAAAGGCCTATTAACGGCCTGTGAATTCAAATGGGCCCACCTGTTGCCCGTTCGATGTCGGCCTGTTAACGGCCTGGGAGGTAAGAGGGCCGACCATTAACTTTCGGCCTGGTAACGGCCCATTAACTTAATGGGCCCACTAAAGTTCGTGCATGTCTTTAAGCCAAATTTGATAATTCGAGCCCATTACGACGAGCAATTAGGCACAGGACCAAAACCGATCAAGCAAAGGTACGACATACAGGGAAAAACGTTGCACATCCAGCATATATTACAGGAAACTACATCCACTGGGCAATCAAAGATTGATGCCAGTGCAAATAAATGAACAGAACCTAACGATCTACAACATAACAATCTGCAACGTTAGCGCGGATGACGCCCATAAGCATGTGGTCAAGTTCTTGCTGCTTTGCTACACCGTCTCTAAAAACATTGATCAGTTGTTGTTGCGCAAAAATGTGCACCTGTGATTTCTCCACCATTTCCATCATTGCTTCAGCCATTAATTGGTTCACAAACATACATTTTTTTCGTTGCATTCGAGACAGAGGAAACTGAAAAGATCCAGATGGCCATTTTGGCAGGCTTGTATTATTGATAGTGGAGAGTGTCTCGACCACTGCATCATAACATAAATTAGGAGGGGAACCGAACAGATTAATCATGAGTTATTGCCATATTAGTTGGCCTAGATTTATTGGGAAAAAACAATGGGGTTGCCTTGCTGTTTTCAGAGTTCGTCTTCTTATCTTCAGTAGCCTACACCAAATTAACACACTAGCATTGCTATCATTGGCCAAGTCAGATAATAGGAAAGCAACATTGACACAACGAACGTTTAGGCAACTAGCCTACACAAAATTAACACAATATGGCACAGCTATCATCAACCAGGTAAGGTAATACAAAAGCAACATTGACACAATGAATGAATGGGCAACCAGAGCAACACTACAATTCAGTAATGTGCATGATATGAGATAGTACACTCATGCAGCTCAGTATGCAAAACTACATGGTTGTTTTCCTTACAAAAATCAACATTGGCACCTTTAACATTTTGCTACAACTAATTTTAGATCGGATAAAGGTTGGATTCACGCCGATTAACAAAATACATGCTGATGTAAAAATATAGTGATATACGACAGGTACTTACATCAGCATTGGAGCAATGAGAATTCCCGCAAGATATTTTCCTCGAATACAATCCCAATGGAGGAAGTCTTCTATTGTTTAACCTTATTTTCTAAAAGAGAGATGGGTAAGAAACATGTAAAAAAATATGATCAGAATGCTATAAAATTTCATGATGCGAGGATACGCACATGCTTCTTAGAATGGAGTTGACATTCTTTTGCTGGACTGGAACGGACTAGTTCTTTGTCCACTAGAATCTGCTTATTATCAATGGGAGTTGGGTTTCTCTGTGCTGGAGCAGTATCTATGAAAAATGGAGTTGGTTTATTATCTCTTGGCATTTGGATATTTTGCAAAGACCTAGTTTGTAACCCTTCAGATTCTAACGTAGCCGTCTTCCCCTTGCATGCCTTATATAGAAGAATGGTGCTTCAATTATAAAACATGCTACAACAGAGATGGAATAGGTACTAAAGAATAGAAAGGCATGACATATTGACATGTATTCCCTCCATCCGGAAATAAATGGATGGGTCTAGGCGTATTTCAGTTCTAGATACATCCACTTTTATCCATTTCTGCGACATGTAATCCGGACGAAGGGAGTATGATGTAAGAGCTAGGGATACGACAGGACAACAGTGTAAACAAAAACACTACTTGAATGTAAAACTGTATGCTAGCGGAATACATACAGAAAAACACTAAGGCAACATATGCGTGTATGATTGGGAAACTAAGATGGCATTGCAAGAGACCACTAGAACAATGCTTCAATGTAAAAAAAGAACATGGTATGGTAGACAGATGAAGTACATACTGATGAATAACAATGCATAAGATATTCAGAAGCATGATGTCCAAACTAAGAAGATGGCATTGCGATAGAGTAGAATGACAGTACTTGAATTTGAAAACATGTTATCATGAATGGAATAGTTTCTGAAAAATAGGAAGGCATGCCATATTTACATGCATGATCAGCAGGCTAAGCACAAGGCATTGCAACAGAGTAGATGCACTCCAGGAAATTATATGGATGTTGTACCCGTATCCAGGGCCAAGTAAGAGCAAGGACCTTGTGGGGTGAATAGGATTCATCATCTTTCGGCAAGTCTTGTGAAGAACTGCCTTTACATGTTCCGTCATATTGGGTATCATTGACGTCAAGTTTGTTGGCCGTTACATTGCTCCGTGAGGTTCTTGTGCATAAATCAGTGTGTGCAGTTATATCTGACATGCATGGAAGACAACTAGTAGTTAGATTTATTTAATGAGTGCCTGTAGGAGATGACATAAATAGTAGGACTGGGGTTAACTAGCAGCAACAAGTCTCAAAAACTAAAGGGAGAACACAGATGAAAGCTACAAAATATGTATCGTTTGTACTTGATATTAACTAGATGGCACACAAAAGTATTAAAGAACAACATAGGTAATACTAGAAGTGGTATAATACTATAATCACCAGCCTGTGGGACAGCATTGGCTGATGGATGATAAATATGGAACAACGTTACCTAAAGAACAAGTCTCTTAGCCGAACTATGGAACAGTGTTAACTCCTGAACAGGACCCGTAAGAGATCAGCATGAATATATAGTGAAATGTGATAATCTATTTTCCATGCTTAGATGAATAACAAAGCCATAAATGTTGCACACAAGTAAGATGAGGGTACAACCTATCTGGCCGCAATCCATAGGTGTGAGCATCATGTGCTACTTGTCGATGGCCCTGCAGTTGTTGTGGCTGTCCATGTCGGGCACGCGCATTCGATGCATGGAACTGTTGAGTGGGGACTATAGCTCCCTTCTGGTGCATGCTTCTCTTGTTGGAGCAGCTGCGTTGAGTCAAAAGACGGTGTGGCTGAAGATGCAGAAAACGCATAATGTTAAGAACGACACATTTCTTTGATCTGAAGAAATACCCTAAGAGATCAACAACAAGGTACGAGAGTTGTCATACGTCTAATGACTGAAGACTACATTGGGGTCACGTGATTTTATTTTCTTTTGGTACTCTCCGATCTATGCCGGATGGCTTGATGGCTGTCTTGTGCCTCCCGGCTGACACTATTCGGAATCTTCCCCGAAGAGCTAGCGACCAATGGCAGAGCAGCCTGCCTCCATCGCCCGTGGCCCCGACCAAAACCCCGCTCCCTGCCCCACCGCACTGCCATGGTTGCGCCGCCCCTCGGCCAATCCACAAAGACTCGCTGTAGCGACTAGACCTCAAACAGTCCAGTCTCTGTGCATCAGTGTCATCCCTGGATTGGTAATGCTGACACGCACAGTACTTGGGGATTTATAACAGAGTTCCAAACACACACTTATTACATCGAATGTCTCAAAAGAGAAATTATTACAATAATATGGCTTAAGGCCATCTAAATAAGATAACAGCGGAAGGCTTGGAAGATAAAGTGAGTCCATCAACTATAACGACATAGCTAAGTGAACGACAACGACCTATGGCACCTTACTCGTCGTCTGAAAAGTCTGCAACATGATATGTTGCAGCCCGAAACGGGTCAGCACATGGAATATGCTGGCAATGTAACACAGAGAGTAATGAACAGATAAATGCTATCACTACATGCATATATGGCTAGTGGAAAGCTCTATGGTTACTCTTTTTGCATAAAGCCAATTTTTCCCTACAACAAAGGAATAAATTTTATTTAACTATCATGGTGGTTGTTAAACATTGAGAAGGTTCCTCCAACTCAATCCCAATTAAACATCATCAATTAAAACCCAATCAAAATAAATTTAGAGTGATGAGATCAACATGATAATCCAAGAGCCAGATACTCAAGATGTCCATAACCGGGGACACGGCTAACCATGATTAGTTTGTACACTCTGTAGAGGTTTACGCACTTTTCCCCACAAGATTCGATCTCCTCCATTGAATTTCTCGCACTTCGTGGTGTTTGAGAACAGATGACCAAGACACAGTCTTTCAGAAATATTAGCTCTTTACTCTGGATGGACAGTTACACCTACTTTCCCCTACATCTGCTAGCCCACCACTGAAAGGGGTCATGCAACATACTCAACTATGCTAGAGCCCATAATATCTTGTGGCTGCGAACGGAAGTTTCTAGCATGGATAATCTTATGATCCCTTTGAGCCTGGGTGGCGAACCATAGGATAATCACATGGGTACTCCGGGATATCCTAGGACAACACTGGATTCTCCAGGTGCCCTGACAACCACTGGGTACTCCAGGGTGCCTCAACCAATCCACCCAGATGTGTATTTAAGTAGCCACCTTAAGTTAACCATTAATTAACAATACTCACATCTGTCATGGATACACTCACCCAATCCACGTTTACGAGCATAGCATAGTGATACGTCCATTTTGCATCATGCTTTTATATCAATATTTGTTGTATTATGGGCTGTTATTACACATTATGTCACAATACTTATGGCTATTCTCTCTTATTTTACAAGGTTTATCATGAAGAGGAGGAATGCCGGCAGTTGGGATTCTTGCTGGAAAAGGAGCAAATATTGGAAACCTATTCTGCACAGCTCCAAAAATCCCGAAACTACACTAAAGTCATTTTTGGAATTAATAAGAACTATTGAGCGAAGAAAATACCAGAGGGGGCCAACACCCTGGCCAGAAGTGTGGGCCCCCCTCTACTGGGCGCGCCCCTTGTCTCCTGGGCCCCCTGTTGGCCCTCCGGTGCCCATCTTCTGCTATATGAAGGCTTTTACCCTAGAAAAAATCACAAGCAAGCTTACGGGGCGAAACTCCGCCGCCACGAGGCGGAACCTTGGCGGAACCAATCTAGGGCTTCGGCGGAGCTGTTCTGCCAGGGAAACTTCCCCCCGGGAGGGGGAAATCATCATCATCGTCATCACCAACGATTCTCCCATCAGGAGGGGGTCAATCTCCATCAACATCTTCACCAGCACCATCTCCTCTCAAAACCCTAGTTCATCTCTTGTATCCAATCTTGTATCAAAACCACAAATTGGTACCTGTGGGTTGCTAGTAGTGTTGATTACTCCTTGTCTTTGATGCTAATTGGTTTACTTGGTGGAAGATCATATGTTCAGATCCTTAATGCATATTAATACTCCTCTGATTATGAACATGAATATGCTTTGTGAGTAGTTACGTTTGTTCCTGAGGACATGGGTGAAGTCTTGCTTTTAGTAGTCATGTGAATTTGGTATTCGTTCGATATTTTGATGAGATGTATGTTGTCTCTCCTCTAGTAGTGTTATGTGCACGTCGACTACATGACACTTCACTATTATTTGGGCCTAGAGGAAGGCAGTGGGAAGTAATAAGTAGATGATGGGTTGCTAGAGTGACAAAAGCTTAAACCCTAGTTTATGCGTTGCTTCGTAAGGGGCTGATTTGGATCCACTAGTTTCATGCTATGGTTAGGTTTACCTTAATACTTCTTTTGTAGTTGCGGATGCTTGCAATAGGGGTTAATCATAAGTGGGATGCTTGTCCAAGAAAGGGCAGTGCCAAAGCACCGATCCACCCACATATCAAATTATCAAAGTACAGAACGCGAATCATATGAGCATGGTCAAAACTAGCTTGACGATAATTCCCATGTGTCCTCGGGAGCGCTTTTCTCATTATAAGAAATTATCCAGGCTTGTCCTTTGCTACAAAAAGGATTGGCCACCTTGCTGCACTTTATTTACTTTCATTGCTTGTTACCCGTTACCAATTATCTTATCCAAAAACTATCTGTTACCTGCAATTTCAGTGCTTGCAGAGAATACCTTACTAAAAACTGCTTGTCATTTCCTTCTGCTCCTTGTTGGGTTCGACACTCTTACTTATCGAAAGGACTACGATAGATCCACTATACTTGTGGGTCATCACATAGCAATCCTAAGCATAACGTAGAAGTAACTCCCAAGGGTTTGATAATAAAAGGCAATAGGTTCTACCTCATCATCTACTTCCCAAACCCTCATGTTAATCAGATCCTAACCATGCAATCTTTGTGGATTGTAACTAATGCATAAAACTGGGTAATAAAGGGATATGATCAAAGTGTTACTTGCCTTGCCGATAATCCGCAAAACCTAGAGACTCGTAGTAGCACGCTTCGCACTCCAGGAATTCTATCGCAAACAAACAAAACATACATAAGCACTCAACTAGAAGCACGGATAAAACTCAAATAAGAACATCTAACCAGAAATTTCAACTAAAGAACTCCGGTTTGAAAAAAGAATCAAATCAAATGGAGCAACGAAACTCAAACTACGAAAGAAACACGGATCGATTACTAATCCGGACTAAAGTCAAATTTACAGTACCAAAATCATGTTCAAGTTGGTTAAACAAAAAGAGGGCTTCGAGACGAAGATCTAGGCGCTTGTTTCATCTAATTTGGATAAACGAGCGAAAAAGATAAACTAGATCGAAGATCAGGGTAGAAATCGTGATCGAAAATAATCGCGGAAAACCCTGGAAAAAATAAAACGAGACGAACAGGATAACGAACGAATGTTCGCTGTCTGCGAGTAACTGATGAACAACGTTTGTTAAAATGAACGTATGGACGAACATCCGCTAATTAACTAAACCAAAAAAAATTAAACCGATCTATTAAAAAAACAGATCTAGGTTTCTAAAAAAACAGAACGGTTTAAAAAAACGAAACAGCGGCGACGGCGGCATATACCTCCGGCGAGGCTCCGGCGGGGTAGGGAGGCATCGGGGCGTCGGCGGGGTGCCGCGGCTCGGCGGCAGGGCGCCGTTGGGCGGCGCGGGCGGCGTCGGCAGCGGGGCGGCGTCGGGAGGCGCGGGCGGCAGGGCGGCGTCGGCGGCAGGGCGGCGTCGGGAGGCGGAGTAGAGCGGCGGCGGCGGCTTCCGGTGACGGGGTGCGGTGCGGGGCGAGGTGGCATTACGAGATGGCGGCGGGGGGTATTTAAGAGGGGGGAGGGCGGCGCGAAACTTGGCGAAGGGGCGCCGGGTTGGGGTTGGCCTCGGGAGGCGTGCCCCGGCCAAACTCGGTCGCGACGGTGGCGGGGACTCCCTCCCGCAAGGGGAGGCGGCGGCACGGGCGCGGCCAAACTCGGCTGGGCCTTCGGCCCGGTCGGGCTGCAGAAACTTTTTTTAAATAATTCGCCCGAACTGAAAAAAAAATCCTAAAAAATGTAGCAAAATCTAAAAATGCCAAAAACAATTTTCACCATCTAAATGAAATATTTGGAACAAAGTGAACATTTCTCTGGCCTATAAATGCAATTTTGAAAACATGCAATTTTTTCTAATTTAAATAAAATAGCAATAAAAATCCAAATAAAATAAATATTTTATTTTAACATTTTTCCTCCAATATTTCTTTTATTTTGGAGAAGTCATTTTATCCCCTCTCTTTCATTTTGACATTGGAAATATTTGGAAAGAAAATGATTAAAACCAAAATGATCCTCTTTTCAATATGTGATAAAACTCAAATATGAAAATAGTTGAAATCCCCAACTCTCTCCGTGGGTCCTTGAGTTGCTTTGAATTTCTAGGATCAACCAAAATGCAACAAAATATGATATGCAAAGATAACCTATGTATAATATTCCAAATTGTAAATTTGGGATGTTACACTCGCCGTCATCCAGACCCGGCGGCGGCAGTACCTTCAACCCATGCAACTCTAAGATAGCCATATAAGCGCTGCTTCCACTGCGAACTTGCGCCCCCGCACCCTTACGTTAGACACCAGCCAACCGGCAGCCTAGGAGCTCCGCCGCTTTCTATTGGGAATCGATTGGCCTAAAATAAAAATTCAGACAACTGACGCCTAAATAAAGTGATTTGAGATGAGGGTGCGACCTATCTGGTGGCACAGTGAAGTAGGCAGCTCCAGCTGCTGAGTCGGTGAGGCCGGTGCAATTGCGGTGGCGACTGGCGATAGGGAAGCAGAGATGTCGCGTTGGTCGACGGCTAGGGGAAGCGGCACCGGGGCTCTGGAAGGATCCGAAGTTGGAGCCGCTCCGGCGCCGTGAACAACGGCGGGGGTGAATCGGCTCCGATACGGTCATGCGGCTGTCGTCAAGGCAGCTCCAGCAGCACGAAGTAAGAGGCACATGACCCAGTGCACGATGACAAATGGACAGTGTCTCCGGCATTAGGGAGGAGGGCGACTGTGAATTTGGTGCGGTGGGGGGCGCCATGGAGGAGGGGCTGAGGTTTCGTGGCTCGGGAGAAGGGAGCTTCCGGGGAGAAGGTGATTTGGCGCCCATGAGGTATGAATGGGGAGGGAACTGGGAGGGGAGTGGAACCATGTCTTACAGATGCATTTTTCTGAAATGTGGGGGGACTTACAGTTCTACCCCTGCCTTTAGGCTTCATGGCTTGGGTCTGTGTACTGAGGGTCAGGGATAGTAGAGTAACTTTGCATCTCCCCAAATAGTGGGAGCGAGCGACTTTGGTCGAGGAGGGCGTGTTTTGAAATATAGTGGGCGCGAATGATTTTGGGCGAGGAGAGCGTGTTTTGAAATAGTGGGCGCGAGCTATTTCGGGTGAGGAGAGGGTGTTCTGTCGACCATGGTTTATGAATTATTCGGCACATGTCATTTCGACTGAGGAGAAGGCGCGTTTGGATGAAGTTACAAACCTGCCCTTGATGTACAACGGGCCAATTGATGTGTGTCCCACATAGGTGGGTAATTTTGCGGCTCCAATTTATTTGCTCGGGCGAATTCCACTGAGCAGAGGGTGTTTAACGGTTCGTTCAAATTTTTGGAGAACGAGCATCCACGTCTACCTTACCAAGTTGATTCGAATCAAATTTTGAAACATTAGCTTACCACTTCCTGTTTAGATGGAGAGATGATGCTCGGGAGTAATGTGTTTTTACATGCTCATTGCTAGCAATTTACTATATGACAAATAGTTGACCCACTCAAAAACGGAAATCAAACCCAAAATGAAATATCTCGATTCAATGAAATAGCTCGTTCACCAGGTTAAAATAGTGAACTAAATCCAAAATTGAACACCTCAATCGAGTAGCATGTTGTACAGTATTATAGTACTCCATGAACATGTTGAAAGTCAAATTAATGAACTTGTTTGATATACGCATATCTCCATTCAAGTGTGGATTGCAGACAACATGTTCTCCAATTTAAATATTTGAATGCAAGTTTATATCGGAACATGGTTTATATCAGTCTTTGATGCATAGAAAGCGTCCTCCCCCTCTCCCGGACTCCCGCTCTCTCTCTCTCTCTCGCTCTCTCTCTCTCTCTCTCTCTCTCTCTCTCTCTCTCTCTCTCTCTCTCTCTCTCTTCGACAATCTTCAATTTTGTCGCATGCATCCAACACACAAACCTTGTTGGTCCCTCTCCATCTCTCTCTCTCTCTCTCTCTCTCTCTCTCTCTCTCTCTCTCTTTGTGTGTGTGTGTGGGGGGGGTCTTTGTAGTTCGCATGCATATATACTCCATCTATAGGTCTCTCTCGCACACTATGTATGATTCTCTAGTCCAAGCTAGATATCTTGGGTGCACTCATCGTACACACACAAATTGCTTTGCTCGTTGCCCGTAACTCTCTCACACACCACTATGTCGTCTCGGAGCTCTTCCCTCTCTCTCTCAAACTCTCCATCTACCTGGGTCACACATACACATGCATATCTCACTCGCACTCGATAGACCCATCTAAAACTCTATCTCTCTCCCTCGTTCTCTCTCCATCTCACATGCACAGACACAATCTCCTGCCTAGCTAGACAAGTATGATGGTCTCTCACTCAATTGTAGGCACACGTAGTCCCCTCTATATGTATATGACTAGCTAATCTTAGTCTCCATCACAAACATGTGCATGGTCTATCTCGATTTCTCTCGGGGCATCTTTCTATCGCGCACGCACCTCCCTCGATCTCCCACCCATCTAGTCCCCTCACAATCTCGAGGGGATCTCTCTATCACAAACACACCCTCTCTCCCTCCCCACGTGTCCATGTTCTCCATGTGTCCCTCTCGACCTTTGTTCCTTGTTGTCCAGACCTCTATTGGACATGTGCTATAGGGGTGTCTCTCTCCATTGCAAACAATCACGCACTAACTATCTTCGTGTATCTCCTCGCCTCGCTTTTCTATCTCAGAGATGCATGCGTGATATGTTTGCATAAGAAACGAAAAAACACACTCTCTCTCTAATTTATCGTTTGTTGTCATTTTCTCTTTCACACACATACTCTTTTTGCACACTCACTCATTCTCCTTCACACGCACTTGATGTCTCTCGACTTAGGCACTCTCTTCGGTCCATAGCATATAGATTTATTGAAAAGTCAAACATCACAAAGTTTGACCATGTACATGGAGAAGAACATTTACATCTAGAACGGCAAACGTATACCATTAGATTCACCATGAGATGTAGTTTCGTAAGATGTATCTTTCGTATTGTAGATATAAGTAACATTTGCATAAACCTGATCAAAGTTTCCAAAGTTTGACTTCTAAAACATTTACATGCACTGCATTATCTAGTGGATGGAATATCTCTTTCCCCCTCTCAGCTATCTGACGCACCACTCAGCCTTATCGGGGCTCATCTCTCTCTCTCAAACTTTATATCTCCCTGGTTCACACATACACATGTCTCACTCGCGCTACAAATAGACCCATCCAACACTCTTCGCCCTTGTTCTCTCTCTCTATGTGACACGCACCCCCCTAAGTACCAGAATCCCTCACTCCATCATAGGCGCACGCACTCCCCCCTAAGTATGATTATCTCTCACTAGCCATCAGGAACACACGTATTGTCTCCTTCCATCCATACGTCTATGTCGATATCTCTCGGGGTATATTCTATCGCGCACACACCTTGTCACTCGGTCTCCCACCCATGTAGTCCCATCACGATCTCCAGGGGATCTCTCTATGAGAAACATACACTCTCTCCTCCCCATGTCTGCATTTTCTCCATACGTCTCTCTCGACCTCTCTCCCTTGTTTGTCAGACTCCTCTTGGTCACGTGCTAGGGGTCTTTGTCTCTCAGTTGCAAACAACCACACACTATCTCCTCACCTTGCTTCCGTTGTCGAAGATGCATGTGTGATATGTTTGCATAAGACACACACGCTTTTTCTCTACTTTTATCGTTTGTTGTCCATGTCTCTTTCACACACTCACACACACATTTTTCACTCACTCTTTATATTTCACTCTCTCTCTCTCTCTAGTTAGGGACTCTCTCACGTCCATAAGCATATATATGTTTTGAAAAGTCAAACCTCAGAAAAGTTTGACCAGGTATATGTGGAGAAAAACATTTACATCTGGAACGATCATTAGATTCATCACAACATGTACTTACTTCATACTATCATTTATCTTTGGTATTGTAGATATAAGTAATTTCTTTATCAACTTGGTCAAAGTTTCAAAAGTTTGACTTGAAAAAAATGTTGGCACTACATTATCGAACAGAGGGAGTAGCTCTTTCTCTCTCTCTCTGCTATCTCTCATGGGCCTCCCCTCTCACTCGAACTCTCTATTCCGATGGATTATACGCTCACTGTGTCAGCGTATAGCTCCGTGTATTCTTTAGTTGACCGCTCAACCAGTCCACATGCTGCCTTGTCAGCTCGTGTTCTCTATCTTCGTGTGTTGGCCCATGTGGTACTGGGTGAAAATAAGTAAACTAGAGGCCCATCTGACACGCACTAAAGTAAGCAAAGTTGAAACCACTCGGGGTAGCATCCCGCACGGTAGTAAATTGAGGGGGCATTGAGGACACACCTCTTCCGCGTGAAGGACACACTCGCGCACAATTCACCACTGTGCGGCGGCATGCACAGAAGGACGCACTCGTGCACACCCGGCAGGCCCTCCACTATGTAGGCCAAAATACGTGCCAAATTCACTTGTGATGCATTTGGCATCGATGCGCCTCCATTGCTCATCTGGTGCCCCAATCTAGATCACCTACTTTGCTCCGGTGCCAATTTAACTCACGCAATGGAAAAACACTTGCGTGGGGGAGAGAGAGAGGACTGAGGCAATAAAAAAACACTTGTTTGGGAGAGTGAGAGGCCGGTGTAGTTGGTTTGATTGATTTGTTTATACATGTGGGTCTGTGTGCACATCGGTGCCAACTCTCTCACATCGCGAGACCGGTGCCAAAATCTTTTGATTTGGCATCGATGCGTATTATGTGGCATACTCTTGAGAAATATGGCATCGGCCACATAGTGAAGGCAACAAATGCCCAAGCTCTTCACATGCTCCTAGGTAAATGAGAGGAAAAAGAAAGAGAGAGAGAGGGAGAGAGAGAGAGAGTGAAAAAATATCACTAGCCAGCCAACCCTATCATATGAGAGAATGATATTTGTACCTCTTGATGACACGACAATCCTATACAGGCAGCTGCTCTAATATGTTCTCTTATTTTGCAGATAAAAAATGACCCGAAAGTGAAAAATGTGCTGCACTATAACAATCTCATCGAATGCCTTGATCTCCATCTTACAGAAATTGATTTGATCGACTACGAAGCAGCACATCTGAGATTAAATTGGCCAGGTTCTTTGTTCTGGAGGCAAGTGTGCTCAAGGTAACGAGGTTTGGCGTTCTTTGGCGCAACAATGAATGGCGTGCTGATCACCGCAAGCGTCTAAGCCTAAATGACAAAGTCTCCACAGAAGCTGAATTTGTTTTTGAAACATCAAGTGGCCAGAGACTCAAAAACTTATTTGCCCATTAGTGACTTGTCAGGGCGGTGGATTTTATTTTGTACGATAATGTTGCATCCACCTAAAGTAACGAAAGTTCTTACGCAAACTTCCTAGTAATTCCCTCTTCGTAGGTGCAACATCGCTCCTAACATTTGTAATATGAGTTTGAAACTTGTAATATTGTCGTGTCCTATTCCTGCGAATCAAAGAGGTCCTGAGTTGGTGATGATGTTGTACCATCCATCTTTCACCAATAGCCGTCAGATCTAGATCTGACGCATACAAACCAAACATCTCCAATTTTGCAAAAAGATGCCCGCACTTGTTCCCTATTTACAAACAACTCATTGTCTATCACAATCAGCCTTATCTCCTCCACACCACATCTAGAAGGCCATGGAAAAATCTGGGCCACTGTCGGTGCCGTCCACCCCCAATCTTGGTGTTCCGTGCAATGCACGGGCATCTACGCACGGGAAATTATGTTGAACACGGCTAGTTGTAAGCAGGCTAGCTCTACAGCCATGATGATAGTGACTACAGACGGTGAGGATGACTATGGTATGCCGAACATGGCGCCTATACTCAGGTGTCATCTCCGATGCAGGGTCTTGTCACTTCACTTTGAGGAGCAACACATAATAATTCGACCAACGGGTAGTACAGTGCTACTACATTGGTAGTACTACTACTAGTACTAGCACCACCGTCTGGATTTAGTAGTACTACCACGTCCATCTGGATTTTAATATTTGACTAGCAATATCTAGTAATGCATGTCATAAAAAATGTACTACTCCTTTGTAAATAAATACGTGGTGTATTGTTTTATTCCTATCGGCGAGAGAAGTTAATGTCTTTTTGCTAATTAATAGGATTACATGCAATGAACTAACCACTTCGTGTCATGTTTGGTAGTCTCAAGTCATTCAAAGAATGCACGGCCCACATCTCTCATTGGTTGACATGTCACGAATAAGAAACGAGGAGGGAGTTAATGTACCATGCCTAAGTGTTTTGGGATTATTTGGTTTTCGTAAGGTGAGTTACACAACATTTTTGGTTACATGCATTAACATTTTATTAGTTAAATCAAAGGTCAAAATTTGGCGCAAAATGCAAAGGGGACCCATAAACCAGTAAACATCAAAGTTCTTTCATTTGGCCCCAACTAGAGGTCCGGTGAGATGACTATACTGCACCAGCACGGAGGGGAACACAGCTTCATTGACTTACTGCACCTGCCTTTGGGTGTATGACATGTGGGCCCAACGGGTGGCTGGCCCACCTGTCATACAGCCAAAGGCAGGTGCAGTAGAGGGCCAAGGAGTGTATGGCCAACACGCACATGAATTCAACGCAGTCTGCAGTCTCCCCGCCAGTCCAATCTAGTACGAAATCCTATGCACCTACGCACCCTAACCAAGGGCAAGAGTGATCACTCCAATCGCAAGATCAGTTGACTAGAAGCTAGACCCATAAAGGCGATGAGCGAGAGCATCAGCCGGCTGTGCCAGATGGTCCACGACGCCGGCATGTGGCCTGACACCGAGGAACGTCTCCAGGTAGTGCTTGAGGCCACCAGGTCGAGGGGCCGCTTGGACGACAACTTCATCTTCTTGTTCGACGAGGTCCTCGTCGGCTTCCTCGACAAGTTCACCGTCGTTAAGAAGCTCGCGGATGACCTTGACGTATGCCTCCAGCCCACGCGCCCAGGCTCTGTGATGCCCGCCACCCTCAACGGCCTCTATGGTGAAAACCTCTTCGACGCACTGGTTGCCCTGCGACTGCCCGCCGTCACGCCGGAGAATGTCCACCTCGAGGTCACGCTCGCCACGCAGCGCCTGGCGCAACAAGACACCATAGACATAATCACCCACGTCTACGCGCAAATCGTCCACAAGGACTACTACATGCAAGAGGAGGACGATAGGACGCTGGCCTTCTTGGACCGCAGGGCAACCTTATACGGCATTGTTCAGAAGCAAGTTGAGCTCGCCGCTAACGCTGCTGCTCCTCACACTTGGGTTGGTGACCCGACGCACTAGGGCGTGAGGATGTCGTTGATGGATCCGTATGTATCTTTATCTTTCCATCATATCCATGTAGTAGTATATGGTACTACTAGTAATTATCTTACATTTTGCATCAACTTCATAATTTTTGTACGTACTCCATGCATGAACCACGCCAGAACCAAACTTCTCATTACTCTAGGAAAAATCGTTATTTCTATCTATCGATCGCGCCATGCAGCAGAACCAAATTTTACAAGTTACAAGTTCAAAAGGAAAATCCTGCCGTGTTCGCGTCGCACCCCCACACGGTTGGTCTGGCACGCCGCTCAAGGGGGAATGCATGCTGTGTTGCGTTTTCACTTACAAGTGGGACCGCAGTTGAGCAAACCGACTATCGGCAAACCCCCACCCCACCCACCGCGCGATGGCAGAGAAAACAGGAGGGAGAAGAGATGGATGTAGTACGAACTCCAAGAAAATTGGTGTCGGATGGGACTCGTGTGTGGTGGCATGTGCCATACTGCTAGACGTGAATGCTAGTTATGGCCCATGCCACCCTGCTATATCGAGCCTATATCGAGGTGCTGGTTACGTAGAACAAATTTCCTGGAGTCCGTGCTCAGCCCTCCTCTATCTCTCTTCTCAGCTAGCCAGCAGACGCGCGGAGCCCATCATCTGTTTGCTCATATGCGGTCCCACATGTCAGTGAAAACGCAAGAGGACCCACTAAACCTACACATCTTTCACCTCGACGTGCTGGTGATGAAAAACAAATCCAATAAAGATCTTCGGTGGCCTCTTTTGGAGATACTCAAGAGTAGTAAGATTCTATTTACAGTTTAACCCAAGATGCACATCACGTGGCTTCAACTACCACTCCATTTTCTTGCATGACACGACCTGGATGCTGGATGTCCCACGTGTAGGCAAAAGGAGGAAGAACTCGACCAAATCTTCGGTTGTGCTCTCGGATTAGACTAGTTGTGCTAACTTAAAATTTTAGTAAGTTTATCACATGCATTGTTGATTGGCCTCGGGTTATGAGAAGCAACTAGTTGTGCTAGTACAAATAGTGTACTATTGTTGATTGGCCTCATCCGATAACATGTTGCAATGCACGTACAATTATGTATTCAGCAAATATTTTTTTGCCTCGTCGCAGCACCCACTTAGAGAAGCGACTCAAAAGCCATTCATAAATTTAGTATGTTTATCACAGGCATATCATTTATTACATACAACAGGTCATCAACCCACAACGACAACGAGGATACATTATAAATACTAAAGTATTCATCACACAACAAATAACAAGAAGTGAAATGAACTTCATCTCAACCACTCGTCGGTGTTGGAAATGCTTGCTTTGAACCAGAAGTGATTCTCTGGGAAGGGCCAGCTACTGTCAATCTTGAGACCAACGCAGGACTGATCATCCAGGCTGAAGCGGCCTATGTCAGGACGCATATTGTGAAGGCCACGGTAGGGAAGCAGAGCCATGTCCGAGGTATAGATATAGTTGCTTCTCATATATGATAGTAACGTTGTGTCAACAGCTGCTAGATCGCCTTTCACCATCATTGGATAGTTTTTTCCAAGGAAGAGCGAGTTTCCTTCAAGACTATCAATACTGAACCAGTGAGAAGGTGTTGGCGCTAGCACACTAGTATCCATCCCGAATACCCGGCAACGGATGTTGGAATAGGTCCGGAGAGTGCGACCATGCGAGACAACACCTACTTCCTTAGTATCATCAGTAGTGCCCTGTACACAGAGAAGAAGAGGTGATCCATCGGAATAAGTTGCGAGGCGCCATTGAGTATATGGGTCCTCATGCTCGTGATCATCATCATCATCATCATCTCCCTCTTGGTTATAAAATTTTTCAAGTATAGGTGGTGGAATGTTCACAGGACTTTGGAAACACAAGAAGGTTAATTAGTAAAGGGAAACTAGCTAAACCGCATGCATGTGGATGAAACAATTATAATTACGGTGGAACATAAACGTACCGAAAGCATAAGGATCCCATGCAAAAACAATGCCACGAGTGGTGGCAACAAACACAAGACCCTCGTATTGAATTGCATCACAGTACACATCCGTGTATAGAAACTGATTTTTGAGCAATATCCATCCAGTCGAACCATGAAGGAAGGCAACAAGCTTGTCGAAGATAGCAACAACTCCATAGTTCTTGTAATGCCAAGAGCAGTTGGGAACTCGACAAATTGCTATCTTCCATAGAGGACAGTCACCATGATCGTATTTGAACGTGCGTAGAATACCGGTGTGCTCAACCTCTAGGCAGTCTGAGATTTTTGGAAGTGGAACCCGGTGACGAGTGTACACATTCACAAGTTCCCACTCGCAGTTGGACCCAATATAAACAACCCAATCTCCATTTGCGCCTGCCCAAGCCTTACCATCAATCGATGGCATCTTAACATCACATGTATCATTATCAAGTGGCATCAACTTGCACAAGGCGAGGCCTTCGTCGTCCGCGCGCCGGTCAGCAGGGTCACGGCGAAGAAGATAGGGGAGATCAAACCGCTCTTGGACCCTTGGGTTCCTTGTAATGATGTTATTAGTTGAGTCGAGGATGGTCTTGAACGAACCTGCCATGCTAGCCGTGGTGATGACGACGCACCGATCAATGAGTTCCCCCACCATGTCATCTTTCAGATCGGGGCAAGAATAACAGGGTCGTTTCCAGCCTGTTCCCTCCGTGGAAAAGACGATCAAACAATGGCAGAAGGAAGGGTGAAGGCAAATGGAGGAGGGAGGAAGTGCGTGCGACAGCAGTTCCAAATCGAGAGGGAAAGGCGAAGAGTCGGTGGACGGTTGCCACGGTACACGAAGAGGCGCCCCAGCCTACACGTCCATTCGGAAATTGTATAAAAGGACTCGTCATCGTCTCACTTACATGTTGGAATGGGACCACATGTCAACGAAACATGGTATGTAATTTCTCGTGCAAAATGCGATCTGGGCACGTTGGCCCGAGGTGCCGCATTAGTTATCGACCTTTATTTTTTTAACATACAATTTGAGTGGATAGCTCCTCTGGTCATCACACGTGAGCGGATATATAGGTGGGCTAGGTGGGCAGGTGGCAACAATCTGAGTGCTAAAAGAGTTGATCCAATGCTTGGTTTTGTTTGGATTTTCCAACTATGACCATTGGATAGAGTGAATCAATGGCTTACGTTCAGAGTTATTCCCATACTATAGAATGGTATAGGAACGTGGAGAGATTTGGTTGATTGTATATCGCTGAATAATATAAAATATTATGAGTGCAGACGCTCCACCGCGAGGTTTGTTGCTCCTTCTCGGTCGTCAGGAATCTATGTTCTTCGACTCTTTCGTTTAAGACATGAGCTTTGTTCATCCTTTTGCCGACACGCAGGAGATCTAGCATCAAGGTGGACGTGTCATGCAAGAAAATGGAGATATGCAGTGCGTAAGTGAGTCGTGCACTTCGATGGCACCTAGTACTATGCAATATTTTTTCTCCTCGATGGCAAGTGAATAGTGCATGTACTCAATGGCAGAGCACGGGATGGTAGCCATGGACATGGTTTACCCTTTTTGAAGAGAGTACTAAATAACTTTGATGTGTCCCGTCAACTCAACGAGAAGCTTGCTTACTACGCCTTCTCCCTCGCCAACGTCTGCGCGGTGGCTCGCAGCATGAGGAAAAACTTTTGCTTACAAGCAGTGGACGTGCAACAGTTCATTTGGTGTCAGATTGCCAGAAGTACTACTGTAGTACCATCATTATTGTTCGACTTCCGGAAGAGGAGAAAGAGCCAAGCGCAAGGTCACCTGCTAACCTAGTATATTACTACTATAGACAAAGCTGGTCCACCTTTTTAGAGCATGGTTAATTAATATAGGCGGCTCTTGCAGCGGCACATCATTTAGAGCAAGTACTCTCTTCGTAGGAACAAAGGAAGTGAAACAAAAGTTGGAGTGGATGCTACATTGCCAATGAAAACATGATTACATAGGGGGAAAATCCTATAGCATTCTATCCTATGAATCAAACGACCAATGTAGGAAAACTATGAAGGGGGTCTCTCCAACAGTGTTCCTCGGCTCGCACCTAGCATCACGGTGGTCGAACTTGGAGTCATTCATCTGGTACACGTGGCATCTCAGATCTGGACACAAGGTGACACGACCTCTCACTTCGTTTGCCATTTGAAGCGGCGCACTGATGGAGGGCTAGTATACTCCAATATTAGGTTGGCTCTATGTGATGTGGCAACTTCATATAATAACCGGATGTTGGCTATACTAATACGGTACTCACACTCCAAGAAGTGACTCGAAAGCCATTCATATATTGAGTTTATGACATGCATTTGCAAATGTACCATTCATTAGATACAACAAGTCATCAACACACAACGACAACGAGGATACATGTTGGATTATAGATTATTTCCAACAAAACATTCTACAAATACTAAAGTTTTCATCACACAACAAATAACAAGCAATGAAATGAACTTCTTCTCAACCAATCCTCGACGCTAAAAACACTTGCTTTGAACCATAGGTGCTTTGAGAGGGGCCAGCTATTGTCAATATCGAGAGCAACGCACGACCGATCATCCAGGCTGAAGCGGCATATATTAGGACCAGGGTAGGGAACCGCCGTAATGTCCGAGGTATAGATATAGTTGCTTCTCATAAATGGTAGTAACGTTGTGTCAACAGCAGCTGGATCGCCTTTCACCATCATTGGATAGTTTGGTCCAAGGAAGAGCGAGTTTTCTCCAAGACTATCAATACTGAACCAGGGAGAAGGTGTTGGCGCTAGCACAGTAGTATCCATCCAGAATACCCTGCAACGGGTGTTGGAATAGGTCCGGAGAGGGAGACCATGGGAGACAACACATGCTCCCTCAGTAGTAACAATCTCAGTGCACTGTATACAAACAAGAAGAGGTGACCCATTGGAGTTAGGTGCCAGGCGCCACTGAGTATATAAGTTCTGCTCATGATCATCACCATCGTCATCTCCCCTTTGGTTATAAAATTATTCAAGTATAAGTGGTGGAATGTTCACATGACCTTGGAAACACAAGAAGGTTAATTAGTAAAGGGAAACTTGCTCACCCGCATGCATGTGGATGAAACAATTATTTTTACGGTGGAAGATAAACGTACCGAAAGCATAAGGATCCCATGCAAAAACAATGCCACGAGTGGTGGCAGCAAACACAAGACCCTCGTATTGAATTGCATCACACTACACATCCGTGTATAGAAATTGATTTTGGAGCAATATCCATCCAGTCGAACCATGAAGGAAGGCAACAAGCTTGTCGAAGATAGCAACAACTCCGTAGTTCCTGTAATGCCAAGAGCGGTTGGGAACTCGACAAATTGCTATCTTCTGTAGACTACAGTCACGATGATCGTATTTGAACGTGCGTAGAATACTGGTGTGCTCAACCTCTGGGCAGTCTGAGATTTTTGGAAGTGGAACCCGGTGACGAGTGTACACATTCACATGTTCTCACTCGCAGTTGGACCCAATATAAATAACCCAATCTCCATTTGCGCCTGCCCAAGCCTTATCCTCAAGCGATGGCATCTTAACATCACACATATCATTATCAAGCAGCATCAACTTTCACAAGGCGAGGCCTCTGTCATCCGCGCCCATGTGAACAGGCTTATAGCGAAGAAGATAAGGGAGATCAAACCGCTCCTGGACCCTTGGGTTCCTTGTAATGATGTTATTAGTTGAGTCGAGAATGGTCTTGAACGAACCTGCCATGCTAGCTGAGGTGATGACATCGCACCGATCAATGAGTTCCTCCACCACGTCATCTTTCAGATCGGGGCAAGAATAACGGGGTCGTTTCTTACTTATTCCCTCCATGGAGAAAACGATCGAACAATGGCAGAAGGAAGGGTGAAGGCAAATGGAGGAGGGAGGAAGTGTGTACGACAACAGTTCCAAATCGAGAGGGGAAGGCAAAGAGGCGGTGGACCATTGCCACGGTACACGAAGAGGTGCCCCGGCCAACATAGACGTCCGTTTGGAAATTGTACAAAAGGACTTACCGTCGTCTCACTGACATGTTGGAACGGGACCACATGTCAACGAAACATGGTGTGTCATTTCTCGTGTAAAATGCGATCTGGCCACATTGGCCCGAAGTGCCGCATTATTTCTTGACTTTATTTTTTAATGGCGTGTCATTCAGTTTTGAAGCACGACTAACTGGTACTGTATGCAGAGAACATATAAACTACTCTACCACTACTCCACCTCTAGTACTAGTAGTATAAAAAAGATATATAGGCTGGAGCTTCAGCACTTTCTTGCTAAGGGCTGCCCACTTGCTTCTCACACTATCACCCTCTCTCCAGATCTAAAAAATACGGTCTCTCTCTACCTCCTCACCTGTGGTCATATCTCCACCGGGGAAGAAAAGGACGTGCATCGTTGATGCACTCGTCGTCGGTGAGCGAGGTCACGCACTGACGACAAGGCCGTCCTCTTAGACCTAGCGCCCACGCGGGATGGCCTCCGTCCCCAAGCTCGCTGCCATAGTGTGTGCGGAGGACGACGACCACGAGCGAAGCCACTTCCCGCTGACCCTCAGGTATGCTACCTCTTTTCGAACCATACCCTTGTTCTATTGCCCCATCTGCCACGTCGCTGCATGTGGATCTTTTTCCACTCCACCATCTTCCCAATTTGCTATCCTCTACTCTGTTGGTCATGCAGACAAAAACCTTAATTTGCACTACTAAAGGAAACCCTACTTCATGCAGACTAATCCATGTCTGGGTGGAATAAGGAAAGGAAGGCAGACAGTATTGTCCAAGAGAGTAGGTATCGAACCCGCATCTAGGTTGAAAAGGGGAAAATCAGTACCTAAGGAACGAGTCTCGTGTCTCTTGGTTGAAGAAGGGTAGAAAGGCATGACAAGGCAATAGAGAATGACCAGGTCGATCGGTTTGTTGTCCTCACATAGGAAAAAGGTGGCTAAAGAGAACAAAAATGGGACGTAATCCACACAAGATGCCTGGATATTTGTTGCTCTAGGCAACCATACCTCCCTCACCACTCTATGCGTCTGTGGAGGTACATCGTACTGGTGCGCCCACTGTCCGAATGGGCCTCCCATGCTGTTAGTATAACGCCAGCGGTCAAGTTAAGCAATGCTACTACTAAAGTGATGCCACATTTAACTAATGTCGCACTCAGTCTAATGCCACCGATAAATTTAAGTAATGCCATTTAATGTCACTGGATTATTTCAGGGTTAGCTATTGATTGTGTATGTATTAAAGATTTTTCAGCTAAGGTATTATAATGCTGCTGCACATCCAGTATACCAACGATGAATCTTGTTACTACCTTCAGATTTTTGTACTGTTAATGCTTATAGATTACATACCTCACTTTCATGAGTGAGTCAATTTTTATGTACAGTGTCAAGAGGAAAGGTCAAGAGTGGGCACCTCCTCCTCCGGCTGTTCTCTTGATTCGTTCGATCAAGTTTTCATGTTTGACCAATTATCAAGATTGGGATAGCAATTGTTAGGTCCCCTCGAGTTCGAAATGATATTTACCTTGAAGGTACATGATTTGCAATTTTTTTTATACTATCATTAGTTAATAATGCTAGTTACCTTCAGACTTTTGTATTTGGTTTAATGCTCTTACACAGCTAGTATACCAATGCTGAAACTTGTTACCTTTACATTTTGTATTGTTAATTCTTATAGAAATCTTCCAGTGCTAGAGCTTATGGAAATCTGTTCAGTAAAACCATTACACTGTACCCTGTAATAAAATAACTACTCTATTGTTGCACTAGCCACTAGATTAGTGTATATTTGTACTATTCGAATGGTGTTGCATTAGCGTATGGACATATATAAAGTGTGGCAAGCTTTCCCAGATATGTGCTCAAGAAAACTACTACCTGTTTTTCTAAATACTAGACGTTTGGATACTTTAGAACTGCCAAAGCGTCTTATATTAAGGAATAGAGGGTGTAGGGTTCACTCAAATTATCCCGGTAAAGCTAGTCACACCTTTGTTAAAATTAATTTTCATTATGTTATCGGAGGAGGTCTGTATGTTTGTCTCTAATGCATGTCGACTACATACCTAACATCATGATGTAATGTTAAGTCATTTCCTTTTGTACAGTGTCACTGAATTTTCAAGGCGGTGATGGCATTTTATTTTAGTTGAACTGCACAAAATATGCTTAAAAGAAGAGGAAAGGTTAGGAATGGCTCAATTTTTGAGAAAAAACTATGTATGCCTTCCTTACATCAGCCAATGTTGCCTTATTTATTCTTTCAAACAGGCGGTTAGAAATAGTCTTCCTACCTATTCCCATTAAGAAATTCGAATGCTTATATTTGTGAGTCTATGCTTCAACTAGTGCCACTTTTATAGTAATCACACTTCTAATAAATGCAAACAGGGATGCTCGATTTTAGTGGAATTGCACAAAAAGTCCAAATGGTTCAACATTAGGAGCATGTTTTCTTCCAAACCTATATATCCAATTGGTGGACTATGAGCTATTCATTACGAAGGTACATGGTTTGCTACTATCTTGCTACTCTTTTTGTATTGTCATTAGATAGTAATACTAGTGCATTTACATGTGAATTTATTGGCAGGGTGGACCTACATTGGAGGTGCAGGACAGGTTTCAATGATTGGATGCTCAATTTCGGTTGTATCGATTTCACTTCTTCCATCACTGCGAACATGGATATCCTTGGTCTGATGAAGAATAGGTGCTATATTTCTGCTCTGAACCAGCAAATCAATTCAGTATGAAATTTTCCAGGCAAAACATGATTGTATCAAAATGTCCAGTGCAAAACGTGACAGATGCTAAGCAAAAGAGACGTGTTTAAACCAAATATACAAGGTGGGGTATATGTTTACTAGCTGGTTGATATTTGTGCAGACAGAGATATCTGCCCGTTGCTATTTGGCAAACAAACAGAGTGACCGTAATTTTGGTTGAACTACACAAGAGAATAGTATAGTCACTACATGCAGTGCCATTTGAAAATAGACACAGAAAGATTGGATAGTCACTTCATGGACTGCAGAAAAGTAGTACTGTACTATTTATTGGCCAAGTGCTTCATTGCTTTGGTCTAATTATACAATGGACATCATTTTGCCTAAGTTAAAGTTTGTATTCCAAAAATAGTCTCGCTGTGTGATCGAGAGAGGACCAAATCATATTGCAGTAGATGTTCCTCCATCATGTGTGGTTCATTCTCATGGTTCCAGCTGTTGGTGAAACCACTTACGTTTTCAAGAGGAATTGTAGACTTCACAAACAAATTTGTCTTTCACTCTGTACTGAATGTTGGCCAAGAGAAGCATCCATGTTAGTAGGAAGAACAGATGTTTTTTCTAGATCTTTGCTTTTGGAGCTACATATTTGTATATGATCTGTGAATCATTGAGATGCATTAACATGTTGATCTTATGTATGGGAATCGTACTAGTTGGTTTTGAATTTGGGCTACTAATGTGAACATATTACAATGCCAGGCCCGTGAGTCTCGTGTGAACATTTCGAACGGATTGGCTCTTACTGCTGTGCGCAGCATGATCCTTATTTCTGTGTTCTCAGTGTTTACAAGTTACTAATAGTTCCTTATTTCTGTTTGCTCAGTGTTTACAAGTTACTGATCGATCACTAGCTAGCCTACTAATGCGCTCCTGGCAGTTTTAGTTGCGACGCAAGATCCGAAGTGGCAGTTTTTGAATAAAAATGCCTACCTCTGAAGAAACTGACAAGCTGCTCTGAAGAAAATGCCACAAACTGCCAGCAAAAACATACGCAAATGCCTTATCTCCCAGCGAACGTTCATTAGCTAATGTGATCGTACACATACACCATCCGACCAACTCGATCCTACACGTACACTATCCGACCTACTCGATCCTACATGGATAAATAGCGGATCACACACATACTACCTCCTTTTCAGTTTGCAGGGCTTAATTCAAAAAATAACCTACTCGTTCCTACACGAATAAATAGCGAATCACGCACGTACTACTCCCTCCGGTCCTTTTTTCTCTGCGCCTAAGGTCAAGCGTGCATACCAAGGGAAGGCTCAGTTTGTTTTTTCTGGACAAATTTGCCCTTACGTTTGTATGTATCGCGTCGCTGGGTAGCTATTATTTCCATGCAACCGATTGGCTCTCCTGGCTCGCATGCCTGCTGTTGCCCAAAATCCCGCTCCGCCTGCACGCACTGCTCCCTGTCTTGCTGCATGCGCGCATAATTACGAGGAGATTGAGTAAATTTTGCATTCAATTAGTTGGAAAGTGGCTCACTTAATGTGGGGCATAGTTGGAAACCATGGAGATAAAAGAGGAATGCACAAACTATTCAGGGCTTAATTCAAAAATATCACCAACATGCTTATGCATTGAATTCCGTTGACTGCGATGACCAACGCGTTTCCCGCGACACGCTGGTTCGCCTACCTTCCGCTAGACGTGGATCCTCTGACTTTGTAATCCCTGCCATACCCTACCATTGAGTCACTGACAGGTGGGCCCCATGCTCTGTGGGACCCATGTGTCAGTGACTCAAAGGTAAGCTAGGCCACGGCAGGGGATCCTCGTCCCCTTCCGCCTATAATTACTGTTTCCCGGCCTTCTCCGGTGGCACCATCACCCAACTCGCCCTATCCTCATAAGCCCCCACCGGCCTGACGTCGCTCGCCACTTATCCTCGCTCTCGCCACGTCCACCATGCCCCCGCCCGTTCGCGATAGGCGACGCTGGAGGCGGTAACCGCCGGAACTAGTGTTCGATTTTTCACCAGAAGGCAGTGATACATCTCCAACGTATCTACTTTTCCAAACACTTTTGCCCTTGTTTTGGACTCTAACTTGCATGATTTGAATGAAACTAACCCGGACTGACATTTTTTTCAGCAGAACTGCCATGATGTTGTTTATTGTGCAGAAAACAAAAGTTCTCGGAATGACCTGAAAATCCACGGAGATAAGTTTTGGAAAATATAAAAAATACTAGCGAAAGAATCAAGGCCAGGGGCCCACACCCTGTCCACAAGGGTAGGGGGCGCGCCCTCCCCCCTCAGCGCACCCCCCTGTCTCGTGGGCCCCATGACGCTCCACCGACCTCAACTCCAACTCCATATATTCCATTTCGCGGAGAAAAAAATCAGAGGGAAAGTTTCATCGCGTTTTACGATACGGAGCCGCTGCCAAGCCCTAGTCTCTCTCGGGAGGGCTGATCTGGAGTCCGTTCGGGGCTCCGGAGAGGGGGATTCGTCGCCGTCGTCATCATCAACCATCCCCCATCACCAATTTCATGATGCTCACCGCCGCTAGGCTTGCTGGATGGTGATGGGTTGGATGAGATTTACCATGTAATCAAGTTAGTTTTGTTAGGGTTTGATCCCTAGTATCCACTATGTTCTGAGATTGATGTTGCTATGACTTTGCTATGCTTAATGCTTGTCACTAGGGCCCGAGTGCCATGATTTCAGATCTGAACCTATTATGTTTTCATGAATATATGTGTGTTCTTGATCCTATCTTGCAAGTCTATAGTCACCTATAATTTGTTATGATCCGACAACCCCGAAGTGACAATAATCGGGATACTTCTCGATGATGACCATAGTTTGAGGAGTTCATGTATTCACTATGTGCTAATGCTTTGTTCCGGTTCTCTATTAAAAGGAGGCCTTAATATCCCTTAGATTCCGCTAGGACCCCGCTGCCACGGGAGGGTAGGACAAAAGATGTCATGCAAGTTCTTTTCCATAAGCACGTATGACTATATTCGGAATACATGCCTACATTACATTGATGAACTGGAGCTAGTTCTGTGTCACCCTATGTTATAGCTATTACATGAGGAATCGCATCCGACATAATTATCCATCACTGATCCAATGCCTACGAGCTTTTCACACCTTGTTCTTCGCTTATTTACTTTTCCGTTGCTACTTTTACAACTACTACAAAATTATTATCTTTACTTGTGCCACTATTACCATTACTATCATACTACTTTGCTACTAAATACTTTGCTGCAGATACTAAGTTATCCAGGTGTGGTTGAATTGACAACTCAACTGCTAATACTTAAGAATATTCTTTAGCTCCCGTTGTGTCGAATCAATAAATTTGACTTTAGTACTCTACCCTCGAAAGCTGTTGCGATCCCCTACACTTGTGGGTTATTAGGCAGATGGAGGGAGGAGGCATTCTATCAGTCTTTAGATGGAAATGCGGAGTATGAGGAGTTGTTGGAGTGCAACCGCCTGGCGGAGGAGCATTGTATCGCTGATTTGTGCCGCCAACGGGACATGGAGCAGCAGCGCACCGACGCTCTGAGTCGCTAGCAGGGCGCCCGCAATTGGGCCGACTACATGGAGGTTGGCACCCGGCAAATAGCCCTGGAGGGTGTCGGGCACGCACACATTCGCGACGCCGAATTTTACTACCAGTTCGTCAAGTGGGTTTCCCTCTTAGAAGCCGAAGCTTTGGTGGACCACACCGGCATGGAAAGGGCCAACGCGCGCGAGCAACGTGCCCTATCGCACCTCCGGCAAGTCCAAGGCGAGGCGGAGGACGCCGGTGCCGGCGTTTAACGTGTACCGCAGATGGCGGCCAACATCGTCTAGTTACCTAAGAGTAAGTTAGTACTTGTACACTACTAGAGTATTAGTGGGAGTAGATAGTTAACTTGGCTATGATGGTTGTCAACGTGGAAGTTCAGTACTCTATATCTGGATCAAACATGTTACTTTGCTCTGAATGTTGAACTTTCCGTTTGAACATATGGAATGGGCTGTTATTTTTAAATGGGTCGTATTTTTCCGCCACTGGTTTAGAGGCTGACTTGTGGGCCTACCAGGTTGACGCGTACACAATCAGGAGATGATTGTACGTGGATAGGATGACAGCAGGGACCCACCAAGGTCATGGTAGTACTCAAGCAAGTGCCTCCTTATTTCAAGCCAATAAAAAAATGGCTCCTCCTAATGGATTTTTGACATCTGGGTCCCATGCCATTGTCAACGTAGTCAATAAACTAGAGAATTGGACAACGAGCGGCTGACACCAGGGACCCAGCAGCTCGCCCAGTTATTTTTGTTTTGGGTTAATTTGATAAATGCCACTCCAAATCTGGTGATTCCGAGAAATGCAAGTACAATCTACAAACTTTCAAAAATGCCATTTCATGCCATTTCCAGTGGCATTTTTCGAAGCCTGGAGTGGCGTTTTTCAAAGTTTGCAAAAATTGCAGTGCCATTTTTCAAAGTTTGGAAATTGCAGTGGCATTTTTATGAGTCGCCATAATTGGAGTGGCATTTACCTAATTTGTTTTTGAGACGGAAGCAGGGTGTTAATTGGGCTGTGCGGGGCACTCTGGCCTGTCTAGACAACCTTTTCTTTTATGTTTACCACAAACTAGCCAAGTAGTTTTTTTTCTTTGTGAAAATGGTTGGCCCAGTTTTTTATGATTTGTCAAGTAAGTCACGTTGTCAGGCCTGTTGGGCTACAAATCTTTCAAGACGAGGCCAGCTTCATTTGGCTGGCCGAGAAAATGGCCTATCAGTAATGAGAAATGGGTTGTACATTTTTAAAACTCATCAAACCGACAATTAGTTTCAAATTTTTTTTCATTTCGAGATTTTAAATTTCATTGATTTTTATGCATGCACAATTTGTTGGATTTTATATTGATATAAATTTATTTTTAAAAACAGTTTGAATGTGACTCGAAATTTTGGGATTAAAAATAGTTCGGACCACACCGAAATATGCAAAATTTTGTATAATTTTTTAACCGTGGCCACAATATGGGTTGTAATGCTAACAAAAAGAACATGGTCTCCAAAAAAACCTTAAGAATTAGCAAATGGGATGTAAATTATTAGAAATAATGGCAGATGGGTTGTATGGTGTTTTCCACATATTTGAGGCTTTCCTAAAAAAAGGTTGATGCACAAGCAGCGACTGTTGGATGTCCATCCAACGGTCATCGTGCTTGCTCGATCTCTGCTCTTCCTGCTCCAACCCCTCAAACAAACGCCAGAGGAACTGCCTGCTCCCTCCTCCGGCGGGCGGCTGTGCTGTCGCGCAGGCCTCACTGCCCCACCGTACTCCCGTCGCTGGCCTAGCCATCCCTCTATTCACCCACACCTATTGTTATTCTCCGGTGACGGCAGACGAACGAGTAAACCCTCGTACAGTCGTACTCCCCTCCGTGTGGGAAACAACTGCCGAGCCTTCCTTGGCTCCGTGTCATTCCCTTCCTAGGCCTCGCCGTCATCCACCGCCCTGGTGCTCTCGGCGCGGCGTGGTCAACATGGTCAACGACCAACATGCATCTTAAGTGGATTGTACGTGGAGAGGCTGACAGTTGGGTCCATGGCCGCACGCAAGGAAATGCCTCTTTATTTCACGCAAAATAATATTCCTCATCCTCACATCTGGGACCCACCGAAAAGGCCTCTGTATTTCGTCAAAAAACATTCCCACCGCTGACACCTCGGACCCACCAGCTATATTTTCGCACACAAGGAAGTGCCTCCTTATTACGCACAAAGAAATGAATACTCCCCCTGCTAGCTGGGACCCAGCATAGCGGGAGGCTGACTTGTGGGCCTACTAAGCTAACGGGAACGGAGGGCTTTGTCAACTTAGTCAATATGAATGATTCTAGCTCCAGTGACTGTATGATATCCATCCAACGGCCATAGTGCTTCTTCAACCTCTGGTCTTCTTGCTCCAACCGCCCAAAGCAGCGCCGGTCGTGCCACCTGCTCCTGCCTCCCATGGTCAGCTCTGATGTCGCAGAGGCCTCACCGCCTCCTACAACTCCCACCGCTGGCCAGGCCATCCCTCCACTCACCCACACCCCTGTTATTCTGCGGGACGACAACCTCACACCGCAGCCGAACCAGTGAACCCTCGTACTCCTCTCCGCGTGGGCATCCATTGCTGCATCTTCCTCGGCTCCGCGTCGTCCCCTTCCTAGGCCTCGTCGTCGTCCACCGCCTTGGTGCTCTCGGCGCGGCGTGGTCAATGTGGTCAATGACCGACTTCCATCGGAAGAGTACTGTACGTGGAGAGGCTGACAGCTGGGTCCACAGCTGCAGCAAGGAAGTGCCTCCTTTATTATGGGGAAAATAATGATATCTCCACCTGACAGCAGGGACCCATCAGATGGGCCACCGTATTTTGCAAAAAAAACATTTCCCCCTGACAGCTGGGACCTACCAGCTACATCTTCGCACGCAAGAAAGTGTGTCCATATTACAGGTAAAAAAAATGATTCGCCCCCTGACTGTTAGGACCCACTAGCTACAACTTCGCATGCAAGGAAGTTCCTGACAGTCGGGACCCACCTGGTCGAAGCGTATGTAGCGTTGTCATTTTGGTCGCGAACGTGTACGTAGTTGATGTAGAGGCGCTCACGTGTCATAGTAGAGGCGCGCACGTAGCATGTACACGTACGTACAACGACCAGGGTGCAAGAAAGAAAATACGGCCATGTACGTACATACGGGAGGGGTCTCAAACGCCTACTCGCGCATATGTACAGCCAGGGCTCGTGTACGTGGCTGGGTCAGAACGAAGAAACTGCATTGTCGTCGTGTTCATGGGGAGCCAACCAGCTGGGTCAGAATGGAATGCATCGTCGTGTTCATCGGGAGGGCTTGGACGGAACAACCGATGGAAACGAGGCCTGGCATACCGTAAAACAGAGGAAACGACCTTGTGTTCGACCGGCCACGGTCGAAACAGGATCCTGTTCATCGGGAGGGGTCTGGCGTACCGCAAAACGGAGGAAACAGACTTCTATTGGACCTCCTACGGTTGAAACGGGGTCCTGTTGATCGGGAGAGGTGTGGCGTACCGCAAAACGGAGGGAACGGACTTGTGTTGGAGTGCTATGGTCGAAATGGGGGTCCTGTTCATCGGGAGGGGTGTGGCGTACCGCAAAACGGGACTCCACAGGATATTGTTCATCTCCACCGTCGACCTCCTCTAGCATCGACAGGCTACTGTTCATCCACCGTCGACCTCCTCCAGCCTCCACCGGCGACTGATCATCCATGGGCTCCTGTTCATCCAGCCTCCACTGCGCGCTCCTCCACCGGCTACTGTTCAACCAGCCCTCTCCACGGGGTCCTGTTCAACCACCCCTCCATGGGCTACTGTTCATCCAGCCCTCCACCGGCTACTGTTCAACCAGCCCTCCGCCGGCTACTGTTCAACCAACTCCCCGCCGGCTACTGTTCAACCTTCCCTCCACAGGGTCCTATTCATCCAGCCCTCCATGGGGTCCTGTTCATCCACGCCCAACTGGCACGATCGATCGGGGTCCTGTTCATCTAGCGGCAACACCACGGGCTCTTGTTCATCCAACCTCCTACCGGGAACTATTCATCCAACCCACCCAACAACGCTCACTGTTCATCCAGAGGCAGCATCGATCGGCTTCAGTTAGCAGCCGTAGCGAAGGAATCACTCGATCGGGTTCAGTTAACAGCCATCGATCGATTGCTCGGGTTCAGTAATGCGTAGCCTGCAGTGCAATCGCTCGGTTTCAGTTAGAGCCCAACGCCTCACACCTACGCGCATGCGTGTACGAGAGAAACGCGCAAACCTCCATGCATCGTTCGGCCCAGACCACCCACCATAACCGGGAACACCCTGGTATTTTCCTCCCCTCGCTTCTACCATGGTTTTTCCCGTCATGGACTGCCCAAAGAATGTCATGCAGCTGCGTCTTCGGCCCGCCCAGGATGAAAAGCCCATATTCTGTCATGATTTTTTTTCATAAAAGTAGGATCCCACCACATCTATGATGATACCGTGTTTTGTCACAATTATCGTCATAGAAGTGTCATAAGCATGGCAGGAAAAAAATTGTTCGGCCCAAAATGTCACGGATGTGTCTTTTCTTTGTAGTGCAATAACATGTATATCAAATATAATTCTGTTTACTTTGCTAGCCTTCTTATCCACCAACCATTTGGGGCAGTTCTGCTTCTAGTGACCATTTCCTTTGTAGTAGAAGCACTTAGTTTTAGGCTCGGGTCCAGCTTTGGGCTTCTTCATGGGAGCGGCAACTTGCTTGCCATTATTCTTGAAGTTCCCTTTCTTTCCCTTGCCCTTTTCTTGAAACTAGTGGTCTTATTAACCATCAACACTTGATGCTCTTTCTTGATTTTTACCTTTGGAGATTTCACCATTGCGAAGATCTCAGGAATCATTTTCTTCTTGCCTTGCATATTATAGTTTATCAAAAAGTTCTAGTAGCTTGGTGATAGTGACTAGAGAACTATGTCAAGCTACTATCACCAAGCTACTAGACATCCCTGGCAAGTCACCCAGTTCTACTAGCTGGGTGATAGTTTATCAAAATTACTTAAGAACTCCCACTTAGATAGACATCCCTCAAGTCATGTAAGTGATACGTGACCAAATCAACTAACCCATGTTTGATCATCACGTGAGATGGGCCGGGGGAGTCATCAATGGTGAACATCTCTATGTTGATCATATCTACTATATGATTCACGTTCGACCATTCGGTCTCAAGTGTTCCAAGGCCATGCCTATACATGCTAGGCTCGTCAAGTTTAACACGAGTATTCCACATGTGCAAAACTGTCTTGCACCCGTTGTATGTGAACATAGAGTCTATCACACCTGATCATCACATGGTGTCTCAACACGACGAACTGTCGTAATGGTGCATGCTCACGGAGAACACTTATACCTTGAAATTTAGTTAAGGGATCATCTTATAATGCTACCGCCGTACTATGCAAAATAAGATGCATAAAAGATAAACATCACATTCAATCAAAATATGTGACATGATATGGCCATCATCTTGTGCTTTTGATCTCCATCTCCAAAGCATCGTCATGATCTCCATCGTCACCGGCTCGACCTTGATCTCCATCGTAGCATTCTGGTCATCTCGCCAACTATTGCTTCTACAACTATTGCTAACTCATAGCTAAAGTAAAGAAATTACATGGTGTATGCATTTCATACAATAAGGAGACAACCAAACAGCACCTGCCGGTTGCCAGATATCTTACAAAACATGATCATCTCATATAGTAATGTATATCTCATCATGTCTTGACCATATCACATCACAACTACCCTGCAAAAACAAGTTAGACGTCCTCTACTTTGTTGTTGCAAGTTTTACGTGGCTGCTACGGGCTTCTAGCAAGAACCGTTATTACCTACACATAAAACCACAACGGTGTTTCATCAAGTTTGTTGTTTTAACCTTCTTCAAGGACCGGCCATAGTCAAATTCTATTCAACTGAAGTAGGAGAAACAGACACCCGTCAGCCACCTTTATGCAAAACTAGTTGCATGTCTGTCGGTGGAACCGATCTCATGTATGTGGACATGTAAGGTTGGTCCAGGCCGCTTCATCCACAATACCACTGAATCAAAATAAGACGTTGGTGGTAAGCAGTATGAGTATCACCGCTCACAACTCTTTGTGTTCTACTCGTGCATATCATCTACGCATAGACCTAGCTCTTGATGCCACTGTTGGGAATCCTTGCATGGAAAAACAAAAAAAATCTATGGACACGCAATGATCTATCCATGGAGATGCGTAGCAACGAGGGGGATAGTGTGTCTACATACCCTCGTAGACCGTAAGAGAAACCATTTCACAACGCGGTTGATGTAGTCGAACTTTCTTCGCGATCCACAGATCAAGTATCGAACGTATGACACCTCCGAGTTGTGCACACATTCAGCCCTGTGACGTCCTCGCCTTCTTGATCCAGCAAGGCGTCGAGTTAGTAGATGGGTTCCGTCAGCACAACGGCATGGTGACGTTGATGGTGAAGTGATCTCCGCGGGGCTTCACCTAAGCACTACTAAAATATGACCGGGGGATTAAACGGTTGAGGGGGGCGCCGCAGACAGCTAGGCAATTGTCTGCTGTGTGCTAGGGAACCCCACCCCACATATATATAGGTGGGAGGGAGAGGGGAGGCTGCCAGGAGGCGCCCCAAGTAGGTCGAGTCCTACTTGGGCTCCTCCCGAGTGGCGCCCCCTACCATATTTAGTTGGAGGGGGAAGGAAGGAGAGAAGGTGAGGGAAGGAAGGAGGAATCCTATTCCACTCTTTCCTTTCCCTTCACCTCTTTAATTCTCCTCCTAGGCCGGCCCATATGGGGGGCGCACCAGCCCGTTGTGGCTGGTGTGTTTCCCCTCTTGGCCCATAAGGCCCATATCTTTTGTCGGGGGTGCCCGGAACCCCTTCTCGTGATCCGATATGTACCCGGTACCCTCCGGAACACTTTTGATGTCCGAATACCATTGTCCTATATATCAATCTTTACCACTCGACCATTTATAGACTCCTCGTCATGTTCATGATCTCATCCGGGACTGCAAACAACATTCGGTCACCAAATCAAATAACTCATATAATAATATAACATCGTCATCGAACGCTAAGCATGTGGACCCTACGGGTTCGAGAACTATGTAGACATGACCGAGACACCTCGCCGGTCAATAACCAATAGCGGAACCTGGATGCCCATATTGTCTCCTACATATTCTTCGAAGATCATTATTGGTCGAACCGTTATGACAACATACGTAATTCCCTAGGTCCATCGGTATGTTACTTGCCCGAGATTCGATCGTCGGTATCTACTTACCTAGTTAAATCTTGTTACCGGCAAGTCTCTTTACTCGTTCCGTAATACATCATCTCGTGACCAACTCCTTAGTCGTTTGCTTGCAAGCTTATGATGTGTATTACCAAGAGGACCCAGAGATACCTCTCCGATACTCGTAGTGACAAATCCCAATCTCGACCTATGCCAACTCAACAAACACCTTTGGAGATACCTGTAGAGCATCTTTATAATCACCTAGTTACGTTGTAATGTTTGATAGCACACAAGGAATTCCTCTGGTATCCGGGAGTTGCATAATCTCATAGTCGAAGGAATATGTATTTGACATGAAGAATGCAATAACAATAAAACTAAACAATCATTATGCTAAGCTAACGGATGGGTCTTGTCCATCACGTCATTCTCCTAATGATGGGATCCCATTATCAAATGACAACTCATGTCCATGGTTAGGAAACATTAACCATCTTTGATCAACGAGCTAGTCTAGTAGAGGCTCACTAGGGACACGGTATTTGTTTATGTATCCACATGTATTTAAGTTTCCAATCAATACAATTCTAGCATGAATAATAAACCTTTATCATGAATAAGGAAATATAAACTAACAACTTTATTATTGCCTCTAGGGTATATTTCCTTCACGTAGTGCCCTTTCAAATAACACAAAACTCTCTCTAAATCTTTCCAATGCACATCTCCTGGTTTTGAGACAAACCGACTCAGTTTGCTAATAGCAAAAGAGATGTTAGGTCTTGTAGCACTGGCTAAGTACATAAGCGAGCCAATAATCTGAGAATATTTCAATTGATCTCCAGCAATTCTTCGATTCTTTCAAAGTAGCACACTGGCATCATATGGCATTGGAGAGGGCATGCGGTCACTATAGCCAAAGCGACTCAAGATCTTTTCCACACAGTGAGATTGAAGCAATGTAATCCCACCATCATCGTCTCTCAATAACTTGATGTTCAGAAAGACATCAGCCACTCCTAAATCCTTCATCTCAAAACAGTGAGATAGGAAATCCTTGACCTCCTTAATAACATTCAGATTTGTTCCGAAAATCAGTATGTCGTCAACATACAAGCAAAGGATAACTCCCTCGCCCCCACCATGGCGATAGTACACACATTTATCAGCTTCGTTCACAACAAATCCTGCAGCTGTTAAAGTTCTTTCAAACTTCTCATGCAACTGTTTGGGTGCTTACTTAAGTCCATACAAAGACTTCAGCAACTTGCACACTTTTCATTCCTGACCATCTACTACAAACCCACTGGTTGTTCCATGTAAATTTCCTCATCCAACTCTCCATTTAGTAAAGCATTATTAACATTCATTTGATGGAAGAGAAGACCATGTGAGGCTGCTAGTGAAAGTAGTAGTCAAATAGTGGTCAGTCGAGCCACAAGTAAGTAAGTATCAAAGAAGTCTTCACCTTCCTTTTAGGTATAACACTTAGCCACGAGCCGTCCTTGTACTTCTCAATAGTACCGCCAGGCCTAAGCTTCTTCTTGAATACCCATCTACACCCTATAGGTTTGCACCCATAAGGACGATCAGTTATCTCCCAGGTTTCATTTGCCAAGATGGAATCCATCTCACTACAGACAGCTTCCTTCCAGTAGTCAGCATCTTCAGATGCACAGGCCTCTAAAATAGAACTAGGAGTGTCATCTATGAGAAACACAAGAAAATCATCACCAAAAGACTTTGCAGTCCTCTGTCCCTTTCTCCTAGTAGGAACTTCATTGTTTTCCTCCACAGAATTTTCAACATGTTCCATGAAATGGCAGGTTCAGTAATTGCAACTAATTCCTGATTCAAGGAACTAGGCATCTCCTGATTTGATGAGCTCACCATATCCTTCATGGGAAAGATATCTTCAAAGAAAGTCGCATCATTCGACTCCATGATTGTACCAACATGCATAACAGATACCTCAAATTTTACAACCAAGAATCTATAGCCAATGCTATGAAAAGCATATCCTAGGAAAACACAATCCATAGTCTTTGGTCCTAGCTTGCGCTTCTTCGGAATTGGCACATTGACTTTCGCCAAACAACCCAGGTTCGTAGATAAGAGAGATTTAAATTTTTCTTCTCCCATTCCTCGAATGGAGTTATCTCTTTGTTCTTTGTGGGAACTCGGTTTAGGACATGACATGTAGTCAATATCGCCTCCCCCCACCATGCCTTGGAGATACCCGATGTGTCTAACATGGCGTTAACCAAATCAGTTAGAGTACGGTTCTTTCTTTCGGCTACCCCATTTGACTGAGGTGAATAGGGAGGCGTCCTCTCATGGGTTATACCATGTTCTGCACAAAAGGAATCAAATTCATTTGAGAAATACTCTCCACCACGATCGAACCTAAGCCTCTTGATCTTCCGATCATGTTGGTTTTCCGCTTCAGCTTTATAGATCTTAAAATAGTTCAAAGCCTCATCCTTAGATTTTAGAAGATACACATGGAAGTATCTAGTGGAGTAGTCAATTAACGTCATGAAATATTTATTTCCACCTTTTGTCAAAATACCATTCATTTCACATAGATCTGAATGTATGAACACTGGTACGCATCGGTGCTATACAAACGGTTTGTAACCCCTTTCCGCGACGACATTTGGAACCGTCGCCAAGTGAGTGTGGGCAATAGGGGGCCCTTCCCACACGACCCAGAAACCGTCGGGGATAGGGAGCCAAGATGCATGTACAATAGTTCTACTCGTTTGTGCTTGCATTGCCATCGCAGTCGATATTCTGTGGTGCTACGTTTATGATGCGCGGCCTGTCACAAACGGTTCACTATTATAGAACGTGTATGATAAACATACAATCACACACATTCGCTTTTCCCAAACCATATGTGAGAACTAATTAAGAAGATTAGCTAATCGTCGTACGAGTGCCGGATAGTATTATGAAACGTCGAACCGTCGTAACATCGTCGAACACGACATCTATTGCACACACAATTCTGTGGTGCAACGCTTATGCTGCATACTTCATGAGAAAAAGTTCATGGGTGAATCGTGTAAAGGCAACTATCACAAACGTCTAGTTTGCCTGCAACGTTTGTAATATTGTCTAACATCGCACACGCTTTGCAAACGGCAACTGTGTGCACGCTTGCACACGTTTCCTCTCTGTGAACCGTCTCGGATTATGGTGTATATCGCAAATGTTTGTGTTTACCAACCGTGTGCCCCGTAACGACCTGGAGAGCGTAGTTTCACCATAATTTAATTGCTTCTATTTCAAATTGTACCGAATTTGAATTTGAATGTATGCATTAGCTTTATTCATATCCATCAGGTTCAAACAACCAATGCATTATTCGATACATAGGTACATATCAAGAATTACATAAGAACCAAATAAAGAATGATGAACCACATTTGTATACTTGTACTATTAAAGACGGTAAAGAAAGAGGCGAAATACTTTCTGGTTTCTGAACAAGGTGAAGCGGAATGCCCATATTGTGCCCTCCTCCATGCAGAAGGCACGCATGACTCTAGTCCAACCCATTGTGATGGTCGACCGCCCATCCTTCACGGTCTTCATGAAAACATCTAGATAATCATCGTGTTCTGGTAGAAATACTTTAACCTTTGCATGCCCACCAATCATGTAGTTTGAGAGGTAATCTTGCGTAAACTGCTTTGCAAACCACTGCAAAGGAAAAAAGATTCGGACATTGTCATCTAACACAACTCATTATGGGCAGTAAAAAGAAGGATGCAGAGTTCTTACTTACCATCCTGCAGTTCGTTGTTGTATTGGATAAAGTGTAAACAAATAGTTTAATTGCCATTTTTTGACCCATTTTACTAACAATCTTTATCAGCTTCCTCACTTGATGCTGGTTCATTGATATCTCATTTCCCCATACGCTGAAAGGGTCGAAGCGCGGATCTTTACCAATGACATATGTACCTAAAACCACCAAGTTAATATTAGAAGCTAAACACCAATTGCACAATGATGTAGTATAACACTCTTTTATAATATCTTATAACATCCAATATACTCAAATATTAGATGAATTAACATCTTATATTATGGGCCGGAAGGAGTTTATTGCATTCTTACAAATTATCGGCTGATTAACTGCTACTTTATCCATGGGTTAGAGTTAGTTTGAGCTAGTTCGGGATCAAATAAAGTATATCTAAACATGAGGGCTAGTTTGAGCTAGTTGCATCTGTAACCCACCCAAAAAAACTATTCAACCCAAGAGGTGCTAATTGGAGCTAGTTCTCCTAGTGCATTTATTGTCAATCTAACCCTGTCATCCAAACACCTCTTTGGATGGAGTTAGTTCAGGGTTAGTCATGAGCTAGAAACTAACTCTAACCTCTAGCTAAGTTGAGTATCTAAACAGGGTTGTGTTGTTGTTGCTGCTGCTGCTCTTCTACGTATATCTAGACATCATTAGAACATTATGGTAACACTCTTCCTTGTTGCTATCTAGCCTAGGATTGCATATTTAGACATTAAATACAGTGCATGTTGCTATGTAGCCTCAGATATATTACATATGGCCCTAGTTAACCTTTCGATAAATGGGTTGCAGATATATTCAGTTAAAAGTTCGATACACCGATTAGTCCCTTATTAGCCCCCGACCTATATGGTACCAGCTACCGATATCCTGAACAATGAGCATATATAAGCCATGGGATGAAACTAACCTCGATGGAAAACAATAGTTGTTCCCAAAATTGTCCTGTGTAGGTACATCAAGAAGCATGTTAAGTACAACAGGCTAAACATCAACCAAACTTATCCATGGCAGACAAAATAATCTCCAAACGATATTTTAAGTATGCAGGTTTAAGCACGCTAGTAAAACAAAACAAGTGGAAAGGTGTGTTAATTGCAACAGGCCTAGCATTTAACAACAAGCAAACATAGTCATTCAAACTGGTATCGTGCCGGTCTAAATACACTGATTATTGTTAAATAAAAATGGAAAGGCGTGTTAACTACAAGATGCAACAACCAAATGTAGTCATTCATAGTGGTACTGTTGAAACTGGTACTGCTGAAATTGAACTACACAATTCATACTTGCACATATAGAACATCACGTTGTGAATAACTGGAATAAACAAGGCATACTACAAACAACCAAAGATAGCATTTGAAACTAGACATATGCTAACTACAAACAACAGAACAATCAAAAAACTTTAAAAGAGGTATATGCTAGCTATAACAGGCTTAGCAGTAACCAAATATATGCATTCCTATCGGTATGTTTAAAACTGGATTGATGAAATGTACTGCACAGTAAATAATTGCACATATAGAGCATCACAATGTGAACAACTGAAATAAACAAGGCATACTGCAAACAACCAAATAAAGCAATTAAGAGTGGACATATTCTCACTACACTACAAAAGGGACTCGACAAAACAAATCATGGGTTTCCCCCTATGAAGAGGCATGACAAAACAAATCATGGGTTTCCTCACTTGTCACGGATGGGCTCGTTCCCGTGGGAAGAGCACGGACCCTGGATGCGCTCCATGTTGTCGCAGATGGGCTCCTTCCCCTTGGAAGAGCACAGTTGTAGGGTGCCCTCCCTAATGTCGCAGACGGGCTCTTTCCCATTGGAAGAGCAGATGGGATCTTTCCCCTTGGAAGAGAGGGAGAGTGTGCCCTCCTCGTGGTCGCCGTCGATGAGATGTGACTTGGAAGCTGCGGATTCCAAGCCAGCATCGCAGAACATGTCCTTAAAAAATGACAAACGGGGCTCGAAGGCAATGTAGGATGGCAAATTCTTGACAACGAGCCAGAGGAGATCAGCGGCGGGGCCATGGATGAGATCGACGGCGGTTGAACCCGAGGGGTTGGGGGTGGGCCACTTAACCTGTTACATAGCCCGCCTCAGGCCGTCGCTGTCGACGACCTTGATGTCGTAGCCGGCGTCTGCGACATACCCGCATACTCTAGCCCACTGATTGAGTGTCTGCGGCCAGTAATGGTTGTCAGCTTCCACGGGACGTCGGGCGAAGAGACCGCGATACACCTCTTTTGGGCCAGTCGCTCCTCAAGCTCCACGAGAAGCATAGCCGGGCTTAGGCTGCGACACTCTGGAGTGGGGATGGGGATGTGTATGGGGATCTGTGGGAAAGGGGGAATTTGGCAGGCGTCATCTAAGAAACTCAGGGCGGCCTGGGTATGGAGATCGGTGGGTAAGCTGCATGGGCAAACCGGCAGATGTTGACAATGGAGGCCTTGCAGCGGCGGTGGCGGCAGGGACTTTGCTAGGGTTTCAAGCGAGGGAGGGTGTGTGTGTGTGCGCGCGCTCCCGAGGAGGTTTTGGTGTGTGTGTGTGTGTGTGCATGTGTGTGTGTGTGTGTGGAGGGGGGCCGGGGGTGTGTTTGAGGAAATGACGTGGGTACTAAAAATTTTACTATGCGGGAGTCAAACGCAGGAGTAAAATGCCGGGGCTATTGAAAATTTTGATGATGGTGCATCGCACACTGTCCGTGGATAACAACCGTGTGTTATGAAACAGAAAAATTCTCGAGGTGGGCAGATATTTTCTAGGGATGCAGGCGGGAGTGGGAACAAGAAACATCGCACACGGTCCGAAGATAACAACCGTGTGTTATGAAACAGAAAAACCCTCGAGGCGGGCAGATATTTTCTAGGGATGCAGGTGTTGGGGAACGTTGCAGAAAATAAAAAATTTCTAAGCTTCACCAAGATCAATCTATGGAGTCATCTAGCAACAAGAGAGAGGACTGCATCTACATACCCTAGTAGATCGCGTGCGGAAGCGTTCAAGAGAACGGGATTGAGGGAGTCGTACTCGTCGTGATCCAAATCACCGGAGATCCTAGCGCCGAATGGACGGCACCTCCGCGTTCAACACACGTACGGTTGGGAAGACGTCTCCTCCTTCTTGATCCAGCAAGGGGAAGGAGAGGTTGATGGAGATCCAGTAGCACGATGGCGTGGTGGTGGATGCAGCAGCGATTTTGGCAGGGCTTCGCCAACCACTTACGAGAGGGAGAGGTGTTGCAGGGGAGAGGGAGGCGCCAGAGACTTCGGGTGCGGCTGCCCTCCCTCCCCCCTCTTTATATAGGGCCCCTAGGGGGGGTGCTAGCCCTAGGAGATCCAATCTCCAAGGGGGGGCGGCGGCCAAGGGGGTGGCTTGCCCCCCAAGGCAAGTGAGGCGCCCCCACCCCTAGGGTTTCCAACCCTAGGCGCAGGGGGGCAAAGGGGGGCGCACCAGCCCACCAGGGGCTGGTTCCCCTCCCACTTCAGCCCATGGGGCCCTCCAAGATAGGTGGCCCCACCCGGTGGACCCCCGGGACCCTTCCGGTGGTCCCGGTACAATACCGGTGACCCCCGAAACTTTCCCGATGGCCGAAACTGAACTTCCTATATATGAATCTTCACCTCCGGACCATTCCGGAACTCCTCGTGGCGTACGGGATCTCATCCGGGACTCCGAACAACTTTCGGGTTACTGCATACTAATATCTCAACAACCCTAGCGTCACCGAACCTTAAGTGTGTAGACCCTACGGGTTCGGGAGACATGCAGACATGACCGAGATGCCTCTCCGGTCAATAACCAACAGCGGGATCTGGATACCCATGTTGGCTCCCACATGCTCCTCGATGATCTCATCGGATGAACCACGATGTCGAGGATTCAATCAATCCCGTATACAATTCCCTTTGTCAATCGGTACGTTACTTGCCCGAGATTCGATAGTCGGTATCCCAATACCTCGTTTAATCTCGTTACCGGCAAATCACTTTACTTGTACCATAATGCATGATCCCGTGACCAGACACTTGGTCACATTGAGCTCATTATGATGATGCATTATCGAGTGGGCCCAGAGATACCTCTCCGTCATACGGAGTGACAAATCCCAGTCTCGATTCGTGCCAACCCAACAGACACTTTCGGAGATACCCGTAGTGCACCTTTATAGTCACCCAGTTATGTTGTGACGTTTGGCACACCCAAAGCACTCCTATAGTATCCGAGAGTTGCACAATCTCATGGTCTAAGGAAATGATACTTGACATTTGGAAAAGCTCTAGCAAAACGAACTATACGATCTTGTGCTATGCTTAGGATTGGGTCTTGTCCATCACATCATTCTCCTAACGATGTGCTCCCGTTATCAATGACATCCAATGTCCATAGTCAGGAAACCATGACTATCTGTTGATCAACGAGTTAGTCAACTAGAGGCTCACTAGGGACGTGTTGTGGTCTATATATTCACACATGTATTACGATTTCCGGATAACACAATTATAGCAAGAACAATAGAGAATTATCATGAACAAGGAAATATAATAATAACCATTTTATTATTGCCTCTAGGGCATATTTCCAACAGTCTCCCACTTGCACTAGAGTCAATAATGTAGTTACATTGTGATGAATCGAACACCCATTGCGTTCTGGTGTTGATCATGTTTTGCTCTAGGGAGAGGTTTAGTCAACGGATCTGCTATATTCAGGTTCGTATGTACTTTACAAATATCTATGTCTCCATCTTGAACATTTTCACGAATGGAGTTGAAGCAACGCTTGATGTGCCTTGTCTTCTTGTGAAACCTGGGCTCCTTGGCAAGTGCAATAGCTCTAGTGTTGTCACAGAAGAGTGTGATCGGCCCCGACGCATTGGGTATGACTCCTAGGTCGGTGATGAACTCCTTCACCCAGATTGCTTTATGTGCTGCCTCCGAGGCTGCCATGTATTCCGCGTCACATGTAGATCCCGCCACGATGCTCTGCTTGCAACTGCACCAGCTTACTGCCCCACCATTCAAAATATACACGTATCCGGTTTGTGACTTAGAGTCATCCAGATCTGTGTTGAAGCTAGCGTCGACGTAACCCTTTACGACAAGCTCTTCGTCACCTCCATATATGAGAAACATATCCTTATTACTTTTCAGGTACTTTAGGATGTTCTTGACCGGTGTCCAGTGTTCCATGCCGGGGTTACTTTGGTACCTTCCTACCAAACTTACGGCAAGGTTTATATCAGGTCTGGTATAGGTCATGGCATACATGATAGACCCTATGGCTGAGGCATAGGGGACGGCACTCATCTTTTCTCTATCCTCTGATGTGGTCGGGCTTTGAGCCGAGCTCAATTTCACAACTTGCAATACAGGCAAGAACCCCTTCTTGGACTGATCCATATTGAACTTCTTCAATATCTTATCAAGGTATGTGCTTTGTGAAAGACCTATGAGGCGTCTCGATCTATCTCTATAGATCTTGATGCCTAATATGTAAGCAGCTTCTCCAAGGTCCTTCATTGAAAAACACTTATTCAAGTAGGCCTTAATGCTGTCCAAAAGTTCTATATCATTTCCCATCAAAAGTATGTCATCCACATATAATATGAGAAATGCTACAGAGCTCCCACTCACTTTCTTGTAAACGCAGGCTTCTCCATAAGTCTGCATAAACCCAAACGCTTTGATCATTTCATTAAAGCGAATGTTCCAACTCCGAGATGCTTGCACCAGCCCATAGATAGAGCGCTGGAGCTTGCATACCTTGTTAGCATTCTCAGGATCGACAAAACCCTCTGGCTGCATCATATACAGTTCTTCCTTAAGATGGCCGTTGAGGAATGCCATTTTGACGTCCATTTGCCATATCTCATAATCATAGTATGTGGCAATTGCTAACATGATTCAGACGGACTTCAGCTTCACTACGGGAGAGAAAGTCTCATCATAGTCAACCCCTTGAACTTGTCGATAACCCTTAGCGACAAGTCGAGCTTTATAGATGGTAACATTACCATCCGCGTCCGTCTTCTTCTTAAAGATCCATTTGTTTTCTATTGCTCGCCGATCATCGGGCAAGTCTATCAAAGTCCACACTTTGTTTTCATACATGGATCCAATCTTGGATTGCATGGCTTCAAGCCATTTGTTGGAATCTGGGCCCGCCATTGCTTCTTCATAGTTCGAAGGTTCACCGTTGTCTAACAACATGATTTCCAGGACAGGATTGCCATACCACTCTGGTGTGGAACGTGTCCTCGTGGACCTACAAAGTTTAGCAGTAACTTGATCTGAAGTACCTTGATCATCATCATTAATTTCTCTCTAGTCGGTGCCGGCACCACAGGAACATCTTCCTGAGCTGCGCTACTTACCGGTTCAAGAGGTAGTACTTCATCAAGTTCCACTTTCCTCCCACTTACTTCTTTCGAGAGAAACTCTTTCTCCAGAAAGGACTCATTCTTGGCAACAAAGATCTTGCCCTCGGATCTTAGGTAGAAGGTATACCCAATGGTTTCTTTAGGGTATCCTATGAAGACACATTTTTCCGACTTGGGTTCGAGCTTTTCAGGTCTAAGTTTCTTGACATAAGCATCGCATCCCCAAACTTTTAGAAACGACAGCTTAGGTTTCTTCCCAAACCATAATTCATACGGTGTCGTCTCAACGGATTTAGACGGTGCCCTATTTAAAGTGAATACAGCTGTCTCTAGAGCGTATCCCCAAAATGATAGCAGTGAATTGGTAAGTGACATCATAGATTGCACCATATCCAATAGAGTGCGATTACGACATTCGGACACACCGTTACGCTGAGGTGTTCCAGGCGGCGTGAGTTGTGAAACGATTCCACATTTCCTTAAGTGCGTACCAAATTCATGACTTAAATATTCTCCCCCACGATCTGATCATAAGAACCTTATCTTTCAGTCATGTTGATTCTCTACCTCATTCTAAAATTCCTTGAACTTTTCAAAGGTCTCAGACTTGTGTTTCATCAAGTAGACATACCCATATCTACTCAAGTCATCAGTGAGACTGAGAACATAACGATATCCTCCGCGAGCCTCAACGCTCATTGGACCGCACACATCAGTATGTGTTATTTCCAATAAGTTGGTTGCTTGCTCCATTGTTCTGGAGAACGGAGTCTTGGTCATTTTGCCCATGAGGCATGGTTCGCATGTGTCAAATGATTCATAATCTAGAGACTCTAAAAGTCCATCAGCATGGAGCTTCTTCATGCACTTGACACCAATGTGACCAAGGCGGCAGTGCCACAAGTATGTGGGACTATCGTTATCAACATTACATCTTTTGGTATTCACACTATGAATATGTGTAACATCATATTTGAGATTCATTAAGAATAAACCATTGACCAGCGGGGCATGACCATAAAACATATCTCTCATATAAATAGAACAACCATTATTCTCGGATTTAAATGAGTAGCCATCTCGCATTAAACGAGATCCAGATACAATGTTCATGCTCAAAGCTGGCACAAATAACAATTATTGAGGTTTAAAACTAATCCCGTAGGTAAATGTAGAGGTAGCGTGCCGACGGTGATCACATCGACGTTGGAACCATTCCCGACGCGCATCGTCACCTCGTCCTTCGCCAGTCTCCGCTTATTCCGCCGCTCCTGCTTTGAGTTACAAATATGAGCAACTGCACCGGTATCAAATACCGAGGAGCTACCACGAGTGCTGGTAAGGTACACATCAATAACATGTATATCACATATACCTTTGGTGTTGCCGGCCTTCTTGTCCGCTAAGTATTTGGGGCAGTTCCTCTTCTAGTGACCACTTCCCTTGCAATAAAAGCACTCAGTCTTAGGCTTGGGTCCATTCTTTGACTTCTTCCCGGCAACTAGCTTACCGGGCGCGGCAACTCCCTTGTCGTCCTTCTTGAAGTTCTTCTTACCCTTGCCTTTCTTGAACTTAGTGGTTTTATTCACCATCAACACTTGATGTTCCTTTTTGATCTCTACCTCTGCCGATTTCAGCATTGAATATACCTCAGGAATGGTCTTTTCCATCCCCTGCATATTGAAGTTCATCACAAAGCTCTTGTAGCTCGGTGGAAGCGACTAAAGGATTCTATCAATTACAGCGTCATCCAGGAGATTAACTCCCAGCTGAGTCAAGCGGTTGTGAAACCCAGACATTTTGAGTATGTGCTCACTGACAGAACTATTTTCCTCCATCTTACAACTTAAGAACTTCTCGGAGACTTCATATCTCTTGACCCGGGCATGAGCTTGGAAAACCATTTTCAGCTCTTCGAACATCTCATATGCTCCGTGTTGCTCAAAACGCTTTTGGAGCCCTGGTTCTAAGCTGTAAAGCATGCCGCACTGAACGAGGGAGTAATCATCAGCACGATGCTACCAAGCGTTCATAACGTCTTGGTTCTCTGGGATGGGTGCTTCACCTAGCGGTGCTTCTAGGACATAATCATTCTTTGCAGCTATGAGGACGATCCTCAGGTTCCGGACCCAGTCCGTATAGTTGCTGCCATCATCTTTCAGCTTGGTTTTCTCTAGGAACACGTTGAAGTTGAGGGCAACATTAGCGTGGGCCATTTGATCTACAAGACATATTGTAAAGATTTTAGACTAAGTTCATGATAATTAAGTTCATCTAATCAAATTATTCAATGAACTCCCACTCAGACAGACATCCCTCTAGTCATCTAAGTGAAACATGATCCGAGTCAACTAGGCCGTGTCCGATCATCACGTGAGACGGACTAGTCATCATCGGTGAACATCTTCATGTTGATCATATCTTCTATACGACTCATGCTCGACCTTTCGGTCTTCTGTGTTCCAAGGCCATGTCTGTACATGCTAGGCTCGTCAAGTCAACCTAAGTGTATTGCGTGTGTAAATCTGGCTTACACCCATTGTATTCGAACGTTAGGATCTATCACACCCGATCATCACGTGGTGCTTCGAAGCAATGAACCTTCACAACGGTGCACAGTTAGGGGGAACACTTTCTTGAAATTATTCCGAGGGATCATCTTATTTTAGCTACCGTCGTTCTAAGCAAATAAGATGTAAAACATGATAAACATCACATGCAATCAAATAGTGACATGATATGGCCAATATCATATTGCTCCTTTGATCTCCATCTTCGGGGCGCCATGATCATCTTCGTCACCGGCATGACACCATGATCTCCATCATCGTGTCTTCATGAAGTTGTCACGCCAACGATTACTTCTACTTCTATGGCTAACGCGTTTAGCAATAAAGTAAAGTAATTTACATGGCGTTATTCAATGACACGCAGGTCATACAAAAAATAAAGACAACTCCTATGGCTCCTGCCGGTTGTCATACTCATTGACATGCAAGTCGTGATTCCTATTACAAGAACATGATCAATCTCATACATCACATATATCATTCATCACATCCTTTTGGCCATATCACATCACAAGGCATATGCTGCAAAAACAAGTTAGACGTCCTCTAATTGTTGTTGCAAGTTTTTACGTGGCTTCTATAGGTTTCTAGCAAGAACGTTTCTTACCTACGTAAAACCACAACATGATATGCCAATTTCTATTTACCCTTCATAAGGACCCTTTTCATAGAATCCGCTCCAACTAAAGTGCGAGAGACAGACACCCGCTAGCCACCTTATGCAACTAGTGCATGTCAGTCGATGGAACCTATCTCACGTAAGCGTACGTGTAAGGTCGGTCCGGGCCGCTTCATCCCACGATGCCGCCGAAGCAAGATAATACTAGTAGTGGCAAGAAAATAGACAACATCTACGCCCACAACAACTTTGTGTTCTACTCGTGCATAGTAACTACGCATAGACCTAGCTCATGATGCCCTGTTGGGGAACGTTGCAGAAAATAAAACTTCTCTACGCTTCACCAAGATCAATCTATGGAGTCATCTAGCAATGAGAGAGAGGAGTGCATCTACATACCCTTGTAGATCGCGTGCGGAAGCTTTCAAGAGAACGGGGTTGAGGGAGTCATACTCGTCGTGATCCAAATCACCGGACATCCTAGCGCCGAACGGACGGCACCTTCGCATTCAACACACGTACGGTTGGGAAGACGTCTCCTCCTTCTTGATCCAGCAAGGGGGAAGGAGAGGTTGATGGAGATCTAGCAGCACGACGGCGTGGTGGTGGATGCAGCAGCGATTTCGGCAGGGCTTCGCCAAGCACTTGCGAGAGGGAGAGGTGTTGCAGGGGAGAGGGAGGCGCCAGAGACTTGGGATGCGGCTGCCCTCCCTCCCCCCCCCCTCTTTATATAGGGCCCCTAGGGGGGGCGCCGGCCCTTGGAGATCCAATCTCCAAGGGGGGGCGCTGGCCAAGGGGGTGGCTTGCCCCCCAAGGCAAGTGAGGCACCCCACACCCCTAGGGTTTCCAACCCTAGGCGCAGGGAGGGCCCAAGGGGGGGCGCACCAGCCCACCAGGGGCTGGTTCCCCTCCCACTTCAGCCCATGGGGCCCTCCGGGATAGGTGGCCCCACCCGGTGGACCCCCGGAACCCTTCCGGTGGTCCCGGTACAATATCGGTGACCCCCGAAACTTTCCCGATGGCCGAAGCTAAACTTCCTATATATAAATATTCACCTCCGGACCATTTCGGAACTCCTCGTGACGTCCGAGGTCCCATCCGGGACTCCGAACAACTTTCGGGTTACTGCATACTAATATCTCAACAACCCTAGCGTTACCGAACCTTAAGTGTGTAGACCCTACAGGTTCGGGAGACATGCAGACATGACCGAGAAGCCTCTCCGGTCAATAACCAACAGCGGGATCTGGATACCCATGTTGGCTCCCACATGCTCCTCGATGATCTCATCGGATGAACCACGATGTCGAGGATTCAATCAATCCCGTATACAATTCCCTTTGTCAATCGCTACGTTACTTGCCCGAGATTCGATCGTCGGTATCCCAATACCTCATTTAATCTCGTTACTGGCAAGTCACTTTACTCGTACCGTAATGCATGATCCTGTGACCAAACACTTGGTCACATTGAACTCATTATGATGATGCATTACCGAGCGGGCCCAGAGATACCTCTCCGTCATACGGAGTGACAAATCCCAGTCTCGATTCGTGCCAACCCAACAGACACTTTCAGAGATACCCGTAGTGCACCTTTATAGTCACCCAGTTACGTTGTGATGTTTGGCACACCCAAAGCACTCCTACGGTATCCGGGAGTTGCACAATCTCATGGTCTAAGGAAATGATACTCGACATTTGGAAAAGCTCTAGCGAAACGAACTATACGATCTTGTGCTATGCTTAGGATTGGGTCTTGTCCATCACATCATTCTCCTAATGATGTGATCCCGTTATCAATGACATCCAATGTCCATAGTCAGGAAACCATGACTATCTATTGATCAACGAGCTAGTTAACTAGAGGCTCACTAGGGATGTGTTGTGGTCTATATATTCACACATGTATTACGATTTCCGGATAACACAATTATAGCATGAACAATAGACAATTATCATGAACAAGGAAATATAATAATAACCATTTTATTATTGCCTCTAGGGCATATTTCCAACAGCAGGCAGGATTGGGAACAAGAAACATCCCACACGGTCCGGAGATAACAATTGTGTGTTATGAAACAGAAAAATCCTCGAGGCGGGCAGATATTTTCTAGGGATGCAGGCGGGATTGGGAACAAGAAACATCCCACACGGTCAAAACACAATAACCCTATGTTATCAAACAAAAAAAAGCTATAGGCGGGTAGATATTTTTGAGAGGGGAAGTCTCATGGAGCCCAATGCACCGTGCGGATGTGTGTATGACAGGGGCACCGGTGTGGCACACGGTTAGTTTGAGTGAACCGTGTGTGTTGCGTCATCTGACTTGTCTAATGTTCATAAATTTGGTGAAAAATGACGCGGGACAGGGTCAGAACACAATCACACTTGCATGTGGACCAAATTTATGTATGAAAAGGGTGGTTTGATTTTCAAATACCAAATGCAACTTCGATGTGCACCTATCTCGCAAAGCGCACGGTATTGCTTGCCCCTTCGTGTCAGCACAAAGGGAATCCTAAGCTATGAATGCATGCCCCCCAATCGGGGTTCATCTAGCAAAGTGCGAAGTTGCTACCAGCCCCCCTCCCTCGTGTCGGCATGAAGGGAATCCTAAGCTATGAATGAATCCCCCCCAGCTATGGGTCACCTAGCACAGTGCGAAGTAGCTTGCAGCCCCCCTCGTGTCGGCACGAAGGAATTCCTAAGCTATAATGCATGCCCCCCCAACCGAGGATCACCTAGCAAAGCGCAAAGTAACCACACTCCCCCCCCCCACACACACACACTTTCAATCAGCGGGACAGAGAGGCATCTCACCAAGATTGATCGTAAAACGGACCAAGAATAATGCACCTTGGTCGTACAACCTCCCTCTTGTTGTTGGTCAAAGTGACGGTCGTCCATGGGACCCCGGAGATAGGCTAGCTCGCCAATAATCATGCAAGTAGCTAGTCCCCGAAGACAACCACTGCATGCATGTGCCCCAAACATATGTGTGGAGTGGTGTGTTTTTGAGTACACAATGGAGCAACTTTGATGTGGCACCGTGATTTCGAACTAGAAATCCCCACACTGAGTGAGGGTTAGGTTGACGATGCATATGTATGTTACACCACACTTCAAGCTGACGAAGGGAATTCATGCATGCATGCGTGCATAGAATATGCGCTCAAACTTAATTAGGTATGAGTCTCACCATGACCTATACTACGGTAACACAAATCAAATGAAGAATCTGCCATGGTAACCTATCTTGTTGTCGGTCAAGGTGATCATGGATGTCCACGCGGGCCCATGAATATATAGGCTTGTCGCCGATAACCACGCGAGGGAGTGTACCTTTCGAAGACAACCACTACATGCATATGTATGGAGGTGATGCGTGCATGCATGTTTGAATACCATTTCACAACATTGATGTGGCATGTGCATCGAAAATCGTACACTACCCACATAGAGCAAGATTGGTTCATGACGTGTCATTGTACTAGCCACTTCAACTTGATGGGAAGGATTCATGCGTACACATTCATGTGTGTGTGCTCAATCTATATCATGCATGTCATCCCAGAGCATGACATATATATATATATATATATATATATATATATATATATATATATATATATATATATATATATATATATATACTGTATTACAAGCAAAAAAAATAATCCCCTCCTAAGTCAAATTAACCTCTCTCGTTGTCAGGCAAAAAGTAGTGATGGACCAAGCGTGCCCATAAATGGAAAGCATTGGTATCGCTGATAATCGCTTAAGTGGGTGCGAGAGGACAACCACCATCGCTTTACATGTGGGCCAAACATATGTTGAATACCCAAAATGCACAACTTTGATGTACCACATGCCTCAAAAACCATAAACCATGCACCCACACAGAGCGAGGTTCATGAAGCGTACTACATATGATGGTCCCCTTCCCTCTCTTCGACGCATACTATATGATCCTACCGTAATACAACCCAAAAAGAATCCTCATCGATGGTGAAATTAATTAACCTCTCCCGATGTAGGTTAAACTGATGCATGCATCGATGATGGCCTCGTGGGCCCATAGATGGAAGCGTCATACGAGAGTGTCCTAGCTAGGATAACCACCGCTTGCATGTATGTGGCCAAAAGAGGTGTTTTGTGATGTTTGAATAGCCCATTTCACAATTTTGATGTGGCACGTGCCTCGGAAACTAAAAAATCCCGACACTGGGTGAGGTGTACTTGTTCACAGACGCGTACGTATAGTATATATGCTAGTCCCGTCCCACCTCTTCGACGCGTACTATATACCACCATAACACAAACAAAAAAGATTCTACCTTGCTGGTCAAATTAACCTCACTGTCGGCTGTTCATCAAAGTGATGGACGACGACCTCGCGGGCCCACACAGAAAGCATCACACACGAGTATCGAATGTCGTGTAGGACAACCATCGACTGCATGTGTCCAAAACATGTATGTATGAAAGGGTTGTGTAATGTTTTAAATAATGAATTCACGACTCTGATGTGGCACCGGCCTGCCTAACAAAATGGCCAACTCACACAATGGCTCACAACTCGTAGTGTACTGCGAGCAACCCGCCACCCCCAGACGCACACACCCACACACACCACGAATCCACCGCAACTACGATGCATGTTAAGTTAATTATCCCATGGTGAACATATGTTACCAAAGGAGGGACGTTTTAATTTTGAAAAAAAATAGAGATCAGTAAGACGTTTTAGTACATTAATTGATTGATTTTCTACGGGTATAGTGTGCAAAATTCAAATTCAAGCTACATGCACACGTGAAAGTGCACCTAAATGGATTGCAAAAACACATGTGTCTCACTGGGTGCATGTTTACTCCCCGTGAAACAGATTTCAAACATTGAGAATGTCGATTTTTAAATTCTAGTACTTCCAAAACTTATTTGAAGTTCATGAAACTTATCGCGTTGTCATATGGACACCAATACAAAGTTTCATTGTACTTTTTTTTGTCAAATTTGAGACCATTTTTGATGTAATCTTTACCTAATTACAAACGGGATAATAACTGGGAACGAATATCTCAAACGGATTATTTATTCGAACCGTGAGCATTAGACCAACAATGGATATGTGCCATGCTTCGGTTAAGCAATAAAGCGGCAGCATTAATCATCCAAATAGAAAAACAATATACGTACCGCCACGCGACCCGTGTGTCGTGCGAGCAGGCGTGAGTTGACGGGACGCATGCGAGCAGTCTGCCGCGCAGGCAGACCGGGAGGCGTGCGTGCAGGTGTGTGAATTGGCGTGCTCGCTGCATAGTGTCATCGGGAGGCGTGTGAGTAGTTGTGTGAATCGATGGTAGGCATGCCAGCAGTCCGGTGCGCAGGCTCACCGGAGGGCGAGCCAACAGTTTGACCGTCGCCCGCCTCTCTCCCACTACTCCATATTAATGGTGCGCCCGAGCGGACACCCCCCCCCATCCTCGCCACACACACAATAATCTCTCTCTGCTTGCATCCTCGATGACGCTCTCAGTCCTCAAGGCCATCAGTGTATGAGGATGCTGCCGAAGCGCCCCATCGGAGGTAGTGGCGACGCCGGGGCTGCTAAAGCACCAGAGCACAGCGTGGAGAGAGACAAAGGTTGCCATCACCGCCGGCGAGTTATCGCTGCACCCTGACGTCGTCGACGGCGGCGAGCTTCCATAGTCGGAGGCGGAGTTCCACACCGACTCTAGTGACGACTCGGGCGACGACTCTGACGACCACTCCGGTGACGACTCCGATGACGATAGACAACTGGTTAGTCATCTATACCCATTTATGTGTCAAATAGATCCTAGATTTCTCTGGTTACTCCTGCCTCCCCCTTTTTGGAATAGAAATACTATGGTTATGTTCTCCCAATCCATGAATTCTGAGTAAGTGTTAGATCCGTGTAGTGTATTGATTGTTTGAATGGTACAAGTGATAAGTGATTAGTTGTTTCATCTGTGGAAATGATTTCTGCTAGTAATCCGACTAGAGTTAGTGTTCGTGCTAATAATTCCTAGCCAGGACTTGACAATTGATTTTGAATGACCTACATATATTTGTGCCATTATTTTCTTCAAGATTAGTCTGTACATAGACAAATGTGCTTGAAAAATCAAACCATAATCTCTTGATATGTATAAATAAATAGCCATAAATTCCTAATACTACGTCATGGCATGTAATCATTGATTTGATGCCAATTTTTGGCAACTGCCATATGTTCGCTAGAGATTAGTTTGTAACCATTAATTTGACACCACATATTTTTACTATTTGTATAGGTGATGTCTGATGATGTGGACAGCAAGGACGAATATGTCCAGTGGAGGTACAAGAGGCAAATCCTAAGGGAGCTTTATGCAGGAATGCATAACATGCGTATTAGGACCTGGAACGGCGGCTATCGATGCCCATTCTGCAACCACAAGCTTCATGACGCGTATCAAAGTGTTCTGGCGCATGCAAGAGGACGGGTCGTTGGTTCCTTCAAGCAGAAGTATTCTCGTAGGGTGGCGCACGACGCATATGTCGAGTAACTGGAGAAGCTTCAGGATCGTGCCAACATGTGAGATGAGATGTGGGATCGAACTATGTACGCTTGAGCATGCTTAATGACAGTTGAACTACACTTGTGTACATGTACGCTTATTATCTATGTCTGAGTATGTTTAAGCTATGTTTACTTATGTCTAACTGTGGGATATGGATGCAATCAGTTCGGTTGATGGAATCTACCTCCGTCCTCGTTTATTGGTCCCCTTTGTAAATTGTGTTAAATGTTGACCAAAGATTTAACTGGCAAAATGTTAGTGCAGGTCAGCGAAAATTATATCGTTGGATGCGTATTCGAACATAGTGTTCAATGATATAATTTTGGGTGACATGCATAAACATTTCTTAATTAAATATTTGGTTGAAATTTGGTACAAATTACAAAGAAATTTGGTACAAAATTTGAACCGTGTGCAATGACTTTCATTTTGCCTATTGTTTCAATCACACACGGTTCCCAAAATTGGAACCGTGTGCAATGACTTTCGTTTTGACTGTTACGTCAATCACACATGGTTTGCTCTGGCAAACCGTTGCCTCCGAAATTCTTTGTGGGACAGAAAACCCTCACCACTCAATTCAAAAAAGAAAAAAGAAAACCCTCGCCATCCCCACATCACAAAAACCCTCACCCCCGCCCGCCACCCCCTCCGGTCCCCATTCACACCTGCACAAGCTCCTCTGCGTCTATGCATGGCACCGCCTATCGTGACGGTAACCACTTAGCTCGACACCTGCCGCCGCCGCCAGGCTGCCGGCAAACCCCACCACATTTCGGCACTTCCTCTAGACGCCGCCTATCTCCATCGACTTTCTCGACGCTGCTCACGGTCGACCTAGCTCCGATCAGTTGGGGAATCTGCCGTACTAAGGGTTCTTTCTCATTGACGACAAGGTAACTAATTTAATGAGATATTATCTCATCTCTTATCCCAGTTCATCTGCCTCCTCTAATCAGCCGACGGAAATCGCCGTGAATTCATTTTTATTCGAGCTAATTTGAGGGTTTTCTTTCATTCATAGAGTGTACAATGCACCGACACATCAGGACTTTGCGGCCTCCGCCAGAGATTCCATCTCGCCATACCATATGACTTGATGATGCGCACAGTATGTTCAATCTCACCCTAAATCGGTTGGCATGGCCTACTTTCCTGAACATATTCTAAATATTGCTACATTTGGATAAAAGGTGCCACATGCACCATATACGTCAAAGGGGATTTTGTTTCCCTCTTCTTTCTATATTAGGAAAATTAATGACGTATTGTTCTTTCGATTACTCTCATATTTCCATGACATCATGTTTACCCTATCTGTTTAATTATAGATTTTTTTTCCTTCGATTTCAACAGTTGTACAGTTCTTTCAATTTGGGCCCATATTTGCATGTTACCATATTTTCTTTAACAATCCTACCATTTTCTGCAGCGGGTCCCTTGCTATGCAACAGAATATGTAGTGCACAATCTTTCCCTTTACATAAATCAAGACTGCAGGCATGTCATACTGCACACAAACCATGGATTAACAATCGTTGCTACTGTAAGACTTGATGAACGTGGTGACTCCTATTTTGGCACTGGCTTTTGGACAGAAAGTTCTAAGTTTTATGTACTGAAAGCTGGCACTAAAATTGCACTGCACATAAAACGGCCTGGTCATGAGGTATATGCTAACTTCCCCAGCAAAATCATTCGTCCAGACTTTGTTCGAAGTAAGTTTTGTTTTCAACTATCTGCATGTTGACTTACCCAGCAATGTCAAATGAATTGTGTAGTATTTAAGCATACAATTGTTATTCCGTTTTCTTACTGTATTCCTACCTAATAACTTCTAGTTACCAATACACTTTTCTATTGCCCTGTTTTAACTAAATAGTCCCTGTACTCCCATTTCTATCAGAAAGCGCCGCTGACAAGGAGACTCTAGAGGTGGAGAACAGGGCTACCAACAAGCGGAGGCAGGGTGAGCTAGAACCGCAAGCGAGTCCAGCAGGCCTAGACTTCATTAGCAGCCTCCCCGATGATATGTGACAGTCATCATCTCCCTCCTCCCAATCAAATATGGGGCGCGGACAACCGTCCTTTCCCGGCAGTGGCACCCCCTATGGAACTCCACCCCTCTCAACCTCATCGACACCCACAAGCTCTGCCATGGCTATCGCAAAATCTTGGATGCGTTCTCCAAGATCCTCGGCAGTCACCTTGGCCCAACCAGAGGCCTTAGAATGGGAAAGTTCCGTTCCAACGGCAAGGACTGAGCCAAGCTTGACGACTGGTTCTTGTCCCCCTCCCTAGAACAGCTTGAGGAGCTTACTTTTGATGATGGAAATATGCGCTTGTTGCCAACGTCCGCGCTTCTCCTCGCACCCACACTGCGCGTCGCCATGTTTAGGAACCACCATCCCACCCTTAATGACGTGCCCGCTCTTATCCTACCACGACTGAAGCACCTCGATCTTGTCGCCGTCTGCCTCTCAAACGGTGACATGGAGCGCCTGCTCCGTGGCTGTACTGCACTCGAGTACCTTCATCTTTAGGCGATCAATTGGTTGAGTACATTCCACATCACCTCCATGACTCTCCGGACTATTTATGTGTGTTGCTGGTTCGGCAAGAAGACATCACAAGATGTGTACCATGGTATGGTCATTGAGGACACACGTGCACTTCGGAGATTACTTGTACTTGATCAAGTAGGTCCAACAAGAATTAATGTCATTTCTGCACCGAAATTAACAGTGGTGGGCTACTTGTGTGACAAATACTCTGAACTTGTTATTGGATCCACACCCGTTCAGGTACAACAACTGCCTTCTACCTCGTCTTCTACAAATTAACATTATTTCTAATTTTGAAGATGTTTGTTCTTCTATTATTCAGAAAATGATTCTGACAAGTTTGACCCCGAAACTGCACATAGTGAAGGTCTTGGCACTAGAATATATTGGCCGAACCTGGAGCAAGTTGTCAGTTTCCTGAGGTGCTTTTCGTGCTTGGAGAAGCTATATATCGAGGTGATGTTCCTTTCCTGTTAAATGTTAACCATAAGGGATTTCAATTTGTGACACCTTTTTGCACGTTTACAATGATAATGTACTATGATTTCTGAAGGATTCTTTTGGATTTCAGTACATACATGATATCCCCCCCATATTGGTTGCTTGATACATATGGTTACAATCCATATGCATTTCTCCTTTGGATTCATCTATACTAGTTTTCTTAGGGAACTTTTCATCCACTCCAACCTCTTGTGAAGATCAAAGATGGCATGTTAATGCCCATGTTAATCATGTCAGATCGAAGATGGCATGTTAGTGCATTTTACAAATCCTGCAAACTAAATAGGCCTGTAGTAGTGTTCAAAACTGCATGTAGGCACTAACACGTTTTCTTCTTTTGCAGATAAGATTAGGCCTAGTGGTGGATAATGTGATACAATATAACAATCACGTCGAATGCCTAGATCTGCACCTCTCAGAAATTACTTTGAACTCCTACCGAGTGACCTTACCAAAGATTATATTCGCTAGGTTCTTTGTTGTCAGAGCAAGGATGCTGAAGGTAATGAGGTTTGCCCTACATATATTTCACAAAAATGAATGGTTTGTTAATCAGCGTCGGCACCTGCGGCAGACTGGAATAGGCTCCAAAAATGTTGAATTTCATTTTGGAACTTCAGATGACAGAGTAATCGGAAGTCATCGTGTCAACCCCATACATGACTTCTCAGTGGCTGACCCCTTTGCAAAAATTGTGAGGTTTCGAAACCAGACTTAGAAGTGGTAATATTAGTTTGAACCTCTCTGATATCCATGTTCAGTGGATCAACGCGAGCGTTTGCAGCTGATGACCTGAATTTCATTTCCAATATCAGTTTGAACCTTGTAATCTTCGAATTTGAGTCATATAACTCTGGAATTTCAACCTTGTAATATTTCGAGCTTTTGTGGTACAATCGTTGAAATGGCATCGTATGAGACCCGTATATTGGTAGCACTGTTTTGACCTTAATATACAATGGTCTTAGATTTTATTAACCATTCTCAAATCTATTTACCTTGTCGATCTGATAGCACACGATCTGTATAGCTAACTTGACTGCGATCTTTGACATTATTGCACACAGTTGGTTTCTTCCATCGTGTGCCCTCTAGACCGCAGAATTAATTATCGCACTCGAGTGTCCATCATCAACCTTCTGTGTAACTTTGACCTCATCACCCACGGGTAAACTTATGACTGAAGTCATTCCACACACTTCATTTTTACAAAGCTTTTTGCCAATAAACACCCACGATTTGTCCCTCTTCTAGCCGACGCATGGAAAAACTAGCCGGGAGGGAAGCTTGCGCGATAAACTACGCGATAGCGCAGGAACAGGATCATCGACGATACATTTGGCGCCTCTTCGAGCCCACGCATGGTTAAACAAAACGCGTGCAATGCGGTGTTGTCAAGCGTGCATTGGAATCCTCCGCTATGAACGTCGTGACAAGACGTGATGATTAGTGGCCGGCTAGCCCACATTTGTTACAGCAGCCATTTAACCCTTATGTCTCTTCAACCTTTCGATCGCGCTCCACCATTGCAAGAAGCACACCCACCACGACAAATTCTTAGAGGGTATCCTGCGCGGCTCCAATGGCACTCCGAGCGGCTGCCGACGATGAGAAGTAGTTCACCATGCATGTCGTGGTGGACATCCACTGAAGGTTCACGGAGCTCTTGGTGGTGTACACCAACAACCCGGTCTGGGTGGAGCACTCCATCCACATCATGGAGCTCTTGCTTGCCGAGGAGAAGTACAAGGTGGCCGGGTTCTACCTCGAGTTCACCCGCGCTCGTGTCGGGTCTCGTCCCGAGGTGGCGTCGCCCAGATATGCATGCGCAACCACGTCCTCGTCTACCACTACTGCCTGGCCACAAGGCCATGCCAGCGTTTCGCCAGGTTTGTAAACAGCCCCCACTACCTGTTCACTACGGTGGACATCACCAACAATGTCAAGGTACTCAAGAATTCGGGCATCACCTGCCAGAATCTTGCCGACATCCAGGGCCAATACAAGATCTGGGGCAGCAAGGAGCATGAGAAGGACTCACTAGTTCACCTCGCCGAGGCCATCATTGACCCCTACTACAGAGACATGAAGGATTCCTACAACAAGGACAAGCGTGCCTATGATGCCCCTGATTCAATCGTGCACTAATCATGCACGCAAACGTGTACGATCAAGATCACGGACTCACGGGAAGATATCACAACACATTTTCAGCGGATGCAACAATATCTGAGTACAAACATAAGTTAAACAAGAGGCCTCGCGGGAACCAGAAGTCATACAAGCATCATATTACAAGCCAGGGGCCTTGAGGGCTCGAATACAAGTGCTCGACATAAACGAGTCAGCGGATGCAACAATATCTGAGTACAAACATAAGTTAAACAAGTTGCCATAAGATGGCTAGCACAAACTTGGATACAGATCGAAAGAGGCGCAGGCCTCCTGCCTAGGATCCTCCTAACTACTCCTGGTCGTCGTCAGCGGCCTGCACGTAGTAGTAGGAACCTCCAGTGTAGTAGGGGCCGTCGTCGACGGTGGCGTCTGGCTCCTAGGCTCCAACTTCTGGTTGCGGCATTCGGGAAGAAGAGGGAAAAGTGGAAAAGAGGGAGCAAAGCAACCGTGAGTACTCATCCAAAGTACTCACAAGCAAGGATCTACACTACATATGCATGGGTATATGTGTAAAGAGGCAATATCGGTGGACTGAACTGCAGAATGCCAGAATAATAGGGGGATAGCTAGTCCTATCGAAGACTACGCTTCTGGCAGCCTCTGTCTTGCAATATATAGAAGAGAGTAGATTGAAGTCCTCCAAGTAGCATCGCATAGCATAATCCTACCCGGCGATCCTCCCCTCGTCGCCCTGTGGAAAACCGATCACCGGGTTGTCTGTGGAACTTGTCTGGGTGTGTTTTATTAAGTATCCGATTCTAGTTGTCATAAGGTCAAGGTACAACTCCAGTTCGTCCTTTTACCGAGGGACATGGCTATTCGAATAGATAAACTTCCCTGCAGGGGTGCACCACATAACCCAACACGCTCGATCCCATTTGGATGGACACACATTCCTGGGTCATGCCTGGACTCGGAAGATCAACACGTCGCAGCCCCACCTAGGCACAACAGAGAGGTCAGCACGCCGGTCTAAATCCTATGCGCGCAGGGGTCTGGGCCCATCGCCCATTGCACACCTGCATGTTGCGTGGGCGGCCAGAAGCAGACCTAGCCCCCTTAATACAAGAGCAGGCTTACGGTCCAATCCGGCGCGCGCCGCTCAGTCGCTGACGTCACGAAGGCTTCGGCTGATACCACGACGCCGAGTGCCCGTAACTGTTCCCGCGTAGTTGGTTAGTGCGTATGGGCCAGTGGCCAGACTCAGATCAAATACCAAGATCTCGTTAAGCGTGTTATTGTGAAGTAACCGCGAACACCAACCAGGGCCAGGCCCACCTCTCGCATAGGTGGTCTCAACCTGCCCTGTCCCTCCGCCACAAAGATCCACACAGAGGGCCGTCGGGACAAATGTCCTTTCAGCCCCCAATCCGTGAGTCACTCGCGGGTACTCAACGAGCCGGACCGACTTTAGTCACCATCTGTATACTATGTATATATGTATAGTATATACCCGTGATCACCTACCGAGTGATCACGGCCCGATAGTATAGCAAGGCAGATAGACAAGAATGTTGGGCCACAGATGATAAACTAGCATCCTATACTAAGCATTTAGGATTGCAGGTAAGGTCTCAACGACTGTAGCAACAATGACAGGCTATGCAACAGAATAGGAGTAACCGAACAGTACTCTAATGCAAGCAGTAGAGAGAAGAATAGACGATATCTAGTGATCAAGGGGGGCTTGCCTGGTTGCTCTGGCAAGGAGGGGTCGTCAACACCGTAGTCGAATTAGGCAGCAGCACCGTCGGTCTTCTCGTAGTGTACCGGAGAGAAGAGGGGGGAGAAACAATAAATACAATGCAAACATAAGCATGATGATGCATGCCATGACAATGAGCGGTGTTAGGTGTGCCCTAACGCGGTAGTAGGTGATACCGGCGAAAGGGGGAAACATTCGGGAAAGTATCCTCGGTGTTTCCCGTTTTCGGACAGGTGAATCAGAGGTGAAATGTTGCAGGTTCGCTATGCTAGGGACGCATGGCAGACAAACGGGATGCGTATGTGGATTCATCTCGTTGTTCTGAACAACTTTCATGTACAAAGTTTTTTCCATCCGAGCTATGGTTTATTTTATATTAATTTTAAAAGATTTAGTCATTTTTAGAATTTATTTAATTATTTTAAATCAACATTATCCAGAATAGTGTATGCTGACATCATCATGACGTCGGCATGATGTCAACAGTCAATAGGGCGTTGACGAGGTCAAACTGACGTGACAGTCCCGCATGTCATTGACTGATTAGTTAACTAATGGTTAATTAGGTTAATTAGTGATTAGATTAATCTAATTATGATTAATTAAGTTAATTAATTAATTAGTATTTTAAATATTGTTATCTTTATTAAAAAAATAAAAACGTTCTAGGCTTCTAGGCGTGGGGCCCATCTGTCATAGGCCCCAGGGGCCTTGGCGGGTTTGGTCCAGCGGGTGCGGGCGCACCCGAGCGAGCACTCGCCCGTAGGACGGGACTAGGCCGCCGGGGCACCAACGGCGTGGCACGCCCGCGCGGCCATCCGGGGCCACGACAAGCGGAGGCGAGGGGGGCCGGTGCGGCCAGTGGCGCGCGGGTGGGCGCGGTGGCGCCGCCACGGGAGGAGGAGAGGGCGGAGACGAGATGTGCCGAGGCATGGAGCCATGGGGCGCCGGTCGGAGCGGGACGCGGGTGGGAGGCCGGAGTGGCCAGAGTGGCGCGGTGGGGCGGCTCAGCCAAGGGGATGCGGGCGCAACGGCGGGCCAGTGGTCGGAGTGGCCACGGGCGGCAGCGGCAGCCGCAGTAGTGGACGGCTGTGGGCGCGGTTAGGCGTGACATGGGATCCCGCGCGAGGGCGAGTAGGGGAGGCGCCGATGCGCAGACGTGACGAGCGGGCGTGGCCGGTGCGAGGGTGCGTGGTGTTCGCGGCGACGGTGACCAGCGCGATGCGGGGAAGAGAAGTGGAGGTCGGGGGCCTCACCATGATTCATAGGGAACGGGGCAATGGGGGTTGAGGAGGAGGACGGTGACGAGCGGCGGAGGGGAAGTAGGCCGGCGGGGAGGAGGAGGCAGTCTGGCGGGGAAGCTCCGGGCGCCGGCGTCGGCGTCGACGTGCAGGGGCGAGGGGATCTGGAATCCTCCCGACCCAGATCCAATCGATAGGGGGAAGTGGGGGAGCGAGTGGGGCGACGGGGGGAAACGGCTAGGGTTTCGGGGGTTATAGGGAGTGCGGGGGTGGCCGGCTGGGCTCTTGCCCGGTTGTGCTGGTGTTCTGCTGGGCCGAAGCCCGGGGGGGTTGTTTCCCCTTTTTTTTGTTAGTCTTACATTTTAAGTATTTAGACATTTTCTAAAATGTGTTACTTCACCATAATTACCTATGCAATATTTGATACAGTCCGAGAATTTTAGTTTTGATGTTTGAAAACTTTCGTTGTTTGTCATATTTTGAATTTGATTTTTGGACCGGTTTTGAACTAACGAAAGATTAGCAACAGTAACGGAGGTGACGTGGCATCATTAGCAGAGTTTCACTGTAGCATAATTATCCGGGCGTTACAAATCTCCTCCACTACAAGAAATCTCGTCCCGAGATTTAGGAGTTAGAAGGAAATAGTGCGGGGTATTCTTCGCGCGGACGATCCTCACGTTCCCAAGTGGCTTCATCTTCAGAATGGTGCGACCACTGGACCTTGAGGAACTTGATCGCCTTCTGATGTGTGCGGCGTTCAGCTTGGTCGAGAATGCGAACCGGATGCTCTTTATAGGAGAGGTCCTGTTGTAACTCGAGCACTTCATGATCCACTGCTCGGATTGGGTCCTTGAAGCAGCGGCGGAGTTGTGACACGTGGAACACATCGTGAACCTGAGAAAGGTTCGGCGGAAGCTCTAGTTGGTATGCCACTTTTCCACGCCTTTCCAGAATAGTGAAAGGACCAATATAGCGACAAGCTAGCTTGCCCTTGATCCCGAAGTGGTGAGCACCCTTCATTGGTGTGACTCGAAGATAAGCCTTTTCGCCAGGTTGATAGACCATGTCCGTATGATGACGGTCATACTGAATCTTCTAACGTGACTGAGCAGTCTTGAGATTCTCGCGAATAATGCGAACTTGTTCTTCGGCATGTTGGATAATATCTGGACCGAAGAGTGGACGTTCCCTAGTTTCTGACCAGTTCAGAGGGTTCGGCACTTTCATCCATATAACACTTCGAAGGGGGCCATCTTCAAACTAGCTTGATAGCTATTATTATAAGAGAACTCAGCATACTATTGAGATTCCTCCCATTTCTTGTTGAAGGAAATAACACAAGCTCGAAGCATGTCTTCGAGAACTTGGTTGACACGTTCAACTTGCCCTTGCGACTGAGGATGAAAGGCAGTGCTGAAAGACAGATGAGTCCCCATAGCTTCTTGGAAACTTGCCCAGAATCTTGAAGTGAATAAACTGCCTCAGTCTGAACTGATTACCAATGGAATACCGTGAAGCGAGACAATTCTGGACATGTAGAGGTTTGCCAGCTGACTAGCAGTGATCGTTTATTTGACAGCCAGAAAATGTGCAACTTTAGAAAGCCGGTCAATGACGACAAGAATAGCATCATTACCTTTCTGCTATTTGGGGAATCCAGTGATGAAGTCCATTTCAACATGGTCCCATTTCCATTCAGGAATAGAGATAGGTTGCAGAGTTCCAGCAGGCCGTTGATGCTCTGCTTTGATACGACGACAAACATCACACTCGGCAACATAACGAGCAATATCTTGCTTCATATTAGACCACCAGAATCTTTGACGAATGTCTTGGTACATCTTTGTACTACTGGGATGAATAGACAAAGGCGTATCATGAGCTTCTTTCATAACCTCATGTGTCATATCCAGGTTTTTCTCTGAACATGGCACCACTAGGCGGCCCTTGAAGTACAAGGTGCCATCATCAGCAACAGTGAAGAATGAGGGCTTTCCTTCTGCGAGGTAGCGCTTAATCTTGTGGGATTGAGAGTCATACTTCTACAGCGTTTTGATGCTGCCCACGAGATCTGGCACGACAACGAGGGTATTTAGAGAACCCTGAGGAACAACACAAAGTTCATATTTTGAAACTCTGGGGGAGGGGGAGCGAATGCACCAGGAGGAACAATATGGAGGTTCAGCTTTCTGAATTCTTCAACAAGTGAGGGCTGAACTTTGTGAACCTGGAGGTGGTTGCAGTAAGATTTGCAGCTCAAGGCATCAGCCATTACATTAGCCTTGCCTTGAGTATAGGAGATACCCAAGTTAAAGTCTGCAACAGTCTCCATCCATCGCTGCTGACGGAGGTTCAGGTCTGGCTGAGTAAATAGATACTTCAGACTTTGGTGGTCGGTGAAGATCTCGCAACGGTTACCGAGAAGGTAATGTCGCCACTGTTTTAGTGCATGTATAACAGCAGCAAGCTCGAGGTCATGAACTAGATAGTTCTCTTTGTGAGGGCGCAATTGTCGAGAGGCATAAGCAATCACTTTACGCTCCTGCATTAGGACAGCGCCTAGGACTTAACGTAAAGCATCACAATAGATGATGAAGTCATTCTTAGTATCTTGAGGAGCAAGCACTGGGGCAGAAGTCAACTTGTCTTTGAGTGCCTGGAAACTTTCCTGACACTTTTCGGTCCACTAAAACTTGACGCTCTTATGAAGCAAGTTAGCAGAGGTCTAGCAATCTTGGAGAAGTTCTCGATGAATCGACGGCAATAGCTGGCAAGTCCGAGAAAACTTCTGACTAGCTTGATATTCTTCGGAGGAGTCCAATTGATAATAGCCTGAACTCGCTCGGGGTTGACGGCAATACCATCCTTGGAGATGACATGCCCAAGATAGGTTACTTCGGGAAGCCAGAATTCACACTTGGAGAACTTGGCATAGAGTTGATGCTCTCTAAGCTTTTCCAGAACAAGACGAAGATGTTCAACATGTTCATCTTCATTCTTGGAATATACAAGGATATCATCCAGATAAACCACGACAAACTTGTTGAGGTATTCCATAAAGATATAGTTCATCAGACGAGAGAAGGTGGCTGGAGCATTGGTTAATCCAAAAGACATGACGGTGTACTCGTATGAACCATAGCGAGTCACAAATGCGGTGTTCGTGATATCTTCTTCACGAACACGGATCTGGTGGTAACCCAACCTCAAGTCGAGTTTAGAGAACACTGATGAACCAGCCAGTTGATCATACAAGTCATTGATCCAAGGAAGAGGACATTTATTCTGAATGGTAGCTTGGTTTATAGGACGGTAGTCTTGGACTAATCGGTTTGTCCCATCCTTCTTCTTAACAAAGAGAGAAGGTGCCCCCCAAGGAGAGCAACTTGGGCGAATGAAACCACTTTGTAGAGATTTGTCGATTTCCTCCTTAAGCTCAATGATTTCATGTGGTGGCATCTTGTAGGGTTGTTTGGCTATAGGAGTGGTGCCTGGTTTTAAGTCAATGATGAATTCGACAGCTCTAGCAGGGGGAATCCCTGGAAGTTCTTCAGGAAAGACGTCAAGGAATTCGCGCACGATGGGAATGTTTTCAATGCCCTCGAGTGGTGTAGCGTTCAATGCATTCAACGCATAAAGCCTTGCCTCGGCATTCTAAACCAGACGAGCATTGTAGCTAATTATTTCATCAGAAGGGTGTAGCAGATGGACGCTCTTAGTGGCGCAAACTATAGAAGCAGTATGCGCTTTCAACCAATCCATACCCAGAATGAGGTCGATGTTAGAAGACATAAGGACAATGGGAGAGGCATAGAATTCCAATCCTTTGACTTCAACGGGGACGTTGTTGCAAATCATGGAGGTTTAACATTGGCCCGCGGGGGTTTTTACCACTAGTGGAGTGTTTATGACCTCACATTTAAGGTCGTGCTTGTATGCAAAATCTTCTGACATGAATGAATGTGATGCTCCTATATCAAATAAAACGGATGCTGGTATAGAATTTATGAGGAGTGTACCCATCACAGTAGTTGGCTGGTCTTGAGCTTCATTGAGGTCAACGTGGTTGGCATGAACACGACCATAAGGCCTGGCATTGTTGTTGCGGGGCTGATTGCTTCCACGGCCAACTGCGGGAAGGGCCAGTTGATTCTGATTCTGATTGCAGTCCCTGGCATGATGACCTGGTTGACCACACTTGTAGCACAGACCATTATTGGGAGTGGGAACAAGAGTTTGGGGTGGTGGAGCTGGAAGCTGATAACCCACAAGTGTAGGGGATCGCAACAGCTTTCGAGGGTAGAGTATTCAACCCAAATTTATTGATTCGACACAAGGGGAGCCCAAGAATATTCTTAAGTATTAGCAGTTGAGTTGTCGATTCAACCATACCTAGATAACTTAGTATCTGCAGCAAAGTATTTAGTAGCAAAGTAGTATGATAGTAATGGTAACAGTGGCAAAAGTGAAGATAGCAGTTTTGTAGTAATTGTAACAGTAGCAACGGAAAAGTAAATAAGCGAAGCACAATATGTGAAAAGCTCGTAGGCATTGGATCAATGATGGATGATTATGTCGGATGCGATTCCTCATGTAATAGCTATAACATAGGGACCCAGAACTAGCTCCAGTTCATCAATGTAATGTAGGCATGTATTCCGAATATAGTCATACATGCTTATGGAAAAGAACTTGCATGACATCTTTTGTCCTACCCTCCCGTGGCAGCGGGGTCCTAGTGGAACTAAGGGATATTAAGGCCTCCTTTTAATAGAGAACCGGAACAAAGCATTAGCACATAGTGAATACATGAACTCCTCAAACTATGGTCATCACCGAGAAGTATCCCGATTATTGTCACTTCGGGGTTGTCGGATCATAACACATAATAGGTGACTATAGACTTGCAAGATAGGATCAAGAACTCACAGATATTCATGAAAACATAATAGGTTCAGATCTGAAATCATGGCACTCGGGACCTAGTGACAAGCATTAAGCATAGCAAAGTCATAGCAACATCAATCTCAGAACATAGTGGATACTAGGGATCAAACCCTAACAAAACTAACTTGATTGCATGGTAAATCTCATCCAACCCATCACCGTCCAGCACGCCTACGATGGAATTACTCACGCACGGTGGTGAGCATCATGAAATTGGTGATGGAGGATGGTTGATGATAACGACGGCGCCAAATCCCCCTCTCCGGAGCCCCGAACGGACTCCAGATTAGCGCTCCCGGGAGAGATTAGGGCTTGGCGGCGGCTCCGTATCATAAAACGTGATGAAACTTTCTCTCTGATTTTTTTCTCCGCGAAACGGAATATATGGAGTTGGAGTTGAGGTCGGTGGAGCATCAGGGGGCCCACGAGACAGGGGGGCGCACCCAGGGGGAGGGCGCGCCCCCACCCTCGTGGACAGGGTGTGGGCCCCCTGGCCTTGATTCTTTCGCCAGTATTTTTTATATTTTCCAAAAGTTATCTCCGTGGATTTTCAGGTCATTCCGAGAACTTTTGTTTTCTGCACAATAAACAACATCATGGCAGTTCTGCTGAAAATAGCATCAGTCCGGGTTAGTTTCATTCAAATCATGCAAGTTAGAGTCCAAAACAAGGGCAAAAGTGTTTGGAAGAGTAGATACGTTGGAGATGTATCAACTCCGCCAAGCTTAAACCTTTGCTTGTCCTCAAGCAATTCAGTTGATAAACTGAAAGTGATAAAGAAAAACTTTTACAAACTCTATTTGCTCTTGTTGTTGTAAATAAGTAAAGCCAACATTCAAGTTTTCAGCAAGTATTATGAACTAACCATACTCACAATAACACTTAGTTCTCACAATTACTCATATCAATGGCATAATCAGCTAGCGAGCAATAATAATAAAACTCGGATGACAATACTTTCTCAAAACAATCATAATATGATACAATAAGATGGTATCTCGCTAGCCCTTTCTGAGACCGAGAAACATAAATGCAGAGCACCTTTAAAGATCAAGGACTGACTAAACATTGCAATTCATGGTAAAAATATCCAGATAAGTTATGCCCAATATAAACCAATAGTAATGAATGCAAATGACAGTGTGCTCTCCAGCTGGTGCTTTTTAATAAGAGGATAATGACTCAACATAAAAGTAAAAAGATATGCCCTTCGCAGAGGGAAGCAGGGATTTGTAGAGGTGGCAGAGCTCGATTTTAAAATAGAGATGAATAACATTTTGAGTGGCATACTTTCACTGTCAACGCAACAACTATGAGATGGCGATATCTTCCATACTACATGCATTAATTATAGGCAGTTCCCAAATAGAATGGTAAAAGTTTATACTCCCCCACCACCAACAAGCATCAATCCATGGCTTGCTCGAAACAACGAGTGCCTCCAACTAACAACAGCCATGGAGGAGTTTTGTTTAATTATATTGATTTGCTTTGATCTTTTTGGATCATGAGACTGGGCATCCCAGTTACCGGCCCTTTCTCGTGAATGAGGAGCGGAGTCCACTCCTCTTGAGAATAACCCACCTAGCATGGAAGATATAGACAGCCCTAGTTGAAACATGAGCTGCTCGAGCATACAAAACAGAATTTCATTTGAAGGTTTGGAGTTTGGCACATACAAATTTACTTGGAACGGCAAGTAGATACCGCATATAGGAAGGTATGGTGGACTCATATGGAACAACTTTGGGGTTTAAGGAGTTAGGATGCACAAGCAGTATTCCCGCTTAGTACAGGTGAAGGCTAGCAAAGTACTGGGAAGCGACCAACTGAGAGAGCGACAACAGTCATGAACATGCATTAAAATTAATTTACACCGAGTGCAAGCATGAGTAGGATATAATCTACCATGAACATAAATATCATGAAGGCTATGTTGATTTGTTTCAACTACATGCGTGAACATGTGCTAAGTCGAGTCACTCAATTCATTCAAAGGAGGATACCATCCCATCATACCACATTACAATCATTTTAATAGCATGTTGGCACGCAAGGTAAACCATTATAACTCATAGCTAATCAAGCATGGCACAAGCAACTATAATCTCTAAATGTCATTGCAAATATGTTTACTTCATAATAAGCTGAATCAGGAACAATGAACTCATCATATTTACAAAAACAAGAGAGGTTGAGTTCATACCAGCTTTTCTCATCTCAATCAGTCCATCATATATTGTCATTATTTCCTTTCACTTGCACGACCGAACGATGTGTATAATAATAACAGTGCACGTGCATTGGACTAAGCTGGAATCTGCAAGCATTCAACTCAAGAGAGAAGACAAAGTAATATGGGCTCTAAGTTAAATAAATAATCATGCATATGAGAGCCACTAAGCATTTTCAATATGGTCTTCTACTCTCGACCCCCAAAGAAAAGAAAAGAAAAGAAAACTATTTACACGGGAAAGCTCCCAACAAGTAAGAAGAAGAACGAGAAATCTTTTTGGGTTTTCATTTTAATTTCTACTACAAGCATGGAAATTAAACTAACTAATTTTTTTGGTTTTTTCTTAAGGTTTATCAAACACACAAGAAGAAAGCGAGAAAAACAAAATTAAACTAGCATGGATAATACAATGAAAGAGTATGAGCACCGACAACTAGAATAGTGTGTGAACATGAATGTAAAGTCGGTGAGAAATACGTACTCCCCCAAGCATAGGCTTTTGGCCTAAGTTGGTCTACTGCCAAGGATAGCCTGGCTGATATCTGTAGTTATAATTGGGGTCGTACTGAGATGCAGCAGCAAATGCCTCCTGAGCTGCGGCATGTTGGCGAGCCGCCTCCGCTCTCCCCTCGTGTTCAGCTGCCTCCTCCCTAGTAACAACATATCTTCGTTTTGCCTGGTAATCAAAAAGGAAAGGAGCAGGGAGAGTAACATGGACAGAGCTACGTCTATCACAGATTAATCGATACTGGAGGTATTGTTCATTCCTCAAAAGAAAACGATGTTTGACCATCGCGTCATAATCTAAATAAGCAGGAGGCAACTCCATATCCCCCTCTCATGGGGCTATACCAAGATAATTAGCTACACGGGTCGCATAAATCCCTCCAAATAAATCTCCAGACATACCATTATTATGCAACCTACGTACAACTATTGCCCCCAAGTTGTAATCTTTATTACCTAACACAGCACTCTTGAGGACACAAAGATCAGGGACACACATATGACATGCTTCATCTTTACCGTTAATACATCTACCAATGAAGAGAGCAAAATAATGTATAGCAGGAAAATGAATGCTCCCTATGGTAGCTTGTGCTATATCCCTAGATTCTCCCATAGTAATACTAGCAAGAAAGTCTTTATATTCAGATTTGTGGGGGTCATTAACATTGCCCCACTGCGGGAGTTTGCAAGCAGTTGTAAAATCTTCTAAGTCCATGTTATAAGATTTATCATAAATATCAAACAGGACACTCTGAGAATTACGTGAGGATTTATATTTAAACCTTCTCACAAATGAATCACTCAATTGAAAGTACTGAGGACACTTATCTTGTAAGAAGTCCTCAAGATCGGCGTTACGCACATATGCGTCAAATTCATCCTTGATGCCTGCATTGAGCATAAAATCGTCTGATCGCCACTCACAAGCTCGCACTTCGGCATACCTTGGTGGTTCATCGTCTTGCTCACGCATAGCACGCTTGGGTCCTTTCTTTATTGAGGAACCACCTTGATACATTCTCCTAGACATATTTCTTTTTCTGAAAAATTTCTGAAATTTTAGTAACTTCAAAATAAAAGTGAATAAAACTAAACAAGATTGGTAGCAACTACTCTTACAAATGCCTAGAGTCTATATCATGCATTAGAATTACTTGGGACCTCATAAATTTGACATGCAAGCTCAAGAACAGGGTCACCTATGCAGCAAAAATTTGTAATAAATAAAGCACTAGAACAAAAACTAATTGGACCAATGGAGGAGTCACATACCAAGCAACAATCTCCCAAAGCAGTATTGTGAATGGAGCTTTGAGCAAGGAGATCGAAAATCGCAGCAAAATGAGCTAGAACTCGTGCTTGAGCTGGATGGGGATTTTTTTGGGAAGAAGATGGAGTGTGTGGGTGCAGGAATAAGTGGAGGGAGGCCACCCTGGGCCCACGAGACAGGGGGCGCGCCCAGGGGGTGTGGGCGCGCCCTCCATCCTCGTGGCCAAGTGCTTGCCCCTCCTGCAGTGTTTTTAGTGCCTAAAATCCTCAAATATTCCATAAAAAATCATACTAAATTTGCAGGGCATTTGGAGCACTTTTATTTTCGGGATATTCTTTATTGCACGGATAAATCAGAAAACAGACAGATAATACTATTTTTGCTTTATTTATTCTAAATAACAAAAAGTAAAAAGAGGGTACAGAATGTTGTGCCTTCTAGTTTCATCCATCTCATGATCATCAAAATGAATCCACTAACAAGGTTGATCAAGTCTTGTTAACAAACTCATTCCGAATAACACGGAACCGGAGAAATTTCGAATAACACTAGGTTACCTCAACGGGGATATGAACATCCCCAACAATAAGAATATCATACTTTTTCTTGACAGTAGGAAGAGGAAATTCAAAACCTCCAATAATGATAGTTGGACTTTTTCCAATAGAATTGATGCTATGAACTTGAGGTTGTTTCCTCGGAAAGTGTACCGTATGCTCATTACCATTAACATGAAAAGTGACATTGCCTTTGTTGCAGTCAATAACAGCCCCTGCAGTATTCAAAAAGGGTCTACCAAGGATAATCGACATACTATCGTCCTCGGGAATATCAAGAATAACAAGGTCCGTTAAGATAGTGACATTTGCATCCACAACAGGCACATCCTCACAAATACCGACAGGTATAGCAGTTGATTTATCAGCCATTTGCAAAGATATTTTAGTAGGTGTCAACTTATTCAATTCAAGTCTACGATATAAAGAGAGAGGCATAACACTAACACCGGCTCCAAGATCACATAAAGCAGTCTTAACATAATTTCTTTTAATGGAGCATGGTATAGTTGGTACCCCGGGGTCTCCAAGTTTCTTTGGTATTCCACCTTAAAAGTATAATTAGCAAGCATGGTGGAAATTTCAGCTTCCGGCATCTTTCTTTTATTTGTAATGATATCCTTCATATACTTAGCATACGGATTTACTTTAAGCATATCAGTTAAGCGCATACGTAAGAAGATAGGTCTAATCATTTCAGCAAAGCGCTCAAAATCCTCATCATCCTTTGTCTTGGATGGTTTAGGAGGAAAGGGCATGGGTTTCTGAACCCATGGTTCTCTTTCTCTACCGTGCTTCCTAGCAACAAAATCTCTCTTATCATAACGTTGATTCTTTGATTGTGGGTTATCAAGATCAATAGCAGGTTCAATCTCTACATCATTATTTTTGTTAGGTTGAGCATCAACATGAACATTACCATTAACATTATCACTAGGTTCATGTTCATCACCTGATTGTGTTTCAGCATCAGAAATAGAAATATCATTGGGATTCTCAGGTGTGTCTACAACAGGTTCACTAGAAGCATGCAAAGTCCTATCGTTTTTCTTTTTCTTCTTTTTGGAAGAACTAGATGCCTCTAAATTATTTCTCTGAGAATATTTCTCGATTCTCTTATTATGGCCTTCAGGATACAAAGGTTCCTGAGTCATTCTACCAGTTCTAGTAGCTACTCTAACAGCAAAGTCATATTTATTATTTAATTCATCAAGCAAATCACTTTGAGCTTTAAGTACTTGCTCAGCTTGAGTGGTAACCATAGAAGCATATTTGCTAATGAGTTTAATTTCGCCTTTAACGCTAGCCATATAATCACTCAAGCGTCCTATCTCGAAAGCATTATTATTTAATTCTCTACCAACATAAGCATTAAAACTTTCTTGTCTAGCCATAAAGTCATCAAATTCATCTAAGCATGGGCTATGAAATTTAGTAGAAGGAATTTCAACTTTATCTTATCTATAGAGAGAATTTACCTTTACTACCTGTGTCGGGTTATCAAGATAATGTGTTTCTTCAACATGCGGTATATTAAGACCATGTATTTCTTCAATAGGTGGTAAATTCCTAACATCTTCAGCTTTAATGCCTTTTTCTTCCATTGATTTCTTTGCCTCTTGGATATCTTCAGGACTGAGAAATAGAACTCCCCTCTTCTTCGGAGTAGGTTTAGGAATAGGCTCAAGAGTTGGCTCAATTGGTTCAGGAATTGCCTCTGGAATTGGCTCAGGAAGAGTCCAATTATTTTCATTAGTCAACATATTATTCAATAGTAATTCAGCTTGGTCGACTGTTCTTTCCCTGAAAACACAACCAGACAACTATCCAAGTAGTCCTTGGAAGCATCGGTTAGTCCATTATAAAAGATATCAAGTATTTCATTTTTCTTAAGAGGATGATCAGGCAAAGCATTAAGTAATCGGAGAAGCCTCCCCCAATCTTGTGGGAGACTCTCTTCTTTGATTTGCATAAAATTATATTTTTTCCCGCAAGGCAGCTTGTTTCTTATGAGCAGGGAAATATTTAGCAAAGAAGTAATAAATCATATCCTGGGGACTACGCACACAACCAGGATCAAGAGAATTAAACCAAGTCTTAGCATCACCCTTTAATGAGAACGGAAATATCTTAAGGATATAATAATAGCGAGACTTCTCATCGTTAGTAAACAGGGTGGCTATATCATTTAACTTGGTAAGATGTGCCACAACAGTTTCAGATTCAAGGCCATAAAAAGGATTAGATTTAACCAAGGTAATTATCTCAGGATCAACAGAGAATTCATAATCCTTATCAGTAACACAGATAGGTGAAGTAGCAAAAGCGGGGTCAGGTTTCATTCTAGCATTAAGGGATTGCTGCTTCCATTTAGCTAATAACTTCTTAAGATAATATCTATCTTTGCAAGCAAAGATGGCTCTAGCAGCTTCCTCATTCATAACATAATCCTCAGGAACAACAGGTAATTCATAATCAGGGGAGAACTTTCATCATCACTATCATCAATAATAGCATCTTCAATAATTTCATTCTCTCTAACCCTAGAAAGTTGTTCATCAAGAAATTCACCTAATGGCAAATTAGTATCAGGCACAGAAGTAGTTTCATCATAAGTATCATGCATAGCAGAAGTGGCATCATCAATAACATGAGACATACCAGAATTCATAGCAGTAGCAGGTTTAGGTGTCGCAAGCTTACTCAAAACAGAAGGAGAATCTAGTGCAGAGCTAGTTGGCAGTTCCTTACCTCCCCTCGTAGTTGAGGGGAAAATCTTGGTTCTTTCGTCTTTCAAGTTCCATATAGTGATCAACAGATATAAATCCTAAGTGACTCAAAGAATAGAGCTATGCTCCCCGGCAAGGCGCCAGAAATTAGTCTTGATAACCCACAAGTGTAGGGGATCGCAACAGCTTTCGAGGGTAGAGTATTCAACCCAAATTTATTGATTCGACACAAGGGGAGCCAAAGAATATTCTTAAGTATTAGCAGTTGAGTTGTCAATTCAACCACACCTGGATAACTTAGTATCTGCAGCAAAGTATTTAGTATCAAAGTAGTATGATAGTAATGGTAACAGTGGCAAAAGTAAAGATAGCAGTTTTGTAGTAATTGTAAGAGTAGCAACGGAAAAGTAAATAAGCGAAGCCCAATATGTGAAAAGCTCGTAGGCATTGGATCAGTGATGGATGATTATGTCGGATGCGATTCCTCATGTAATAGCTATAACATAGGGTGACACAGAACTAGCTCCAGTTCATCAATGTAATGTAGGCATGTATTTCGAATATAGTCATACGTGCTTACGGAAAAGAACTTGCATGACATCTTTTGTCCTACCCTCCAGTGGCAGCGGGGTCATAGTGGAAACAAAGGGATATTAAGGCCTCCTTTTAATTGAGAACCGGAACAAAGCATTAGCACATAGTGAATACATGAACTCCTCAAACTATGGTCATCACCGAGAAGTATCCCGATTATTGTCAGTTCGGGGTTGTCGGATCATAACACATAATAGGTGAATATAGACTTGTAAGATAGGATAAAGAACTCACATATATTCATGAAAACATAATAGGTTCAGATCTGAAATCATGGCACTCGGGCCCTAGTGACAAGCATTAAGCATAGCAAAGTCATAGCAACATCAATCTCAGAACATAGTGGATACTAGGGATCAAACCCTAACAAAACTAACTTGATTACATGGTAAATCTCATCCAACCCATCACCGTCCAGCAAGCCTACGATGGAATTACTCACGCATGGCAGTGAGCATCATGAAATTGGTGAAGGAGGATGGTTGATGATGACGACGGCGAAGAATCCTCCTCTCTGGAGCCCCGAACGGGCTCCAGATTAGCCCTCCCAAGAGAGATTAGGGCTTGGCAGCGGCTCCGTATTGTAAACGCGATGAAACTTTCTCTCTGATTTTTTCTCCGCGAAACGGAATATATGGAGTTGGAGTTGAGGTCGGTGGAGCATCAGGGGGCCCATGGGACAGGGGGCGCGCCCAGCGGGAGGGCGCGCCCCCCACCCTCGTGGACAGGGTGTGGGCCCCTTGACCTTGATTCTTACGCCAGTATTTTTTATATTTTCCAAAAGTTATCTCCGTGGATTTTCAGGTCATTCCGAGAACTTCTGTTTTCTGCACAATAAACAACATCATGACAGTTCTGCTGAAAACAGCGTCAGTCCAGGTTAATTTCATTCAAATCATGCAAGTTAGAGTCGAAAACAAGGGCAAAAGTGTTTGGAAAAGTAGATACATTGGAGACATATCAGAAGCCTTGGCTGCCTAGATGGTGGAGGCGGCAGACGAGGTGCATCATAGGACTGCTGAGAGAGTCCTGGACTAGGGGGTGTCCGGATAGCCGGACTATCATCGTCAGTGGACTCCAAGACTATGAAGATACAAGATTGAAGACTTCGTCCCGTGTCCGGATGGGACTTTCCTTGGCGTGGAAGGCAAGCTTGGCGATACGGATATGTAGATCTCCTACCATTGTAACCGACTCTGTGTAACCCTAGCCCTCTCCGGTGTCTATATAAACCGGAGGGTTTTAGTCCGTAGGACACACAACCATTACAACAATCATACCATAGGCTAGCTTCTAGGGTTTAGCCTCCTTGATCTCGTGGTAGATCCACTCTTGTACTACCCATATCATCAATATCAATCAAGCAGGAGTAGGGTTTTACCTCCATCGAGAGGGCCCGAACCTGGGTAAAAACATCGTGTCCCTTGTCTCATGTTACCATCCGCCTAGACGCACAGTTCGGGACCCCCTGCCCGAGATCCGCCGGTTTTGACACCGACATTGGTGCTTTCATTGAGAGTTCCTCTGTGCTGTCACCGATAGGAAGGATGCCTCTTCCCGTCTTCAAAGACGGTATCTTCGCCAAAGGAGCCTTGGCCGCCGCCCAAACTATCCGGCTGGGCAGTTTTCTCATGACCGCCTATTCGGCCACCGCTTCGACGATGACCTCTCGGGTCATCAAAAGCAATCTTCACGTCAACTCGGAATTCACCGAGCAGCTGGATCCAACAGAGCTCTTGTCCGTAAACGAACTCTTGGATCGCATCGCCGCCCTGGGAGTCGCTACAGACTACAATCGGATTGGGCTTAAAACCGATCTGAGAGAGATTAACTCTCCCCAGGATACCCACCACGTTGCGGTGGTAGAGGAACAACGCGGTGACTCTTCTCCTATATTGAAACTAGTCATGTCCGGGCTTCCGAACCCTCCATGCCGGATTACCGTGGGGGGACGGACTTCGATCAAGCACTGAACCTAAAGTCAGGCATCGGACCGGACTCGTTGGACAACGTCCAACGATCCAAGCTTCCAAATTCGGAAACTTCTCGGCCCTTGAGCCTCGAGATGGGTAGGATTCCGGACTTAATTCCACCCACCCACCCAGACATATGCGACCTATCTCAAATCCGGCAAGAGCTCGCTAAAACAGTACATCATTACTGGGCCAGATTCCTCCTAGTTATGGACAGGATAAAGGACTGCCGAGAGGAAAATGCAATTTCAATTTTCTGCAATAATTGCACGGATGAGGGAATCTTGAACGCCGTCAGTCGCTGTGAAATTACACGCTTCGCCGACCTGGCGTCCATAGTACGAAAGTACTGTGCGATGGAGAGTTTCCAGAAAACCGAAACTAAGTTTTGGGACAATCCGGCCCCGAATACAACCCTAGTCCATAACAAAAGGGTGCAGCACACTCAGGCACCAGGTACAAAAACCAAAAAGCAAAAACCCCATAAAGGGCAAGGAACCGTACTAGAGGGATGGCTCAGCGGACCCTGTAAAATTCACAGTACAGAAGGCGCCACCCCAACACATAGCCTTCGAGCGTGTTGGATATTGCGGCAGGTGGCCAAAAGTGGCGAGGAGCTTCTAGCCCCGGAAAACCACTCCAACAGTACCAGTACGGTGTCAACAGTCTTCGAGACTTTCGCATCAAATAATGTGCGAAAACAACCAATCCGCAGCCTTGCCGAAGTCTACCAAGTAGCAACAACAAATCCATGGAGCGACACGGCCATCACCTTCAACGCCAGCGACGAACCTAAATTCCGAACAGCCCGAGCACCAGCCGCATTGGTCCTCAGTCCAATAGTGGACGGCTTTCTTCTTACCAAGGTACTCATGGATGGCGGCAGCGGACTAAACCTCATCTACGAGGAAACTCTTCAAAAAATGGAAATAGACTGGAGCCGCATTGAGCGAAGCAGCACAACCTTTAGAGGAATAATCCCTAGCCGAGAAGCGCGCTGCACAGGAAAAATCACACTTGATGTGGTGTTCGGCTCGCCGGACAATTACAGGTCCGAAGAGGTCACGTTCCAAGTGGCCCCGTTCAGCAGCGGATATCACACTATATTAGGACGAGAGGCATTCACAATTTTTCAAGCCATACCCCATTACGGGTACATGAAGCTTAAGATGCCTGGGCCCGGCGGAATAATCACTCTCGCTAGTGATCCGGACATAGCACTCCGCGCCGAAAACAAGACAGTCGCATTAGCCTTGGAGGCACTATCCGAAGCCCTAGCGGCAGAAGAACTCACTGCGCTGCGCTCTACGGTGAATAGGTACGATGTGATACTCGATAAGAGATCCAAGTCCACCTCTTTTAAACCAGCGGATGAAATAGTCAAATTCCAGGTCCATCCAACGGACCCAACAAAGACGGCCTCCATCGGGGCACAGTTGAACCCTGATGTAGATGCCGCACTGCGAGAATTCCTTCGGGAAAATTGGGACATCTTTGCCTGGCACCCTTCAGATATGCTAGGAATCCCACGCAGATTGGCAGAACACAGCCTAAACATCCTAAAAGGATTCAAGCCAGTAAAACAGGCTCTTCGGTGATTTTCCGAACCCAAAAGACAGGCAATGGGAGAAGAGCTAGCCAAACTACTAGAAGCCGGATTCATCAGAGACATCAAACATCCGGACTGGCTAGCAAACCTGGTAATGGTACCAAAGAAGGATAAATCCTGGCGCCTATGTGTCGATTTTAAAGACCTCAACAAGGCCTGCCCAAAGGATCCCTTCCCCCTCCCCCGCATCGACCAAATAATCGATGCTACTGCAGGGCACGATTCATTATGCTTCCTTGACGCATACTCCGGCTACCATCAAATCAAGATGGCGGAAGCGGACCAAGCCGCAACGGCATTCATTACTCCATATGGACCATTCTGCTTCAACATGATGCCCTTCGGACTCAAAAATGCCGGCGCAACATATCAGCGCATGATTCAGACATGTCTGGCTACCCAGATCGGCAAAATAGTAGAGGCATACGTAGATGACGTAGTCGTCAAAACCAAACACGTCGAGACTCTGGTAGACGATTTGAGGCTCACATTCGACAACCTCCGAGCATACGACATTAAGCTGAATCCGGAGAAATGCGTATTCGGCGTACCAGCCGGAAAGCTCCTGGGCTTCATTGTATCCGGTAGAGGAATTGAGGCAAACCCAGCCAAGATCCGAGCTCTGTCACAGTTGGATATTCCAAAAGACCTCAAACAAATACAAAAATTGACTGGATGCGTGGTGGCTCTAAGCCGCTTTATCTCCCGTTTGGGAGAAAAGGCATTGCCCCTCTATCGCCTCCTCAGGCGCACCGAACACTTCGAGTGGACGGATGCTGCCACTGCCGGACTCGAAGAAATAAAAGCCATATTGGCAACAAATCCGGTCCTAGCTGCGCCTAACCTGGGCGAACCAATGTTGTTATACATCGCGGCAACACATCAAGTTGTAAGCGTGGTACTCGTCATCGAACGAGAAACAGAAGGGCACAAATTCCCTCTTCAAAAACCAGTGTACTACGTATCCACTGTCTTAACTCCCTGCAAGTCCCGTTACCCGCACTATCAAAAGATAGTGTATGCGGTGTTCATGGCATCCCGGAAGCTCCGCCACTACTTTCAAGAGTGTTCGATAACAGTGGCCTCTGAAGTGCCCCTCAACGACATTATAAACAACCGCGACGCGACGGACAGGATTGCAAAATGGGCCATTGAGCTCTTACCATTCGATATAACTTATAAACCTCGGCGAGCTATAAAGTCGCAAGTCTTGGCTGACTTTGTCGCTGAATGGACTGAAGCCGAACTCCCTAAAGAGTACGGCGCATACTCCAATTGGATTACGCATTTCGACGGCTCCAAAATGTTGGCCGGCTTGGGGGCTAGCGTCGTATTGACGTCCCCAACCGGGGACACAGTCCAATACGTACTTCCGATAATGTACACGGACTCCAACAATGCAGCCGAATACGAGGCTCTCCTACATGGCCTCCGGATGGCAATCTCCATGGGCATTCAACGCCTAGAGGTGCGCGGGGATTCAAACCTTGCAATATCCCAAGTAAATGGGGACTTTGACGCCAAGGATCCGAAAATGGCAGCCTATCATAACGCTGTCCTAAAAATGTCAGCTCGGTTCGAAGGACTCGAATTCCACCACGTAGCCCGAGATAATAACCAAGCAGCCGACGTATTGGCACGCATCGGCGCGAAACGCGACGGTGTCCCTCCAAACATCTTCCTGGAACGGCTCTTTAAGCCATCCGTACTATGGGAAGAAGAGTCCAGAAATAACAACCCGGAGGCAGCCGCACCACCCAACACAGAACAATCTGACATAATCGGCGACTCAGCCGATGAAATAACACCTTCAGCCCATGAAATAATGGCAGTAATCGCCCCGTGGACAGAGCCATTCCTAGCCTACTTACTTAGGCAGGAACTTCCCGAAGACCAAAATGAGGCCCGCTGCATAGCCCGGTGATCTAAAGCCTATAAGGTCCACGAGGGAGAACTCTATAAGAAAAGAACAACCGGAGTCCTTCAACGGTGTATCTCCGAAGAGGAAGGGCGGAACCTTCTGGCTGAAATTCATGCCGGACTAGGCGGACACCACGCCGCAGCTCGGGCCCTTGTAGGCAAAGCATTCCGTACATGATTTTATTGGCCGACGGCCCGGGCAGATGCTCAGGACTTGGTCCAAAGATGTGTCGGTTGTCAGCTCTTTGCTAATCAGAGCCATATGCCACCTACCGCCCTCAAAACTATACCCATTACCTGGCCGTTCGCGGTCTGGGGGCTTGACATGATTGGACCCCTTAAAGGGGGAACCCACAAGCAAAGGTACCTATTGGTCATGGTGGACAAATTCACCAAATGGATAGAGGCCAAGCCAGTTAAACGGCAGAGTCCGGACCAGTGATAGACTTCATATCCGGGGTAGAACACCGTTATGGCGTCCCTCATAGCATCATTACCGATAACGGCACGAACTTCACGGCCGACGAGGTTAAATTATGGTGCAAAAATATGGGCATTAAGCTCGACTACGCTTCAGTCTATCATCCTCAAACCAACGGTCAAGTGGAACGAGAAAACGGTCTAATAATGAGCGGCATCAAACCCAGACTAGTGCGGTCCCTTACGGAATCTAACACGCACTGGGTAGAGGAGCTTGACTCCGTACTCTGGGGGCTGCGGATAACACCCAACCGTACTACCGAATTCACACCATTTTTTATGGTATACGGCGCAGAGGCAGTTCTGCCCTGCGACATCATTCATGACTCACCTCGAGTGCGCATGTACGAAGAAAGAGAAGCTGAGCTGGATTGGCAGGACAGCTTGGACGCATTGGAGGAAGAACGCGACATCGCCAAGGCTCGTTCCGCATTCTATCAGCAGCAGGATCGAAGATATCAAAGCAGAGAAGTACGGGCTAAGACTGACAATGTTGGCGAACTAGTTCTACGCCTGCCAGACAAGAAAAAGGACAAGCTCAAGCCCAAATGGGAGGGCCCCTTCATTATCGATCAAGTCCTGACCGGCGGAGCGTACCATCTGCGAAATGTGTCGGACAACCGACTCGAGCGGAACCCATGGAATGCAGCCCGCCTCCGAAGATTCTATGCCTAGCGCCGGACTAAGAGTTTGTCTCCTTTCCCCGTCCAAATTTTTACACTTCAGCTGTCTTTCGTTTCTCTTTTTTCTCTCACCCTTTTCATAAAAGCCCTTAAAAGCCTACTTGCGCATTATTCGCACACACTTGATGTGCTATCCGCACTCATTATACCTGGGGGCTTCTTTACCAGAAGCTTACTTATAAGGGCTTCATGCCCAGCACATGTGTCAAACTTCCACATGTACCTTTTATTCACCATTATATGCATCGATATGACTTAAGTTTTGGCCAAGCTGGGTTGCCTGGCTCCTGTGCTTACCCCTACGTTCCCGATTGTTCGGCTAGGAGGTAAAGGGAGCACCTCTGCGATTGTTACTGCCAGGTCAGCCGGATGTGTACCTCAGACTGGGTGAAGCCGAAAGCTAGCGTTCTTAAGGGAATATTCGGTCGGTGACTTGAAAGATGATTTTTTACCTATTTATTTATCTGCCCCCAGATGTTTTCCTGCTCTTTTCGCAGTCCGGACATGCACTTTAGGGCATGCCTCCCAGGGAAAGGAACCCTTAACGGAACTATTCTCCCTGGAAGATGTTTCTTACTAACCATGTAATATAACATAACTAGTTGGGCACTTGTCTGATAAAGCACTAATGACCCCTACGCCTGGTCTCCATGCATGCCCTGGTTGTTTCTTAATTGAGAAGGTATTTGGACACACTCCGGACTCTAGGGTCCCGAGGTCGAAGCGAAAAGGTCGGCAACGACAAACGATCTACAATCCGGCTAGAAGGCATTTTACATGTCATTTTAAAATACATTGTCAAATCGACTGACTGTATTCCTCCTCAATCCCGTCTAACAGGCTGTCTAATTTATAGTCCCGTTGGGAATATTTAGCGGCCAACTCTACTTGGCCGTACACTAAACTCACAAGGATCTCCTTCCCATCGGGCCCCACAGGTCCGACCTCGGCCATGTGGTTGGGATCCGCCTTCTTGTACCGCGTCTTCACCATGGCCCAGGCCTCCCTGGCACCTTGGTGGCAGGCCGATATCTTCCATAAACGGAAGCGCTGCCGCGCTCCCTGAAGCTTCTCCGCAAGCTCTCCAAGGCCCTCGGGTAGGGAGAGGGACGGCCATAAAGCCTGGACGACGCCGCTCATCGCCTGCCGAACTCGTTCGAGCAGTTGCACCAGCTCGGGAAGTTGATCACCCGTTGATACGGGCATCTCCTCCGCAGGGCGACCTGTGAGCACACCTACAGACATATTTCTGTCAATTGACTTCCTCGCCGAACTCTTTTTTTCAAAGGAGTTCTCTCAAGCACTTACTATAGATGCCACGATGAAGCCGCTGATTCTCCTTCACGGAGCCAGACAGCTCGGCCCGAACACCTTTCAGCTCCTCTCCAAGCTGGGCGTGGGCATCCTGGAGTTTGTTCCTTTCCTGCTGCACCTTCGTCAGCACCCTCTCGCCGGCCTTCAGCTGGTGCAGTAGTTCTTGCTTGTCCGGATCCAGTCCGGCAACACCTGCAATGTCATTGTCAGACTTACACGCACGCCGCACACCGATTATCTTTTTGAAATAATGTGTTACCAGGAGGGGTCCCTGTGTTTCCTCCTGCGGCAGCTAGTGCGGCCTCGAGTTGGGCCTTGCACTCTTGTAGCTCCTGGGACAACTGGGTATTCTTCTTTGTAAGATCCTGCATATCAAATGATCCTTAAATCAGTTACTCTAACTACTTTAAGTCTCGGGGGCTACTGGCATATACAACTATGAAAATCTCTTACCCGTATGTCCTTTACATACTGCTCTGTGGCTCTGGTCAAACCATCTTGAGCAGCACGGAGGTGCGCGTCCCCCGCGTTAAAGGCATTCAACGCCTCAGGGGAGAAGCACACGTCACGAAAAACTGTCCGGCGGCGCCTATGGTTCATGGCGCTCTCCACCTCAGACCTGGTGGCGGACAGTCTGTCGGCATCCTCCGTTGGAGGAGTATCCGGCTCGCGCCTTGCGCTCGCCTCCCCCTCCAGACCAGGTGTTGGAACCTGGCTGGCAGAGGCTTGGTTGGCAACCTCTACGCCCACAGTCCGGCGAGCACTCTTTCTCCTGCAAAAGTCATGAGCATTCAAACACTTCCTAGGAACTTTGTCCTAAATAACAACCGTGAGCTATACCGTTGCGGTGACGTTTCGATTCGCGCCGCACTCCTCTTTTGCCTGCTGGGCCGGACTGACCCTTGTTGGCCAGCTGCCGTGGGCTCGGCCTCCTGCCTTGAAGGCACCTCCTGCGAGACACCATTGTATACAATGGTCAGAAATGCACAAGGACGAAATAATGGTGTCAGGACTTCGGTCACAATCATCTGGGGAGCCGGAGATAGGCCAGGGTAGTCAGCCGTAATGGCGACTAGAGCATTGTCCATGCTGAGTTGATGGAACACCCCGTCGATTAGCTCCACCTTTATGTCCGGATCCTCTTAGGAGGCCGGATCAAGGGATCTTTCCGGATCCTCGGGTTGTAGAGCCGGACTATTTATGCCCCCACATCCCGACGCAGCTCCTGCGTCGAAATCGTAAAGTAAGGTACTTAACTTTGAAAGCATGGGTCGGATAAACAAAGTGTCCGCTTACCCAGCGCCGAGGGTTATTCATGGAGAACCCGTTCAATGGGCTCGTTTGGAGAAAGTCCTCCTTCTCCCCCTTGTACAGGCCGGATAGAATCTTCACTAGATCTTCGGCCAATCCCGGGCCTTTGCGGCCATGACGAGTGGCATCATTCTCCCCATTGAAATCCCACATGGGGTGGCCCCTGTATTACAGCGGCTGCACCCCCCGCATAATGCACGTGGCCATGACCCCAATCATGGTCAATCCAGAATGGGCCAGTAACCTTATCCGGCCCATCAAATAATGGACGCTCTTGTCTTCCTCCGGCTGGGGGCTCCGCGGGCGCCAACTCAAGCGTTTCTTCAGAGGAGCATTGCTGAACTCCGGGAGGCCGATCCGAACAGGGTCCAGCAGCGGAGCATCTTCTACATAAAACCATTCTGAAGGCCAGTCTTCAGACGCCTTCTTAGGGATTCCGGATGGATATCCGGTCCCGGCGATGCGCCATATTTCGGCACCGCCCACTTGATATATGGACCCCTTGTGAGAGCGGGGTACGAGGCAGAATAACCTCTTCCACAGTGCAAAATGGGGCTCGATGCCCAGGAATAGCTCACAAAGAGCTACGAAGCCCGCAATATGCAGAATCGAGGCGGGCGTGAGGTGATGGAGCTGGAGTCCGTAGAACTCCAGAAGCCCGCGGAGGAACGGATGTACAGGAAATCCGAGCCCCCTTATCAGATAGGGGACGAAGCATACCCGCTCCCCTTTGTTGGGACTTGGGGTGGCCTCCGCTTGCTTCCCACCTTTGTAGGTGGCCAGCCCGGCTCGAACCGGCACCATAAAGGCCGGAGGAAGATATCCCTCCGCTTGGAGCGTCACTAGCTCGTTGTGCGGGACAGAACATCTCCTCCAATCTCCTGGCAGAGGGCTGGGAGCGCGAGAGGAGGAGCCGCGTCGACGGTCCATGATGGAATGGATTTTTGGTCAGAAGCGCTCCGATGAGTACTCGCGGAAGGAAGATGGTGTGATTTGGATCTGGATTCTTGCCTCTCTTATAGGCAGATTATTTGCATAGCTAGGGGGTAAAACATAAAAGATACCCTGGCTTTTCGCATTCGTGCGACGCGTGGAAGAAGGCCATTATTGGGCGTGGAAGCCAAGGAGCGCAACGTTCACAAAAGAGCCGGACACTATCCGGCAAACACATGGAATTTAAAGGAGAACCCGCCTTGCAACGCCGAAGACTATATATGCGCTGGACTCGACGCCATTGAAGCCTGGTTCGGGGGCTACTGAGGGAGTCCTAGACTAGGGGGTGTCCGGACAGCCGGACTATCATCGTTAGCCGGACTCCAAGACTATGAAGATACAAGATTGAAGACTTCGTCCCGTGTCTGGATGGGACTTTCCTTGGCGTGGAAGGCAAGCTTGGCGATACGGATATGTAGATCTCCTACCATTGTAACCGACTCTGTGTAACCCTAGCCCTCTCCGGTGTCTATATAAACCGGAGGGTTTTAGTCCATAGGACACACAACCATTACAACAATCATACCATAGGCTAGCTTCTAGGGTTTAGCCTCCTTGATCTCGTGGTAGATCCACTCTTGTACTACCCATATCATCAATATCAATCAAGCAGGAGTAGGGTTTTACCTCCATCGAGAGGGCCCGAACCTGGGTAAAAACATCGTGTCCCTTGTCTCCTGTTACCATCCGCCTAGACGCACAGTTTGGGACCCCCTACCCGAGATCCGCCGGTTTTGACACCGACAACTGCCTTGTAGCAGGTGCAGTTGGACGGTACATGATGTTCGGGATCCATATCTTACGCTTCTGCGAGGGCGGGCCCGAAGATGAGCCCGTGTCATGGTTGCGCCTGTGAGAGCTCTAGTGTTCTTGCAGACCAGTCTCGACATTGATGGCCTTGTTCACCAAGGTGGCGAAATCGACAAAGTCATGCACTAGCAGTGCAAGCTTGATGTCAGCTTGTAGTCCATCACGGAACTTCTCCTGTCTGCGTGCATCAGTTGCAATGTCTTCTTCAGCATAGCAAGACAAGTCCAGAAACTCCCGCTGATAAGCTTCCACAGTTTTGTTGCCTTGGGTGAGGTTGCGGAACTCACACTTCTTCCTGTCCATGATCCCCTAAGGAATAAAGCGGGCACGAAAGGCATCTTGAAAGTCTGGCCAGGTGATGATTGTCCCAACTGGTAGAGCACGCTGGTGGTTGTCCCACCATTAAGCAGCAGGTCCCTTCAGGAAGAAGGAAGCAAAGGTGACATAGCAGGCAGGGGCTACATCAGCAGACTCCATCTCACAGGTGATGTCATGGAGCCAGTCATCAGCATCCAGAGGCTGAGTTGAGTTGCGGTACACAGTTGGGTTGAGGCGCATGAAATCCTGCAGAGTCACTTGGGTTGGCTACTAGTTCATATTGGGGTGAGGGAACTGAGCCATCATATTCTCTAGCCATGTACTCAGGCGGCGGTGGGGCGTTGCCGCCACGACCACGACCACCTGGTCTAACTATCCTGCTAATATATAACCGGGGTAGTTCAGCATTGAGAAATTTGCATAGACAAGAATCATTCATGATGAAACATGCATAATGAAAGGAGCACGACAGATACTACATAGTAGTTGGCATAACTTACAAAAGAGGTCGGACATAGAGTTTAGTACACAGAGTTCAGTACATAGACTAAGTCATCATAGGCGGCACGTAGGCTCGCGGTGAATGCATCTAATACTAATAAGCAAAACTACATCAGTCCCAGGAGGAACTGTGGAGGTAGTCGTAGCCTGACAGCTGGTAGTGAGGCAACGGATAGTCCTCCACGTCAGCGCCCTGGGGGCCGCGGATACTCTGGTGTAGAACCCGACGCTCAGGTGGCAGAAGAGGACCAAGTGCGGGAGTGTAGCCTCCCACCTCTGGCCAACCGACACCGTGGGGCATCACGGTCCTGGCTAGGTAGATCGCAGAACGCGGTAGCTATCTAGATCAGACAAAGGGGTGCAACAGTGTCAGAGCCCTGTAAAGGTGCTGACGAGTGGTGTACAAGTCATGGTGAAGAGCTCGGTTAGGTCGGTCCAGCCCATCAGCATGCAGAACCAGGTTCTGATGGTGGAAGGGCTCTCGGGTGACGGTGGAGTAGGCAGCAGTGTAGTATCCCTCCGCACCAACATCAGATGCGATAGGAATGTGCCTGAAGGGGAAGTGTCCAACGCCCGATACTCTCCACGAAGATGTGTCAGAGCAGCATGAGCAGCATCGTGGACTGCCATCTCGATGGTCACTCCAACACCATGAGCGGTGTGCAGCACAGTAGTGGAGTCATACTCCCGAGAGTAGAGGTGGACGATTGCACGGTACTGCTCCTAGTTAAAGTCCTAGAACTCCTCGTAGACGGTGTACTCAGGGTGCCAGCGATAACCTAGATAGGTCATCATCTCAGCTAGCACAGCAGGTGATCCTGCGGCACCAATGGCCGTCATGTGGCGCACGACCTGCCTCGTGGGTTCCATGTGAAAACAAAGATGTTTCAATGGAGTCAAATGACAATGTGGGTATTATTCAAAACACTATCCTACAGAATAACTATGGCTTATCCAACTTTGGGGTGAACGTGGTAATGGGATCCTAATGTTAGAGTTAGTAAATTCATTTAATCCGAGTAGAAGAGAGTTTAGAGCCCCAGAGTAAAGGTTGAGGAGTAAAAGATCCTAATACCACCCAATGGCGGCGTGGGCCCGTAAGACTCACAACCATGTTAGTAAAAGTTTTGTAGTGACTAGACTCGACTTCGGCCAAGGACTGTGGAAGGGGGATTCCTACAGGCAGTCGGCTCTGATAACAACTTGTGATGCCCCCGATTCAATCATACACTAATCATGCACGCAAACGTGTACGATCAAGAGCAGGGACTCACGAGTAGATATCACAACACAACTCTAAAAGTAAAATAAGTCATACAGGCATCATATTACAAGCTAGGGGCCTCGAGGGCTCGAATACAAGTGCTCGACATAAACGAGTCAGCGGATGCAACAATATCTGAGTACAGAAAAAAGTTAAACAAGTTGCCATAAGATGGCTAGCACAAACTGGGATACAGATCGAAAGAGGCGCAGGCCTTCTGCCTGGGATCCTCCTAACTACTCCCGTCGTCATCAGCGGCCTGCACGTAGTAGTAGGGACCTCCAGTGTAGTAAGGGTCATCATCGACGGTGGCGTCTAGCTCCTGGGATCCAACGTCTGGTTGCGGCATCCGGGGAAAAAGAGGGAAAAGGGGGAAAGAGGGAGCAAAGCAACCGTGAGTACTCATCCAAAGTACTCGCAAGCAAGGATCTACACTACATATGCATGTGTATATGTGTAAAGAGGCAATATCGATGGACTGAACTGCAGAATGCCAGAATAATAGGGGGATAGCTAGTCCTATCGAAGACTATGCTTCCGGCAGCCTCCATCTTGCAGCATGTAGAAGAGAGTAGATTGAAGTCCTCCAAGTAGTATCGCATAGCATAATCCTACCCGGCGATCCTCCCCTCGTCGCCCTATGGAAAAGCAATCACCGGGTTGTCTGTGGAACTTGTCTGGGTGTGTTTTATTAAGTGTCCGGTTCTAGTTATCATAAGGTCAAGGTACAACTCCGGGTCGTCCTTTTACTAGGGACACGGCTATTCAAATAGATAAACTTCCCTGCAGGGGTGCACCACATAACCCAACACGCTCGATCCCATTTGGCCGGACACACATTCCTGGGTCATGCCCGGCCTCGGAAGATCAACACGTCGCAGCCCCACCTAGGCACAACAGAGAGGTCAACACGCCAGTCTAAATCCTATGAGCGCAGGGGTCTGGGCCCATTGCACGTCTGCATGTTGCGTGGGCGGCCGGAAGCAGACCTAGCCCCCTTAATACAAGAGCAAGCTTACGGTCCAATCTGGCGCGCGCCGCTCATTCGCTGATGTCACGAAGGCTTCGGCTGATACCACGACGCCGAGTGCCCACAACTGTTCCCGCGTAGTTTGTTAGTGCGTATGAGCCAGTGGCCAAACTAAGATCAAATACCAAGATCTCGTTAAGCGTGTTATTATGAAGTAACTGCGAACGCCGACCAGGGCCAGGCCCACCTCTCGCCTAGGTGGTCTCAACCTGCCCTGTCGCTCCGCCACAAAGATCCACACAGAGGGCCGTCGGGACAAATGTCCTTTCAGCCCCCAATCCGTGAATCACTTGCGGGTACTCAATGAGCCGACCCAACTTTAGTCACCATCTGTATAGTATGTATATATGTATAGTATATACCCGTGATCACCTCCCGAGTAATCACGGCTCGATAGTATAGCAAGGCAGACAGACAAGAATGTTGGGCCACAGATGATAAACTAGCATCCTATACTAAGCATTTAGGATTGCAGGTAAGGTATCAACGACTGTAACAATGACAGGCTATGCAACAGAATAGGAGTAACCGAACAGTAACATGCTACACTACTCTAATGCAAGCAGTAGAGATAAGGATAGGCGATATCTGGTGATCAAGGGGGGGCTTGCCTGGTTGCTCTGGCAAGAAGGAGGGGTCGTTAACACCGTAGTCGAACTGGGCAGCAGCAGCGTCGGTCTCGTAGTCTACCGGAGAGAAGAGGGGGAAGAAACAGTATATACAATGCAAACATAAGCATGACGATGCATGACATGACAATGAGCGGTGTTAGGTGTGCCCTAACACGGTAGTAGGTTATACCGGTGAAATGGGGAAACATCCAGGAAAGTATCCCTGGTGTTTCGCGTTTTCGGACAGGTGAACCAGAGGTGAAATGTTGCAGGTCCGTTATGCTAGGGACGCGTCGCGGACGAACGGGCTGCGAAGCTGGATTCATCTCGTCGTTCTGAGCAACTTTCATGTACAAAGTTTTTCCATCCGAGCTATGGTTTATTTTATATTAATTTTAAAAGACTTAGTCATTTTTAGAATTTATTTACTTATTTTAAATCAACATTATCCAGAATAGTGTATGCTGATAAACGTCATCATGACGTCAGCAGTCAACAGGGCACTGACTTGGTCAAACTGACGTGAGGGTCTCGCATGTCATTGACTGATTAATTAACTAATAGTTAATTAGGTTAATTAGTGATTAGATTATCTAATTATGATTAATTAAGTCAATTAATTCTTTAATTAATTAATTAATTATTATTGTTAATATTGTTATCTTTTTTTAAACGTTCTGGGCTTCTCGTCGTGGGTCCCATCTGTCATAGGCCCCAAGGGCCTTGGCGGGTTTGGTCCAGCGGGTGCGGGCGCACCCGAGCGAGCACTCGCCCGTAGGGCGGGACGAGGCTGCCGGGGCACCGAAGGCGTGGCATGCCGGCGCGGCCAGCCGGGGCCACGGCGGGTCGATGCGAGGGGGGGCGATGCGGCTAGTGGCGCGTGGGCGGGCGCGGTGGCGCGGCCGCGTGAGGAGGAGAGGGCGGAGATGAGGCGCGCCGAGGCACGGGGCCATGGGGCACCGGCTGGAGCGGGACGCGGGTGGGAGGCCGGAGTGGCCAGAGTGGCGCGGTGGGGCGGCTCGGCCAAGGGGTTGCGGGCGCAACGGCGGGCCAGTGGCCAGAGTGGCCACGGGCGGCAGCGGTAGCGCAGTAGTGGACGGCTGCGGGCACGGTTAGGCACGGCATTGGATCCCGTGCGAGGGCGAGCTCGGGAGGCGCCGATGCGCGGACGCGACGAGCGAGCGTGGTCGGTGCGAGGGTGCGCGGTGTTCGCGGTGACAGTGACCAGCGAGATGCGGGGAAGAGAAGAGGAGGCCGGGGGCCTCACCACGATTCGTAGGGAACGGGCCAGTGGGGGTTGAGGAGGAGGATGGTGATGAGCGGTGGAGGGGAAGCAGGCCGGCGGGGAGGAGGAGGCAGTCCGGTGGGGGAGCTCCGGGCGCCGACGTCAGCGTCGACGTGCAGGGGCAAGGGGATCTGGAATCCTCCCGACCCAGATCCAATCGAGAGGGGGAAGTGGGGGAGCGAGTGGGGCGACGGGGGGAAGCGGCTAGGGTTTCGGGAGTTATGGGGAGTGCGGGGGTGGCCAGCTGGGCTCTTGCCCAGTTGGGCTGGTAGCCTGCTGGGCCGAAGCCCAGGGGGTTGTTTCCCTTTTTTGTTAGTCTTAGATTTAGTTTTTTATTTTTAATTTCTTTATTCCCTTTTCTGTTTTAATTCATTTTAAGTATTTAGACATTTTCTAAAAATGTGTTTACTTCACCATAATTACCTATGCAATATTTGACATAGTCCGAGCATTTTAGTTTTGATGTTTGGAAACTTTCGTTGTTTGTCATATTTTGAATTTGATTTTTGGACCGGTTTTGAACTAACAAAAGATTAGCAACAGTAATGGAGGTGACGTGGCATCATTAGCAAAGTTTCACTGTAGCATAATTATCCGGGCGTTACAGTGCCTCGCACTCGGCTTGGATGGAGAAACTCGACAAAGCTCACATCGTGTACGCGGCCAATGAGGCGTACACGAGCTACGACATGTACAGGCGGATCGTTGACATGAGGAAGTGCCTCCTTCCCCAAAACGGTCAGGGATCCTAATGCGGAGCATCCTATGATCATCCCCATGTTCACTTCGACCACTCCCCATGACCCAAGGATACATAAGATGAGACCTCGACTATACGCCTTTCAACGGATGGTAAACTCGCTCCTCTCCGAACCGTCACTTTCCAAATGTGAGACATGGCTGCTACGTCAAACATATGTGCTATGCATGACCAGGAACCAAGAGGGAGGCCATGGACAAGACAGCAAGGACACCAAGTACAAGGACCAAACGGAGAAGCTGCCAGAAATCTACAGCAACCGGATGACCGGTCTGGACCGGACGTCCGACGCCTAGAAGCCATCGGACGACCGGCACCTGAAGCCCAAGCCTACCCAAGTCCTGACCAACACAAGCTATAGGAGCGGACGTCCAGCCTCCATCGGACGACCGGCCACACCTCCCAGTGAGCGGATGTCCGACCTCCACCGGACGACCGGTACCAGCACACCCGAGCCGAATTAGCGGCAGTCCGGCGACTATCGGACATTCGGATGCCCGTGAGCCACCGGAGGACCGGTACCGACAGGACGTCTGGTACCTGTCTGCGCACAGTGTTGCTGGCCAAGGCCCATGTACCCCTTCACTTTGCCCCCAATTGCACTATGACTATAAATAGGACACCCCCTCCTCCTAGCTAGGCTTAGCATTGGTTTAGCTCATTTGTGAGATAGAGCTTTCCTCATCCGTCCGGAACTACTCCGCCGAGAGAGACCATTCCCTCTTCGGAGAAGATCCTCTTTGGATTCAAGACCCCTTCATTGGAATACCCCTCAAGACCTCCTCATGGAGATGAACTAGTTTCCACTTGTATCGTCCTTTGTTGGATTCAGATCATGTATCTCTTTGTGTTTTGAGTCTAGCACATGTGTAATCGAATCTTGTTGGTTTGAGTGATTCTCTCGTGTTTCCCCTTGCATTTTCCCCTCGTGTTCTTCGTGTTATTCGTAGGATTCCTTCCAATCATGAAATATCGGGCCGCTAGGGTTCTACCCTACATCATCTTGGTATCAGAGCAAGCTTGATCATGAATTTGGAGCCCCTACCCCTGTTTTTCTAGCCTTCTTTTGCTTGACTTCATCCTAAATTTCAAAAATCCACACCAAAAATAGCCCCAATTTTTTTTGTGATTTGTTGGTATGATGAAGTTTTGGTGATTTTGATCCATGGATTTGCTTTGTTTTGAGTGGATCTAGCATCTCCCCAAGTTTCCTCATCTTCCATCCACGAAATTTGCTCAATTTTGACCCCAAAATCCCCAAATTCCGCCCAAAATCGTGTCCCGAAGCTCAAATCCCGCGTTGAACCCGACCCACCGGACGTACGACCTTTATCGGACGATCGGAACCCCAAACCAGAGCTGAAACAGCGGATTTCTGAACCCCATCGGACGTCCGACGACCGGACATTTGTCCATTACCGAACGTCCGACACCTGTAGATATCAACTTTGGCTGATTTTTGTTTTGTCCATACCTAATTAATCCGAACTCTGATTTTGACATTCTTTAGCTCGTTTTGAAGCTCTTGACATTCCCCGCCCACAAAAATAACACCAACATCATTTGACTCCATCAAATTTTCCGAAATTTTGGCAAGTTTGCCTAGGCCCTCCACCATATCATCCGCATAACCATCATAGCCTTCCGCAACCTAACCTATTTTGATCCCCATAGCATTAGTGGTTGCTTGAGTTGTGATTCGAGTCTCCTAAGGTGTTTCGGATACTTAGGGACGGTTACTTCTTCATCAACCAACACCATACACTTCCGACAACCCAAGTTAACCCAATTTTGTTTGAGCTTGTTTGAGTTGTGGCTTGTGTCTCCTAAGGTGTTTCGGCTACTTAGAGACGACAACTTAAACTCCTACTCGCATGACCCATCATCCCACTTCCGCATTGCCAAGTGCAAACCACCACCGCTTTCCGCTACCACCATTTGACTTTTGTCCTTAATATTTTGAGTTGTGGTTTTTTCCGTTTCCTAAGGTGCTTCGGCTAATTAGGAACGGGTCAACATCAACAACACCACCTCTCATCATCGACACGGACGGTAACCTCGACGATGTCATTGTACATTCTCCTTGAAATTGCATTGATAACCCCTAGCCCATTTTGCGTTACTTGCCTATCGAGACTAGCCATTTGAGTATTGTTGGCAACGTTACTTGTGCACATTAGTGATCATTGGTCTACACCTCCCATTGCATACATACCATATCATATTGGTATCATCATATCATCCCTTGTGTCACAAGATTGTTTCCGCATATACATAATTGCTATCTTGGTTTGTGCATTTCGCATAGTGCCATATCAAAAAAAAGAATAAGCTTTTAAGCAAAGATAAAGAATGAACAAAGATCTTGTAAGCAATAGCCATAGCATCACAATATAGCATATAGTACCATACTCAATCATCTTGGATCATCTTGTGAGAAACACCGGGAACCATACATATATAGCATACTTGGGATAGAAAGTTTATCCATTTTGCATCTTATAGGTTGTGCACAAGTGTCGTATCCGCCTATTGAGCAATCATGCTAGCATCTCTCTTGAGTTGTGCAACATGAGAATTTTCCGTGGATTCCACATTTTGTGCTGATTCCTTGGTTGCACGACCCATTTATCTATCCGTGTGTGTGTTTCCGTGTGCCATTCATTGTTATTGGTCTACTTGTTTTACTTGCGAATTTGTGAATCTCTTTCAACATTATTGACTCTTGCTAACATTTTGCATCAAATTTTTTGTGCCACTATCCTCACCTAGCTCCACCCAAAGCCTTACTTGTGTAGGTGTGAGAAATTGACGAGATCGGTACCAATTGTGATATTTCCTTGTTACATCATTGAGTGATCATTGATCCACCTTCAACATCGGTCAAGGTACATTTGGTATAGTTCTCTCCTTTCTTCCACTCATATTTTCTCGAGTCTTGTGATGGATAGGCAAGGCATTTCATCTCTGATCTTCAACGACAACGACAACGTGAACAACTACATCACGAAAGCGTCCATCTTTGGTCTACAACAACAAATGCAAGGCACATATTCTACCTTGCGAGAGCACATCGAGAACCTCTCCATCAACATTCGTCACTCTGAAGCAAGAAAAAGGGACTACGTTGAAAACAAGCTTTCCACACAAAAGAAGGAGCAAGATGCAAGGATGGAGGAGAATCAGACCTTGTTGTCAACCATTCTTCCCCTTCATCATCCTCATGGCAACGGCGACCAAGTCGATCATCTTCGGAGCGCCCAAGCGATGCAAGCACAATTTGTCCACCTCCACAACTACATGGCGACCACCATCATGTTCGGGATCCACATCGTCATGAAGGGCAAGTCACCTCGTAGCATCATGTGCACGACGACGATGAATGCCATCAAAAGCTCAAGCACGACAACGACACCATCATCATGAAGATGCTGGCCAAGCGCAAACGTACAAGTAGCAACAAGCCCTACTTCATGCCAAGGCCAAGCTTCAAGAGCACAAAAGAAGACCGCGAGACAAGAACCACCAAGAGGAAGCTACGGCTACACCATCCACTTCGGCATCTTTGTCAAGTGCTACCAAGGCATCTTCGCCTTTGGACTTACGACATCTTTGCCAACTTCCCACGAGTTCGCCTACATTGACATCTTCAACAACGAGGCGACCACCTACAAGCGAGGGCGACACTTCCATCTTCGGAAGCCCCCCAAGGACGACAGCCGAGCATGGGAAATTCCCTTCGGTCATGGAGATGAGCTACAAGGTGCCACATCATATGGGCCTCCAACAACAAGATGGTGACAAGAAGGTCAACCAAGGACCATCCCCTTCGGCCACGGCGACGAGCACGAACCTCTTCATCAACATGAAGACGGCGCCCCAATATGTCTCCTACTCCGAGTCAAGCTATGAGACCGCACATGAGACTTTATGTTTTTTCTCGGAGGAGAGTGATGATTTGCCACATCCTACATCATTCATCTTTGGAGGCGTTATGGATGAGGAAGTTGAGGATGGAGACATTTGCACCCACATCTCTCCGACACTCATATATGACGAGATGCCCCAAATTCCATGTGAGGAGAGGCACTACCACATGAGTGACATGAGTGACTCCACCATACATGACATTGAGAGCATTTCCTATGAGAGGACGAGTGTGACCACCACTAGCCCTACACATGAGAGCATGCCACACATCCTATGTGAGGTTGAGAGCCATTTGAGATACTCCACCAACCATATGAGTGAGTGCATCCTTGATGGAGTGAGTGAGCCACACCACATAGTGAGTGAGGTAGTTGCTAGGGCATGTGAGGCCACTATGATTTCTAACGACTTAACCTCTACTCTGAGTGTGTTTTATTTGATGCTAGGTCTCCTACATGACGACATGCCTACCCTTGACGAGTCCATCCCTCCAATTGGCAAACTGATGGCCATGATGGATGATATTGCACCCCTGATAATCCCCAAGTGTAGGGAATCATCATAGCAATTCCCAAAGGTGGAAATGATAAGCTGGGTACACCGAACGTTTGCTTCCAACTAGAAACGAGAAATAAAACTACGTTGTGGATATGAAGAGGATAACTTTGCATGATATCAAAGAGCTAAAATATAAAAGTAGGTGTTGTTATCATAAAGTTAGAATATATTACTAAATATTATAAATAGTGAGTATGGAATAATGATGGGTCGGCGTGCGGAATTATCCTAGGCAATTGTTAACAAGACCGGTAATCACTATTGCAATTTCATATGAGGGAGAGGCATAAGCTAACATACTTTCTCTTCTTGGATCATATGCACTTATGATTGGAACTCTAGCAAGCATCCGCAACTACTAAAGATCATTAACGTAAAACCCAACCATAGCATTAACATATCAAGTCCCCTTTATCCCATACGCAACAACCCCTTACTCGGGTTTATGCTACTGTCAATCAAGCAACCCACTATAAGTGAATCATGAACGTAGTGCAACACCCTACAGCGGGAATCCTTCATGCTTGAGCGACGCGGAGGGCACAATAGGACAGCACCAAAATAAAACATACAACTCATACCAATCTAGATCATCAATCAACCCAAAGACAAAGGATATCTACTCAAAACATCATAGGATGGCAACACATCATTGGATCGTAATATCTGGCATAAAGCACCATGTTTAAGTAGGGATTACAGCGGGGTGCGGGAGAGTGGACCGCGTAAAAGATATGAGGATGGTGATGATGATGGTGATGTTGATGAAGACGATCACCGCGGCGATGATTCCCCTCCCGATGGCACTCCGGCGCCATCGAGAGAGAGGAGGAGAGGTTCTCCCCCTTGTGCTTCTTCCTCCATGGCCTCCTCCTAGTTGGGGAGAGGTTCTCCTTCTGGATCTTGGCCTTCATGGCGATTATGGCCCCTCCGGGATCCTTCCCCATGGCCTTCGGTGATGATGGCCTCCTCCGGCAGGGTTCCAGAGAGGGCCTAGGTTAATTTCTCGTGGCTACAGAGGCTTGCAGCGGTGGAACTACCGATCTAGGTTATTTTCTGGAGGTTTGGGCATTTATAGGAGAGGTTGGCGTCAAGAACAAGTCAGGGGGGCCCACGGAAAGTCCACGGAAAGGCGCACCCTCCACCCTCGTTGGGCCCACGGCCTCCCCTCTGGTAACTCTTAGTTCCAGTATTTTTTATATTTTCCAGAAAAAAACTCTGTTGATTTTCAGCACATTCCGAGAACTTTTATTTCTGCACAAAAACAACACCACGCTAGTTCTGCTGAAAACAGCGTCAGTCCGGGTTAGTTCTAATCAAATCATACCAAAATCATATAAAACTATTGTAAACATGGCATTAATACTTCATAAATTATAGATACGTTGGAGACGTACCAGCATCCCCAAGCTTAATTCCTGCTCGTCCTCGAGTAGGTAAATGATAAAAGAAATAATTTATGAAGTGGGAATGCTAGCAAGTGCTTAAGTTTGATCAATGATAGTTTCAATCACTTTTCTAGCATCATTATATATCATAACAGTAGCTCAACTCATAAAACTTCTCATGATCAAGTAACAAGCTATTCACATGTTAAAGTATAGATCATAAACTTTCTTGAAAACTAACAAACCGTGCTCTTAATCATCAAACAATTGCAATTCATCTTACTTTCGGGAAGGGTCTATGTAAGAGCTTTGATTCAGAAAACTCCACATACTCAACTATCATTTAATATTTCACAATTGCTAACACTCATGTGATATTTATGGGTTCAAAGTTTTAATCGGACACAGAGAAAGATAGAGGCTTATAGTTTTGCCTCCCAACCTTTTACCTCAAGGGTAATGTCAACAATAATACTTTATGAAAACCTACATCCAAGTGGATATATATATATATATATATATATATATATATATATATATATATATATATATATATATATATATATATATATATATATCTGGATCGCTCCAAGACAAAGTGCTTGCCAAAGAACAAAGTGTAAAAAGGGTAAGGTGATGATCACCATGACTCTTGTATAAGGGTATACGATAAAAGTAAAAGATAGGTCCTTCGCAGAGGGAAGCAGAGGTTGTCATGCACTTTTATAGTTGGATGCACAAAATCTTAATGCAAAATAATGTCACTTTATATTGTCGCTTGTGATAAAGACCTTTATTATGCAGTCCGTCGCTTTTATTTCTTCCCTATCACAAGTTCGTATGAAGCTTATTTTCTTCGCACTGATAGATCATACATGTTTAAGGAGCAATTTTTATTACATGCACCGATGGCAACTTACTTGAAGGATCTTACTCAATCCATAGGTAGATATGGTGGACTCTCATGAAAAAACTAGTTTAAGGGATGTTTGGAAGCACAAGTAGTATCTCTACTTGGTGCAAAGAATATGGCTAGCATGAGAAGGAAAGGCAAGCTCAACATGTTGGATGATCCAAGACAATATAACGTTTCAAATATAGGAAAACATAACCCATTAAGTTGTCTTCCTTGTCCAACATCAACCTTTTAGCATGTAATATTTTAATGAGTGCTCACAATTACAAAAGATGTGCAAGATAGCATGTTTATATGTAAAATCTCTCTTCCTTTAATATTCTTTCATGAATTGTTCAAGTGACCAATTCTGCGTTTGCTAACTTTCAATAAATTTATCACCTATACTTACTATGTGTGAAGTCATTACTCCCCATGGTATAAGCATATGAAACATATATAAATTCAGATTTATGATATTCAATTCATTCAACCATATACTCGTAGGATATATGTGAAGTACGTGAGTAAATGACAAACTACTCCAAAAAGATATAAGTGAAGAACATTGAGTAGTCAAATAATTAACTAGCCATGGGAGGATTCTTTTTCATTCAAGATTTCAGATTCAATGATTTTATTCAAATAGCAAGTAAAATTGAAAATATGCTCCAAGCAAAGCACATATCATGTGACGAATAAAAATATAGCTTCGAGTAAGGTATACCGATAGTTTTGAAGACGAAAGAGGGGATGCCTTCCTGGGCATCCCCAAGCTTAGGCGCTTGAGTCTTCCTTGAATATTACCTTGGGTTGCCTTGGGCATCCCCAAGCTTAGGGTCTTTCCACCCCTTATTCTCCTCATCGATATCTCACTCAAAACTTGAAAACTTCAATCACACAAAACTTAACGGAACTTCGTGAGATGGGTTAGTATGATAAAGAGTAAATCATTCACTTTGGTACTGTCAAAGACAAGATTCATAATTGTTTTCAAAAAATTCCTACTGTACCTTATCATTTCTACAATTTATATTGAGAAATATAAGCCATAGAAACTAGAAAACAAGCAAACTATGCATTGAAAACAGAATCTGTCAGAAACAGAACAGTCTGTAATGATCTGAACAGCAACCACACTTCTGCTACTCCAAAAATTATGAAATAAATTGGTGGACATGAGGAATTTTTCTATTAATCTTCTGCAAAAAGAATCTGCTCAAAATCACTCTTCTATAAAAAAAATGACAGCTAATCTCGTGAGTGCAAAGTTTCTGTTTTTTACAGCAAGATCACATTAACTTTCACCCAAGTCTTCCCAAAGGTCTTACTTGGCACTTTATTGAAACAAAAGCTATAAAACATGATTAATACAGTATCTTAATCATGTGAACACACAAAAACAGTAAGGTTAAATATTGGGTTGTCTCCCAACAAGCACTTTTCTTTAATGCCTTTTAACTAGGCATGATGATTTCAATGATGCTCACATAAAAGATAAGAATTGAAACATAAAGAGAGCATCATGAAGAATATGACTAGCACATTTAAACCTAACACACTTCCTATGCCTAGGGCTTTTGTGAGCACACAACTTATGGGAACAAGGATCAACTAGCATAGGAAGGCAAAACAAGTATAACTTTAAAACTTTAAGCATAGAGAGGAAACTTGATATTATTGCAACTCCTACAAGCATGTATTCCTCCCTCATAATAATTTTCAGTAGCATCATGAATGAGTTCAACAATATAACCATCACATAAAGCATTCTTTTCATGATCTACAAGCGTAGAAATTTTTTCTACTCTCCACATAAGCAAAATTCTTCTAATTCGGATAGTGGGAGAAAACTCAACAAAATAACTGTCATGTGAGGCATAATCCAATTGAAAATTAAAATCATGATGACAAGTTTCTTGGTTAACATTATTATTTATAGCATACATGTCATCACAATAATCATCATAGATAGCAACCATGTTCTCATAATCAATTGGAACCTCTTCTGAAATAGTGGAATCATTACTAACTAAAGTTGACACTCTTCCAAATCCACTTTCATAAATATCACACTAAGATTCAACACCCTCCAAAATAGTGGGATCACTAATTCCTAAAGTTGACACTCTTCCAAACCCACTTTAGATGATAGTATTATTCACACTCCAAAAGATATAAGTGAAGTTCATGGATCATTCTACAATTAATATAGACTAACCAATATCCAAGCTCAAAATATATAAGTGAAGCACACAAAGCATTGTATAAAACCATACTCAAAAGATTTAAGTGAAGCACAAAGAGCATTCTATATGGTCATACTCAAAAGATATAAGTGAAGCACATGAAGCATTCTATAAATCTATGAAGGGATATCTCATACTAGCATGGTTCTTAAAGAAAAAGAAAAACATAAAGGACACAAATCATGTAAACAAAACAAAAATGAGGTATACCGATAATTGTTGAAGAAGAAAGATGGGATGCCAATCGGGGCATCCCCAAGCTTAGATGCTTAAGTATCCTTGGAATATTTACTTGGGTTCCTTGGGTATCCCCAAGCTTAAACTCTTGCCTCTCTTTATTCATCTCACATCGGTAACTCCTCGTTCTTCGAACACTTCATCCGCAAAAACTTAACAAAAACTTTGTGAGATCCGTTAGTATACTAAAGCAAATCACTACCTTTAGGTACTATTTTAAACTCATTCCAATTTAATATTAGCACGTTATCTACTATATTCCAACTTTACCATGGTTCATACCCCCCAATACTACCCATAGATTCATCAAAATAAGCGAACAACACATAGAAAACAGAATCTGTCAAAAACAGGACAGTCTGTAGTAATCTAGAAATTTCGTAAACTTATGTAACTCAAAAAATTCTTAAAAATTAAAATTTAAACAATTTGTACAGAAGTAATGTGCAAAAAGTTTCAGACCCATTTGACTTTCCAGTAAAAAATGTAAATTCACGCGCTACAGCCAAAGTTTCTGTTTTTGTACTACACAAACTAAACAAGCAATCTAATCATCCTAAAACCAAAGCTTGGCACATTATTTTTATAATACAATGGATATATACAAGGGGATAAATATTTTCAAAGAAACTTCCATGAAAAATTCTACATTGTTTCCATGAGCAAGAACACAAGTGTCCAAGGTCGACCCTCACTTCTCCAATGCATAACTTTCCAATCACTTCTCTTTTTGAAAAAAAAATTAGGTATATGAGGCAAGTGAATCTTTTTGTATTTTAGTTCTTTTTAAAAAAATTATGTTTCACCCACAACTAAACGGAAACAAAAATGAAAACAAAATCTACTTAGTGAAGAAAGCAAACAAGCATACACGAAAATATCAACCCCACGCTATTGCTCCCCGGCAATGGCGCCAGAAAAGAGCTTGATAATCCCCAAGTGTAGGGAATCATCGTAGAAATTCCCAAAGGTGGAAATGATAAGTATGGAGTGTCAAACCCACAAGGAGCTAAAGGCAAGATCACTATTCTCTCAAGTCCTATCTGCCACTGATACGACTCTACGTACACCGAACGTTTGCTTACAACTAGAAACGAGAAAAAATTATGTTGTGGGTATGAAGAGGATAACTTTGCATGATATCGGAGAGCTAAAATATAAAAGTAGGTGCTGTTATCATAAAAGTTAGAATATATTACTAAATATTATAAATAGCGAGTGCGGAATAATGATGAGTCGGTGTGCGGAATTATCCTAGGCAATTGTTAACAAGACCTGTAATCACTATTGCAATTTCATATGAGGGAGAAGCATAAGCTAACATACTTTCTCTTATTGGATCATATGCACTTATGATTGGAACTCTAGCAAGCATCTGCAACTACTAAAGATCATTAACGTAAAACCCAACCATAGCATTAACATATCAAGTCCCTTTTATCCCATACGCAACAACCCCCTTACTCGGGTTTATGCTTCTGTCACTCAAGCAACCCACTATAAGCGAATCATGAACGTATTGCAACACCCTACAGCGGGAATCCCTCATGCTTGCGCGACACTGAGGGCACAATAAGACAGCACCAAAATAAAACATACAACTCATACCAATCTAGATCATCAATCAACCCAGAGACAAAGGATATCTACTCAAAACATCATAGGATGGCAACAAATCATTGGATCATAATATGTGACATATAGCACCATGTTCAAGTAGGGATTACAGCGGGGTACGGGAGAGTGGACCGCATAAAAGAGATGAGGATGGTGATGTTGATGAGACGATCACCGCGGCAATGATTCCCCTACCGATGGCACTCTGGCGCCACCGAGAGAGAGGAGAGGTTCTACCCCTTGTGCTTCTTCCTCCATGGCCTCCCCCTGGTTGGGGAGAGGTTCTCCCTCTGGATCTTGGCCTTGATGGCAATGATGGCCCCTCCGGGATCCTTCCCCATGGCCTTCGGTGATGATGGCCCCCTCCGGCAGGGTGCCAGAGAGGGCCTAGATTGATTTCTCGTGGCTACACAGGCTTGCGGCGGCGGAACTCCCGATCTAGGTTATTTTCTTGAGGTTTGAGCATTTATAGGAGAGATTGGCGTCGAGAACAAGTCAGGGGGCCCACGGAAAGTCCACGAGGCATAGGGGCGCGCCCTAGGGGGGTGGGTGCGCCCTCCACCCTCGTGGGGCCCACGGGCATCCCCTCCAGTAACTCTTCGTTCCAGTATTTTTTATATTTTCCAGAAAAAATCTCCGTTGATTTTTAGCGCATTCCGAGAACTTTTATTTCTGCACAAAAACAACACCACGGTAGTTCTGCTGAAAATAGTGTCAGTCCGAGTTAGTTCTAATCAAATCATACCAAAATCATATAAAACTATTGTAAACATGGCATGAATACTTCATAAATTATAGATACGTTGGAGACGTATCACACCCCCCCCCCTACATGGTACCGTCAAGTTGCAACCTCACGCCCAACATGTGAGCGACGCTCCAAAGGTAACATAGGTGATGGTGCTTCTCTTGTCCCACTAGCGGACTATCTTACAAATGATTGCTTGCATGATGTTGACCCACCTATTCCCATGCTTCATGCTAGTGCGACTTCCTCATGTCATGACTTACCTATTTATGATGAATATGATGATGAGCATGTTGAGTTGCCTAGTTGTGATGCTATACTCCATAGGATATGATGTGAAAAATCTTTTGGTCACATCATGTTCGACAACCCTTTAAACTTGTCATATGCTATGAGTGAGATCTCCCATATTACATCATTTCAATCTCAACATAGTAATTATGCATGGCCCATTAAAATAAATCCCATTTGCACTTATGGCATAGATGATGAGATGATGGTCATTGGCTTTTGTTTTTCATGCGATGATATTGCCATGCGTCCTTTACATGATTTGCGCAATTCATCTAGTATACCATGCCATGATCACATAGAACCAAATATGCTTTGTTTCGGATGTTGTCAATATTCTCCATGTGATGTTTCCATTAATGCTCATGAGGAGACCCCCATAGTTTCCTCATACATATAGGAGATTTTGATGCATTCCATACTTTGCATGATTCCCATAATTGCATGCACCATATGCATTCCATGAATAACAATGCTCTACATATTTATCATGATGCATTACACAATCTGAGTCTCCATTATGCTATACATAATGACAAACCTATCATGATGGATGACATGTTTCTATATCACCCATCTCATTTATTTGAGCATTGGATATTTGGTGCTAACCAACACAAGCACGTGCGCATCATGATGGATGATGTGTACATATACCATGCACACACAATTTTCCCTTTGTATTTGTTTTGTGTAGGTACTCACGTATACTCGTCAACCTCTCAATCCCAAGAGTTGATGAAACGAGGTCTTGAGAGCAACGACGATTTGGGATCACGTGGATTGCCCTTCCCATTGTTCTCTTCACGCAACGACAGCGCGCATCTATTCTACTTGGCTCTCACACGGCTATGGGCTATTTACCACTTATCACCTTATGTCCATACTATCGTGTTCATTTTGCATGCTATGCCTCTTTACATGATTTTGCCATGCAATTGTGACCCTTGCTTGCATCTACCCATGATTCATCATTATGCTACTCCTATGTGTATTTGCATGCTTGGTGGAGATCCTAGTAGCTATTGCCATGATTTCTTTGTGCCCCATGCTATTGATGCTTGTTGTGTTGGGAGAGTCATGATGTCCCGTTGCTATTTACATATGACCTCTCGCCAATACGTTGATAATATTTTGCTCATATCTTGCTTTCATGCTTGTGATATGTCATGTGCATTATTCATGCCCACTATTTGCACACATGACATGCTTGCCATGATTCCTCCTAGTACGTTGCATCTTTGCACTACTAGCTTGCTTGACTTGATCACTATGATTGCTTACTTTGTCGCATCACCCATGTTCCATTCTTACTCACTTTCTTGGGTTGATGACATATATGTTCATGCCTCTCACATGATACATCTTGTTCATTGTCGCTTTCCTCCAATTGTTGCATCTATGCTTATTGATCTTGGAGACTTGGACACTTTACTTGTGATGCATGCTTGTTTGATTGAGCCTATTGTATCTGGTTGTTCTCGCATCATATGCCTCCGTACTATGAGATGCTCCCTTGTCCTTTCTTATGACGAGCATGATGCATACACTTGTTGGGTATCTTACCACACGAATGATAGGTTTTGCACTTCCGCTAACCTCATTTGTTTTTCCGAGTGTTTATCATGTTCTTTCGTTTTGAAGGATTCACAAGGTGGCACCATCACGAGACATATTGGTCATCAAAAGGTCTACATGATGCGCGACACCAACATTTTTGACATCCTCATAAACGTGAACTCCTTCCCTTTGAGCCACCCTCACATATGCATATTGGATGGGTCATCCTTTCATTGTTGTCTCCTTCTTGTCTACATGTTACATCTATTGGATGGAGGAGGAACATTGGAGATGGACCCTTTGGACCTTCAAGTTGAGGAGCGCTCGCACTTATTGGATGCACCTTCAAACCTCCACTCATGCCATGACATCGAGCTTTGGTACATCAACACTCCTTTGACTTTTTGTACCACAACATCCGTATTTGTTGATTGTGCTACTACATGTCATGCTAGATGGACATATCATACTCACCACAAGTTTGCACCATATGCATGGATTGACTCACATTATGCTTGCCTTGTTGCAACAATTTCATTGTCATCCATGATATATGAGCTTGTGGATTTCCTTAGCAAATTTGTTGTGATCTTCCTTGATGGCATATTCATACATCATGATCATATTGTCCACCGTCAATTGCATGATAACATACACATATTGAGGATCCATTGCCATATTCATGCTATTGATAAACCATCTCTCTATGACATCATTTTGCACAATGCTAGAATTTGTCGCTTTGTGCACCATGCTAATTACCCCATGAATGCTTTACGTATCATTATCCATCTTTTGGATAAACATCTTGTGTCTTGGCATGCACTATCTTTTCGCACAGACTCGTGCTTAATTGATGGACATTTTGTGTGCGCTAACCATTGTATCTCCAAGTGTCGCTTGTGTTTGCTCATTTTGCATGTACTACATACCGAAGCCACCTTGGAGTACTTGGATTGCGCCATGCCTTCAACTCCGTCCAACTACAAGTCCGTCCACGACAACCGTTTCCATGGTGATGAGGATCAAGATCTGAGGTTGGACTTTCCAAAGGGGGGAGATGATGCAGAGCATCCTACGATCATCCCCATGTTCACTTCGACCACTCCCATATGACCCAACGATACATAAGATGAGACCTCGGCTATACGCCATTGGATGGAAGGTGAACTCGCTCCTCTCCGAACCGTCACTTTCCACATGTGGGACATGGCTACTACCTCAAACATATGTGCTATGCATGACCAGGAACCAAGAGGGAGGCCATGGATAAGACGGTGAGGACACCAAGTACAAGGACCAAATGGAGAAGATGCCAGAAATCTACAGCAACCGGACGACCGGTCTGGACCGGACGTCCGACGCCTGGAAGCCACCGGATGACCGGTCAGGACCGGACGACCGGTACCTGAGGCCCCAGCCTACCCAAGTCCTGGCCAACGCAAGCTACAGCGAGCGGACGTCCGGCCTCCACCGGACGACCGGCCACACCTCCCAGCGAGCAGACATCCGGCCTCCACCGGACGACCGACACCAGCACACCCGAGCCAAATTAGAGGAAGTCCGGCGACTACCGGACGTCCGGACGCTCGTGAGCCATCGGACGACCGGTACCCACCGGATGTCCGGTACCTGTCTGCGCATAGTGTTGCGGGCCAAGGCCCATGTGCCCCTTCACTTTGCCCCCAATTGCACTATGACTATAAATAGGACACCCCCTCCTCCTAGCTAGGGTTAGTATTGGTTTAGCTCATTTGTGAGATAGAGCTTTGCTCATCCATCCGGATCTACTCCACTGACAGAGACTGTTCCCTCTTCGGAGAAGATCCTCTTTGGATTCAACACCCCTTCATGGGAAGACCCCTCAAGACCTCCTCATGGAGATGAACTATTTGCCACTTGTATCATCCTTTGTTGGATTCAGGTCGTGTATCTCTTTGTGTTTTGAGGATCTAGCACATGTGTAATCGAATCTTGTTGGTTTGAGTGATTCTCTCGTGTTTCCCCTCGCGTTTCTCCCTCGTGTTCTTTGTGTTCTTCATAGGATTCCCTCCAATCGTGAAAGATTGGGCCGCTAGGGTTCTACCCTACATCAGGTCTAGTCGGAAGCAGAGCAATGGCAAGCATCATCGCAACAAGAAGTGGATGATTAGATCCTCGTTTATCCTAGTTATGCATGTAATTGCTTACTTTGGTGTGTGAAAGTGTTATGTGTGTGGCCACTTGTGTAATTGTATGCTTAATTTGGTTATGCAATGATGTCTTTTTAAGTATATATGTTGATGCTTTGTAGACAGAGCAAATCACATCACACACGGACTAAACAATGGAACCCGTCGGTGATGATTTCATCAATCACTGACAATTGTATAGCAGCAATCGTTTGCTCACAACACACATGGCTTGTTAACAGGAATCGTCTGTGTTGTTATCGGTCTTCCCATACATTTCCAATTACAGACCTGTTTGCCGCGTATCACACACATCTTGTTAAGTAGAACCGTTTATGTTCTCTTGGCTCAGCGCAAACAGTTCATTCGAGTGAACTGTATGTCATATATCACACACACCTTCATCTGGCTGCCCATTTCTGTTGTTCCGCCTCATCACAAACAGTTCATCTGAGTGAACCATATGCTCTACATCGCACACGCCTTCATCTGGCAGCCCATTTATTTTGTTCCTCCTCATCACAAACAGTTAATTGAACTGAACCATATGGCCTGCATCGCACACGCAACCAAAATCCGAACCGTGTTTGATGCATCTGTCATCGCAAATGTTTTGCACCTTTTTGACAGTTTTTTTACATCACCATTTGCGATTATTGCATCGCACAAAGTTTCGTCGAAGGGTCTCTGATCGTAGTGTCGCGTTAGTAGCATCATGCAGTAGTGGAGCTCCAGTGGTGCAAGATTTCTCGTTTCCGCAGTCGTGTGAGACTTACGAGGTTGCTTAGCTTGCACACAAACTTGACACTTAGATCCCTTGATAATGGTGAAACTAGGGACTAAGTTCAATTTGGGTAGTTGTGATATGCAACCAAAATTAACATGACAGAGACGCGAATGCCACACATTTGATTCACTATTGTTGCAAACATGATTAACAACTTTATTGCAAACATCTGACAAGGATAAACGAAATAGGCCTCCTGACTCATAGCCTTTACCAACAAAGGTTCCATACTTGGATATTACAAATTTATTTGACTCAAAGACAAGCTTATAGCCATCTCTACACAGAAGAGATCATCTAACAAGATTTTTATTGACGGAGGGGATATAATGCACGTTCTTCAGCCGCACGATCTTCCCCAAAGTAAACTTCAGGTCGACCGTGCCAACACCATGAACAGAAGCACTTGAACCATTTCCCATCAGCATGGTGGAAGTACCTGCGGTCTGATAAGACGAAAACATGGAAATATCACCGCATAAATGCACATTAGCACCCGTGTCAATCAACCAATCGGGAGAATGACATACTGAAAGAATAGTAGGAAATATACATACCCAGCATCCTTCATGTCAGTGTCACCGATAACAACATTAGCGGTCTTGCTGCCTTTCCCAACATGACGCTTGTCATAACGATTAGGAAAACTAGGTGCCCAATGGTCAGGACCTCCATACACATGGCAAACACCTTTCTTCTTGTCATTCTTCTTCTTGAAGTTGGTGTGCTGTATAACCTTGTTCTTCCCATCAAACTTTGCTTTACCATCAAACTTGCCCTGGTTTTTGAACTTGTGGGGCTGGAAGTTTTTCTTCTGTACCAGTTTGGCACTAGATCCTCCCTTAATACCTCGAGCACGTGTGTCTTTTGCTCTCACCTTTCTTCCACATCAAGAGTACTAATGAGATCCAGAATGGAAAACTCCTGCCTCTTATGCTTCAGTAAGGTAGCAAAGTTCCTCCACAAGGAGAAAGTTCAGTGATGATGCCTCCGGCAGCAAACTTGTCTGTTAACATACAATTGAAGTGCTCAAGTTCTGTAGCAAATGACTGTATCTCGTGAGCTTGCTCAACCACGGAGCGCTCATCAGTCATCCTGTAGTCATAGAATTGCTCCATGATGCACAGCTCAGTGCCGGCATCCGAGACACCAAACTTTGCCTCGAGTGCATCCCACATATCTTTTCCATTGTCAATTGACGCATAAGAATCAACTATGTTCTCACCAAGAACACTCAAGAGAGCAGCCTTAAACGGGGTATCCATTTTCTAAAAATCTTGTTCCTGTTGAGCATCATAATATCCTTTAGGTTTGCCAAGGGTGACTTCATAGCAACTCATGGTTTGAAACCATAAGAGTGCTCTCACGCGCCACCTCTTATAGTGGATACCCTCAAATATAGGAGGTCTCATGGAAGCAGCAAAACCACTCGGGGTAAATTGCCTATAATAAGGATTTTGGATTGTTGGAAATATGAGCAATTTACCAAGTGATTTTATTAACAGAAATACTAGATAAAGCATGACTAATATAGAGGAGATAAAACAAGTCATGCTATCTGACAGAGAGAAGGTAAATAGCATCTGCATATATGAAATAGAACCAAACATATCTAGAGCAGACACTAGAGTCAAAAACTGTAGCAGAACCTCAAATAGAAAGAGCATGAATACGTACGGCATAGCAGCAGAAGCACTGGTCTTGGGGTCAAAATTCTCGCCAGCCATGTCACCGAAGGGTTGTCAACGTCGGGGAAGAATTCGTCGTTGGGGAAGTGGTTGTCGATGTTCGGAGCGTCCGTGATGAATCGGTTAGTAGTCGCGCAGAGCACTCCCCAAAAACCTTATCACCCTTCTCCCGTACATGACTCAAATAGGTGCGGTTCCAGAGGCCTACTATCCCGACCTACGTTGCACGCCGGAAGCCGGGAAGATCGTAGCAGTAGCTCAGAGATTGGAACTCAGTGGTGAGAGGGAGATGATCTTTTGATGTGTCTCTCTCGAGAGGAGCGACCTCTCTTTTACAGGCACAGGAGAAGTAGGCAAGAGGGCAGTGACGGGAGGTGAAATGAAGAGAGGGAGACGAAGTGGAACAGCCAGCAGCCAAAGGGATGCGTTGTTCGCATTCAGTCTCCACTATAGCAAAAATATTTTCAACTTCTGTGTGACCTTTCGTATACCAGTCGTGCGTGGGAAAATTTAGACATCGGCTCGGCTCATTCCCGCAACCAGCGGCGCGACGAGGCGAGGCGGGCGGAGGAGGAGGAGCGCGCGTGAATGTCCCTCTTGTTCTCATGCTCATACATGTGGGGGAACAACCTTACTTATAAGGAGGTCCAGTTCGCACCAAACTAGCAATGTGGGACTAAACTTTGGTTCCACCTCTTGCCTTGCACGAATGGGCTGCGTGGGCCTCTAGATTTATTAGGAATTTCTGAAATTGTTATTGGGCTGGCCCAAAATATAGACAAAAATTCCAGCTGTTTCCGGATCCCATTGTTTAGCAGGTCCACGAACAACTGCAAAACGGGCATGTAGAACTCCAAATGCCCTCTCGACGTCCTTTCTAGTTGTCTCTTGTCTTTGGGCTTTTTGCCAACTGGGTTTGAGATGGTGCTGACAAAGATAGCCTATGAAGGATAGATACCGTCAACCAGATAGTAGCCCATGTTGCACTCATGTCCATTGACAGTATAGTGGCAAGGAGGAGCTTTTCTTTCAGTCAGCCTCACAAACAACGGCGATCGTTGCAGCACATTGATGTCATTGTGAGACCCGGGCATGCCAAAGAAAGCGTGCCACATCCAAAGATCATGTGATGCAGCTGCTTCAAGAATGATGGCAAGCTTCTTACAATGACACTGATATTGCCCTTGTAAAGCCTTCAGACAGTTCTTCCATTTCCAATGCATGCAGTCAAGATATCCAAGCAAACCTGGCCACCCTCTTGCTTCTAAGATTGCCAAGAGCCTCTCGGTGTTTGCCACGGTTGGTTCTCTTAGGTAATGAGGTCCGAACACCTTGACCACGACAGTTGCAAACCTGACAATCACATCTTCGCATGTGCTCTCACACATCCGTAGGTACTCGTCCCACGAATAAGCTATCGTGCCATATGCAAGCATCGGAGTGCGGTCATGCACTTTTGATAACCACAGAAGCCAATCGTTCCCATGGCGTCCTTCTTTAGGATGAAGTAGTCATCGTAGAACTAGACACCATTGTACAAACGATCGAAGACAGTCTTACACATCCGAAAACGCCGGACGAAAATGGTCGCCGAATAATGCATCGGGGGAAAGTAGTCAGCCATTAGTGTTAGATGGTCGCGTGCCCTATTACGGTTGAGCGCTCGATGACCCTTGATCGAGCCCTTGAAATTGAGAACATGCTATTTCGCATGCTCTGTGTCTTCAAGGACTGCCCGCATCATCGAAGTACTCCTCCTCATCCGACGAGCCGTCGGACGACTCAACATACTGCTCGTATATGTACTCCAAATCGAAATCCATTGGTATAAAGAAGAAGAGACAGTTGTTTTTACCTCCGGCGATTCATCGAACAGTTGTCGGGCATGGTGAGAATAGCAACAGCGGATGGTACCTGGCGGGGTGGTCGGAGGAAAGGGCTTAATTGGAGATGGAGGATAAGCGGAGTGGAGCCCTGCTGGACCGCTGGAGGTGAAGGAGACGTAGAGTTCCGGCAGGGGTGTGGCGTGGTGGCCGGGTTGGTGGAGCGGCGGTGAAGGCAAGGGAGAAAGAAGGAAGAGAAAATGGGGAGGATGAAGGCACGAGGTTCGTGAAGGGTTTTGGGTAGGCCGGGGGTGTCGGATTCCTATATTTCACGTATCCGGATTCCCACAAAGCTCTCTCACTTTTGTTTCGTCCGGACCGTTCCAAGGACTGATACAACCCTGCGTTAGATGGCTTTCACGGTTCGACCGCATGCGGAAGGTTTGCTTGTCCGCCTCGAAGATGCCCCAAGTATACCAATATTGGTATGCATTTCATTTGCGCACTTCACTCGCTCTCACGCCGGGAACGTGTGTTTTTTCTGGTCGGCACTATATCAGGATGGGAACAGGCCGACCCGAACCTGTCCTTGGACCCGGCCCCGGTGGCCCCAATGCCAATTTGAGAGGCCATGTGTCGACCCATATAAAAAATAGTCAATGGCCTCGTTGGCCCGATGGGTATTTCGGGTCGACCCAATTTTTTTCTTTACATTGCCATGTGGATAAACGAGATGTTAAAATTAGACACTATTTATAATGAAATCCGACTACTGTAATAACTAATAAGATTACTAATACGTGGTTAACAGAAATGTTAGAATATAAGCAGAGCTAAGAATGTATCACACACTATATTCCTTCACCTGAGGTTACAAATAAGCAGCAGTACAAGAGAAAGAGAATACGCAGTCACAGTGAGTACCAAACGGTCCACTTGGGGATCCCTATATCTAAGGAGGACGAGGCGGTGCACCTGGTACACGCCCTACATGCTAGCTAGTAGGATGCGGCACAAGAAATTTCTAACAAGAAAAAAAATCAAACGGTCAACTTGTGATTTTATACATGCATGAAACATATCAATTGCCGGAAATTATACGACAGAGACTACGTCGCAAAATCGTTTCCTACCGAAACACCAACGCGACGAAGATTGCAACTAGCGTGAGGTATAAGACTATAGGATGGGCCGACCCGGCTGACCCAACGGGTCACCCAGTGCTGGCCCTATTGACCCAAATCTCATTTGAGACCGACCCACATGACCCATTAGACCCATTGGCCTCGAATTTTTAGGTCCCATCAGTGACCCAGCGGACCGACCCGGGCCATTCCCATCCTGAGCACTATATACGTCGCGTGGATGCAGTGTGCCATCTGCAGAGTTACGGCTAACCTTCCCTCTCGTTAGGGTTTGCTATCCTCTCGGCGACGGCGTCGCCCTCGCCGTAGAGATCTGATCTCCCCTGCCCCTCTCTCCGCCGACGACTTCTGCGGCCGCGGGGGACGGGATCGCTAGGGAATAAGCACCGTCCGCGGATCGCAAGACCCCTGGGCCAGAGAAACCATGGACAAGGCTGCATCAAGCTCGGGACAGGCCATCACCGACCTTGAAGCAATGATGGAGGAGCTAGGTTTGAAGGAAGAAGATCTGCAGGACGTGGTAGTCGAGGATGACGAGCTGCCTAAGGAGGCGACCAGATGGATGGCTCTTGCTAGGGTACACACCGATAAACCCTATAGCCAATATTGGTTCTTCAGAAACATGAGGGTGGCTTGGGATTTGGCGCAAGATGTGAAGTTTAGACCCCTTGAGGACAATCTCTACACGCTGCAATTCGCGTGCCTAGGTGACTGGGAACGGGTGATGGGAGAACGACGAATTCACGAAACCATCACTGATTGAGCTCAACAAGATTGATATTTGGATCCAAATCCATGACCTACCAGATGGTTTTTTCTCAAAGGTCAAGGCTTTGCAGCAACGGTGGGAGAATTCATATTTGCCGAGCCAAAATCTCAGGACTTTGAAGGGAATTTTGTCCGTGTACGTCTGAGAATTGACGTCACCAAGCCCCTCAAGAACGCAGTTTCACTAGTTGCTAAGAAGAAGAACTCAATCGAATGAGTAATCTTCAAAGTTAAGTATGAAAGGTTACCTGATTGGTGCGCTGTTTGTGGAAACCTTGGGCACCTGTTCAAGGAGTGTGGCGACGGGGTTCACCCCCCGAAAGCGCTGGTCTTCAAGGATCTTAAGGCTACTTGGTTCAGAGGTCCAGGCAGAGGACCGGGAGAAGGAAGTGGAACAAGAGGAGGGCGAGGCAGAGGTCATGGTGGCAGAGGTGGTGGACGCACAGGCTCCCAATACAACCCATATGATCATGAGGAAGAAAGCAACGAGTATTCAGGCAGGGACGTGGCAATGGATGATGCGGATGGGAACAAGAAAAGGGGAGCGCCGGCAAGTGCAGATCCTAAGAGCACCCAGATCGTCCCAGCTCCAACTAGTCAGGTCAACAGTATGCTTCTCTTGCCGCCAATTGAGAACCCTAGCAGCCCCCCGCCGAAGCAGGACCCAAAGAGGAACAAACCAAGTCCACCGACCCCTCCGAAGAGTACAACTACTACCAACAACTTTGATGCGCATTTGGCGGGCACCCAAGGGGAGTCGCGCCGAGCGCAATGAGTCTCCTATGCTGGAATTGTCGCGGGGCCAGCAAGCCCGCGACAATTCGTGAGCTTCGTGATCTGACGAGGCAACTTGCCCCCTCTATAGTATGTATCCTTGAAACCCAAATAGAGGGATCGAGAGTTGAAAATTTGGTAGGTTCATTAGGTTTCAATAAAAGTTTTGCTGTGAGTAGTAATGGTAGAAGTGGAGGACTTGGTATTTTCTGGAATGAAGAAATAAAGCTTGAAGTTGTGGGTTACTCTGAGTATCATATTGATGTGATAGTGGATGAACTGGTTGAAACAAAAACAAGGCTAACCTTTGTCTATGGGGAAGCCCAGGTTCCCGAGAGATACAGGACGTGGGATACACTGAGAGGAATTGTGGGGGCCAACAACCTACCTTGGTTCGTCCTAGGCGATTTCAATGAAGTGCTTCATCTACATGAACATGACGGTGTGGGTAACCGTAGCCAGGCGCAGATGGACGCCTTTCGGGACGCGCTGGATACTTGTGGCCTTTCGGATATTGGCTACAAGGGAACACCATGGACCTTCAAAAAAAAGGTCGCAGATGGCTCTTATACAAGAGTGAGATTGGATCGTTGTGTGGCTAGTCCAGCGGCAATGCTTGCCTTCCCTGAAGTGAGCTTGGAACACAAAATCGCAGCTACTTCTGACCACGTACCAATATATCTACGTTTGCATGAGTCCACATGCAGGCGGGGCCCCGGTCATTTAAGTATGAACTATGTTGTGAGAGGGACCCATCACTCTCCAATGTGATAGAGACGGGCTGGTCACAAACTCTCGGGGAAACAGCAGACGAGCTGCGACAAAAGATGCATGCATTGTCAGAGAATCTCGCTGCATGGGACAGAAATCAGTTCGGCAACGTTCGTCAGGAGATTGCAAAGTTGAAAAAGGAGCTACAGGCAATGCGGGAGATCCAAGGACGATCCGGGCCCAGCAGAGCAGAGACAAAAATCTTGGATTGCCTGGTGGAACTATACCATCGCGAGGAAATCCTCTGGCGTCAAAGGGCAAGGTTAGATTGGTTAATGCATGGGGACAAGAACACTTACTTCTTTCATCTACGTGCTAGCAGGCGTCGGAGGAAAAATCAAATCAAGAGTTTGGAAAGACCGGACGGCCAGCTGACTGACAACCCAATCGAAATGGAGTCTATGACAAGGGATTTTTACAAAAATCTGTATACCTCGGAAGGGGTATCGGATATGGACCGGGTCTTGTCTACGGTTCCGCGTAAAGTGACAGCGGACATGAATACTCAGCTTAATGCACCGTACACTGAAGAGGAGGTTAAATGCGCTCTATTTCAGATGTTCCCCACTAAAGCGCCGGGACCTGACGGATTCCCGGCCCACTTTTTTCAGCGTCATTGGGAAGTTTGCGGTTCAGATGTAACCAAGGTAGTTTTACGAATAGTTGATGGCACAGAATCAGCTTCATGCATCAATGACACCATCTTGGTCCTAATCCCAAAAGTGAAGAACCCGTCACAACTATCACAGTTTCGTCCAATAAGCCTGTGCAACGTTCTATATAAAATAGCATCTAAGGGAATCTCTAATCGTTTGAAGCTAATATTACCGGAGATTATTTCAGAGGAGCGATCAGCTTTTGTCCCAGGGAGGTTGATCACGAATAATATCATCACAGCTTATGAGTGTTTGCACTTCATGAAGAGAAACAAGGCCAAGAAACACCAGTAGTGTGCACTAAAACTTGACATGATGAAAGCATATGATCGGGTGGAGTGGCCCTATCTGAAAGCGATCATGTTAAAGCTTGGGTTTGCGGAAAGATGGGTGAGTATTGTTATGAGCTTGGGTAACCACGGTCAAATTTTTTGTTATGTTCAATGGGACAAAGCTTGAAGAATTTACGCCATCACGAGGAATCAGACAGGGGGATCCTATTTCCCCGTACTTGTTCTTGCTAGCAGCAGAGGGCCTTTCGTGCCTGTTAAAATCTAAGAGAGAGTCATCCAACTTAAGTGGTCTAAAAGTGGCAGCTTCTGCACCACAAGTGAACCATCTTTTATCCGCTGATGACAGCCTGCTGTTTTTCAAGGCAAATAGTACGGGTGGCAATGAGGTGAACCAGCTCTTGGACACATATTGTCAAGCCACGGGGCAACAGGTGAATTATGCAAAATCTTCCATCTATTTCAGCAAGGGAGTGCCTGAAAGCACAAGGAATGATATAAAGGCTGTTTTGAATGTCCCAAATGGGACCCTAACGAGAAGTATCTGGGGATGCCCTCTGACGTTGGTAGCTCCAAAAACGGAGCTTTCAAATATTTAAAGGACCGCCTCTGGAGTAAAATCCAAGGCTAGTTTGAGAACACCATGTCAATGGCAGGGAAGGAAGTTCTAGTTAAAGCTGTGGCTCAAGCCGTCCCTGTTTACTCGATGTCATGCTTTAAACTACCTAGAGGTTTGTGCGAGCACTTGAACATGTTGATAAGGAAATTTTGATGGGGAAGCAAGGAGGGTAAAAGGAAGCCACATTGGGTCTCTTGGAAAACCATGACACAGCCTAAAGGTATGGGGGGCCTAGGTTTCAAAGACATTGAGATCTTCAACCTGGCTCTGCTAGCTAAGCAGGCCTGGCGGCTGCTATAGAACTAGGATTCCCTAAGTGCAAGGATTTTAAAAAGTGTATACTACCCTAACACCTCCATATGGCATGCGCCTTTGGGTTCACATCCGAGTCAGATTTGGAGAGCTGTAGTAGAAGGCCAAGACGTCTTGAAGCAAGGTCTGATCAGAAGAGTCGGCAATGGTGAAACAACTAACATATGGATGGATAATTGGATACCTCGTGATCATATGCTGAGACCCTATGGAAGCTTGCTGCCGAACCCGCCTGTACTCGTCTCTGAGCTGATCAACTTCACGAATGCGTCATGGGATATGAAAAAGCTCCAACAAGTTTTCATGCCAATGGACATCCAGGCTATTGTCCAGATCCCTATTTGCACGCGAAATATCAGCGACTTTTGGTCGTGGCACTTTGAAAACAGTGGAATTTTCTCGGTCAAGTCGGCCTACAGGATGTTGGTTTCAACGATCCAACGAAGGGAGGCATGGCTTGAAGAACGTCCTGGTTCCTCGAACATGTCGGCGGAAGAAGGCTTCTGGAAAACCTTATGGAAGACGTCTGTCCCTTCCAAGATAAGTATGTTCCTATGGCGTCTTTCGAAGCATTCACTTCCAACGGAAGATGTGCGCTCCAACAGAAAAATGACGGAGTCTACGTGCTGTGGATTATGCGGGGCGGAGGACTCGTGGAGGCATTCTCTTATCAATTGCACTGTCGTGAGATGCACCTGGGCACTGGTGGACGAGGAGTTAGCGCAGCAGCTGATAAGCACAACGGAACCGAACGCAAAGCAATGGCTTTTCACACTCATGGAAACCCTGCAGCACCATCAGTTCGTGCTCATCGCTGTAACTTTATGGGCAATATGGTCTTCTAGGCGCAAAGGGATACATGAGGGTATCTTTCATTCACCTCAAGCGACTCACTTATTTATCAGAAGATTCATATCTGAGCTTGACATGTGCAAGGAAAGCCGCCCAACAGCGCTTGCACCTTCCACAAGAGGGCCTAGAAGATCACCAAAAATACCTCCACCGGGTTTTGCAAAGATCCATGTGGACGCGGGAGTTCGCTCGGGAAGAAGAGGGTCAGCTGCGGCAGTCTGCCGGGATAGACAAGGGAATTTCTTAGCAAGTTCATCTTTGGTGATCCAAGGTCTTGAAGATCCAGCCACCCTCGAAGCGATCGCATGCCGCGAGGCACTGGCATTAGCCGAGGACTTGCATCTACAGAGCTTCATTGTGGCATCAGACTCAAAACAAGTTATCTCAGATATCAACAAGGATGCTCGGGGAAGATATGGTGCTATCATTAGCGAGATCCGCCTTCAAGCAGAACTTTTTCAATGTCTTTTTACTTTTGAACGTAGGGAAGTGAATGTAGAAGCCCATAGTTTAGCTAAATTTTCTCTATCTCTAGATCCGGGACGCCATTTTTGGTTTGGCCAATCCCATGATCTAAACCGTATCCAACATGTTGTGGATTTTGATGAATAAAGACTAGTTCTACCCCTCAAAAAAAATCTGCAGAGTTACGGCTACCCTACCTTGCAGACAATTCCAAAGTTGCTGCACTTGTCTGTTCTCCAGACAATTCCAAAGTTACTGCAGGCTAATTCATTTATATGTGAAAAATGTGTGACCGTGTCGTTCGTTTGGACCCATATATCAACTCAGCTCTCGGCTGCTACTGTTTCAAATCGAAAGAAAATGGAACTTCCAATTCCAATTGCTGAATTCACCCTTGAGATTCTCCTAGAGTTTGGTCCCAGAGCTATTCCAAAGTTGATGAGCTAGAGTAACTAACTATGTTGTGCACGCAATCGCAAAAGCAAGGCTAGTTCTGGTCAAGGAAAGCCAACTAGAAGAACATCACTATGTCCATGTTGCCCTTGCTTAGAATTGCAATCGTTAGTATTAAAACACAAGGATATCATAGACTATTACGCAGGTGGGCGTCTGATCGGCTTGGATCATCAGCGAGTTCACGTGTCGGTTGCCCTTGTAACTACTACATCAGTCCAGAATTACTTGTCGGGTATGTACTTGATTACCTCTTCTGAAAAACATTATCATGAACACAATCCTTTCGACCGTATCATGGGATTGGTACTCAACAAGTACAAAATATGGGACGTACGCGTTCGCTTTTCCATCTGTCATACAGTTGGCACTCGTCAACAAGTAAAAAAACCATGGGGCTGCAAACAGGGCTGCTTACACCAAATTCCCTTCAAACAAGTTGTTCCAACTTGTTGCTGTTGAATGGTCTCTACTGGTCAATATATGGATACTAGGTTGAGAAATAATTTCAGGACACAAACAAGTTCTTTTGTATTGCACAAGATACATGCCCAAAAATGCTTTTAATAGTAAGCATTCATTGTCACTGAAATATTCAAGTATGATGTATACATGAAGGAGATGTCCTCAAGAATGCCTGAAATATTTTAAGACTGCTGTTGGTTGTTCATCACTAGAGTTCTGTTATTTGAACTTGGCACTTATTTTTTTAAGAATAACTTGATACTTACTAAATAAGGCAATGCCATCCAAGAACTCATGAAACCCCTTACTTGCTCCTCTTGGAAGCCTCGTACAGATAGCCCGCGATGACTACAGCTGCCGCAACTGCTACCCCCACTGCACTCTGTGCAAGTACAACAGCAGTTGAAACATCTGAGTTTGTAGAAGCTGGGCCACTGATCCGTGGTGTGAAGCCAAGTTCAGAAAGTTTCTTGTGTGATTCAGCGTAGTCCTTGAAGAAAGCATCCTCGTCCTGCAGTACGAAAGAGATAAGATTTTCTTCTGAATCTGAAAGTTGGATTATGGAAATATCAAAAATCGTGTGCACCTTTGCATAAAGCTCCACATAGCGTCTAAATTCAGGATCATCCAACAATGCCTTATCAGTAGGGAGCTTCAGAAGACCCTCCGATTCCCCCTTCAGTAGCTCACTGCAGTGAGGTTAACAAGCATTTCAGTTACAGTGATTCTCCTTCTCAAATATAGTCTCCAAAATAAGTAAATGTTATGGCTTTGTATTCAACTCACAGAAAGTATGAGTTGTCAAACTTCAGAGGGTCACGAGTCCATGCACCGTCAAAACCAGACCTTTCAGGATGTGCCTTTCCCTGAGAGAAAAGGTCCATTATTAAATACCATGTTTCTGATGAACAGGTGCCCCTACTTCACAAAATACAATTAGTACCAGGCTGTGCCCCCCAGATAGTGCTACAATATCTTTGTCTGTTAAGCCCATTCGATAAAAGATGTCCCTTAGATGTGGTGCGCCTGCTCATGAAGAAAAAGTACAGATACATTTCTCAATTACTGGAATATGATTACAAGGTGCAGCAAGTACTCCTAGAAGACTGGTCATATAAAGAAAAAAAGAAAGAGAGCTCTGGTACATGAACAAATGACATAAGAAACATAGATCACCATGCAATAGTGTACTCCCTCCGTTCCCAAATATAAGTCTTTTTAGAGATTTCAAATGGACTACAACATACGGATGTATATAGACATATTTTAAAGGGTAGATTCACTCATTTTGCTCCGTATGTAGTCCTTTGTTGGAATCTCTAAAAAGACTTATATGTAAAATGGCCAGTATACGGGTAATACATGAAGGTAAGAATAGTCGAGCGTCCAATTCCTAAAGAAAAATGCATGTAAAAACTGTAGATGAAGAAATTGGTGGAGTACAACCAGAAAACCGTACTGGTAGAAATGCCTGAAATTCCATCTCACACAGTAAAAAGTATCAAATGGCAAGAGTATGAAGTATGGACATGAGCAGACCGGTCCAGAAAATAATCGATGTGGCTAACATTTATATGCCCCGAAGGCCATTGGCCATATAACTTCTTAGATCACATTTTGATCAATTGCTTGAAATAGCAGGAAAATATTGACATGTAGAAACAATAGTAGCATGGGTTACCTTTTTTAGCATCAGGAAGGCGCCCTTCACGGGGACAAACTGACGAATCCTGATTCAGACCAAAGCAGTTAATATGTAAGCATCAGGAACAATGCATCCATTTCTGAAGAAATGATATTTCACATACACGTCTTCCAGGGATGAACTCAACGGTTGGACCCCCGGTGACTTCAACTGCAACTACTCCAGCAAGCTGGAAGTAAGATGTAGTTAGTAAATCGGTATAGAATTCACAGTTTTGCTGTACTCAATAGGAAGCATCGGCTCACATATTGGAAGAGTATAGATGTTTTAGCTATCAATACTCGCTTAATTTAGACAAGAGCCGACTCAACCAAATTGTCAATTACCTGATAAAGGTCTGCATATGTAATCTTTGGATGCTTTGCTTTAATAGGCTCTGGCAACAAAGGACAGTTGGGTAAGCTATAATAACAATTTCACTCATTTCAGCAGTGAAGAAAGGAACAGCAACAATAAACCAACAAATCTGAAATTAGTTAGTCGTGTGATTTCGCACAGTATTATTAGGACCAAAGTTGTAATTCTGTCAAGACCCTCTCAGAAGATAAAATGGAAGCCTCTAGGAATTCTCTCACTTCTACATGCAGTGATGTGAATAAAGCAGCATACATAAGGATGCAACAGTTCACAACAGACCAACTAGGGTACTGTTAAATTCCGTGTGTGATCATCGGCTAAATTATTTAACTTGCCAAAGGAAAATCAGTTGCAAACTTGTCCTTAAGCCATTGCATGACGTACAGCAATAGAAACAGAACTTTAAATTATGAGAAACTAACGAGAGTGCCCAAAACTGATTTCCTTAGCTTAAAGAGCCCTCGTATAGGAAAATGAGTATTTTTACACAGACATCTACTACTAGATTGGGTATTGGGACATACCGAGGAGATCAATAGCAATTTTTAAGCCAGCATTTGAACCATGGGTGTACTCTTCCTCGTATCTAATTGAACCATTTGCACCACCAGTTCTTGTGTTCACATCATACGTGCCAGCATCATGCCATCTGCAAGGGAGACCGAAGAAATTGAGTCTTCCAAATGGAAAAGCAAGGAATTCCAGGAGACACACAAAATCGTAACCATACAGGCAAAAAACTGGAAGGCAGATGTAGTTTTATGGGTGTTAAATGCAGAGGAGCAGTGTATACCTGCATTCCTGCAACACATCAAAAACTAAATCAAGAGCGTAAGCTAAAAGGTACATGTTCAGAACTTTAGATAATGCCAAAGTTTTTATCCCTTTCATTGCCACCTGATCCTATTAGTGCATCACATATTTCTTCCCAAGTGCATATAATAGCACCCATCTCTGTAAAACACCACATGTAAAGAAATGTTCAAGAGGCCGAGGTGCGAGAGAACGGGCAAGCAATTCATCTCACTTATCCGATTCTGCAAACATTTGGCATGTGGGGGCAGTTCTCAACTTCTCATGCTACTGTAAAACACTATAGTCTATGTGAACTAAATACCATATCCTCCTCGTTAGATAATAATCGTGGCATACAGCCGAAATTCGTAATCGCTCGACTCCAAAATCATGCACGTAAGGTGTTTGTCAAATTGCCTCGCCCGAAATCGATACGAGAAACATGAAACACACCAGGTCAGGCCAGCGAGGCCTGGTATCTGCGGGCCGCGGCAGTAATAAACCAAACCCATTAGTTCAAATCTGACATGCAACTCAAGTCAGTAGTGGAACAACGCCGGTAGGTAATCGCAGGCCATAAGCAAAACACGAGCTCTCCTCTCAGGCCGCGTGAACCAGGAGCAGATGAGACGAGCAAGCAGAAGCAACAGTATGGAGTAGGAGAGGAGCAGGAGACTGGGGCTGGGAGTACGTACGCGAGGCGGAGCATGATGGGGGCGCATCCCTTGGAGGCGATGAGGGCGCGGAGAGCGCGGCGCGCCCTGTCGACCTGGCGCAGGTACTCGGCGTCCACCACCGGAGCCGCCATCGCGGACGACCCTAAGCTAAGAGATCGGCGGGGCGAGGAGCGAGGTGAGGTGTGTTTGGGCTAAGAGGAAGGAGGAGCAGCAGCAGCGGGAATGGGGCGGAGGGGTGGAGGCAACGAGATAACGCGGAGGGAGCGATTGGCTGCTCCGCGCCGTCGAGTCGTGTTCTGCCGTCTTGGTTTTTACTTGGATCCACGCTACATGTGTACACTCCTGATATGGTGCGGGTCCCGCCGTCAATCCGTCAGTTGTTTTGTTTGTTTGTGTTCCGTTGTGCTGATCATCAGGTATGTGCAAAGAGGGGATATGGGCAAAGAGATACGGTGCTAAGAGCAACTCCAACACGCGAGACCCATTTTGTTCATGCACGTCTCTTAAATCGGGGCGACCAGAAAAGTCGGTCCAATGCGCGGACGCAAACAGACGCGCGTCCGCTTTTTGTCCGTCTGCCGACTAATTCCGGACTATTTTTTAGCCTTATTTGGGTCGGCGCGGACACAAAACGATCGCGTGCCGTGCCCGCCTACTCCTCCCCCTGGTCTGCTAGTCGGTGGCACATTGGCCATCCTCTCCCATTCCAACAGCAAATCCTCACCCGCCTCCTTCGTCGCCAACGCCGACGCCCATTTTTCCGGTTCCTCTGCCAAATGTCGGTGCCGCAACATCCCCCCTACAGCGCCGCCACCTCCCACGTCGCCGCCACCTCCCACGTCGCCGCCACCGCCGTCTTGCCGCCGGGGATCCGAAAGCTTCCCACCCCCACTCCCCGACACTGCCGCGATCAAGAAGCCGCCTCGCCGCCCGACTAGCTCCTTCGTCCTGACACCGGCACGCTCGTCAGACGCCGCCAGTGTTTGCTAGGCTTGCCGAAGGCAACAGCCCACCGGTGAATGTTATCATCAACGACCACAACTACGACAAAGGATACTGCCTGGGTGATTGTATCTATCCTCAGTGGACCACTATTATGAAGACAATTCCCAACCCTGCCGAAGAGAAGAGAAAAAGATTTGCCCAAGAGCAAGAGAGTGCTAGGAAGGACGTCGAGCGTGCCTCTGGTGTTTTGCAATCTCGATGGGCCATTATTCGGTATCTTGCTAATACTTGGAGCACGAAGAAACTGTGAGAGGTGATGACTACTTGTGTGATTATGCACAATATGATCGTAGAAGATGAGCGCCCGGAACGTCTCTACGATCAAAAGTTTCAGTTTCAGGGTGAGAATATTGTGCCTGAGCATGGAGGAGCGGCAATGTTTGAACAGTTCATCCAATTTCATCATGACATGCGTGATTGAAAAACTCACATGCAACTGCAAAATGATTTGGTTGAGTATACGTGGGCTCATGTTGGCAACCAATAGATGTATCTTTTTTATTCGGCTTGCAAAACTATGTGAGACCATTTTATTTTTATTCGGCTTGTAAAACTATGCTATTTATTTGGTTGAAACTATATTATTTATTTGGTTGTGGACTATACGTTTGCTTGTAAAATAATGCAAAATTTGTGTGTGAAATAATGCAAAATTTGTGCTATTTGCTGAAAAAGGGTGGCCGGCTGGCCACGTCGGTATATATGGATCGGTGCGTTGGGCGCACTGCCGACCCAAATTTCAAATAAGGCGGACCTCGAGCGGACGACCGACAAAAGCAAACCAAATACAGAAAAAAGTGCCGTTCGTTTGAGTCGACACGTTGGAGTTGCTCTAATTAATTAAGATTGTACATACACCCTTCGATCCTCTAAATAAGACGCACGCACCTAAGAATCAATTTTAACCATAAATTAAACCAATCAAATGTGAACTATTTGTGATAAAAATATATTATTGGATTCATATCAAAAAAGTTTTCAATGGTATTTTTGTAACTCATAAAAATATATTATTAAACTAATTTATAGTCGTGTTGGATTTCTAAAAACGTGCGTGTCTTATTCATTGAAATGGTGGGAGTAAAAGCATCTCCAAGAAGTGCCTTATTTTAGGGCCGCACGCACTTTTTGCCCATTTGAAGGGCAAAAAAACCCCTCCAACAACGGTCAAAAAAACTCAAACTTGACAAAAACTGTCTTCGGACAACCCCAAAACATGCCACCTCCCGCGGGATATATGCAACACAGACGCGTCTGCCCAAAAACATTTTCGGTCGCGTGCAACACCCCAACCACCCTTTCATTCCCGTGTCAGTGTTGTCCTGCATACCGATGCCGTGATTTGCCCCGCCATCAGCCCGCTCCCCCCTCCGCCCCGACTACATCGCTGCTCCGTTGCACTACCAAAGCCTACACGAGGTGCTGAATCACGATTCGGCGCCGCGTCCTCTATCGCCTGATTCGGTTTGTTGTCGGTCCGCCGCCGCCCATAATGGCCGTTAGAGGTTGTCTGCGGGCTGGGATCGTCGGCTAGTAGCTACCGCTGTCACCCACGCATCCACAGATCCGCGTATCTCATATGCCGACGAAACCCAATCACCCCTTACCAAGAAGGAGAAGAAGAAAGCAGATGGCATGTGCCCTTTCTCCACCGCCGTCGTGCTCCGGCCCGATGCTCCCTAATGCTCCCATCAGCTCCACCTCTCCAGTGTGGCCTCCGCCCTAGTCCTGCTCTCACCGCCAACTTCGCATCCCTGCTCGCCGTCTCTCCTCACTATAGGTTTCAACGAGCAGCTTGATCTAGAACCCGGGGTAGCAGACATGGAAGAGGAAGCTCCCAGTCTGCTTTCTTCCTACCGCATCATATCCAGCCCATTGTGGGGAACAACAGTGTCGACGACCTCCTCAAGGCGGCCATGGTGGCCCGTCGTTTAGCATTTAGTCGTGGGTGCAAGTTATGCAGCCGCTCATCGTTTTGGCTTGGGTGATCGTCTCCTGAAGAATTTTCTCGCCAGGTCTTCACGGGATGGCCAATTGTGGAGACTGTGGGAGGACGACCTAAAGAAAAAAAATGAATATGCACGATGGATAGAATGCTGAGGGAGGGGGAGGGCAAGGAGGGCGTGTGCATGCACGAGAGAAAGTTAGTGCTAGCTACAAAGGTTAGAGGATTGTGTGGGTGTAAGAGACTAACAAAGATCATAATTTGATATGAAAGTGGATTCATATATTTGAATAGGAGATCATAGTGTTATAAACATATGCATGCATGAATATAGCGGTGATATGCGTGTTGTGGTTTTGCACACATTATACCATAATGTGATAATGCACGGTGTTTGCAACTCACAGCTAAATGTCGAACAATCTAAATCATACTCTACATCGAACAATCTCACATTTTATTTGAATTTGTGATAATGTGTGGCGTTTGTAGCTTACAACTAAATATCAAACATTTAAACAATACTATATATCGAACAATCTCGCATTTTGTTTGAATTTGTGGTAACATGTGGTGTTTGCAACTCACATCTAAATACTTGTAGGTGTAGGGGGCGGGGCAGCATAAATTATGTGATAAACACATTATACATATGAGAAATGGTTTAGATTATGAAGATCTAGCTAGAGCTTGAAATGTACTATGATTTGAGATCAACATAAAGTGGATTGAAAAAATCGAGTTCGAGTTCATATAGTACACATAGTTCATATCTAACTCGAGAGTAATCATGTGGTGTGGTGTGAAGATAATACGCAAACGATGGTTTAACTTGACAATAATGATGATTGCAGATCTTATTAAAATAGAGAAACGAATTCAAATGGTTTGACTTTACAATAATCATTATTGTAGATCTTATTCAAATAGAGACACGAATTCAAATTTAGTTCATATTAAAGCGGTAGTATATACGATTGGAATGCACTAAAACGTTCATTTGAGTAGTAGGTTGTATGCATTATACACGTAGCGAAATATTTTAATTGAACATAACATGAATTCAAAGTTTTGAATGACATTTGTAGTGCGAATTGATTTGGTACGGTACACGGGACTAGACTCTCTTATGTGTTGCGAATTGATTTCTTTTTGTTTTTTCGTCGACGAAAGTGCGAATTGATTTGATACAGTACACGTTAGGCTTGTCAGAAAATTTCAACCCGCGCCTTGTTACCCCGAAATATTTAAGCTATATCTTTGTCTCGTTGTGCTCCGACAACTCCCTCCATCTCAACCCACGTCTGGCTATTCCAAAATTACAACGCGCGCGAAAACTCTCACCTCCTGTGAAATCCCGACACGCGAAATGCCTGTGATACCCCTGAACCGAACGAACCGCCTCAAATCGGTGGGGGTACTTTCGTAACTTACGCCATATTTCGGACAAGTGTGTCCCTAAGCCATGGTTCCCCACTCCCATCCCATCCGCCCACCCGTTCGTACACCGAGGCCGTGAAAACTCGTGAAGCCCCATACCCTCCTCCATCCGCCACCCAGCCGGAGCCTCTTCCCCAACGACGTCGTCTGCAGCAACACCTCAACGTCCCTCATCCACCGTACCGGACGAGGATCCGTCGTCGATCTCATCGTCCCGCCGGTTCAGCCACCCCGTCCTCCACCTCCAAGGAGCTTCCCCGATGTTCCCCTCGTCTTTCGCGCCACCTCCATTCCCACACCGCCGTCTTCACCTACACCACCGGAAGAGCAGCATCATCACCGTTTCCTCGAATGAAGCTGCGGCCTAATCGGTGCCACCAAAGAGGTTGTACACTAATCGCCGCATTTTCTTGTTGATTCGATCTCACGGTGCTGCCGGCGCTCGATCCCAAGCCGACACGGCGCGGCTCCATTCACGGCGGCGTCGCTGGCCACTTCCTCCACGGCGTCGCTCCCTTGGCGGCGACGTCCACATCAGTAGGAGTTGCTGTTGCTTTAGCTCTTGCTCACGCTACTGCTTTGCTCTTGCTCTCGGTCCCCTGTCTGGTCTGCTCTTGCTATTGCTCTTGCTCTTGCTCGCGCTGCTGCTCTCGCTCTCGCTCTTGCTTGTGATGCTGCTCTGAGGCATAGAAACAATGGGCCCTCTACGGGCCATAGACACAATGGGCCTTCTATGGGCCGTATCATCAATGGGCCTTCTACGGGCCGTATGATCGATTGGCCAAACATGGGCCAATAACAGACCACATTATGGCCATAAACGGGCTAGAGTTGGAATCGTCCGTTCATGGACCGACCATAATGGGCCATCGTTAATCGACCGTATTTGATGACGCTATGAAAACGGCCCAACATATTAACGGGCCACAAACGGCCGACTGTAACCACGGGCTGAATTTGGCCCACAAGCAAAAAATTACAGTAATGGGTCGTAAGTAACCGAATGCTGGAAATGAGCCCAAGAATAAATGGGCCCTGAGAAGGTCGAAAGATAACATGGGATGGAAACGGCCCAATGGAATAATGCGCCGTTAATGGGTATAAAGTGATACACTGTTCATTACGGGCCAATTTCACCACTGGTCGTTAATGGGCCAAGAGTTATAAAGGGCCTCATATGGGCCGAAAGACGTCATGGGCCATACATGGGCCGGAAGTTAAAACGGGATGGGATCATATTGGACGGCCCAGATGATGCTACTGGGCCTGATTCCGATAGGTCGTAACGGGCCCTGGGTTAGCGGGTTGTAAATGGCTTATATGCGAATAGGCCGTTAACAAGCTTTCCATGGGCCGGCCCGCCACCTTTTGACCAAGTCAAAAGGATCGGCCTTTTCATAGGAATGGGCCTCTGTTGGGCCGTGCCATGTGTCGACGTATCATAGGTGCCTTCGGTCCAATGAGTGGATGACATCTGTCCCAACGGTGAGCCGACACGTGTTTCCTCCAACCAATGATGATTTTACACATGGAAAATCCCCATTGGTCGGGGCTGTTAATGAGTTATCGGATCCAAAACCGGACCGGGTAGCTTAACCGCGAGCTATTACGGTGGATTCCACTTGTCGGTCACCCTTGACGAAAGCACTTCTATGACGCATGATTTATCGTCATGGAAGTGAACACTTCCGTGATGATAATTTTGGTAATGTCATGGAACACTTCTACGACAGCACAGGTATGACCATCTTGATTCTGTCATAAAATCGTCATGGATGTACATGCATGACAGAAAACGTGACCTACTATGACAAACATGTATCATCATGAAAGTGTATTTTTTGTAGTGAAAATGTGAATGAGCAAGAAGCAGATGCTCCAAAGAAAAGGAAAGGTGGCAGACAACCACTCAAAAATATAGATGAGCTTGTCTCTCATGATGAGTATAACACAGTTCTAGGAGACGATTCAACTCAGAGAAAAGGATGTGCAAAAGATTCAGCGTCACTGGGTAAGGAAGTGGTTTCACTACAAGATGGTCCATCCTCGGTATGCCAAGAACTTTGCTTTCCACCCCCCATGGGGTGACTATCGCGACCCGCTCCCCCCTCCGCCCCGACTACATCACTGCTCCGTTGCACTACCAAAGCCTACACGAGGTGCTGATCGCGATTCGGCGCCGCGTCCTTTATCGCCTGATTCGGTTTGTTGTCGGTCCGCCGCCGCCCATAATGGCCGTTAGAGGTTGTCTGCGGGCTGGGATCGTCGGCTAGTAGCTACCTCTGTCACCCACGCATCCACAAATCTGCGTATCTCATATGCCGACGAAACCCAGTCATCCCTTACCAAGAAGGAGAAGAAGAAAGCAGATGGCATGTGCCCTTTCTCCACCGCCGTCGTGCTCCGGCCCGATGCTCCCTAATGCTCCCATCAGCTCCACCTCTCCAGTGTGGCCTCCGCCCTAGTCCTGCTCTCACCGCCAACTTCGCATCCCTGCTCGCCGTCTCTCCTCACTATAGGTTTCAACGAGCAGCTTGATCTAGAACCCGGGGTAGCAGACATGGAAGAGGAAGCTCCCAGTCTGCTTTCTTCCTACCGCATCATATCCAGCCCATTGTGGGGAACAACAGTGTCGACGACCTCCTCAAGGCGGCCATGGTGGCCCGTCGTTTAGCATTTAGTCGTGGGTGCAAGTTATGCAGCCGCTCATCGTTTTGGCTTGGGTGATCGTCTCCTGAAGAATTTTCTCGCCAGGTCTTCACGGGATGGCCAATTGTGGAGACTGTGGGAGGACGACCTAAAGAAAAAAAATGAATATGCACGATGGATAGAATGCTGAGGGAGGGAGAGGGCAAGGAGGGCGTGTGCATGCACGAGAGAAAGTTAGTGCTAGCTACAAAGGTTAGAGGATTGTGTGGGTGTAAGAGACTAACAAAGATCATAATTTGATATGAAAGTGGATTCATATATTTGAATAGGAGATCATAGTGTTATAAACATATGCATGCATGAATATAGCGGCGATATGCGTGTTGTGGTTTTGCACACGTTATACCATAATGTGATAATGCACGGTGTTTGCAACTCACAGCTAAATGTTGAACAATCTAAATCATACTCTACATCGAACAATCTCACATTTTATTTGAATTTGTGATAATGTGTGCCGTTTGCATCTTACAACTAAATATCAAACATTTAAACAATACTATATATCGAACAATCTCGCATTTTATTTGAATTTGTGGTAACATGTGGTGTTTGCAACTCACATCTAAATACTTGTAGGCGTAGGGGGCGGGGCACCATAAATTATGTGATGAACACATTATACATATGAGAGATGGTTTAGATTATGAAGATCTAGCTAGAGCTTGAAATGTACTATGATTTGAGATCAACATAAAGTGGATTGAAAAAATCGAGTTCGAGTTCATATAGTACACATAGTTCATATCTAACTCGAGAGTAATCATGTGGTGTGGTGTGAAGATAATACGCAAACGATGGTTTAACTTGACAATAATGATGATTGCAGATCTTATTAAAATAGAGAAACGAATTCAAATGGTTTGACTTTACAACAATCATTATTGTAGATCTTATTCAAATAGAGACACGAATTCAAATTTAGTTCATATTGAAGCGGTAGTATATACGATTGGAATGCACTAAAACGTTCATTTGAGTAGTAGGTTGCATGCATTATACACGTAGCGAAATATATTAATTGAACATAACATGAATTCAAAGTTTTGAATGACATTTGTAGTGCGAATTGATTTGGTACGGTACACGGGACTAGACTCTCTTATGTGTTGCGAATTGATTTCTTTTTGTTTTTTCGTCGACGGAAGTGCGAATTGATTTGATACAGTACACGTTAGGCTTGTCCGGAAATTTCAACCCGCGCCTTGTTACCCCGAAATATTTAAGCTATATCTTTGTCTCGTTGTGCTCTGACAACTCCATCCATCTCAACCCACGTCTTGCTATTCCAAAATTACAACGCGCGCGAAAACTCCCACCTCCTGTGAAATCCCGACACGCGAAATGCCTATGATACCCCTGAACCGAACAAACCGCCTCAAATCGGTGGGGGTACTTTCGTAACTTACGCCATATTTCGGACAAGCGTGTCCCTAAGCCATGGTTCCCCACTCCCATCCCATCCACCCACCCGTTCGTACACCGAGGCTGTGAAAACTCGTGAAGCCCCATACCCTCCCCCGTCCGCCACCCAGCCGGAGCCTCTTCCCCAATGACGTTGTCTGCAGCAACACCTCAACGTCCCTCATCCACCGTACCGGACGAGGAACCGTCGTTGATCTCATTGTCCCGCCGGTTCAGCCACCCCGTCCTCCACCTCCAAGGAGCTTCCCCGATGTTCCCCTCGTCTTTCGCGCCACCTCCATTCCCACACTGCCGTCTTCACCTACACCACCGGAAGAGCAGCATCATCACCGTTTCATTGGATGAAGCTGCGGCCTAATCGACGCCACCAAAGAGGTTGTACACTAATCGCCGCATTTTCTTGTTGATTCGATCTCACGGTGCTGCCGGCGCTCGGTCCCAAGCCGACATGGCGCGGCTCCATCCACGGCGGCGTCGCTGGCCACTTCCTCCACGGCGTCGCTCCCTCGGCGGCAACGTCCACATCAGTAGGAGTTGCTGCTGTTTTAGCTCTTGCTCACGCTACTGCTTTGCTCTTGCTCTCGGTCCCCTGTCTGGTCCGCTCTTGCTATTGCTCTTGCTCTTGCTCGCGCTGCTGCTCTCGCCCTTGCTCTTGCTTGTGATGCTGCTCTGAGGCATAGAAACAATGGGCCTTCTACGGGCCGTATCATCAATGGGCCTTCTACGGGCCGTATGATCGATTGGCCAAACATGGGCCAATAACGGACCACACTATGGCTATAAACGGGCTAGAGTTGGAATCGTCCGTTCATGGACCGACCATAATGGGCCATCGTTAATCGGCCGTATTTGATGACGCTATGAAAACGACCCAACATATTAACGGGCCACAAACGGCCGACTGTAACCACGGGCTGAATTTGGCCCACAAGCAAAAAATTACAGTAATGGGCCGTAAGTAACCAAATGCTGGAAATGAGCCCAAGAATAAATGGGCCCTGAGAAGGCCGAAAGATAACATGGGATGGAAACGGCCCAATGGAATAATGCGCCGTTAATGGGTATAAAGTGATACACTGTTCATTACGGGCCAGTTTCACCACCGGTCGTTAATGGGCCAAGAGTTATAAAGGGCCTCATATGGGCTGAAAGACGTCATGGGCCATACATGGGCCGGAAGTTAAAGCGGGATGGGATCATATTGGACGGCCCAGATGATGCTACTGGGCCTGATTCTGATAGGTCGTAACGGGCCCTGGGTTAGCGGGTTGTAAATGGCTTATATGCGAATAGGCCGTTAACAAGCTTTCCATGGGCCGGCCCGCCACCTTTTGACCAAGTCAAAAGGACCGTCCTTTGTATAGGAATGGGCCTCTGTTGGGCCGTGCCATGTGTCGACGTATCATAGGTGCCTTCGGTCCAATGAGTGGATGACATCTGTCCCAACGGTGAGCCGACACGTGTTTCCTCCAACCAATGATGATTTTACACATGGAAAATCCCCATTGGTCGGGGCTGTTAACGGGTTATCGGATCCAAAACCGGAACCGGTAGCTTAACTGCGAGCTATTACGGTGGATTCCACTTGTCGGTCACCCTTGACGAAAGCACTTCTATGACGCATGATTTATCGTCATGGAAGTGAACACTTCCATGATGATAATTTTGGTAATGTCATGGAACACTTCTACGACAGCACATGTATGACCATCTTGATTCTGTCATAAAATCGTCATGGATGTACATGCATGACAGAAAACGTGACCTACTATGACAAACATGTATCATCATGAAAGTGTATTTTTTGTAGTGAAAATGCGAATGAGCAAGAAGCAGATGCTCCAAAGAAAAGGAAAGGTGGCAGACAACCACTCAAAAATATAGATGAGCTTGTCTCTCATGATGAGTATAACACAGTTCTAGGAGACGATTCAACTCAGAGAAAAGGATGTGCAAAAGATTCAGCGTCACTGGGTAAGGAAGTGGTTTCACTACAAGATGGTTCATCCTCGGTATGCCAAGAACTTTGCTTTCCACCCCCATGGGGTGACTATCGCGAGATTGGGCTCATGCGGGCAGGTGAACCTCAGCAAAGGCCTCCTCCACCTCCTGATGCTCATGAGTCGTCCACCAAAACTCCAAATTCTTATCCTCAAGAAAAGGCCAAGCGCCTCAAGAATACTGAAAAACGAGCCAAGAAGGCTACAAAAGATCAGGCCAACAAAGAAGAAACTCATCAAGTCAGGCGTAAAAAAGAAAAAGGCTGAAGGAAATACAGAACGTCGCACACAGAACAAACATGATCTAAAATCTACTACTCTGAAGAAAAAGAGCACCCCGAGGAAAAGGCCTGCTAAGCCTGCTGAACCTGAAAGTGATTCTTCTAATCAAGATGATCCTCCGCTCACCCGAGAAGAAATTGATGCAACTCTACAAACAAGTGAATGTCACCACTGTTCTGCCTGATCTCTAAAATTGATGCACCTCCAAAAAAGAACCTGCTGAAGAGAAAGACCCCTGCAGCCATTTTCACAATGGTTGACAAAGTAAACACAGAACCTCGTCCTGATGCAATAAACTTGCAAGATTTGTTGGTTGACGCCCTTGTTGGCACAACTAATCCTGGAGAAAAGCTCCCGAAGCCAAAGGTGAAGAAAATGAAAGCCCCTGCTGCCAAGCAAAGGGCTCCAAATGATGATGTTGTGAAAGAAAGGGCTGCTGAATTTGCTTGAAACTAACTCAACCATTGGCTTCTATGCCTCTGACCGAAGAAAATGTGGCACAGACTGCTCCCTCTGCTCAGGCAGCTGCACAGGCTGGAAATGACTCTGTTGCACCACATTCTTTGATCATACGTTCATCATGGAGCAGCTGGACAAATTTGTCGCAGACTTGTTTGATGAAGAAGTGGCATCTTTGCCAATTCCCTTCGAAGTTATTTCTCAAGCGTCTATATTGATCCAAGATTAAGAAATGATTCAGTTGAGATCAATGACCTCATTGGCTAACTCAAGGAGCTTGACAACCGTATGAAAAATACGAAGTCCAAGTTTGTCATCAATCAACTTGAAGAATCTTATGCGGATGTTAATAAGGAGTAGAAAGTCCTTCGGCATAGGAGGTTGGGATTTCATTCGGATCTGGATCAAATCGTTTGCAAGATTTGCCTTGATCACCAAGACAAAGTGACTGGTTATAATGATCTGGTCAAAGGGCACATTGATCCGTTGATGCAAAAGAAGATGAGGAAGATTGCAAAGAAGAATGCTCCTGCTCCTCCAGAAGCGGATACATAGAGAGAAAAATCTCTTGAACAAGCAATTCCTTCAACTCTTCATGAACCAGTTGAAGATGTGTCAACTTTGCCAAGGCCAACTGAAACAGTGCATGTGGCCTCCCCAGCTCATGAACCAAATCTTTCTCAGCACCAAGTGTCAGAAGAAGGTGTAATTCCTCGCTCTGAACAACAAGTTTCTCCTGTCTACGTTGAACCAACTGATTCGGTTCCACCCTGTGCTCCTCCAACTACATCTAAAGCAATTCTACAACAGCCCCCAATGGCTGATAAAGATTCAACGCCTGACTCATCTCCTGAACAAGTGACAAATCCCTCCCCATTGAGAATCTCACTAAACATAGCACGAAGATCTTCTGATCCTTCTGCAGCTAAATCAGCGTCGGCTCATCATTCTGACTCTGTTATCTATGGCGATAAAGTTATCTCTGTTGAAGATGAACTCAAATATCCTTATCCTTGTGAGCGACTACCGTTATTTTTCATATGTGTTGGCGTCAAAGGGCCTCTCTTCAATAGGAACACTCATCCGAATTTCTTTCAAGAAAGTCCATATAGCGAGCCTAAATCTCCTTGGTTCTGGACTCAGGAACAGGCAATATATTATTCGCGGATCCTTTATGACGGCCTGAAGATTTTTCCTCATGAGTTTCCATATTTTGTTGCGATGAAGAACATTGATTGCTTTACTCAAGTCCTGCAAGACATTGAAGACTATGGTCTCACGCATGTCTTTGCATATTAGCATCCACGGAACAGGGAGGTTATCCTTCAATTTTATGCCACTCTATATATCTCCGGTGATGAATCTGACAGCACTAAATGGATCATGGAATGGATGACTGAAGGAAAAGGGATCAAATGCTCTGTCATGGACTTTGTTTCTCATTTTCATTTCCCTCGATTTGAACATGGCACAACCAAAATTCGAGTTCATAACATTGATGCAATCTCTGATCAAGATTTCCAATGCACAATGGATGAAGACAAGATTCGTGACTACCATTGTCCTCCTCTACCTCAACATTTGACATTCGATAATCAGACTCTATACCACATACTGACTTATACCCTTTGTCCGCTGGCTAGGATGAATACTGACAATGCTATCTCTAATGTTCTTCGGAACACCATCCATGCCATCTCTCAAGGGTTCATATTCGATGTCGAAGACATGTTTCTGGGAATACTGATGGATTTAACTCAGTGTCCCAAAACATCAAGGTGTATGCGCTCTGGATTCAGAAAGTGATTGGCTATGCAATGAAGACCGAATATCTTGCCAAAGTCAGTCATAAAAGCTTCATTCCTCCTGTATGAGATACGCTGAAAGTAATGGAAGATTTATCTTCAGGAAAAGCTCTAGTGTCCAATCCTTCTGATTACCATAACACCTTCAATGGACCCAAGGTACCTCAGCGTGATCAACTGCCGAACACAGCCTCCTTCACATCTTGAAGTGAGTATGCACACTCAGCAGCTTCTACTAAAGAAAATGGCAGAAGATCGCCAAGAAAAAGAGCATCTAGCTACCGAATTAAATGCTATTCACACTCGAACAAAAGTTGTGCACATGATCACAGCAGAAAACAAGAAGCATTTATGGAAATTTCTTCAGAATTTTTTCTCAAAGAAGCAATTGAGTCACTCTCACCTTCAAGAGCTCTACAAGTACATTGATCAAGGTTTCACTGCTGAAGATTTTCAAGATCGGACCGATCCTCCTCTGCTAGCTCATGAACCAACGACAAATTTACTTCGAATTCAGCTGCGCAACTTATTGGACGAATCAGAAGCCACATTGCCAACTGAAAAACCTGTTGAACAAAATCCTCTATCTCGCAAGACTTACGAGGCTGATCCCACTGTGCCTTCCTCTTCTCAGTGCCAAGGATCTATTGTTGCTGCTGAAGACGAAGATGTTCCAGAGACCTCTGAATCAAAAACTTCTTCAGGCAGTTCCTCGGGCGATGCCTCAGAGTGAATCATATTCACTTTTTAGCACTCGTGTTTTTGTCACCTTTTGCCACTAGTTGACTAAAAGGGGGGGGGATAACATCAAGAGTTTCAATAGATTTGCTCTGTTGGTTTTTCTCTGTGCTTTGTCGCTCTATATCTTGAGACAATTTAAGCCTGTTTTGTGCTCTGATGTAAAACTTCTGATATAAGCTGTAAGCTATAATATTGATAACCCCACCTACTTCACTATTCTCTCTCAAAGTATTTGCTTTGCAGGTGGAATCATTATCCGAAGTCATGAATGATTGCGCCATATTCTTGTGGACTACCTATCATCAATGTGAATCATTACCTCGTAGGATTGAAAATTCTCCACACAATCAAATGAATTGCAAGGAACCTCATTGTATATCAATTGACCCTGCATACATCTAGGGGGAGTATATTTCAGGGACAATTCCATTTCTCCCCCTAACTTGAGCCACCACCTGGCATTTGCCCCTAATTTTCAGGTATGCTAAAAAAATACCCCTCTTCCGTCAAGTCACCTTACAGAAATGCCCTTGCCGTCCGATCAAAGGGCTTTGACCGTGTGGTGAATAGTAACATGGTGAACAGTAAATTCAAAAAAATAGCAAAAAAATCTAAAATTTTGTGGGATCGAAGATACTCAAAGGCGCAAGGTGCATGCAAATATGTTCGCGCTGTTTGGACATTCCAAGAACTCGTGGCAAAGGAAAAAATGTAAATTTATATGCTGTAAAGAGTAAATTAAAAAAATAGCAAGAACATTTTTTAAAATATGATTTTTTTTGGCATCAGAGAGGCTTGGGTGCGCAAGGCGCTTGCAAATTTTTGTGATCAAATGACATGCGAGGTGCTCTAGCAAAAAAAACAAAATAGTGTATTTTCAAAGTTTTTTTCTGCGCCAAATTTTGTTTTTTTCTCCACGAGCTCCTACAGTGTGAAACACAACAAAAATTTGCATGCACCTTGCGCACCCCGGCCTCTTTGATGACAAGAAATTTCATATTTTTTTGTATTTTCTAGTTTTTTTTTGAATTAACTGTTCACGGCGTACATTTTAAAGTTTTTCCTTTGACACGAGCTGCTGGAATGTTCAAACTATGCAAAAATTTGCACGCACCTTGCTCCCTTGAGTATCTTCGATCCCACAAAATTTCAGACTTTTTTTTGCTATTTTTTTTTCGAATTTACTGTTCACCATGTTACTGTTCACCAGACGGTCAAACCGCTTTGACCGAACGGTAACAACATAGAAGGGCATTCCTGTAAGGTGACTTGACGGAAGAGGGGTATTTTGAGCATACCTGAAAATTAGGGGCAAATGCCAGGTGGTGGCTCAAGTTAGGGGGAGAAATGGAATTGTCCCTATATTTCATCATTGAGTCAAGTAACGCAAGTTCACTCTTGTTCGATTTACATTTCACTTATCTATCTTCACTTTGATGATTATCTGTTTTGTCAACAACTGTCCAAATAGGGGGAGATTGTTGGTGCAATGTTGGAGTTTGTTGACATAAACAGTATGAGACATGTATTTTGCTAGTGCACACAGAGTAACAAGTCCCTGAAGTAACGAGGAGTTTGATGAAAATGACGAAGATAATCACCCTGCGCGGCAGCGAAGATTATCACAGAAGATAAAGCTAACAAGAGTGACCCCTAAAAATTGTTGAAGTCTAAGAAATTAGTTTGGTGCATGTTTGAAGCAAATGACTGCGTTCGAGGAAGAATGAAGACGAAGTGAAGACGTAGCATTTATTTCATTGTTCTTCTTCTTTCATTGAGTCATAGGACCACCGTACTATTAAGAGAGATGTAGCGTTCGAAGCTTTGGTTCTCTGATGCTAAACCCAAATCCTATGAAGGCTGTGAGAGAAATCTCTTTGTGCTCCGAGTAAATACTTGCCAGCAAGAGATTGTGATATTCTTGGCTGTGAGAGATTTGCCTCGGACCGAGGAGTTAGCATTATTTGTTCCTCAAGTAATGTTACCCTTGCTCCAAAATCCGACCGTTGTGAACGTGTCGGTTGGCCATTGGTTGGGCCTCGTGTCCAAAATGGTCATTTCCCATCTGGGAAGGCTGCGGCTATAAATAGCCACCCCGCGCCGGCTTTGTCCGGTGGCTGCTCCATTTGATTCTGAGATGTTTGTTGAGCAACCCACTCTCTGAGCGATATGAGTTTAAAATCTACCAAGAGAAAAACCCTAGAGCCAAAGAATTAGATAGTGGTTCAGCATCACTGGAATCTAGGTTTAGTATGCTCCACATATTACTCTTGAGAGCTGCAAACTCTCTAGAAGGTTAGGTGTCAATTTCTTCAAAAACCAAGAGTAATTGTGGTTCTCGAAGAAGAAGTCTGTAAAGGTTTGGAGATCGCCTTCAAGTATCTACCACGAGAAATCGAGATCGGTTGACGAATCGATTGTCGAGGAGAATAGGGTGAAGAGAGTTTATCTTCCATGTCAAGTCACAACCCCTCCAACCAGACATAGTCCTTGCGCAGAAGGATGAAATGGCGAACAAATACCTTGTCACCATTGAGCATCATCAGTTACCTCTGTCATCCATGTTTACCTTCGATGCATTTTCATTCGTTTGATTTACTTTGATGCATGCTCTAGTTTCCATTCGGTGCCCTATTTTAGTTCATGGTAGTTTGTTTTTCACTAATTCCGCTGCTGGGTTCTGAGAGATTTAAGTTTTTCGAAGAAAATTTAAAACTCCCATTCAACTCCCCCCTCTGGTAGACATACTTCGTTCCTACATAGTGGTGCTACGTTCAACGCATTCAAGGCATAAAGCCGTCCCTCGCCATTTCAAACCAGACGAGCTTGATAGCTTACTATTTCATCCGAAGGGTGTAGAAGATGGACGGTTTTGGTAGCGCAAACTATAGAAGCAGTATGCGCTTTCAACCAATCCATTCCAGAATGAGATCAACGCTACAAGACTTCAATATGATGGGAGAGACATGGAATTCCAGTCCTTCAATTTCATGGATACGTTGTTGCAAACCATGTAGGTTCGACTTTGGCTCACATGGGTGTGTACTAATAGCAAAGCGTTCATGTCCTCGCATTTAATGTCATGCATGAATGCAAAATCTTCTGACATGGAAGAATGCAGTGCTCCTGTGTCAAATAAAACGGATGCTGGTATTGTATTAATGAGAAGTGTACCCATCACAATAGCAGGCTGGTCCTGAGCTTCATTCAGATCAATGTGGTCGGCATGAACACGACCATAAGGCCTAGCATTGTTGTTGCGAGGCTGATTGTTTGCACGGACGTTGCTACGGCCAGTTGGAGGCAAAGCCAGCTGGTTCTAATTCTGGTAGCACTCTCTAGCACGGACCTGGTTGGACACACTTGAAACAGAGCACATCACTGGGTTTAAAGAAGGAGCTCGAGGTGGTGCAGCTAGAAGTCTTGGCTGCCTGGGTGGTGGAGGAGGCAGAAGCGGTGCAACATAAGACTGTCTTGGAGCAGGTGCAATTGGATGGTACATGTTGTTGGGGATCCAAATCCAATGCTTCTGCGAGGGCGGACAGGAAGATGAGCCAGTGTTGCGTTTGCGCCTGAGGGATCCGTGGTGTTCCTGCAGACTAGTTTCAACTTGGATGGCCTTGTTCACCAAGGTGGCGAAATCAACAAAGTCATGCTCAAGGAGTGCTAGCTTAATATCAGCTTGAAGTTCATCATGGAACTTTTCCTGTCGGCAAGCATCAGTGGCAATGTCTTCTTCGGCATAGCGGGACAAGTCCAAGAACTCCCACCGATAAGCATCTATGGTCTTGTTGCCCTGGGTGAGGTTGCGGAACTCATGCTTCTTCCTGTCCATGATCCCCTGAGGAATGAAGCGGGCATGAAAGGCAGCTTGGAAATTGTAACACCCCTGGTGTCATGCTACAGTAAACCTCTGTGATTAAGCTAACTAAGCATTGCTTGATCACCCTTGATTCAAATCTCATTGAAATTCCACTTTGGGATCAAATTCATTTTTTCAAGTGAATTTTGAAGTTGCTCAAAAGTTGCTGGAAAAATGTTCATCATTTGCCAAAACTTCCATAACAATTGTTTGTTAAGGAACACAACATCACTTCTGTGCAAAGATGAGCATTAGCAATTATAACAACATCAATTCAGCATTTTTTTAAATGCTATCCTATTTGTGAAAAATATCAAATGAATTATTCTGGTCTCCAAAATATTTATCTCACTGTCTATAATCACCAGGGATTTAATGGGACTCCTCCCAAAATTTTCCTAAGTGAAATAGTTAACCAAATAGTTCCCTTTCTCTCTCTGTTAATAAATAAAAGCTAAAACAGAAAAGAAAAATACGAAAGGACCTAAACTACTGGTGGACTGGGCTCTAGGTCAACAGTGGGAGCCTAGCCCACTTTGCCACATCCTCCTTCCTACTGCTCACCGGGAGCACCGTGGACGCGCGCGCCTCGTCCATGGCCGCGGATGGCCACACGGCGACCATCCGGTGATGCTCCTGAGAGGTTAAAGCCCCCCGAGCCCCTCCTCTCTTCCGCTGTCGAACCCTAGCCGCCACCTTCTATCACTCACTCCTCCCCCTCTCCATCTCGCTCGCTCTGCCTGCCTCACCTCGCTGAGCGCAGTCAGGGCCTCGCCGCCGTAGGAGCCGCGTCCACCATCCTCCCCGCGCCTCGGGACCCTGCTCAGAAAACGCGTCGCCGTCCGCTACTTCCTCTACGCCCAGGAACGCGAGACGGGGAGCACTCCGTCACCGGATCACCTTCGTCTTCCTCCTCGGCATCGACGAACTCCGCCGCCCCGATTCGCCGCCTTCTGCTGCTACTAAACCATCAACGGGCCACCTTGCGCTCCCTAGGTGAGCCCCGCTCCATCTCCAATCCCTCACTGTCCCTCTCCGTACCCGTAGCACGCTCCCCACGCCGCGCCACCATTGCCGGAGCTCAGCTCTGCCACGGTGCTCCCAGCCGTCGATGTCGTCGTTGTCGTGGCCACCTGAACACATGAACGTGCTCATGGCGCTCCTGTGGTCCGGCCAGCACCGCTTGTGCGCCCGCGCTTCGGCCAATCGTCGCGCCCCTGCTCGCGTTCGAGCTGCACATGCGCGTGCGCCATGCTTCTGCTGCTCCTGCTCGTGGCTGCGCCCCTGGTTCATGGCTCCGTGCAGCTGCTGCTCGCCTACTGGAGCTGTTGCGTGCTCCCGCAGCCAGTGCTTGCTGCTCCTGCCGACTGCTATTGCTGCTGCTTGGGCGTTGCTGCCACTGCTCAACCGCCGTCGCTGCTGCCGCCCGCATGCTGTCGCGCCGCTCTAAGGCCCCGCCTCCGCCTGCACGCGCCCTCCCGCGCTTGGCCGTGCTCGCGCCACGCCGTTGCCCACCGTTGCTCTGCGCCTCTGCCTGCACCACGGCGCTACAGTAAACTGAATGTTACTGTAGCGCTTGCTAGCTTCTGCCATTTCAACCTGACTAGCTCTATGGACAGCCTCTAAACCGCAGCTTATCAAGTGCTAACGCGAGTAAAATTAATATGTGAAGGAAGTATACATGACAAACTCCATTTTATCCCACTAGACCAAATCCTTTTGATGAATAGTTTAAATCCTACAAAAATCACAAAATGACATCTTATGTTAGTAAGTCCTAGCCTAACTTGTGTGTGATGTGTGTGTAGCGTGTATGCGTGCTCTGTGTGTGCGCGTGTTGTATGAGTGTGCCATGCGTGTGGCCGGTTGGGTTCTGCCTAGTGCCCACTAATAGCCAGCCCTTGTTTAAATTAGTAGTACTAGGTTTAGGTTTAGCTAATATTAGTTGGTGCTAAATTAGTCTGGTAACAGATGATGTTTGGTCCCCTATTAATTTGGTTTGTTTTATTTATTTGTTTATTGGTATAGCATATGACATGTGGACTCACAGGCACTGTTCACTATTTGACCCATTCAACTTTGACTTGTTGACTTTGACCGGCCCACCTGTCATACCCCCTATCTGGGTACACTCCGTGTACCCATGGCAAATTGCAGTTTATTATCGAATTAGTATTAAATCTAGAAAATTGTTTAAATCTTTAGAAATTCATAGAAAATAAATCGTAACTCGGATGAAAATGATTTCTACATGAAAGCTGCTCAGAACGACGAGACGAATCCAAATACGCGATCCGTTTACCTGTCAGATGCCTCTAACTATCTGAACATGGAACATTCCTCCTCCGGTCATCTGTCTGACACAGGTCCGGAACGGGGAAAACATTCCCGGTTGAATTCCCCCTTCACCTTTATCGTTTAGCCATACGTTAGGTCACACCCGGCACAACATATTGCCACGTTATGCTTTGTGATGCTATGTTTGCTTTATATTTACTGTTTCTTCCCCCTCTTCTCTCCGGTAGACCCCGAGGCCGATGATGCCCCGGTGATCGACTACGTCGACGACGTCCCCTCCTTGCCAGAGCAACCAGGCAAGCCCCCCCTTTGATCATTCCGATATCACCCATTCCATTCTCTCATGCTTGCATTAGATTTTGCTACTGTAATTGTTTGCTCCTATTCTGATGCATAGCCTGCTTTTGTATCTGCTGTTGTACTACCTACTTATCCTAAACTGCTTAGTATAGGTTGGTTAGAGACCCATCAGTGACCCCCCCCCCCCCCCCACTTGACCCGACTGCCCCGCTGGATTATCAGAAGACCCGATCAACGGGATCGGAGACCAGGCCCCGACACCGCACATCACTTCCCCTTAGTTGCTCGACACTACTGGGTTACTATCGAGTACCGACGGTGAACCTCTTCAGTACTTCTGATGTTAACCCTATAGTGTAGTCATTCGGTCGTGGTCATCGAGGGTGATTTCCTCCTTAACCACTTTCGATACGACTCTGTCGGGCAACCCCTCAAGTGTGGACCTCGAGGGTGAATCCTCTTACGTTCACCTTGATGACTACATCGAGTGGAAGTCACCGGGGGTGATTCCTCGGGTTTTCCCCTTGATGTTTAGACACACAGTTACTATGGTTACTTGGACTTTACCACTGTTACTTGGAAAGACGGGTCGACCCTGAGGGGTACCCGCGCGAGCTTAATTGCGAGTGATGTGGAGTCGGGTGGACCTGGAGGGTGCCCGCGAGATAATTACGAGGCGTGGCCGGGCATTCCTAGCCCTTGCCGCAAGTCCTTGAGATGGGGCAACGGGGTCACATCTTTCGTGAGTCTCTGCTTGTTACCGCGCGTTCCTAATCCACTACGATTTGGATATTTGATCCGAGGGGCCTCTGGCCTGATAGCACTAACCATCACGTGGGCATAGTATGGGCGTTCCGCGTCGTATACATCAGCCGAAGCTTAATAGACGTCAGCGACTGAGCGGCGCGCGCTGGGTTGGACTGGTAAGCTCCTTCCTTTTTAAGGAGGTAGCTAGGTCTGCTCACCGGCCGCGTACGCAACGTGCAGGAGTTCCCGGGGAGATGGCCCATGACCCCTGGGGCATAGGTTTAGTCCGGTGTGTTGGCCTCTCTATTAAGTCTAGGTCGGGTTGCGGCGTATTGTTTGGCCGAGGCCGGGCATGACCCAGGAAAGTGTGTCCGGCCGGAGTTAATCGAGCGAGGTGGGTAAGTTGGTGCACCCCTGCAGGGAAGAAAACATCTATCAATAGCCTGTCCTACGGTAACGGACACTTGGAGTTGTATCCCGATCGATACAACTAGAACTGGATACCTGAGATGAGAGATGGACTGTGATGAGACATGGATATGAGAAATGGATTGTGATGATAACTGGATAGTATGGCTCTGGGATTGCTTTCTCGCAGGGTGTCAAGAAAGGATCTCTGGCCGAGGTTGATAACTCTTCTACTACTTTACTTTATGCTACTCTACTCCCTCATGCTGCTGCAAGATGGTGATTTCCAGAAGATGCTAGTCTTCGATAGGACTAGGCCTTCTCTCTATTCTGGCATTTCTGCAGCCCAGTCCACATATACAGCCTTCCTTTGATAATGTTGCATATGTAGTGTAGATCCTTGCTTGCGAGTACTTTGGATGAGTACTCACGGTTGCTTTGCTCCCCCTTTTCCCCCTTTCTTCTTCTTTCCGGTTGATGCAACCAGATGTCGGAGCCCAGGAGCCAGATGCCACCGCCGATGTCTACTACTACGTGGAGACCGCCGACGACCAGGAGTAGCTAGGAGGCTCCCAGGCAGGAGGCCTTGCCTTTTCGATCGTTGCTGCTTTTGTGCTAGCCTTCTTAAGGCAAACTTGTCTAACTCATGTCTGTACTCAGATATTGTTGCTTCCGCTGACTCTTGTGTATTCGAGCCCTCGAGGCCCCTGGCTTGTAATATAAAGCTTGTATTATTTTATTTGTGTCTAGAGTTGTGTTGTGATATCTTCCCGTGAGTCCTTGATCTTGATCGTACACATTTGCGTGTATGATTAGTGTACGATTGAATTGAGGGCGTCACAGAAATCTGGACAAGTGATGAAGGTTCCAGCAGGTTGAGCACGCCTGTGGCCATCCCACCATTGAGCAGCGGGCCCTTGAGGAAGAAGGAAGTGAAAGTGACATAGCTGGCAGGGGCTACATCAGCACACTTCATCTCATAAGTGATGCCACGGAGCCAGTCATTCGCATCCAGGGGCTGAGTTGAGCTGCAGTAGATGGTCGGTTTAAGATGCATGAAATCCTGCAGAGTTATTGGGGTTGGCTGTTGGTTCATGTTGGGGCGCTGGAACTGAGCCATCATTGAACTAGCGATTTAGCTCAAATTGTTGTATCATTCTGGCTATGTACTCAGGTGGTGGTAGAGCGCTGGCACCACGGCCAAGACCACCGGGTCTAACCATCCTGCTAAATGCAACAGGGTGTAGTCTAACACTGAGTGTTTGCAAGGTCAAGGAACCATTCATTACGTAACATCCACGATGAAAGAAACATGATATATACCACATAGTAGTCATCATATCTTACAAAAGGGGTCATACATAGAGTTCAGTACATGGACTAGTGACATCGCAGGTCGCATGTAGGCTCGCGGCGAATGCATCTGATACTAATAAGCAGGACTACATCAGTCCTAGAGGGTACTACGGGAGTAGGTGTATCCTGACAGCTGGTGGTGACGCGTCAGGAAATCCTCCACCTAAGGATCCTGCGATCTGTGGATACTCTTGTGTAGAAGCCGATGATCAGGTGGCAAAAGAGGATGCTACGTCCTGAGGTTGCGTTGGTTTTCCTTGAAGAGGAAAGGGTGATGCAGAAATAGTAGCATAAGTATTTCCCTCAGTTTTTGAGAACCAATGTATCAATCCAGTAGGAGGCTCCTCAAAAGTCCCACGCACCTACACAAACAAACAAAGAACTCGCAACCAACGCAATAAAGGGGTTGTCAATCCCTTCACGGCCACTTGCGAAAGTGAGATCTGATAGAGATAGTATGATAAGATAAATATATTTTTGGTATTTTATAATATAGATGCAAAAAGTAAAGATGCAAATAAAAGTAGATTGGAAACAAATATGATAAGAGATAGACCCGGGGGCCATAGGTTTCACTAGTGGCTTCTCTCAAGATAGCATAAGTATTACGGTGGGTGAACAAATTATTGTCGAGCAATTGATAGAAAAGCGAATAATTATGAGATTATCTAGGCATGATCATGTATATAGGCATCACGTCCGTGACAAGTACACGAACTCCTGCCTGCATCTACTACTGTTACTCCACACATTGACCGACTCCTGCCTGCATCTAGAGTATTAAGTTCATAAGAACAGAGTAACGCTTTAAGCAAGATGACATGATGTAGAGGGATAAACTCAAGCAATATGATATAAACCCCATCTTTTTATCCTCGATGGCAACAATACAATATGTGCCTTGCTGCCCCTGCTGTCACTGGGAAAGGACACCGCAAGATTGAACCCAAAGCTAATCACTTCTTCCATGGCAAGAAAGATCAATCTAGTAGGCCAAACCAAACTGATAATTCGAAGAGACTTGCAAAGATAACTCAATCATACATAAAAGAATTCAGAGAAGATTCAAATATTATTCATAGATAAACTTGATCATAAACCCACAATTCATCGGATCTCGACAAACATACCGCAAAAAGAGTTTACATCGAATAGATCTCCACAAGAGAGGGGGAAGAACATTGTATTGAGATCCAAAAAGAGAGAAGAAGCCATCTAGCTAATAACTATGGACCCGTAGGTCTGTGGTAAATTACTCACAACTCATCGGAGAGGCTATGGTGTTGATGTAGAAGCCCTTCATGGTCGATTCCCCCTTCCAGCGGAGTGCCGGCGAAGGCTCCAAGATGGGATCTCGCAGATACAGGTTACGGCGGTGGAAATTGTGTTTCGTTGGCTCCCTGGATGTTTTCGGGGCTTATATAGGAGGAAGAAGTACGTCGGTGGCCGCCCGAGGGGCCCACGAGACAGGGGGCGCGCCCTACAGGGGGGCGCGCCCTCCTATCTCGTGGCTGCCTCGGCTGCTTCTTGACTTGCATTCCAAGTCCTCTGGATCACGTTCATTCCAAAAATCACGCTCCCGAAGGTTTCATTCCGTTTGGACTCCGTTTGATATTCCTTTTCTTCGAAATACTGAAATAGGCAAAAAAAAACAGCAATACGGGCTGGGCCTCCGGTTAGTAGGTTAGTCCCAAAAATGATATAAATGTGTAAATTAAAGCCCATAAACATCCAAAAGGGGTAATATAATAGCATGGAACAATCAAAAATTATAGATATGTTGGAGACGTATCAAGCATCCCCAAGCTTAAATCCTGCTCGTCCTCGAGTAGGTAAATGATAAAAAGAGAATTTTTGATGTGGAATGCTACCTAGCATAATTCTTAATGTAATTTTCTTTATTGTGGCATGAATGTTCAGATCCAAATGATTCAAAATAAAAGTTCATATTGATAAAAGAATTAGTAACACTTCAAGCATACTAATCAAAGTAATCATGTCTTCTCAAAATAACATGGCAAAAGAAAGTTCATCCCTACAAAATCATATAGTTAGGCTATGCTTCATTTTCGTCACACAAAGATGTTCCCAACTTCTATACCCCTGATGACAAGCCAAGAAATTGTTTCATACTTAAATAATCTCAAACTTTTTCAACCTTCAAGCAATACATGAGTGTGAGCCATGGATATAGCACTATGGGTGGAATAGAATATGATGGGGATTGTGTGGATAAGACAAAAAAAGGAGAAAGTCTCACATTGACGAGGATAATCAACGGACTATGGAGATGCCCATTAATTGATGTCAACATGAGGAGTAGTGATTGACATGCAACGGATGCACTAGAGCTATACATGAATGCTCAACAAAGGAAAACTAGTGGGTGTGCATCCAACTTGCTTGCTCACGAAGACCTAGGGCATTTGAGGAAGCCCATCATAGGAATATACAAGCCAAGTTCTATAATGAAAAATTCCCACTAGTATGAAAAATACAACTTATGAGACTCACTATATGAAAAACATGGTGCTACTTTGAAGCACAAGTGTGGAAAAAGAGATAGTAACATTGCCCTTTTTATTTATTTTCTTTTTCTTTTTCTTTTTCTTTTTTTCTCTTTTCTTTTCTTTTCTTTTTCTTTTCTTTTTTTTTCTTTTGGCCTTTCTTCCTTTTTCTTTTCTTTTTGGGCAATGCTCTAATAATGATGATCATCACACTTTCATTGATTACAACATATGAATTACAACTCGAAACTAGAACAAGATATGACTCTATATGAATGCCTCCGGCGGTGTACCGGGATGGTGCAATGAATCAAGAGTGACATGTATGAAAAATAATGCATGGTGGCTTTGCCACAAATACGATGTCAACTACATGATCATGCAATGGCAATATGACAAAAGTAAAGTATGTCATGATGATGATAAACGGAACAGTGGAAAGTTGCATGGCAATATATCTCGGAATGGCTATGGAAAGCCATAATAGGTAGGTATGGTGGCTGTTTTGAGGAAGATATAAGGAGGTTTATGTGTGATAGAGCGTATCGTATCACGGAGTTTGGATGCACCAGCGAAGTTTGCACCAACTCTCAAGGTGAGAAAGGGCAATGCACGGTACCGAAGAGGCTAGCAATGGTGGAAAGGTAAAAGTGCGTATAATCCATGGACTCAACATTAGTTAAAGGAACTCATATACTTATTGCAAAAATTTAGAAGTCATCAAAAATCAAGCACTACACGAATGCTCCTAGGGGGATATATTGGTAGGAAAAGACCATCGCTCGTCCCCGACCGCCACTCATAAGGATGCACAAGCCAGGTACACTTCATGTTTCAAATTTGTTACACAACTTTAACCATACATGCATGCTACGGGACTTGCTAACTTCAACACAAGCATTCTTTAAATTCATAATCACCCAATTAGCATGACTTTAATATCACTACCTCCATATCTCAAAACAATTATCAAGTATCAAATTGATCATAGCATCCAATTCACTTCCTATGATAGTTTTTATTATACTCAACTTGGATGCCTACCATTCTAGGACCAATTTTATAACCATAGCAAATACCATGCTGTTCTAAAAGACTCTCAAAAAGATATACGTGAAGCATGTGAGACTAGCAATTTCTACAAAAACAAGTCACCGCCGTGCTCTAAAAGATATAAGTGGAGCACTAGAGCAAAAACTATCAAGCTCAAAAGATATAAGTGAAGCACATAGAGTATTCTAGCAAATTCTAATCAAATAGGCTTCTCCCAAAAGTTGTGTACAGCAAGGATGATTGTGGTAAACTAAAAAGCAAAGACTAATATAATACACGATGCTCCAAGCAAAACACATATCATGTGGCGAATAAAAATATAGCTCCAAGTAAAGTTACCAATGAACGAAGACAAAAGAGGGGATGCCTTCCCGGGGTATCCCCAAGCTTAGGCTTTTGTACATCCTTGAATATCTTGGGGTGCCATGGGCATCCCCAAGCTTAGTCTCTTGCCACTCCTTATTCCATAGTCCATAAAAGCTTTACCCAAAACTTGAAAACTTCACAACACAAAACTCAACAGGAAATCTTATAAGCTCTGTTAGTGAAAGAAAAGAAAACCACCACATAAGGTACTGTAATGAACTCATTCTTTATTTATTTTGGTGTTAAACCTACTGTATTCCAACTTCTCTATGGTTTATAAACTATTTTACTAGCCATAGATGCATCAAAATAAGCAAACAACACACGAAAAACAGAATCTGTCAAAAACAGAACAGTCTGTAGAAATCTGTAACTAACGCAAACTTATTGAACTACAAAAATCCTACAAAAATAGCAAGTCCTGGAGAATTTATCTATTGATCAGCAGAAAAAGAATCAACGCAAAAGCACATTTATGTGATTTAACTAAACTATTTTCGTGCGCGCAAAGTTTCTGTTTTTCAGCAGAATCAAATCAACTATCATCATAGGTTATCCTATAGGTTCTACTTGGCACAAACACTAATTAAAAGATAAAAACACATCTAAACAGAAGGTAGATGCAAGATTTATTACTAAACAGGAACAAAAACAAAAAACACAAAGAAAATTGGGTTGCCTCCCAACTAGCGCTATCGTTTAACGCCCCTAGCTAGGCATAAAAGCGAAGATAGATCTAAGTAGTGTCATCTTTGGCACTAAATTCATCAATAGAGCACTTGTGATCTCTAGGGGTTTCTACCTTTTTAGCAATGGCTAAACCTTTAGGTAAAAATTTAAGAGATCCGTTGGTAGCAAAAGGTTCCTTAACGATAGAGAGACAATTGGGATGAACACTTATGGATTTGAGATCCGCGTCTCCCTTACTAGAAGATTCACCCTTATTTTTAGGAACATAAATAAACTTGGCAGTTTTAGTAGGGGGTTTTGGAGTGTTTTTCATGGAGGAAAACACGGAACCTAAGTTTGTAATGATATCCTTAAGTTTACCGATTCTAGTAGAGTCTAGACCTATTTTTTCATTGACTATAGGTTCTTTTTCTTTAAGATTTTTCAAAGTAACTCCAACCCTAGATACATATTGGGTAATGTGATTATGGATCTTTTTATCCAAAATTTCAATCAACTCAATAGTGGCAATTTTATTTTCAATAATCTCAAGCCGTTGCATAACATGTTCTAAAGTTAAAACAGTTCCATTGACCAAAAGAGGTGGTGGGCCAAACAAATCTAACATAGCATTATAAGCATCAAACGTATGGCTACTCATGAAATCGCCTCCGGCAACAGTATCAAGAACACATTTGTTCCAAGGAGTGATGCCTACATAAAAATTGCGGAGAAGAACAGAAGTAGAAATCTTCCTAGTAGATTTATATTGGGCATTGCAAATTCTATGCCAAGCATCTTTTAAAATTTCTCCCTCCCTTTTCTTAAAATTGAGAATTTCATGTTCGGGAGTAATAATAAGGATATGAGGACTAGCCATGACGACAAGGTAAACGAACTAGCACACGGGCAAATGGAAAAAGGGCAAGCAGAAAAGAGAGGAGGAGATTGGGAAAGAGAGGGCGAATAAAACGACAAGGGTGAAGTGGGGGAGAGGAAAACGAGAGGCAAATGGCAAATAATGTAAATGCGAGGGAGATGAGTTTGTGATGGGTACTTGGTATGTCTTGACTTGAGCGAAGACCTCCCCGGCAACGGCGCCAGAAATCCTTCTTGCTACGTCTTGAGCTTGCGTTGGTTTTCCTTGAAGAGGAAAGGGTGATGCAGCAATAGTAGCGTAAGTATCTCCCTCAGTTTTTGAGAACCAAGGTATCAATCCAGTAGGAGGCTCCTCAAAAGTCCCACGCACCTAGACAAACAAACAAAGAACTCGCAACCAATGCAATAAAGGGGTTGTCAATCCCTTCACGACCACTTGCGAAAGTAAAATCTGATAGAGATAGTATGATAAGATAAATATATTTTTGGTATTTTCTAATATAGATGCAAAAAGTAAGATGCAAATAAAAGTAGATTGGAAGCAAATATGATAAGAGATAGACCCGGGGGCCATAGGTTTCACTAGTGGCTTCTCTCAAGATAACATAAGTATTACGATGGGTGAACAAATTACTGTCGAGCAATTGATAGAAAAGCGAATAATTTTGAGATTATCTAGGCATGATCATGTATATAGGCATCACGTCCGTGACAAGTAGACCGACTCCTGCCTGCATCTACTACTATTACTCCACACATCGACCGACTCCTGCCTGCATCTAGAGTATTAAGTTCATAAGAACAGAGTAACGCTTTAAGCAAGATGACATGATGTAGAGGGATAAACTCAAGCAATGTGATATAAACCCTATCTTTTTATCCTCGATGGCAACAATACAATACGTGCCTTGCTGCCCCTGCTGTCACAGGGAAAGGACACCGCAAGATTGAACCCAAAGCTAAGAACTTCTCCCATGGCAAGAAAGATCAATCTAGTAGGCCAAACCAAACTAATAATTCCAAGAGACTTGCAAAGATAACTCAATCATACGTAAAAGAATTCAGAGAAGATTCAAATAGTATTCATAGATAAACTTGATCATAAACCCACAATTCATTGGATCTCGACAAACACACCGCAAAAAGAGTTTACATTGAATAGATATCCACAAGAGAGGGGGAGAACATTGTATTGAGATCCAAAAAGAGAGAAAAATTCATCTAGCTAATAACTATGGACCCGTAGGTCTGTGGTAAACTACTCACAACTCATCGGAGAGGCTATGCTATTGATGTAGAAGCCCTCCATGGTCGATTCCCCCTCCGGCGGAGCGCCGTTGAAGGCTCCAAGATGGGATCTCGCAGATACAGAAGGTTACGGCGGTGGAAATTGTGTCTTGTTGGCTCCCTGGATGTTTTCGGGGTACGTAGGCTTATATAGGAGGAAGAAGTACGTCGGTGGCCGCCCGAGGGGCCCACAAGACAGGGGGCGCGCCCTATAGGGGGGGGGGCGCCCTCCTATCTCGTGGCTGCCTCGGCTGCTTCTTGACTTGCACTCCAAGTCCTCTAGATCACGTTCGTTCCAAAAATCACACTCCCGAAGGTTTCATTCCGTTTGGACTCCCTTTGATATTCCTCTTCTTCGAAATACTGAAATAGGTAAAAAAACAGCAATACGGGCCGGGCCTTCGGTTAGTAGGTTAGTCCCAAAAATGATATAAATGTGTAAAATAAAGCCCATAAACATCCAAAAGGGGTAATATAATAGCATGGAACAATCAAAAATTATATATACGTTGGAGACGTATCAGAGGACCGCGAGTGGAGTGTATCCCCCAACCTCTAGCCAACCGACGGCACATGGCATCACGGTCCTGGCTAGGTAGATCAAAGAAGGGTCCAGTTGGCCAGATACGACAAAGGGGTGCAACTGCGTCAAAGCATTGTAAAGGTGCACACAGGTGGCGTACAACTTGCAGCGAAGAGCTCGGTTAGCTCGATCCAGACCATCAACATGTCGGACGAAGTTCTGGTGGTAGAAGGGCTCGCGGATGGCGGTGGTGTAAGCAATGGTGTAGTATCCCTGCTCACCCTCACTGGATGCAATAGAAATGTGCCTGAAAGGGGAGTCATCCAGTGCCCGATACTCTCCACTAAGACGTGTCAAAGCAGCATAAGCATCATCATGGACTGCCATATCGATGGTCACTCCAACACCATGAGCGGTGTGCAGCACAATAGAGGAGTCATCATCACGAGAACAGATGTGGACGATGGCACGGTACTACTCCTGGTTAAAGTCCCGGTACTGCTCGTACACGGTGTACTCAAGGTGCCAACAATGACCCAGGTAGGTCATCATCTCAGCCAGCACAACAGGTGATCCAAAGGCTCCAATGGCCGTCGTGTGGCGCACGACCTGTCTCGTAGGATCCACCCGAACGCAAAGATGTTTCAAAGGAGTCAAACTTCGGAAACTGGACGTATAACATATTGAAGTGGTAACTGATAGTAGTCAGAGCTCCGGAACAAAATCACGGTGTGATCCTAGAGTTAGAGTTAGCAAATTCATTTAACCCGAATAGAAGAGAGATCGGCGTCCTAGAGTATAGACGAGGAATAAAAGATCCTAATACCACCCAATTGAGATGTGGGCCCATAAGCCACACAACAATGTTAGTAAAAGTTTTTCAATGAATAAACTCAAATTCGGCCAAGGAGTTGGAAAGGGAGGTTCCTACAGGCATTCGGCTCTGATACCAACTTGTGACGACCCCAATTCAATCGTACACTAATCATACACACAAATGTATACGAGCAAGATCAGGGACTCACGGGAAGATATCACAACACAACCCTAGACACAAACTTAAAGTCATACAAGCTTTATATGACAAGCCACGGGCCTTGAGGGCTCGAATACATAAGCTCAAACATAAAAGAGTCAGTGGAAGCAATAATATCTGAGTACAGACATAAGTTAAACAAGTTTGCCTTAAGAAGTCTAGCAAACAAGTAGCAACGATCGAAAAGGCAAGGCCTCCTGCCTGGGTGTCTCCCATCTACTCTTGGTCGTCGGCGTCCTCCACATAGTAGTAGGCTCCGTCGGGGTAGTAGTAGTCATCGGCGGTGGCTTCTGGCTCCTAGGCTCCGACATCTTATCGCAACAATCAGGTATAGGGGGGAAAGAGGGAGCAAAGCAAGCGTGAGTACTCATCCAAAGTACTCGCAAGACTTACATCAGATCTACACTACATATGCATTGGTATCAATAAAGGGGGTAGTACCTGTGGACTAATCTGCAGAATGCTAGAATAAGAGGGGGAGAAGCTAGTCCTATTGAAAACTATGGTTTTGGCAGCCTCCATCTTGAAGCAATAGAAGAGAGTAGCTGGTATAGTATCAAGTGTCAATGTATAGCATATCCTACTCGACGATCCTCTCCTCACCACCCTGCAAGAGAGCAATCACCAGGTTGTATCTGGCACTTGTCTGGGTGTGTTTTATTAAGTATACGGTTTTAGTTTAAGAGGTTGGAATACAACTCCAAGTCGTCCTGCAACCATGGACATGGCTATTCAAATAGATTAACTTCCCCGCAGGGGTGCACCACATTACCCAACATGCTCGATCACTCTAGCTGGACACACTTCCCTGTCATGCCCGGCCTCGGAAGATCAACATGTCGTAGCCTTACCTAGGCTCAGTGGAGAGACCAACATGCCGGTCTACATCCTAAGCCCGCAAGGGTCTTGGGCCCATTGCTCGTTGCACTCCTGCATGTTGCGAGGGCAGCCGAGATCAGTCCTGGCAACCTCCTTATACAAGGCAGGTGCTTACGCGAACCACCCGGGCGCGCACCGCTCTATCGCTGACGTTTGGAAAGCTTTGGCTGATACATACGACGCCGAGTGCTCATTTTTGTTCCCGCGTGGTGGTTAGTGCGTATGGGTTAACGACCAACTCAGATCAAATACCCAATCTCGTTAAGCGAGTTATTTTGATGTAACCGCGGACGCCAACCAAGGACCAGGCCCACCTCTCTCCTAGGTAGTCTCAACCTGCCATGTTGCTCCGCCATAAAGAGTCACTCGAGGGCCGTTGGGAACCCAGGTCCACAACTACCTGGATGGAACAACATGTCCCTTCAACCCCCACTTCCGAATAGTAACATAAGTAACATAATAGTATATAGTATATACCCGTGATCACCTCCCGAAGTGATCAAGGCCCAATAGTATAACATGGCAGACGGACAAGAATATAGGGCCACTGATGGAATACTAGCATCATATGCTAAGCATTTAAGATTGCAGGTAAAGGTATTAATAGTAGTAGCAAAGACAGACTATGCAGCAATATAGGATCAAATCGATGAAATAGTAACAACTACACTACTCTAATGGAAGCAGTAGAGAGAAAGAGTAGGCGGTATCAGGATGATCAAGGGGGTTTTGCTTGCCTGGAAGCTCTGTCAAGGAGGGGTCGTTAGGAGTGAAGTCGATGTCAGGAGCAGCAGTGTCAGTCTCGGTGTCTAACGAAGGGAAGAGGGGGAAGAAACAATGAATACAATGCAAAACATATGCATGACATGGCAATAAGCGGTGCCTAGGTGTGACCTAACGAGTACTAGGTGACATAGGTGAAGGGGGAAAACATCCGGGAATGTTTTCCCGAAGTTTGGCATTTTCCTGTCAGATGAAACGAAGGGGATGGTTCCATGTTCGCTATGCTAGGGCATGTGACAGACGAACGGAATGCATAGTCGGAATCGTCATATTTGTCTAAGCAATTTTCATGTATAAAGTATTTTCATCTGAGTTATAGATTATTTTATATTATTTTTCAAAGTTTTAATTGATTTCTGTAATTATTATAAATTCAAATAAAATGCTAAATGCTAAGTGCACCCACAAAGTGTACCCAACAGGGTACACCGTGGCTGACAGTGGGACCAGGGGGCCCTAGTTGACCAGCCAAAGTTGATAGGTCAATAGGTGGTGGGACCTCTTGTCATACACTGTTTTAGTTAATTAGATTAACTAACTAATTATTTAATTAAGTTAATTAACTATTAATCAATTAATGTCATCATTTATTATTAGTATTTTTATTTCGTTCTCACAGGGGCAGGCCCCTGAGGTCAATGGCACAGGCGAGGCACCGAGGCAGGTTAACGGGCGTCGGGCAGGCGCGTCTATGGGCACGGGCCCGGCCAAGGCGCGGCCGACTGGAACCGCGACGGCCGGGGCGGCGGCCGGAGGCGGGTTGGCGCAGCGGCCGGCGGCAACGCAACAACAGCAAAGAGCAGGAGCAGGGGCGTGCTACCTCTTGAGCACTGCGTTGGATTTCCCCGAAGAGGAGAGGATGATGCAGCAAAGTAGCGTAAGTATTTCCCTCAGTTTTTGAGAACCAAGGTATCAATCCAGTAGGAGACCATGCACAAGTCCCTCGTACCTACACAAAACGATAGCAACTCGCAACCAACGCGATTAGGGGTTGTCAATCCCTTCACGGTCACTTACGATAGTGAGATCTGATAGAGATGATAAATAATATTTTTGGTATTTTTGATAGATAGATGCAAAGTAAAAAGTAAAAGGCAAAGTAAAAATAAGGCAAGTAAATAAAGTGATAGAGATTGATATGATGAGAATAGACCCGGGGGCCATAGGTTTCACTAGTGGCTTCTCTCAAGAGCATAGATTTCCTACGGTGGGTGAACAAATTACTGTTGAGCAATTGACATAATTGAGCATAGTTATGAGTATATCTAGGCAATGATCATGTATATAGGCATCACGTCCAAAACAAGTAGATCGAAACGATTCTGCATCTACTACTATTACTCCACTCATCGACCGCTATCCAGCATGCATCTAGAGTATTAAGTTAAAAACAGAGTAACGCCTTAAGCAAGATGACATGATGTAGAGGGATAAATTCATGCAATATGATAAAAAAACATCTTGTTATCCTCGATGGCAACAATACAATACGTGCCTTGCAACCCTTTCTGTCACTGGGTAAGGACACCGCAAGATTGAACCCAAAGCTAAGCACATCTCCCATTGCAAGAACTACCAATCTAGTTGGCCAAACCAAAAAAGATAATTTGAAGAAACTTGCAAAGATAACTCAATCACACATAAAAGAATTCAGAGAAGAATCAAATATTTTCCATAGATAATACTGGATCATAAACCCATAATTCATCGATCTCAACAAACACACCGCAAAAAGAAGATTACATCGAATAGATCTCCATGAGAGAGGAGGAGAACATTGTATTGAGATCCAAAAAGAGAGAAGAAGCCATCTAGCTACTAGCTATGGACCCGAAGGTCTGAAGTAAACTACTCACACTTCATCGGAGGGGCTATGGTGATGATGTAGAAGCCCTTCATGGTGGATGCCCCCTCTGGCAGAGCTCCAGAACAGGCCCCAAGATGGGATCTCGTGGATACAGAAGGTTGCGGCGGTGGAATTAGGTTTTTGGCTCTTGTTCTGATCATTCGGGGATATGTAGGTATATATAGGAGGAAGGAGTACGTCCGTGGAGCGTCAGGGGGGCCACGAGGTAGGGGGGCGCGCCCAGGGGGGCGCCCTCCACCCTCGTGACCGCCTCTGGCACTTCTAGGAGTAGGGTCCAAGTCTCCTGGATCACGTTCGGTTGGAAAATCACGTTCCCGAAGGTTTCATTCCGTTTGGACTCCGTTTGATATTCCGTTTCTTCGAAACACTAAAATAGGCAAAAACTACAATTCATGGCTGGGCCTCCGGTTAATAGGTTAGTCCCAAATGTAATATAAAAGTGGAAAATAAAGCCCAATATAGTCCAAAACAGTAGATAAAGTAGCATGGAGCAATCAAAAAATTATAGATACATTGGAGATGTATCAGGCATCCCCAAGCTTAATTCCTGCTCGTCCTCGAGTAGGTAAATGATAAAAAATAATTTTTGATGCGGAGTGATACTTTGGCATAATTTCAATATAAATCTTCTTACTTGTGATATGAATATTCAGATCCGAAAGATTCAAGACAAAAGTTCATATTGAAACAAAAATAATAATACTTCAAGCATACTAATCAAAGCAATCATGTCTTCTCAAAATAACATGGCAAAAGAAAGTTCATCCCTACAAAATCATATAGTTAGGCTACGCTTCATTTTCGTCACACAAAGATGTTCCCAACTTCTATACCCCCGATGACAAGCCAAGCAATTGTTTCATACTCAAATAATCTCAAACTTTTTCAACCTTCACGCAATACATGAGCGCTAGCCATGGATATAGCACTATGGGTGGAATAGAATATGATGACGGGGATTGTGTGGAGAAGACAAAAAAAAGGAGAAAGTCTCAGATTGACGAGGCTAATCAACGGGCTATGAAGATGCTCATCAATTGATGTCAACATGAGGAGTAGGGATTGCCATGCAACGGATGTACTAGAGTTAAAGTATATGAAAGCTCTACAAAAGAAACTAAGTGGGTGTGCATCCAACTTGCTTGCTCACGAAGACCTAGGGCATTTTGAGGAAGCCCATCATTGGAATATACAAGCCAAGTTCTATAATGAAAAATTCCCACTAGTATAAAAAGACAACTTATGAGACTCACTATCATGAAGATCTTGGTGCTACTTTGAAGCACAATATATGAGACTCACTACATGAAGGACAAGGTGCTACTTTGAAGCACAAGTGTGGTAAAAGGATAGTAGCATTGTCCCTTCTCTCTTTTTCTCTCATTTTTTTGGGCCTTCCCTTTTTTATTTGGCCTTGCTATTTTTTCCTTCTTATTATTATTATTATTATTATTATTATTATTATTATTATTATTATTATTATTATTATTATTATTATTATTTTTTCTTCGTCCGGAGTCTCATCCCGACTTATGGGGGAATCATAGTCTCCGTCATCCTTTCCTCACTTGGGACAATGCTCTATTAATGATGATCATCACACTTTTATTTTTCTTACAACTCAACAATTACAACTCGTAACTTAGAACAAAATATGACTCTATATGAATGCCTCCGGCGATGTACCGGGATGGTGCAATGAATCAAGAGTGACATGTATGGAAAATAATGCATGGTGGCTTTGCCACAAATACGATGTCAACTACATGATCATGCAATGGCAATATGACAAAAGTAATGTATGTCATAATAATGATGATGGAAGTTGCATGGCAATATATCTCGGAATGGCTATGGAAATGCCATGATAGGTAGGTATGGTGGCTGTTTTGAGGAAGATATAAGGAGGTTTATGTGTGATAGAGCGTATCGTATCATGGGGTTTGGATGCACCGACAAAGTTTGCACCAACTCTCAAGGTGAGAAAGCGCAATGCACGGTACCGAAGAGGCTAGCAATGGCGGAAAGGTAAAAGTGCGTATAATCCATGGACTCAACATTAGTAAAAAAACTCATATACTTATTGCAAAAATTTAGAAGTCATCAAAAACCAAGTACTACGCGCATGCTCCTAGGGGGATAGATTGGTAGGAAAAGACCATCGCTCGTCCCCGACCGCCACTCATAAGGATGCACAAGCCAGATACACTTCATGTTTCAAATTTGTTACACAACTTTAACCATACGTGCATGCTACGGGACTTGCAAACTTCAACACAAGTATTTCTCAAATTCACAATTATCAACTAGCACGGCTTTGATATTATCACCTCCATATCTCAAAACAATTATCAAGCATCAAACTTATCTTAGTATTCAATTCACTCAAAAGAAAGTTTCACATACCTTGAACACTAAGTATATTAACATTAAGCAAATTACCATGCTATTAACGATTCTCAAAATAATCTAAGTGAAGCATGAGAGATCAATAGTTTCTTTAAAACAAATCCACCACCGTGCTCTAAAAGATATAAGTGAAGCACTAGAGCAAAAATTATCATGCTCAAAAGATATAAGTGAAGCACTATGAGCAAAACTATCAAGCTCAAAAGATATAAGTGAAGCACATAGAGTATTCTAATAAATTCCAAATCATGTATGGCTCTGTCAAAAGATGTGTACAGCAAGTATGATTGTGGAAAACTAACAAGCAAAGACGCAAATAATACAAGACGCTCCAAGCAAAACACATATCATGTGGTGAATAAAAATATAGCTCCAAGTAAATTACCGATGGAAGTGGATGAAAGAGGGGATGCCTTCCGGGGCATCCCCAAGCTTTGACTTTTTGGTGTCCTTGGACTATCTTGGGGGTGCCATGGGCATCCCCAAGCTTAGGCTCTTGCCACTCCTTGTTCCATAATCCATCAAAAGAATTCACCCAAAACTTGAAAACTTCACAACACAAAACTCAACAGAAATCTCGTGAGCTCCGTTAGAGAAAGAAAACAAAAGACTACTTCAAGGTACTGTACTGAACTCATTCTTTATTTATATTGGTGTTAAACCTACTGTATTCCAACTTCTCTATGGTTTATAAACTATTTTACTAGCCATAGATTCATCAAAATAAGCAAACAACACACGTAAAACAGAATCTATCAAAAACAGAACAGTCTGTAGCAATCTGTAACTAACGCGAACTTCTGGAACTCTAAAAATTCTACCAAAATAGGAAGTCCTGGACAATTTGTTTATTGAACAGAAGCAAAATGAATCAACGCAAAATCACGTTCCTGTGATTTAACAAAATTATATTCGTGCGCGCAAAGTTTCTGTTTTTCAGCAGAATCAAATCAACTATCATCGTAGGTTATCCTATAGGTTCTACTTGGCACAAACAATAATTAAAAGAAAAACCACATCCAAACATAGGCTAGATGGATTTATCCCTAAACAGAAGCAAAAAAACACAAAATAAAATTGGGTTGCCTCCCAACAAGCGCTATCGTTTAACGCCCCTAGCTAGGCATAAAAGCAAGGATTGATCTAGGTATTGCCATCTTTTGTAGGCAATTTTTCAATGAGGCGTCTACCTCCTTTAGAATTTTATTTGTTTCTAGTAATTGTTAAATTTTCAGGCAAAAGATCAAAAAATTCATACATAGCAAAAGGTTCCTTAATGATGGAAAAAAGATTGGGATGAACGCTTATAGATTTAAGATCCGCAGTTTCCTTACTAGATGATTCACCCTTATTCTTAGGAACATAAATGAGCTTATTATTTTTAGTATACGAACTTGGAGTATTTTGCACGGAGGAAAAAGCGGTTCCCAAGTTAGTCATGATACCCTCAAGTTTATCGATTCTTGTGGAGTCTAGACTTATTTTCTCATTAACTATGGGATCTTTTTCTTTAATATTTTTCAAAGTCATTCCTACCTTAGATCCATATTGGGTAATTTGTTTGTGGATCTTTTTATCAAGATTTTCAATTGATTCAATGGTAGCAAGTTTATTCTCAATAATTTCAAGTATTTGCATAACATGCTCCAAAGTTAACGTAGTTCCATTAATCAAAAGAGGTGGTGAGCCAAATAAATCTATTAAAGCATTATAAGAATCAAAAGTATGGCTACCCAAGAAATTCCCTCCGGTAATGGTATCAAGGATATATCTATACGAAGGATTAGCACCTACATAAAAATTACGAAGAAGAACTGAAGTAGATTTCTTTCTGGTGGATCTATTTTGAGCATTGCAAATTCTATACCAAGCGTCTTTCAGATTTTCTCCCTCCCTTTGCTTAAAATTTAGAACTTCATTCTCGGGAGATAACGGAGAAGATAAGAGGCTAGTCATGATGACAAGCAAGCAAACTAACACATGAGCAAACAAAAAGGCAATGAGAAAAAGGCAAACGGAAAAGAGAGGAGGAGATTGGGAAAGAGAGGGCAAATAAAACGGCAAGGGTGAAGTGGGGGAGAGGAAAACGAGAGGCAAATGGCAAATAATGTAATGCGAGAGATAGGGATTGCGATGGGTACTTGGTTTGGTTGACTTGCTTGCGTGAGCCTCCCCGGCAACGGCGCCAGAAATTCTTCTTGCTACCTCTTGAGCACTGAGTTGGATTTCCCCGAAGAGGAGAGGATGATGCAGCAAAGTAGCGTAAGTATTTCCCTCAGTTTTTGAGACCAAGGTATCAATCCAGTAGGAGACCATGCACAAGTCCCTCGTACCTACACAAAACGGTAACAACTCGCAACCAACGCGATTAGGGGTTGTCAATCCCTTCACGGTCACTTACGATAGTGAGATCTGATAGAGATGATAAATAATATTTTTGGTATTTTTGATAGATAGATGCAAAGTAAAAAGTAAAAGGCAAAGTAAAAACAAGGCAAGTAAATAAAGTGATAGAGATTGATATGATGAGAATAGACCCGGGGGCCATAGGTTTCACTAGTGGCTTCTCTCAAGAGCATAGATTTCCTACGGTGAGTGAACAAATACTGTTGAGCAATTGACATAACTGAGCATAGTTATGAGTATATCTAGGCAATGATCATGTATATAGCCATCACGTCCAAAACAAGTAGATCGAAACGATTCTGCATCTACTACTATTACTCCACTCATCGACAGCTATCCAGCATGCATCTAGAGTATTAAGTTAAAAACAGAGTAATGCCTTAAGCAAGATGACATGATTTAGAGGGATAAATTCATGCAATATGATAAAACCCCATCTGGTTACCCTCGATGGCAACAAAACAATATGTGCCTTGCAACCCTTTCTGTCACTGGGTAAGGACACCGCAAGATTGAACCCAAAGCTAAGCACTTCTCCCATTGCAAGAACTACCAATCTAGTTGGCCAAACCAAAAATGATAATTCGAAGAGACTTGCAAAGATAACCCAATCATACATAAAAGAATTTAGAGAAGAATCAAATATTTTCCATAGATAATACTGGATCATAAACCCACAATTCATCGGTCTCAACAAACACACCGCCAAAAGAAGATTACATCGAATAGATCTCCACGAGAGAGGGGGAGAACATTGTATTGAGATCCAAAAAGAGAGAAGAATCCATCTAGCTACTAGCTATGGACCCGAAGGTCTGAAGTAAAGTACTCACACTTCATCGGAGGGGCTATGGTGATGATCTAGGAGCCCTCCGTGGTGGATGCCCCCTCCGGTGGAGCTCTGGAACAGGCCCCAAGATGGTATCTCGTGGATACAGAAGGTTGCGGCGGTGGAATTAGGTTTTTGGCTCTTGTTCTGATCGTTCGGGGATACGTAGGTATATATAGGAGGAAGGAGTACGTCGGTGGAGCGTCAGGGGGCCCACGAGGTAGGGGGGCACGCCCAGGGGGGGCGCCCTCCACCCTCGTGACCGCCTCTGGCACTTCTTGGAGTAGGGTCCAAGTCTCCTGGATCACGTTCGGTTGGAAAATCACGTTCCCGAAGGTTTCATTCCATTTGGACTCCGTTTGATATTCCGTTTCTTCGAAACACTGAAATAGGCAAAAACAGCAATTCTGGGATGGGCCTCCGGTTAATAGGTTAGTCCCAAAAGTAATATAAAGGTGGAAAATAAAGCCCATTATAGTCCAAAACAGTAGATAAAGTAGCATGGAGCAATCAAAAATTATAGATACGTTGGAGACGTATCAGGGCGCGGCCCGGCGGACGCGGTGCGGGCGCAGGGAGCACGGTAGGACATGCGGGCGACGCAGCCAAGGGCAGGGCTTCGGCTGGCCCTGGCGAAGAGAGGCAGGGCGCGGGCGTGCGCGAGGTGCAAGCGGGTGAACGTGGGCTCGTAGAATTAGAATGCCGGAGTGGGGGCAATGGCGGAGGAGCAGCATCAGCTGGTCGCTGCGCTGAGTGGCAGTGAGGGGGCGAGGCCATGGCGAGCAACAACGGTAGTAGGTGCAGCTGCAGGGCAGCAGGGCAGGGGAGGGGGAGCAGCGGGAAGGTCGCACGCGCAGCGCATGGCCGGGGTAGGAGGAAAACGGGCGAGGACGCGGGGTGACCGCGTCGTTCAGGTCAGAGAGGGGATACGCGTGCATGGGCTCACCCCGTTGTATATGATCAGGGGGTCGGCGAGGCGCGATGGCACCAGATTGGAGGAGGTCGAGGACGGGCGACGGCGGCGACAAGGTGACGCGGCGAGGACGAGCGCGGCATCGGGGTCGGGCGCCCGATCCAGATCCAGTGGGGGGGGAGAAGGGGATCGGGGGAGGAGCGAGGGGGAGGTTAGGGTTTCGGTGCCCCCCTAGGGGGTTATAGGCGAAGGGCTGGGCCGGCCTGGTGGCCAGCTGGGCCGAAGCCCAGTGGGGGGGTCCTTTCTCTTTTTTTTCCTTTTCTTTTATCTATTTTTCTTCTATTTATTAGTTTTCTTTTAGTTTTTAATTTACTTTAGTTTACATAAAATGCAAAACAAACTCCTAAATTAGTATTATCATTTAATCCACTGCCACAAAACTTTGACCCCTAAATAAAATGTATCAATTTTTTGTAAATTATAAAAGGCATTTAATTAATGATTTTAGCTGCTAATTCATTTATTTTAGAGCATTTAAACACTTCATAAAAATGTGGTTTCTTCACCAATATTTTCTATGAACTATTGTCACGTTTAGAACATTTAGTTTTGACATTTGAAAACTCTTACTGTTTGACTTTATTTTGAATTTGAATTTGAACTGGATTTGAATCAACGTGAGATTAGCAATAGTAACAGTGGTGAAATGACATCATTAGCAGGGGATTACTGTAGCTTGATTATACGGGCGTTACATCCAGGCGAGTTCGTCCGACCCGATGGCCATAAATTTGACATCGTATGAGAAGAACAGGGTCTCGAACTCACGACCTTTTGAGAGCGGAACTCATCCGTTAACCTCCCACATGGAGTATCGCCCCGACAACTCTGTCCGCCTGACATCTGGGATCTGGTCTACGTGCAACAACTCCCCAATGAATCGATCAGGCAGTACTGGGCTAGATTCTTGTCTGCCAAAGACAAGATATGAGATTATATGGCTTTGACATAATCGCCGCTTTCCCGGCACAGAAGCAAGGATAAAGGCATTTAGAATGCCCTTGCTCATCATTGCGTTCAAAAGCTCCCGGAATTATCCAAGCTAGTATCCTGGTCCTGTGCCATTGAAGATGTCTAGCTCACCGAGGAAAACACATATTCGATATGTAAGGATTACCTGGGGTACCCGGAGTCAGTACCTCGATGTGGGCCTCAGAAACAAAACACTCCGGGTGAATGACCTCGGAAGAAGAAAAAAATTCCTCCGGTCACCCCAGGACAACCTTAGACAGCTTTCTAGATAAGTCGTGTCCGATCCACACTGTCCTAATTAACTCTTGCCCAACCCATAGCCTTCGCGATGGTTGGGTGTTGAGACAAGTAGGGGACTTGCCGTCCTGGGAGGTACCTCCCGCCACGTTGAACAAACCTCCGACGAGGACGAGGTCTTGATGATCTACGAGACCTTTGCGTCCAACAACCAACGCAAACAGGCCCTGTGAGAAATCAATTCTGTTCGGCAGGTGCTGATCTGGTGTGCATGGATAGATACACCGGTCACCATCGATCAGAACGATCAGCCGAAGTCAAGCCTGAATAGGTGCCCCACCGCTCTGGTCCTTAACCTAATTGTAGGTAGCTGCCGGCTTAAGAAGGTCCTTAAGGATGGAGGCAACAGTACAAACCTAATATATACAGATACTCTGGATAAGATGTGCATCGATAAATCACACATAGAACAGAGCTGCACCACCTTTAAAGGTATAGTCCTTGGGCAAGAAGCATGCTGCAGTGGAAAAATAACCATGGACGTGGTCTTTGGAACACGGGATAACTACCGTTCCAAGGAGATCACATTCCATATCGCTCCTTTCAAGAGCGGATAACACACCCTCCTCAGGTGGGATGCCTTCTCTAAATTCTAGGTAGTACCACATTATGGCTACATGAAGCTTAAAATGCCAGGCCCAAAGGGGATCATCACCATCTCGAGCGACCCCGACAGAGCACTTAAATTCGAGAACAAGACGGCATTGCTCGCCCTCGAGAACCTGCCTGAAGCCTTCGCGTCCAAGGAACTAACCGCGTTACGCGTCGAATTTGACCAGGACGACGTCATCCTTGGCAAGCGACCGAAGTCTACTTCATTCAAACCGGTCGACGAAATAGTAAAATTTTTGAGTGCACCCAACGGACCCCGCCAAAATGGTGTTCATAGGGGCAAATCTAGATCCAGGAATTGTTGAGGCCTTGCACACTTTCCACGGGGGGAATTAGGACATATTCGCCTGGCATCCTTCCCACATGCCAAGGATACCCCACAGGCTCGCAGAACATAGCTTGAACATACTAAAGGGATACAAGCTGTCAAGCAGACGCTTCGACATTTTTCAGAGCCCAAGCGACAAGCAATGGGCAAGGAGCTAGCTAAACACCTGGAGGCCGGGTTCATTCGAGATATAAAACACCCCGATTGGCTGGCCAATTTGGTCATAGTACCAAAGAAGGATAGGTCGTGGCGACTATGCATCAAGTTCAAAGACCTCAATAAAGCATGCCCAAAAGACCCCTTCCCCCTACCCCGCATTGACCAGATTGTAGACGCCTTGCAGGCCATGATCGTTATGCTTCCTGGACGCCTATTTGGAAACTATCAAATAATGATGCATGAATCTAACCAGGTGGCCACAGCCTTCATTACACCCTATGGGCCGTTCTGCTTCAACACGATGCCCTTCAGACTAAAGAACACCAGCGCCACCTACCAACGCATGATTCAAACATGCTTGGAGAAACACATCAAAAAGGCCGTCGAGGCCTACGTCGATGATGTGGTTGTCAAAACCAAACACGTCGGATAATTGGTGGACAACCTTCGGGATACATTCACCAGCTTATGGGAATATCAAATCAAACCCAATCCAGAGAAGTGTGTCTTCAGGGTCCTTGCTGGCAAACTCCTCGAATTCATCATATCCAGCAAAGGAATCGAAGCCAATCTAGCCAAAATTCGAGCCTTGGATCATCTGGAGGTACCAATAGAGCTCAAGCATGTATAAAAATTAGCGGGGTGTGTGGCGGACTTGAGTCGCTTCATTTCACGACTCGGTGAAAAGGCTCGGCCTCTATACAGGCTATTAAAACAGGCAAAAACATTCACATGGACTGAGGAGGCTGTGGCAGCCTTGGAAGACATTAAATCCCTCCTCGCCACCAACGTGTAGCGCCCAAGATGCGATTCTATTCCAATCATGTGATGAACTCATGATTGGGGCACAATCGCATTTCAAGCACATAGCAAGGTGGATATCATTACAACATACCATGTACTGAACAGATAAGAATACAAGATAAGTCTTACACTCGCCACAAGGTACAACATCAATACAACAGTTCATCAATATATAACAATCATCATACAAAAGAGCAGGATCCAACTACGGATGAAATCAAACAAAAAAGAAGAACGGCATCCACCCTGCTAATCCCAGGCTCCTGACCCAGAAGTTATCCCTTGATCGAAGAAAAATAAGAAGCAGAAGAACTCCAAACAAGCAAACACTGCACTTGCGTTAGATCATCGCATTACCAGTACCTGCAACTATTGTTGTAGTAATCTGTGAGCTATGAGGACTCAGCAATCCCATTACCATGGGTATCAAGACTAGCAAAGCTTAATGGGTATGGAATGGATGAGTGGTAAGGTTGCAACAAGCGACTAAGCATTGTATGGTGGCTAACTTACAAGTACACGAATAAGAAGAGAAATTATGCATAATGGTCACAATCTAGAATGATCAAGAAGTGATCCTGAACTACTTACGCTCAAACATAACCCCACCATGTTCTCTTCCCAAACTTACTCGAAAACAGACAGTCACGGTTAAACACGCGGTTGGTGTATTTTTAATTCGGATTTGGTGTCAAGTTCTCTACAACCGGATATTAAAAATTCCCATCTGCCACATAACCGCGGGCACGGCTCTCGAAAGTTTAGACCCTGCAGGGGTGTCCCAACTTAGCCGACGACAAGCTCTCATGATCAACGGAGGGAAATCCTCCTCCTGAAAGAACCCAATCAAACTCGGAATCCCGGTTCACAAGACATTCTGACAATGGTAAAACAAGTCCAGCAAGACCTCCCGACGTGCCGACACCCTAATAATAGCTGCGCGTATCTCGTCTCAGGCCACGATGGATGAGCTATGGTTACAACGACCAAATATCCCGAGTTGCCAAGGGGGGCGCCGCAAGCTGCTCTAGTTTGGACCAACCGTCATGAGAGCACTGACCCGGGTTGTTAATTAAGTCCTCGGGGTCTGGAAAGTCCCTATGCAAATTTTAGTTGTTATTAGGCAAATGGTAAAACCAATGTTGGGTCTTGCTCGAAGAGTTTTATTCAAAGCGAACTGTCAAGAGGGCCCCATAAACCCCAACCATGTTAGGAATGCAAAATCAAAGAAATAACACTGGTATGACGGAAACTAAGGCGACAAGAGTGGAACAAAACACCAGGCAAAATGCCGAGCCTGAAATCCCGCTAGGAAGAAGACTGAATCCTTGAAGACAAACCAACGTAGTCGAACGAATCCTCACAATTCGCAACATTACTGGAGCTAAGAAACAACACCGGAAATAAGCAAACAACATGGTAAGCACACAAGCATAAACATGTCATGATGCACAAACAAGTATGATGCATGTCCATTTTAATGATTCATGGCATGGCAAAGTGCAACAAACACTACTACAAATTAATACCACATTTGAATTATTTAGTTCACTCTCGTTTATGAACAAGACAAGAACAAATGTTGTTTAACATGGCAAGAGGTGAAGCAAAATGAATCTATCTATCTAGGCAAGTTTAAATGAGGCCGGAAACAACAAACAATAATTCTGGAAAAATCCCCATATGCATATTTCGAATTTGGTACTGTTCTTCCTAAACCATATTTTATTATTGTTAAACAGGGAAATAAAGTGCACCATGTTAATCTATGCATTTTTCTACACCATTTACATATAAAGTTTATTTAATTCGGAGCTACGGTTAATTAGTTACGAAATAAATCATTTTAACATGTCATCAATGCAAAACAAATGCACACAGTATTTTAAACATTTTAAACATGGATGAAAGCAGCATATTATGAAACTAGATGAAATTCTAAGGATTTTACATGTATAAAACATTTTAATCCGATGCACAGTTTGTGAGATATGATATGCATGTTAAAACAGTAATCTCGTGAAAAATCCTAAATCCGCAGATAGCATAAAAAAATAGTCACGGGCCAAATCTGCTGGAACTGGGCTGGACTGGAGCTACATGAACTTGTGAGGCTCACCATGGGCTCTTGGCCCGGTCGGTGGAGGAGGTAGGCCGGTTGAGGAGGCCCTGGCTGGGCCGGGACATGGGGAGGCCTGACAGGGCAGTGGATCGATCGATCCAGAGGCCGAGCGCGAGGCTGAGACTTGGTGTGGCGGTCAACAACGCTAGAAGCAGGGGAGGCCGAGGTGCCATGGCAGTGGAATGCAGTGGCCGCGGGACTTGGCGCGATGCAGGGCTTCGGCGACGCGGTCAGCGGGAAGGAGAGGCCGGATATGGCAGGTGGGGGAGGAGGTCCACGCAGCGAGGCTAGTCAGAGGCTTCGGTGGCCGGAGGAAGCGGGTCCGGGTGGCGAGATCCTGGATGGATTCTGTCCATGGCGTTGGCTGCCATAACGAGAAAAGGACAGAGAGAGAGAGAGAGAGAGAGAGAGAGAGAGAGAGAGAGCGGGAGGTTTTTTTTCGAGAGTACACAATTGCGTACCTTAGTTTTATAGAAGAAGGAGAACCAAGATTTACAAGAAACCGCACGACAACACGCACATCATCATGGGTCGCCACTCCACACAACTATCTAGTCTAATGTCTCACAAAACATTGTAATCCTCCTACTCCGCTAGCCACTAAGTTCCACTCTCTAAGCTCCTCTAAGATAACCCCAGCTAGATCTTTAGCCGCCATTTGCTGCTCTCTTCTGTTGAAAACTCTGGCGTTTCGTTGCTTCCATAGCGCCCACGTCGTGCATATGACCAGACTATCAACCCCTCGCTTCTCCTTGCCATGATAACTTCTGCGCTTCCGAAGCCACCATTCCACAATTGTATCCTCCGTCGATGGGGCCGCGGTTGGCAACTGCAGCCTGTCCATGCACGTGAACCAGACTTCTTGGGCATACACACAGCGAGCCAGGATGTGCTCTACATTGTCTTCCTCTTGCAGACAGGTATAACAAGGCGAGGGGAGCTCTTGCAATCCATGTCTAGCTCTCCGATCCGAAGTCCAGATCCTATGTTGCGATGCCAACCAAGCAAAGATCTTAAGTTTTAACGACGCATAGCTTCTCCAAATAGCGGTTGCTGCCGGAGCTCTGATCAGACATTGACAGAGTCTGCCGTATGTGGCCTTCGCCGAATAAGAGCCCTCCTCTCCAGCACAAGGCCACGTGAACTTGTCCTCGTCCATGGAGTTCCTCCGGAGGGTGGCGATAGCATACCTGAGGTGCATCAGTTGCATCTGCGCCATGAAGGACACCTCACCTTGTATGTCCTGTTCCCACCTATTGTCCACCAAAGCCTCCTGCACAGTCCTCGAGTTGGTCACTCTGGTTGCCACCATGGCATGTATGGATGGGGCAAAATCCTGGATCTTGAAGCCCTGTATCCATCTATCCTTCTAGAAGAGGACGCGATCTCCTCGCCCAACCTCAATTGCGACCAAGCTGTCAAACACCATTGTTGCATCGTCGTCCACCGAGAGCGCAAGATTGCTCCATGGCCTGTCCTTGTCTACTCTTCTAAGACATTCCCATCTGACTCGAAGCGCTAGGGCTTGGAGTTTCAGGTTTTTAACACCCATCCCACCGAAGTAGGTCGGCCTGCATATGGTGTTCCATGCCACCAAACATTGACCTCCATTTGTTTTGTCTTTGCCCGCCCAGAAGAACGATCTCATCCATGCATCAATCTCTTCAAAAACCCAGTCTGGAGCGTCCATGATAAGCAGTTGGTGCACAGGCCTAGCCATGACTACTGACTTGATCAGAACCAATCTGCCCAATCTCTGAATGAACCCTCTCTGCCAACCAGGAACCATTTTCTTCACCATGTCCAGCAGCGGCTGCCACTCGTTCCAGAGAGCGGGAGGTTAGCAAGGGAAGAGAAGAAAGGGAGCACGGGAAAAGGAGAAGGCAGGGGAGAGGCTTGGCTAACAAGAATAGAATAATCGATCGGCGCACAGAATACTCGAACTAGCCCCGCTTTGATAAAATTCGGCAACATAATTACAAATACATGGTTCAGATCGAGGATCTGCCCCGAATTTCTACCAAGTAGTCTATGGTTCTAGTTAGGCTAGCTATTACAACTTGGAGAAAGGGAAAGATGATTCCAGAGCCGTCTCGAAGGGGCTAAATAGCTGGCAGGTTGGTGGCGACGCTGGTGCTGACGTCGCTCCGTTACTGTAGGCTTCAGGAGGGTGGCGACAACGGCGTGAAGATGAACAGTGGCCGTACGTCTGTCGCACGTTGATTTCCTTCTGCGTCATCTTAGCCGTCCATTCCCAAGTGAGTGCCGATTTGTCGTCGCTCTCGATTTCTTCAGAGTAGCTGTTCTGTTCTTCAGTTAAGAGTTGCAGATTAGTAGGGTCCTGGCAATTTCCCGCTCATGAAGACGATCCTTGCCCTCGAGGATCGGGAGTTGGAAACCAAGAGCGAATGGTGGAGTTGAAAAACCCAGGGAAGGTGGACTTAATGAAATCTGCATCTTCCCAAGTTGCTTCTTCAGGTGACATATTGAGCCACTGGACAAGCCATTGCATGACCAGCTTGGGAGGCCATGGGACAGCTCGAGTTTCTAGCACCAACACTGGAGAAACCTTGATCTTGCCCGACTCGTTCACCAATGGCAACCCAGGAGCTGGTACGGCCAAGGGCCCCAAATGTCTTTTCAATTGATTGACGTGGAAAACATTGTGTATCTGTACATTATCAGGTAGTAACAGTTTGTATGAGGAGTTGCCGATCTTCTGTAAGATCTTGTAAGGTCCATAAAATTTAGCAGCCAATTTCAACCCTGTGCGTATGTTGAAGGCTGCTAATCTGTAAGGCTGCATTTTTAAGTATACCATCTCTCCTTCTTGAAACTGCCTATCTGTCCTGTTTCTGTCTGCATACTTTTTCATTCTCTGTTGTGCTATGATCAGGTTGTGTTTGAGCTGTTGTTGTATATGGTCTTTTTGCTGTTGGAATGCTATTGCTTCTGAATCAGTGGGTTCAGGAACAGACACTTCTCCTATCTGTGGAGGGGGAAATCCATAGAGACACTGTAATGGTGTGAATTTTGTTGCTGTATGGTAAGATGTGTTGAACCACCACTCTGCTAGTGCTAGCCAGGAATACCACTTCTTTGGTTCATTAAAGGCCATGTTTCTGAGATAGGCTTCCAAACACTGGTTCACACGTTTAGTTTGGCCATCAGACTGAGGATGGTGAGCTGTACTCATGTTTAGTTTAACCCCCATGGATTTAAACAGAGCTTGCCAAAAATTACTAGTGAAAATCCTGTCTCTGTCTGTTACCATAGATACAGGCATGCCATGGAGCTTAAACACATTGTCAATGAAGGCTTGCAGGACTGTAGTGACAGTGAAAGGATGAGACAGACCAATAAAATGTGAATATTTAGTGAATCTGTCCATAACAACTAGGATCACATCCTTCCCTTGTGACTTGGGCAATCCTTCCACAAAATCCATAGAAATGTGTCTCCAGGCCATGTCAGGAATTGGGAGGGGATCTAGCAATCCAGGATAATGGCAGTGTTCCCCTTTGGACCTTTGACACACTGGGCACTGCTGCACAAAGGTTTCCACCATAGCTTTGAGTTTAGGCCAATGGAAAATTCTGTGAATTCTTTGATAAGTTGCTCTAATTCCAGAGTGACCCCCAATAGGAGAAGAGTGGAAAGTGGAGAGCAACTGTTGTTGGAAATCCTCATCCTTTCCCACATAAATCCTGCCCTTGTATCTGAGTATGCCAGCAGTATAAGAATATGAGGAGAGATGTGTTGCTCCAGTAGTAATTCTTGCTATGAGATTTTTACATGTATCATCATTCTGATAAGATTGTTCTATGTTATCAGTCCAGCTGGGCACTGCCATAGAGATTGACAAGAGATTTGGTTTCCTGGAAAGGGCATCAACAACTTTATTTTCCTTGCCCTTTTATACTCAATGACATAAGTAAATTACAACAGTTTCAGCATAAGCTTGTGTTGAACGTCCTCTGATATTCTCTGTTCTGTGATGAACTTCAAACTTTGGTGGTCAGTCTTGATGATTAATGAGGATCCCAGAAAATAATGTCTCCATTTTCTTAAGGATTCCAAAATTGCTATTGCCTCTTTTTCATAAGTTGATATTGCAGCTACTTTAGGGCCCAGTGATTTACTGTAGTAGGCAATAGGTTTGTTGTTCTGCATGAGAACAGCTCCCACTCTAGCTCCTGAAGCATCACATTCTAGGACAAATGGAATAGAAAAATATGGAAGAGCCAGCACTGGTGCATTTGTTAGACTTTCTTTTAAGGCCTGAAATGCTTTAGTCTGTGTCTCTGTCCAGAGAAATGCTTCTTTCTTCAGCAAGTCATGTAGTGGTTTACAAATGAATCCATAATCTTTGATGAATCTCCTGTAGTACCCTGCCAAGCCCAAGAAACTCCTTAACTCAGTAGTGTGATGTCTACTACACAACCTTATTCTTGTAGACGTTGTTGGGCCTGCAAGTGCACAGGTTTGTAGGACAGTAGCAAACTTCCCTCAAGTGGATGACCTAAGGTTTATCAATCCGTAGGAGGCGTAGGATGAAGATGGTCTCTCTCAAACAACCTTGCAACCAAATAACAAAGAGTCTCTTGTGTCCCCAACACACCCAATACAATGGTAAATTGTATAGGTGCACTAGTTCGGCGAAGAGATGGTGATACAAGTGCAAAATAGATAGTAGATATAGGTTTTTGTAATCTGAAATAATAAAAACAGCAAGTTAACTAATGATAAAAGTGAGTGTAAACGGTATTGCAATGATAGGAAACAAGGCCTAGGGTTCATACTTCCACTAGTGCAAGTTCTCTCAACAATAATAACATAGATAGATAATATAACAAGCCCTCAACATGCAACAAAGAGTCACTCCAAAGCCACTAATAGCGGAGAACAAACATAGAGATTATGGTAGGGTACGAAACCACCTCAAAGTTATTCTTTCGGATCAATCTATAAAAGAGTTCGTACTAGAATAACACCTTAAGATACAAATCAACCAAAACCCTAATGTCACCTAGATACTCCATTGTCACCTCAAGTATCCCTGGGCATGATTATACGATATGCATCACACAATCTCAGATTCATCCAACCAACACGAAGTACTTCAAAGAGTGCCCCAAAGTTTCTATCGGAGAGTCAAGAACGTGTGCCAACCCCTATGCATAGGTTCCCAATGTCATGAAACCCGCAAGTTGATCACCAAAACATACATCAAGTGGCACATGATATCCCATTGTCACCATAGATAATCACGGCAAGACATACATCAAGTGTTCTCATAAAGACTCAATCCAATAAGATAACTTCAAAGGGGAAACTCAATTCATCACAAGAGAGTAGAGGGGGAGAAACATCATAAGATCCAACTACAATATCAAAGCTCGAGATACATCAAGATCGTGCCATAGAGGAACACGAGAGAGAACACGAGAGAGAGAGAGAGAGATCAAATACATAGCTACTGCTAAATACCCTCAGCCCAGAGGGTGAACTACTCCCTCCTCATCATGGATAGCGCCGGGATGATGAAGATGGCCACCGGTGATGGGATCCCCCTCCGACAGGGTGCCGGAACGGGCTCCCAAGAGGTTTTTGGTGGCTACAGAGGCTTGCGGCGGCGGAACTCCCGATCTATCTTCTGTTCTGGAAGTTTTAGGGTACAAGAGTATATATGGGTGCAGGGGGTACGTCGGAGGAGCTACGGGGGCCCCACGAGGTAGGGGGCGCGCCCGGGGTGGTTGGGCGCGCCCCCCACCCTCGTGGGCAACCCGTATATCCCCTGACGTGCACTCCAAGTTCCCTGGGTTGCTTTCCTTCAAAAATAACTTCTCCAGTTGATTTCGTTCCGTTTTGACTCCGTCTGATATTCCTTTTCCTCGAAACACTGAAATAGGCATAAAACAACAAATCTGGGCTGGGCCTCCGGTTAATAGGTTAGTCCCAAAAATAATATAAAAGTGGATAATAAAGCCCAATATTGCCTAAAACAGTAGATAAATTAGCATGGAGCAATCAAAAATTATAGATACATTGGAGACGTATCAAGCATCCCCAAGCTTAATTCCTGCTCGTCCTCGAGCAGGTAAATGATAAAAACGAATTTTCGATGTGGAGTGATACTTTGGCATAATGTCAATGTAAATCTTCTTAATTGTGGCATGAATATTCAGATCCGAAAGATTCAAGATAAAAGTTCATATTGACACAAAAATAATAATACTTCAAGCATACTAATCGAAGTAATCATGTCTTCTCAAAATAGCATGGCAAAAGAAAGTTCATCCCTACAAAATCATATAGTTAGGCTATGCTTCATTTTCGTCACACAAAGATGTTCCCAACTTCTATACCCCCGATGAAAAGCCAAGCAATTGTTTCATACTTAAATAATCTCAAACTTTTTCAACCTTCACGCAATACATGAGCGTGAGCCATGGATATAACAGTATGGGTGGAATAGAATATGATGATGGGGATTGTGTGGAGAAGACAAAAAAGGAGAAAGTCTCACATTGACGAGGATAATCAACGGGCTATGGAGATGCCCATCAATTGATGTCAACATGAGGAGTAGGGATTGCCATGCAATGGATGCACTAGAGCTATAAATGAATGCTCAACAAAAGAAAACTAGTGGGTGTGCATCCAACTCGCTTGCTCACGAAGACCTAGGGCATTTGAGGAAGCCCATCGTAGGAATATACAAGCCAAGTTCTATAATGAAAAATTCCCACTAGTATAAAAAGACAACTTATGAGACTCACTACATGAAGAACAAGGTGCTACTTTGAAGCACAATATATGAGACTCACTATATGAAGAACAAGGTGCTACTTTGAAGCACAAGTGTGGAAAAAGAGATAGTAGCATTGCCCTTTTTTTGGGCCTTTCTTTTTTTTTCTTTTGGCCTTTCTTCTTCTTCTTTTTTCTTTTTCTTTTTGGGCAATGCTCTAATAATGATGATCATCACACTTCTATTGATTACAACATAAGAATTACAACTCGAAACTAGAACAAGATATGACTCTATATGAATGCCTCCGGCGGTGTACCGGGATGGTGCAATGAATCAAGAGTGACATGTATGAAAAATAATGCATGGTGGCTTTGCTACAAATACGATGTCAACCACATGATCATGCAATGGCAATATGACAAAAGTAAAGTATGTCATGATAATGATGAACGGAGCGGTGGAAAGTTGCATGGCAATATATCTCGGAATGGCTATGGAAATGCCATAATAGGTAGGTATGGTGGCTGTTTTGAGGAAGATATAGGGAGGTTTATGTGTGATAGAGCGTATCGTATCATGGGGTTTGGATGCACCGGCGAAGTTTGCACCAACTTTCAAGGTGAGAAAGCGCAATGCACGGTACCGAAGAGGCTAGCAATGCCGGAAAGGTAAAAGTGCGTATAATCCATGGACTCAACATTAGTAAAAAAACTCATATACTTATTGCAAAAATTTAGAAGTCATCAAAAACCAAGTACTACGCGCATGCTCCTAGGGGGATAGATTGGTAGGAAAATACCATCGCTCGTCCCCGACCGCCACTCATAAGGATGCACAAGCCAGGTACACTTCATGTTTCAAATTTGTTACACAACTTTAACCATACGTGCAGGGACTTGCTAACTTCAACACAAGCATTCTTTAAATTCATAATCATCCAACTAGCATGACTCTAACATCACCATCTTCATATCTCAAAACAATTATCAAGCATCAAACTTTTCTTAGTATTCAACGCACTCAAAAGAAAGTTTCACATATCTTGAATACCAAGTATATTAACGTTAAGCAAATTACCATGATATTAACGACTCTCAAAATAATCTAAGTGAAGTATGAGAGATCAATAGTTTCTTTAAAACAAATCCACCACCGTGCTCTAAAAGATCTAAGTGAAGCACCAGAGCAAAAATATCAAGCTCAAAAGATATAAGTGAAGCACATAGAGTATTCGAATAATTATACAACTATGTGAAGACTCTCCCAATTAATAATTTCAGATCTTGATACTTTATTCAAACAGCAAGCAAAGCTAAAGAAAACTACAATGCAAGGATAGCACAACTCATGTGAAGAAGCAAAAACTTAGGCTCAACTGATACTAACCGATAGTTGTTGAAGAAGAAAGGTGGGATGCCTACCGGGGCATCCCCAAGCTTAGATGCTTGAGACTTCTTGAAATATTATTTTGGGGTGCATTGGGCATCCCCAAGCTTGAACTTTTGTGTCGCCTTAATTCCTCTCATACCATGGTTTCTTCTTTTTATCAAAAAGCTTCATTCACATCAAACTCAACAAGAACTCGTGAGATAGGTTAGTATAAACCAATGCAAAACCTTATCATTTCCTACTGTAACAAATCACTAAAATTATTATTCAACATTTCATACTAAATTACTCTGCATATTTAATACTCCTATCTTCAAATAGAATCATTAAACAAGCAAACATATGCAAACAATGCAACCATAACAGCAATCTGCCAAAACAGTACAGTCTGTAAAGAATGCAAGAGTCATCATACTTCCCTAACTCCAAAAATTATGAACTAAAATTCCCAATGTAATAAATTTATCATAGCTCAATATGCAAAAATATTCAACATTATACCACTCTCTGACTTTTCTAGGGAATTTTTGCAACAGCGGTAAACTTTCTGTTTTCAAACAGCAACATGTATACTAGCAAAATAAGCATGGCAAAGGCTATCCTTGACTTCTTTATTGAAACTAAAGATGCAAAACATAAATATAAATAACAGAAAGCAAATACTAATAAAATAAAATGACGCTCCAAGTGAAACACATATCATGTGGTGAATAAAAATATAGCTCCAAGTAAAGTTACCGATGAACGAAGACGAAAGAGGGGATGCCTTTCGGGGCATCCCCAAGCTTAGGCTCTTGGTTATCCTTGAATATCTTGGGGTGCCATGGGAATCCCCAAGCTTAGGCTCTTTTCCACTCCTTATTCCATAGTCCATCGAATCTTTACCCAAAACTTGAAAACTTCACAACACAAAACTCAACAAAAAACTCGTAAGCTCCGTTAATATAAGAAAATAAAACCACCACTTAGGTACTGTAATGAACTCATTCTAATTTCATATTGGTATAATATCTACTGTATTCCAACTTATCTATGGTTCATACACTCCGGTACTACTCATAGATTCCATCAAAATAAGCAAACAACACAAAGAGAACAGAATCTGTCAAAAACAAAACAGTCTGTAGTAATCTGTAACTAACGTATACTTCTGGAACTCCAACAATTCTAACAAATTAGGAATACCTGAGCAATTTGTGTACCAATCCAGAGAAAAAAGAATCAGATCAGAAGCACGTTTCTGTGAGCTAAAAAAAACGAATTTACTGGGTGCAAAAGTTTCTGATTTTCAGCAGGATCAACACCACTATCACCGTAAGCTATCCTAGAGGTCTTATTTGGCACTTTATTGAAAAAAAGCTATAAAACATGATTACTACAGTAGCGTAATCATGTGGACACACAAAAACAGTAAGGATAAATATTGGGTTGTCTCCCAACAAGCGATTTTCTTTAATGCCTTTCTAGCTAGGCATGATGATGACGATGATGCTCACATAAAAGATAAGAGTTGAAACATAACGGGAGCATCATGAAGCATATGACTAGCACATTTAAGTCTAACCCACTTCCTATGCATAGGGATTTTGTGAGCAAACAACTTATGGGAACAATAATCAACTTGCATAGGAAGGTAAAACAAGCATAACTTCAAGATTTTAAGCACATAGAGAGGAAACTTGACATTATTGCAACTCCTACAAGCATATGTTCCTCCCTCATAATAATTTTCAGTGGCATCATGAATGAATTCAACAATATAACCAGCACCTAAATCATTCTTTTCATGATCTACTAGCATAGAAAATTTACTACTCTCCACATAAGCAAACTTCTTCTTTATGGCATACGTATCATCACAATAATCATCATAGATAGGAGGCATGATTTCATCATAGTAAATTTGCTCATCAAAGCTTGGGGGACAAAAAATATCATCTTCATCAAACAAAGCTTCCCCAAGATTGTGGCTTTGCATATCATTAGCATCATGGATATTCAAGGAATTCATACTAACAACATTGCAATCATGCTCATCATTCACATATTTCATGCCAAGCATTCTATGTAATTCTTCTTCTAGCACTTTGGCACAATTTTCCTTTCCATCATACTCACGAAAGATATTAAAAAGGTGAAGCGTATGAGACAAACTTAATTCCATTTTTTTGTAATTTTCTTTTATAGACTAACTAGTGCTAAAACAAGAAACAAAAATATTCGATTGCAAGATCTAAAGATATACCTTCAAGCACTCACCTCCCCGGCAACGGCGCCAGAAAAGAGCTTAGTTGACGGGGTGTGAGTGAGTGCCCTTTACCCAGCCTCCCCGGCAACGGCGCCAGAAAAGAGCTTGATGTGTACTACACAACCTTCTTCTTGTAGACGTTGTTGGGCCTGCAAGTGCACATGTTTGTAGGACAGTAGCAAATTTCCTTCAAGTGGATGACCTAAGGTTTATCAATCAGTAGGAGGCGTAGGATGAAGATGGTCTCTCTCAAACAACCCTGCAACCAAATAACAAAGAGTCTCTTGTGTCCCCAACACACCCAATACAATGGTAAATTGTATAGGTGCACTAGTTCGGCGAAGAGATGGTGATACAAGTGCAAAATAGATAGTAGATATAGGTATTTTTTAATCTGAAATAATAAAAACAGCAAGGTAACTAATGATAAAAGTGAGCGTAAACGGTATTGCAATGATAGAAAACAAGGCCTAGGGTTCATACTTTCACTAGTGCAAGTTCCCTAGACAATAATAACATAGATAGATAATATAACAAGCCCTCAACATGCAACAAAGAGTCACTCCAAAGCCACTAATAGCGGAGAACAAACGTAGAGATTATGGTAGGGTACGAAACCACCTCAATGTTATTCTTTCCGATCAATCTATAAAAGAGTTCGTACTAGAATAACACCTTAAGATACAAATCAACCAAAACCCTAATGTCACCTAGATACTCCATTGTCACCTCAAGTATCCGTGGGCATGATTATACGATATGCATCACAAAATCTCAGATTCATCCAACCAACACAAAGTACTTCAAAGAGTGCCCCAAAGTTTCTATCGGAGAGTCAAGAATGTGTGCCAACCCCTATGCATAGGTCCCCAATGTCACGAAACCCGCAAGTTGATCACCAAAACATACATCAAGTGGCACATGATATCCCATTGTCACCACAGATAATCACGGCAAGACATACATCAAGTGTTCTCATAAAGACTCAATCCGATAAGATAACTTCAAAGGGGAAACTCAATTCATCACAAGAGAGTAGAGGGGGAGAAACATCATAAGATCCAACTACAATAGCAAAGCTCGGGATACATCAAGATCGTGCCATAGAGGATTACGAGAGAGAACACAAGAGAGAGAGAGAGAGAGATCAAACACATAGCTACTGGTACATACCCTCAGCCCCGAGGGTGAACTACTCCCTCCTCGTCATGGATAGCGCCGGAATGATGAAGATGGCCACCGGTGATGGGACCCCCTCCGGCAGGGTGCCAGAACGGGCTCTCGAGAGGTTTTTGCTGGCTATAGAGGCTTGTGGCAGCGGAACTCCCGATCTATCTTCTGTTCTGGAAGTTTTAGGGTACAAGAGTATACATGGGTGCAGGGGGTACGTCAGAGGAGCTACGGGGGCCCCACGAGGTAGGGGGCATGCCCGGGGGGGGGGGGGGTGGTGGGCGCCCCCCCACCCTCGTGGGCAACCCGTATATCCCCTGACGTGCACTCCAAGTTCCCTGGGTTGCTTTCCTTCCAAAAATAACTTCTCCAGTTGATTTCGTTCCGTTTTGACTCCGTCCGTTTCCTCGAAACACTGAAATAGGCATAAAACAACAAATCTGGGCTAGGCCTCCGGTTAATAGGTTAGTCCCAAAAATAATATAAAAGTGGATAATAAAGCCCAATATTGCCTAAAACAGTAGATAAAGTAGCATGGAGCAATAAAAAATTATAGATACGTTGGAGACATATCATAGTGTTTGTTGGAATAGGCCATTGTTTCACTGCAGTGATCTTTTCATTATCAGTTGCAACACCTTGTGCAGATATCACATGGCCAAGATATTCAACAGTATTTGTACCAAATATGCACTTGGATCTATTGAGGAAGAGATTGTGCTTCTTTAAAATGTCCAGCACTATTTTTAAATGTTCCTTGTGTTCTTCTTGTGTTTTGCTGAAGATTAGGATGTCATCAAAAAAACCAAGACAAACTTCCTCAAATAAGGTGCAAATATCCTATTCATCAGTGCTTGGAAGGTTGCAAGAGCATTAGTGAGACAAAAGGGCATCACCAAAAACTCAAAGTGGCCTGAATATGTTCTGAATGCAGTTTTGTGTATATCTTCAGGTTTCATTCTGATCTGGTGGTATCCTGACTTGAGATCCAGTTTACTGAATACTGCTGCTCCATGGAGTTCATCTAATAAATCCTCAATCACTGGTATAGGAAATTTATTCTTGTTTGTCTGTGCATTCAGTTTCCTGTAATCTATACACAGCCTCCATGTTCCTCCTTTCTTTCTGACTAAGATAGCAGGAGATGCATATGGGCTCATGCTATGTTGTACGATGTTTCTAGCCAGAAGGATCTTTATTTGCTATTCCATTTCATTCTTCTATAAATGTGGAACTCTATATGGTCTTACATTTGGAGGTGTAGAGTTTTCTTGAAGAGGAATTGCATGATCACATTCCCTCTTGGGTGGTAGCTCAGTTGGTTCCTGAAACTATCCCTTGTATTGTTCTAATACTTGTAAGATATCTTCAGGAGTGTGCTGGTCTTGTACTGGAGGGAGGTGACCAGTGGTCATGAAGTGTAAGCTCATTGCAAAACCTACTGCTCCACTGTCCAGCAGTTTGTCCATGTTTTCTGCAGTAATTACTTTTGCTGGCTCAGTACTTGTGCAGTCAAGAAATGTTACTTGAGTAGTTTTATCTTTGGTGAATGTGACAATTCTTTCTTCAAACTCCATTGAAATTGGGTTGTGCTTTTTGAGCATGTCACAACCAATCACTACATCATATCCTTGCAGTTCTAGTACTGTCAGATCATTGCAGAATATTTCCTGTCCAGTTCTGAATTTTAAGGACTGAGCACAGGCACCAGAAGTAAGAGATCCTCCCCCAGCTACTGTTACTTTCTTGGTGGGAGTGTTCATGAGTGAGCACTTGGCTTTGAGAGCAAATTTGAGATCAATAAATTTATTGGTGCTGCCTGTGTCAATCAAAGCAACTCCTTGTCTGCCCCCAATAGAGATGTGGAATGCTAATGTAGAGGAAGAGGGGTTTCCTGAAATTGCTTGTGCAGATATGTGCATGCAATCAGCTGTTGTTTCAGTTATGTGTCCTTCAGCTGCTAGGACTGCTAATTGAGATTCTTCCTCAGGAGAAAGTTCTGTTAAATCATTTTCTCCTGTTATAGCATGGATTACAGGTGGTTGTTTTCATTTATGTCCAGGTGCCCAAGGACCATTGCATCTCCAACATACTCCTGGTTTCTTTGTGGCAGGTGCTGCTTGTGGAACATGTAAGTTGGGTGCTGCTGGAATAGTTGCTTTATGTTGCTGTGTGGAGTGATACTGCAGTTGTTTATCCTGATAAGACTAATATTTAGCTTGCAATCCACTTTCATACTCTCTGTCTAACCAATATGCTTGGTTGAGAGTAGTTGGTCTTTGTGGTCTGAGATTGCACCTTATGCTAGGTTTCAATCCATTAACAAAGCTGACTATGTAGTAGTTCTCCTGTAAATATGGGTGCTCATCTCTGACAACTGCCATGATTTCCTCAAATTTGTCAGTGTAAGCAGCTACTGGCAGGGTGTTCTGCTTCAGATTGTGGAATTTTTCCAGTACTTCATAAATACTAGAATCTGCAAATCTGTCACACAATGCTCTGCATAATTCTTGCCAGGACAGTGCTTTGTTATCCATTTGGGCACTTCTCACCCAGTTATCAGCTCGACCCACAATATAAGTGAGTGCAAGATCCACCTTACATTCATCAGGAGTTTGTGCTAACTGAAAGTACTTGTTAACTTGCCTGATCCAGCCCAATGGATTTTCACCACTGAAGCTAGGAAAGTCCAGTTTAGGTCCCTTGGAAATAGATTTCATGAACTGGATTGCTCTGTCAGATTGATACTGCACTGTCATCTGCCCGAGTGGTGGTGCTTGTTGTCCCTCATTTCGAGCAGTGCCTGACGATTGTCCTTGGAAGTGTTGTACTCACTGCTGGACTACTGTTGTTCCTTGATTTGCCAGCTCTCGTTCTCGATTCTCTGGTTGTGCCTGTGGATTTTGCCGTTGCGGAAATGTAGGACCTTGAGAAGAGGTGTCTAGAGGGGGGGGGGGGGTGATTAGACACTAAGTACCAAAGTTGCAGTTTTTAAGTTTCCTTAAGTTTAAGTGGAGTTTAGGCACAAGTTTAACATTCACAATACATATCAAACAAGCATGCAAAGAGTATATGAGCAGCGGAAAGTAAAGCATGCAACTTGCAAGAATGTAAAGGGAAGGGTTTGGAGGATTCAAACACAATTGGAGATATGGATGTTTTTGGCGTGGTTCCGATAGGTGGTGCTATCGTACATCCACGTTGATGGAGACTTCAACCCACGAAGGGTAATGGTTGCACGAGTCCACGAAGGGCTCCACCCACGAAGGGTCCACGAAGAAGCAACCTTGTCTATCCCACCATGGCCGTCGCCCACGAAGGACTTGCCTCACTAGCGGTAGATCTTCACGAAGTAGGCGATCTCCTTGCCCTTACAAACTCCTTGGTTCAACTCCACAATCTTGTCGGAGGCTCCCAAGTGACACCTAGCCAATCTAGGAGACACCACTCTCCAAGAAGTAACAAATGGTGCGTTGATGATGAACTCCTTGCTCTTGTGCTTCAAATGATAGTCTCCCCAACACTCAACTCTCTCTCATAGGATTTGGATCTGGTGGAAAGAAGATTTGAGTGGAAAGCAACTTGGGGAAGGCTAGAGATCAAGATTCATATGGTAGGAATGGAATATCTTGGCCTCAACACATGAGTAGATAGTTCTCTCTCAGAAAATGTATGATGGAAGTGTAGGTTCAGTCTGATGGCTCTCTCCACGAATGAAGAGGAGGTGGAGGGGTATATATAGCCTCCACACAAATTCTAACCGTTACACACAATTTACCAAACTCGGTGGGACCGATTCAACAGACTCGGTCGGACCAATTTAGTAAACCTAGTGACCATTAGGATTTTCGGTGGGACCAAAATGCAACTCGGTGAGACCGATATGATTAGGGTTAGGGCATAACGTAATCTCAGTAAGACCGATTACACAAACTCGGTGAGACCGATTTTGGTAAAAAACTTTCCAGAGAGTTGGTCAGGCAAACTCGGTTGGACCGATTACACAAACACGGTGGGATTGATTTTGGTAATAAGTTAACCAGGAAGTTTGCATTGTAATCTCGGTAGTACCGATTGCACAAACTCGGTTAGACCGATTTTGGTAATGGACATACACAGAGAGATTACAATCCCATCTCGGTGAGACCGAGATCCCTATCGTAAGAACGATTTGCCTAGGGTTTGAGGCAGTGGCTATGACATCAAAACTCGGTGGCGCCAGATAGAAAGAATCAGTGGGGCTGAGTTTGACTTTAGGTTTTGGACACTTGTGTGGAAGTGGGAAAGTAGTTGAGGGTTTTGGAGCATATCACTAGGCACTGTGGAGCAAGAAACTCATTAAGCAACACCTCATCCCTTCTTGATAGTATTGGCTTTTCCTATAGACTCAATGTGATCTTGGATCACTAAAATGTAAAATGAAGAGTCTTGAGCTTGAAGCTTGAGCCAATCCTTTGTCCTTAGCATCTTGAAGGAGTTCCCACATCCTTTAGTCCATGCCACTCCATTGTTGAACTTGTCTGAAACATACTAGATAAAAGTGCTAGTCCAACAAGAGATATGTTGACATTAATTACCAAAACCACCTAGGGAGCACTTGTGCTTTCAGGAAAGGCCACTGTTGGTTCTGCTTGAGGAACAGGGGAGGGTGGGCTGGGATTTTCAGACCGCATTTCTCTCAGGATAGTGAAAATCTCCTGTTAGACCTTGGAATTGTTTTCAACCAAGATTTCCACCTTGCCTAATTGTTTCTCTAAGGAGTCAACCGTCTGCAGGCGATTGTTGACCAGATCCATCTGATCCTGGATCTTGTCCTGTTTCAGACCGAGCGTCGCGACCTCGCTCTGGAGAGCTTCGAGCTCCTCTGAGATCTCGTCCATGTTCTTCGTCCTGGTAGGCATGGAGATCACTGGCTCCGGAATTTTACCACAGAACCCGTCTGCAACCCTGGCCCGTGACCTCGCCCTTCCTCCGCCAAAATCTGTCACCGAGGAACCCCCGCCGCCGCGATCGACAGCTTGCTGTGGGATTTTACAAAGCTGAAACCCAACCACAGCCTGCTTCGACCGATCCGCCTCCGAGGAACGACTGGCTCCTGATACCAATTAACAAGAACAGAATAATCGATCGACGCGCAGAATACTTGAACTAGCCCCACTTTGATAATATTTAGCAACAGAATTACAGATACATGGTTCCGATCGAGGATCTGTCCCGAATTTCTACCAAGTAGTCTAGGGTTTTAGTTAGGCTAGCTATTACAACTTGGAGAAAGGGAAAGATGATTCCAGAGCCATCTCGAAGGGGCTAATTAGCTGGCAGGTTGGTGGCGACGCCGGTGCTGACGTGCTCCGTTACTGTAGGCTTCAGGAGGGTGGCGGCAACAGCGTGAAGATGAACAGTGGCCGTTACGTCTGTCGCCCGTTGATTTCCTTCTGCGTCATCTCAGCCGTCCATTCCCAAGTGAGTACCGATTCATCATCGCTGTCGATTTCTTCAGAGTAGCTATTCTGTTCTTCAGTTAAGAGTTGCAGATCAGCAGGGTCCTGACATTGGCTCACTGGCCTGGGACTCTTTCCGGCGGCGGGCACACACGGTGCAGCTGTTGGTCTGGTGGTGCTACAATGAAGACGTAGGGCGACGATGACGAGTGGAGGCATGCATGGGAGGAGCTCGGAAGGGCGCCATGGGTCTTGGGCGCAGCGAGGCTGTGGCCTCGATCCCCAAGTGGATCGAGAGCCGGCTGGATGGGTGGACTAAAGATAGGTCGGGGTTGGCCCGATGGGGAATTCAAGGGAGAGGAGGTGGGCGGATTGGGACGGATCCCGATGAAGATGCTGAGTGGGTGGCGGCGCGACCAGGGATGGACGGGACATTTCGCTAGGTATTAAGGTTCGGCATGTTATATATAGCAGTGGGTTCTGGTTATGGGCTATTTGGACCCTCCGATTTTAATCGGGCAGTCTGGAAAAATAGGCTATGGGCATCCAAAGAAGAACCGAGAATATTTTAGGGATGTTTTGGGATGATCTGGACCCATTGGTAATGACAGCCCGGTTCGGGTTCGGGAAAGTTTCGAACTCACACACGAGGGGGGTCTGAGAAACTGAGCAGAGAGACTTTGGCTTAGGCAAGAGAGAAAACAAAGGTCCAGGTTGCAAGATGTCCGAGAAAGGTCAATAGAGACAAACAGGAAGTGGCACTGCGAACGAATGCAAGTTTTATGAAAACATGTGGATGCAATGCTCATGATGCCATGATGAAATGCAACAAACAAATAAAACACACGGAGATGATGGAATAACTGGACAACATTTGGAGCGTTGGTCTCGGGTCGTGACAACACTCCCCCACTTACAAGAGGTCTCGCCCCGAGATCTAGGGATGGCATCAGAAGAAGAGGAAGAGGAATAGGTAAAACAAATTTGCTTTTTCGACAAACGAGTGAAACCAACAAACCTTTGAGATGTTGAACAACTTGGAAGAAAGAATTCAACAGAGATGAACAAGATTGCAAACACTCCGTTAACAAAGAGGAACAAGGAACATTACGAGAGCCCTATCAGTTGAAAGACATGAAACACGAGCTTAACGAAGTAGAAGAATATGAAACCACAACGGTATAATGAGATAGCCAAGGAACAGATTGACAGTATTTGGATAGCACTCCGGTTGAACATGGAAGAAATAGAACACGAACTTGATAAGATGAGATGATACTTTGAGAAGAGCAACACCACAATGCCTCCGGAGCAAATGAAAGAATGGAATGAAAAGTACGGAGAATAAAACAACATCTTCTACCGCAATTGAATTTGAAAGAGCAACCTTAGGAGAAAGTCTTGAATGGAGTTGTTGGAAAATCAACAACAAAAAGAATAAGCTTGTTGTGGGATTATGAAAACATCTCAAAATTATGAGGTGACAACCAACCACAAACGAAAACAATTGGTTGGATGAGATCAACAAGGAGACAAAAAAACTTATTTCACCGGGAGGATAAATGAAGAACTTCGGTCATTTATCAGCATAGTAAATAGCAACAATCCTTAGGGAAAGCTTTTAGGTGAGCTACAACAAGATAACTCCAACGAATAAACTTAGGGGTTGAAAGGATCTCCTGAACAAAGAAAAATGATGGTTTTAATTATCTCATTCTTGATAACTTGTGAATCATGAAACATGAAGGAAATTGTCAAGAATGACATAACACCACCTCAAAAGATAAGCGAGCAAGAATTGCACTTCGAAATGCACTATGGAGAATGCCTGAACTCCTCCAACAAGAATCTTGAAGAACACTTTGAGGATGAATGAAATCATGATGAACCACCATGAAGAACTCTAATAATAAAAGATGAGAAGTGAAGGATGAAAAGAATAAGATTGAAGCCTTGCAATGATTTAGATGGATCTTCGTAATGAGAAAATTAAGAGATCTTAGAACACCGGGAGACAAGACAAACACTTTGAAACCAAGAACTTATTCCTCCTGAACAAACTCCAGAAGAAGGAATTAAATCATCTTGATGAAACAAGAATAAGAATTATGTCATTCTTACCCTTGATCAACTTAAATTGATGACAAGCAACGGATAGGCATGCTACTTATTCTCATTGGAAGATTGAGGAGAGATATAGCGCGACTTGGGAAACTCTTCAACGAACCACCAGTAGGATTAAAAATGAATGAAGAAAAGAGAAGGGATCGCTGGAAGGCATTAGAAAACGAACGAAGACACTTGAGTAAATTTAGATACAGGAGAACGAACAGATCACGAGCTGACTGGTGAACACTTGAACGAAGTACCGGAAAGACTTGAGAATAAGAGATGATGTTGAGAATGAAGAATGAACGGATGGCTACCGGAGAATCAAAATGGAAACACTCCTAAAATGCTTCAGATGGGTATGAAAAGAATTCTCACAATCAAAAACAATCATGAGGATGGTATAAAGCTAGAACCACGAATCTTCAAGAGAATGGACAAGATTTAAGAGAAATTCTTCTTCGGTCTTCAAAATCTGAGAATAACGACGAGAAATGCCACCATGAATTGTTGAGATACTCCGAACTAATGAAGAATAGAAAAATTGAGCCAAAGATGAAAAGAATTTGAAATCAATCTTGAAGGAGGCATATGACTGATGGAATCCATTCTTACATCACACTTTGAAAAGAATTTGAAAATAACTCCAGAAAAAATAGAAGAGTCAGGTAAGATCCTGGGAAAAGACTTGTGGGTTAGGGCCCACTCAAAAGAAACACTGTTGAACAATTTTTTTAAAGAGAGGTTGCACTGGTTGAATTAAATGGCTTGAATGAGATAACAACCTCGAAATAGCTTGAACAGATTAAGAATGGAAACGTTAATCTTCTGAGATATCTTCAACACTTCTGAGAAGAATAGAGACAGGTGAATAATTAAGAGGTCAACCGGCATGAGAAAGCATTTGAAAGGAGGAAAGGGATATGATCAACATGGAAAGCTTGAATTGGATCCACAGGTGTCGGTGCAACAGACACAGGGCCTGTTGACCTGACTATGCATAGGCACAAGATCAAGACTGAAACATCAGAACAAGGTGAACAAGAGACCAAGAGATTCAATGCATCAGCAAGCAGATTGGAAGAATCCAAGGCCAAGTCAGAGGAGCCAGATATTATCAAGAGAGAAGCCTCCCATGCTGGGCAGGAGAGCCCGGAAAGGGGCGAGTCCACCCCCCAGAAGAAGATGGCCAAGTCATCCCGGCAGGGCCTGCCGGGACTCGCAGAGACCAGATCACCTCACCGACTACTCCACCACGACCCACATCATCAATCAGTGCGGTGTTGAGCTGCAGAGTGATTAAGTGGCAACCATTCACCACATGGCGGCCACTTCCTACCAAGGAAAACCACAGATGACACCCGTCCTATGACGTGTCGAACAAGGAGGCATGGAGCTAGCGAGATAGCCTGGCAAGCCTTGCCGGGCAACCAACGACGTGACACTAAGTGGCGCACTAAATGCGCACTGTCAGCCTGCAGAGTTAGGTATGATAGAACTATTTGCTATCATATTAGTGTCTAATGACTAAATTGCCACTGTGGTGACCCCTTGATCTATAAAAGCAGGCCCATGGCAACCATTCGAGGGGTTAGAAAGTTAGATCACTCACACCCCCGTATGCGCGTAGTCGCTGCCGCCCCGAGGCAACCCCTGACGGGCAAGTGTACTACGCACCACCACCACTTTTCCACCATTAATCCACCAAAGCAGGAGTAGGGTTTTACACCTCACAGCGGCCCGAACCTGGGTAAAATTGCTCGTGTGATCTCTGCCGTGCTGCCCCACATTGGTCTGCTCTTTGTGCAACACGACTCCCCCCTGCCGAACCAGCAAGGGGCCGTCCTGGTCCCATAGGTGGTCGTGGTTTCCCACAACATCTTTGGCGCGCCAGGTAGGGGGGTAGCTTGCGTGAACCTCAGGACATAAGCAGCGCGTCATCTTCATCGCCATCTGCATCTTTGACGGTGTCATCGACCATGCCACCCAAGAAGAAACCGGCTTCTTAGGCTCATCCATCCACCTCGAAGGCTCCAATACCCACGGCCTCCAATGTTGCGGGGGGCACAGAGACGCGCGGCGGTGCGAGTGCTGCTGGGGATGTGGTCGGAGCAGGCGGCACCACCACCAATTCCCCCGCGGCCAACGCAAGAGCAGGGGATACCGGAGGAGAGCAACATCAGCAACACCTCAACGGTAGCACTCCGCTCGCCGACGGGCATAGCCACAACGATGGCGCTCGGTCTGGGCGAACCGCCGCCCTCTGGCCGCCCTTGCCATAGGTGCGGCCGCTGCGCGTGCGCTTTCCCCAGGGCGGGTCGACCGAGCTGATGCACCCAACGGAGCTGATGGCCCTCGAGCGCCTCCACCTCATCACCCTACCACCCAAGTGGTTGCACCGCAACAGCGGGGGTGCAGTGCTGCCGCTGCTGGCTCCGTCAGGAGCCGAGTGATGGTGCGATCAACTTCATCATCATCTATGCCAAGCATAACCTCGGAGGCCATGGCGCGGGCTCAACTGCTGCTGAGGTTTCCACCAGTGGCCGAGCAGATGGATGAATGGCGTGCCACCATCCAAAGTCTGCTCGGTTTCTCCAAAGCCGAGGGCTCACGACGAGCTACCCGCCGCGACCTCCCCAAGCAACAGCAACGGCCCATGCTGCTGCCCGTACGGAGGGAACCATCCCTACGGTGCAGTCCCCACTGCGACAGCCAGCACCGGCGTGACCGAATCAAGACCCTGATGACGTCTCGATGGCCTCCTCTGATCCTCGAGTACGTCTAGGCCAACGGCGAACCGCGGAAGATAGTCGAAGAGGAGACGTGTGTGTCGTCGTGTAACGCCACGACAACCTCCTCCGAGCCGATGGGCGCGACGACCCTGACATCGACGAGCCCACTCTCGGTGTTGGCGGGCCCCTGCCCTTCAAGGTTGGCTGCCCTGCCTTCACCCGTGAGCTGCGGCAAGTCTGTTGACCGTCTGTTCGCACGTTCAAGCCAGGGATACCTGAGAAGTACGACGGGAGGCTGAACCCGACAGAGTTCCTAGGCATCTACACCATCGTTGTTCAGGCTGCCACGAGAAGAGATGAGAAGGTGTTCGCCAACTACTCCCGTTGGCCCTCAAGTCCAATGTGAGGTCTTGGCTGATGCACCTGCCGGAGAACTCTATTTCATCATGGGCAGACCTGTGCAACGAGTTCATCAGCGCTTTCACAAGTGGCCACCAGGAGCTGGGCCGTCCCAACGATCTGCAGCTTCTCCAACAGAAGGAAGGTGAAACCTTCCGTAAGTATTTACAGAGATTTAGCAAAGTTCATAGAAATATTCCAAATATCCATCTGGCAGCCATGATAGCTGCCTTCCAGTCCAATGTGCGCAACTGCCGGATCCATTCTAAGATGAAAATGCGGTTGCCCAAGACTGTGAAGGAGCTGTACACCCTAGTGGATAAGTGTGCACGGATGGAGGAAGGGAGGAAGTTGCCCGGAGAGGAAAATTGCATCAATGTTGATTCAAAGGATGATGATGAGTCCACCAGTTGGAAAAAGGTCAAGAAGCGCAGTAAGAAGCGAAGAGATAAGGCAATATTGACTGTTAAAGGGTTAGGCACCCCAAGTACCGACAAGATCGCCAAGGATGAGGCCCCCCGGCAAGGAGACTACCGTGTGTGCTGATTTCCGGGAAGCTGGTGCTGCCAAGAAGGCTGGGAAGGGCGATGGGCCATACTGCAAGATCCACTGGACCAAAGGCCACGACCTTCAGGAGTGCTATCAGGTTGAGTAGTTGGTCAAGAGATAGAGAGCAGAATATGAGAAGCGTGATAAGGAAAAGGGTCAGGATGTCACTGGTGGTAAGGGCCGAGGTGATGGAGCAAATCACCCCGGCAAACCCTTTCGGAATAAAGGAAAACCCACTAGAGACCAAGGGAACGAAGCCTGTAAAGATGAGAGTGATAAAGGGGATGAAGAGGAAACCAGTGAGCAAGAGTTTCAGAAGGCCACGGACACCCTGCGCGTTGACGGGGGTGCATCTTTGCACACCTCCCATCACCAACTCAAGCGGTGGGCATGAGAAGTAAATGACGTGGAACTAGCATCAGAGGCCAGGAAGCCACTCAAATGGTCCCGTACACCCATCATCTTTGACGAAGAGGATCATCCTAGACATACCACTATGGTTGGATGCCTACCTTTGTTGGTTTCTCCAACAATTCACAACCTCAAGGTCACAAAGATGCTGGTGGACGGTGGGGACGGACTGAATCTAATTTCCCCAGCAGTTATTAGCAAGCTACAGATAGCAGAGGAAGAACTAGAGGTTACAAGCACGTTTCAAGGAGTCAACCCCAATAGGAGTCATCCTAAGGGGAAGATTACGTTGCCAGTAACATTTGGGGGAGAGCTTAACTACCAGACTAAGAAGATTGTGTTTGATGTAGTTGATCTCCCCCTGCCGTACAATGGAACCCTTGGATGCTCGGCCTTGGCTAAATTCATGGCGGCATCCCACTATGCCTACAACACCCTGAAGATGCCTGGGCCACTGGGAGTCCTCCCCATCCTGTCAGATGAGAAAGATGCCATGATTTGTGTGGACAAGATGTATTAGGACGTGGTCGCGGCAGAGGCAGCGACGACAGCAGATCCCACCAAGGAAAACAAAGGGAGGAAAATTGTAGGACCTCCGGCAAAGAGTCCGGGAAACATGCCCCCTCCGAGTGCACGACACCCATTGACGACGTGCTGGAGTGTTCCAACAGCAAGAGATCCAAGGTTGCTGCTCCACAAGTGAAAAAGGTCCCGGTAGGGCTGGTTGGCGTTGATGGTACTTTCACCATCAGCGCCACCCTCGATGGCAAATAGGAAAGCGCGCTCATTGCCTTCCTGCGGGCGTATATCGATGTGTTTGCTTGGAAACCATTTGATATCCCCCGTGTTCCCAGGGAGGTAATAGAGGACCACCTTGCTATCTGCCCACACGCCAGACCTATTAAGAAGAAGGTCCAGAAGCAGGCCTTGGAGAGGGAGTAGTTTATTGCAGAAGTGATCAAGAAGCTTGAGGCGGCTGGTTTGGTCAGAGGATTGCTACATCCCCCTTGGCTAGGAAACCCAGTGGTGGTCCGGAAGGCAAACAGGAAGTGGACATTGTGCATTGATTTCACAGACCTTAACAAGGCTTGCCGAAAGGACCCGTTCCCCTTGCCGCGTATTGATCAGATTGTGGATGCCACTTCAGGTTGTGATCTGCTCTCATTTCTAGATGCCTATTCTGGGCACCACCAGATATTCATGTCGTAAGAAGACGAGGAGAATACATCATTCATCACTCCACGTGGTACGTACTGCTTTGTCCGCATGCCATTCAGATTAAAGAGTGCCGGGTCCACCTTTGCAAGGGCAGTCTAGATCGGTTTTGAACCTCAGCTGCACAGAAACATTGAGGCTTATATGGATGACATTGTGGTCAAAACCAAGGACAGAGCAACTCTCATTCAGGATTTGGAGGAGACGTTTGCAAATCTGCGCAAGATCAACTTGAAGCTAAACCCATAGAAGTGTATGTTTGGCATCCCCTCTGGTAAGCTGCTTGGATACTTTGTGTCCCATAGGGGAATCGAGGCTAATCCCAACAAGATCAAGGCCATTGAGTAGATCCAAGTGCCAAGGATAGTTAAGGATATGAGGCGCCTGACGGGATGTGTTGCCATGCTAAGCAGATTCATCTCCATATCTGCCGAGCACGCCCTGCCATTCTTCAAGATTTTGAAGTAGGCAGGTCCCATGAAGTGGACCCCTGAAGTAGACACAAGTTTGCAAGAGTTGAAGACCTACCTATCCTCTGTACCTACCCTGGTTGCACCCAAACCCCAGGAGCCGTTGTTGCTATACTTAGCGGCAACCAACCAAGTGGTCAGTGCAGTCTTGGTAGCACAACGAGAAGTGGATGAGAAAGAGAATGGGTAGAGGCCGGCAGAGCCAGATGAGGATCAGAACAGCAGCAAGCGTGGCAATGATTACAACCCCAAGGACGCGGCAAGGAAGAAAGTGGTGCAACGCCCAGTGTACTTCGTCAGGTCCTTGTTACAGGGGGCTAGGTCGAGGTACTCTGGCGTGCAAAAGTTGATATTTGGTCTCATCATGGCCTCAAGGAAACTGTGGCACTACTTCCAAGCCCATGAAATCATGGTCGTTACTCGTTTCCCGTTACAACGGTTACTCCGAAACCCAGAGGCTATCGGCAGAATAGTGGAGTGGGCTTTGGAGCTATCCAACTTTGGTTTGAGGTTTGAGAGCACATCAACTGTCCAGAGTAGGGCATTGGCAAAGTTTATTGCACAATGGACGCCAACCACTGATGAGGAAGTGACAGAGACAGTTATCACCGGCAAGGAATCCCCCAAGAAGGATTATGTATTTTGATGGTGCTTTTTCCCTACAAGGTGCAGGGGCTGGCGTGCTTCTTGTCGCCCCCACCGGGGATCACTTGGAGTACGTCACCAAGATGCATTTTGCCCGGGAAGAAGTAATCAACAATACAACAGAGTATGAAGGGCTCCTTGCCGAGCTTAGAATTGCAGCATAATTGGGAATTAAGAAACTGATCATTCGAGCAGACTCATAGCTGGTGGTGAGACAAGTTAACAAGGATTATCAAAGTCCATTGATGGAGGCATACGTCAAGGAAGTGAGAGGATTAGAGTAGCACTTTGATGGATTACAAAAAGAGCACATACCCCATGTGGAAAACATCATAGCTGATCATCTATCAAAGTGTGCTGTGAAGAAGCTTCCTGTGGAACCAGGGACTTTTGTTCTCCATCTTACTCAGCCCTCCATATCCCCAGCAACAATGGCCCAGAAGAGGAGAAAGTTGGACACCTGAAAGCCTCTCCCCATAGAGCCATCCGCACTCGGCAGAGACCCTACCGGAAACAACTCCTCACAGCTTGCCGGACCAACCCCTCCAGCCGGGTCCATGGACCCCGCGTACGAGGCTGGTGCTCTCGTAGCAGAGGAGGTGCCGCTAGTCCTCATTGCCAAGCCACAGTCTCCAACTTGGGCAAGGCACATTGTCCGCTTCCTCCAAACCGGAGAGCTTCCTGGCTATTGGGGATATAAGTACTGAGTATAAACCGCCCAGGAGGGGCCGGGTTATACTCACAAGGAGTCATCCATATTGAAGCCCATGAAGACAAGGAGTATGGCACTTTACTGCAGAGACTTAAAGGCCTAGAGCCCAAGGGCGGATTAGGGCCCATAGACATAAACCACCATGAGATATGTAACTTGTGTTGTAAGATAGGCAAAGGTAGAAATCGAGCCAGACACATATATGAGCCGGCCTCGGGATTCTGTAAACCGCGGGCATCAACCTGTGTATATAAAGGGACGACCTGGCGGCGGTTCAGGGACAAGAAACAACAACTCGAGAGATAGGTAAAGCGGATTCGCTCCCTGCTCATCGAGACCCCATCAATTCCACCACAACTGGATCGTAGGCTTTTACCTTCACCGCAAGGGGCCGAACCAGTATAAACTCCCCGTGTCCTTTGCCCAGTTTAACCCCTTTAAGCTAATCTCATTGCGATGGCTCCACGACTAAGTCCTCTCACTAGGACATCTGACGTGATAATTCCACGACAGTTGGCGCCCACCGTGGTGCTATAGCACGATGGTTTCGAGTTCTTGAAGGGCAACTTTGAGGGGCTCAAGGGATACGTAGTGGGCCGGATGACTAAGAGTCGTCGCGGCAAGCTCTACATCGACGATGCAGGCTGGGGCCCCGAGGCCGGCTCAATCGAGTATGTACCGGGTCCCCTTTGGAGGAATTCACGTCTTCATCGGCAAGATCGGTGAACCGGGCCCTGAGACGGACACCTATACGGACCTCGTCGAGACGGCTCAGCGTGGAAGCCCTGCCCGGGTTCAGCCTGCCATGAAGCGTGCGTTCGTAGGATTCATCCATGGTGCAGAGTCTGAACCGATGTCCGATGGTGAGACGATCGTCTATTCTGATGGCGAATCATCCACCGGTGAGACCGAGTCACTGTACCAATTGCACGACGGTCGGTTTGGGGGCTGTTCCGATGGCGACAGTATTCTGGACCCCCTTGAACTGCCAAACCGGGTTGCGATCTTCATGGCCGGTACGCAGCCCACGTTGCAATCTTCAACTGTAGCAGCGATGATTTCCGGATTGGCAGCTAGGGAAGGAGGCCCCGCGCGCCAGCCGGCTCAAGTTCTGTCCGGTTTATTGGATGCCTAGATGACACTGTTGACCACAGAGGTTACCCCAAAGACTCAAGATCAGCATAACGCAGAGGTCACAGAGCTGCGAGATCAGATAACTCAGGCCAAAGAGGACTTGGTGGCTGAGGAAACCAGGATGGCTGATGAGCGGGCCGCTTTAGATGCCCAGTCACAGTGGATTCAGGCAAAGAATTACCGGCTCATGCTGGATCAGAATGCTTCGAACGACATGTTGAGGAGGAGGCATCGGTCTCATCTACCGCCGGTTTATGAAGCAATGAATCTCTTCAACACGCCAGGAGCAGGACCCAGTAATCCGGCAGCGGTAAACCAGACTGAAGCACCTGGGACAGGAGCGCCGGATCAGCCACGGGTGAGGGACCCGCTTCGACGGACCCATGACCCGCCGCAGTACATGCCGACGCCGCCGGGTCACTTCTCCACCCCTTTGGATAACATGATTGCTGTGGCATTGCGGCTGGCAGCTATTCCAATGGAGGGTGAGTCCCCAACAGCGATTGCAATGCGTTGGGCCAGAGATCTCCTTGAAACAGCTATGGTTCAGCAGCAGGCCTATTTGTATAGTCGAGACGGAATTCATTCAACCCCTCGCCCGAGCAGGAGTTACAGCAGGCGCATTGATGAACCGGTTGTGTCAAGAAGTGCACGGAACCGTGACGCCCCTCGAGGGCCTAATCCGGCGTGCGATGGTGCAAATGCTCAGGACATGGTGGATAATGGTAGAGTGCGTCGAGAAGCCAAGTTAGCAGCACAACTTACTCCGGTTCGTCCGACAAGGTTAGTGGAACGAGGGCTTGCTTTCAGGTCTTGGGGGGTGCCGTGTCTCACCCTGGCTCTACGCAGTGTGCGGCTTCCCAAGGATTTCAAGGGTCCGCGGAAGGTGCCCAACTACACCACTGATTTACCCCCCAAGTCATGGGTCGAAAGTTATGAGATGGCAATGGAGATGCTGGATGTGGATGAAGCGGCATGTGCGAATTACTTCACCATGATGTTGGATGGAGCAGCCCGCACTTGGTTAAAAAGTTTACCAGCCAACTCCATTGGGTCATGGGCCGAGTTGAAGGCCCAGTTTATAACAAACTTCAAGGACACGTGCAAGCAACTGTCAATTGTGGATCTGGCCGCCTGTGTCCAAGAAGAAGGCGAATCGACAACCCATTGGGTGCGCCGGGTTTCGGAGATCTTGCATTCATCGGACTGCATTAATACTGATTCAGCAATCATAACCTTGGAGGGCAATTGCTGGTTTAAGCCGCTGAAGTTGAAATTGGGACGACTCAAGCGTCACTGCAATGACATGGGAACACTTATGGCAACTTTGGTTAAGTATGCCGATTCTGATAGTACCAAGGATCCCGAGTCTGACGATGAGAAGCCGGGGAAGGGAAAGAAGAACGGCGGTGCAAAAGGGCAGCAACATAACCAAGCGGGCCATGGGAACAATGGTAAGCGTAAAGCTGATAATAATTTCGATTTTGTGGCTAACACCAATGCGTAGGACAATGCCCAGCATTGTAAGGGTAGACCGCCCCCGCGCGGTGGAGGATCAGGTGTCAATCTTGAGCGCCTATTAAATCAGCCTTGCCCAAGGCACGGGATGCGAGAGAAGCCAGCTAAGCATCTCTAGAAGGATTGCTTTATTATGCGGGAGTTCAAGAACTCGGATCTTTTCTGATACGATAATGGACCGTCCGGCGGTTCAGGTCCCGGGTCTCATGGGCCGGGTTATGGTGGAGGTAACTCCGGTCCAGGATTTCAAGGTAATCAGGGTGGACATGGTAATCAAGGCAATCAGGGAAACCAGGGAAGTTATAATCAACAGGGGAATCAGCAACAGCAACAGTCGGGTTACCAGAGTCACCTGAAGCAATTAAATAGTGGACAGTAACATGTCTTCACCACTAGTCTATGCAAGCGCGACCAAAAGCTTCATAAAAGGGCAGTGAACTCCATTGAACCGGTGGTGCCCCGGTACTTGCGTTGGTCTGAACAGCCCATTGTGTGGAGCCGAGAGGATCATCCGCCTCGGGTTGATAACCCGGGTCACCTGGCGTTGGTGGAAACAACTCAGGTAGGAGGATATAAGTTCACCAAGGTGCTCATGGATGGAGGGAGCAACATTAACATCATGTATTATGAAACCTTCCATCGCATGGGGTTGACAAATAAGAATCTTAAACCGCCGAACACCATTTTTCACGGTGTGGTGCCTGGTAAATCGGCTTACCCGGTCGGTAAGATAGCTCTGGAGGTTGCTTTTGGAGATGATCATGATTCAAGGTCAGAGACATTAACTTTTGAAGTGGTGAAAATCAGGAGTCCATACCATGCCCTGTTTGGACGGCCGGCTTATGCTAAATCCATGGCAAGGCCATGTTACGTTTATCTACAGCTCAAGATGCTGGGTCATAAGGGGACCATCACAATACATGGAAGCCGAAAGGTCGCTTTGGAATGTGAGGAAGGTGATGCGGCTTACGCTGAGTCGGTTTGTGTAACAGAGGAGTTGAAACTCTATAAGGACAATGTTGATCCGGTAGATATGACGTCTTTGAAAAAACCAACTACGGAGCATGACCCGGCCTTGAATTTTAAGTCGGCTGATGAGACTAAATTGGTTGATTTTGTTCCTGGCGATTCATCCAAGTAGTTCAGCATCAGCGCTAACCTGGATCCAAAATATGAAAATGCGCTCATCGAGTTCATCCGTGAGAACCAGGACATCTTTGCATGGAAACCTTCTAACATGCCAGGTGTATCGAGGGAACTCGCTGAGCACACTCTTAATATCGATCCTAAGTTTAAACCAGTCAAGCAGTTTCTCCGCCGGTTCAATGAAGAGAGGCGCAAGGCTATTTGTGAGGAGGTAGCCCGGCTCTTGGTAGCAGGGTTTATTGTGGAGGTTTTTCACCCTGAGTGGTTGGCTAACCTGGTGCTGGTACTTAAGAAGAACGGCACTTGGCGTATGTGTGTGGATTACACAGATTTGAACAAGGCTTGTCCAGTTGATCCTTTTGCTCTCCCTCGTATTGATCAAATTATTAATGGTACGGCGGGCTGTGAGCATTTGAGTTTTCTGGATGCTTATTCCGATTATCATCATATCAAAATGGCAGTTAAGGACCAGGAGAAGACAATTTTTATAACTCCCTTTGGAGCCTTCTGCTATGTGTCTATGCCTTTTGGGCTCAAGAGTGCCCAGGCGACTTATCAGTGGTGTGTGCATAATTGCCTTCATAATCAGATCAGACACAATGTTCATGCTTATGTGGATGATATCGTGGTGAAATCCAGGAAGGCAGAGACTTTGATAGTTGATTTGAAGGAAACCTTTGACAATCTCCGGGTTTATAAGATGATGCTTAATCCGGCCAAATGCGTTTTTGGTGTACCAGCAAGCAAGCTCTTGGGTTTTCTGGTGTCTAACAGGGGCATTGAAGCTAATCCGGAAAAGATCAAGGCTATTACGTCCCTGGCTAAACCGGCGTGTATCAATGATGTTCAACGCCTGACAGGTCGTATTGCGGCGCTAAGCCGGTTTATCAGCCGGTTTGGAGAGAAGGCCATACCTCTATATCAGATTATGAAGAAGACAGACAACTTTGTCTGGAGTGATGGTGCTAATGTGGCTTTTGAGGATCTGAAGAAGCAATTAGCCGAGCCACCTGTTCTTGCTGCCCCCATTGATAAGGAACCATTGCTGTTATATGTGGCTGCTAATGCCCGGGCAGTCAGCGTGGCTATTGTGGTGGAGCGCAAGGAGGCTGGTAAGGAGTATCCGGTTCAACGGCCGGTTTATTATATCAGTGAGGTGCTTATTGAATCAAAGCAGAGATATCCACATTGGCAGAAGCTGGTGTATGGAGTTTTTATGGCAAGCCGGAAGCTTAAGCAATATTTTCTGGGCCATCCCATCACCGTGGTCAGTTCCACCCCTTTGGGAGATATCATCCAGAACAGGAAGGCAACCGGACGGGTTGCTAAGTGGGCTATCGAGCTTGGACCTCACGGGTTAAAATATATGCCTCGTACGGCTATCAAGTCCCAAGCACTCATGGATTTCATCAATGATTGGACAGAGTTGCAGGCACCGGAGGATAAACCGGATAATACGTACTGGACTATTCACTTCAACGGATCCAGACAATTGGAGGGCTCGGGGGCTGGAGTGGTTGTTACTTCCCTTCGAGGTGACAAATTTTGTTATGTTCTCCGCTTAATGTTTCCCTGTACTAACAATGCAGCTGAGTATGAGGTCTTGCTCCATGGTCTTCGGATGGCTAAGGAGATGAACTTAATCCGGGTACGTTGCTTCCGCAACTCTGATTTAGTGGCTCAACAAGTGTCTGGTACTTGGGATTCTAAGGATCCACTCATGGCGGCTTATCGGCGTGAGGTGGACATCATTGCCGGTCAATTCAAGGGTTACCAGGTCGAGCACATTGATCGGCGCAAGAATGAAGCGGCGGATGCTTTAAGCCGGCTCGGATCCCAGTGTAAACCGGTGCCGCCCAATGTCTTCCTTGACATTCTGCATAATCCGTCGGTCAAGATACCAGCGGAGGAGGATCTGGCTGTTCCCGATCCGGAGGCTCAATTGGTGGTGGTTCTTCATGCTATCCCTGATTGGACGGTGCCATACCTGGCTTACATGACCCGGGGCAAGTTACCCGAGGACGAAGTTCTGGCCAGGCAGATAATCCGGCGGTGCAAGTCCATGATTATTGTCAATGGTGAGTTATATCATTGCAGTGTCTCAGGGGCGTTTCAGCGTTGCGTTTCTCTTGAAGAAGGCTGTGAGATCTTGCGTGAAATCCATGAAGGAGATTGCGGTCATCATGCCAGTTCAAAATCCCTGGTGGCTAAGGCTTTCCGACACGGTTTTTACTGGTTAACAGCTCATGCTGATGCTGAGGATCTGGTCAGGAAGTGTGATGGCTGTCAGAAGTTTTCACGCCAAGCCCATGTTCTGGCCCAGGAGTTGAGGATGATTCCGGTCACCTGGCCGTTTGCAACTTGGGGGCTGGATATGGTTGGGCCTTTTAAGAGGTCCAAGGATAAGAAGACCCACCTTCTGGTGGCGGTTGATAAATTCACCAAGTGGGTGGAGGCAGAGGCAGTCAGCAAGTGTGATGGAGCCACGACGGTTCAATTCATGAAAAAGGTGATTTTCTGTTTTGGTTTTCCGCACAACATTATAACAAATAATGGCACGAATCTCTCCAAGGGTGCTATGGAAGAGTTATGTCAACGTGAGTACATCCGTCTTGATGTGTCATCAGTGGCTCACCCCCAGTCTAATGGTCAAGCACAGAGAGCTAATCAAGAAATCCTAAAGGGTATCAAGCCCTAGCTTATGGTCCCTTTACAGAGGACGCTGGGTTGTTGGGTGGAAGAGTTGCCTTCTGTGTTATGGAGCATCAATACCACCCCCAATAGATCTACGGGTTATACTCCCTTCTTCATGGTTTATGGAGCAGAAGCACTTCTCCCAAGTGATATTCGCCATGACTCGCCTCGAGTGGCAGCTTATGTTGAAGCGAACAATGAAAGAGCACGCCAAGATGCATTGGACCTGTTAGATGATAAATGGGACATATCGGTAGCTCATTCGGTGATTTATCAGCAAGACCTGCGGCGTTATCACAGTCGCCGGGTTAAAACCAGAGCTTTTCAAGAAGGCGACTTAGTGCTCCGGCTTATCCAAGATCAAACCGACATGCACAAGTTATCCCCACCTTGGGAAGGGCCTTTTGTGGTCAGCAAGAATCTGAACAATGGGTCATACTACCTTATCGATGTTCGAGAGCACAAAGACTCACGCAAGTCGGAGGAGGAGACCCGCCGACCGTGGAATATTTCTCATCTTCGGCCTTACTATACCTGAGCCATAGGCTCCTATCATGTACATATTTTTGACAATGTATATATTATGATCAATAAAATAAACCGACATCCTTGCTAAAGCGGGGCCTCTGCCGTTCATCTTATATATCTTCTTGGCTACATGGGGGCTTCTGCTGATAAAGCGGAGTTCTGATTGTCCATTGATCCGGCTTATAAAGCTACAAAAAAGAGCATAGCTCAAATATAAGCTTAGGGGCTTAATACCTAGCATCTTAAGGAGCCAAAGAGATTTTATTGCAAAGCATAACTCAAACATAGGCGCTTACTGAGCATAGCTCAAAATATTGCCTGGGGGATCTTTGCTTCTACAAGAACAAAAAATCCACACCTTGCAATAGGCTATAAAAGCCAGGCTTGGAAGCTAGGTGTATTCACCTAAAACCCCGGGTTAACCTTCCTTCATCAAGTAAGTCACTCCGCCCAGGTAATCTTGGTATGACCCGCCGAACGTTTGGCAAGTCAATCTTATATAGACCCTGGACTTGTCAAAGTTAAAATGACGATTGGTTAATGTGAGGTCCATCTTAAAAGGCTTTATAAAATGGTTTAACGCAGTGGCCTGGCAGCCCATGAAAAGCCTCGCCTTTTTTGAACATTTTATTCGCAAATTTTTCTTTTTGATGTTTATTTCGATGAGGTTTATATTTAATCCGGTACTTGCTAACCCGGACTATTTTTTTTGAGTTGCCAAGTGCAAATTTATAAAGATGACCGGTGTCAATTAACCCGGCTTGGCTTTCAACTATAAGTTGTCAGTACACTATCAATTATAATCCGGTATTTGTTAAACCGGTCTGGTTTTGACTATAAGTCACCGCATGATCATCCAGTGTTTATTATAACCCGGCATGGCTTCATCATAAATTAGCACATCATGGTGGGAGTTATTAGCACTCAAAGATTTGAGTTATCACCCTTGCTACAATAAAGTTGATAAAATCAACAATGTGATTCCATGTCACAGGTATGATATATTTCATATTTCATTATTTTTGATTAATAGAGCCTTGGTTATAAAGCCTGGCTTTATCATTGGGTATTATGACCCGTCCGGCGGTAAACCGCCAGGACAATTTCAGTTTCTTATGTGCAGAAATGGAATTGCATAAAGCTGCTAAGGATTATAAGCAGACAATGCATATCATGACAGATTAACAGTATCAAGCAAAGTGGCTATGCACGATGGCATAGCAGACCAAGTGTTTAAACTAGCCTATTATAAGGCAGCAGACGCCCAAAAGAATAATTGTTTATCGCTGATATCTCGATATGAAGAAGCTAAACCGGCCTCCGAGTTATGATTCTTCCTCAGGCTAGCGTGAAGGTTATCATCCTGCGCCGGTTCACCCCCCGCCTCCCCACCCAGTGGCTGGAAGTCAATGGTTGCCCAGTCAATCCCAGATAAAGCTCGGAAGACAGCTTCATCGCTTATAAGATCGGACAGTTCAACATCAGGGGCATAAGTATGCTTACGGATTGGCGGGATAAGATTTTGCACTTCATAAACCGATGCATCAACCCGTTTGTTGTCTGCGTCATAAATTGATCGGTGGAAAGACAAATTAGTCTCTTCAGCCAGTTTACTTGCAAGCGGACGCATTTCCTTTGTCAACGCCCTGAGGGCGTCATTGTCAAATTCTGACCCATCTTCTTTTTGGCTGGGATAGCCGTTCCCAATACCTTCCGGATCAAGATCAGCTATCCAGGCCTTGGCTCGAGTCAGTGCAGATAGAGCACCGGCCCTTGCAGCAGATCTCTTCACTTCCTCCAGTTGGGCAGGCATCATGGATAACTTTGCCAATGTATCCTTGATTAAAGTTGGAGGCGGTTTATTGTATGAAGCTGTGCAGATGACCCGTTGAGCGGCGGTATACAACTGCTCTATCAATGATAGGCAGCCTTCAATTTTTTGCGCATTGTCGGATGTTGGGTTCCGGCAGACCCTTAAGATTCGAACTCTGGGGTGCACGCAAAGATCTTCCCCCTACTAATCCGCGTCCAAACGCCTCGCGAGAATCTAAGCTAAACGATGAACAACACGAGGGACACAAGATTTATACTGGTTCGGGACACCGTTGTGGTGTAATACCATACTCCAGTGTGTGGTGTGGTGGATTGCCTCAGGGGCTGATGATGAACAGTACAAGGGGAAGAACAGCCTCGCGAGAGGTGTTCTTGAGCTGGTGTGGTGTTCTCGTAGGAAAGGATCTCCCCCCCTCTACTGTGGTGGCTAACCCTATTTATAGATGCCCTGGCCCTCTTCCCAAATATTGAGCGGGAAGGGCGCCAACAACAGCCATTTTGAAGGGGAACATCTAGTACAAGCTATCCTGACTAAAGTTGGTCTTCGGCTGCCAAAGGCACTGGCGATGATGCCGTCTTGGGCTCCATGGTGACCTCCATCCTGCTGCTCTGCTGGTCCTGGTCTCATTGCACCGAAATGGTAACCTTTGCCTGATGCCTCGGTACTCCGTGCCTGTGCTTGCCCCCTTTGCACCAAAGAGGAAACAAGGACACTACGCAGGCCGGCGCCCGCCTAGTCTCGATCGTCACGACTTGCGTCACGAGCACCTCGCGAGATACCCTTGCCTTGATCTCTCCGCCTCCTCGCGAGCCTGCCTGGCGAGGCCGCTCCTGAGGAAGCCTTGCGTCGTCTGCCCCGCGAGGCTTAGCCCCTCGCGAGGGTCTTGAGTTTGTGTTGATGAAGATGGGCCATACTAGGCCACCACTTGAGCCACGCTGCAGGCCGCAGGGAGGCAAGTCTGGGGACCCCCATTCCCAGAACGCCGCCAGTAGCCCCCCGGCCCAAGGCGTGCTCGGACTTGGCTTAGCAGAGAAGCGAAAGGGCAAGTGCGGAGCGCCGCGGGCCCCAATAGCCTGCGGCCTTGGGAGCCGCATGGCGGTTGATTGGACGTGGGCGTCTCCGCTTCCCACGCTGCCTCGGCAACTGCCTGACTTGACAAGTCCCTGCATGCAGAAATGAGTCATGAGTACCTATGATCGTGGAGGCCGACGGTTGGCCTCCTCGATTATAAATGCGGGAGGGCGCAAGCCCCGCTGCACATCTTCCTCCTTCCACTTGCTTCCTCTTTCTCCCCGCTCCAGCTGCTCGCCGCATCCTATGGCACCGCCGAAGAGGTTCTCAGCCGCGGAGAAAGGAAAGGCTTGTCGGGAAGGGCCTGATTCTCCCCCGCCCAAGTGCGGTCGAGGTAGTCCCCGCAAGCATCCTGCAACTCCCGCAGTGGCTCCCCATGGTCGCAGCGGTGATCTCCCGCGTAGCGATGGGCGTCTCGTGGGTGAGGGAGGCGCGTTGTGGCCGCGCGGCCTCCCAGGCCGCACTTCCATTCGGCTGAGGTGTGATACGTCTCCAACGTATCTATAATTTTTGATTGTTACATGATATTATATTACCCCTTTTGGATATTTATGGGCTTTACTTTACACATTTATATCATTTTTGGGACTAACCTACTAACCGGAGGCCCAGCCCGTATTGCTGTTTTTTTTGCCTATTTTAGTATTTCGAAGAAAAGGAATATCAAATGGAGTCCAAACGGAATGAAACCTTTGGGAGCGTGATTTTTGGAACGAACGTGATCAAGAGGACTTGGAGTGCAAGTCAAGAAGCAGCCGAGGCGGACACAAGAGGGTAGGGCGTGCCCACACCTACAGGGCGCGCCCCCTGTCTCATGGGCCCCTCGGGCGGCCACCGACGTACTTCTTCCTCCTATATAAGCCTACGTACCCCGAAAACATCCAGGGAGCCAACAAAACACAATTTCCACCACTATAACCTTCTGTATCCGCGAGATCCCATCTTGGAGCCTTCGCCGGTGCTCCGCCGGAGGGGGAATCGACCACAGAGGGCTTCTACATCAACACCATAGCTCCTCCGATGAGTTGTGAGTAGTTTAGCACAGACCTTTGGGTCCATAGTTATTAGCTAGATGGCTTCTTCTCTCTTTTTGGATCTCAATACAATGTTCTCCCCCTCTCTTGTGGAGATCTATTCAATGTAAGCTCTTTTTGCGGTGTGTTTGTCGAGATCCGATGAATTGTGGGTTTATGATCAAGTTTATCTATGAGAAATATTTGAATCTCCTCTGAATTCTTTTATGTATGATTGAGTTATCTTTGCAAGTCTCTTCGAATTATTAGTTTGGTTTGGCCTACTAGATTGATCTTTCTTGCCATGGGAGAAGTGCTTAGCTTTGGGTTCAATCTTGCGGTGTCCTTACCCAGTGACAGAAAGGGTTGCAAGGCACGTATTGTATTGTTGCCATCGAGGATAAAAAGATGGGGTTTATATCATATTGCATGAGTTTATCCCTCTACATCATGTCATCTTGCTTAAGGCGTTACTCTGTTCTTATGAACTTAATACTCTAGATGCAGGCAGGAGTCGGTCGATCTGTGGAGTAATAGTAGTAGATGCAGGCAGGAGTCGGTCTACTTGTCACGGACGTGATGCCTATATACATGATCATGCCTAGATAATCTCATAATTATTCGCTTTTCTATCAATTGCTCGACAGTAATTTGTTCACCCACTGTAATACTTATGCTATCTTGAGAGAAGCCTCTAGGGAAACCTATGGCCCCCGGGTCTATCTCTTATCATATTTGCTTCCAATCTACTTTTATTTGCATCTTTACTTTTTGCATCTATATTATAAAATACCAAAAATATATTTATCTTATCATACTATCTCTCTTAGATCTCACTTCCGCAAGTGGCCGTGAATGGATTGACAACCCCTTTATTGTGTTGGTTGCGAGTTCTTTGTTTGTTTGTGTAGGTGCGTGGGACTTTTGAGGAGCCTCCTACTGGATTCATACCTTGGTTCTCAAAAACTGAGGGAAATCCTTACGCTACTATTGCTGCATCACCCTTTCCTCTTCGAGGAAAACCAACGCAAGCTCAAGACGTAGCAAGAAGGATTTCTAGCGCCGTTGCCGGGGAGGTCTTCGCTCAAGTCAAGACATACCAAGTACCCATCACAAACTCATCTCCCTCGCATTTACATTATTTGCCATTTGCCTCTCGTTTTCCTCTCCCCCACTTCACCCTTGCCGTTTTATTCGCCCTCTCTTTCCTAATCTCCTCTCTTTTTTGCTTGCCCTTTTTCCGTTTGCCCGTGTGCTAGTTCGTTTACCTTGTCGTCATGGCTAGTCCTCCTATCCTTATTATTACTCGCGAACATGAAATTCTCAATTTTAAGCAAAGGGAGGGAGAAAATTTAAAAGATGCTTGGCATAGAATTTGCAATGCCCAATATAAATCTACTAGGAAGCTTTCTACTTCCGTTCTTCTCCCAATTTTTATGTAGGCATCACTACTTGGAATAGATGTGTTCTTGATACTGTTGCCGGAGGCGATTTCATGAGTAGCCATACGTTTGATGCTTATAATGCTATGTTAGATTTGTTTGGCCCACCACCTCTTTTGGTCAATGGAACTGTTTTAACTATAGAACACGTTATGCAACGGCTTGAGATTATTGAAAATAAAATTGCCACTGTTGAGTTGATTGAAAATTTGGATAAAAAGATTCATAATCACATTACCCAATATGGATCTAGGGTTGGAGTTACTTTGAAAAATATTAAAGAAAAAGAACCTATAGTCAATGAAAAAAATAGATCTAGACTCTGCTAGAATCAGCAAACTTGAGGATATCATTACAAACTTAGGTTCTGTGTTTTCCTCCATGAAAAACACTCCAAAACCCCCTACTAAAACTGCCAAGTTAAGGGTGAATCTTCTAGTAAGGGAGACGCGGATCTCAAATCCATAAGTGTTCATCCCAATTATCTCTCTATCGTTAAGGAACCTTTTGCTACCAACGGATTTCTTGAATTTTTACCTAAAGGTTTAGCCGTTGCTAAAAAGGTAGAAACCTCTAGAGATCACAAGTTCTCTATTGACGAATTTAGTGCCAAAGATGGCACTACTTAGATCTATCTTCGCTTTTATGCCTAGCTAGGGGCGTTAAACGATAGCGCTAGTTGGGAGGCAACCCAATTTTCTTTGTGTTTTTTGTTTTTGTTCCTGTTTAGTAATAAATCTTGCATCTACCTTCTGTTTAGATGTGTTTTTATCTTTTAATTAGTGTTTGTGCCAAGTAGAACCTATAGGATAACCTATGATGATAGTTGATTTGATTCTGCTGAAAAACAGAAACTTTGCGCGCACGAAATTAGTTTTGTTAAATCACAGAAACGTGATTTTGTGTTGATTCTTTTTGCTGCTGATCAATAGACAAATTTTCCAGGACTTCCTATTTTGGTAGGATTTTTAGAGTTCCAGAAGTTTGCGTTAGTTACAGATTGCTACAGACTGTTCGGTTTTTGACAGATTCTGTTTTTCGTGTGTTGTTTGCTTATTTCGATGCATCTATGGCTAGTAAAATAGTTTATAAACCATAGAGAAGTTGGAATACAGTAGGTTTAAGACCAAAATAAATAAAGAATGAGTTCATTACAGTACCTTATGTGGTGGTTTTGTTTTCTTTCACTAACGGAGCTTATAAGATTTCCTGTTGAGTTTTGTGTTGTGAAGTTTTCAAGTTTTGGGTAAAGCTTTTATGGACTATGGAATAAGGAGTGGCAAGAGACTAAGCTTGGCGATGCCCATGGCACCCCAAGATATTCAAGGATAGACAAAAGCCTAAGCTTGGGGATACCCCGGGAAGGCATCCCCTCTTTCGTCTTCGTTGATTGGTAACTTTACTTGGAGCTATATTTTTATTCGCCACATGATATGTGTTTTGCTTGGAGCGTCGTGTATTATATTAGTCTTTGCTTTTTAGTTTACCACAATCATCCTTGCTGTACACACCTTTTGGGAGAAGCCCACTTGATTAGAATTTGCTAGAATACTCTATGTGCTTCACTTATATCTTTTGAGCTTGATAGTTTTTGCTCTAGTGCTTCACTTATATTTTTTAGAGCACGACGGTGGATTAATTTTGAAGAAATTGCTAGTCTCTCATGCTTCACTTATATTATTTTGAGAGTCTTTTAGAACAGCATGGTATTTGCTATGGTTACAAATTTGGTCCTAGAATGATGAGCATCCAAGTTGGGTATAATAAAAACTATCATAGAAAGTGAATTGGATGCTATGATCAATTTGATGCTTGATAATTGTTTTGAGATATGGAGGTAGTGATATTAAAGTCATGCTAGTTGAGGTGATTATGAAAAATGCTTGTGTTGAGGGTTGTGATTCCGGTAGCATGCACGTATGGTGAACCGCTTTGTGATGAAGTTGGAGCACAATTTTATTTATTGATTGTCTTCCTTATGAGTGGCGGTCGGGGACGAGCGATGGTCTTTTCCTACCAATCTAACCCCCTAGGAGCATGCGCGTAGTGCTTTGTTTTTGATGACTTCTAGATTTTTGCAATAAGTACATGAGTTCTTTTGACTAATGTTGAGTCCATGGATTATACGCACCCTTTCACCCTTCCACCATTGCTAGCCTCTCTTGTGCCGCGCAACTTTCGCCGGTACCATACACCCACCATATACCTTCCTCAAAACAGCCACCATACCTACATATTATGGCATTTCCATAGCCATTCCAAGATATATTCCATGCAACTTTCCATCGTTCCGTTCATATGACAGGCACTACTTTTGTCATATTACTCTTTGCATGATCATGTAGTTGACATTGTATTTGTGGCAAGGCCACCTTCATAATTTTCATACATGTCGCTCTTGATTCATTGCATATCCCGGTACACCGCCGGAGGCATTCATATAGAGTCATATCTTGTTCTAGCTTTGAGTTGTAAATCCATAAAAGTATGATGATCTTCATTATTAGAGCATTGTCCTAGTGAGGAAAGGACGATGAAGACTATGATTCCCCCACGAGTCGGGATGAGACTTCGTACTTTACAAAAAAAAGAGAAAGACCAGAAAAAAAGGCCAAAGAAAAAAAAGAAAAAAGAAAAAAAGAAAAGAAAGAAAAAATAAAATGAGAGAAAAAGAGAGAAGGGACAATGCTACTATCTCTTTTTCCACACTTGTGCTTCAAAGTAGCACCATGATCTTTATGATAGAGAGTCTCCTATGTTGTCACTTTCATATACTAGTGGGAATTTTTCATTATAGAACTTGGCTTGTATATTCCAATGATGGGCTTCCTCAAAATGACCTAGGTCTTCGTGAGCAAGCGAGTTGGATGCGCACCCACTTAGTTTCTTTTGTTGAGCTTTCATATATTTATAGCTCTAATGCATTCGTTGCATGGCGATCCCTACTCACTCACATTGATATCAATTAATGGGCATCTCCATAGCCCGTTGACATGCCAAGTTGATGTGAGACTATCTTCTCCTTTTTGTCTTCTCCACAACCACCATTCTATTCCATATATAGTGCTATGTCCATGGGTCACGCTCATGTATTGCGTGAAAGTTGAAAAAGTTTGAGATTATTAAAGTATGAAACAATTGCTTGGCTTGTCATCGGGGTTGTTGTAAGTGCATCTAGTGCCCCTTAGTGATTTTGGTGTATTGAAGACTTATAGGTTAAGGGACTGATGCGTTTGCGAGTGTACACAGGTCTATAAGTCTATGAGGAGTTTGATATTTACAGAGAAAGTCGACCCCTAAAAATGAAGTTCTTCAACTGAAGACTTTGGATTTCTGAAGACTTTCCGAAAACTTTGAAAGTGAAGAAATTGGTGTGACCTTGAAGACTTGGTAATCATTCGAGGAACATGAAGCGTGAAGACTTTTGTTTTCGTAGTTTCATTTTCTCTTTCTTGAGTCATAGGAAACACCGTAATGTTAAAGGGGGTCGAGGAAATACTAAGGAAAAATTTCCATGTGATGCTCAACTCAAAATCCTACACCTACCAATCCCTTTGAGTGAAGCCATTGGAAATCTCATACAGTTCAGTCATATTCTTCAGTGACAGAGACGAAGTTCTTCTGGTCCCCGAGGAATTTGTTCTGACTGAGGAGTTAGGGATTCGCCAGTGTGGATTACCTACACAGTGAGGAACATGATAGCCCTGAGGAATTTGAGAGTCAAATATTCCGACCGTTGCTGTGCTATGCGCCATCTGTCCCAAAATATCTATCCACCTAACGGTCATATCAGACAAGGGCATTTATGTCTTATCATGTCGGGCTGCTCCCTAGGCTATAAATAGCCGCCCACTTCAACCACTAGCTGGTTGGCTGCTCTGAGAGAAACTGACACTTGTCAATTGTGAGCATCCCATCCTCAGAGGACTTTGAGCGAAAATCATCAAGTGAGGAAAACCCAAACGCAACACCTACAAACCCAAAGTGATTGAGCATCACTAAAGAGATTGATCATACGTGGATCCGACGCTTGTTTCCTTTGAAGACTGTGCTTCTTCCAGACGGTTAGGCGTCAAGGTCTAGAGCATCCAAGAGGAATTGTGGATTGTCGAGTGACCAAGTTTGTGAAGGTTCGGAAGTCACCTGAAGACTTACCACGAGTGATTGGGCGAGGTCTGTGTGACCTTAGCTCAAGGAGAATACGGTGAGGACTGTGTGTCCGGGACTGGGTGTCCTCGAGTTTAAATACTCAGCCGCTCCAACCAGATGTACAACTGAGACAGCAGTTGGAACTGGTCTACCAAATCATTGTCTTCACCAAGCTTACTGGTTCTATTTCCTCAACTCTCTCATTTCCTCATGTCCGTTGTTGTGTGCTTGTTCATATCAATTTGAAGACTTTGACTGAAGACTTTCTCAATTTCCTCCGTTCAATTTCTTCAGTCTGTCCGTCTTCTTTATTGTGTTATCCTGTGCTTATGCTTTCTGTACTCTGTGCTTATCTTCATTTCATTATGATGACTATGCTTGTGTTATGTTATGTCTACATTTGATTACTTATTCCGCTGCTAGTAGTTCTTCATTTAGGAATTTCCTCACCAGCAAATTCCTCAGTGAAGAATTCATAAAAATCGCCTATTCACCCCCCTCTAGTCGATATAACGCACTTTCAATTGGTATTAGAGCAAGGTACTCCCTTGTTCTGTGTGATTTTGGTTTAACCGCCTGGAGTTTAGTTATGTCGATCGCAGGTATGATCAAGGTCTCTGCTGGGTGTCCTACCTTCGATGGAACGGACTACCCCTACTGGAAGAATAAGATGCGAATGCATCTTGAGGCAATTGATAACGATCTTTGGTATGTGGTGGAAATGGTGTTCCCTCAGTCACACCTTCCCTGAATGCTACTGATGTGAAGAGATTCAAGCAACTCAATTCTCAAGCGAAGAATATCATATGTGGCCATCTGAGCAAAGGACAGTATGGAAGAGTGAGTACTTTGGAGACTGCTAAGCTTATCTGGGATAGGCTGTCCAAAGTGAATGAAGGAGTCTCAACTCAACGCGACTCTTGTGTTGACGTTCTTTGCAATCTCTTCAACCGCTTCAAAAGACTCGACAATGAAAATGTCCAGCAAACCTTCGATCGCCTCACTGAAATCTCAAATGAGCTTCAAGCGCTGGGCGCCACTGACATCACCGATCATGAGGTGGTGAAGAAATTGCTGAGATCGCTCGATTCTTCATTTGATACTCTGGCACTAATGATTCAAGAGCATGCTAACTACAAGTCACTTGATCCCGCTGATATCCTCAAGAGGCTAAATACTCATGAGTTCCAGCTTGCTGAGAAGAGAGATCTCTATGGTTCGAGCTATGGCAGATCACGCGCTCTGAAGGCCAAGGCAGTCTCTGAGTCTGAAGATGAGGACTCTGCTAGCAGCCTTGGTGACCCTGAAGAACTGAATCAGGAACTAGCATTGCTCGTGAAGAAATTTCAGAAGTTCTCAAGATGTGGTCGCTTTGGAAAACCCTCAAGGAGCAATGATTCCTCATCCAGTGACTACAAGAAGAGGCTATGCCACAAATGCAAGAAACCTGGTCACTACATCCAAGATTGTCCTCAGTGGGATAAGGAATCAAAGAAGAAGAAATACAAGGATTACAGTTCTGATGACGCAAAGAAGAAGAATAAATCTTCAAAGTCTTCATCATCAAAATCCTCGAGGCCTTCATCTCACAAGAAGAGCAGCTCCAAGAAGGCTCGGGCATTCATTGGCAAGGAAATGGACTCTGAGGCTGAATCTGAGGAACATGAGGACGAGGAGGCATCCGAGGAGTCAGAGTCTGGTGTGGCGAGCCTAGCTCTCGCTACTGCATTCGTCAGCAAGTCTATCTTCAACTCTGAAGAAAATGGCTTCACCAACAAGGCTGATGAAGGCAATGATGACTACACTCCCACCTATTGCTTCATGGCAAAGGGTGCCAAGGTAACTAAATACGCCTCCTTTGAATCTAGTGAGGATGAATCTGATGATAACCTCAAGCCCAGCTACTCAAAACTTGCTAAGATTGCTGTGAAACAACAAAATGCCTTTGAAAAGGTTCAAAACATGCTAGATAGAAGTGATGATATGTTGGGTGAAGAAATGGATCGCACTAAAACCTTGACTGAAAATCTTCAGAGACTTCAGTACAAGTTTGACAACCTTCAAGGTCATCATAACACTCTCTTATCTGATCATGAGAAGCTTTCTTATGAATTTCTTCAAAGAAAGCAAGATCTTGAAAAGCTAAGAGTGGATTATGAAGATCTACAGAAGGAGCGCGATTCATTACTTGCTCAACAAATCAGCGCTACTCAGGAAGAATTTGTTCCTCCATGTCTGAAGTGCATTGAACGTGAAACTGCTAATTCTTTACCTGAATGTTCAAATGCTTCAAATGCTACAAATTCTTCATATGTCTCTGCTATCACTAATTCCTCATCTGAGGACAATGCAAGTATCACTAATGATGCAGGGCTGAAGGAATTGTACATGACAGGCATGTACAAAAGCCTCAAAGGGCATCAGACTCTTTGTGATGTGCTCAAAAAGCAGATCCTCAACAGAAACCCTAGGAAAGAGGGTATTGCCTTTGAGAGGAAACTCAATGCTGATGGAACATATTGGAAGCCTGAGTAGTACCCTAAAACCTCATGGGTTGCTGCAAAGGGACCTCTAGTTGATCCATCCAACTTATCTTGATTTACATGTGAATCTCCTCATTCTTCTAATGAGTCATTTGACTCCAACTATAAACTGTTCAAAAATCAGAATGGTGAAGTATTTGCTAGATACGTTGGCACTAACTGCAGGAACGGTTTCCCTGTGAAGAAAATCTTGGTTCCCAAAAGTTGCCTTGAAAATCTTCAGGTGAATGTCCTCATGACACCACCTGTGAAAGAATAGGAACTCCAGATCAAATTCTTCATATGAACCAAATTCTTCATATGGGTCCAAGTCCTCATACGGACCAGTTTCCTCACGTGGATAAAATTCCTCAAAAGGATCAAAGTCCTCATATGATCATCATCGTGCTAACCCCTCTGTTTCGCAGGGTAGAGCTAAGGGCTATGAATATGAGCATTATTCTTCAAATCATTATATTCATAATTAAGTCCTCGAAGAATTTCTCTGATTTCATATGCTTACCCTAACGCCTCTTATGTGAAACAATGTGGACTGGCTTCTATGCCACCTTTCTCATATGGTGCTCGCAGAGTGATGAATTCTTTGCCACCCCTTCAGATGTGGGTGGTGAAGAAAAAGAACTAATCTCTTAATGCAGGGTCAGGTCTCCAGACGTGCTCAAACGTCTGAAGAATTTGCTGGAGACCTGGACAGTGCCTGATAGGACGCAGGCTAATCATGATGAAATGAATTTTCATTTCACATGTCCTTATACTGTTTATCTATTCTATTGCTCGAAGAAATTGATCTGATGATATTGATGTCATATTCTTCACTGATGAAGTATATGAGTTCGTAAGTTGCACTAATTCATCTGCAGGATGAACAACCCAAAGCCAACGAGTGGGTCCTCGATAGTGGATGTACAAATCACATGACTGGTGACAAGAATCTATTGATGGATGCTCCTTTATCACCGTCACATCTGAAGCATATCATCTTCGCTGACAAAGGCAAGAGTCAGGTATTGGGTCTAGGTAAGGTTGCGATCTCAAAGGATATACACATGGACAAAGTCATGCTTGTCGAATCCTTAGGATACAACCTCATGTCTGTATCAATGCTTTGTGATCTTGATAAGGTTGTTGTCTTTGGAAAATATCATTGTGTTGTGATCATGGAAGCTGATAATTCCAAAGTCTTCGAAGGCTTTAGGAGAGGAGACTTGTACATTGTTGATTTCTCTACAGGACCACAACTAGCCGTATGTCTACTTGCAAAAGCTTCAGAAGGCTGGCTATGGCATCGACGACTTGGTCATGCTGGCATGAGGAATTTGCACACGCTTGCGAAGAAGAAGCATGTCATTGGCATTGAGAATGTCAAATTCCTCAAGGATCACTTATGCGGAGCCTGTGAAGCTGGAAAGATGACCAAGGCCAAGCATCCAGCGAAGACTATCATGACTACCACTCATCCATTCGAATTGCTTCACATGGATCTCTTCGGTCCTAATCATTATTTTGCTGTCTCAAATGATGCATCTCTATATGGCATTGTTATTGTTGATGATTATTCTTGTTACACATGGGTGCACATTGTCACTAACAAACATGAGGTGCAGGAAGTCTTCAAACGATTTTCCTCGAGGGCTTCAACCAACTTTGGTGTGAAGATCAAACACATCAGAAGCGACAATGGGACTGAGTTCAAGAATTCCGGTCTTGCTGACTATCTTGATGAACTTGATATTACTCATGAGTTATCTGCTCCTTATACTCCTCAGCAGAATGGCGTCGTGGAGCGCAAGAACAGAACTCTTGCTGAGATGGCTCGCACTATGCTTGATGAATACAAGACGCCTCATCATTTCTGGATTGAGGCAATTGATACTGCGTGCCACATCATCAACAGAGTATATATTCACAAATTCTTCAAGAAAACTGCCTATGAACTCCTCACTGACAAGAAACCCAACGTGAGTTACTTCAAAGTCTTCGGTGCTAAATGTTGGATTAGAGATCCTCATCACACTTCTAAATTTGCACCGAAAGCACATGAGGGTTTTATGCTTGGTTACGGAAAGGACTCGCACACCTACAAAGTCTTCAACAACGTTCTTCACAAGGTTGTTGAAACTGTAGATGTGTGGTTCGATGAAACTAATGGCTCGCAAAGAGAGCACCTACCTTCTGTGATAGATGAACCAACACCTGAGGAATCCATCAAGTTCAAAGCTACTGAGGATGTCATTCCCACTGAAGAATCTGCTGAAGAATTCATTCCAGAACGTGATGAACATCGAGCTGGCGCACCTGAAGAAAATGGTGCTAAGGAAAATGCTCCTAAAGAAAATGCGGATGAAATTCCTCGAAGACAACCCGCTCATCCTCGTATTGCAAATGAAGTGCAAATTGAGAAGATCATCGATGACATTGAAGCACCAGGTCTTTCTCACACACTCAAAAGCTTCACATTTGTCAAACTTTTGTGGGCATTTTGCTTTTGTCTCTATCACAGAGCCCACTAAGGTAGATGAAGCATTTCTGGAACCTGAGTGGATTCAAGCTATGCAAGAAGAATTACATCAGTTCGAGCTCAACAATGTCTGGGAACTGGTCAAACATCCAGATCCTCGCAAGCACAACATTATTGGCACAAAGTGCATCTACCGCAACAAGCAAGATGAAAATGGCCTTGTGGTGAGGAATAAGGCATGGCTTGTAGCTCAAGCCTACACACAGGTTGAAGGAATTGACTTCGATGAAACTTTTGCACCTGTTGCTAGACTTGAGGCTATTCACATATTACTTGCTTATGCTAACCATCATGATATTATCTTACAACAAATGGATGTGAAAAGTGCATTCCTCAATGGCAAGCTTGAGGAAGAAGTATATGTTGCTCAACCCCCAGGTTTTGAAGGTCCAAAGAATCCTGACAAAGTCTTCAAGCTCAACAAGGCCCTGTATGGCCTCAAGCAAGCCCCTCGGGCGTGGTATGATACTTTGAAGGAATTCCTCATGAAGAAAGGCTTCAAACCCAGTTCACTCGACCCAACTCTTTTCACTAAGTCCAATGATGATGAATTGTTTGTGTGCCAAATATACGTTGATGATATCATTTTTGGCCGTACTTACCAACGATACAGTGACGAATTTGCCTATATGATGAGTGAAGAATATCAAATGTCTATGATGGGAGAATTGAAATTCTTTTTAGGTCTTCAAATTCATCAACAGCGCAATGGGATATTCATATCTCAGGAGAAATACCTCAAGGACGTATTGAGGAAATTCGGCATGCAAGACTGCAAAGGGGTCAAAATTCCAATGCCCACAAATGGCCATCTATGCACTGATGAAATTGGTCAAGACTTCAATCAAAAGGTATACCGCTCCATGATTGGCTCTTTATTGTACCTATGTGCATCTAGGCCGGATATTATGCTTAGTGTTTGCATGTGTGCCCAATTTCAAGCTACACCGAAGGAATCACACCATAAGGCTGTGAAGCATATTCTTCGATACTTAGCTCACAAACCAACACTTGGATTATGGTATCCCAAGGGCTCTTTGTTTGATCTCATTGGATATTCAGACTCTGACTATGCTGGTGATCGTGTGGATCGCAAGTCAAGATCAGGCACATGTCATTTACTCGGACGATCTTTGGTCTGTTGGTCCTCGAAGAAACAGAACTGCATATCACTCTCCACTTCAGAAGCTGAATACATTGCTGCTAGATCATGCTGTGCTCAACTACTATGGATGAAGCAAACACTCAAGGACTATGGCGTCAACATGAAGAATGTGCCTCTCTACTGCGACAATGAGAGTGCTATCAAGATTGCTCATAACCCAGTTCAGCACTCGAAGACCAAGCACATCCAGATTCTTCATCATTTTCTTCATGATCATGTGTTGAAGGGCGACATCTCCATCGACCATGTTAGCACTGAAGATCAGCTGGCCAATATCTTCACTAAGCCCTTGGATGATAAGAGATTTAGCAAGTTGCGGTGTGAGCAAAATACCCTAGAATCTTCGAATGTTCTCTAAAATGGACACACATCCTAACACTTATGCTGACTTGATGACTTAGATGCGCAACACACGAAGTAACGTTCTTCTTCAATCAATGAAGACTAACCCTCTAAGTGTGAAGAAATTAATGAAGAAATTGATTCTCAGAGCCCTACGACAATTGTACGCGGTGTCTGAAATCAGATTTCTTATACGGTGGGTTACGCCACCACCCAAAGTTGGAAATCTTCAATTTGAGTTTTTCTTCGTTTTTGAAATTCCTCAGTTTTTCTATATATATATATATATATATATGAGTTTTATGTCCTCTACAATATTCACTTATTGCTATTTCTTCAAGTTGATTTCCTCTACTAAGTGAATGTGATCGGACCCTTCCCCCTCTATGCTAAACTCAACCCAGTCTATTCACAAATTCTTCATGTGCGTTCTATTTGAAACTCGTTCAAAATCTTCACTGTGTCCTTGACAGCTGAAGAAATTGCGAACAAAACTTTTAACTTATCTAATCTGAATTTTTGGCTTTGCCGCTCAAACCGTTCCGCTTCTCACGACAATACTTATCTATTCACCCACGATCCTACACGATCGTCACCTCTCAGTACATGGGTGACACATGTCAAGCAAATGAGAAGGGCCAGGGGCACGTTCGTCCGATTTCCTCGGGTGTACAGTTTTTCACACCCTCTATAAGTAGCCTGCCTCTTCCTCACTTCACTTTCACCTCGCCCGCTCTCAGTCCCGCTCAAGCTCCCGAAACCCTAGCGCTGCCGCTACTTCATCGTCGCCGGTGAGGAAGAGCTTCACTGCCTCGACCTCATCGCCGTCGTACTCGCGCCGGTTGCGGATTTCTTCACTCCACCGCCGCCGTAGCCGTCTTCCTCTGCCGAGTTAGGGCGTGGAAGATCTAAACTGACGAACTTCACATCTACTCTTCCTAGTTCGTCGTGTTCTTCACTTCAGGTAATTAAAAGTTACTTTTACTGCCCTCTTTGATTCTTATGTTTTCGTGAAAATCTTCAAAGGTGTTTATTCTTCAAATCTTCACACACATGAACACCTCACATGTCATCTGCCCTTGATTCGTTTCTCTAAGCAATGATTTTCTTCAAGATTCCCCAATTGTGTGGATTTTCAATCTATACAACTCTGGAACCTAAGACAAAGAACGCTTAGTAAAATTCCTCAAGGCTCATCTGGTCAAATTCCTCAAACCTATTCATTTTTGAAAAACCTTCTGAGAACGCATATGACCTCTCCAAATTCCTCGCAACTATACTCTGTTCACAGGTACAAATGTCCGCTGCTGAATCACTAGGTTCTCATCAACTTAACTCATTTGCAGCGTTCCTCGAAGAAAAGTTGCACACCTCTTCAGAAACTTCAGTTGTTCATATTCCTCAGCTGAAGAAAATGGCTAATAAGAAGCCACAGAAGGGAGGAAAGAGGCCTGAGGTCAATACTGCGTTTGAAATCCCTGAGGACATTTATGCTGGATACTGCACTCCTGATGAGGCCAAGTTTGGCAAGGAGGACAAGAATCAGCGCAAGGTGCGCATACAACGGATAGAGAGGAGATGGGCACGAGAATGGAGGGAGTACATGTATGTTACTCCCAAGTATATGAAGAAATTCGTGCTCAACCCTCCATGCTCAAGACCTCCATTGGCACCAGGCCAAGTGGCAGATCCCACCAGCCTCAAGCGTGGTGAGGACTATGCTGATGAATGGGCAAAGCACCAGGCCAAACTGACCAAGCAAGCAAAGGAAGCAGTGAAGAAATTCAACATAGACTCTGCTGCTGCTGCTGCCTTTCCTGAGGCCTCTGCTAGTCATCCGAAGAAGGCGATGCATAAGAAGCCTGCGCATAAGTCAAGCGCTTCCCCTTCAATGCCCTCACGGCCAAGCTCCTCTGCAATGCCCTCAAGGCCAGATTCCTCAAGGCCCTCACGACAAATTCCTCATACTGCTCCTTCAAAGTCCTCAGCTCCTCCTGCAAAGTCTTCAGCTGCTCCGACAAAATCCTCGACACCTGTGCATCTCGCCACATGCCAAAGGATAACAGGCTTCTCAATTTCCTCAGGAGCATCTGCAAGCTCCTCAGCCACACGAAATTCCTCAGCTGGCCCCTCTCTGCTAAAGAAAAAGGCCACTGCTGGACGAGGCCTCCGACCAAGTCCTCACAAGAAGCAGGTCGCCTTCCAAGTTCCCTATGATGACAATGAGGCTGATGATGAAGAACTTGCCGAAATCATCAGAGACAGGCAAGCCAGGGCCGCTAGAGCCAAAGGCATCAATGTGCCCCTGATGTTGGATCCAAAATTGATCCTCGATTACATTGACCTATGGCACAAGGACCCTAACACACCTTTGCCATAGATGAACGTCACTCCTGGTCAGAGTCATGTTTTGACTGCCTTCATTGAGGAAGAAAAGTGGAAATTTGAACAAGGCAGAAGTCTGAAGAAAGCGCAGTACAAGAAATAGCGCTACCTCAAGGACAAAGTCCTCACTCTTACCCCTGATCAGCTCATTGCTTTGCAAGCTAAAATCAAGAAATTGAGTGATGAATTCGATCGCTACTATGCTGATTGGAAGGGCACCAAGGTTCGGTTCATCAATCTGATGAAGAAATTCACTTTAAGTGCTGCTCCTCCTGTGCACATTGAAGTTACTCAGGCTGAAGCATCTGCTCATCCTACTGAAGAACATGCCAGCACCGCTGATGACAATCAGGCTGCTGAAGAAACTAAGAGTACCAGGGCTGATGACTCCATTCCAGCCGCTGAAGATATTGCCAGGGCATCCACTAGTGGTGCGCCTGAAGTAGTCAGGGCAACTGCATTAGTTGCACCCGAAGAAAATGGTCCAAAGTCCTCTGCACCTCCTGCCCCTACACCAACTCCGTTCCTTCCATATGCATCAGATGCGAAGAAGACTAAGGCTGTAGAGCGTGCAGCTGTGAAGAAAAGGAAGGCATCAACTTCATCAAATTCTTCAGCTCCAAAGAAGATGAAGATTCTGACTAGCTCAATTGACAACCCAATTGATGCTGTTCCAGTCTTCTCCATGCCATCAAAGGACCTTGTTCCTTTTGGTGAAGATTATGTGATTCCCAATGAATCTGATGAAGAAACTCCTTCTGCTGCTTCGACAGAGCAGTTGGATGAAGAAATTGAAGTGGATGCAATCCCTTCAACCCCAGTCATTTCCTCACCTATGCCTCAGTTCACTGCTGAAGAGGTAGGTGTTGAAGAAATGGAAGATGAGGATGTGGACATTGGCTGTACCACTCCCGTGCTCAATGATGACTTTTGGGAAAGTCAGCACCCCAACTCTCCAATGTTCACTCCACTCCAAGCAATTCCTCATTCCCCAGCTGCTACTGAAGTGAAAATGGGATCTGAAGAACCTCATGCAACCCCAAGTGTTCATGAAGAAATTCCAGCCACTAGTGTTGAAGAAATTGCCAATGAAGAATTGAAGACCCAGGCTGAAGCTGCAGAAGATCCTAAAATTCCTCAGCCTGAGGAACCTGAGATTGTGATTCCTGAGGTGGTGATGCAATTGACTGACACTCCTCAGCCCAAGCCAAATGATCAATTCTCAAAGAAGCAAAAATTATAGGCTGATGATTTCTTCGGCGAGAACATGTTCTTCACTGAATTCAACCCATATGACAATGCTCGTCTTAGAAGGAAGCGTTTCTAGACTGCCAGCCAGGCCAACTTCTATTCGTCACTGCTTTTCAACAAGGACAAAGTCTTCGACCATGAGCACATTCCTCACGTGGACATGGAATCAATGCCTTGCTTTTCTCAAGTCCTCAGTATGCTTCATGATGCAGGCTTGCTCAACTTTTGTTCAGACATAGTTGATTGGAATGAAGAGCTTATTCTTCAGTTCTACGCAACGCTGCATATCACAGGTGATGCTGCTGACGTCAACTCTTGGGTGTTGGACTGGATGACTGAAAACACTCATTACAAGGCACCAGCTTCTGAATTGCTTTGTGCCCTGCCAATCAGTCCTCCTCCCGATGGTGCTCGTTGTCTGTATGATGAGCCTAAACTCACTGCTCACTATATGCAAGTGCTCATGAAGCCTCTGAAGCCTGGTCAAGCCCCAAGGACCAAATTCCTCGTGAAGGAATTGCTCTATGTGCCAAGAACCATCTACCGCATTCTGACGAAGACTATCAGTCCTATCAGAGGCCATGACTCATCCGATGAAGAAATTATTGGGATGATGAAGAATATGCTATTCAACATAATGCATGGCATCCCTATAAACTATCATGATTTCTTCATGAGGACTCTGGCGAATGTTGCACTTTCACCATTTGAGCTGAAGCCTTACGCACCGTGGATCATGAGATTCCTCAGAACAAGGTCTTCACTCAACTACAAGGCTGATTTTCAGAATCATCTCAGCTACTTGCCCCCTATTGAAGTCCTCAAGCGGACATTTTCCTCATCTGATGAGAAGGGCAACTCACCAGCCATTATCGATGAAGGCATTCGTCCATTGGATGGCCAGTTCCGCAAAGCTGCATCTTATTCCACCAATGATGACTCTGCCACTCATGACTCTGCTGTCAATGCTACCAAGTCAAGTCCTCAAGCTACTGCTCCTCGTGTGATGACTGACCGTGAGCTGCTGCTAAGTCTTCACCAGAAGGTGGATCGAAACCACAAATGGGTAAGCGTCAGTTTGGCTCTATTCTTCACAACATGACTCCCACACATAATGAAGTGAAGAAAAACCATTACTACCTCTATGAAGTGTTTGATCGCACCTGGGCTATTCTGTCACATCTATATGGTGAAGAAGATCTGAAGCAAATGGGCTTCAAGGAAGACTTTGGCTGGTCTGCTCCTCCTTCGAAGAAATTCAAGAAAGTCAAGGTTCCTTCCTTGGTGGCCAGTTCATATTCTTCATCGCACGCCACGGACGAGCATGAAGATTTGGACGACACTGCAGCAGGCCCTACAACGACTCAAGACCCTGACAACGCTGGCGCACCTGCATCATCATGATATTCTTCACGGGCGTTAGTCCTCAGTTTCAACCCTTTTGGTCATTCGATGACAAAAGGGGAGAAGTTTGAGTTAGTCTTCAAGCGGGTCTATCTTATATGGGCGTTTTTTTGCTAAGTTACAACTCTCGTTCTTCTGATGACTTTGCTGGATCGAGTTGTAATCTTAAACTCTATGGTGGCCTGATACTTTTGTTGTGTTCTTATGCATGCTTATTCCTCATTAATGTTAATGCACGCATGTTGAATTACATCAGTCACCATATTTCATCATGCATTTCAAATTTTCCATATTATATGTCAAATGCGTGTATAAATTACAAAATATAGGGGTAGATCTCCATGATTATATTCTTCAAGTGTGCATTGCTTCAAAAGCAAATTCCTCACTATGCACATCTTCACGGGGAGTTCTTCTATATCTTGCAATCAAATTCCTCAATATCAGTATTTACACTTCATATGTTTATCCCCGTTGAAAACTTAACCTATATTGTCATCAATCACCAAAAAGGGGGAGATTGTAAGTGCATCTAGTGCTCCTTAGTGATTTTGGTGTATTGAAGACTTATAGGTTAAGGGACTGATGCGTTTGTGAGTGTACACAGGTCTATAAGTCTATGAGGATTTTGATATTTAAAGTGAAAGTCGACCCCTAAAAATGAAGTTCTTCAACTGAAGACTTTGGATTTCTGAAGACTTTCTGAAGACTTTGAAAGTGAAGAAATTGGTGTGACCTTGAAGACTTGGTAATCATTCGAGGAACATGAAGCGTGAAGACTTTTGTTTTCGTAGTTTCATTTTCTCTTTCTTGAGTTGTAGGAAACACCGTACTGTTAAAGGGGGTCGAGGAAATACTAAGGAAAAGTTTCCATGTGATGCTCAACTCAAAATCTTACACCTACCAATCCCTTCGAGTGAAGCCATTGGAAATCTCATACAGTTCAGTCATATTCTTCAGTGACAGAGATGAAGTTCTTCTGGTCTCTGAGGAATTTGTTCTGACTGAGGAGTTAGGGATTCGCCAGTGCGGATTGACTACACAGTGAGGAACATGATAGCCCTGAGGAATTTCAGAGTCAAATATTCCTACTGTTGCTGTGCTATGCGCCAACTGTCCCAAAATATCTACCCACCTAATGGTCATATAAGACAAGGGCATTTATGTCTTATCATGTCAGGCTGCTCCCTAGGCTATAAATAGCCGCCCCCTTCAACCACTAGCTGGTTGGCTGCTCCGAGAGAAACTGACACTTGTAAATTGAGAGCATCCCATCCTCAGAGGACTTTGAGTGAAAATCATCAAGTGAGGAAAACCCAAACCCAACACCTACAAACCCAAAGTGATTGAGCATCACTGAAGAGATTGATCCTGCTTGGATTCGACGCTTGTTTCCTTTGAAGACTGTGCTTCTTCCAGACGTTTAGGCATCAAGGTCTAGAGCATCCAAGAGGAATTGCGGATTGCCGACTGACCAAGTTTGTGAAGGTTCAGAAGTCACCTGAAGACTTACCACGAGTGATTGGGCGAGGTCTGTGTGACCTTAGCTCAAGGAGAATACGGTGAGGACTGTGTGTCCGGGACTGGGTGTCCTCGAGTTTAAATACTCAGCCGCTCCAACCAGATGTACAACTGAGACAACAGTTGGAACTGGTCTACCAAATCATTGTCTTCACCAAGCTTACCGGTTCTATTTCCTCAACTCTCTCATTTCCTCATGTATGTTGTTGTGTGCTTGTTCATATCTGTTTGAAGACTTTGGCTGAAGACTTTCTCAATTTCCTCAGTTCAATTTCTTCAGTCTGTCCGTCTTCTTTATTGTGTTATCCTGTGTTTACGCTTTCTGTACTATGTGCTTGTCTTCATTTCATTATGATGACTATGCTTGCGTTTTGTTATGTCTACATTTGAGTACTTATTCCGCTGCTAGTAGTTCTTCATTTAGGAATTTCCTCACCAGCAAATTCCTCAGTGAAGAATTTATAAAAATCGCCTATTCACCCCCCTCTAGTCGATATAACGCACTTTCAGTTGTGCATGATTAAATACTTTGTGTGATGAAGATAGAGCAACATCCAGACTATATGATTTTGTAAGGATAACTTTCTTTCGCCATGTTATTTTGAGAAGACACGATTACTTTGATTAAGTATGCTTGAAGTATCACTATTTCTTATGTCAATATGAACTTTTATTTTGAATCATTTGGATCTGAACATTCATGCCACAATAAAGAAAATTACATTGAGAATTATGCTAGGTAGCATTCCACATCAAAAATTCCTTTTTTATCATTTACCTACTCGAGGACGAGCAGGAATTAAGCTAGGGGATGCTTGATACATCTCCAACGTATCTATAATTATTGATTATTCCATGCTATTATATTACCCCTTTTTGATGTTTATGGGCTTTATTTTACACACTTATATCATTTTTGGGACTAACCTACTAACCGGAGGCCCAGCCCGTATTGCTGTTTTTTTTGCCTATTTCAGTATTTCGAAGAAAAGGAATATCAGACGGAGTCCAAACGGAATGAAACCTTCGGGAGCGTGATTTTTGGAACGAACGTGATCCAGAGGACTTGGAGTGCAAGTCAATAAGCAGCCGAGACGGCCACGAGTGGGTAGGGCGCGCCCACCCCTAAGGGCGCGCCCCCTTGTCTCGTGGGCCCCTCGGGCGGCCACCGACGTACTTCTTCCTCCTATATAAGCCTACGTACCCCGAAAATATCTATGGAGCCAATGAAACACAATTTCCACCACCTTATCCTTCTGTATCCGCGAGATCCCATCTTGGAGCCTTCGCCGGCGCTCTGCCGGAGGGGGAATCGACCACGGAGGGCTTCTACATCAACACCATAGCCCCTCCAATGAGTTGTGAGTAGTTTACCACAGACCTTCAGGTCCATAGTTATTAGCTAGATGGCTTCTTCTCTCTTTTTGGATCTCAATACAATGTTCTCCCCCTCTCTTGTGGAGATCTATTCGATGTAAACTCTTTTTGCAGTATGTTTGTCGAGATCCGATGAATTGTGGGTTTATGATCAAGTTTATCTATGAGAAATATTTGAATCTCCTCTGAATTCTTTTATGTATGATTGAGTTATCTTTGCAAGTCTCTTCGAATTATCAGTTTGGTTTGGCCTACTAGATTGATCTTTCTTGCCATGGGAGAAGTGCTTAGCTTTGGGTTCAATTTTGCGGTGTCCTTACCCAGTGACAGAAAGGGTTGCAAGGCATGTATTGTATTGTTGCCATCGAGGATAAAAAGATGGGGTTTATATCATATTGCATGAGTTTATCCCTCTACATCATGTCATCTTGCTTAAGGCGTTACTCTGTTCTTATGAACTTAATCCTCTAGGTGCAGGCAGGAGTCAGTCGATCTGTGGAGTAATAGTAATAGATGTAGGCAGGAGTTCGTGTACTTGTCACGGACGTGATGCCTATATACATGATCATGCCTAGATAATCTCATAATTATTCGCTTTTCTATCAATTGCTCGACAGTAATTTGTTCACCCACTGTAATACTTATGCTATCTTGAGAGAAGCCTCTAGTGAAACCTATGGCCCCGGGTCTATCTCTTATCATATTTGCTTCCAATCTACTTTTATTTGCATCTTTACTTTTTGCATCTATATTACAAAATACCAAAAGTATATTTATCTTATCATACTATCTCTATTAGATCTCACTTTCGCAAGTGGCCGTGAAGGGATTGACAACCCCTTTATTGCGTTGGTTGCGAGTTCTTTGTTTGTTTGTGTAGGTGCGTGGGACTTTTGAGGAGCCTCCTACTGGATTGATACCTTGGTTCTCAAAAACTGAGGGAAATACTTACGCTACTATTGCTGCATCACCCTTTCCTCTTCAAGGAAAACCAACGCAAGCTCAAGACATAGCAAGGTGCTGCCGGAGTTCATTGTGTGGTCGGTGGACCCAACCGGTAGCTGGCTCCAACTTCCCCGCTTTTTCACAGGAAAACTCCCGGCCGGCGCTGCTGGGGGCCTCTGGCTTCAAGCGGACGGCTGCTGCAGCAAGGCTTCCTGGGTCTCACTGGAGATCTCCGTCGCTGGGAACGTGGCTTTGGCCCGCGGCTGGCAGACGTTTGCCCGTGCGCGTGGCCTGGGCCGGCGGTGCACCCTGCATTTCAAGTTTGACGGCGATGCTGCCCTCTACGTGAGGGTGTTCGGAGAAGATGGTCGCCGCGTTGGGTGCTGCCCCGAAGATGATGACGGCGATCGGGTGCTTAGCCTCGGCGATGGCCGAGCTGAAGACAAAGGTAGGCGCATGGCCGACGGCATCCGTAGGTCGCCAAGCTTCGGTGGCTCCCCTTTCGACGACAGCTCCTCCAGCGGCGGCCGTGACTAGCCACTGCGCTGCCGCGCTCGCCTTGAGGAGGGCAGTGTGTCATCCCGTCGTCGCGCCTCGGTGAAGCGTGAGGAGGGGTCTGACTGAGCTCCGGAGGGCGGTACGAGGCCCCGCCATGAGTCATCATCGGGCAAGCCGCGTCTATTTTGTTTTTCTCCCTTTCCTGTACAAAGAGAGAGAAGTGTGGGGCCCCGTGGGGGCATGCTGGACTATTGCTGTTAAGTACTATGCTATTTTCATTATTCCCGTGCTGTGTTTCGGTGTTGCGTGCTCATGCGTAGGAACAACTTAGCTTGGGGGGACTTGCCGTAGTCTTTGCTTCTCGAGGCTGAGGCCTTGTTGTGCGTCTCAAGGCCTGCAAGAATTAGCCGGGAGGATAACTTTCGAACCCGGTCGTGAGGGAAACCGGCTCAGGTCCTGTGTTCGTGTCGCGATGCCCGTGGGGCACGGACTGGGAGAAGTGCTCCCGCGGTGAACTTGAATAGGGAAGCCTCACGATACTGGGTCAGAAAGCACTCGCGAGGGTGCCCGCGCAGCCCCCTCGCGAGGCTTGCGAAAGAGAAGACGAGTCAGGCGAGCAACAAAAACAGAGAATCACGGGCCAGGGACGGCAACAACGCTAAAAGAAACTCCAATAAAATTTCAAATAAGGATGAACAAGCCAATTGCAGAAAGCAAATGAAAAAGCCGCGTCCGGCACCTAATCTAGTCTTCGACGTCTTCTCACCAGCGTGGAGCTAAGTGCTGCCACTGGGCGTGGGCGGGAGCCCCCGAGGCCCGAGGGCGGCTCTCCGGAGACTCCGGGGCGTGTACAACCCCAACTCATTATTACGTGAGAGTGTCACGGGCGGCGAGCTTCACAGGCATTGGCCTTCTTCAGAGGCACCGGGCCTTTCTCGGGGCGATGAGCTTCCCAGGCATTGGCCTTCTTCACAGGCACCGGGCCTTTCTTGGCACGACAAGCTTCACAGGCGCCGAGCCTTCTTTACAGGCACTGGGCCTTTCTTCAAGGGTAGAACTTCTGGAGGTGCTGGATGTTCCACGCGTTCGAGATGGGCACCCCCTCCTGGGTCTACAAGCACGCGGTGCCAGGTCTGGAAACATGAACAACCTTGAACGGGCCCTCCCACATGGGCGAGAGCTTGTGCAGCCCCTCCCTGGAGAGCACCCGCCTGAGCACGAGGTCACCTACCTCGAGGATCCTAGGGCGGATGTTGCGGCAGTGGTACCGTCGCAACGCCTATTGGTATCTCGCTGCCCGAAGCGTGGCCTCTCGATAGTGTTCCTCCCCCAGCATGAGGTCCATCCCCCGCATGGCGTCCTGCTGTGCTTCGTCGAAAGCCAGGACCCGCGTGGAGCGATGCCTGACCTCGTGAGGGAGGACCGCCTCAGCTCCGTAGACGAGGAAGAACGGGGTTTTGCCGGTACTTGGTAGCGGTTGTGCGGATGGACCATAGCACGGACTAGAGCTCGTCGTACCAGCCCCCGCCGCAGGCCTCCAGCTTCTTCTTGAAGGTCCTAGTTTTGAGGCCTTTCAGGACCTCTGCGTTGGCACGTTCAGCCTGGCTGTTGCTCCAAGGGTGTGCCACCGAAGCGTACCATATCTGCGTTCCAAGGTTAGCACAATATGTTTTGAAGAGATTGCTGGTGAACTGCGAACTATTGTCAGTGATGATGCGATTAGGCACCCCAAAGCGGCTCACGAGGCCCTTGATGAATTTAACCGCTGAACCAGCTGGGATGGTACGGACAGCTTCCTGGCACCCGGGGAAACGGGCCCAAGATGTCCAGCCCCTAGACAGCGAATGGCCACGAGAGAGGAATGGTCTGCAGGCCCTGAGCCGACTGATGAATCTGCTTGGCGTGGAATTGACTGGCTTCACAAGGCTTCACCAGCTCGATTGCATCGTTGAGTGCTGTTGGCCAATAGAACCCGCTGCGAAACACCTTGCCAACGAGGGTCCGTGAAGACGAGTGGTGCCCACAGTCTCTATCGTGAATGGCTGCCAACGACTCTTTCCCTTGCTCCCTGGAGATGCAACATAGGGAAACATCATTCGACCGCTTCCGGTAGAGCTCCCCGTCTTGGATGCAGTAGGTCGTGGCCTGCCGCGCCACACGTTCTATGTCCTCCTCCTTCTCTGGCAGAGTCCCTTGCATTAGGTAATATTTGAATTCCGCGGTCCAGCATCCCTCCTGGGGCTCCAGCGCCAGGAGTAGGCGTGCTCCTGAGGTCAGGCCACAGGTCGGAGCTCCCGAGGCAGGCGGTTGAGGAAGCTCCTCCCGAGGCTGCGCTGTACTGGATAGTGACGGTGCTGCTGAGGGTTTGAAGAGTCGTTCCTCGAAGATGCCGGACTCCTGAGGCAGCCGCCTAGACGCCCTCATGGAAATGTCATCGGCCTCTTGATTGGTGCCACGGGGTACATGCTGCTACTCTAACCCCCAAAACTGCTTTTCCATCCTGCGGACCTCCGCAAGATATGCTTCCATGTGTTCGTACTTCAGCTCATACACCTTGTTTGAGAAGTTGACGAGGAGTTGTGAATCGCCCTTGATGATGAGGCGCTTTACCCCCAAGGTGGCCGCAGCTTTCAAGCCTGCTATCAGGCCCTCGTATTCTGCTATGTTATTGGAGACCTTCTCTCCATGCTGGAAACAGAGCTGCACGACATAATAGAGCTTGTCCTGAGTGGGAGATATGAGCACTGCGCCAGCCCCTGCGCCATGTCGTGAGAATGCTCTGTCGAAGTACATGACCCAGCCGTCCGGTGCCTCACTTCCTGGGGAAAGCGACCGATCCTCGCCCGCTTCGAGCCCTGGCGCCTCTGTCCATTTCGCCACGAAATCTGCAAGTGCGGCTCTGATACGTCTCCAACGTATCTACTTTTCCAAACACTTTTGCCCTTGTTTTGGACTCTAACTTGCATGATTTGAATGAAACTAACCCGGACTGACGCTGTTTTCAGCAGAACTACCATGATATTGTTTTATGTGTAGAAAAGAAAAGTTCTCGGAATGTCCTGGAAATCGACGGAGGCACTTTTTGGAATTAATAAGAATTTTTGGCGAAAGAATTAATGCCAGGGGCCCACAGCCTGTCCACGAGACAGGGGGGCGCCCCCCCCTAGGGCGCGGCCTCCTATCTCGTGGGCCCCCTGGACCTCCACCGACGTCAACTCCAACTCCATATATTTACGTTTGGGGAGAAAAAAATCAGAGAGAAAGTTTCATCGTGTTTTACGACACGGAGCCGCCGCCAAGCCCTAATCTCTCTCGGGAGGGCTGATCTGGAGTCCGTTCGGGGCTCCGGAGAGGGGGATTCGTCGCCGTCATCATCATCAACCATCCTCCATCACCAATTTCATGATGCTCACCGCCATGCGTGAGTAATTCCATCGTAGGCTTGCTGGACGGTGATGGGTTGGATGAGATTACCATGTAATTAAGTTAGTTTGGTTAGGGTTTGATCCCTAGTATCCACTATGTTCTGAGATTGATGTTGCTATGACTTTGCTATGCTTAATGCTAGTCACTAGGGCCTGAGTGCCATGATTCCAGATCTGAACCTATTATGTTTTCATGAATATATGTGTGTTCTTGATCCTATCTTGCAATTCTATAGTCACCTATTATGTGTTATGATCCGACAACCCCGAAGTGACAATAATCAGGATACTTCTCGGTGATGACCGTAGTTTGAGGAGTTCATGTATTCACTATGTGCTAATGCTTTGTTCTGGTTCTCTATTAAAAGGAGGCCTTAATATCCCTTAGTTTCCGTAAGGTCCCCGCTGCAACGGGAGGGTAGGACAAAAGATGTCATACATGTTCTTTTCCATAAGCACGTATGACAATTTACGGAATACATGCCTACATTACATTGATGAATTGGAGCTAGTTCTATATCACCCTATGTTATAACTATTGCATGAGGAATCGCATCCGGCATAATTATCCAGCACTGATCCATTGCCTACAAGCTTTTCATATATTGTTCTTCGCTTATTTACTTTTCCGTTGCTACTGTTACAACTACTACAAAAACCCCAAAACATTTATCTTTACTTTTGCTACCGTTACCTTTATTATCATACCACTTTTGCTACTAAACACTTTGCCGCAGATACTAAGTTGTCCAGGTGTGATTGAATTGACAACTCAACTGCTAATACTCAAGAATATTCTTTGGCTCCCCTTGTGTCGAATCAATAAATTTGGGTTGAATAGTTTACCCTCGGAAGCTGTTGCGATCCCCTACACGTGTGGGTTATCAAGACTAATTTCTGGCGCCGTTGCCGGGGAACATAGCTCTATTCTCTGTGTCACTTGGGATTTATATCTGTTGATCACTATGAAGAACTTGAAAAACGATCGAACTACTATTTTGCCCTCAACTACGAGGGGAGGTAAGGAACTGCCATCTAGCTCTGCACTAGATTCTCCTTCCATTATTAGTAGGCTTGCGACACCTAAACCTACTACTACTATGAATTCTGATATGTCGCATGTTATTGATGATGCCACTTCTGCTATGCATGATGAAACCACTTCTGTACGTGATACTACTTTGCCATTAGGTGAATTTCTTGATGACCAACTTGCTAGAGTTAGGGGGAATGAAAATATTGAAGAACCTATTATTGATGATAGTGATGATGAAGTTTCCCCCAATGGTTATGTATTACCTGTTGTTCCTAAGGGTTATGTTATGAATGAAAAAGCTGCTATGGAAATTCTTGCTTGCAATGATAGGAATGATCTTAAGAAATTATTAGCTAAATGGAAGCAACAGTCTCTTAATGCTAGAATGAAACCCGACCCTGCTTTTGCTACTTCACCTATCTGTGTTACTGATAAGGATTATGAATTCTCTGTTGATCCTGATATTATTACTTTAGTTCAATCTGATCCTTTTTATGGCCTTGAATTTGAAACTATTGTGGCACATCTTACCAAGTTGAATGATATAGCCACCCTGTTTACTAATGATGAGAAGTCTTGCTATTTATATATTCTTAAGATATTTCCATTCTCATTAAAGGGTGATGCTCAGACTTGGTATAATTCTCTTGCTCCTGGTTGTGTGCGTAGTCCCCAGGATATGATTTATTACTTCTCTGCTAAATATTCCCCTGCTCATAAGAAACAAGCTGCCTTGCGGGAAATATATAATTTTGTGCAAATTAAAGAAGAGAGTCTCCCACAAGCTTGGGGAAGGCTTCTCCGGTTACTTAATGCTTTGCCTGATCATCCTCTTAAGAAAAATGAAATACTTGATATCTTTTATAATGGACTAACTGATGCTTCCAAGGAGTACTTGGATAGTTGTGCTGGTTGTGTTTTCAGGGAAAGAATAGTCGACAAAGCTGAAATATTATTGAATAATATGTTGACTAATGAAAATAATTGGACTCTTCCCGAGACAATTCCTGAAGTAATTCTTGAACCAATTGAGCCTATTCCTAAACCCACTCCAAAGAAGAGAGGTGTTTTATTTCTCAGTCCCGAAGATATGCAAGAGGCAAAGAAATCAATGAAAGAAAAAGGTATTAAAGCTGAAAATGTTAAGAATTTACCACCTATTGAAGAAATACATGGTCTTAATATACCGCCTGAAGAACCATATTGTCCTGATAACCCGACACAGGTAGTAAAGGTAAATTCTCTCTATAGATATGATAAAGTTGAAATACCCTCTACTAAATTTCATAGCCCGTGCTTAGATGAATTTTATGACTTTATGGCTAGACAAGAAAGTTTTAATGCTTATGTTGGTAGAGAGTTAAAGAATAATGCTTTCGAGATAGGAAGTGTAGGCGATAATCTGGCTAGAGTTAAAGATGAACTTCACCGTGTTAGCAAGTATGTTTCTATGGTTGCTACTCAAGCTGAGCAAGTACTTAAAGCTCAAAATGATTTGCTTGATGAATTAAATAATAAAAATGACTTTGCTGTTAGAGTGGCTACTAGAACTGGTAGAATGACTCAGGAACCTTTGTATCCTGAAGGCCACCCTAAGAGAATCGAACAATATTCTCAGAGAAATAGCTTAGAGGCACCTAGTTCTTCTAAAAATAAGATAAAGAAAAATGATAGGACTTTGCATGCTTCTAGTGAACCTACTGTAGACACACCTGAGAATCCCAATGATATTTTTATTTTTGATGCTGAAACTCAATCAGGTGATGAACATGAACCTAGTGATAATGTTAACGATAATGTTCATGTTGATGCTCAACCTAGCAAAAACAATGATGTAGATATTGAACCTGCTGTTGATCTTGATAACCCACAATTAAAGGATCAACGTTATGATAAGAGAGATTTTGTTGCTAGGAAGCACGGTAAAGAAAGAGAACCATGGGTTCAGAAACCCATGCCCTTTCCTCCTAAACCATCCAAGTCAAAGGATGATGAGGATTTTGAGCGCTTTGCTGAAATGATTAGACCCATTTTCTTACATATGCGCTTAACTGATATGCTGAAAGTAAATCCTTATGCTAAGTATATGAAGGATATCATCACAAATAAAAGAAAGATACCGGAAGCTGAAATTTCCACCATGCTTGCTAATTACACTTTTAGGGGTGGAATACCAAAGAAACTTGGAGATCCGGGTGTTCCAACTATACCATGCTCCATTAAAAGAAATTATGTTAGAACTGCTTTATGTGATCTTGGAGCCGGTGTTAGTGTTATGCCTCTCTCTTTATATCGTAGACTTGAACTGAATAAGTTGACACATACTGAAATATCTTTGCAAATGGCTGATAAATCAACTGCTATACCTGTCGGTATTTGTGAGGATGTGCCTGTTATGGTTGCAAATGTCACTATCTTAACGGACTTTGTTATTCTTGATATTCCCGAGGACGATAGTATGTCTATTATCCTTGGTAGACCTTTTCTTAATACTGCAGGGGCTGTTATTGATTGCAACAAAGGCAATGTCACTTTTCATGTTAATGGTAATGAGCATACGGTACACTTTCCGAGGAAACAATCACAAGTTCATAGCATCAATTCTATTGAAAAAGTTCCAACTATCATTTTTGGAGGTTTTGAATTTCCTCTCCCTACTGTCAAGAAAAAGTATGATATTCTTATTGTTGGGATTTTCATATCCCCGTTGAGGGAGTCCTGGACTAGGGGGTGTCCGGATAGCCAGACTATCATCATCGGCCGGACTCCAAGACTATGAAGATACAAGATTGAAGACTTCGTCCCGTGTCCGGATAGGACTTTCCTTGGCGTGGAAGGCAAGCTTGGCAATACGGATATGTAGATCTCCTACCATTGTAACCGACTCTATGTAACCCTAGCCCTCTCCGATGTCTATATAAACTAGAGGGTTTTAGTCCGTAGGACAACAATGACAACAACAATCATACCATAGGCTAGCTTCTAGGGTTTAGCCTCCTTGATCTCGTGGTAGATCCACTCTTGTACTACCCATATCATCAATATTAATCAAGCAGGAGTAGGGTTTTACCTCCATCAAGAGGGCCCAAACCTGGGTAAAAACATCGTGTCCCTTGTCTCCTATTACCATCCGCCTAGACGCACAGTTCAGGACCCCCTACCCGAGATCCGCCGGTTTTGACACCGACATTGGTGCTTTCATTGAGAGTTCCTCTGTGCCGTCACAATCAGGAAGGATGCCTCTTCCCGTCTTCAAAGACGGTACCATTGCCAAAGGAGCTTTGGCCGCCGGCCAAACTATCCGGCTGGGTGGTTTTCTTATGACCGCCTGTTCGGGCGCCGCTCCGACGATGACCTCTCGGGTCATCAAAAGTGATCTTCATGTCAACTCGGAATTTACCGAGCAGCTAGATCCAATGGAGCTCTCTTCCGTAAACGAGCTCTTGGATCGCTTCGCCGCCCTGGGAGTCGCTGCAGACTACAATCAAATTGGGCTTAAAACCGATCTGAGAGAGATTGACTCTCCCCAGGTTACCCATCACGTTGCCGTGGTAGAAGAACAACGCGGCGATTCTCCCCCTGTATTAAAAACCATTTATGTCCGGACTCCTGACCCCTCCATGCCGGATTCCCGCGGAGGGACGGATGTCAATCAAGTATTGAACCTAAAGTCAGGCAGCGGACCAGATTCGTTGGATGACATCCAGCAATCCAAGCTTCCAAATTCAGAAACTTTTCGGCCCTTGAGCCTCAAGTTGGGTAGGGTTCCGGAATTAATTCCACCCGCCCACCCAAACATAAGCAATCTATCTCAAATCCGGCAAGAGCCCGCTGAAACAGTACATCATTACTGGGCCAGATTCCTCCTGGTTATGGACAGGATAAAGGACTGCCGTGAGGAAAACGCAATTTCAATTTTCTGCAACAGTTGCACGGACAAGGGAATCTTGAACGCCGTAAGTCGTCGCGAAATTACATGCTTCACCGACCTGGCATCCATAGTACAAAAGTACTGTGCGATGGAGAGTGTCCGGAAAACTGAAACTAAGTTTTGGGACAATCCGGCTCCGAACACAACCCTAGTCCAAAACAAAAGGGTGCACCATGCTCAGGCACCCGGGACAAAAACCAAAAAGCAAAAACCCCATAAAGGGTTCGGAACCGTACTGGAGGGATGGCTCAGTAGACCCTGTAAAATTCATAGTACAGAGGGCGCCACTCCAACTCATAGCCTTCGAGCATGTTGGATACTGCGGCAGGTGGCCAAAAGTGGCGAAGAGCTTCTAGCCCCGGAGACCCACCCCAACAGTACCAGTACGGTATTAACAGTCTTCGAGACTTTTGCATCAAATAATATGCGGAAACGAACAATCCACAGCCTCGCCGAAGTCTACCAAGTAGCAACAACAAATCCATGGAGCGACACGGCTATCACCTTCAACGCCAGCGATGAACCTAAATTCCGAACAGCCCGAGCACCAGCCACATTGGTCCTCAGTCCAATAGTGGACGGCTTTCGTCTTACCAAGGTACTCATGGATGGCGGCAGCGGATTAAACCTCATCTACGAGGAAACCCTTCGAAAAATGGAAATAGACTGGAGCCGCATTGAGCGAAGCAGCACAACCTTTAAAGGAATAATCCCTAGCCGGGAAGCACGCTGCACAGGAAAAATCACACTTGATGTGGTGTTCGGCTCGCTGGACAATTACAGGTCCGAGGAGGTCACATTCCAAGTGGCCCCGTTCAGCAGCGGATATCACGCTTTATTGGGACGAGAGGCATTTGCAATTTTCCAAGCCATACCCCATTACGGGTACATGAAGCTTAAAATGCCTGGGCCCAATGGAACCATCACCCTTGCCAGTGATCCAGACATAGCACTCCGCGCCGAAACAAGACAGCCTTATTAGCCCTAGAGGCACTATCCAAAGCCCTAGCGGCGGAGGAACTCACTGCGCTGCGTTCTACGGTGAACAGGGACGATGTGATACTCGATAAGAGATCCAAGTCCACCTCTTTTAAACCAACGGACGAAATAGTCAAATTCCGGGTCCATCCAACGGACCCCACAAAGACGGCCTCCATTGGGGCACAATTAAACCCTGATGTAGACGCCGCACTACAAGAATTCCTTCGGGAGAATTGGGACATCTTTGCCTGGCACCCTTCAGATATGCCAGGAATCCCACGCAGATTGGCAGAACACAGCCTAAACATCCTAAAAGGATTCAAGCCAGTCAAACAGGCTCTTCGGTGATTTTCCGAACCCAAAAGATAGGCAATGGGAGAGGAGCTAGCCAAACTATTGGAAGCCGGATTCATCAGGGACATCAAACATCCGGACTAGCTAGCAAACCTGGTAATGGTACCAAAAAAGGACAAATCATGGCGCCTATGTGTCGATTTTAAAGACCTTAACAAGGCTTGTCCAAAGGATCCTTTCCCCCTTCCCCGCATCGATCAAATAATCTATGCTACCGCAGGACACAATTCATTGTGCTTCCTCGATGCATACTCCGGCTAACATCAAATCAAGATGGCGGAGGCAGACCAAGCCGCAACGGCATTCATTACTCCATACGGACCATTCTGCATCAACACGATGCCCTTCGGACTCAAAAACGCCGGCGCAACATATCAGCGTATGATTCAGACATGTCTAGCTACCCAGATCGACAAAACAGTAGAGGCATACGTAGACGACATGGTCGTCGAGACCAAACACGTCGAAACTCTAGTAGACGACTTGAGGCTCACATTCGACAACCTCCGAGCATATGACATTAAGCGGAACCCAGAAAAATGCGTTTTCGGCGTACCAGCCAGAAAGCTCCTGGGCTTCATTGTATCCGGTAGAGGAATTGAAGCAAACCCAGCCAAGATCCGAGCTCTGTCACAGCTGGATATTCCAAAACACCTCAAACAAATACAAAAATTGACTGGATGCGTGGCGGCTCTAAGCCGCTTCATCTCCCGTTTGGGAGAAAAGGCATTGCCCCTGTATCGCCTCCTCAGGCGCACCGAACACTTCGAGTGGACGGATGCTGCCACTGCCAGACTCGAAGAAATAAAGGCCATATTGGCAACAAATCCGGTCCTGGCCGCGCCTAACCTGGGCGAACCAATGTTGTTATATATCGCGGCAACACATCAAGTTGTAAGCGCGGTACTCGTCGTCGAACGAGAAACCGAAGGGCATAAATTCCCTCTTCAAAAACCAGTGTACTGCGTATCCACTGTCTTAAATCCATGCAAGTCCCGGTACCCGCATTATCAAAAGATAGCATACGCGGTGTTCATGGCATCCCGGAAGCTGCGACACTACTTTCAAGAGTGTTCGATAACAGTGGCCTCCGAAGTACCCCTCAACGACATCATAAACAACTGCGACGCGACGGGCAGGATTGCAAAATGGGCCATCGAGCTCTTACCATTTGACATAACCTACAAACCACGACGAGCTATAAACTCGCAAGTCTTGGCTGACTTCGTCGCTGAATGGACTGAAGCCGAACTCCCTAAAGAGTACGGCGCATACTCCAATTGGATCATGCATTTCGATGGCTCTAAAATGTTGGCCGGCTTGGGGGCTGGCGTCGTTTTGACGTCCCCAACCGGAGATACAGTCCAATACGTACTTCAAATAATGTACACAGACTCCAACAACGTAGCCCAATACGAGGCCCTTCTGCACGGTCTCCAGATGGCAGTCTCCATGGGCATTCAACGCCTCGAGGTCCGCGGGGATTCAAACCTCGCAATATCACAAGTAAATGGAGACTTTGATGCCAAAGATCCGAAAATGGCAGCCTACCGTAATGCCGTCTTAAAAATCTCAGCCCGGGATAATAACTAGGCAACCGACGTGTTGGCACGCATCGGCGCAAAACGCGACGCCGTCCCTCCAAATATCTTCCTGGAGCGGCTCTTTAAGCCATCCGTAGTATGGGAAGAGGAGTCCGGAAATAACAATCCGAAACCAACCGCAACCGCCCAACACCGAACATTCTGACACAATCGGTGGCTCAGCCAATGACATAACACCTTCCACCCACGAAATAATGGCAGTCATTGCCCCGTGGACGGAACCATTCCTAGCCTACTTAATTAGGCAGGAACTTCTCGAAGACCAAAATGAGGCCCGCTGCATAGTTCGGCGATCTAAAGCCTACAAGGTCCATGAGGGGGAACTTTATAAGAAAAGCACAACCGGAGTCCTTCAAAGGTGCATCTCCGAAGAGGAAGGGCGAAATCTTCTGGCTGAAATTCACGCCGGACTAGGCGGACACCACGCTGCAGCCCGGGCCCTTGTAGGTAAGGCCTTCCGTACAGGATTTTATTGGCCGACGGCCCGGGCAGATGCTCAGGACTTAGTCCAACGATGCGTCGGTTGTCAGGTCTTTGCTAATCAGAGCCAGATGCCACCCACCGCCCTCAAAACTATACCCATCACCTGGCCGTTTGCAGTCTGGGGGCTTGACATGGTTGGACCCCTTAAAGGGGGAACCCACATGCAAAAATACCTATTGGTCATGGTGGACAAATTCACCAAATGGATAGAGGCCAAGCCAGTTAAAACGGCCGAATCCGGACCTGTGATAGACTTCATATCCGGGGTAGTACATAGTTACGGTGTCCCCCACAACATCTTCACCGATAACGGCACGAACTTCATGGCCGACGAGGTTAAACTCTGGTGCAAAAATATGGGCATTAAGCTCGACTACGCTTCAGTCTATCACCCTCAAACCAACGGTCAAGTTGAACGAGCAAATGGTCTAATCATGAGCGGAATCAAACCCAGATTAGTGCGGTCCCTTACGGAATCTAACACGCACTGGGTAGGGGAGCTCGACTCCGCACTCTGGGGGCTCTGGACCACGCCAAACCGTACTACCGGATTCACACCATTCTTCATGGTATACGGCGCAGAGGCAGTTTTGCCCTGCGATATAATTCATGACTCACCTCAAGTGCGCATGTACGAAGAAAGAGAAGCCGAGTTGGATCGGCAGGACAGCTTGGACGCATTGGAGGAGGAGTGCGACGTGGCAAAGGCTCGTTCTGCATTCGATCAGCAGCAGGCTCGAAGATATCAAAGCAGAGAAGTACGGGCTAAAACTTACAATGTTGGCGAACTAGTTCTACGCCTGCCGGACAAGAAAAAGGACAAACTCAAGCCCAAATGGGAAGGTCCTTTCATCATCGACCAAGTCCTGACCGGCGAAGCATACCGTCTGTGAAACGCATCGGACAACCGACTCGAGCCGAACCCATGGAACGCAGCCCGCCTCTGAAGATTCTACGCCTAGCGCCGGACTCAGAGTTCGTCTCCTTCCTCCGTCCACATTTTATACTTCAGTTGTCTCTTGTTTCTCTCTTTTCTCCCACCTTTTTCATACAGCCCCTGAGGGCTGATTTGCGCATCGTTCGCACACACTTGACGTGCTACTCGCACTCATTATACCTGGGGGCTTCTTTAACAGAAGCTTATTTATACGGGCTTTATGCCCAACACATGCGTCAAACTTCCGCATGTATCTTTTATTCACCATTATATGCATCGATATGACTTAAGTTTTGGCCAAGCTAGGTTGCTTGGCTCCTGTGCTTACCCCTACGTTCACGATTGCTCGGCTAGGAGGTAAAGGAGCACCTCTGCGATTGTTACTGCCGGGTCAGCCCGATGTGTACCTCAGACTGGGTGAAGCCGAAAGCTAGCATTCTTAAGGGAATATTCGGTCGGTGACTTGAAAGATGATTTCTTATTTATTCATTTATCTGCCCCCAGATGCTTTTCTGCTCTTTTCGCAGTCCGGACATGCACTTTAGGGCATGCCTCCCAGGGAAAGGAACCCCTAACGAAACTATTCTCCCTGGAAGATGTTTCTTACTAACCATGTAATATAACATAACTAGTTGGGCACTTGTCTGATAAAGCACTAATGACCCCTACGCCTGGTCTCCATGCATGCCCCGGTTTTTTCATAACCGTGAGGGTATTCAGACACACTCCAGACTCTAGGGTCCCGAGGTTGAAGCGAAAAGGTCCGCAAAGACAAACGATCTACAATCCGGCTAGAAGGCATTATACATGTCATTTTAAAATACATCGTCACATTGACTGATTGTACTCCTCTTCAATCCCATCTAACAGGCTGTCTAATTTACAACCCCGTTGGGAATACTTAGCGGCCAACTCTACTTGGCCGTACACTAAGCTCACAGGGATCTCCTTCCCATCGGGCCCCACAGGTCCGACCTCGCCCATGTGGTTCGGATCCGCCTTCTCGTACCGCGTCTTCACCATGGCCCAGGCCTCCCTGGCGCCTTGACGACAGGCCGATATCTTCCATAGACAGAAGCGCTACCGTGCTCCCTGAAGCTTCTCCGCAAGCCCTCCAAGACCCTCGGGTAGGGAGACGGACGGCCATAAGGCCTGGGCGACGCCACTCATCGCCTGCCGAACATGTTCGTGCAGTTGCAGCAGCTCGGGAAGTTGGTCACCCGTTGAACTGGGCATTTCCTCCGCAGGGCGACCTGTGAGCACACCTACAGACACATTTCTGTCAATCGACTTCCTCGCCGAACTCTTCTTTTCAAAAGAGTTTGCTCAAGCACTTACTGTAGATGCCGCGACGAAGCCGCTGATTCTCCTTTACAGAGCCAGACAGCTGGGCCCGAACATCCTTTAGCTCTTCTCCAAGCTGGGTGTGGGCATCTTGGAGCTTGTTCCTCTCCTGCTGCACCTTCATAAGCACCCTCTCGCCGGCCTTCAGCTGACAAAGTAGCTGTTGCTTGTCCGGATCTAGTCCGGCAACATCTGCAATATTATTGTCAGATTTATATGCACTCCGCACACTGCTTACCCTTTTTTGAAATACGTGTTACCGGAGGGGGTCTCTGTGTCTCCTCCTGCGGCGGCTAGTGCGGCCTCAAGTTGGGCCTTGCACTCTTGTAGCTCCTGAGACAATTGGGTATTCTTCTCCATAAGATCCTGCATATCAAATGATCCTTAAATCAGTTATTTTAACCACTTTATGTCTCGGGGGCTACTGGCATATACAACTATTAAAGTCCCTTACCCGTATGTCTTTCACATACTGCTCCGTGGCTCTGGTTAAACCATCTTGAGCGGCACGAAGGTGCGCGTCTCCCGCGTTAAAAGCATTCAATGCCTTTGGGGAGAAACACGCGTCATGAAGAACTGTCCGGCGGCGCCTGTGATTCATGGCGCTCTCCACCTTAGACCTGGTGGTGGACAGCCTGTCGGCATCCTCCGTTGGAGGAGCATCCGACTCGCGCCTTGCGCTCGCCTCCCCCTGGACCAGGTGTTGGGACCTGGCTGGCGGAGGCTTGTTTGGCAACCTCTCCGAGCACAGTCCGGTGAGCGCTCTTTCTCCTACAAGAGTCATGAGCATTAACATACTTCACAGGAGTCTTTTCCTTAACAACAATGGCGTGACATAACTTTGCAGCGATGTTTCAATTCGCACCGCACCCCTCTTCCGCCTGCTGGGCCGAACTGACCCTGGTTGGCCAACCACCGCGGGATCAGCTTCCCGCGCTGAAGACACCTCCTGCGAGACACCATTGGTATACGGTGGTCAGAAATAAGCACGGACAAAAAATGGTGTCAGGGCTCCGGTCATAGTTACCTGGGAAGCCGGAGATAAACCGGGGTAGTCAGCCGTAATGGCGACTAGAGCATTGTCCATGCTAAGTTGATGGAACACCCCGTCGATCAGCTCCACCTTTATATCTGGATCCTCTTCGGAGGCCGGATCAAGGGATCTTCCCGGATCCTCGGGTTGTGGAGCCGGACTGTGTATGTCCTCCACATCTCGGCGCAATTCCTGCGTCGAAAATCATAAAGTAAGGCGCTTAACTTTGAAAGCGCGGATCGGATGAGCAAGCGTCCGCTTACCCAGCTCCGAGGGTTATTCATGGAGAACCCATTCAATGGGCTCGTTTGGAGGAAGTCCTCCTTCTCCCCCTTGTACAATCCGGACAGGATCTTCACCAGATCTGCGGCCGATCCCGGCCCCTTGCGGCCATGACGGGTGGCGTCATTCTCCCCATTGAAATCCCACATGGGGTGGCCCCTATATTGGAGCGGCTGCACCCCTCGCATAATGCACGTGGCCATGACTCCAATCATGGTCAATCCGGATTGGGCCAGCAACCTTATCCGGCCCATCAAATAATGGACGCTCCTGTCTTCCTCCCGTTGAGGGCTCCGCGAGCGCCAACTCAGGCGTTTCTTCAGAGGAGCCTTGCTGAACTCCGGGAGGCCGATCCGAACTGGGTCCAGCAGTGGAGCATCTTCCACATAAAACCATTCCGAGGGCCAGTCTTCGAACGCCTTCTTTGGGGTTCCGGATAGATATCCGGTCCCGGCGATGCGCCATATTTCGACTCCGCCCACTTGATATATTGACCCCTCGTGAGAATGGGGTACGAGGCAAAATAGTCTCTTCCACAACGCAAAATGGGGCTCGATGCCCAGGAACAGCTCGCAAAGAGCTACGAAGCCCGCAATGTGCAGAATGGAGGCGGGCGTAAGGTGATGAAGCTGGAGTCCGTAGAACTCCAGTAGCCCCCGGAGAAACGGATGTATGGGAAATCCGAGCCCCCTTATTAGATAAGGGACGAAACACACCCGCTTTCCTTTAGAGGGACCGGGGGTATTCTCCGCCTGCTTTCCACCTTTGTAGGTGGCCAGCCCGGCTCGAACCGGGACCATAAATGCCGGAGGAAGGTATCCCTCCGCTTGGAGCGACACTAGCTCGTTGTGCGGGACTGAACATCTCCTCCAATCTCCTGGCTGAGGGCTGGGAGCGCGAGAGGAGGAGCCGCGTCGACGGTCCATGATGGAGTGGATTTTTTGTCAGAAGTGCTCCGATGAGTACTCGCGGAAGGAGGATGGTGTGATTTGGATCTGGATTCTTGCCTCTCTTATAGGCATCTTATTCGCGCAGCTAGGGGGTAAAATGCAAAAATACCTTGGCCTTTCGCATTCGTACGACACGTGGAAGAGGGCCATTATTGGGCGTGGAAGCCAAGGAGCGCAACATTTATAAGGAAGCCGGACACTATTCAGCAAGCACATGGAATTTGGAGGAGAACCCGCCTTGCAACGCCGAAGACAATATACGCGCCAGACTCGTCGTCATTGAAGCCTGGTTCGGGGCCTACTGAGGGAGTGTGAGTGTGTGTGAGGGAGTCCTGGACTAGGGGGTGTCCGGATAGCTGGACTATCATCATCGGCCGGACTCCAAGACTATGAAGATACAAGATTGAAGACTTTGTCCCGTGTCCGGATAGGACTTTCCTTGGCGTGGAAGGCAAGCTTGGCAATACGGATATGTAGATCTCCTACCATTGTAATCGACTCTGTGTAACCCTAGCCCTCTCTGGTTTCTATATAAACCGGAGGGTTTTAGTCCGTAGGACAACAATCACAACAACAATCATACCATAGGCTAGCTTCTAGGGTTTAGCCTCCTTGATCTCGTGGTAGATCCACTCTTGTACTACCCATATCATCAATATTAATCAAGCAGGAGTAGGGTTTTACCTCCATCGAGAGGGCCCGAACCTGGGTAAAAACATCGTGTCCCTTGTCTCCTGTTACCATCCGCCTAGACGCACAGTTCGGGACCCCCTACCCGAGATCCGCCGGTTTTGACACCGACACCCGTTGAGGTAACTTAGTGTTATTCGAAATTTCTCCGGTTCTGTGTTATTCGGAATGAGTTTGTTAACAAGACTTGATCAACCTTGTTAGTGGGTTCATTTTGATGATCACGAGATGGATGAAACTAGAAGGCACAACCTTCTGTACCCTCTTTTTACTTTCTGTTATTTAGAATAAATAAAGCAAAAATAGTATTATCCGTCCGTTTTCTGAATTATCCGTGCATTAAAAATAGTCGAAAATAAAAATGCTCCAAATGCCCTGCAAATTTAGTATGATTTTTTCCGGAATATTTGAGGATTTTAGGCACTGAAAAAACTGCAGGAGGGGCAAGCACCAGACCACGAGTGAGCAGGGCGCCCGCCCTGTAGGGTGCCCCCCTGTCTCATGGGCCACTGGTGGCTCCCCTCCACTTATGCCAGCACCCACACACTTCATCTTCTACCCAAAAAATCCCCATCCAGCTCAAGCACGAGTTCTAGCTCGTTTTGCTGCGATTTTCGATCTCTTAGCTCAAAGCTCCATTCGCAAAACTGCTTTGGCAGATTGTTGCTTGGTATGTGACTCCTCCATTGGTCCAATTAGTTTTTGTTCTAGTGCTTTATTCATTGCAAATTTTTGCTGCATAGGTGACCATGTTCTTGAGCTTGCATGTTAAATTTTTGAGGTCCCAAGAAATTCCAATGCATGATATAGGCTCTAGGCACTTGTAGGAGTAGTTGCTATCAATCTTGTTTAGTTTTATTCACTTTTATTTTGAAGTTACTAAAATTTCAGAAATTTTCAGAAAAAGAAATATGCTTAGAAGAATGTACCAAGGTGGTTCCTCGGCAAAGAAAGGGCCAAGGATTGCTATACGAGAACAAGATGTTAATTTGCCAAGGGACGCAAATGTACAGGCTTGTGAGTGGCCATCCGATGATTTTATGGTCGAAGCAGGCTTCAAGGAGGAATTTGACGCGTATGTGCGTAATGCCGAGCTGGAGGACTTCTTACAAGATAAGTGTCCTCAACATTATCAATTGACTGATTCCTTTGTGCGGAGGTTCGAATATATTTCTGTGCGTAATTCTCCTAGTGTCATGTTTGATATTTATGATACATCTTATACCATGGATTTAGAGGATTTCACGACTGCTTGCAAACTCCCGCAGTGGGGTAATATTAATGATCCTCGCAAATCTGAATTTGGAGATTTTCTTGCTAGTATTACTGTGGGAGAATCTTGGGACATAACACAAGCTACCATAGGGAGCATTCATTTTCCTGCTATGCATTATTTTGCTCTTTTCATTGGTAGACGCATTAACGGTAAGGACGAAGTATGTCACATGTGTGCTCCTGATCTTTGTGTCCTCAAGAGTGCTATGTCAGGTTATAAAGGTTATAACTTGGGGGCAATAGTTGCACGTAGGTTGCAGAATAATAGTAGAAGGGGAGATTTCTTTTGAGGAATTTATGCAACCCATGTGGCTAACTTTCTTAATATAGCCCCACGAGAGGGGGATATGATTGTACCTCCTGTTTATTTGGATAAAGAAGCTATGTTTGATCATCATTTTCTTGAGAGGAATGAACAATTCCTCCATTATCGACTAATCTATGACAGACACAACGTCGTCCCTGTTACTCTTCCTACTCTCTACCTTTTTGATTATCAGGCAAAAGGAAGATATGTTGTCACCAGGAAAGAAGCAACTAAATATGAGAGGGGAATGGAGGCAGCTCGTCAACACGCTGCTGCTCAGGAGGTGGTCGCCTCCGCATCTCAGTACTACCCCAATTTCACTTATGGATATAAGCCAGGCGGTCCTTGGTATTAGACCAACTTAGGCCAAAAGCCTAAGCTTGGGGGAGTACGTATTTCTCACCGACTTTACATTCATGTTCACACACTAGTCGTCGGTGCTCATACTCTTTCATTGTATTACCCATGCTAGTTTAAATTTCTTTTTCTAGTTTTCTTCTTGTGTGTTTGTTAAATCTTAAGAAAAACCAAAAAAAAATTAGTTAGTTTAATTTCCATGCTTGAAGTAGAAATTAAAATGAAAACCCAAAAAGATTTCTAGTTCTTCTTCTTACTTGTTGGGAGCTTTCCCGTGTAAATAGTTTTATTTTCTTTTCTTCCTTTTTGGGGGTCGAGAAGACTATATTGAAAATGCTTAGTGGCTCTTATATGCATGATTGTTTATTTAATTTAGAGCCCTTATTACTTGTATTCTCTCTTGAGTTGAATGCTTGCAGATTCCAGCTTAGTCCAATGCACGTGCACTCTTATTATTATACACATCGTTCGGTCGTGCAAGAGAAAGGCAATAATGACGATATATGATGGACTTATTGGGATGAGAAAAGCTGGTATGAACTCGACCTCTCTTGTTTTTGTAAATATGATGAGTTCATCATTCCTGAGTCAGCTATTATGAAGTAAACATATTTGCAATGACATTTAGAGATTATAGTTGCTTGTGCCATGCTTGATTAGCTATGAGTTATAATGGTTTTCCTTGTGTGCCAACATGCTATTAGAATGATTATGATGTGGTATGGTGGGATGGTATTCTCCTTTGAATGAATTGAGTGACTCGACTTGGCAGATGTTCACGCATGTAGTTGAATCAAATCAACATAGCCTTCATGATATTTATGTCCATGGTGGATTATATCCTACTCATGCTTGTACTCGGTGTGAATTAATTTTAATGCATGCTTACGACTGTTGTCGCTCTCTCAGTTGGTCGCTTCCCAGTCTTTTTCTAGCCTTCACCTGTACTAAGCGGGAATACTGCTTGTGCATCCAAACTCCTTAAACCCCAAAGTTGTTCCATATGAGTCCACTATACCTTCCTGTATTCGGTATTTACCTGCCGTTCCAAGTAAATTTGTATGTGCCAAACTCTAAACCTTCAAATGAAATTCTGTTTTGTATGCTTGAGCAGCTCATGTTACAACTAGGGCTGCCTATATCTTCCATGCTAGGTGGGTTATTCTCAAGAGGAGTGGACTCCGCTCCTCATTCACAAGAAAGGGCCGGTAACCGGCATGCCCAGTCCCATGATCCAAAAAGATCAAAGCAAATCAAAATAATTAAACAAAACTCCCCCAGGGCTGTTGTATGTTGGAGGCACTCGTTGTTTTGAGCAAGCCATGGATTGATGCTTGTTGGTGGTTGGGGGAGTATAAACCTTTACCATTCTGTTTGGGAACTGCCTATAATGCATGTAGTATGGAAGATACAACCATCTCATAGTTGTTGCGTTGACAGCAAAAGTATGCCGCTCAAAATGTTATTCAATCTCTATTTTAAAATCGAGCTCTGGCACCTCTACAAATCCCTGCTTCCCTCTGCGAAGGGCCTATCTATTTACTTTTTATGTTGAGTCATCACCCTTCAAGCACCCGCTGGAGAGCACACTGTCATTTGCATTCATTACTATTGGTTTATATTGGGTATGACTTTACTGGATCTCTTTTACCATGAATTACAATGTTTTGTCAGTCCTTGATCTTTAAAGGTGCTCTGCATTTATGTTTTGCGGTCTCAGAAAGGGCTAGCGAGATACCATTTTGTTATATCATGTTATGATTATTTTGAGAAAGTGTTGTCATCCGAGTTTTATTATTATGGCTCGCTAACTAATTATGTTATTGATATGAGTAATTGTGAGACCTATGTGTTATTGTGAGCATGGTTAGTTCATAATATTTGCTGAAACTTGAATGCTGGCTTTTCATGTTACAACAACAAGAGCAAACAGAGTTTGTAAAAGTTTTTATTTATCACTTTCAGTTTATCAACTGAATTGCTTGAGGACAAGCAAAGGTTTAAGCTTGGGGGAGTTGATACGTCTCCAACGTATCTGCTTTTCCAAACACTTTTGCCCTTGTTTTGGACTCTAACTTGCATGATTTGAATGAAACTAACCCGGACTGACACTGTTTTCAGCAGAACTACCATGATGTTGTTTTATGTGTAGAAAAGAAAAGTTCTCGGAATGTCCTGGAAATCCACAGAGGTACTTTTTGGAATTAATAAGAATTTTTGGCGAAAGAATTAATGCTAGGGTGCCCACAGTCTGTCCACGAGACAGGGGGCGCGCCCCCAGGGCACGGCATCCTATCTCGTGGGCCCCCTGGACCTCCACCGACGTCAATTCCAACTCCATATATTCACGTTCGGGGAGAAAAAAAATCAGAGAGAAAGTTCCATCTCGTTTTACGACACGAAGCCGCCGCCAAGCCCTAATCTCTCTTGGGAGGGCTGATCTGAAGTCCGTTCGGGGCTCCGAAGAGGGGGATTCATCGCCGTCGTCATCATCAACCATCCTCCATCACCAATTTCATGATGCTCACCGCCGTATGTGAGTAATTCCATCGTAGGCTTGCTTGACGGTGATGGGTTGGATGAGATTTACCATGTAATTAAGTTAGTTTGGTTAGGGTTTGATCCCTAGTATCCACTATGTTCTGAGATTGATGTTGCTATGACTTTGCTATGCTTAATGCTTGTCACTAGGGCCCGAGTGCCATGATTTCAGATCTGAACCTATTATGTTTTCATGAATATATGTGTGTTCTTGATCCTATCTTGCAAGTCTATAGTCACCTATTATGTGTTATGATCCGACAACCCCGAAGTGACAATAATCGGGATACTTCTCGGTGATGACCGTAGTTTGAGGAGTTCATGTATTCACTATGTGCTAATGCTTTTTTCCGGTTCTCTATTAAAAGGAGGCCTTAATATCCCTTAGTTACCGTAAGGACCCCGCTGCAACGGGAGGGTAGGACAAAAGATGTCATACAAGTTCTTTTCCATAAGCACGTATGACAATTTATGGAATACATGCCTACATTACATTGATGAATTGGAGCTAGTTCTATATCACCCTATGTTATAACTATTGCATGAGGAATCGCATCCGGCAAATTATACATCATTGATACATTGCCTACGAGCTTTTCATATATTGTTCTTTGCTTATTTACTTTTCCGTTGCTAGTGTTACAACTACTACAAAAACCGAAAAACATTTGTCTTTAATTTTGCTACCGTTACCTTTATTATCATACCACTTTTGCTACTAAACATTTTGCTGTAGATACTAAGTTATCCAGGTGCGGTTGAATTGACAACTCAACTGCTAATACTCAACAATATTCTTTGGCTCCCCTTGTGTCGAATCAATAAATTTGGGTTGAATACTTTACCCTCGAAAGCTGTTGCGATCCCCTACACTTGTGGGTTATCAGGCTCCTTTGACGACCCTGGTCGTGCTGAATTCCAACTGAAATGCTTGCAACTCGACGTTCCATTCGGCGACCCTTCCAGCACCTGGTCGTGCTGAGTTGGGGCTCCTGAGCACCCTTTCCAAGGGATATGCCGAGACGCCCTTGATGGGGTGACCTTGAAAGTAGTGTCGTAGCTTGCGTGAGGCCACTAGTAATGCGAGCAAGAGTTTCTGAGGCATGGGTTATCATGCCCTTGCGTCCCACAGCACCGTGCTAACGAACTACACGGGATGCTCGACGAGGTTGGGGGCGCTGACGTGGCCTGCGTCTTCCGGAGGTCGAGGTGCCTCCTGAGATAATGGAGCCCCCAGCGCCTGGTCGCTTGGCGAGGCCTCTTCCGCCCTGGGTGCATCCCCCTGCTGAGGCTGATTCCCATCTGCTGCGGCCATGGTCTTCGTGTGGTCTTCTTGGCCTTGTGCTACTGCGGTCGGGGTTGCGACCGACGCGGTCTTGACTCGGCGCTCCTCCCGAACCTTCACCAGTGTTGCGCTGGCGGAGTAGGGCGTGGCTGCGAGGTAGAGTACCAAGGGCTCCTGAGGGCGCGGAGCCACCATCACTGGAGGGCTGGTTAGGTACTTCTTGAGATCTTGGAATGCTTTGTCAGCCTCTTCAGTCCATTCGAACAGGCCCTTCTTCTTCATTAGCTTGAAGAAGGGCAGGGCTCGTTCTCCCAGCTTGGAGATGAAGCGTCCCAACACGGTTACTCGCCCAGTGAGCTTCTACATTTCTATGAGGGTGTTCGGCGGACTCATGTATTCAACATCCTTGACCTTGTCTGGGTTAGCCTCGATACCTCTGTGGGACATGAGGAAGCCCAAAAGCTTGCCAGAAGGGACTCCGAACACGCACTTCTCCAGGTTGAGCCGCAGGTCCACTTCGCGAAGGCTCGCGAAGGTTTCTTCCAGGTCATGTATCAGGGTCTTCGCCTCCCGAGACTTCACCATGATGTCATCGACGTAGGCCTCGGCATTTCTTCCGAGCTGCCAACCCAGGGCGATGTGCATCAGCCGCTGAAAGGTTGCACCCGTGTTGCGCAATCCGAACGGCATGCAGGTATAGCAATATACTCCGCACGGGGTCAGGAAGGTCGTTTTCTCAACATCTTCTACCGCCATCTTGATTTGGTGATAGCCCGAGAAGGCATCCATGAAGCACAATAGGTTGCACTCGGCAGTGGAATCGACGATTTGGTCGATGCGAGGGAGCGGGAATGGATCCTGAGGGCAGGCCTTGTTGAGGTTGGTGAAGGCGACGCACATGCGCTCCTTTCCTCCCTTTTTTGGCATGACAACAGGGTTGGCCAGCCATTCAGGATAGCGAACTTCGCGAATGAGACCTGCAGCCTCCAACTTGCTGGTTTCTTGGACGATGAAGGCCTGCTTCTCGGTGGACTGTCGCCTTGCCTTCTGCTTCACGGGAGGCACGTTGGGGCACACATTCAGATGATGCTCAATCACCTCTCTTGGAATCCCCGCTAGCTGATTAGGTTCCCACGCAAACACCTCCTTGTTTGCGCATAGAAATTTCACCAGGGCCTCTTCCTGTTCAGGGTTGAGATTGGCGCCTATGGTGAAGGTGGCGCTAGAGGATCCATCTTCATCGACTGGTACTTGCTTGGTCTCTGCCTTGTCTTGGGTAAACAACTGCTTATTCTTGGCTGGCGCGGCCCCCTTGGTCTCGAGGGTGTCAGTGCTAGCGGGCTGCACCACTGCGGCCGTCTTGAAAGCGAGCTTGAGCACCTACAGAGCATCCTTCGTGTCTCTAGACACGGTAAGGAAGCCGCTGCTCCCGGGCATCTTCATGAGGTTGTAGGCCGGGTGAGTCGCCGCCATGAACTGGGCCAAGGCAGGGTAGCCGAGGATGGCGTTGTATGGGAGGTTGATGGGGGCGATGTCGAAGTTGACCAGCTCCATGTGGAAGTTGTCGTTGGTGCCGAAGGTCACTGGGAGGCAGATCTGCCCCAGGGAGTCGGTGGGGATACCTCCGACGCCTAGGAAGGGTTGCTGGGTTGGAGTCGCTCCGGCGGCACGTGGAGGAGGCTGAAGGCCTCCACCGAGAGCACGTTGAGGCCGGCCCTGCCGTCGATGAGGGTCCTGGTGACGGCCACCTAGCAGATGGTGGGGGTGCATAGCATTGGGAGCGCACCCGAACGGGCGGTGTTGGAGGGGTGATCGTCCGAGCTGAAGGTCAAGTCGGCCTCGGGTGCCACCCAGCCCGGGGGGGCTTCACCGCGCTTGAGGACGACACTTATCTGGCGGACGAGCGGCTTGACGCGGCCACTCGAAGTTGGCGCCTGCGAGCCGCCCAGGAGAGCTGCGACGACTAGGGGCACCGACGCAGCATAATGGGTGAGGAAGAGGCTGCGCAACTCCTCCCAGGAGGCCAGAAAAGCCGCTGGCAGGTGGAGCAACCACATGCACGGGATGCCAGTGAGGGCCATGGGTAGCCAGTTAGCCATGACCCTATCGTCGCCCCCAGCCTTGAGGACGGCCTCTTCATACGCCAGCAGGAAAGCCAGCGGATCGGCCGCGCCGTCGTAGCCCGGCGGCATGCCTGGCTTGAACTTGTTCGGCCACCGCACCTATCGCAAGGCGGGGGCCAGGGCTCAGAGCCCCCTGGTCCCCGCGCCGGCGTCGACAGCCGGAGCAGGCGGTGCGTTGCCCGCCATGAGGGTGGAGCGCGGTGCTGATGGAGAGCGGGTCGACGGAAGGGAGAGCTTCGGCGCACCCCAACCTAGCATGCCAAATGTCGGATGTTGGGTTCCGGCAGACCCGTAAGGTTCAAACTCTGGGGTGCGCGCGAAGATCTTCCCCTACCAATCCGCGTCCAAACGCCTCGTGAGAATCTAAGCTAAACGATGAATAGCACGAGGGACACAAGATTTATACTCGTTCGGGCCACCGTTGTGGTGTAATACCCTACTCCAGTGTGTGGTGTGGTGGATTGCCTCAGGGGCTGATGATGAACAGTACAAGGGGACCGCCTCGCGAGAGGTTTTCTTGAGTTGGTGTGGTGTTCTCGTAGGAAAGGATCTCCCCCCCTCTACTATGGTGGCTATCCCTATTTATAGAGGCCCTGACCCTCTTCCCAAATATTGAGCGGGAAGGGCGCCAACAACGGCCATTTTGAAGGGGAACATCTAGTACAAGCTATCCTGACTAAAGTTGGTCTTCGGTTGCCAAAGGCACTGGCGATGACGCCGTTTTGGGCTCCACGGTGACCTCCATCCTGCCGCTCTACTGGTCCTGGTCTCATTGCACCGAAATGGTAACTGTTGGTGTCAAAACCGGCGGATCTCGGGTAGGGGGTCCCGAACTGTGTGTCTAGGCGGATGGTAACAGGAGACAAGGGACACGATGTTTTTACCCAGGTTTGGGCCCTCTCGATGGAGGTAAAACCCTACTCCTGCTTGATTAATATTGATGATATGGGTAGTACAAGAGTGGATCTACCACGAGATCAAGGAGGCTAAACCCTAGAAGCTAGCCTATGGTATGATTGTTGTAATGGTTGTTCGTCCTACGGACTAAAACCCTCCGGTTTATATAGACACCGGAGAGGGCTAGGGTTACACAGAGTCGGTTACAATGGTGGGAGATCTACATATCCGTATCGCCAAGCTTGCCTTCCACGCCAAGGAAAGTCCCATCCAGACACGGGACGAAGTCTTCAATCTTGTATCTTCATAGTCTTGGAGTCCGGCCGATGATGATAGTCCGGCTATCCGGACACCCCCTAGTCCAGGACTCCCTCAGTAGCCCCCGAACCAGGCTTCAATGACGACGAGTCCAGCGCGTATATTGTCTTCGGCATTGCAAGGCGGGTTCTCCTTCAAATTCCATGTGCTTGCCGAATAGTGTCCGGCTCCCTTACAGATGTTGCGCTCCTTGGCTTCCACGCCCAATAATGGCCTTCTTCCACGCGTCGCACGAATGCGAAAGGCCAGGGTATCTTTTATATTTCCCCCCCCCCAGCTGCGCAAATAACCTGCCTATAAGAGAGGCAAGAATCCAGATCCAAATCACACCCTCTTCCTTCCGCGAGTACTCATCGGAGCGCTTCTGACCAAAAATCCATTCCATCATGGACCATCAACGCAGTTCCTCCTCTCGCGCTCCCAGCCCTCCGCCAGGAGATTGGAGGAGATGCTCTGTTTCGCACAACAAGCTGGTGACGCTCCAAGCGGAGGGATACCTTCCTCCGGCCTTTATGGTCCCGGTCCGAGCCAGGCTGGCCACTTACAAAGGCGGAAAGCCAGCGGAGGCCACCCCTAGTCCCTCCAAAGGGGAGCGGGTGTGCTTCGTCCCTTATCTAATAAGGGGGCTCGGATTTTCCATCCACCAGTTTCTCTGGGGGCTTCTGGAGTTCTACGGACTCCAGCTTCATCACCTCACGCCCGCCTCCATCCTGCACATCGCGGGTTATGTAGCTCTTTGCGAGCTGTTCCTGGGCATCGAGCCCCATTTTGCGCTATGGAAGAGACTGTTCTGCCTCGTACCCTGTTCTCACGAGGGGTCAATATATCAAGTGGGCGGAACCGAGATATGGCGCATCGCCGGGACCGGATATCTATCCAGAACCCCAAAGAAGGCGTCCGAAGACTGGCCTTCGGAATGGTTTTATGTGGAAGACGCTCCACTGCCGAACCCAGTTCGGATCGGCCTCTCGGAGTTCAGCAAGGCTCCTCTGAAGAAGCGCCTAAGTTGGCGCCCACGGAGCCCTCAACAGGAGGAAGAAAGGAGCGTCCATTACTTGATGGGCCGGATTAGGTTGATGGCCCATTCCGGACTAACCATGATTGGAGTCATGGCCGTGTGCATCATGCGAGGGGTGCAGCCGCTCCAATATAGGGGCCACCCCATGTGGGATTTCAACGGGGAGAACGATGCCACCCGTCATGGCCGTAAGGGGCCGGGATCGACCGCGGATCTGGTGAAGATCCTGTCCGGCCTGTACAAGGGAGAGAAAGAGGACTTCCTCCAGACGAGCCCATTGAATGGGTTCTCCATGAATAACCCTCGGAGCTGGGTAAGCGGACATTTATTTATCCAACCCGTGCTTTCAAAGTTAAGTACCTTACTTTATGGTTTCGACGCAGGAACTGCGTCGGAATGTGGAGAGCATACATAGTCCGGCTCCACAAGCCGAGGATCCGGGAAGGTCCCTTGACCCGGCCTCCGAAGAGGATCCAGACATAAAGGTGGAGCTAATCGACGGGGTGTTCCACCAACTCTGCATGGACAATGCTCTAGTCGCCATCACGGCTGACTACCCCGGCCTAACTCCGGCTTCCCAGGTAATTATGACCAGAGTCCGGACATTATTACTTCATCCTTGCGTATTTTTGACCACCGTATACAATGGTGTTTCGCAGGAGGTGCCTTCAAGGCAGGAAGCCGAACCCACGGCGGCTGACCAACAAGGGTCAGTCCGGCCCAGCCGGCGGAAGAGGAGCGCGGTGCGAACCAAAACGTCACCCCAACGATATAGTTTGCAACCGTTATTCAGGAAAAGGGTTCCCCGGAGGTGTATTAACGCTCGTGACTTTTCCAGGAGAAAGAGCACTCGCCGGACTGTGCCCGGAGAGGTCGCCAACCAAGCCTCCGCCCGCCAGGCTCCAACACCTGGTCCGGAGAGGGAGGCGAGCGCAAGGCGCGAGCCGGATACTCCTCCAGCGGAGGATGCCGACAGGCTGTCCGCCACCAGGTCTGAGGTGGAGAGCGCCATGAATCATAGGCGTCGCCGGACAGTTCTTCGTGACGCGTGTTTCTCCCCAGAGGCGTTGAATGCCTTTAACGCGGGAGACGCGCACCTCCGTGCCGCTCAAGATGGTTTAACCAGAGCCACGGAGCAGTATGTAAAAGACATACGGGTAAGAGATTTTAATAGCTGTATATGCCAGTAGCCCCCGAGACTTAAAGTAGTTAAAGTAACTGATTTAAGGATCATTTGATATGCAGGATCTTACGGAGAAGAATGCCCAATTGTCCCAGGAGCAAAAAGAGTGCAAAGCCCAACTTGAGGCCGCACTAGCTGCCGCAGAAGGAGGCACGGAGACCCCCTCCGGTAACACATTATTTCAAAAAGGATAAGCAGTGTGCGGCGTGCGTATAAATCTGACGATGATATTGCAGATGTTGCCGGAATTGATCCGGACAAGCAACAGCTACTACGCCAGCTGAAGGCCGGCGAGAGGGTGCTTACGAAGGTGCAGCAGGAGAGGAACAAACTCCAGGATGCCCACGCCCAGCTTGGAGAAGAGCTGAAAGTTGTTTGGGCCGAGCTGTCTGGCTCCGTGAAGGAGAATCAGCGGCTTCGTCGCGGCATCTATAGTAAGTGCTTGAACGAACTCCTTTGAAAAGAAGAGTTCGGCGAGGAAGTCAATTGACAAAAATATGTCTGTAGGTGTGCTCACGGGTCGCCCTGCGGAAGAAATGCCCGGTTCAACGGGTGACCAACTTCCCGAGCTGGTGCAACTGCTCGAACGTGTTTGGCAGGCAATGAGTGGCGTCGTCCAGGCCTTATGGCCATCCCTCTCCCTACCCGAGGGCCTTGGAGAGCTTGCGGAGAAGCTTCAGGGAGCGCGGCAGCGCTTCCGTTTATGGAAGATATCGGCCTGCCGTCAAGGTGCCAGGGAGGCCTGGGCCATGGTGAAGATGCGGTACAAGAAGGCGGATCCAATCCACATGGCCGAGGTTGGACCTGTGGGGCCCGATGGGAAGGAGATCCCTGTGAGCTTAGTGTACGGTCAAGTAGAGTTGGCCACTAAGTATTCCCAACGGGACTGTAAATTAGACATCCTGTTAGACGGGATTGAGGAGGAGTACAGTCAGTCAATTTGACAATGTATTTAAAATGACATGTTAAATGCCTTCTAGCCGGATTGTAGATCGTTTGTCTTTGCCGACCTTTTCGCTTCAACCTCGGGACCCTAGAGTCCGGAGTGTGTCCGAATACCTTCTCGGTTATGAAAAAACCGGGGCATGCATGGAGACCAGGCGTAGGGGTCATTAGTGCTTTATCAGACAAGTGCCCAACTAGTTATGTTATATTACATGGTTAGTAAGAAACATCTTCCAGGGAGAATAGTTCCGTTAAGGGTTCCTTTCCCTGGGAGGCATGCCCTAAAGTGCATGTCCGGACTACGAAAATAGCAGGAAAAATCTGGGGGCTGATAAATAAATGTGTAAAAAAATCATCTTTCAAGTCACCGACCGAATATTCCCTTAAGAACGCTAGCTTTCGGCTTCACCCAATCTGAGGTACACATCCAGCTGACCCGGCAGTAACAATCGCAAAGGTGCTCCCTTTACCTCCTAGCCGAACAATCGGGAACGTAGGGGTAAGCACAGGAGCCAGGAAACCCAGCTTGGCCAAAACTTAAGTCATATCGATGCATATAGTGGTGAATAAAAGGTACATGTGGAAGTTTAACACATGTGCTGGGCATGAAGCCCGAATAAGTAAGCTTCTGTTAAAGAAGCCCCCAGGTATAATGAGTGCGGGTAGCACATCAAGTGTGTGCGAACAATGCGCAAATAGGCCCTCAAGGGCTTTATGAAAAAAGTGAAAAAGAAGAAAAAGAGAGATAAAAGGCAACTGAAGTATAAAATGTGGACGGGGGAAGGAGACGAACTCTGAGTCCGGCGCTAGGCGTAGAATCTTCGGAGGCGGGCTGTGTTCCATGGGTTTGGCTCGAGTCGGTTGTCCGATGTGTTCCGCAGACGGTACGCTCCACCGGTCAGGACTTGGTCGATGATGAAGGGACCTTCCCATTTGGGCTTGAGTTTGTCCTTTTTCTTGTCCGGCAGGCGTAGAACTAGTTCGCCAACATTGTATGTTTTAGCCCGTACTTCTCTGCTTTGATATCTTCGAGCCTGCTGCTGATAGAATGCGGAACGAGCCTTTGCCACGTCGCGCTCCTCCTCTAATGCGTCCAAGCTGTCCTACCGATCCAGCTCGACTTCTCTTTCTTCGTACATGCGCACTCGAGGTGAGTCATGAATTATATCGCAGAACAAAAATGCCTCTGCGCCGTATACCATAAAGAATGGTGTGAATCCGGTAGTACGGTTTGGCGTGGTCCGTAGCCCCTAGAGTATGGAGTCGAGCTCCTCTACCCAGTGCGTGTTAGATTCTGTGAGAGACCGCACTAGTCTGGGCTTGATGCCGCTCATTATTAGACCATTTGCCCGCTCAACTTGTCCGTTGGTTTGAGGATGATAGACTGAAGCGTAATCGAGCTTAATGCCCATATTTTTGCACCAGAGCTTAACCTCATCGGCCGTGAAGTTCGTGCCGTTATCGGTGATGATGCTGTGGGGGACGCCATAACGGTGTACTACCCCGGATATGAAGTCTATCACTGGTCTGGATTCGGCCGTTTTAACTAGCTTGGCTTCTATCCATTTGATGAATTTATCCACCATGACCAATAGGTACTTTTGCTTGTGCGTTCCCCCTTTAAGGGGTCCAACCATGTCAAGCCCCCAGACCGCGAACGGCCAGGTAATGGGTATAGTTTTGAGGGCGGTGGGTGGCATATGGCTCTGATTAGCAAAGAGCTGACAACCGACGCATCTTTGGACTAAGTCCTGAGCATCTGCCCGGGCCGTCGGCAAATAAAATCCTGTGCGGAAGGCCTTACCTACAAGGGCCCGGGCTGCAGCGTGGTGTCCGCCTAGTCCGGCGTGAATTTTAGCCAGAAGATTTCGCCCTTCCTCTTCGGAGATGCACCTTTGAAGGACTCCGGTTGTGCTTTTCTTATAAAGTTCTCCCTTATGGACCTTGTAGGCTTTATATATGCAGCGGGCCTCATTTTGGTCTTCGGGAAGTTCCTGCCTAGTTAAGTAGGCTAGGAATGGTTCTGTCCACGGGGCAATCACCGCCATTATTTCGTGGGCTGAAGGTGTTATTTCATCGGCTGAGCCGCCGATTATGTCAGATTGTTCTGTGTTAGGTGGCGCGGTTGTTTCCGGGTGGTTATTTCCGAACTCCTCTTCCCATAGTACGGATGGCTTAAAAAGCCATTCCAGGGAGATGTTTGGAGGGACAACATCGCGTTTCACGCCGATGCGTGCCAACACGTCGGCTGCTTGGTTATTATCCCGGGCAACGTGGTGGAATTCGAGTCCTTCGAGCTGAGCTGGCATTTTTAGGACAGCGTTATGATAGGCTGCCATTTTTGGATCCTTGGCGTCAAAGTCTCCATTTACTTGGGATATTGCAAGGTTTGAATCCCCGCGCACCTCTAGGCGTTGAATACCCATGGAGATTGCCATCCGAAGACCATGTAGGAGGGCCTCGTATTCGGCTGCATTGTTGGAGTCCGTGTACATTATCTGAAGTACGTATTGGACTGTGTCTCCGGTTGGGGACGTCAGTACGACGGCAGCCCCCAAGCTGGCCAACATTTTGGAGCCGTCGAAATGCATAATCCAATTGGAGTATGCGTCATACTCTTTAGGGAGTTCGGCTTCTGTCCATTCAGCGATGAAGTCAGCCAAGACTTGCGACTTTATAGCTCGCCGAGGTTTATAAGTTATATCGAATGGTAAGAGCTCAATGGCCCATTTTGCGATCATGCCCATCGCGTCGCGGTTGTTTATAATGTCGTTGAGGGGCACTTCGGAGGCCACTGTTATCGAACACTCTTGAAAGTAGTGTCGAAGCTTCCGGGATGCCATGAACACCGCGTACGCTATCTTTTGATAATGAGGGTACCGGGACTTGCAGGGAGTTAAGACAGTGGATACATAGTACACTGGTTTTTGAAGAGGGAATTTATGCCCTTCTGTTTCTCGTTCGACGACGAGCACCGTGCTTACAACTTGATGTGTTGCCGCGATATATAACAACATTGGTTCGCCCAGGTTAGGCGCAGCTAGGACCGGATTTGTTGCCAATATGGCTTTTATTTCTTCGAGTCCGGCAGTGGCAGCATCCGTCCACTCGAAGTGTTCGGTACGCCTGAGGAGGCGATAGAGGGGCAATGCCTTTTCTCCCAAACGGGAGATGAAGCGGCTTAGAGCCGCCACACATCTAGTCAATTTTTGTATTTGTTTGAGGTGTTTTGGAATATCCAGCTATGACAGAGCTCGGATCTTGGCTGGGTTTGCTTCAATTCCTCTGCCAGATACAATGAAGCCCAGGAGCTTTCCGGCTAGTACGCCGAAAACGCATTTTTCCGGATTCATCTTAATGTCATATGCTCGGAGGTTGTCGAATGTGAGCCTCAAATCGTCTACTAGAGTTTCGACGTACTTGGTTTTGACGACTACGTTGTCTACGTATGCCTCTACTGTTTTGCCGATCTGGGTAGCCAGACATGTCTGAATCATGCGCTGATATGTTGCGCCGGCGTTTTTGAGTCCGAAGGGCATCGTGTTGAAGCAGAATGGCCCATATGGAGTGATGAATGCCGTTGCGGCTTGGTCCGCCTCCGCCATCTTGATTTGATGGTAGCCGGAGTATGCGTCAAAGAAACACAATGAATCGTGCCCTGCAGTAGCATCGATTATTTGTCGATGCGGGGAAGGGGGAAAGGATCCTTTGGGCAGGCCTTGTTGAGGTCTTTAAAATCGACACATAGGCGCCAGGATTTGTCCTTCTTTGGTACCATTACCAGGTTTGCTAGCCAGTCTGGATGTTTGATGTCTCGGATGAATCCGGCTTCCAATAGTTTGGCTAGCTCCTCTCCCATTGCCTATCTTTTGGATTCGGAAAATTGCCGAAGTGCCTGTTTGACTGGCTTGAATCCTTTTAGGATGTTTAGGCTGTGTTCTGCCAATCTGCGTGGGATTCCTGGCATATCTGAAGGGTGCCAGGCAAAGATGTCCCAATTTTCCCGAAGGAATTCTCGTAGTGCAGCGTCTACATCAGGGTTCAACTGTGCCCCGATGGAGGCCGTCTTTGTTGGGTCTGTTGGATGGACCTGGAATTTGACTATTTCGTCCGCTGGTTTAAAGGAGGTGGACTTGGATCTCTAATCGAGTATCACATCATCCCTATTCACCGTAGAGCGCAACACAGTGAGTTCCTCCGCCACTAGGGCTTCGGATAGTGCCTCCAGGGCTAATGCGGCTGTCTTGTTTTCGGCGCGGAGTGCTATGTCCGGATCACTGACGAGAGTGATTATTCCACTGGGCCCGGGCATCTTAAGCTTCATGTACCCGTAATGGGGTATGGCTTGGAAAATTGTGAGTGCCTCTTGTCCTAATATAGCGTGATATCCGCTGCTGAACGGGGCCACTTGGAACATGACTTCCTCGGACCTGTAATTGTCCGGCGAGCCGAACACCACATCAAGTGTGATTTTTCTTGTGTAGCGTGCTTCCCAGCTAGGGATTATTCCTCTAAAGGTTGTGCTGCTTCGCTCAATGCGGCTCCAGTCTATTTCCATTTTTTGAAGAGTTTCCTCGTAGATGAGGTTTAATCCGCTGCCGCCATCCATGAGTACCTTGGTAAGACGAAAGCCGTCCACTATTGGACTGAGGACCAATGCGGCTGGTGCTCGGGCTGTTCGGAATTTAGGTTCGTCGCTGGCGTTGAAGGTGATGGCCGTGTCGCTCCATGGATTTGTTGTTGCTACTTGGTAGACTTCGGCGAGGCTGCGGATTGTTCATTTCCGCATATTATTTGATGCGAAAGTCTCGAAGACTGTTGACACCGTACTGGTACTGTTGGAGTGGTTCTCCGGGGCTAGAAGCTCTTCGCCACTTTTGGCCACCTGCCGCAGTATCCAACATGCTCGAAGGCTATGTGTTGGAGTGGCGCCTTCTGTACTGTGAATTTTACAGGGTCCGTTGAGCCATCCCTCCAGTACTGTTCCATGCCCTTTATGGGGTTTTTGCTTTTTGGTTTTTGTACCTGGTGCCTGAGTGTGATGCACCCTTTTGTTTCGGTCTAGGGTTGTATTCGGAGCCGGATTGTCCCAAAACCTAGTTTCGGTATTCCGGAAACTCTCCATCGCACAGTACTTGCGTACTATGGACACCAGGTCGGCGAATCGTGTAATTTCGCGACGACTTACGGCGTTCAAGATTCCCTTGTCCGTGCAATTATTGCAGAAAATTGAAATTGCATTTTCCTCACGGCAGTCTTTTATCCTGTCCATAACTAGGAGAAATCTAGCCCAGTAATGATGTACTGTTTCAGCGGGCTCTTGCCGAATTTGAGATAGATCGCATATGTTTGGGTGGGTGGGTGGAATAGAGTCCGGAACCCTACCCATCTCGAGGCTCAAAGGCCGGAAAGTTTCCGAATCTGGAAGCTTGGATTGCTGGATGTTGTCCAACAAGTCTGGTCCGATGCCTGACTTTAGGTTCAGTGCTTGATCGACATCCGTCCCTCCGCGGAGATCCGACATGGAGGGTTCGGGAATCCGGACATAACTAGTTTTTAATATAGAAGAAGAGTCGCCGTGTTGTTCCTCTACCACCGCAACGTGGTGGGTGACCTGGGGAGAGTTAATCTCTCTCAGATCGGTTTTAAGCCCAATCTGATTGTAGTCTGTAGCGACTCCCAGAGCGGCGATGCGATCCAAGAGCTCGTTTACGGAAAAGAGCTCTATTGGGTCCAGCTGCTCGGCGAATTCCAAGTTGACGTGAAGATTGCTTTTGATGACCCGAGAGGTCATCGTTGAAGCGGTGGCCGAACAGGTGGTCATGAGAAAACCACCTAGCCGGATAGTTTGGCCGGCGGCCAGGGCTCCTTTGGCGATGATACCGTCTTTAAAGATGGGAAGAGGCATCCTTCCTGATCGCGACGGCACAGAGGAACTCTCAATGAAAGCACCAATGTCGGTGTCAAAACCGGCGGATCTCGGGTAGGGGGTCCCGAACTGTGCGTCTAGGCGGATGGTAACAGGAGACAAGGGACACGATGTTTTTACCCAGGTTCGGGCCCTCTCGATGGAGGTAAAACCCTACTCCTGCTTGATTAATATTGATGATATGGGTAGTACAAGAGTGGATCTACCATGAGATCAAGGAGGCTAAACCCTAGAAGCTAGCCTATGGTATGATTGTTGTAATGGTTGTTCGTCCTACGGACTAAAACCCTCCGGTTTATATAGACACCGGAGAGGGCTAGGGTTACACAGAGTCGGTTTCAATGGTAGGAGATCTACATATCCGTATCGCCAAGCTTGCCTTCCACGCCAAGGAAAGTCCCATACGGACACGGGACGAAGTCTTCAATCTTGTATCTTCATAGTATTGGAGTCCGGCCGATAATGATAGTCCGGCTATCCGGACACCCCTAGTCCAGGACTCCCTCAGTAACCTTTGCCTGATGCCTCATTACTCCGCGCCTGTGCTTGCCCCCTTTGCACCAAAGAGGAAACAAGGACACTGCGTAGGCCGGTGCTCGCCTGGCGCCCGCCTGGTCTCGATCGTCACGACTTGCGTCACGAGCACCTCGCGAGGTACCCTTGCCTTGATCTCTCCGCCTCCTCGCGAGCCTGCCTGGCGAGGCCGCTCTTGAGGAAGCCTTGCATTGTTCGCCCCACGAGGCTTGGCCCCTCTCGAGGGTCTTGAGTTTGTGTTGATGAAGATGGGCCGTACTGGGCCACCACTTGAGCCACGCCGCAGGCCGCAGGCAGGCAAGTCTGGGGACCACCGTTCCCAGAATGCCGACACGCATGTCTGAACCAAGATGAGCAACACGACTCCCTGCAACGGTTACAATATTATTGTTAAACCAATAGTTTTAAGGATGTTTAAGTATGGCTTATGAAGAGGGTATTTACCAAAGACAACAGAGGTCATCGCATTGATTTGTCGCTTTAGGCCAGTCAGCTCTTCTGTCACCGGTTTAAGGGTCGCTTCAGCATCCTCCGCCCGCTTTATCAGGGTTGTCCTTTTAGCATTCCATTTTGTCCGTTCGCTATTAAAACCATCCTTCAGTTGTTCCATGGGTGATAAAGCGCCGGTCAGCTCTTCCTTCGCCTTGGAGGTTTCTGCTTGCTAGGACTTAATATTTTCTTGAAGGTCGGCAATTTGAGATTCTTTCTTGTTCAGATCAACCTGCAAAAGACAATTAATGAATTGGTAGTGCATCTTTCAAGTCCCAAGCACATAACAAGTTATACACTTGGCATTTGGGGGCTAATGCGGATTGCTTTTTATCAACTGACATGTTAAGTCCCAAGCACACAACAAGTTATATACTCGGCACTTGGGGGCTAATGCATATCGAACCTTAATGACAGGAAAGGTACCAGTTCATCCTAAAGGAATAAACCGGCCCTTGGGGGCTACACCAGCAAAAATTCAATATTATTCTATTACAAGACCCGGTTCACAACAATTTTATGAACCGGCCCTTGGGGGCTACTGGAGTTGACATTCTAAGCCAGTTATATGCAAAGAAAATTTATGCAAGAGGGAGTGATATTTACCTCATACCGTTCCTTCATCAGGCCCACTAAACCAGCTTCATAGTCGCGGTTGGTGTACAGGCGGTTTAAATATCCAGAATGGATATCTTGGGCGCTGAGATGAGCATAGCTTGATAAATCTGTCTTCCATTTGCCCTTGTCCATAGCAGAAAACTCTTCCTCAACACTGTGCTTTGATAAAGCGACAGCGTTGCGAGGAGCAGTATGACCAAAACCGGTGATCACAACATCATCCGTGGCGTTATCAATAGTTTTGGCTGGGCTTGGAGTTTTAGCAGTTGTTTTTGCTGGACTTGGTGGATCAACAGCTGGACTTGGCGGATCAACAGACTGGTTCATTGGATTCATCTCCACCGGTTCAACAAAAGTATCTGGAGCCTGGGGTACCGGATCATCCAGAATAGTGTCAGCATTCTGATCAAAGGCCTTTGAAGTCTTCTCTGGTTCAGTGGCCGGATTATCATCGGTCGGCTTGTTAAATTTGGCCTTTTTGCTAAGTCTGGCTTTGGCACTGGAAAGAACAGATACAAAAGCTAACATTATCAACAAATACAAGGCATAAAGGAGTAAGTATGATATGCTTCCCAGGAACAGTCTTGAGGGGAGGCATTTGTGTGGCTGATGACTGGCCGGAGGATGAATGGGAGGTTCCCTGGTAATTTGAATCAGACGGATTAAGAGGATATCGGAAATAATCCGCCCTGGGATAAAGTGTATCAGAAGTACGGGAGACCTCTTGACGGTGTTTGCGAACTGGAGAGTTCGGTAAACTGGAGGAGGTAACAACTTGGCCACTATGCCGGGTTGTGCGGCGATCTTCATGCTGTTGTGTCTTCAAAAGAAAGTGCGGATCCGAATAAGCAAGAGGGCGTGAAAATTTTACTTTCCGGACTGTGCGACGGATTTTTGGTACTGGCACATGATCTGAGTCAGAAGGTAGAACAATTACCTCTGCTTCACCAGCGCGGCTAGCTTCCGCATCATCTTGATAATAATCATTGTCAATGAGGTGTATGAAAAAAGAACCAAGAGAGTCAATTTCTACCTCTGACTCCAGGTCATCAAGCTCCTCATCATTGGGCAGGTTAGAGGCCTCGGCGGTTCTTTTCTTTGCGGGTTTATTTGTAACCCTGGTCTTGACACAAGGCGCTCTCACCGGTTTATCCTGCGGCTTTGCTGGTTTATCTTATGATTTCCTCTTCCAGAACGGATCATCGCCCTGCACAGATGGACAACAAATTATAAAGGAATTTTTAAGAGGGGACGGATTAAGACACAAATGAGGCAATTCTTACACCTGTCGGTTTGTTGGAAGTACAGAAGGGACTGAGCCCTACTTTGCTGCATACAACCACTGGTTCATCAAGCATCTTCTTGACAGATTCGGTGACTTTTTCATCGGTGAGCTGGATGTCAATATGACGCTGAGGGTCATTCAAATTCCATGTGTATTTACACATTAAACCGGGGCGCCGGCTGATGACCCGCAAGTATACGAGATAATTGTAGCCTCTTTCGATAAGTAAGAGTGTCGAACCCAACGAGGAGCTAAAGGTAGAACAAATACTCTCTCAAGTCCTATCTGCCACTGATACGACTCTACGCACGCTTGACGTTCGCTTTACCTAGAACAAGTATGAAACTAGAGGTACTTTGTAGGTGTGATAGGATAGGTTTGCATGATAATAAAGATCGTGTAAATATAAACTAGGTGCTGTTTTAGATAAAGAAGAAATAAAGTAAATATAGCGAGTGTGGAAAAGTGGTGGTAGGAGTTGTGAAATTGTCCCTAAGCAATTGACTACTTTACTAGACCGATAGCAAGTTTTATGTGGGAGAGGCCACTGCTAGCTTGTCATCCCTAACTTGGAATTCTATGCACTTATGATTGGAACTATTAGCAAGCATCCGCAACTACTAATGTTCATTAAGGTAAAACCCAACCATAGCATTAAGATATATTGGTCCCCCTTCAATCCCGTATGCATCAATTTCTATGCTAGGTTGAAGCTTCTGTCACTCTTGCCCTCCAATACATAGTCCTATCAACATACAACTAACCCTATGGTGTGATCCACACGCGCTCTCATATGATGGGCACCAAAGTACAGCAACATAACCACAAGCAAATTAAATCAATCATAGCAATTCATCAACCACCAATAGGACAACAAAAATCTACTCAAACATCATAGGATGGCAACACATCATTGGATAATAATATGAAGCATAAAGCACCATGTTCAAGTAGAGGGTACAGCGGGTTGCGAGAGAGTGGACCACTGTAGATAGAGGGGGGAAGTTGATGGAGATGTTGGTGAAGATGGCGGAGGTGTTGGTGAAGATCGCGGTGATGATGATGGCCCCCGGCGGCGTTCATGCGCCACCGGAAGCAAGGGGGAGAGAGCCCCTTCTTATTATTCTTCCTTGACCTTCTACCTAGATGGGAGAAGGGCTTCCCCTCTGATCCTTGGCTCCCATGGCTTGGGAGGGGCGAGAGCCCCTCCGAGATTGGATCTGTCTCTCTGTCTCTCTCTGTTTCTGCATTCCTTGATTCTGCCCCTTCACCGTTTCATTTATATCCGGAGATCCGTAACTCTGATTGGGGTGAATCTTTCGCCCAGATTTTTCTCATAAAATTAGCTTTCTTGCGGCAAAAGAAGAGTGTCAACCGCCTTACTGGTGGCCCATGAGGGTGCTAGGCCCGGGCGCGCCCCCCTGTCTCGTGGCCACCTCGGGCACCGTTTCGCGTTGATTCTTCCTCTGGAAAATCCCAAATATTCCAAAATAATTCTCCGTCCATTTTTATCCCGTTTGGATTCCGTTTGATATTGGGTTTCTGCGAAACATAAAACATGCAACAAACATGAACTGGCACTGGGCACTGGATCAATATGTTAGTCCCAAAAATAGTATAAAAAGTTGCCAAAAGTAAATGAAAGTTGAATAATATTGGCATAGAACAATCAAAAATTATAGATATGACGGAGACGTATCAGCATCCCCAAGCTTAATTCCTGCTCATCCTCGAGTAGGTAAATGATAAAAAAGATAATTTTTGATGTGGAATGCTACCTAGCATAATCTTGATCATATATCTAGTCATGGCATGAATATTAAGACACGAGTGATTCAAAGCAATAGTCTATCATTTGACATAAAAACAATAATACTTAGGGCATCCCTGTCGTGGTTCTAAGCCTGACAGTAGAATAGGGGGTACGTATGGAGAGGCAAGATCCTAGCTATGGAGTAGTTGTATGCGCAAGAGATTTACGAGTTCAGGCCCTTCTCGGAGGAAGTAACAGTCCTACGTCTCGGAGCCCGGAGGTGGTCGACTGGATTATATGCGTATGAGTTACAGGGGTGCGAACCCTTTACACCGAGGAGGGGGGGTGGCTTGTATAGAGTCCGCCAGCCCCTCCGGCCCTCAGTTATGTAGGGTTTAAAGTACATTAAGGCCTGGCGTTACTGGTAACGCCATACATAAAGTGCTATCATGACCATAAAGACTACTTAATGATAGACCGTTTGGGTGCAGAGTGACTCTAGATCTCCTGGTGGTCGAGTGAGTGGCTTCATGGTCGAGTATCTTCGAGTCTGTCGAGTGGAATCCTTCCAGGTCGACTGAAAGGTAGTTTCTTCTAGAGATGTCCTTGGGGAGGGTACCTTGGACAGGTCCATGACCCTACCCTAGGTACATGGCTTCATCATTAGCCCCCGAATGGATCGAGGTTTGAGTGAGGAAGGAGTTGAGAATTCTTCCAACCCGTTTTTCGTGCTATGAGTATGTCTTGTTCTGGATCAATGACTTTAGGTGGCGGCACCAACTTCTTTTTCAGTCGCCTTGATCCATTCTTTATATCTGTCGAGTGAATTTTCTGTACTGTCGTTCTCCGAGCGACGGATCGGTGGAAATCTTCAGTCTGACAAGTTGCTCTGCTGTTCGCGGATTGAGCAGGATCTGAATTTCGGGAAGCGCGCGAGGCGGAGGAGGCCGCGGTACTCGGATGGGATAAGGCAGGAACGCCTCAATCTTTGCGCCACCTTTTTCGCCACGTATCGCGCGCGCGACTGTTGTGGGATTTGATAGGATTGTCCAGTCCTACCAGTCTGCCACTCGGAAGTAACCCCATATAAGGTGCCAGACGGGGGTTTTTGAACAGTGCGCCCTCAGTTTCCTCTCCCTCTTCCTCAGATTCATCTGCTGCGCTCGCCACCATCCCAGCGCTGCTGCTCTGTGCGTGCTTCGCCGTCGACGATGGTGAAGGAGAAGACGGCGACTTTGTAGCGAGCGAAGAAGGCGACGGCGAAGGCAAAGGGAAGGGCGAACAGTTTGGGTGGATCCTCGTCGCGGGCCGGTCTGCCGCAGGGCTGGATCCAGGGCGACTGGATCCGCTCGACCATCCGCCAGAAGGATCTCGACGACCTGGCCAACGAAGGACTGATCCCCCATGGATTAGCGAGGCTCCCGGGGAAGGAGTGGCAGCTGCAGCCTCAGGAGGGTGAGTGTGTCCTCTTGGCCACCCATGTTGACTGTGGATTTTCTTTGCCGCCCCACCCTTTCTTTCGGGGATTTCTGAACTTCTTTGGGGCACAACTCCACCACTTCACACCCAACTCCATAGTATATCTCGCAGCTTTCGTGTCCTTGTGTGAGAATTTCTTGGGTTGTCGACCCATTGGGGCCTTTTCAAACACATTTTCACCTGTCGCTCTCAGACGGTGAAAAAGGCCAATCCGAGTGAGGAGAAAACCCAAGTGATTCAGATGTGTGGGGGTCTTGGGGTTCAAATGAGGGGTAAAAGTGCTTTTCCAGCCATGGTCCTTCCTGAGTCGGTCCGAGGGTGGCAGTCGACCTGGTTCTACTGCCAAGACCAGCTGACACCAGGGCAATCGACTGGACTCCCTCCTTTCTCCATGGATCGAGTGAGCAAGCCGTCCTCTCTAAAGGTGGTCCCGGAGGAGAAGGCTCAGGTCAAGGTGCTGGTCGAGCGTGTAGTCCAGCTCATCCGTGACGGGGTGACTGGCATGGATCTTTTGGAGGTTTTCCTTCGACGACGCATCCAACCACTTCAATATCGAGACCATCCGATGTGGATGTACTCTGGCACTGAAGACTCCACTCGGGTCCACCCGGAGGAGGTCGAGGACGCCACACTGGAGAGGTGGATGACTGCCATCACAGGGAACAAAGACAACCCCCGAGGAGCCAGGAGGATCCGTCCACTCTACCAATCATACGAGCCAGACAAGGTCTTAATTATATATCTCCGACTGTGATCCTGCTTTCTCCAACCTGTTTGCTTAACATCGGTCGACTGACTTTTTGTCTTGTTTGTTGTCTTCCAGGTTACTACTGAGATGTACTCGATGCCCAACAGGGCGCAGGAACAGATCGAGGAGGAGGAGGGAAGCGGAGGTGAAAGTTAGGAAGAGTGGCAATCTGGTGGTGAGGAGGATGTAGAAGACGACGGTTCTGATGAAGAGGAGGAGGAGGAGGAAGAGGAGGAGGAAATCGTCCCTCCCCGCACTGAAAGGCGATCCAAGCTCGCCCATGACCCTGCCGTTGAGCGTGGCAAGGCGACTGTGCCTGTTGGACAGTCGAGACACCCTCGGACGACCTCTCCGGTGCCGACTGAGAAAGCGCCGAAGCAACTCCGAGCGACGTCATCGAAGCCGACGAAGGCCCTGCCAAAGATGAGGATGGTGATTCCCACTATTTCCGGGTAATAGCAGGACTTATGTTTTCTTGTTTGGCATGGATAATCTCTTGGTCGACTCGTTGGTTAGCCGACTGATTTCTGAAATCTGTAGTGCTTCTACCTCCGAGACCTCAGCCAGGAACGAAGATCAAGAAATGGAAGATGCTGCCACTTCCAACCCTGGTATGATCTCTGTAGTTTGCTTTTGGTCGATTGGATCTTTATTTTTAACTTTGAATCTCTCCTGTTGCTCCACCCCATGTCATTGATCTCCCTGATGATGACGATGAGGAGCCACTGAGGCAGAGGAGGAACAAGAAGGCGCCTGCTGTTAAGACTGCTCAGGTTGTATCAGCACCTGAGACGCTGGTTCCGGAGGGAGGCAACGTGACTCGGACTACCGTGTCCTTTGCCGTGCCGCTGACGAGTGCTCGTCCTTCATCGTCGAGTGCTGATCCGCCTTCCCTTTTCACCACACACCAAGTCCCAGAGGACCAAGCAAGTGCTGCTAAGGAGGCTATACGTCAGGCGGGCGTCATGATGGAGCAGGTGAAGGCGATCCGAGACGCCAGCCAAGTAGCTAACGATGCAAGCTCAGCTCTTCAGAGCAATGTTCAGGTTAGTCGATCACCGCTTGTTCTGTTAGGATATGGTACCTGAAAACTCTTCTTTCTGAAGATCTTAGTATCTATACACCCACTGGGTGTGTTGATTGACTATTTAGATTGGTGGGGGCACGCTGAGTGCACCCACTGGGTGTAGTCCCCGAGACTATGGTGGACTGCTGGCAGTCGACTGTAGTCTCTATACTTTGAATTTGTTCACTCTAAGTTCTCCACTCGATCTGGTCGAGTGAAATCTTGGAACCAGTGGGGGCACGTTGAGTGCACCCACTGGGTGTAGTCCCCGAGACCATGGTCGACTGCTGGCAGTCGACTATGGTTTGAAGAACATCTTTTTTTTACTGTGGCTGACTGCTGTCAGTTAGCTATGGTTTAGGATCATAACTTTCTGTCTCTTTCGGTCGACTGATCAAACCGAGTCGGTAGAACCAGTGGGGGCACGCTGAGTGCACCCACTGGGTGTAGTCCCTGAGACTACAGTTGAATATTTTGATTCGGCTGTAGTCTTAGAAATGCTACGATTTTTTCTCTTAGTCACTCGGAAGTGACCTATCTTTGATGTCTGTCGACTGATCTTTCGCAGAAATCTTGCGAGCTTGTGGCTCGTTATACTGAGTTGGAGAACAAACATATCCAGCTCGAACTTGACTTGAAGCTTGTCCAGGAGAACTTCACGAAGGCGAAGGAGGAGGCAAAAGGTATGTTTGGTGAGAGTCTTGACGACTGCCTTTATTTTTGTCAATTCCTGAGTCTGATCTCATTGTCACTTTGCAGATAAACTGAAAGAGGCTCTGAAGAAGAAGGACCTTGACCTCGCCAAGGCGCAGAAAGCGGCTTCGGACAAGATGAAGCTCGCAGAAGAAAAGCTGGCTTTAGTCGGCAAACTTGAAGAGGAGAATACCAATCTGAAAGCTGCTCTCGACGCGGCCAACAAGGAGGTTAGTCGTCTGAAGAAGGACAAGATAGCCCTGAGTGACAAGGCTAGCGAATTGATGGGGAAGAAGAACGATCTGGAGTCTTATCTGGAAGGGCTCGCCAAGAAGTTATTCCTCATGCTTGAAGGTAATCTTTTCTATCCGATTGACTTGTTATCGTCGACTCGTCATAGAACTGTTGGCTTAACTTCAAACTGTGCTTACAGAATTCTGTCAAAACTTCAAGGAGGAGACCAGCCGACTGGAGCCAAACTTGGACCCCATTAATTCTCCAGTGAAGGACGAAACTGCTATGAACGTGTTCCGACTGGAGTCTCGCGTTGCTGGAGTGGTTGACTACCTCGCTCGACTGAAGGTTGCGGTGTCGCGGATCGACACAACACTCTGGCCAAGAGAGACGCTTTACAATGACCTCGAGTGTTTAATGACTCGACTGAATGACGTTCCTGGTCGAGTGCAGGAATGGAAGAAGTCCTCCGCCAGGTGTGGTGCTGACGTTGCTCTGTCCCTGGTACGTGTTCACTGCAAGGATGCTCGAGAGGACAAGCTGGCGTCCATCATAGTGGCCAATACCAAGAAGCATGACTTCCAATCTTTCATGGAGACCTTCATTGCTGCTACCACTCGGATTGCTGATGGAATCGACCTAGACCAGTTTGTCGCATCCTCCAGTCCTCCACCTGAGGAGTAAAAAACTTCTATGCTTCACCTTAAATTTGCCTCGGTATGCCGAGTGGTTTTTGTAACCGATAAACTTTTACAGGCTTGACGCCTGCGCACTTCTGAATCCGTTATCTGAACTTTGCTTATTGTTGAATATGCTTGCATTTGCCTTCGAGCGAATTTTCTTCTTCACTCGGAATATATTTTAATGCTTGAGACGCAGCTCTGAGGTGGTAAGCCCAGTCGACCTGCACTTCACCGCTTTTTGGTAGGTAGGGATGGGGCACAGATGGAGTGCACATTGTATTTGTGGCGTAGCTCAGAGGGAGAAGGTTACAATCAACCTGCGCCTCGTCATCCTTGTAGAGCATAATAGATTAAGTACTTAGGTGAGCACTGGGCTGCAGCTAAGCCCCCGAGTGGGAGGTTTGCTCTCCACTCGGTAGTGTTTTTAGATACTTAGGCGAGCACTGGGCTGCAGCTAAGCCCCCGAGTGGGAGGTTTGCTCTCCACTCGGTAGGGTTTTCAGATACTTAGGCGAGCACTGGGCTGCAGCTAAGCCCCCGAGTGGGAGGTTTGCTCTCCACTCGGTAGGGTTTTCAGATACTTAGGCGAGCACTGGGCTGTAGCTAAGCCCCCGAGTGGGAGGTTTGCTCTCCACTCGGAAGGATTTTCAGATACTTAGGCGAGCACTGGGCTGCAGCTAAGCCCCCAAGTGGGAGGTTTGCTCTCCACGGTAGGATTTTTTGTGGCGTAGCTCCGAAGGAGAAGGTAACAGTCGACCTGCACGTCGTCGTCCTTGCAGAGCGCATATTGTATTTGTGGCGTAGCTCGGAAAGAGAAGGTAGCAGTCGACCTGCACCTCGTCCTCCTTGCGGAGCGCACATTGTATTTGTGGCGTAGCTCGGAAGGAGAAGGTAGCAGTCGACCTGCACCTCGTCTTCCTCGCGGAGCACACGTTGTATTTGTGGCGTAGCTCGGAGAGAGAAGGTAGAAGTCGACCTGCACCTCGTCCTCCTTGCGGAGCGCACATTGTATTAAATACTTTGGCGAGTACTGGACTGCAGCTAAACCTCTGAGTGAGAGACTGGCTCATCACTCGGTAGGATTTCAAACACTTAGGCGAGTACTTGGACTGCAGCTAAGCCTCCGAGTGCGAGGCTAGCTCACCACTTGGTAGGATTTTGAAAACTTAGGCAAGTACTTGGACTGCAGCTAAGCCTCCGAGTGGGAGGCTGGCTCACCACTTGGTAGGATTTTAAATTACTTAGGCAAAACGGATTCGCAGCTAAGCCCCCGAGTTGGAGGCTGGCTCTCCACTCGGCAAGGATTTTTTTTACAAACTTAGGCGAAACGGATTCGCAGCTAAGCCACCCACTGGGGGATTTCTCATGTAAACAAAAGTAACAACAATCACTGGGGAAAATTATAACACTCTTGTCTTTGATAAATAAACTACAAAAGTACTTTTATTACATCTCATCCGAGTGAATACTTAAGTATAAAAGGGGCAGAGCAGCTCTGCGTTCCAAGCTCGGGGCTCATCAATCTGGTGACCGACATTGTAAAGGCGGTACGCTCCATTGTGGAGAACTTTGGTGACGACGAAGGGACCTTCCCAAGTAGGAGCAAGCTTGTGTGGCTTCTGCTGGTCCACTCGGAGAACCAAATCTACTTCTTGGAAGGCTCGACTCTTCACGTTTCTGGCATGGAATCGACGTAAGTCCTGCTGATAGATGGTCGATCAGATCATGGCCATCTCTCTTTCTTCTTCTAGAAGGTCGACTGCGTCCTGTCGGGCATGCTCTGCTTCATCTTTAGTGTAGAGTTCGACTTGGGGTGCATTGTGAAGCAGATCACTCGGCAAGACTGCTTCAGCTCCATAGACCAAGAAGAACGGAGTTCTCCTAGTCGACTGATTAGGAGTGGTCCTTAATCCCCAAAGTACTGACGGAAATTCGTCGACCCATGCACCAGCCGCGTGCTTGAGATCGCGCATCAGTCGGGGTTTCAATCCTTTGAGAATTATACCATTTTGTTCTGCTTGCCCATTCGACTGGGGGTGAGCGACTGAAGCATAGTCGACTCTTGTGCCTTGAGATGCGCAAAAGGCTCTGAATTCTTCAGAATCGAAGTTTGACCCATTATCAGTGATGATGCTATGCGGAACTCCATATCTGAATACCAACTCTCTGATGAAGCTGATAGCAGTGCCAGCATCCAGATTCTTTATAGGCTTAGCTTCAATCCATTTGGTAAACTTGTCGACTGCTACTAGCAAGTGAGTGAAGCTGCTCCTGCCTGTTCTTAGTGGTCCAACCATATCTAACCCCCAAACAGCGAAGGGCCAGACGAGTGGAATGGTCTTCAAGGCTGAGGTGGGTTTGTGCGATAGATTGGAGTAAAACTGACATCCTTCACACTTGTCGACTATCTCCTTTGCCATTTCATTTGCTCTTGGCCAGTAAAATCCCGCTCGGTATGCTTTAGCCACAATGGTCCGAGAGGACGCATGATGGCCACAGGTCCCCGAGTGGATATCGTCAAGGATTATCCGACCTTCTTCTAGCGTTATACATTTCTGACCGACTCCAGTCGCGCTTTCTCTGTACAATTGTCCCTTTATCACGGTAAAGGCTTTGGATCGACGGACGATCTGTCGAGCCTCTTCTTCATTCCCTGGGAGCTCTTTCCTTAGGATATACGCGATGTACGGCTCTGTCCAGTCGGGAGTGATGACCAAAGCTTCCATGATCAGGTCGACCACCACTGGAACTTCAACTTCAGTTGGATCTGTGACACTTTTTGGCTGTGGAGCTTCTTCGGTGAAAGGATCCTCTTGAACTGATGGAGTATGGATGTGTTCCAAAAACACATTACTGGGAATGGCTTCTCTCTTGGAACCTATCTTCGCCAAATCATTAGCCGCTTGATTTTTCAGTCGGGGTATATGATGGATCTCTAACCCTTCAAATTTCTTCTCAAGCTTTCTCACTGCATTGCAGTAACCAGTCATGGCTGGGCTTCTGACGTCCCACTCCTTCATCACCTGATTGACCACCAAATCTGAGTCGCCATAAACCATAAGGCGACGGACACGAGTGAAATGGCCATACGCAACCCATAAAAAAGTGCTTCGTATTCTGCTTCATTGTTGGAGGACTCAAAGTGGATCTAGAGCACATATCTGAGCTTATCTCCTGGGGGGGAAACCAATACTACCCCAGCACCGGAACCATTCAACATCTTAGAACCGTCAAAGAACATGGTCCAGTGCTCCGAGTGAATTTGAGTCGGTAATTGCTGCTCAATCCACTCGGCGATGAAATCTGCTACTGCTTTTGACTTAATGGCTTTCTTTGCCTCAAACTTGATATCAAGGGGAAGGAGTTCAATCGCCCATTTTGCCACTCGACCAGTTGCATCTCTGTTGTGCAGAATCTCTGATAATGGGGCGTTGCTGATGACTGTAATGGAATGATCAGAGAAATAATGAGCAACCTTCTTCGTGGTCATATAAATCCCATATACAAGCTTCTGATAATGAGGGTATCTTTGCTTTGATGGGGTCAACAATTCAGAAAGATAATACACTGGGCGCTGAACTTTGAAGGCTTTTCCTTCTTCTTCCCGCTCGACCGTAAGTACTGTACTGACGACTTGTCATGTGGCTGCAATATAAAGCAGCAAAGGCTCTTTGCTGATTGGGGCAGCAAGCACCGGCTGGGTGGAGAGCAGAGCTTTTAGCTCTGCAAACGCTGCATCAGCTTCTGGAGTCCACTCGAACTTGTCTGACTTCTTCATCAGTCGGTAAAGAGGAATCGCCTTTTCACCGAGACGAGAGATGAATCGACTTAAAGCGGCCAAGCATCCAGTAAGCTTCTGGACATCGTGAACACGCACAGGGCGTTTCATTTGGAGTATAGTGCCAACTTTTTCTAGGTTGGCGTCGATTCCTCGTTCGGAAACGAGAAAACCGAGTAACTTTCCGCCAGGAACTCCGAATGTGCACTTTGATGGATTAAGCTTGATATCATACCTCCTGAGATTGGCAAATGTTTCAGCGCGGTTAGTTAACAGGTCGGAACCCTTCCGTGATTTGACCACAATATCATCCATGTATGCTTCCACATTCCGACTGATTTGAGTGAGTAAACACTTCTGAATCATCCTCATGAACGTGGCTCCGGCATTCTTGAGGCCGAATGGCATGGTGACATAGCAGAAGCACCTGAATGGAGTGATGAAAACTGTTTTGATCTCATCGGGTCCATACAGACGGATCTGATGGTAACCAGGATAGACGTCTAAAAAAGACAGGCGCTCACATCCCGCAGTCGAGTCAACTATTTGGTCGATGCGGGGGAGAGGAAAATGATCTTTTGGGCAGGCCCGATGGATATGTTTGAAATCAATGCACATGCGAAGTGACTTGTGCTTCTTGGGGACCATGACAACATTGGCGAGCCACTCGGAGTGGTAAATCTCTCGGATAAACTCTACTGCCAAGAGCCGAGCCACCTCCTCGCCAATGGCCTTTCTCTTCTAGACGGCGGACCGTCGAAGATGTTCTTTGACAGGTTTCACTTTTGAGTCGACTCGTAGACGATGCTCAGCCAGGCCCCTGGGAACACCCGGCATGTCAGCAGGCTTCCATGCGAAGATGTCCCAGTTCCCACGGAGGAACTGGATGAGCCCTTCTTCCTATTTAGAGTCGAGTGTTGTGGAGATATGAGTCGGAGCAGCACTGGGGTCGGTCGGGTGAATGTGAACGGGCTTCGTCTCACCGGACGACTAGAACGCTGACTCTGTGGCGGGCTTCTTGGCCCGCAATAAATCACTCGGATCTGTAGTTTTCTGGTATTCCTGCAGCTCCACCACTGTTATCTGAGCATCGGCGATCTTTGAGCCCTTCTGAAAGCACTCTTCTGCCTTTTTCCGATTGCCAGTAATGGTGATCACACCCTTGGGACCAGGCATCTTCAATTTGAGGTACACGTAACATGGTCGAGCCATGAATCGTGCATATGCTGGCCTGCCTAAAATAGCATGATAAGCACTCTAGAAATCCACAACTTCAAATGTCAACTTTTCTTTGCGGTAATGCTTTGAATCGCCGAAAACCACATCAAGAGTGATTTGGCCGAGTGAGTCAGCCTTCTTCCTAGGAATGACTCCATGGAAACTCATGTTGCTGGTATTGAGTCTGGACATCGGAATGTCCATCCCTTTTAGCGTCTCCGCATACAATATATTCAGGCCACTGCCACCATCCATCAGAACTTTAGTCAGTCGAGTGCCTTCGACGACTGGGTCGACCACCAAAGCTTGCCTCCCAGGGGTGGCTATGTGTGTCGGATGATCAGACTGGTCAAATGTGATGGCGGTCTGAGACCATTTCAGATAACTGGGTGTCGCCAGAGCAACCATATTCACCTCACGGTTGATAACTTTCAATCGACTTTTGCTTTCAACGTCAGCAAAAATCATCAAGGTGGAATTGACATGGGGATATCCTCCATCACTGTCCTCTTTGTCCTCAACTTTGTCCGACTCCTTTTCCTTATCTTTGGGCTATTTCCCCTGAAATTGCTGGATCAAGAGCTGACACTGCCAAGTGGTATGTTTCGGGTAAATGAAGTTACCCTCCTCATCTTTCTTCGTGTGGATGTGGCACGGAAAATCCATCACGTCATTTCCTTCCTTGTCTTTCACCTTCATAGGGTTCCAAGACCCTTTAGGCTTTCCTTTGAACTTTCCTTGAGTCACGGCCAAGGCTTCTCCAGGAGCAGCTGGCTCGGCTTTCCGCTTCTGCTTCCGACTGGAGTTCCCTCCCCCAGTTTCATGAGCGGTCGGCTTGTACTTGCCACTCCAGAGCCGATCCTCTTCTTCACCATTGGCATATTTGGTGGCAATCTCCATCATTCGACTCAGAGTCATGTCTTCGGTCCGACCGAACTTCAAACTTAACTCCCTGTTCTTTACGCCTTCCTTGAAGGCACAAACTGCCTGGTGATCAGATACATTCTCCACCATGTGATGCAATGTGATCCACCTCTAGATGTAATCCCTCAGAGTATCATTTGACTTTTGCACACAAACATGCAGCTCTGTCAACCCTACTGGTCGCTTGCAAGTTCCTTCAAATGTTCTGACAAACACTCGGGCAAGATCTTCCCAAGTGTAAATGCTGCTAGGTGCCAACTGATTCAGCCATGCTCTGGCCGAGCCCTCCAACATAAGAGGTAGGTGTTTCATGGCCACCTCATCATTGCCGCCGCCAATCTGAATAGCCACTCGGTAGTCCTCAAGCCAAGTATCGGGCTTGGACTCACCAGTGAACTTACTAACTCTAGTCGCCAACCTGAAGTTGGGAGGAATCACTGCGGCCCTGATGGCTCTGCTAAAACACTCTGGTCCTAAGACATGAACTCTGCTGCTGGTGGGCACATCTCTGTCATGGCCTTCTTGGTGAGCTCTGTTCCGGTCGACTAAACCTTGAACGATAATGGATCTCGCGTCAAAGCCTGGTTCTCTGGGGTCGACTGGAACCCTTCGCCCAACATTGTGCTGGCGTCTGTCATCCTGCTGTCGAGGGACGTACGACCCACCCCTTGGGGGAGGAGTGGGCACTCGACGCCGATCATCGTGATGGAATCGGTCATCATACTGATCACGCCAGCCTCCACGTCCCTCATGCCTCGGGGGCGATCTTGGGCTATGAGCCGAGTGGACTATATTCGCGGCGACGGATCTGCTGTGAATCCTATTTCACGACTGTGATACAACTGAATTTTGATCTCCTGCTGCCCGGAGTAAATCTCTGATCTGCATCAAGCCTCTGCCAGCCTCTGATTGAGAGGGTTGAATCGACTCTGCTATACGGGCTGCAACCGCTAGATTCTGAATCGGAGTTCGATATACCTGAGTCGGTGGTGGAAAGAGTTGACGTCGACTGGAGTCTGGAACCCATTGCCGCGCACGCTCGTCGAGTGCTCGCTGGAGGTTCTCCAGTCGAGTGCGCTCAGCCAAGTTGGCCAAACGCGCGTCCTCTAGGGCACGAGCCTCGGGGGTTTCTCCTACGATAGGAGTATGCAGAGCATCCATGTTCCGGCGGCGAAGAACTTCCCTTTGCAGCGAAGTGAGTGGCTCGGGTTGATACTCCTCGTGGACCTGCGCTGGGTCGCCTCCGCCGTCCCCTTCGTCGGTGCGGGGGAAGCCGGGAGGACTACGCGGTCCATTGACCATCAGGACCTCCGCTGCTGGATCACTGCTGTCGCACTCAGATGCAGTCTCTACGGAGCCAGTTGACAGATCGAACAGGCCATAGAGAGATTCGTCGGGCTCGATCACCGCGACTTGGGGGGTGGCCGACTGGCGGGCCACTGCGTGCCTCACCCACCGCTGAAGCCTTGACCGACCGGAGTGCTTGCGCTGGTGGGAGACAGGGAGGGAGGACGACGCAGGGTTCAACCAATACGGGGCCGACGGTTGCCGCACGAGGACGCCGCGGACACACATGCGAAAGTGCGTTGCCCCGCGGACTGGGAGCGCGTCGATGTCGAGTGGAGCCTCCTGAAGCCAAGCGGAGTCGTCGGCGATGAACGTGAGCGCGCCGAGACGGATCTCGCGGCCCTCAACCAAAACTCCGCCAGAAACCATGATGAAGGTGATCGGAAAAATCACAACTTCTCCAATAAGTCGCTAAGACACCTGCCCCACGGGGGGTAATGCTCTATAATGATGATCGTCACATGTTTATTTACTTACAACTCGATACTAAAACAGAGATATGACTCTATATGAATGCTTCCGGCGGTGTACCGGGATGTGCAATGATCTAGCGTAGCAATGAAATCAAAAAATGGACAAGCCATGAAAACATCATTCTAGATATCTTACGATCATGCAAAGCAATATGACAATGAATGCTCAAGTCATGTATATGATGATGATGGAAGTTGCATGGTAATATATCTCGGAATGGCTATGGAAATGCCATGATAGGTAGGTATGGTGGCTGTTTTGAGGAATATATAAGGAGGCTTATGTGTGATAGAGCATATCATATCACGGGGTTTGGATGCACCGGCAAAGTTTGCACCAACTCTCGAGGTGAGAAAGGGCAATGCACGGTACCGAAGAGGCTAGCAATGATGGAAGGGTGAGAGTACGTATAATCCATGGACTCAACATTAGTTAAAGAACTCACATACTTATTGCAAAAATTTATTAGCCCTTGAAACAAATTACTACGCACATGCTCCTAGGGGGGAGGTTGGTAGGAGTTAACCATCGCGCGCCCCCGACCTTCACGCAAATATAAACAATTAAAATACAATGCGCGCCAATTTGGTTACATAGTTAGTAGACCATACATGCATGCTTCGGGAATCACAAACCTTAACACCAACATCCTTACTAAACACAACCATATACTAGTACCTCCCACATATTATCACCTCTATATCGCAAAACTATTGCAAGGAATCAAACATATCATATTCAGTGATCCACAAGTTTATGTAGGATTTTATGACTAACCATGTGATTGACCAATTCCTGTCATTTCTCTAAATTGATATAAGTGAAGCAAGAGAGTTTAATTCTTTCTACAAAAGATATGCCCATGATCTAACAAATATAAGTGAAGCAAAAGAGCATTCTACAAATGGCGGTTTTCTATGTGAAGAGAAACAGGCAATCCAGACTTCAAATGATATAAGTGAAGCACATGAAGCATTCTATAAAGCCATACTCAAAATATATAAGTGAGGTGCGATGAGAATTCTATAAATAAACCAAGGACTATCTCATACCAGCATGGTGCATAAAAGAAAAGTGAAAACTAAATGCAAAAGACTCTCCAAGACTTGCACATATCGCATGAACGAAACGAATCCGAAAACATACCGATACTTGTTGAAGAAAGAGGGGATGCCTTCCGGGGCATCCCCAAGATTAGATGCTTGAGTCTCCTTGAATATTTACTTGGGGTGCCTTGGGCATCCCCAATCTTGAGCTCTTGCCTCTCTTCCTTTTCCTCATATCGAGACATCCTCGATTAGACACTTCATCCACACAAAACTTCAACAGAAAACTCGGTAAGATCCGTTAGTATAATAAAGCAAATCACTACTCTAAGTACTGTTGCAAACCAATTCATATTTTGTTTTTGCATTTTGTCTACTGTAATATAGCTTTTCCATGGCTTAATCCACTAATATAAATTGGTAGATTAATCAAAACAAGTAAACTATGCATCAAAAACAGAATCTGTCAAAAACAGAACAGTCTGTAGCAATCTGAACATTCACCATACTTCTGGTACCGAAAAAATTCTACCAAAATTATTAAAAATAAACAATTTGTACAGCAAGACAGTGCAAAAATAATCAGAACCGTTTGACTTTCCAATTAAAAATGTAAAATCGCGTACTACAGCCAAAGTTTCTCTCCTGCACCATACAAACCAACAAGCATTGTAAACATCCTAAAGGCAAACCTTGGCACATTATTTTTATAATACAATGGAATTGTACAAGGGGATAATTATTTTTGTTGAAAAGTTTCTGTAATCAAGATTCACAAAGTTTCCGTGAGCATGAACAAAGTTCAAGGCTAGCTCCCACTTCAACAATGCTTGTCTCTCTCACTTTCACTTTCCTTTTTGAAAAGTTTTTGGGTTCCCCTCTTTTTTTAGACTATATAAAAGCACTCAACAGAAATAAATGACTCTCTAAAACTTCCGAGTTGTCTCCCTGGCAGCGCTTTCTTTAAAGCCATTAAGCTAGGCATATAGTGCTCAAGTAATGGATCCACCCGGATCCCAAGGTATATCAATTTTAATTAACAATGATTTGTAATTTAGTAGTGAGCACAAAGTAACATATATCATGCAGCAACGAAGTCTATCTCTCTTCCTATGCATCGGCATGTCATAAAAGAACAATTCATGCACACCAAGTAAAGGCCAATGCATAGTATAAGCAGTTTCTTGCAATTCTATCGTGTTGGAAACATAAAGAGGCGGAGATGTAGTTCCTCTCTCATAATAATTGCAAGTAGGAGCAGAAAGCACATGCATATTATATTCATCAAAATCATCATGTGCAACAGTAATAGTCAACCCATCAATATAATCCTTAGTAAGCACAAACTTCTCCGATATAGTGTAGTTTGGAGGATTCAAAAAGATAATAGGACCATCATACGTGGGTGCAATAGCAATAATTTCATGTTTAAGATAAGGAACTATAGCAAGTTCATATCCATAAGCATAATTCATATTGGCATCTTGCCCACAAGCATAGCAAGCATCATCAAAAATGGATATTTCAAGAGAATCAACGGGATCATAGCAATCATCCTTCGGTAAGCACGAAGGGGAATTAAACAATGTATGAGTTGAAGAGTTACTCTCATTAGAAGGTGGGCACGGGTGATCAACCCACTCTTCCTCCTTTTGTTCTTAACTCTCCTCACCCTCTTTTTCATCCAGTGAGCTCACAGTTTCATCAATTTCTTCTTCCATAGCTTCCTGCAAAATATTAGTCTCTTCTTGGACAGCGGAGACTTTCTCAATAAAAGCGTCAATATCGGAATTATATTCATAATTCTCATAGCAATATTTCAATATAGCAAAATTTTCAGGCCTATAAACATCATCATCAAAAGCTTCATACTTTTCGAAGTTTCATAAGCAGCCTTAAAAGCAACAAATTCTTCAATTTGTTCAACATCATAGTAATCATATATACCATTAGCATAAGAAGCTAAGGTTTTATTATCATTAAATTTGCATGAAAAGGGAAGGTGTGGAGCCTTCATCCTAGAGCAACAATTATAATCATATCTCAAGCATAGATCCCGAGCATACCAACGCAACATATAAATTTGATCCCATAATAGTTTCCCTTTTTGTGTCAAGTGATAATACCTAAAGTATTCACGTTGATCCAACGTTACTCCCAGTTGAATGGGGTTTTCTTAGGATTATCAAAGTAGTACATAATATCTTGAACATAATGAGCATCGAGGGTTTTAAGAGGTTCCCCATCTCCATGAGTAGCAAGTACACCTAATTTTTTTGGTATTTCATGTTCCATATCCATAACTAAAGATAAAGAACAACTTAGAAGAGCAAATAAAAATTACTTAGTGATAAAGCAAACAAGCACACACGAGAATATTCACCCCACGCTATGACTCCCCGGCAACGGCGCCAGAAAAAGATCTTGATGACCCGCGAGTATATGGGATAATTGTAGCCTATTTCGATAAGTAAGAGTGTCGATCCCAACAAGGAGCTAAAGGTAGAACAAATACTCTCTCAAGTCCTATCTGCCACTGATACAACTCTTCGCACGCTTGACGTTCGCTTTACCTAGAACAAGTATGAAACTAGAGGTACTTTGTTGGTGTGATATGATAGGTTTGCAACATAATAAAGATCGTGTAAATATAAACTAGGGGCTGTTTAGATAAAGAAGCAATAAAGTAAATATAGCGAGTGTGGAAAAGTGGTGGTAGGAGTTGTGAAATTGTCCCTAAGCAATTGACTACTTTACTAGACCGATAGCAAGTTTTATGTGGGAGAGGTCACTGCTAGCATGTCATCCCTGACTTGGAATTCTATGCACTTATGATTGGAACTATTAGCAAGCATCCGCAACTACTAACGTTCATTAAGGTAAAAACCCACCATAGCATTAAGATATATTGGTCCCCCTTCAATCCCGTATGCATCAATTTCTATGCTAGGTTGAAGCTTCTGTCACTTTGCCCTCCAATACATAGTCCTATCAACATACAACTAACCCTATGGTGTGATCCACGCGCGCTCTCATATGATGGGCACCAAAGGACAGCAACATAACCACAAGCAAATTAAATCAATCATAGCAATTCATCAACCACCAATAGGGCACCAAAGGATAATAATATGAACCATAAAGCACCATGTTCAAGTAGAGGGTACAGCGGGTTGCGGGAGAGTGGACCGCTGTAGATAGAGGGGGAAGGTGATGGAGATGTTGGTGAAGATGGCGGAGGTGTTGGTGAAGATCGCGGTGATGATGATGGCCCCCGGCGGTGTTCCGGCGCCACCGGAAGCAAGGGGGAGAGAGCCCCCTTCTTCTTATTCTTCCTTGACCTTCTACCTAGATGGGAGAAGGGTTTCACCTCTGGTCCTTGGCTCCCATGTCTAGGGAGGGGCGAGAGCCCCTCCGAGATTGGATCTGTCTCTTTGTCTCTCTCTGTTTCTGCGTTCCTTGACTCTACCCCTTCACTGTTTCTTTTATATCCGGAGAACCGTGACTCCGATTGGGGCGAATCTTTTGCCCAGATTTTTCTCATAAAATTAGCTTTCTTGCGGCAAAATAAGAGCATCAACCGCCTTATGGGTGGCCCACGAGGGTGCCAGGCGTGCCCAGGGGGGAGGGCGCGCCCCCTGTCTCGTGGCCACATCGGGCACCGTTTCGTGTTGATTCTTCCTCTGGAAAATCCCGAATATTCCAAAATAATTCTCCGTCCGTTTTATCCCGTTTGGATTCCGTTTGATATTGGGTTTCTGCGAAACATAAAAAATGCAACAAACAAGAACTGGCACTGGGCACTGGATCAATATGTTAGTCCCAAAAATAGTATAAAAAGTTGCCAAAAGTAAATGAAAGTTGAATAATATTGGCATGGAACAATCAAAAATTATAGATACGACGGAGACGTATCACCGGCTTAAAGGCATAATACTCCAAGAGACCCAGCACCAAACAAAGTCGACGCCTGTCAAACCATTTGCAACAAAAGCTCCGAGTTTTGATAACTGAGCAGCGTATTTTGATCGTTCTTTGGTAGTCAATTGCTGAGGAACTGGATGTTCTCTGGTAAGCCAGTGTGCACGGTAACCCGGCAGAGGATTTTCTTCAGGTGGAGATGTATCACGGCAGTAAAACCAAGTTTGATTCCAGTGCTTAGGATGACTATGGTGCTTGGCGTGAGGGAAGCTAGCATCTCTCCTCTTCTAGATTGAAACCCCGCCCAGCTCAGTGTTAGGCCCATGTGTGAACTCGGTGCGGCGGTTCAGATAGAAATAATCTCTGAACAGCTCAACAGTGGGTTCTTCTTGAAGATAAGCCTCACAAAAAACTTGGAATTACAAATATTGGACACGGAGTTAGGCCCAATATCTCGAGGGTGTATCTGGAAGCTGGCAAGAACGTCACGAAAGAACTTTGAACCGGGTGGGCTAAACCCTCGACCCAGAGCAAAAACAACCACCTCTCCATCCTTGGGCTCAGGAGGATTTTCTGGACCGGGAACTCTCCAGTTTACGACTTCCTTCTTAGCTAAAACACCAGTGGCAACAAGCCCATCTAACTGTGCTTCAGTAACTCGGGAAGGGACCCAATTGCAGGCATAGAACTGTTTGGTCATTTTAACGACAAGCTGAAAAAGAAGTTCAATACCGGTTTAAGACTCATGGCTAACATGTATAAACCGGTGCAAGGATGGAGGGAGAAAGCATTGAGACATATTTGCAAGCTAAACCGGATTCTGACAGTAACTGTGAATTGGCGGTTTAAGAGAGGGCTAATGGTACTTGGCGGATTATAATTTTCTAAAGGTTAAACCGCCTACAATGGTGTGGTGGTTACAGATCTGAAAAATTGCTAAGCGTTGCATAAACAGGTTTTACAGATTCAGGTTATAATTATGGATCTACCATAGTTCAGAAAAGGAGAACAATTCCAAAGCCTTAAGTGCTGACGGCAGAACAGTTAAGTATTCAAATGAGATCTTTTCACTAGAGAAGGAATACTATAATGAGGAAAAATGGATTCTAGCTATGGCCGCATAGGAAAAATGTCATGTTTTATCAAAGCATCCATGTGATAGCAAAGTTCAAGTGAAGAACATCAAGAACACTGAAGAACACCGAAACCCTAGTGGTAGATCTGGGGTGGACGGAAGGAAAACCTATAGAGGTTGAAGGAGAAGCGGAGAGGCACCGCATTTCTCTGGTCAAATCAGGTTGATGCAGCGGCCGTTGTTGGTGCAGAGGCGAAGGTCGATGGCGGCGGCTGCGCTCGAGCACGGAGGCGACACGAGGAAGACGACGAGGCGAAGAGGCACGAAGGGGAAAAGAGAAAAATGACCCTTGGTACTATTTATAAGATGAAGGGATAAGCTACAGGCGCGGGAATCGAGGAACCTAAAAAAATGGATATGTGGCAGAGTTGTCGCCTCGATTTTTGGGAGTTCATGAATAAAAGGTTTTAGTAAACAGGTGATGTCATGGCGATTTATTACAATCTTTGAAGATGATGTCACGACAGTTTACAAGGTTCATATGGAGATGATGTCATGGCGGTTTACAAGGTTCAAACGAAGGTGTTCAAGAAGGAATTTTCTAAGTATTGAAGATTGACATGAATAGGTTCAAATCAATCTGGGGCCTAATGTTGGGGATATAACTACTGAGTATAAACCGCCCAGGAGGGGCCGGGTTATACTCACAAGGAGTCATTCGTATTGAAGCCCATGAAGACAAGGAGTATGGCGCTTTACTGCAGAGAGTTAAAGGCACAGAGCCCAAGGGCAGATTAGGGCCCATAGATATAAACCGCCATGAGATATGTAACTTGTGTTGTAAGATAGGGAAAGGTAGAAACCGAGCCGGACACATGTATGAGCCAGCCTCGGGATTCTGTAAACCGCCGGGAGTCAACCTGTGTATATAAAGGGATGACCCGGTGCCGGTTCAGGGACAAGAAACAACAACTCGAGAGATAGGTAAAGCGGATTCGCTCCCTGCTCATCGAGACCCCATCAATTCCACCACAACTAGATCGTAGGCTTTTACCTTCACCGCAAGGGGCCAAACCAGTATAAACTCCCCTTGTCCTTTGTCCGTTTTAACCTCTTTAAGCTAATCTCGTTGCGATGGCTCCACGACTAAGTCCTCTCACTAGGATATCTGACGTGATAATTCCACGACACCGGCGATCAAGACGAAGCTGAAAAAGTAACCCGGAGGGCCAGTATGTATCAGTTTGTTGATGAGACTCTGTACAGAAAGAGGCCCAACGGTGTGAAATTGAAGTGTGTCTGCCGGGAAGAAGGAAAGGAACTGCTGGCTGAAATACATAAAGGAATGTGCGGCTCCCACGTTGGATCAAGGGCGTTAGCTGGGAAAGCATTGCGGCAAGGATTCTATTGGCCCACAGCCCTCCAAGATGTGGTCGACCTAGTCACTAAGTGTGAAGCCTGCAAGTTCCATGATGGAAATATGCCCTAGAGGCAATAATAAAGTTGTTATTTATATTTCCTTATGTCATGATAAATTTTTATTATTCATGCTAGAATTGTATTAACCGGAAACTTAGTACATGTGTGAATACATAGACAAAACATATTGTCCCTAGTATGCCTCCACTAGACTAGCTCGTTAATCAAAGATGGTTATGTTTCCTAACCATAGACATGTGTTGTCATTTGATGAACGGGATCACATCATCAGGAGAATGATGTGATGGACAAGACCCATCCATTAGCTTAGCATTATGATCATTATAGTTTCATTGCTACAGCTTTCTTCATGACTTATACATGTTCCTTAGACTATGAGATTATGCAACTCCCGAATACCAGAGGAACACCTTGTGTGCAATCAAATGTCAAACGTAACCGGGTGATCATAAAGATGTTCTACAGGTGTCTCTGAAGGTGTTAGTTGGGTTGGCATAGATCAAAATTAGGATTTGTCACTCTGTGTATTGGAGAGGTATCTCTCGGCCCTCTCGGTAAAGCTCATCACTATAAGCCTTGCAAGCAATGTAACTAATGAGTTAGTTGTGGGATGAACCATTACGGAACGATTAAATAAACTTTCCGGTAACGATATTGAACTAGGTATGATGATACCGATGATCGAATCTCAGGTAAGTAACATACCGATGACAAAGGGAACAACGTATGTTGTTATGCGGTTTGACCGATAAATATTTTCGTAGAATATGTAGGAGCCAATATGAGAATCCAGGTTCCGCTATTGGTTATGGATTGGAGATGTGTCTCGATCATGTCTACATAGTTCTCGAACCTGTAGGGTCCGCACGCTTAACGTTCGATGACGATTTGTATTATGAGTTATGTGTTTTTGATGACCAAAGTTTGTTTGGTGTCCCGGATGAGATCACAGATGTGACGAGGAGTCTCGAAATGATTGAGACCTAAAGATTGATATATTGGAAGGCTATGTTCGGACACCAGAAAGGTTTCAGATAGGTTCAGGCATTTTTCGGAGTACCAAGAGGTTACCGGAATCCCCCGGGGGATTAATGGGCCTTCATGGGCCTTGGTGGAAGAGAGGCAGCAGCGAGGTGGAGGTGCGCACCCCCCCCCCTAGCCCAAACCGAATTGGACTAGGGGAGGGGGCGTGGCCACCCTCTTTTCTCTTTCTCCTCCACCCTTTCCCTCTCTCCCCCTCTTGGAAAAGGAAGGGAACTCCAACTAGGATTGGGAATCCTAGTTGGACTCCCCCTATAGGCGCGCCCCTCCTTGGTCGGCCTCCTCCTCCCTCCTCCTTTATATACGGGGGCAGGGAACACCCCGAAACACAACAGACAATCTCTTAGCCGTGTATGGTGCCCCCTCCACAGTTTTAACACCTCGGTCATATCGTCGTAGGGCTTAGGCGAAGCCCTACGCCAGTAACATCATCAACACCGTCGCCACACCGTCGCCACACCGTCTTGCTGACGGACCTCTCCCTCGTCCACAACTGGATCAAGAGCTCGGGGACATCATCGTGCTGAACGTGTGCTGAACACGGAGGTGCCGTACGTTTGGTACTTGGATCGGTTGGATCGTGAAGACGTTCGACTACATCAACCGCTTTACTAAATGCTTTCGCTTTCGGTCCACGAGGGTACGTGGAAACACTCTCCCGTCTCATTGCTATGCATCTCCTAGATTGATCTTGCGTGATCGTAGGAATCTTTTTGAATTACTACGTTCCCCAACAGTGGTATCCGAGCCAGGTCTATGCGTAGATGTTTTATGCACGAGTAGAACACAAAGAGTTGTGGGCGATAATAGTCATACTTCTTACCACCAACGTCTTACTTTAATTCGGCGGTATTGTTGGATGAAGTGGCCCGGACCGACATTACATGACCGCGTTCATGAGACTGGTTTTACCGACGTGCTTTTGCACATAGGTCGCTGGCGGGTGTCTGTTTCTCCAACTTTAGTTGAATCAAGTTTGACTACGGCCGGTCCTTGTTGAAGGTTAAAACAACACACTTGACGAAAAATCGTTGTGGTTTTGATGCGTAGGTAAGAATAGTTCTTGATAGAAGCCTGTAGCAGCCACGTAAAACTTGCAACAACAAAGTAGAGGACGTCTAACTTATTTTTGCAGGGCTTGTTGTGATGTGATATGGTCAAGACATGAGGTGATATAAATTGTTGTATGAGATGATCATGTTTTGTAACAGAGTTATCGGCAACTGGCAGGAGCCATATGGTTGTCGCTTTATTGTATGAAATACAATCTCCATGTAATTGCTTTACTTTATCACTAAGCGGTAGCGATAGTCATAGTAGCAATAGTTTGCCAGACGACAATGATGCTACGATGGAGATCAAGGTGTCAAGCCAGTGACGATGGAGATCATGACGATGCTTCGGTGATGGAGATCATGAGCACAAGATGATGATGGCCATATCATGTCACAAATTTTGATTGCATGTGATGTTTATCTTTTATGCATCTTATTTTGCATAGAACGGCGGTAGCATTAGAAGATGGTCCCTTACTAAATTTCAAGGTATAAGTGTTCTCCCTGAGTATGCACCGTTGCTATAGTTAGTCGTGCTGAGACACCACGTGATAATCGGGTGTGATAAGCTCTACGTTCACATACAACGGGTACAAGCCAGTTTTGCACGTGCAAAATACTCGGGGTAAACTTGACGAGCCTAGCATATGAAGATATGGCCTCGGAACACTGAGACCGAAAGGACGAACGTGAATTATACAGTAGATATGATCAAAATAGTGATCTTCACCGTTGAAAACTACTCCATCTCATGTGATGATCGGACATGGTTTAGTTGATTTGGATCACGTGATCATTTAGATGGCAAGAGGGATGTCTATCTAAGTGGGAGTTCCTAAGTAATATGATTAATTGAACTTTAATTTATCATGAACTTAGTCTTGATAGTTTTTGCATGTCTATGTTGTTGTAGATCAATGGCCCGTGCTACCGTTCCTTTGAATTTTAATGCATTCCTAGAGAAAGCTAAGTTGAAAGATGATGGTAGCAATTACACAGACTGGGTCCGTAACTTGAGGATTATCCTCATTGCTGCACAAAATAATTATGTCCTGGAAGCACCGCTAGGTGCTAGGCCTGCTGCAGATGCAACTGCGAACGTTGTGAACGTCTGCCAGAGCAAAGCTGATGACTACTCGATAGTTTAGTGTGCCATGCTCTACGGCTTAGAATCGGGACTACAAATACGTTTTGAACGTCATGGAGCATATGAGATGTTCCAAGAGTTGAAGTTAATATTTCAAGCAAATGCCCGAGTTGAGAGATATGAAGTCTCCAACAATTTCTATAGCTGCAAAATGGAGGAGAATAGTTCTGTCAGTGAACACATACTCAGAATGTCTGGGTACCATAACCACTTGACTCAGCTGGGAGTTAATCTTCCTGATGATAGTGTCATTGACAGAGTTCTTCAATCACTGCCACCAAGCTATAAAGGCTTCGTGATGAACTATAATATGCAAGGGATGACAAACGATTCCCGAGCTCTTTGCAATGCTAAAGGCTGCGGAGGTAGAAATCAAGAAGGAGCATGAAGTGTTGATGGTCAACAAGACCACTAGTTTCAAGAAAAAGGGCAAAGGGAATAAGGGGAACTTCAAGAAGAATAGCAAGTAAGTTGCTACTCCCGGGAAGAAGCCTAAGTCTGGACCTAAGCTTGAAACTGGGTGCTTTTACTACAAAGGGACTGGTCACTGGAAGCGGAACTGCCCCAAGTATTTGGCGGATAAGAAGGATGGCAAAGTGAATGGTATATTTGATATACATGTTATTTATTTGTACCTTACAAATGCTCGTAGTAGCGCCTGTGTATTTGATACTGGTTCTGTTGCTCATATTTGCAACTCGAAACAGGGGCTACCGATTAAACGAAGATTGGCCAAGGATGAGGTGACGATGCGCGTCGGAAATGGTTCCAAGGTTGATGTGATCGCCGTCGGCATGCTACCTCTACATCTACCTTTGGGATTAGTTTTATTATTTGGTGCCAGCGTTGAGCATGAACATTATATCTAGATCTTGTTTGATGCAAGACGGTTATTCAATTAAATCAAAGAATAATGGTTGTTCTATTTATATGAGTAATATCTTTTATGGTCATGCACCCTTGTTGAGTGGTCTATTCTTATTGAATCTCGATCGTGGAGATACACATGTTCATAATATTGAAGCCAAAAGATGCAAAGTTGATAATGATAGTGCAACTTATTTGTGGCACTTCCGTTTAGGTCATATTGGTGTAAAGCGCATGAAGAAACCCCATACTGATGGGCTTTTGGAATCACTTGATTATGAATCACTTGGTGCTTGCGAACCATGCCTCATGGGCAAGATGACTAAAACACCCTTCTCCGGAACAATGGAACGAGCTACTGACTTATTGGAAATAATACATACTGAGGTATGCGGTCCAATGAGTGTTGAGGCTCGTGGCAGGTATCATTATTTTCTTACCTTCATAGATGATTTGAGCAGATATGGGTATATCTACTTAATGAAGCATAAGTCTGAAATGTTTGAAAAGTTCAAAGAATTTCAGAGTGAAGTGGAAAATCATCGTAACAAGAAAATGAAGTTTCTACGATCTGATCATGGAGGTGAATATTTCAGTTACGAGTTTGGTCTTCATTTGAAAGAATGTGGAATATTTTTGCAAATCCCGCCACCTAGAGCACCACAACGTAATGGTGTGTCCGAATGTTGTAACTGTACTTTATTGGATATGGTGCGATCTATGATGTCTCTTACTGATTTACCGCTATCGTTTTGGGGTTATGCTTTAGAGACGGCTGCATTCACGTTAAATAGGGCACCATCAAAATCCGTTGAGATGACGCCTTATGAACTGTGGTTTGGCAAGAAACCGAAGTTGTCGTTTCTTAAAGTTTGGGGCGGCGATGCTTATGTGAAAAAGCTTCAACCTGATAAACTTGAACCCAAATCGGAGAAGTGCGTCTTCATAGGATACCCAAAGGAAACTGTTGGGTACACCTTCTATCACAGATCCGAAGGCAAGATATTCGTTGCTAAGAATGGATCCTTTCTAGAGAAGGAGTTTTTCTCGAAAGAAGTGAGTGGGAGGAAAGTAGAACTTGATGAGATAATTATACCTTCTCCCGAATTGGAAAGTAGTTCATCACAGAAATAAGTTCTAGTGATTCCTACACCAATTAGTGAGGAAGCTAATGATATGATCATGAAACTTCAGATCAAGTTACTATCAAACCTCATAGGTCTTCCAGAGTACGGTCCGCACCAGAGTGGTATGGTAACCCTATTCTGGATGTCATGTTACTAGACCATGATGAACCTACGAACTATGAGGAAATGATGATGAGCCCAGATTCTGTGAAATGGCTTGAGGCCATGATCTCTGAGATAGGATCCATGATGAGAAAAATGTGTGGACTTTGGTGGATTTGCCCGACGATCGGCAAGCCATAGAAAATAAATGGATCTTCAAGAAGAAACTGACGTTGATGGTAATGTTACTGTCTGCAAAGCTTGACTTGTTGCAAAAGGTTTTTGAAAAGCTCAAGGGGTTGACTACGATGAGACTTTCTCACCCATAGCAATGCTTAAGTCTGTCCGAATCATGTTAGCAATTGCCGCATTTTATGATTATGAAATTTGGCAGATGGATGTCAAAACTGCATTCCTTAATAGATTTCTTGAAAAAGAGTTGTATATGATGCAACCAGAAGGTTTTGTCGATCCAAAGGGTGCTAACAAAGTGTGCAAGCTCTTGTGAGCCATTTATGGACTGGTGCAAGCCTCTCGGAGTTAGAATAAACGCTTTGATAGTGTAATCAAGGCATATATTTTTATACAGACTTTTCGAGAAGCCTGTATTTACAAGAAAGTGAGTGGGAGCTCTATAGCATTTCTAATATTATATGTGGATGACATATTATTGATTGGAAATGATACAGAATTTCCGGATAGCCTAAAAGGATACTTGAATAAGACTTTTTCAATGAAAGACCTCGGTGAAGCTGCTTACATATTGGGCATCAAGATCTATAGAGATAGATCAAGACGCTTAATTGTAATTTCATTGAAGAAGTTCAAAATGGACCAGTCAAAGAAAGGGTTCTTGCCTATGTTACAAGGTGTGAAGTTGAGTCAGACTCTATGCCCGACCACTGTAGAAGATACAGAGAAAATGAAAGTCATTCCCTATGATTCAGCCATAGGTTCTATCATGTATGCAATGTTGTGTACTAGACCTGATGTGTGCCTTGCTATACGTATAGCAGGGAGGTACCAAAGTAATCTAGGAGTGGAGCACTGGACAACGGTCAAGAACATCCTGAAATACGTGAAAAGGACTAAGGATATGTTTCTCGTTTATGGAGGTGACAAAAAGCTCGTCGTAAATGGTTACGTCGATGCAAGCTTTGACACTGATCCAGATGACTCTAAGTCACAATCCCGATACATATTTATATTGAATGGTGGAGCTATCAGTTGGTGCAGTCCCAAGCAGAGCGTCATGGCGTGATCTACGTGTGAATCAGAGTACATAGCTGCTTCGGAAGCAGGAAATGAAGGAGTCTAGATGAAGGAGTTCATATCCGATCTAGGTGTAATACCTAGTGCATCGGGTCCAATGAAAATCTTTTGTGACAATACTGGTGCAATTGCCTTGCAAAGGAATCTAGATTTCACAAGAGAACCAAACACATCAAGATACGCTTCAATTCCATCCATAATCAAGTGTCAGCAGGAGACATAGAGATTTGCAAAATACATACGGATCTGAATGTTGCAGACCCGTTGACTAAGCCTCTTCCACGAGCAAAACATGATCAGCACCAAGACTCCATGGGTGTTAGAATCATTACTATGTAATCTAGATTATTGACTCTAGAGCAAGTGGAAGACTAAAGGAAATATGCCCTAGAGGCAATAATAAAGTTGTTATTTATATTTCCTTATGTCATGATAAGTGTTTATTATTCATGCTAGGCTTGTATTAACCGGAAACTTAGTACATGTGTGAATACATAGACAAAACATAGTGTCCCTAGTATGCCTCTACCAGACTAGCTCGTTAATCAAAGATGGTTATGTTTCCTAACCATAGACATGTGTTGTCATTTGATGAACGGGATCACATCATTAGGAGAATGATGTGATGGACAAGACCCATCCGTTAGCTTAGCACTATGATCGTTACAGTTTCATTGCTACTGCTTTCTTCATGACTTATACATGTTCCTCAGACTATGAGATTATGCAACTTCTGAATACCAAAGGAACACCTTTTGTGCTATCAAACATCACAATGTAACCGGGTGATTATAAAGATGCTCTACAGGTGTCTTCGAAGGTGTTTGTTGGGTTGGCATAGATCGAGATTAGGATTTGTCGCTCCGTGTATCGGAGAGGATCTCTGGGCCCTCTCGATAAATCTCATCACTATAAGCCTCGCAAGCAATGTAACCAATGAGTTAGTTGTGGGATGAAGCTTTACGGAACGAGTAAAGAGACTTGTCGGTAATGAGATTGAACTAGGTATGATGATACCGACGATCGAATCTCGGTCAAGTAACATAGCAATGACAAAGGGAACACCGCATGTTGTTATGCGGTTTGACCGATAAAGATCTTCGTAGAATATGTAGGAGCCAATATGAGCATCCAGGTTCCGCTATTGGTTATTAATCAAAGATGTGTCTCGATCATGTCTACATAGTTCCCAAACCCATAGGGTCCGCACGCTTAACGTTCGATGACGATTTGTATTATGGGTTATGTGTTTTTGATGACCGAAGTTTGTTCAGAATCGCGGATGAGATCACAGACGTGACGAGGAGTCTCGAAATGGTCGAGACCTAAAGATTGATATATTGGAAGGCTATGTTCGGACACCAGAAAGGTTTTGGATAGGTTCAGGCATTTTTCGGAGTACCGGGAGGTTACCGGAACCCCCCGTGGGATTAATGGGCCTTGGTGGAAGAGAGGAGGCAGCGGCCAGGTGGAGGCGTGTGCCCCCTAGCCCAAACCGAATTGGACTAGGGGAGAGGGCGCGGCCCCCCTTTCCTCTTTCTCCTCCACCTCTTTCCCTCTCTCCCCCTCTTGGAAAAGGAAGGGGACTCCAACTAGGATTGGGAATCCTAGTTGGACTCCCCATATAAGCGCGCCCCTCCTTGGCCGGCCTCCTCCTCCCTCCCCCTTTATATACGGGGGCAGGGGGCACCCCAAAGCACAACAGACAATCTCTTAGCCATGTGCGGTGGCCTCCTCCATAGTTTAACACCTCGGTCATATCGTCATAGTGCTTAGGTGAAGCCCTGCGCCGGTAACATCATCAACACCATCAGCATGCCGTCGTGCTGACGGAACTCTCCCTCGTCCTCAACTGGATCAAGAGCTTGAGGGATGTCATCATGCTGAACATGTGCTGAACACGGAGGTGCCGTACATTCGGTACTTGGGTCAGTTGGATCGTGAAGACGTTCAACTACATCAACCGCGTTACTAAACACTTTCGCTTTCGGTCTACGAGGGTACGTGGACACACTCTCCCGTCTCATTGCTATGCATCTCCTACATAGATCTTGCATGATCGTAGGAATTTTTTTGAATTACTACGTTCCCCAACATTCCATTCCAAGAAAACCCACCTGCATGCCCAAGCGCTTCAGACAATCCCTCTACCATGGCCATTTTCGGTCTAGGGGCTCGATATCCTCGGCCACTTCCCCTGAGCAATCGGGGGCTTTGAATTATTGTTCGTTGGCATCGACAAGTTTACAAAGTGGCTGGAAGGGACTACTGTGAGAAAGTTGACTGCTCAGTCAGGTATCGAGTTCTTGAAAGATCTGGTGTGTTGTTTTGGAGTTCCGGCAAGGATCATCACCGACAACGGCACCCAGTTCACGAGTCGCGCCTTCGTGCAATATGTTCATGCCCTCGGATGCAAGATCTCGTTCGCCTCTGTGGCACACCCCTGGAGCAATGGACAAGCTGAGAGGGTGAACGATGTAGTGCTACGCGGACTCAAGACAAGAACCTTTGATACGCTGCAGAAGCATGACAGACGATGGATCGAGGAGCTGCCGGTAGTTCTCTGGTCCCTTAGAATGACACCAAACTGTGCTACTGGGTAGACTCCCTTCTACCTGGTCTTACGGGGCAGAAGCAGTTATCCCCATGGAACTCATTTATGGGTCGCCTCGAGTACTTTCTTACGATGAAATCGTACAAGATCAGCACCGGCGTGATGACGCTATGCTACTCGAGGAGAACCGTCTCCGGGCTGCTACCCGTGCTGCATGCTATCAGCAAGCCCTGTGTCGCTATCATAGCCACAGGGTTCATGCCCGGTGTTTTGAGGAAGGTGACCTTATCCTTAGGCGCATTCAGTCCGCCAAGGGTATGCACAAGTTGTCACCAAAGTGGGAAGGCCCTTACCGGGTAGTACGAGTCACCAGACCTGGCGCAGTCCATCTAGAGACCGGAGATGGCACTCTTTTGCAAAACTCATGGAATATTGAGCATCTCCGCAAGTTCTACATGTAAGGCATGAGGCTTCCGGGCCCTGCCTGGTAGCCACCCATTTGTACAGGCCTTGCCTTAGTAGCATGTAACCCCTTGTACAAAGCCGGTGCGATGACCCCGAGAGAAATAAAGTAGGGGGCCCCAACCTAGATTGCATGCATGCATGAGCATTCCAGATCACTGAATAAGCATTTTCATGAGCATCTGCATATGCATAGAGATAGGATCGCATCTTGCATTCATTCTCATCTACATGAAGCTGCAGGTTCTTAGCATGGACTTGACTTCAACAAGGGGATGAGAAGATTGCCCGGCACCATGATCCCGGCAAGCCAAACAGATAAGTTCCACCTCTTGTCCATTCTTGTTCTGTAAGCTTATGCATTAGAAAACCTCGCCGCTCTTTTTAGACTTAGGTGCTCACATTCCTAAACCGAACGTTGCTTCAGTCAAGATGGTCGCAGTTGCCTTTGATAAAAGTAAGTGAGCGGGGGGCTGGCCCTTCTGTCTGTAACCCGGCAGATGAGGTTCTCTAGCAGACAAAAAGGGGGCCCGGCAGGATAGCCTGCCCGGACAAACTCGTTTATTTACACTAAAGATGTGTCTCACCTCTGCATGGACATATGCATGCACGGGTTCCTGGCAAGGTTCATCTTTTTCATTAACATGCTGATATAAGTACAAGCATTACAAAACACAAACATGGACATGAGAGATTACATTATTTGAATTAAAATTTGGAAAGTGCCTATAGATTTAAGATTAAAAAAGATAAGTGCCCTCTCATGCCTTTGCCCCTGTCCATCTCCTACAGGACAAGGTCGAAGAGGCAGAAGGCGGGAATGGCTGGAGTCCAGTGCCTTCCCAGGGTCAGGACGACGCTGTTCTCCAGCATAGAGGGAGGATCCGGAGGACGGGCGCGGATGGTGAAACTGCCGGAGGAACGGGTGGAAGGGCACGGAGTCACCGGCAAACACTACTCGTCGGAACGGTCGCCCCCGTTCTTGACGTGTCATGGGTTGCCGTCGTCGTCCACATCACTACCACCCAAAGACCCCAGATCGTCAGCCACACCGAACGCCATGCTCTCTGGCTTTTCGCATAGAGAGCATGTTCGTCCCCAACGGCCCTGACATCGGAAATCACCGCACGTCCCGAAGACGTCTAACAAGACGAGAAGCCCTCCTCCGCGAACAAAGGATGACGCCTGGAGGGGCTAGACCCGCCTTCACCAACAGGAGGCCTCCCTTGAGGCTCTTCCTCTATGTTGTGCAGGAATGAAGAATGAGGAGCGACCGGCTACCATGCCCCACACCCGCTGCGGGCCTCAGCATGGTGTCATTCGCATCCCCTCCCACTGAAATCAAGTCTACGGGCGACACGACGACGAGCGCACTATAGTCGCCACCTCCAGCATTACCGTCGCGCCACCCGAGCATCCTTGCAAGCACAAAGGATTCTGAGCTAAAGCCTGGAGGCCAACCCCAGGCTCCCCCTTTTGGCATATTCAAGATGGAGCAAGACAGAAGAGAAGGAGAATGCGGTTGAATGCCTCCACTCCTCTCCCGCTCTTCCTTTTATAGGCGAACGGGGGACTGGGGGCTGGATCTGCAATAAGCGACCACCGCCCTCCTCCACCAGTTCAAAGAAGTCGGGCCCTCGCCATTATGCTCTCCCACGCCATGCGCCTCCGTTACCTACCCCGCGCGATGCATGCAGTGTACATGGCTAAGGATAAGGGCGTGGTGGGATGAGTGAATTGGCAGTTTCTACCCCGTGTGTTAAAGTCATTCATGGGCCATTACTGGAGCGGCCCCACCTCTATTGGCTTTGCATGACACGCGGGGAAAAACGGAAACTGGCCCGAAATCAAGACTAATGAAGAAGCAAAGAAACTTCTCATGAATAAAAGTATCATGATTTCAAAATTGGACTTCTTGACGGAGAAGGGTGGGAGGGTGGAAAAATGAAGACAACTTAGGACGGATGGAACGGACAAATCCTCAGGCTTCTCAACGGCGCCTGTATGGAATAACTTGAAGAGAAGTGCACCGATTGAAAAGGATTGACATGAAAATCTCGGTAAACAAGAAGGATTAGCACTCCCATGAAAAAAGAGAACACCAATTAGGAAAAGGTATGGAATTAACACTTGACACTGAAGCAACTCGAATACCACCTCAAAACAAAACAAAGGATGGGCTTGCAAAATAAGCTGAAAACAAATACATAACACCTCTTGCATTTGTTGGAAGGATAATCCTAGGTAACTACTTGAATTCCCACCTGAGAACTCCCAAAACTTCTTGGTTATGCAATCTGGTCCCATGGCTACATGTAGCAAAAATCATCACACAACTCCTAGCAGAATTCTACGCTCCAATGTTCCAAATGTGTTCAACAAATAACCAAGAAATTTTCGAAACTCGTGTACCTCAGACCTTCGAACATACAACGTAGTCATGGAAGATCATCCGTGCAATCTCCTCCAGTACTGGGGATAAGTCACGTCACTATTTGCCACCATGGAAAGTATGGGAGCGTTTCGATGTCAGCATCCTCTGGTATCCCGGAACTGAAACAATAGCACTGATACAAAAACACCTTGGAGCTCAAATCCCCGGGTGAAAGGATCGATATAGTTGACTAGAGGGGGGGGTGAATAGGCAACTAACAATTTTTAGCTTTTCTTTACCAAATTAAACTTTGCATCAAACTAGGTTATCTAGATATGCAACTAGGTGAACAACCTATATGATGCAACAAGAACAAGCACACAAGCAAGCAAGGGATATAACACAATGTAGATTGCACAAGTAAAGGCAAGATATAACCAAGAGTGGAACTGATGGAGACGAGGATGTGTTACCAAAGTTCCTTCCCTTTAAGGGGAAGCACGTCTCTGTAGGAGTGGTGTGGGGGCACAATGCTCCCCAAGAAGCCACTAGGGACATCGTATTCTCCTCACGCCCTCACACAATGCGAGATGCCATGATTCCACTATTGGTGCCCTTGAAGGCGGCAACCGGACCTTTACAAACAAGGTTGGGGCTCTCTCCACAACTTAATTGGAGGCTCCCAACGAAACCCCGTAGCTTCACCACAATGGACTGTGGCTCCGAAGTGACATCTTCCGACAAGGGTGCCCAAGCACCTAAGAGTAACAAAATCCACACAAGAAAGTATGGGGGAATCAAGTTTCCTTTGGTGAGAGTGTAGATCTAGGTCTCCTCCTTCAATCCCTAGGAAATCAACAAGTTTGAGTGGCTAGAGAGAGAGATCGGGCAAGAAAGCCTCGAGGGCATTAATGGAGGAGAGAGAGAGAGGCAAGAGGTAGGTGGGAGGTGGGAGAAGCACCTCCTTAAATAGGGTCCCCTCAAATCCAACCGTTATGCGCAGAAATGCAGAGGAGCGGTACTTCCGCAATAGACACTGGTACAACCGGTGAATGCGGAAAACCCCTATGGGAGCACCAGGGCGGTACTTCCAGTGAGGCAACCGGTAGTACCGATATATCAGAACATACCGGAACTACCGTCCCACCACCGCCCGACTACCGCCTCACCAACAGAAGGAAATCACCCCATGCCAGTAGTTAGAGCGGTGGTTGAGCTGGAGCTACCGCTGGGCTAGCAGTTCCTGAGTAGTGGAGTCCGAGGCAGTACTGCCGCCCTGAACATCGGTAGTACCGGTTTGTCAAGATAAACCGGAACTTCCGTTCCACTACCGGTATACCACCGTACCCGGTACAGAAGGGAGTCACCCCTGAGCGGTACTTGGGGGGTTGTAAGACTGGAACTACGGGCCAGCGGTACAACCGCTCAATGGAGCGGTACTACTGCCATGGGCAGAACTACACAGAACAAAGGACTTTGGGGAACCCCTCTCTCCTCGAACGGAGGGTATGTGGTGGGTGCAGAGAACATGTACGTGAAATGATTCACCCAATACCATCCGGTGTGGAATCCCTCTTAATAGTTCGGATATCCTACGACCAAAGGAATAAAACGTCAGAAACTCCGTTTTTGATCTTTTCCGCATAGAAGGAAGGCCTAACCGTCTTGCGCCACACAATGTGTAGCTGAGTAAACTATGGCGCACGATTAGTCCACACGAATGTTGTCATCATCACCAAAACTCTAAGGCAGAAGATGCCCTTACAATCTCCCCCCTTTTGGTGGATGATGACAACCACACAATAAGCACGGGAGTTCTAGAAAATATAGACGGGGCTCCCCCTGAGTGTGAGCATTGTTTAGAGTTTGCTTTTAGATCGTAAATGCTCACACAAGGATCAATGCTCCCCCTAGATTTTATAGACCAACCAGTGATGGCGAAACACAATACCAATCATAAAGCACATAATAGTAGAACATTAGCATGCAAGCTTTATTGACAGACAAGTGCATAGATAAATAGATAAGGGATGCATGTCTTACACCATGCACAAAGTCACAACATAGGACAAGTTCACAAGACACTAGAAAGAGCAACTTCAAAGGAACGCACAAGACCAACTGCAAATGAACCCCCCATGCAACTCTCGTGACCTAATGATGCTCTCTCCCCCTTTGGCGTCAAGACACCAAAAAGGAAAAGAGCAAAGCTAGCGCCCGGGGCTCAGTAGATCTCCTTGCCAGATGCTGCAGAGCTGTCAGAAGCATCATCATCGTCATCGTCAGGCTCCTCAACCTCCTCAGACTCCTCAGACCCCACTGTAGTTGCCTCAGGACCACAGACAGAAGAGGTAGCAGGCGCTTCATCAGACCACTGACAGTTCTCCAAGCACCACGTATCCTCAGGAGTGATGGTCTTCTCAGTGCCACTCTTCACATCTGGCACATTGAGCTACCTCATCAACTAATCTGCCTGCGGCGCGCCATCTTTTCAGCAACATGGGCCTTGTAGAGGTTCTTCTTAATATGAGTCTGCAAGCAAAAGGTCTTCTTGATCTTGGAAGTCAGCTTCTCAACCCAAGTGGGCTGGGCCTCAGCCTCCAACTCAAAGTCATCGTCGTCTGAGGTAGCATACACATCCTCCTGATTGCCCGTAGAAAAACGAGGAGTCTTATGCTTCTTCTTCCTTGGAATCTTAACCTCATGATCCATGAGGTTTGCAGGAGTGGAGAGAGGCTCCCATGGCCTATGGACTGCCCAAAGGGTGTTCAGAAACTGCATCACAAAAGGAGCATAGATCGGTACCTTGCGGTACCACACCATATTGTACATCTCCTCCCACATCCACTTGGAAACATCAAATGTGGCACCGGATCCCCTCTTGGTCTTCATGGCCACAAGTAAATCCACCAGATGACCATAAATATCATCTTGATTCCCAACCTTGGGAAGCAGCACACAACAGAACACACAATGCATAATGTCATAGATGGGCAGAAGATCACTGGAATTACCCACAATACCATGTCCAGGAATGTACAGAGGGGCAAGCTTCACCTTATCCATGGGATGAGGTCGGTCGTGAGGACGGAGGCCACCTTGACCCTCCACCCCGGTATCCTCATAGCCAAGAGCATTGTAGAAAGCTCTCCATGGGACATGAAAGAATTCATCACGACACATGAAGGAAAGGTGGCACTCAACATCAGAGCCGAAGTGGACTGTAGCATAGAACTGATGGATGAGCTGTACATCGAAGTCACAATTCACGGTCATGAGCTTGATCAAGTCAAACTCCTAACACATCTCTAGAGCTTCCCCAAAGTAGTCAAGGTTGTTCCTCCAATGATCAATGTCAATGGACCACATCCGGGTGAACTTGTTCTTGTGATGCTCGAAAATTTCTGACACAGTCCTCATCTGAAATTCATTCCGGAACCGAGGGTTGTTCCAACGAGGAGTCGGTGCTGCAGATAAGGATCCTGAAAACGAGCCTTTTGCCAGTCTAGCATCTTCCACTTGTGCATTGGCATTGCAGCATGTTGCTTGGCAGTAGCAGACTTCTCCCGATGAGTGGCTTTGGTAGGGAGGACCACCTCATGAGCATCCTCATTGTCATTCGACAGTTTGCCCATACGGGCCCTCTTCTTGGTGTTCCGAGGCTTTTGAGCAGCACGAGAGCTAGAGCCACTTGCAAAAGCACACAGAGAGCACACAGAAACCCCAACAAAGATGAGAAGAATGTACACAAGAGCAGAGGAATACATCTCATGTATGTAAATAAGAGGAACAGTGCAGATGGGTTCAGAGAAGGCGGTTGTTCCAGTTGTTTGACTGGTAGAACCGCTCGAGCGGTAGTACCGCTCGCAAGGACGGTAGTACCGCTGAGAGCGGATCTGCTGAGAGGAAGAACAGGGATAACCCTATCTCGAATCTAGATGCATTATTCCTACTGCTAGCTACGCACAGGAAACAGAAGGAGTTTATACGGATCTCTCACACCAGTACAAGCAATGCCCTAGAGAAATGGATTCAACAAGAGGAACCCTAAGAACGAGAAGAACATGGCATTACCGGTATCCATGGGAGGAGATCGAAGAGGAGGCGACCTCAACGGAGCGGATCTGATGAAGGGCCGACTGATTCGGAGGGCCTGAGGGCGCTCCGAGGCAACGGGCGTAGCAACCGGCAGCTAGGGTTCAGATGGGGGACGAGCGCAAAGGGAAATAGAAAACCCCTTCAGCACATGCCCCTTATATATGCGCCCAGATGTCAGCCGGTAGTACCGCTCCAAAGAGCGGTAGTACCGCTCCTATAGCTAGCCGGTGTTTGAGAGAGGTACTTCCGCTCCAGAAGTAGCGGCAGTACCGCTTCCAAATACCGGTAGTACCGACCAGTGGTACAGGTGCAGGTAGGAGCGGTAGAACCACTCATACCCGACCGGAAGTACCACTGGGAGTACACAACATAGCGACAGAACGGTAGAACCACTCAGACCACCGTTTGTACCGCCAAGTTGTAACAACCCATGCACAAAGAGATCAAACTTGTGTACATTGGAAAAGATGGCTTGGGATGAGAAGGCTTAGGATGGAAGCAGGACACTGTATTATGATGATGAAGACTCTCAAGAGTGCAAGAAGCAAACAATAAAAGGCACTCTTTAGAGAATTCAAACATCTAGGAGAACCAAAAAGCAAGGCAAAAGGAAACACACAAAAGAAACTACTTTTGCACAAGGGCGGTGGCCGGAGCCACCTATGTTTGAGCGAATGGTACGGCGCCGCAAAGAATTATCCTTGGGCCCTTGACCAAAACTCGTCTTTAAATCACAAGTACCATAAAAATGGCTAATGTGAAAGACTCGATCAATTTATGCATAGTGCGGGGAGGGAGAGTTCATTGAGAGAACAATACTCCTCCTATGTCCATGCCTACACATAAACAAGACATCATGAAGAGTATGGTGGGGTGTGCAAGGGTTCAAGCCACATTGCTCGAATCAATGATATTTAGCTCATGCCTTAACTCACGAAATCTTGCTTCATCCAAGGGCTTCGTGAAAATATCTGCAAGGTTATCATGAGTGTTGACATACTTGATCTTGATCTCCCCTCGCCTAATGTGATCCCGGATGAAGTGATACCGAATATCAATATGCTTCGTCTTGAAGTGTTGCACCGGGTTGAGAGAGATCTTGATGGCACTTTCATTGTCACACGAAAGAGGAACTTCGTCACAAGTGGCACCGTAATCCTTCAAAGTTTGCCTCATCCATAGAAGTTGAGCACAACAACTACCGGCAGCCACATACTCCGCTTCGGTGGACGAGAGAGATACTCAACTTTGCTTCTTAGAAGACCAAGTCACTAAAGAGTAACCAAGCAATTGGCACCCTCCAGAGGTGGACTTCCTATCCACTTTGTCTCCCGCCCAATCTGAGTCTAGCCGAAAAGATCAAATTTGGCTCCTCTTGGGTACCATAAGCCAAAGTTTGGGGTATGAGCCAAATATCGAAAGATTTGCTTGACCGCCACAAAGTGGCTTCCCTTAGGTGCGGTTTGAAGCCAAGCACAAATTCCCACACTCAACATGATATCCGGTCTAGATGTGTCGGCGTTCTGGGAACGGGGGTCCCCAGACTTGCCTGCCTGTGGCCTGCGGCGTGGCTCAAAGGGGGCCCAGCACGGCCCATCTTCATCAACACAAGCCCAAGAACCTCGCGAGGGGCCGAGCCTCTCGGGGCGGACGACAAGGAGCTTCCTCAGGCACAGCCTCATCAGGCAGGCTCACAAGGAGGCGGAGAGATATAGGAAGGGTACCTCGCGAGGTGCCCCATGACGCAAGCCATGACGACCAAGGGCGCCAGTCAGGTGCTAGCCCGCACAGTGTCCTCCTTTCCTCTTTGGTGCAAAGGGAGAAAGCGCAGGCGAGAGCATCAAGCAAAGGCATCCATTTCGGTGCAACAAGACCAAGACCAGCCCAATGGCAGGGAGGAAGTCATTGTGGAGCCCAAGCAGGCGTCACCACCAGAGTCTTTTCCAGGCGAGGACCAACTTTAGTCAGGATAAGTGTACCTGATGTTCCCCTTCAAAATGGCCAATTGTTGGCGCCCTTCCCGCTCAATATTTGGGAAGAGGCCCAGGGCCTTTGCCTATAAATAGGACTAGCCACCCCCAGGGTAGAGGCATCTGATCCTCACCAAGAAACCAGTAGATAGAGCGACTGGACTCCCACTAGCAGTTCATCGCACGAGCCAAGAACAGACCCTCGCGAGGCTGTTCTTCCTTGTATTATTCATCATCAGCCCAAGAGGCAATCCACCACACCACACACTGGAGTAGGGTATTACACCACAATGGTGGCCTGAACCAGTATAAACTCTGTGTCTCTTGTGTTGTTCGTTTTGTAGTTTAGATCTCAGCGAGCCGGTGAGGAACAGGTAGGTAGAGGGCGAAATCTCTGCGCGCACCCTAGTGTTCGAACCTCAAGGGTCTGCCGGAACCCGAAATCCGACATTTGGCGCGCCAGGTAGGGGCGCGCCGGAATTCATCTTCCGTCGCCCTGTTCTTCTCCGACCATCGCATCCATGTCTGACGCTCGTCGGGCCCGCGCCGAGCGCCGAGCCGCCCCCGCTTCCCGCGTCGCTCAGACGGCTCCCGTCGGTAGGCGCCCTTGTCGTTCCTCGTCACCTGCCGTCAACGCCGCCACCGGCCCGGCAGGGGACGAGCAGCAAGCATCGTCCCAGCATCCCTCCGTGGCCTCCTGGGAAGAGCCGCGCGGCCTCTTCCTCGCCCACCATGCCGCGCCAGCCTCCCCGGTTGTCGCGGCCCTCCTGGGTGGCTCGCAGGCGCCGCCCTCCAGTCACCACGTCAAGCCATTCGTCCGCCGGGTCGACGCCGCCTCCACGCGGCAGGGGGCTCCCTCGGACCGGTCGGAACCACAGGCCAGGCTGGCCTTTAGCTCGGAGGACCACCCCTCCAACTCGGCCTGCTCGGGTGCGCTCCCCATGCTGTGCACCCCCACCATCTGCCAGGTGGCTGTCACCAGGACTCTCATCGATGGCAGCGCAGGCCTCAGCATGCTCTCAGTTGAGGCCTTCAACCTCCTTCGCATACCCCGGGAGCGGCTGCAACCTAGCCGGCCCTTCTCGGGCGTCGGGGGCGGGTCATCCATCTCCTTGGGACAGATCCGGCTCCCAGTAACTTTCGGCACCTACGACAATTTCCGCATGGAGCAGGTCGATTTCGATATCGCCCCCATCGGCCTCCCCTACAACACCATCCTCGGCTATCCAGCACTGGCCCAATTCATGGCCGTGACTCAACCGGCGTACAACCTTATGAAGATGCCCGGGAGTAGCGGTGTCCTCACCGTGCTTGGGGACACCGGGATGCGCTGCAAGCGCTCCAGCTCGCCTTCAAGATGGCGGCATCAGCACAGCCCGACGACGCGGGGACCCCCGAGCCCAAGGGGGCTGCACCAAGCAAGAAGAAACAGTTGTTCACTCAAGACAAGGCGGAGACCAAGCAGATACCCGTCGACAAGGATGGGTCCACTAATGCCACTTTCACCATAGGCGCCCACCTCGAGCCCGAGCAGGAGGAAGCCCTGGTCAAGTTCCTGCACGCAAACAAGAAGGTATTCGCCTGGGAGCCCGATCAGTTGGCGGGAATCCCACGGGGCATAATCGAGCACGACCTCAACGTGTGCCCCAACGTGCGCCCCGTGAAGTAGAAAGCAAGGCGGCAGTCCACTGAAAAGCAGGCCTTCATCGTCCAGGAGACTCGCAAGCTAGAAGCTGCGGGGGTCATTCGCGAGGTCTGATATCCAGATTGGTTGGCCAACCCTGTGGTTGTGCCTAAAAGGGAGGGAAGGAGCGCATGTGTGTCGACTTCACCAACCTCAACAAAGCATGCCCGCAAGATCCGTTCCCGCTCCCTCGCATCGATCAGATCGTCGATTCTACCGCTGAGTGTGACCTGCTGTGCTTCTTGGATGCCTTCTCCGGGTATCACCAGATCAAGATGGTGGTGGAAGACGTGGAGAAGACGGCCTTCCTGACCCCGTGTGGGGTGTACTGCTATACATGCATGTCGTTCGGACTGCACAACGTGGCTCATGCACATCACCTTGGGCCCGCAACTCGGGAAGAATGTGGAAGCCTGCGTCGATGACATTGTGGTGAAGTCTCGCGAGGCCAAGACCCTGATACAAGACCTGGAGGAAACCTTCACAAACCTCAAAGCAGTGAGCCTGCGGCTCAACCCGGAGAAGTGTGTGTTCAGAGTCCCCTCGGGCAAGCTCTTGGGTTTCCTCGTGCACCACCGAGGCATCGAGGCCAACCCAGAAAAGGTCAAGGTGGTCGAGGACATGAGCCCGCCAAAGACCCTCAAAGAGATGCAGAAGCTCACTGGGCGCGTGACTGCGCTAGGGCGCTTCATCTCCAGGTTAGGGGAGCGAGCGCCACCTTTCTTCCAGCTGATGAAGAAAAAGGGGCCCTTTAAATGGACTGAAGAGGCTGACAAGGCGTTCCAAGATCTCAAGAGATACCTAACCAGCCCTCCGATGATGGTGGCCCCACGCCCTTAGGAGCCCTTGGTACTCTACCTCACCGCCACTCCCTACTCCGCCAGCGTGGCTCTGGTGGCGGTTAGGTAGGAGTGTCGGACCAAGGCCACGGCAGCTACCCGTGTCAAGGCAAAGCAGGACCAAGAAGGACTCACGGAGATCACTACCATGGCTGAGGAGGATCAGTCGCCGCAGGGGAGCGCACTGGGAGCGGAAGAGGCCCTTCCCCCAGGCGACCAGCTTCTGGAGGGTCCACCGCCTCAGGAGGCGCCACGGCCTCCGGAGGACGCCACTAGCACCGACGCTCCAAGCCTCGTCGAGCACCCAGTGTACTTCGTCAGCACGGTGTTGCGAGATGCGAGGGCACGGTACCCCATGCCTCAAAAACTCCTCCTCGCGCTACTGGTGGCCTCGCGCAAGCTGCGGCACTACTTTCAGGGTCACCCTATCAAGGTTGTCTCAGTGTACCCCTTGGAAAGGGTGCTCAGGAGCCCTAACTCAGCCGGAAGGGCCGCCGAGTGGAACATTGAACTGCAAGCATTTCAGCTTGAATTCAGCACGACCAGAGTCATCAAGGGGGCCGCGCTAGCGGATTTTGTAGCCGAATGGACCGAGGCAACGGGCCTCAAGGCCGGCGAGGATCGATCCCTCTCCCCAGGAAGCGAGGCGCCAGAAGGCTGGGTCATGTACTTCGACGGAGCGTTCTCCAGGCATGGCGCTGGGGCTGGGGCGGTGCTCATATCTCCCACTCAGGACAAGCTCTATTACGCCGTGCAGCTCTATTTCCAGCAAGGCGAAAAGGTCTCCAACAACATAGCGGAGTATGAAGGTCTGATAGCAGGCTTGAAGGTTGCGGCTGCCCTAGGGGTAAAGCGCCTTACCATCAAGGGTGATTCGCAGCTCCTCGTCAATTTCTCCAACAAAGTCTACGAGCCAAAAGATGAGCACATGGAGGCCTACCTCGCGGAGGTCCGCAGGATGGAAAAGCAGTTCTGGGGGTTGGAGTTGTAGCATGTGCCCCGTGGCACCAATCAGGAGGCCGATGACATCGCCAAACAAGCATCCAGGCAGTTACCTCAGGAGCCTGGCGTCTTCGAGGAGCGGCTCTTCAAGCCCTCGGCCATGCCATCACTATCAAACACGGCACAGCCTCGGGAGGAGCTCCCCCAGCCACCTGCTTCGGGAGCTCCGCTCTGTGGCCCAGCCTCAGGAGCGTGCCTGCTCCTGACGATGGAGCCTCAGGAGGGGTGCTGGGTCATAGAGCTCCGGAGTTACTTGACGCATGGGACCTTGCCGGAGAAGGAGGAGGAAGCGGAGCGTGTGGCGCGGCAAGCCACAGCATACTGTATCAGGGATGGAGAACTCTACCAGAAGCGACCAAATGATGTATCCCTACGCTGCATATCCAGGGAGCAAGGGAAAGAGCTGCTGGCGGATATACACGGTGGAGACTGTGGGCACCACTCGTCATCACGGACCCTCGTGGGCAAGGCATTCCGCAGCGGCTTCTATTGGCCTACCGCACTCAATGACGCTATTGAACTAGTGAAGGCCTGCGAAGCCTGCCAATTCCATGCCAAGCAGATCCATCAGCCGGCAGGAGGTCTGCAGACTATACCCCTCTCGTGGCCATTCGCAGTCTGGGGGCTGGATATCCTGGGCCCGTTCCCTCGGGCGCCGGGGGGCTATCACTACCTCTACGTCGCCGTGGACAAGTTCACCAAGTGGGCCGAAGTGGAAGCCGTCCGCACCATCCCAACGGGTTCTGCAGTCAAGTTCATCAAGGGCATCGTGAGCCGGTTCGGGGTGCCGAACCGCATCATCACCGACAACGGTTCGCAGTTCACCAGTAACCTCTTCAAAACATACTGCGCTAACCTTGGAACGCAGATATGCTACGCTTCAGTGGCGCACCCCCGAAGCAACGGCCAGGCCGAGCGGGCGAACGCGGAGGTCCTGAGGGGCCTCAAGACCAGAACATTCAAGAAGAAGCTGGAAGCCTGCGACAGAGGTTGGTACGATGAGCTTCAGTCCGTGTTGTGGTCCATCCGCACGACCGCAACCAAGTCGACTGGGGAGACCCCGTTCTTTCTGGTCTATGGAGCCGAAGCGGTCCTCCCTCACGAGGTCAGACGTCGTTCCGCACGGGTCCTGGCATTCGACGAGGCGCAGCAGGACGCCATGCGGGGGATGGACCTCGTGCTGGGGGAGGAGCGTCGCCGAGAAGCCGTGTTGCGAGCGGCGAGATACAAACAAGCACTGCGGTGATACCACTGCCGCAACATCCGCCCCAGAACTCTTGAGGTAGGGGACCTCGTGCTCAGGCGGGTTCTCTCCAGGGAGGGACTGTATAAGCTCTCTCCCATGTGGGAGGGGCCGTTCAAGGTTGTTCATGTTTCCAGGCCCGGCTCCGCGCGCTTGGAGACTCAGGAGGGGGTGCCAGTCCAGAATGCGTGGAACATCCAGCACCTCCGGAGGTTTTACCCTTAAAAGGCCCGGAGCCTATGAAGAAGGTGAATGCCTGTGAAGATTATCCTTTTTGGAAAAGGCCCGGAGCCTGTGAAGAAGGCGAATGCCTGTGAAGATTATCCTTTTTGGAAAAGGCCCGCAGCCTGTGAAGAAGGCGAATGCCTGTGAAGATCATCTTTTTGGAAAAGGCCCAGGGCCTGTGAAGAAGGCGAATGCCTGTGAAGATTATCCTTTTTTGGAAAAGGCCCGGAGCCTATGAAGAAGGCGAATGCCTGTGAAGCTGTCGCGTTTTGGAAAAGGCCCAGAGCCTGTGAAGAGGGCCAATGCCCGTGAAGCTTGCTTCCCCCCAAGAAAGGCCCGGAGCCTGTGAAGAAGGCCAACGCCTGTGAAGCTCGCCACCCGTGACACTCTCACGTAATAATGAGTTGGGGTTGTACATGCCCTGGAGTCTCAGGAGCGCCGGCCTCAGGTCCTGGGGCTCCCTCCCACGCCCAGTGGCAGCACTTAGCTCCGCGCTGGTGAGAAGACGTCAAAGACTAGACTAGGTGCCGGACGCGGCTTTTTCATTTGATTTCTGCAGTTGGCTAGTTCATTCTCATTTGAAGTTTTATTGGAACTATCGCCGTCTTTTGACTTATGGCTCTTCGACTTTTCGCCCTCCTGCCTCGATTTCTCTTGCGCAAGGTCTCGCGAGGGGGCAGCCCGAGCGCCCTCGCGAGTGTTCCTGTCCTTATCGTTCAAAGTTTCACAACCCGGGTCCACTACAGGAGCACCCCTCCAGTCCGTTCCTCACGGGCACCGCGACACGAATACAGGACCTGGGTCAGTCGCCCCCACGGCTGAGGCTGGGAATTACCTACGCGCGAGCGTGCGGTCGGAAGGAACAATACCAAAATAACGGAAACAGTATGATGATAAACAACGGTAACCCAAACACGCCCCCACGGGGCCCCACATTACTGTCTTTTTTGCATAGGAAAAAGGAAAAGAAAGGACAAATCAGGCGAAGCTCGCCCTACACCGGCCCTCAGGGAAGACTCGACCCGCCTCCGGAGCTTAGGCGGACTCCCTCTCACGCTTCACCGAGGCGCGACGGCGGGCAGACCCGCTACCACCCGCCAAGCAGGCATGACGGCGTGGAGGCTGACCGCGGCCGCTGTTAGAAGAGTCGCTGCCCGAAGAAGAACCAGTGAAGCTTGAGGAACCCTGGGCACCGCCAACCACGCGCGCGCTGTCCTCTCCGTCCTCGCCGGGGCTGGGTCCCCGGCCGCGGCCGTCGTCTTTAGGGCAGCACCCTGCGCGGCGACCATCTTCCCCAAACACCCTCACGTAGAGGGTGGCATCGTCGTCGAACTTGAAGTGCAGGGTGCACCGACGGCTCAGGCCACGCGCACCGGCAAACGTCTGCCAGCCGCGGGTCAAGGCCGGGCTCCCAGCCGCAGAGACCTCCAGCGAAGCCCATGAGGCCCAGCTGCAGCAGCCATCTGCCTGGAGCCAGAGGCCGCCCGGGGCGCCAGCCGGGAGCTCGCCCAAGAGGAAGCGAGGGAGCTGAAGCCGGGCGCTAGTCGGCTCCGCCGCCCACACAACGAACTCTGGCAGCACCTCCGAAGTGTGGAAGCGCGGCCTAGGGGGTCGCATGGCCGAAGCACGCCCCCCGGCCGCGGCCAGCCGCCTGTAACAGCGCGGGAAGTCACCTCCGCGACTGCGGGGAGCCGCTGTGGGGGCCACAGGGTGTTTGCGAGGGCGGCCTCGACCGCGCTTGGGCGGGGGAGAGGCAGGCTCAACCTGCCGGGCCTTTCCTTTCTCTGCGGCCGAGAACTTCCTTGACGGAGCCATGGAGAAGAAGGAGAAGCAAGAGGGGATGAACTGGAAGGGCACGCGACGTGCCGTACTTAAAGCCAGGGGAGGCCAACCACCGACCTCCACGATCGCAGGTAATCATGACTCGCTCTGCATGCCGGGACTTGTCAATTCGCGCAGTTGCCGAGGCGTCATGGGGAAGCGGAGACGCCCACGTCCAATCAACCGCCACGTGGCGCCCAAGGCCGCGGGCTGTTAGGGCCCGCGGCGCTTCGCACTTGCCCTACCGCCTCTCTGCTCGGCCAAGTCCGGGCGCGCCTTGGGCCTTGGGGCCACTGTCGGTGTTCTGGGAACGGGGGTCCCCAGACTTGCCTGCCTGCGGCCTGCGGCGTGGCTCAAAGGGGGCCCAGCACGGCCCATCTTCATCAACACAAGCCCAAGACCCTCGCGAGGGGCCGAGCCTCGTGGGGCGGACGACAAGGAGCTTCCTCAGGCACGGCCTCATCAGGCAGGCTCACGAGGAGGCGGAGAGATCAAGGCAGGGTACCTCGCGAGGTGCCCCATGATGCAAGAGATGACGACCAAGGGCACCAGTCGGGCGCCAGCCCGCGCAGTGTCCTCCTTTCCTCTTTGGTGCAAAGGGAGCAAGCGCAGGCGAGAGCATCAAGCAAAGTCATCCATTTCGGTGCAACATGACCAAGACCAGCCCAACGGCAGGGAGGAAGTCATTGTGGAGCCCAAGCAGGCGTCACCACCAGAGTCTTTGCCAGGCGAGGACCAACTTTAGTCAGTATAAGTGTACCCGATGTTCCCCTTCAAAATGGCCAATTGTTGGCGCCCTTCCCGCTCAATATTTGGGAAGAGGCCCAGGGCCTTTGCCTATAAATAGGACTAGCCACCCCCAGGGCAGAGGCATCCGATCCTCACCAAGAAACCAGTAGATAGAGCGACTGAACTCCCACTAGAAGTTCATCGCACCAGCCAAGAACAGACCCTCACGAGGCTGTTCTTCCTTGTATTGTTCATCATCAGCCCAAGAGGCAATCCACTACACCACACACTGGAGTAGGGTATTACACCACACACCGGAGTAGGGTATTACACCACAATGGTGGCCTGAACCAGTATAAACTCTGTGTCTCTTGTGTTGTTCCTTCTGTAGTTTAGATCTCAGCGAGCCGGTGAGGAACAGGTAGGTAGAGGGAGAAATCTCCATGCGCACCCCAGTGTTCGAACCTCAAGGGTCTGCCAGAACCCGAAATCCGACAAGATGCACAAAGGTAAAGAAGGGAGCCAATGATGGAGCGATATACCTTTTGATCCACCGCTTTACCATTGGGATCTATGTCAAGTTGGCATTTGACAGGCATTGGAGTGGAAGCCGGCTTGACATCACTTGGCTTGAATCTCTTGAGCATGTCTTGAGTGTTTTGGCTTGGTTGATGAAGGTTCCTTCTCTTCTTTGCTTGATTTCGAACCCTAGAAAAAACTTCAACTCGCCCATCATAGACATCTTGTACTTTGAGGTCATGAGAGCGGCAAATTCCTCATTGAAAGCTTTGTTAGGGGAACCAAAGATAATATCATCAACATATAGTTCGCATACAAACAACTCCCCTTTGACCTTCTTAGTAAAAAAGAGTGGTGTCAGTTTTCCCAATTTCGAACCCACGATCTTGCAACAACTCGGTAAGATGCTCATACCATGCAAGTGGGGCTTGTTTAAGGCCATAGAGTGCCTTGTCGAGTTGGTACACATGATCGGGAAAATAGGGATCCTCGAACCCCGGGGGTTGTTTGACATACACCAACTCATTAATAGGACCATTAAGAAAAGCACTCTTCACATCCATTTGTTGCAACTTGAAATTATGATGAGAAGCATAAGCAATCAACAAATGAATAGATTCAAGGCGAGCAACGGGAGCAAAGGTTTCACCACAGTTGATACCCCTCGACTTGGGAGTAGCATTGTGCCACCAAACGAGCCTTGTTGTGAACAATAATCCCAAGAGCATCTTGCTTGTTCTTGCATATCCACTTGGTTCCAATGACATTATGATTCCCCGTTGGCCTTGGCACCAATCTCCACACTTGGTTGTGCTCAAAGTTGTTGATTTCTTCATGCATGGCATTGAGCCAATCCGGATCCTCAAGCGCCTCATAGACCTTTTGGGGTTCGACACAAGAAACAATGATGTTCACAATAGTTTACTAATTGTCTATGAGTGCTTACCCCCTTTCTTAGGCTACCAACCACATTCTCCATGAGACGACCTTTGGTTGTGAGCTTGGACGCAATCTTAGTGGCACGACGCTCCGATTCCTCCTCAGGTGTGAAAAGAGGAGCGAAGACTTGATCATCTTGAGCGCTGTCTTGAGCTTGTTCTTGATCTTGAGCTTCCTCTTGATCTTGAACTTGCTCAGAAGGGAGAACTTGACCTTGGGAATCACTTGGTGGCTCACCACCATCTTGAGGTTGATCTTGCCCTTGATCTTGTTCATGAGGTTGAGGGCCTTCACTTTGTTCTTCGGAAGCGTGTGGGTCTTGAGTCGGTGATGGCTCCACTTGAGTGGAGCATTGTCCTTCTCCTTCGGCCACAAGGGGTTCCTCAATGCGTAGGATATGACCAATACCCATTCTTCTTATGGCTTGGGGAGGAATTTCATCACCTACATCACAAGTACCACTTTGCTCCACTTGGGAGCCGTTATTCTCGTCAAACTCCACGTTACACGTCTCCTCAATGAGTCATGTGGACTTGTTGAGGAAACGGTAAGCATGAGAGTTTGTAGCATAACCAACAAATATGCCCTCAAGAGCTCTAGCCTCAAATTTACAGAAACGAACACCTTTCTTTGTTGGGTTCTACAGTAGGGAGCGTTGACTGCAAAATAAATTTTTCCTACACGCAGAACAACAGGAACATGCTACGGGAGATGGATCATAGATTGTTACCACTAGACGCGCAGTGCCGTGCAACAGAAGAAGAGTTGGGGCAGCGCGTCCGCGTGGATCGTATCCTCCTCGTCCGATCTCCCTCGAACAACCGGTCGTCCGATCCCACGTACAAGTTCGCCAGAGCGGCGCAAGTGCACCGCCTCTAATGGTATCCGCGTGTGCAGGAGGAACACCGTGCGGCGGACTGCTAGGTCCGATCACTTCTCCTAATCAGAGGGGCAAATCCCATCTTGCTCGACCACGTCTCGCAGCATGGGTCTGGACAAACCCGAAACCTACCTTTGTAACTACCCAGTCACGGAGTAGCGTTTGGTCGGCCCAAAGCAAGTCTGTCACCATCCCGAGTACATGCATCAGCTCAGGTCTTAGGATATAGAACGTATGTTGTACTAGAGACTCACATATGAAAAATCGTTGTGTCTCTTAGTTGGGTCTGTCTTATCTCGACTCGGATTCGATTACGTCGAATCCGACCAGACCTTTCCAAGTCCATATTATTTTGTTAGCATCCAATGCTCCATGGCTAGTGATACGTCCATTTTGCATCATGCTTTTATATCAATATTTATTGCATTATGGGCTGTTATTTCACATTATGTCTCAATACTTATGGCTATTCTCTCTTATTTTACAAGGTTTACCATGAAGAGGGGGAATGCCGGCAGGTGGAATTCTGGCTGGAAAGGGAGCAAATATTGGAAATCTATTCTGCACACCTCCAAAAATCCTGAAACTCCACGGAAGTTATTTTTGGAATTAATAAGAATTATTGAGTGAAGAAAACACCAGAGGGGGCCCACACCCTGGCCAGGAGGGTGGGGGGCACGCCCACCCCTACTGGGCGCGCCCCTGTCTCCTAGGCCCCCTGGTGGCCCTCCGGTGCCCATCTTCTGCTATATGAAGGCTTCTACCCTGGAAAAAAATCATAAGCAAGCTTTCGGGACGAAACTCCGCCACCATAAGGCGGAACCAATCTAGGGCTCCGGCAGAGCTGTTCTGCCGGGGAAACTTCCCTCCGGGAGGGGGAAATCATCACCATCGTCATCACCAACGATCCTCTCATCGGGAGGGGGTCAATCTCCATCAACATCTTCACCAGCACCATCTCCTCTCAAAACCCTAGTTCATCTCTTGTATCCAATCTTGTATCAAAACCACAAATTGGTACTTGTGGGTTGCTAGTAGTGTTGATTACTCCTTGTAGTTGATGCTTATTGGTTTACTTGGTGGAAGATCATATGTTCAAATCCTTAATGCATATTAATACTCCTCTGATTATGAACATGAATATGCTTTGTGAGTAGTTACGTTTGTTCCTGAGGACATGGGTGAAGTCTTGCTATTAGTAGTCATGTGAATTTGGTATTCGTTCGATATTTTGATGAGATGTATGTTGTCTCACCTCTAGTGGTGTTATGTGAACATCAACTACATGACTCTTCACCATTATTTGGGCCTAGAGGAAGGCATTGGGAAGTAATAAGTAGATGATGGGTTGCTAGAGTGACACAAGATTAAACCCTAGTTTATGCGTTGCTTCGTAAGGGGCTGATTTGGATCCATATGTCTAATGTTGTGGTTAGGTTTACCTTAATACTTCTTTTGTAGTTGCGGATGCTTGCAATAGGGGTTAATCATAAGTGGGATTCTTGTCCAAGTAAGGGCAGTACCCAAGCACCAATCCACCCACCTGTCAAATTATCAAAGTACCGAACACGAATCATATGAGCGTGATGAAAACTAGCTTGATGATAATTCCCATATGTCCTCGGGAGCGCTTTTCTCATTATAAGAAATTGTCCAGGCTTGTCCTTTGCTACAAAAAGGATTGGGCCACTTTGCAACAATTTATTTACTTCCATTGCTTGTTACCCGTTACAATTTATCTTATCACAAAACTATCTGTTACCTACAATTTCAGTGCTTGCAGAGAAAACCTTACTGAAAACCGCTTGTCATTTCCTTCTGCTCCTCGTTGGGTTCGACACTCTTACTTATCGAAAGGACTACGATATATCCCCCATACTTGTGGGTCATCAAGACTCTTTTCTGGCGCTGTTGCCGGGGAGTGAAGCGCCTTTGGTGAGTGGAACTTAGTAAGGAAACATTTATATAGTGTGCTGAAATTTTCTGTCACTTGTTATTATGGAAACTAATCCTTTGAGGGGCTTGTTTGGGGTATCTTCACCCCGACCAGAAGAGCAAGAGTTGCTCCTCATCCTACTGAACCTACTGAAAATATTTACTTTGAGATTCCTTCGGGTATGATAGAGAAACTGCTAGCTAATCCCTTTGCAGGAGATGGAACATTGCATCCCGATTTACACCTTATCTTCGTGGATGAAGTTTGTGGATTATTTAATCTTGCAGGTATTCCCGGTGATGTTGTCAAAAGGAAGGTCTTTCCTTTATCTTTGAATGGATATGCATTGACATGGTATAGGCTATGTGATGATACGGGATCTTGGAATTATAAATGATTGAAGTTGGAATTTCACCCGAAGTTCTATCCTATGCATCTTGTTCATCGTGATCGTAATTACATATATAATTTCTGGCCTCGCAAAGGAGAAAGCACCGCTCAAGCTTGGGGGAGGCTTAAGTCAATGCTATATTCATGCCCCAATCATGAGCTCTCAAGAGATATGATTATTCAAAACTTTTATGCTCGGCTTTCTCTCAATGATCGCACCATGCTTGATACTTCCTGTGCTGGTTCTTATATGCTAAAGACTACTGAATTCAAGTGGGACTTATTGGAAAGAATTAAACGCAACTCTGAGGATTGGGGTTCCGACGATGGTAAGGAGTCTGGTATAACACCTAAGTTTGATTGTGTTAAATCTTTTATGGATACCGATGCTTTTCGTGGATTTAGCGCTAAATATGGACTTCACCCTGAGATAGTAGCTGCTTTTTGTGAATCTTTTGCTACTCACGTTGATCTCCCCAAGGAGAAGTGGTTTAAATATAATCCTCCCATTGAAGTAAAAGTAGTTGCACCTATTACAGTTGAAGAAAAGACTGTCACTTATAATGATCCTATTGTTCCTACTACTTATGTTGAGAAACCTCCTTTTCCTGTTAGGATAAAGGATCATGCTAAAACTTTGACTTTTGTTCGTAAGAGTAATACTAGAACTTATACACCTCCTGAGCAAATCAAAGTTGAACCTAGTATTGCTATGGTTAAAGATCTCTTGGATGATAATTTAGATGGGCATGTTATCTATTTCTATGGTGAGACTGCTAATATTGCTAGACCAGATGCTAAGATACATAGACCTGTTGTAGGCATGCCTGTTATTTCTGTTAAAATAGGAGATCATTGTTATCATGGCTTATGTGATATGGGTGCTAGTGCTAGTGCAATACCCTATGACTTATATAAAGAAATTATGCATGATATTGCACCTGCTGAAATAGAAGGTATTGAAGTTACTATTAAGCTTGCCAATAGGGATACCATTAAGCCAGTTGGAATTGTTAGAGATGTTTAAGTCTTGTGTGGGAAAGTTAAATATCCTGCTGATTTTCTTGTTCTTGGTTCCCCACAAGATGACTTTTGTCCCATTATTTTTGGTAGACCCTTCTTGAATAATGTTAATGCTAGGATTGATTGTGAAAAGGATATTGTTACAATTGGCTTAGGGGATATGTCTCATGAGTTTAATTTTGCTAAGTTTCATAGACAACCCCGTGATAAAGAATCATCTAGTAAGGATGAGATTATTGGTCTTGCTTCAATTGATGTGCCTCCTACTGATCTGTTAGAACAATATTTGCTAGACCATGAAAATGGTATGTTTATGAATGAAAGAAGGGAAATAGATGAAGTGTTCCTTCAAAAGGATCCTATTCTGAAACACAACCTACCTGTTGAAATCCTAGGGGATCCCCCTCCACCCAAGGGTGATCCCGTGTTTGAGCTCAAACCATTACCTAATAATCTTAAGTATGCTTATCTTGATGAAAAGAAAATATATCCTGTTATTATTAGTGCTAACCTTTCAGAGCAAGAAGAAGAAAGATTATTGAAAACTCTGAAGAAGCATCGTGTTGCTATTGGATATACTCTGGATGATCTTAAGGGCATTAGTCCCACTCTATGCCAACACAAAATTAAAGTGGAGAAAGATGCCAAACCAGTTAGAGATCCTCAACGACGATTAAATCCTAAGATGAAAGAAGTGGTAAGAAAGGAGATACTAAAGCTCCTTGAGGCAGGTATAATTTATCCCGTTGTTGATAGTGAATGGGTAAGTCTTGTCCATTGCGTTCCTAAGAAGGGTGGTATTACTGTCGTTCCTAATAATAAAGATGAATTGGTCCCGCAAAGAATTATTACAGGTTATAGGATGGTAATTGATTTTCGTAAGTTAAATAAAGCTACTAAGAAAGATCATTACCCTTTACCTTTTATTGATCAAATGCTAGAAAGACTATCCAAACACACACATTTTTGCTTTCTAGATGGTTATTCTGGTTTCTCTCAAATACCTGTGTCAGCGGAGGATCAATCAGAAACTACTTTTACTTGCCCTTGCGGTACTTTTGCTTATAGATGTATGCCTTTTGGTTTATGTAATGCACCTACTACCTTTCAAAGATGTATGATGGCTATATTCTCTGACTTTTGTGAAAAGATTTGTGAGGTATTCATGGATGATTTCTCCGTTTATGGATCCTCTTTTGATGATTGCTTGAGCAACCTTGATCGAGTTTTGCAGAGATGTGAAGACACTAGTCTCGTCTTGAATTGGGAAAAGTGCCACTTTATGGTTAATGAAGGCATTGTCTTGGGGCATAAGATTTCTGAGAGAGGTATTGAAGTTAATAAGGCTAAAGTTGATGCTATTGAAAAGATGCCATGTCCCAAGGACATAAAAGGTATAAGAAGTTTCCTTGGTCATGCCGGTTTTTATAGGAGGTTCATTAAGGACTTCTCTAAAATCTCTAGGCCTCTGACTAATTTATTACAAAAAGATATTCCTTTTGTCTTTGATGATGATTGTGTAGAAGCATTTGAAATACTTAAGAAAGCTTTGATCACTACACCTATTGTTCAGCCACCTGATTGGAATTTACCCTTTGAAATTATGTGTGATGCTAGTGATTATGCTATAGGTGCTGTTCTAGGGCAAAGAGTTGATAAGAAATTGAATGTTATCCAGTATGCTTGTAAACCTCTTGATACTGCCCAGAGAAATTATGGGACTACTGAAAAAGAGTTCTTAGTAGTTGTATTTGCTTGTGATAAGTCTAGACCTTATATTGTTGATTCTAAAGTTACTATTCACACTAATCATGCTGCTATTAAATATCTTATGGAAAAGAAAGATGCTAAGCCTAGACTTATTAGATGGGTTCTTTTGCTCCAAGAATTTGATTTGCATATTATTGATAGAAAGGGAGCTGAGAACCCCGTTGCAGACAACTTGTCTAGGTTAGAGAATGTTCTTGATGACCCACTACCTATTAATGATAGCTTTCCTGATGAATAGTTAGCGGTTGTTAATGCTTCTCGTACTGCTCCTTGGTATGATGATTATGCTAATTATATTGTTACTAAATTTATACCACCTAGTTTCACATACCAGCAAAAGAAAAAGTTCTTTTATGATTTAAGACATTACTTCTGGGATGACCCACACCTTTATAAAGAAGGAGTAGATGGTGTTATTAGACGTTGTGTACCTGAGCATGAGCAGGAACAGATCCTACACAAGTGTCACTCCGAATGATATGGAGGACACCACGCTGGAGATAGAACTGCACATAAGGTATTGCAATCTGGTTTTTATTGGCCTACTCTCTTCAAAGATGCTCGTAAGTTTGTCTTATCTTGTGATGAATGTCAAAGAATTGATAATATTAGTAGACGTCAAGAAATGCCTATGAACTATTCTCTTGTTATTGAACCATTTGATGTTTGGGGCTTTGATTATATGGGACCTTTTCCTGCCTCTAATGGTTACACACATATTTTAGTTGCTGTTGATTACGTTACTAAGTGGGTAGAACCTATTCCAACTAGTAGTGCTGATCATAACACTTCTATTAAAATGCTTAAACAAGTTATTTTTCCAAGGTTTGGAGTCCCTAAATATCTTATGACTGATGGTGGTTCACATTTTATTCATGGTGCTTTCCGTAAGATGCTTGCTAAGTGTGATGTTAATCATAGAATCGCATCTCCTTATCACCCACAGTCTAGTGGTCAAGTAGAGTTGAGCAATAGAGAGCTCAAATTAATTTTGCAAAAGACTGTGAATAGATCTAGAAAGAATTGGTCCAAGAAACTTGATGATGCATTATGGGCCTATAGAACTGCATATAAAAATCCTATGGGAATGTCTCTGTATAAGACGGTATATGGAAAAGCATGTCACTTACCTCTTGAACTTGAACATAAAGCATATTGGGCTAATAAAGAGCTCAACTATGACTTCAAACTTGCCAGTGAGAAGAGGTTATTTGATATTAGCTCACTTGATGAATGGAGAACCCAAGCCTATGAGAATGCCAAGCTATTCAAAGAAAAAGTCGAATGCTGGCATGTCAAGAGGATACAAAAGCGAGAATTTGACATAAGTGATTATGTGTTATTATTCAACTCTCGTTTAAGATTTTTTGCAGGAAAACTTCTCTCTAAATGGGGAGGTCCTTACGTTATCGAGGAGGTCTATCATTCTGGTGCCATAAAAATCAACAACTTCGAATGCACAAGTTCGAGGGTGGTGAATGGTCAAAGAATCAAACATTATATCTCAGGTAATTCTATCAATGTTGAAACTAATATTATTGAAACCGTAACCCCGTAGGAATACATAAGGGACACTTTCCAGAACATTTCAGACTCCAAAAAGGAATAGGTATGTGGTACGGTAAGTAAACCGACTCCAAAACAATTCTAATGGCAATTTTCTTCCGTTTTGGAATATTTAAGAATTTTGGAAAGCAAGAAGTAATCCGGGAAGGACACAGGCCTCCACGAGTGTGGAGGGAGCGCCCACCCTTCCTGGGCGCGCCCCCTGTCTCGTGGCCACCTCGTGTGCCTCTGGACTCCGTTTTCTTGCACGTTACGTATTTTGATCTCCCAAAAGTTTTGACCACCGTATCATGCAAATATCTTTTCTTTTCGTTTCGAGTTGTTTCTGTCGCAGATTTAGAGCAAGATGTCTTCTCAAGAGTCACTCGGGGAGATTCGGGTGTCACACCCGACGCCAGGTCCAGAAGCAAACATCGATGCTTATCACTTTGGACCGTCAATGGAGGATGAGATGGAGGCCGACTTGAAAAGGATAGATGCCATGGAGGAAGATCAAGAAGTTACCTCTCGCTTCCAAGCATGATTCATGATGGGGGAACTACATAGCTCGGCTATCCCAAATTCGGTCATCCCTTCCAACGTTAAATTTCTTTCTCGTGAAAATATGAAAAAGAGTGTCACTTGTTCTCCAGAAGCTATGCAGCATCCTTGGGTAAAAGGGGCTTTAGCCATCACAGGCAAGCTCTGCAAAGAAATTATGGACCTCAAGCAACAAGTCAATAATCTCGAGGAGGAGAATCGTATCCTGAGGGGCATCATCGCCAAGAAGATCACAACACCAACTGTGAAAAAGGAGACATAATCACATGGGTATGGGCACTCCCCTTGGCATCTGCCAAGCTTGGGGGAGGTGCCCTGGTATCGTATCACCATCACACTCCTATCTTTACCGTTTTATTTAGTTCGATCCTTTTAGTAATATCTTGATCTAGTAGATTGAAGTTTTGGTATCAAGTAGTTTTGAGTTTTGCTTTGTGATCTCTTTATGTAATCGAGTTCGTGAGCTATATATAATAAAGATTAGTTTTCAGTCAAGGGCTTTGCTATCTTGTTATGATATTGAGAAAGTAGAAAGAATAAAAAGAATAAAAGAGCTCATATTGATCTTATGGATAGTAATGACTTCACACATAGAAAGTATGAGGCCTAAAAGTTGTTGAGAGTTGACAAACGTAGTCTTGGTCATCGTTGCAATTAACAGGAAGCAATAAGGAAAGAGAGGTTTTCACATACAAATATACTATCTTGGACATCTTTTATGATTGTGAGCACTCATTAAGTATGACATGCTAAAAGAGTAGATGTTGGACAAGGAAGACAACGTAATGGTTTATGTTTTCTCACAACTCAGTTAAAGTGTATTGTCATTCATCTTCCCAACAAGTTGAGCTTGCCTTACCACCCTCATGCTAGCCAAAATTCCTTGCACCAAGTAGAGATACTACCTGTGCTTCCAAATATCCTTAAACCCAGTTTTGCCATGGGAGTCCACCATACCTACCTATGGATTGAGTAAGATCCTTCAAGTAAGTTGTCATGTTGCAAGCAATAAAAATTGCTATCTAAATATGTATGACTTATTAGTGCGGAGAAAATAAGCTTTATACGATCTTGTTATGGAAGCAATAAAAGCGACGGACTGCATAATAAAGGTCCATATACAAGTGGCAATATAAAGTGACGTTCTTTTGCATTAAGATTTTCTGCATCCAACCCTAAAAGCACATGATAACCTCTGCTTCGCTCTGTGAAGGGCCTATCTTTTACCTTATGCTTGAGTCAAGGTGATCTTCACCTTTCCCTTTTTCATTTTATCCTTTGGCAAGCTCCTCGTGTTTGAAAGATCTTGATATATATATATATATATATATATATATATATATATATATATATATATATATATATCCAATTGGATGTAAGTTAGCATGAATTATTATTGTTGACATCACCCAAAGGTGAATATGTTGGGAGGCAACACAATAAGCCCCTATGTTTCTCAGTGTCCGGTTGAAACTCCATAACCACAAGTATTGCGTGAGTGTTAGCAATTGTAGAAGACTACATGATAGTTGAGTATGTGGACTTGCTGAAAAGCTCTATTCTTGACTCTTTCTGATGTTATGATAAATTGCAATTGCTTCAATGACTGAGATTATAGTTTGTTAGTTCCCAATGAAGTTTATGAACCATACTTGACATTGTGAATCGATTGTTACTTGAGCATAAGAAATCATATGACAAAATCCCTATATGTTGCTGTTATAAGAATGATCATGATGCCCTCATGTCCGTATTTTATTTTTATCGACACCTCTATCTCTAAACATGTGGACATATTTTTCGATTTTGGCTTCCGCTTGAGGACAAGCGAGGTCTAAGCTTGGGGAGTTGATAAGTCCATTTTGCATCATGCTTTATATCAATATTTATTGCATTATGGGCTGTTATTTCACATTATGTCTCAACACTTATGGCTATTCTCTCTTATTTTACAAGGTTTACCATGAAGAGGGGGTATGCCGGCAGCTGGAATTCTGGCTGGAAAAGGAGCAAATATTGGAAACCTATTCTACACAGCTCCAAAAATTCTGAAACTCCACGGAAGTTATTTTTGGAATTAATAAGAATTATTGAGCGAAGAAAACACCAGAGGGGGCCTACACCCTGGCCAGGAAGGTGGGGGCGCGCCCACCCCTACTGGGCGCGCCCCATGTCTCCTGGTCCCCCTGGTGGCCCTCCGGTGCCCATCTTCTTCTATATGAAGGCTTTTACCCTGGAAAAAAATCATAAGCAAGCTTTCGGGACGAAACTCCACCGCCACGAGGCAGAACCTTGGAGGAACCAATCTAGGGCTCCGGCGGAGCTGTTCTGCCGGGGAAACTTCCCTCCGGGAGGGGGAAATCATCACCATCGTCATCACCAACGATCCTCTCATCGGGAGGGGGTCAATCTCCATCAACATCTTCACCAGCACCATCTCCTCTCAAAACCCTAGTTCATCTCTTGTATCCAATCTTGTATCAAAACCACAAATTGGTACTTGTGGGTTGCTAGTAGTGTTGATTACTCCTTGTAGTTGATGCTTATTGGTTTACTTGGTGGAAGATCATATGTTCAGATCCTTAATGCATATTAATACTCCTCTGATTATGAACATGAATATGCTTTGTGAGTAGTTACATTTGTTCCTGAGGACATGGGTGAAGTCTTGCTATTAGTAGTCATGTGAATTTGGTATTCATTCGATATTTTGATGAGATGTATGTTGTCTCTCCTCTAGTGGTGTTATGTGAATGTCGACTACATGAAACTTCACCATTATTTGGGCCTAGAGGAAGGCATTGGGAAGTAATAAGTAGATGATGGGTTGCTAGAGTGACAGAAGCTTAAACCCTAGTTTATGCATTGCTTCGTAAGGGGCTGATTTGGATCCATATGTCTATGTTGTGGTTAGGTTTACCTTAATACTTCTTTTGTAGTTGCGGATGCTTGCAATAGGGGTTAATCATAAGTGGTATGCTTGTCCAAGTAAGGGCAGTACCCAAGCACCGGTCCACCCACCTATCAAATTATCAAAGTACCGAATGCGTATCATATGAGCGTGATGAAAACTAGCTTGACGATAATTCCCATGTGTCCTCGGGAGGGCTTTTCTCATTATAAGAAATTGTCCAGGCTTGTCCTTTGCCACAAAAAGGATTGGGCCACCTTTCTGCACTTTATTTACATTGCTTGTTACCCGTTACAATTTATCTTATCACGAAACTATCTATTACCTACAATTTCAGTGCTTGCAGAGAAAACCTTACTGAAAACCGCTTGTCATTTCCTTCTGCTCCTTGTTGGGTTCGACACTCTTACTTATCGAAAGGACTACGATAGATACCCTATACTTGTGGGTCATCAGCTAGTGAGACCGAGCCATCGACCGTGTCATACGCTAGTCTAGTCAACTGCGTGTCCACACAGCCCTTTCGACTAGGGACCTATTAGGACAGTCATCATACAATGCATAGTCCCACAAACAAGTCATGTACATGCTGATACACATCATTGATAATGTCCAAGGACTATCTTTATTCATAAACACATAGGAAATATCATCATACATGATTGCCTATAGGGCATATCTCCAACAGTCTCCCACTTGCACTAGAGTCGATCAAATAGACATCGAATGCCCATAGCTCTAACATGCCCCTCATGCTTGGGTTGTGGAAGCGGCTTAGTCAATGGATCTTCAACATTTGCATCCGTGTGAATCTTGCATAACTCTACATCACCATTCTTTACGATCTTTCGTATCAGGTGATATTTCCGATCTATGTGTCTGACCTTGTGGTGATTCCTCAGCTCCTTAGCTTGTGCGATGGCACCAGAATTATCACAATAAAGGTCCAACGATTTCACCGAGACTGGAAAATACCAAGATCATCCAGAAAATGCCGGATCCAAACACCTTCCTTTGCAGCTTCACAAACCGCAATGCATTCGGCTTTTGTGCTAGAATCGGCCACCGTATCCTGCTTGGAACTCATCCAGTGCACTGCCCCTCTGTTCAGGACATACACGAATCCGGACTGTGATCGATAATCATCTCTATCGGTTTGGAAACTAGCATCGGCGTAACCCCTTAGGACGAGCTCTTCCTCACCTCCGTAAACTAGGAACATCTCTTTAGTCCTTTTCAGGTACTTCAAAATAGTCTTTACCACTACCCAGTGACTCTCACCTCGATTGGCCTGGTATCTACTTGTTAGGCTTATTGCAAAAGCAACATCAGGCCTTGTACATATCATGGCATACATGATGGATCCGATTGCCGAGGCGTACAGAATCCTACTCATCCTGCTTCGCTCATCAGATGTCGAAGGACTCTGAGTCTCGCTTAGCCTTATACCATGTGAGAGTGGCAATAACCCTTTCTTCGCCTCACTCATGTTGAACCGCTTCAACACTTTATCTATGTACGTGCTTTGGCTCAAGCCGAGCAGCCTCCTTGATCTATCTCTATAGATCTTAATGCCTAAAATATACACTGCCTCACCAAGGTATTTCATTGAAAACTTGCCATTCAATGATCCCTTGATCGAGTTCAACATCGAAACATCATTTCTGATCAGTAGTATTTCATCCACATACAAGATCAAAAACACTATCGAGCTCCCACTTAACTTCTTGTATAAACAAGCGTCCTCTTCGCTTTTGATGAAACCGAGGCCAGTGACGACCTCATCAAAACAAATATTCCAGCTCCGAGATGCTTGACTCAACCCATAAATGGATCTCTTGAGCTTGCATACCTTAATAGTGTTAGTCGGATCGACAAAACCCTCGGGTTGTATCATATACACGTCCTCGGTTAAATTTCCGTGAAGGAAAGCCGTTTTGACATCCATCTACCATATCTCATAATCGAAATATGCAGCTATAGCTAGTACAATCCTCGCCGACTTTAGCATCGCTACCGGCGAGTAAGTCTCGTCGTAGTCAATTCCTTGAACTTGTCCATAACCCTTAGCGACAAGCCGAGCATTGTGGATCTGAACATTTCCATCCACATCAGTTTTCTTCTTAAAGACCCATTTGCAACCAATGGCCGTTACGCCAAGCGGCGAATCAACCAAGTCCCAGACTTGATTCTCATCCATGGACTTTAACTCGGATCTCATGGCCTCCAGCCATGCCTCGGAATCTGGGCTCACCATCGCTTCTGCATACGATGCCGGCTCGTCGCTTTCTAGCAACAATACATCACGCACTCTGCGCAATCTTTTTGACCTCCGTGGTTCCGGTGCCACTTCCACTACGGGTTCCCTGACTGACTCTAGTATGATCTCATCACCAGCCAAGCCGTCCCCGAGTGGTCCTCGAATTTCTTCGATTCGAACCGTCCTCCCACTGGCCTCCCGACTGAGAAACTCTTTCTCAAGGAAAACCCCGTTCCGAGCAACAAACACTTTGTTCTCTTCCCGGTTGTAGAAGCTATATCCCAAGGTTTCCCTTGGATATCCCACGAATATGCATTTATCCAATTTAGGTGTAAGCTTGTCTGACATAAGTCGCTTGACAAATGCTTCACAACCCCAAATCTTTAGAAAAGACAAACTGGGACTCTTCCCGGTCCACATATCATGTGGTGTCTTGTCTACGGATTTTGATGGTACCCTGTTAAGTGTGGAAGCTGCAGTTTCTAGAGCGTATCCCCAGAATGACAAGGGTAAATCCGATTTGCTCATCATTGACCGGACCATGTACAACAAGGTCCTATTCCTCCGTTCTGACACGCCGTTTCTCTATGGCATACCTGGAGGTGTGACCTGAGGTACTATACCTCGGCCTTTTAGATGATCATCAAACTCCTGGCTCACGTACTCACCTCCACGATCAGATCGTAGAAGTTTTATAGTCTTCCCGAGCTGATTCTCAACCTCGTTCTGAAACTCTTTGAACTATTCAAAAGTCTCTGACTTGTGCCTCATCAAATAGATATATCCATATCTACTCAAGTCGTCGGTAAAAGTTATGAAGTACTGATAGCCACATCTGGCAGTTGTGCTCATTGGACCACACACATCACTATGTATAAGTTCCAACAGCTCGGATGCCCTCTCGCAACTCTTTGCGAAAGGAGACTTAGTCATCTTGCCGAGCAAGCATGATTCGCATGTCTCGAACGACTCAAGGTTGGACAAAGTTAGGAGCCCATTATCATGGAGCTTCTTCATGCGTTTCAGACTAATGTGTCCAAGCCGGCAATGCCAGAAGTATGTCGGATTTATGTCATTAGGCTTATGCCTCTTGACATTCATGTTATAGACCGGTTCCTGTTCTAGATTCAATATAAATAGCCCATCAACAATGGGTGCATAGCCGTGGAACATACCATTCAAAAATATCGAACAACCATTGTCCTTTAAATTGAATTCATAACCTTAACTCATCAAACACGAGGCAGAAATAATGTTCCGACTAAGTGCAGGAATGTAATAACAATTATTCAATTCCATAATGAATACGGAAGGAAGTTGGAGCTACATCGTGCCGACCTCCAACGCAGCAACTCTTGCTTTGTTGCTGATCCTGATGTGAATCTCCCCTTGTGCCACACGCCTAGTTCTTACCAGCCCCTGCATCGAGTTGCAAATATGAACAACCGATCCGGTATCAAATACCCAAGAGCTACTAGGTATGTCAGCAAGGTAAATGTCTATAACATATGCAACAAGTGTACCTTTGCTCGAAGAAGCATTTCCGGCCTTCTTGCCATGCTCTGCAAACCACTTGCTACAATTCCTCTTCCAGTGACCGGTCTCCTTGCAGTGATAGCAAACGGTCTTCGAGTCCGGTCCAGACTTTGGCGCATCGACGGAGGTTACCGTCTCCGTGACCTTTACCTTAGCCTTTTTCTTGGACCAACTCTTCTTGAACTTAGCCGATTTCTGCACCATCAACACTGATGCGTGCCTTTCTTAATATCCTGCTCTGCCACTTTGAGCATCCCATGCAATTCAATGAGCTTCTTATCCATGCCATGCATATGATAGTTCGAGATGAACGTCCCATAGCTGGGCGGAAGAGAACCTAGAACTGCATCAGTAGCCAGCTCATCCAAGAGCGGGAAGCCCAACCGATCCAAAGCTTGCACATATCCGATCATCTTGATCACATGTGGGCCCAGTGGATCACCTTCCTTCAGCTTGCAATCCATCAAGGATCGCCAGATGTTGAACCTTTCGGTCCTAGCCTGTGTCTGAAACATGCTCTTGAGACTCTCGATCATATTGTAGGCCTCAACATTTTCAAAATGCTGTTGCAAATTGGGATCCATACAAGCCAGCATCAGACAACTGATCTCCGTTGATTCATCAACGAGTTTCTGGTAGGCATTCTTAGTTGTGGCATTAGCATTATCGGCAGGTTCCTTTGGAAGTGGAGCCTCTAGAACATGTTCCTTTTTATCGTGCTTGAGAACATTTCTCAGATTTCTATACCAGGTGGTAAAGTTTGTTCCATTCAGTTTATCCTTTTCCAGAATTGATTTCAATGCAAAGTTGGGTTGAGCAGGTGGTGCCATTGATCTACAACAGAAAATATGCAATCACTAAGCAGTGTGTTTATGTAGAGTAATTCTAGCCTAAACAGAAATACTCCCATTGAAGTCGGCATCCCTCCGCAAACTCTCAGTGATTCGGGATACGACTAGCACAAGCAACTAGTGAGCTTTAGCATCACTGCTAGCCAACATACCTATTCGGTAAGGAACTCCTTGCTAATCGTATCTCTATACGACTCCTGTCGGTCGGGAAGGTATCTCATACCCCGGCTCCCAACCTTCTTTGCCACAAGGTCCAAAACTGTTTTGATAGCCTTGTCAAGTTAACCTGATGCAGTGCATGTCCGTGTTCGACACGAACCCTTCAGTTCAAGGACATCTAGCAGCACCCCAATTTTATGAGCCCACTACTAGACGTACTTGATGTGCAAAGGTGCAACATTGGGGATGGAAATTCGCTTGATATTCATGAGGGATCATTCTACCATTCTAACATGCATAGAAACAAAGAAGCATAACGATCACAAATAAACACATATTGTGAAATAGTATGGCTCCTTCATGGATGTTCTTCCAGGTCGGCTCCGACTCTGATGACCATCTAGGAACTCCATCTTGTTTGTCACGCCGGGACGCCAAGCCACCAACCTGATCTCTATTATCCAACTACTACAACTAGTAATGAATTTTACATAGAGTCACAAGTCGACACGCAGGTCGTTATACATTATAATGACAGCACTTTGGCTCCTGCCAGCTGACAAACATGACATGCAGGCTATGTATAGTTTACACATATGCATCACATACACATGAGCCATACTATTCACATCAAACCCTGCAAAATAAAGTTATGCATAGAATCGCATTCTACCGGTTTGTGTGTCGGGTACGAAATACACGATGCTACACACACGTTTTCGGAAATCACAGATCACATCTGAACTCCGATCACGCCGAATTTTCTGATCTGACCGATCTTATCGATCATCGCGAGTCCGATTTGGGTTTACGTTTCACTGTTAACCCCGATGGAAGATACCGACCAGTAGGGGTAGGTTGTGTCACGACCTCATCGACTCCGATCATCAGAAAACATAGCCTCTTCAGTCCCCATGTGCAATTGATCTCATCAATCGTGCACATAGCCGATCTCATCAAGGACAATAGATCTCATCTGCTGCCTCCACATATCTAATATGCATACAATCTGAATCCAAATCCTATAGCAGAGGCTCTGATACCACTGTTGGGTTCTATGGTAGGGAGCGTCGACTGCAAATTAAATTTCTCCTATGCAGAACAACAGGAACATGCTATGGAAGATGGATCACAGATTGTTACCAGTAGACGCGTAGTGTCATGCAGCGGAAGAAGAGTTGGGGCAGCACGTCCGCGTGGATCGTCTCCTCTTCGTCCGATCTCCCTCGAACAGCCAGTCGTCCGATCCCGCATACAAGTTCACCAGAGCGGCGCAAGTGCACCACCTCTAACGGTATCCGCGCGTGCAGGAGGAACACCGTGCGGCGGACTACTAGGTCCGGTCACACGGTCGGCGGCGAGTGGAGGTGGCTATTTGCAACACATGCAAACCCTAGTGACAGCGCCAAAGCGATCAACCAAATGAGTGTGCCGCACCTCCACTTTATATAGGCGTCCGTCATTGGCTCAACACTTGGGCCTCGCACGGACCCTAAAGCCCACAAGTCTACTCGGCCACAATCCGAATACAGCTCGGATCACATCCGACCAGTGTCCTCGGATCCGACCTTGTAGGTTCCTTCCCTTAAGTGCGCGACCCCTTAGGTTCAAGCCGGCTTGGTCGTAGTTCGGATCACCTCCGAACTACATGGTTGGTAGCGGCCTCTAGCAAGGCATGCCGAACACCAAGCAGACTATCAAGCTGGTTAGGCGAACCTGTACATCATACTTCTGTTCCCTTTGCCACACGATATATGTTGTCGGGCTCAAGGCGAGTCTTTCATCCTTGTTGTAGCCCAACCTCTTTCTCGTTCCAGTGATGCCGACCACTATCCGGATTATCTCATAATCCTTGTTGCATGGCCATGCTTCTCTTGGTTGGATCACACGAGGGGCCCAGAGTATATCTCTCCTGATCGGAGGGGAAAATCCCATCTTGCTCGACCATGTCTCGCAGCATGGGTCTGGACAAACCCGAAACCTACCTTTGTAACTACCCAGTCACGGAGTAGCGTTTGGTCGGCCCAAAGCAAGTATGTCACCATCCCGAGTACATGCGTCAGCTCAGGTCTTATGACATAGAACATATGTTGTACTAGAGACTCACAGATGACATATCGCTGTGTCTCATAGTTGGGTCTGTCCGACTCGGACCTTATCTCGACTCAGATCCGACTACGTCGAATCCGACCAGACCTTTCCAAGTCCATATTATTCGGTTAGCATCCAATGCTCCATGGCTAGTGAGACCGAGCCATCGATCGTGTCATATGCTAGTCTAGTCGGTTGCGCGTCCACACAGCCCTTTCGACTAGGGACCTTTTAGGACAGTCATCATACAATGCATAGTCCCACAAACAAGTCACGTACTTGCTAATACACATCATTGATAATGTCCAATGACTATCTTTATTCATAAACACATAGGAAATATCATCATACATGATTGCCTCTAGGGCATATCTCCAACATTCTTGAGAATGAAACACTTACAACCGAACACCCGGAAGTACTTGAGGTTCGGCTTGTTACTGGTGAGAATTTCATATGGAGTCTTGTCCAATCCTTTGCGGAGATAGAGACGATTGGATGCATGACACGCGGTGTTGATGGCTTCGGCCCAAAAGTTGTAAGGAGACTTGAACTCCGCCATCATGGTCCTTGCCGCATCCATCAACGTCCGATTCTTCCTCTTTACAACACCATTTTGTTCAGGGGTGTATGGTGCGGAATATTGATGCTTGATCCCCTCATTACTAAGAAACTCATCCAAGGTGTAGTTCTTGAACTCGGTGCTGTTGTCACTTCTTATTGTCAAGACCTTTGCATCGTGTTGACGTTGAGCTTCATTTGCAAAGTCGATGACAGTTTGTTGAGTTTCACTCTTCCTCTTGAAGAAGTATACCAAAGTGTACCTTGAGTAATCATCGACAATCACCAAGCAATACTTTCTACCCCCAAGGCTATCAAAGGATGGAGGCCCAGAGATCCATGTGAAGGAGCTCCAAGGGTCTCTTTGAGTAGATGATAGTCGTGGGAGGGTGAGCCTTCTCATGTAACTTTCCTTCGATACAAGCACTGCAAGCACGATCTTTGGCAAAACTAGCATTTGTTAGTCCACGGACATGGTCCCCCTTGAGAAGACTTTGCAAAGATCTCACATTGACATGGGCTAAACGGTGATGCCAAAGCCATCCGACATCAACTTTAGCCATTAGGCATGTCGCGGTCTTAGTGGGTCGCTCCGAAAAGTTAATCACATAAAGACCGTTCTCGACATGCCCAACAAAGGCTACTTTAAGAGTCTTGGTCCACAAGATGTCCACGATATCAATATCAAAGAATGTGGCAAAGCCCATGAGAGCAAGTTGACGAACGGAAAGTAAATTGTATGCAAGGGACTCAACAAGCATGACTTTCTCGATCGTGAGATCATGAGAAATGACAACCTTGCCAAGACCTAATACCTTAGAAGACGATGCATCACCCCACTCGACATTGGTGGGCATAGATGGGATCTTGTGCACGTCCACTGTCGGCGTTCTGGGAATGGGGGTACCCAGACTTGCCTGCCTGCGGCCTGCGGCGTGGCTCAGGGAGTGGCCCAGTACGGCCCATCTTCATCAACACATACTCAAGACCCTCGCGAGGGGCCAAGCCTCGCGGGGCGGACGACAAGAGGCTTCCTCGGGCACAGCCTCGTCAGGCTCGCTCGCAAGGAGGCTGAGAGATCAAGGCGGGGTACCTCACGAGGTGCCCATGACGCAAGCCATGACGACCAAGGCTAGAAGGGCGCCAGGCGGGCGCCGGCCCGTGCAGAGTCCTTGTTTCCTCTTTGGTGCAAAAGGGGCAATTGCATGCAAGGGTATCAAGCAAAGGCAACCATTTCAGTGCAACAAGACCAAGACCAGTAGGGCGGCAGGATGGAGGTCATCATGGAGCCCAAGCCGGCATCACCATCAGGGTCTTTGGCAGGCGAGGACCGACTTTAGTCAAGGTAAGTGTACTAGATGTTCCCCTTCAAAATGGCCAATTGTTGGCGCCCTTCCCGCTCAATATTTGGGAAGAGGCCTAGGGCCTCCCTCTATAAATAGAGCTAGCCACCGCAGAGTAGGGGAGAGGAGATTTTGGGTAGACTAGTAAGAGAGAGAGGCGACTGAACTTACCCAAGCAGTTCATCGCACCAGCCAAGAACAGCCCCTCGCGAGGCTGTTCTTCCTTGTACTATTCATCATCAGCCCCTGAGGCAATCCACCACACCACAAACTAGAGTAGGGTATTACACCACAATGGTGGCCTGAACCAGTATAAATCTCGTGTCTCCTATGTTGTTCTTCGTGTAGTTTAGATCCTAGCGAGGCGACGAGACGTGGGTAGGCAGGAGGTGTGATCTCCGCGTGCACCCCAGAGTTCGAACCTTGAGGGTCTGCCGGAACCCAAAATCCGACATTTGGCGTGCCAGGTAGGGGGTGCGCCGGAGCTTTCCCTTCCACCGACCAGCTCTCCGCCAACACCGCGGTTCGCCCTCATGATGGGCAACGCGCGGCCCGCTCCGGTCGCCAGTGCCAGCACCGGGGCCAGGTGGATCTGAGCCTTGGCCCCCGCCTTGCGACAGGTGCAATGGCCTAACAAGTTCAAGCCGGAGATGCCACCGCGCTACAATGGCACGGCCGATCCGCTGGCTTTCCTGCTGGCATACGAGGAGGCCGTCCTCAAGGCCGGGGCCGACGACAGGGTCATGGCTAACTGGTTTCCCATGGCCCTCACCGGCGTCCCGCGCATGTGGCTGCTCCACCTGCCGACGGCTTCCGTGGCCTCTTGGGGGGAGCTGCGCGGCCTCTTCCTCGCCCAGTATGCTGCACCGGCGCACTTGGTCGTTGCAGCTCTCCCAGGTGGCTCGCATGCACCACCCTCAGGCCGCCACGTCAAGTCATTCGTCCGCCAGATCGGCGCCGCTTCCGCGCTGCATGGGGCTCCTCCGGGCTGGGCGGCGCCTAAAGCCGATCTGGCCTTCAGCTCGGATGATCACCCCTCCAACTCAGCCTGCTCAGGCGCGCTCCCTATGCTGTGCACCCCCACCATTTGTCAGGTGGCCGTCACTAGGACCCTCATCGACAGTGGTGCTGGCCTCAGCGTGCTCTCGATGGAGGCCTTCAGCATCCTCCACGTACCACCGGAGCGGCTTCAGCCTAGCAAGACTTTCTTGGGCGTCGGAGGCGGCTCCACCGGCTCCCTGGGGTAGATCCTCCTTCCGGTGACCTTCGACACCTACGACAACTTACGCACGGAGCTAATCGACTTCGACATAGCCCCCATCGGCCTCCCATACAACGCCATCCTCGGCTACCCGGCACTAGCCCGGTTCATGGCCGCAACTCACCCAGCGCACAACCTCATGAAGATGCCCGGGAGTAGTGGCGTCCTCACCGTGCCCGGGGACACCGGGGATGCGTAGCGAGCGCTCAAGCTTACCTTCAAGGCCGTGGCGGTGGCGCAGCCCGCCGGCTCAGACGCCCCTGAGCCCAAGGGGGCTGCACCGGCCAAGAAGAAACAGCTATTCACCCAAGACAAGGCGGAAACCAAGCAGGTACTGGTCGACGAGGACGGATCTACTAGCGCCACCTTCACCATAGGCGCCAACCTCGAGCCCGAGCAGGAGGAGGCCTTGGTGAAGTTCCTATGCGCGAACAGGAAGGTATTCGCATGGGAACCTGATCAGCTAGCAGGGGTCCCGAGGGGCATAATTGAGCATCACCTCAACGTGTGCCCCAACGTGCGCCCCGTGAAGCAGAAGGCGAGGCGGTAGTCCACTGAGAAGCAAGCTTTCATCGTCCAAGAGACCTACAAGTTGGAGGCGGCAGGGGTCATTCGCGAGGTCCGCTAACCAGATTGGTTGGCTAACCCCGTTGTCGTGCCAAAGAAGGGGGGAAAGGAACGCATGTGTGTCGACTTCACCAACCTCAACAAGGCCTGCCCGCAGGACCCATTCCCACTCCCTCACATCGACCAGATCGTCGACTCCATCGCTGAGTGTGACTTGTTGTGCTTCCTGGATGCCTTCTCCGGCTATCATCAGATCAAGATGGCAGTAGAAGATGTAGAAAAGACGGCTTTCCTGACCCCGTGTGGAGTGTACTGCTATACATGCATGCCGTTCGGGCTGCGCAATGCAGGGCGACCTTTCAGTGGCTGATGCACATCGCCTTGGGTCGGCATCTTGGGAGGAATGCTGAGGCTTACGTCGATGACATTGTGGTGAATTCTCGGGAGGCAAAAACCTTGATACAGGACTTGGAGGAAATCTTTGCGAGCCTTAACGAAGTGGACCTGCGGCTCAACCCAGAGAAGTGTGTGTTTGGAGTCCCCTCGGGCAAGCTCCTGGGCTTCCTCGTATCCCACCGGGGCATCGAGGCCAACCCAAAAAAGGTAAAAGCAGTCGAGGACATGAGCCCGCCAAAGACCCTCAGAGAGATGCAGAAGCTCACCGGGAGCATGATCGCACTAGGACGTTTCATCTCCAAGCTGGGGGAACGAGCGCTGTCCTTCTTCAAGCTGATGAAGAAGAAGGGCCCCTTTGAATGGACTGAAGAGGCCGACAAGGCGTTCCAGGATCTCAAAAGGTACTTAACCAGCCCTCCGGTGATGGTGGCTCCGCGTCCTCAAGAGCCCCTGGTGCTCTACCTTGCGGCCACCCCCTACTCTGCCAGCGCAGCCCTGGTGGTTGTTAGGGAGAAGCGTAGGACCAAGGCCGCAACAATCGTCCGGGTCAAAGCAAAGCGGGACCAAGAGGGCCTTACAAAGACCACGACTACAGCTGAGAAGGACCAGCCATTGCAGGGAAGCAAACCCAGAACAGAAGAGGCCCCCCCTTTAAGCGACCAGCCGCTGGGGGCTCCATTGGCTCGGGAGGCGCCCCAGCCTCCGGAGGGCACTAGCAGCACCAGCATTCCCCACCTCCTCGAGCACCCTGTGTACTTCGTCAGCACGGTGTTGCGGGACGCGAGGGCGCGGTACCCCATGCCTCAGAAACTCCTCCTCGCGCTATTGGTAGCCTCGTGCAAGCTGCGGCACTATTTCCAAGGCCATCCCATCAAGGTTGTCTCAGCATATCCCTTGGAAAGGGTGCTCAGGAGCCCCAACTCAGCTGGAAGAGTCGCTGAGTGGAACATCGAGCTGCAAGCGTTTCAGATAGAATTCAGCACAACCAGAGTCATCAAGGGGGCCGCGCTCGCGGACTTCGTGGCGGAGTGGGCAGAAGTGCCAGGCCTTGAGGCTGGCGAGGATCGATCACTCTCCCCGGGAAGTGAGGCACCGGACGGTTGGGTCATGTACTTCGATGGAGCGTTCTCCCGACACGGCGCGGGGGCTGGTGCGGTGCTCGTATCTCCCACTCAAGACAAGCTCTACTACACTGTGCAACTCTGTTTCCAGCAAGGAGAAAAGGTCTCCAACAACATAGCAGAATACGAAGGCCTGATAGCAGGCCTGAAAGCCGCAGTCGCCCTGGGGGTGAAGCGCCTCACCATCAAGGGTGATTCATAGCTCCTCGTCAACTTCTCCAACAAAGTATACGAGCCGAAGGACGAGCACATGGAAGCCTACCTCGCGGAAGTCCGCAGGATGGAGAAGCAGTTCTGGGGGATGGAGTTGCAGCATGTGCCTCGCGGCACCAATCAAGAGGCTGACGACATCGACAAAAGGGCATCCAGGCGGCTACCTCAGGAGCCTGGCGTCTTCGAGGAGCGGCTCTTCAAGCCCTCGGCGACGCCATCACTGTCAAGCACGGGACAGCCTCGGGAGGAGCTCCCCCAGCCACCTGCCTCGGGAGCCCCGGTCTGCGGCCCGACCTCAGGAGCGTGCCTGCTCCTGGCGCTGGAGCCTCAGGAAGGGTGCTGGATCACAGAGCTCAGGAGCTACCTGACACGAGGCACCTTGCCGGAAAAGGAGGAGGAAGCGGAGCGTGTGGCACGGCAGGCCATGGCATACTGCCGCAAGGATAGAGAGCTTTACCGGAGACGACCGAATGATGTGTCCTTACATTGCATTTCCAGGGAGCAGGGGAAGGAGATACTGGCAGACATACATGGTGGAGACTGTGGGCATCACTCGTCGTCATGGGCTCTCGTTGGCAAGGCGTTCCGCAGCGGGTTCTATTGGCCCACGGCACTCAATGACGCTGTGGAACTGGTGAAAGCTTGCGAGGCCTGTCAGTTCCATGCCAAGCAGATCCACCAGCCGGCGGGAGGTCTGCAGACTATACCCCTCTCATGGCCATTCGCAGTCTGGGGACTGGATATCCTGGGTCCGTTCCCTCGGGCGCCAGGAGGCTACCGCTACCTCTATGTCGTCGTGGACAAGTTCACCAAGTGGGCTGAGGTGGAAGCTGTCCGCGCCATCCCCGCAGGCTCCGCGGTCAAGTTCATCAAGGGCCTCATGAGCCGATTCGGGGTGCCGAACCGCATCATCACTGACAACGGTTCGCAGTTCACCAGTAACCTCTTCAAAACATACTATGCTAACCTTGGAACGCAGATATGCTACGCTTCGGTGGCGCACCCGCGGAGCAACGGTCAGGCCGAGCGAGCCAACACAGAGGTGCTGAGAGGCCTCAAAACCAGGACCTTCAAGAAGAAGCTAGAGGCCTGCGGCAGGGGCTGGTACGACAAGCTCTAGTCTGTGCTGTGGTGTATCCGCACGACCGCAACCAAGCCGACTGGCGAGACCCCGTTCTTTCTGGTTTATGGAGCTGAATCCGTTCTCTTTCACGAGGTCAGACGTCGTTCCGCACGGGTCCTGGCGTTCGACGAAGCGCAGCAGGATGCCATGCGGGGGACGGATCTCGTGCTGGGGGAGGAGCATCGCCGAGAAGCCGCACTGCGAGCAGCAAGGTACCAACAAGCACTGCGGTGATACCACTGCCGCAACATCCGCCCCAGGACTCTTGAGGTAGGGGATCTCGTGCTTAGGCGGGTTCTCTCCAGGGAGGGATTGCACAAGCTCTCTCCCATGTGGGAGGGCCCGTTTAAGGTTGTTCATGTTTCTAGGCCCGGCTCCGCACGCTTGGAGACCCAGGAGGGGGTGCCCATCCAGAACGCGTGGAACATCCAACATCTCCGAAGATTTTACCCCTGAAAAAGGCCCGGTGCCTGTGAAGAAGGCGAATGCCTGTGAAGTAGCCACGTTTTGGAAAAGGCCCGGTGCCTGTGAAGAAGGCGAATGCCTGTGAAGTAGCCGCGTTTTGGAAAAGGCCCGGTGCCTGTGAAGAAGGCGAATGCCTGTGAAGTAGCCGCGTTTTGGAAAAGGCCCGGTGCCTGTGAAGAAGGCAAATGCCTGTGAAGTAGCTGCGTTTTGGAAAAGGCCCGGTGCCTGTGAAGAAGGCAAACGCCTGTGAAGCTCGCCGCCCGTGACACTCTCACATAATAATGAGTGGGGCTGTACACGCCCTAGAGTCTCCGGAGAGCCGCCCTCGGGCCTCGGGGGCTCCCGCCCACACCTAGTGGCAGCACTTAGCTCCGCGCTGGTGAGAAGACGTCGAAGACTAGACTAGGTGCCGGACGCGGCTTCTTTCATTTGCTTTCCGCGGTTGGCTTGTTTGTTTCTATTTGAAGTTTTTCTGAGGCTGTTACCGTTTCGAGCTCGCGACCCTTCGTCCATTTCACTTGTTTGTTTTGTTTTCTCTCGCGTGAAGTCTCGCGAGGGAAGAACATGGGCACCCTCGCGAGTGTTTTTCTGCCCGGTGGTTTGGAACTTCCCTATCTGAGTCCGCTGCGGGAGCACCCCTCCCATTCCGTGCCCCACAGGCATCGCGACACAATCACGGGGCTTGGGTTGGTTGTCCTCGCTACCAAGGCTGGAGACTACCCCTACTGACTAAACCCTGCAGGACACAAGGCGCACGACGAGGCCCTGGCCTCGGGAGGCGAGGACTGCAACGAGCTTTCCCCCCAAGATAAGTGATTTCCATGCATAAACACACAGAATGAAAACATAGCGGAGAAACAGTAGGAGCAGTGCACCAATTAAGCAGTGACAGTTCAACACGCCCCGTGGGGCGCCGGATTACATTCTTTTTGCGCGGGAGAGAAAGGAAAGCAAAAGCGGGGCACGACTTGCCCGGCGCCAACTCTCGGCAAGGGCTCGTACTACCTCCGGAGCTCAGCTGGATTCCGCCTCCCGCTTCACCGACGCGCGGTGTCGGGCCGACCCGCTGCCCTCTCCCAGGCGAGCGCGATGACAAGGGGGCTGGTCGCGACCGCCACTGGAGGAGCTGCCGTCTGAGGGGGAGTCACCAGAGCTTGGCGGGCCTCGGGCACCGCTGCCCGTGCACCTCCCGCCACCTTCATCCCGATCAACACCGAGGCTGGGCGCGCGGCCGCGGTCATCATCTTCGGGGCAGCATCTAGCGCGGCGGCCGTCTTCCCCGAACACCCTCACGTAGAGGGTGGCATCGCCGTCAAACTTAAAGTGTAGAGTGCATCGTCGGCTCAGGCCGCGCGCGCAGGCAAACGTTTGCCAGCCGCGGCTCAGGGCCGCCTCCCCGGCGGTGGAGACCTCCAGAGTAGCCCAGGAGGCCCTACTGCAGCAACCATCTGCCTGAAGCCAAAGGCCGCCCGGGGCACCAGCCGGAAGTTCACCTATAAAGAAGCGGGGGAGCTGGAGCCAGGTGCCGATCGGGTCCGCCGACCACACGACGAACTGCGGCAGCACCTCCAGTAAGCAAAAGCGCGGCCTTGGGGGTCACCCAGCCCCAGCGTACCTCTCGTTGGCGGCCGAATGCCCACCGCCGCGCAGAGGGCTGTTTCCACAGCCACAGGAGGCCGCAGCGGGGGCCGTAGGGTGCTTGCGAGGGCGGCCCCGGCCACGCTTGGCCGGAGGAGAGCCGGGCCATTCCTGGCGAGCCTTTCCTTTCTCCGCGGTCGAGAACCTCTTCGGCGGGGCCATGGGGATGGCGAGCGACAAAGAAGAAGACGGAGAGTAGCAGGAAGAGATGGACTGGAAATGCCCGCGCCGTTCCGTACATATAGGGGGGGAGGCCAACCGCCGGCCTCCATGATCCCAGGTAATCATAACCCATTTTGCATGCGGGGACTTATCAATTCGTGCAGCTGCCGAGGCGTCGTGGGGGAGCCAGGACGCCCACGTCCAATCAACCGCCATGCAGCGCCCGAGGCCGCAGGCTCATGGGGCCCGCGTCGCTTCGCACTTGCCCCTTCGCTTCTCTGCTAAGCCAAGTCCGGGCGCGCCTTGGGCCCGGGGGCTACTGTCGGCGTTCTGGGAACGGGGGTACCAAGACTTGCCTGCCTGCGGCCTGCGGCGTGGCTCAGGGAATGGCCCAGTACGGCCCATCTTAATCAACACATACTCAAGACCCTCGCGAGGGGCCAAGCCTCGCAGGGCGGACGACAAGAGGCTTCCTCGGGCACAGCCTCGTCAGGCTGGCTCGCGAGGAGGTGGAGAGATCAAGGCGGGGTACCTCATGAGGTGCCCATGACGCAAGCCATGACGACTGAGGCTAGGCGGGCGCCAAGCGGGCGCCGGCCCATGCAAAGTCCTTGTTTCCTCTTTGGTGCAAAGGGGGCAAGCGCAGGCTAGGGTATCAAGAAAAGGCAACCATTTCGGTGCAACAAGACCAAGACCAGCAGGGCGGCAGGATGGAGGTCATCGTGGAGCCCAAGCCGGCATCACCGTCAGGGTCTTTGGCAGGCGAGGACCGACTTTAGTCAGGGTAAGTGTACTAGATGTTCCCCTTCAAAATGGCCAATTGTTGGCGCCCTTCCCTCTCAATATTTGGGAAGAGGCCCAGGGCCTCCCTCCATGAATAGAGCTAGCCACCGCAGAGTAGGGGAGAAGAGATTTTGGGTAGACTAGTAAGAGAGAGAGGCGACTGAACTTACCCAAGCAGTTCATCGCACCAGCCAAGAACAGCCCCTCGCGAGGCTGTTCTTCCTTGTACTATTCATCATCAGCCCCTGAGGCAATCCACCACACCACAAACTGGAGTAGGGTATTACACCACAATGGTGGCCTGAGCCAGTATAAATCTCGTGTCCCCTATGTTGTTCTTCGTGTAGTTTAGATCCTAGAGAGGCGACGAGACGTGGGTAGGCAGGAGGTGTGATCTCCGCGTGCACCCCAGAGTTCGAACCTTGAGGGTCTGCCGGAACCCGAAATCCGACATCCACCACCAAGTCCTTGCTTCCGGTCATATGATTTGTGGCTCCACTATCAAGCAACCATTATCCCCCATCGGAAGCAGACACCTACAAGAGATCAATGCTTGGTTTTAGGTACCCATTTTGTAATGGGTCCTTTGATCTTAGTAACAAGGGTCTTAGGAACCCAAATAGACCATTCAATGTATTCATAAGGATAACCAACAAATTTAGCATAAACATGCCCATCACTAGCACGTCACAACACATAAGAGGGGTTAAAGTCACTGACTTTGTTGGAAGGGGTGGCATTGTCCTTTTTGATATCACCACCCTTCACATGGTTCTTATTCTCCTTTGAAGCAACCTCTCCCTCCTTCACAAAAGTTTGCTTGAGAGGGGGAGGTCGTTTGGACTTGTCATTCTTCTTCTTGTTCTTGGACTTGGGTGAGAACCCAACTCCCTCCTTGACCACAACTTCCTTTTGATAGCTCAAAAGGTCATTGAGATTCTTCTCACCTTGTATGCAAGAGACAAGGCCTTTCTCAAGTTGCTCCTTCAACTTGGCATTTTCCTCCACAAGATGCACATGCTCACAACACGGGTTAGTAGCATTTGCATTATCAATTAAGAGCATATCAGGAAAAGTGGCTTTCTCCTTGGTAAGCCTCACTTGGAGTTTATCATGAGACTCCTTGAGGCTAGAATGAGCACCCTTCAAGACTTTGTGAGCCTTGTCAAGTATATCAAACTCCTCTTTGAGTCTAGCATGGTTAACCCCAAGTTTAGCCTTCTCGGAATCGAGCACACGAGATACAACAAGAGCATGATCAAGATCTTTCTTTAATTTAGTATGATCATTGTTGTGTGACTCATCAAGAGCCAAATGATGAACACACTCTTCCTCAAGCGCATTAGAGAGATCCGATATCTCATCGGCATAGTCACGACTATGACCTTCCATTTTAGAGATGGTTTCTTCATGAGCCTCGATCATGTCATTGGCTTCACCAAGTTGTTCCAAGAGAGAAACGAAGTGCTTCTTGGATTTTCCCTTGAGCTTACTCATAAAAGACTCAAATTCATTTACTTCCTCATTAGACCCCTCACTTTCATCAATGCAATCCGTCAAGGAAGAATTAGTAATGATGGTAGTTTTAATGTTGGGGGTTACCTTGTTGGTGGCTTTGGCCATGAGGCACTTGGCAGTGATGTTCTCGTTGGGTGAGTCGAAGAGAGACACCCATGGAGTTGTGGCAATGGCAACGGAGGCCATGGCCATGGCTTCACTATCATCATCATCATCATCATCATCCTCATGGTATTCTTCTTGATCCACCAATCCTTTGGTTGGAGTCTTCTTGGTGAAGTTGTTCTTGTTAGGGAAGGACTTGGCTTTGTCTTTTCGGATGAGCTTGCCACCATTGTCTTCCCTCTTCTTGTAAGGGCACTCCGCAACAAAGTGGCTCATATTGCCACAATTGTAACATGTTCTCACACGTTGCTTGCCCTTGAAGCCACTAGAGTTGTTCTTGTTGAAATTGGGTGTAACATCCCAAATTTTCAAGTTGGAATGTTATACATTAGATCATCATGCATTACATATTTTCTTGCTTTTCTCGATCCTAGAAATTTCACGCAACTCAAGGACCCTCGGAGAGAGTTGGAGATTTCGAAATTTTCATATTTGAGTTCTCTTGAATTATGAAAAGAGGATCATTTGATTTTATTTATTTCATCTTCAAATAATTTTCCAATATCAAAAATATGAGAGGGAATAATATGACTTTCCCAAAATTTAGGAAAAATGAAGATTTAATAAATAAATCAAATTTTGGAATTTTTTTCGGAATTTATTTGCCTTAGGGAAAAATGCGTGTTTTCAAAAAATTGCATTTAGGCCCCGAGTAAAAGTTCATTTTGTTCGACTCATTTTTAGGAGTTGGGAAAATTTTACTTTGTAAATTTTGGAGTTCATTTAGATTTTCTTTTCTTATTTTTAGTTCTGCGCACGTATTTATAAAAAAATACGCAGCGCCCGACTGGGCCAAGGGCCCAGCCGAGCCGGCCCAGCCGCGCCCTCTCCCGCGAGCGCGCGCCCGCGCGTAGCCGCGCCGCCGCCGGCCGAATCCGAGGAGGATTCCTCCTCCTCCTCCCCTTGCTTGCCCCCACCCCCAAGCCACCCTCCCCCCCTTTAAATACCCAGCACCCCCCCTCTCCTCCTCACACCGCCGCGCCGCCCCGCAGCCGCAGCAGCAGCAGCAGCGCCGCCGCCGCCCGCCGCCAGCGCCGCCGCCTGCGCCGCACGCCGCCGCCGCCACCGCGTCGCCGTCGCCCGCGCCAAGCCGCCGCCCTGCTGGAGCCCCTCGTTGAGGTAGCCACCGCGCCGCGCCGCCCCTCGCCCGGCTCAGTTTTCTAATAAACCGTTCCGGTTTATTTTTTTCGATGTTTCGGTTTTTTTTTCCAAAAACCCTAGATCGGTTTTTTTTGTTTGTTGTTTAGCGAGCGTTCGCCGGACCGTTCGTCTTAACGAACGTGATCACCAGTTATTTCCGATTAACGAACGTACGTTCGTTTAACCGTTCGTCGTTTTCTTTTTAGTCGGATTTATTCTGCGATTTTCTGATCGCGATTTCAGATCCGATCTTCGTTCTAGTTTATCTTCTCGCTCGTTTATCGGAATCAGGTGATTCAAGCGCCTGGAGTTTCGTTATGAAACCGCCGTTCCGACTAAATAACTTAAACAAAGTTTTGCTACTGTAAAATTTGACCTAGTTTCAACTTGCTAGAACCGAGTTGTTTTCTTCCGCCGTTTGTTTTCCGTTGTTTTGCTCGGTTCGTTTTCTTTTGCAACCAGGGTTCTTAAGTTGAACTTTCTGGTTAGATCTTTTATTCGAGATTTACATGTGCATTAGATGATTACTTATTGTATGCTTGTTGTTTGTCTGCGATAGATCACCCGGAGTGCGCCGCTTGTTACTTCGAATCTCTAGGTTTCGCGGATCATCAGCAAGGCAAGTAACACTTTGACCATATTTTTCTACTACCCAGTTTTATGCATTAGATCAATCCTCAAACATTGCATGATTAGGATCTAATTAAATTGTGGGATGGGAAGTAGATGAGGTAGTACCTATTACCTGTATTACTTATGAAACCTTTGGGATGTTACTTCTGCGTTTGCTTATTATGCCATGCTATGCTAGTAGACATGGATTGGGTGAGTGATATCCATGACAGATGTGAGTTTGTTAATTAATGGTTTATCTAAGGTGGCAACTTAAATACACATCTGGGTGGATTGAGGCACCTGGGGTATCCAGGAGTTGCCTGTTTTTCTTTTGGACCGCCACCCAGGCTCAAAGGGATCATAAGATAATTCATGCAAATAACTTCCGTGTGCAGCCACAAGCCATTATGGGCTCTGGCATAGTTGACTAAGTCGTGCGAACTCTTATAGTGGTAGACTAGCAGATGTAGGGGATGTAGGTGTACAGGTCTACCCATCGTAAGGTGCTAGCGCTTTTGAAAGACTATGTCTCGGTCATCTGTTTCTCAAACACCATGAAGTGCGAGAAACCAAACGGAGGCGATCGAGTCTTGTGGGGAAAAGTGCGCAAACCTCTGCAGAGTGTACAAACTAATCATGATTAGCCGTGTTCCCGGTTATGGACAACTTGAGTATCTAGTACTTGAATATCATGTGAATCTCAACATGTTACTCTAATTTAATATGGTTGGGTTTGTTAATGATTACTTTTAATTGGGATTGAGGATGCTGTCAACCATTCTCAATGTTTAACAACCACCATGATAGTTAAATAAATTTATTCCTTTGCAGTAGGGAAAAATTGGCTTTATGCAAAAACTGTAACCATAGAGCTTTTCCACCAGCCATATGTGCATGTAGTATAGGCTTGTCATTCATTATTCTCTATGTGTTACTTTGCCAGCATATTCCATGTGCTGACCCGTTTTCGGGCTGCAACTTTCATGTTGCAGACTTTTCAGACGACGAGTAAGGTGCTTTTAGGTCGTGGTTCTATACTCAGTGATGCCGTTGGAGTTGATGGACTCACTTATCTTCCAAGTCTTCCGCTGTTATCGTTATTAGATGGCCTTAAGCCATGTTTATTGTAATAAGTCCTCTTTTGGGACATCGATGTAATAAGTGTGTGATTGCTACTCTGTTATAAATCCTTCGAAGTACTGTGTGGTGTCAGCATTACTGATCCAGGGATGACACCTGAGCACAGAGACTTGACCATCTGAGGTCGGGTCGCTACAGTGATGGTATCAGAGCACATGCTGACTGTAGGACACGACCACTAAGTTAAAGCCATAGATCACTATTCTCTTCTCATTTTCTAACTCCTCATTTTTTCTACTCTTTTAGGATGACGGACGCAAAGATCAAGTATGCTCAACCAGATGAAGGCATGCCTTTTGGATTCCACTTGAAGGAAGTCACCAAGTACCTGAACATTGGATTACCAAGCTTCACCGGGACTTTCAACGCCACTCTACCTGAAGAGGAGCACTGGAAGATTCAAGCTCACGTTCCGGGAAGGACATTCGCCCCAATCACCAAGCCCATAGATAGTGTTTTCAGTGCACCAACCTGGAGTCTGGGAAAGAGCATGGCAGCTCATATCACCATGGGACGCATTGGAGAAGTTTATCAAGAAGACCTCAAGGACACTATCTACCAGATTTGCGGACGCCGAGATGAACAATGGGAGATAGTCAGCACCAACAAGGATAGATCCATTGCAGCTTTCATCCAAGAGCTAAACCAGCACATTCGACGCCAGGAGAACTAGATGTGCAATGATATGATCGAATTGAAGAATGCGAAGGGAAGGATCATCGAACTTGAAGGAGAGCTGAAGTCTACACGCAAGGACTACATGGACGAGATCGTAGCTGTAGTAAGGCACAATAGCGATCTTAAGCGAGAGATTGAAGAACTCAAGGGGAAATTAGCGCTCAAGAATGAAGACAAGTACATCGACTGTCCGAGCAACTACATCATCATCGACGACACCGATTCGGATCCAAGTGAACCCGACTTTGAAGATGAAGCTGGAGCAGACATCATGGAGTCTTCCACCGGTTCAAATTAATAGATGACCCCCACATATTAGTAGTATTCCCTCCATGTAAACATTATAGTTCAAGCACTTTTGCGATAGTTAGACCGTTGTATGCCCTTTGTTTGAAATGAATGAAGTGATTTTGTGTGCATTTGTCTCATGTGCATTTGGGTAGTGTTTTCTCCTTAGACCTCACTCTATTCTTAATTTCTCGTCTTTTCTAAACCCTTCAGATGCCTCCGAGACGTGACAATGGATTTGTTTTCCCGCCAGAGATCACTCAGTTGATTCAGCAGCAGAATACTTTGATTCAAACATTGGTACAGAACCAAGGCAACAACAACAACAACCCACCACCACCACCACCTGCGGATCACTTGACTCGTTTCCTTAGGCTGAATCCACCGGTGTATTCCAGTAGCACCGAGCCGATTGTAGCAAATGATTGGCTCCGCAAGATAGGAAGGGAGTTGACCACTGCAGGATGTACAGATGGTGAGAAGGTGAAGTTTGCTGCACATCAGCTTGACGGACCCGCAGCAGCATGGTGGGAGAATTTCACAGCCACTTACCCTGTAGACACTGTCACATGGGATCAGTTTCAGCAAGCTTTCCGCACTTCCCATGTTTCAGCAGGAGCTATGGCCATGAAGAAGCGGGAGTTTCGCAACTTACGCCAAGGAGGAAGGACTGTTGGCCAATATGTGGATGATTTTAGTAAGTTAGCACGTTATGCCCCAGATGACGTTGCTACAGACGCAGCTAAGCAGGAGAAGTTTCTGGAAGGACTGGATGATGAGTTAAGCATGCAGTTGATGGTAGCAAGTTTCAATAACTACCAGGAGTTGGTAGACCGCGCCATCATGATTGAAGGGAAGCAGCAGCAGATTGAGAATCGCAAGAGGAAGTATGGGCAGGGGAAGTATAACTCTAGAGCCCAGCAGAAGCCCCGTTATACCCCTAAACAGGGAGTTCAGTTTTAGCATACCCATGGAGGAGGTAGTTCGCACAACCATAATGGCCACAAGAATGGTAATGGGAATGGAGGAAGCAATGGCCAGAACCGGACCACCCCATCAACCCCAGCCAAGAAAGACCTGAGCCATGTCACCTGTTACAAGTGTTCCAAGACCGGACATTATGCAAATGAATGTCCCGAAGGCCAAGGTGGAAATGGAAGCTCTGGAAAGAAGCCAAACCCTTTCAACAGGGGACAGGTGAACCACATTAACGTGGAGGAGGTTGAAGATTAGCCCGATGCAGTAATCGGTAAGTTTTTGGTTAAGTCATTTACTGCATTTGTTCTTTTCAATACTGGTGCATCGCATTCATACATATCAAGGGGATTTGTAGAGAAGTATAGCCTGCCCACTAAGATTCTTACAACCCCTATGCTAGTAAGCTCACCAGGAGCAGAGTACATGGCCAGACAAGGATGTTTTCAAGTGCCATTGAGTATAGGAAGGCATGTATTCCCGACGGATTTGATCATTCTGGAATCCCAAGGTTTGGATGTGATTCTCGGTATGGATTGGCTGTCGATGTATGGAGGAAACATCGATTGTGCAAGTAAGATGATTTTTCTCACGACGCCAGAAGGAAGAAGGATCAAGTATTTATCACGACATGGACCAAATAGGAATCAAGTAAATTCCTTATCAGGAGTTGTGCAGGAAGAGGTACCAGTGGTGAAGGATTACCTTGATGTATTTCCTGAGGAATTGCCAGGAATGCCACCGGATAGAGACATTGAGTTTCTGATTGAGCTTTTACCAGGTACAGGCCCAATATCGAAGCGACCATACAGGATGCCCGCACAGGATTTGGCTGAAATCAAGAAGCAGATTAAGGAGCTATTGGATAAAGGTTATATACGCCCAAGTTCTTCGCCTTGGGGATCACCCGTACTTTTAGTGGAGAAGAAGGATGGATCGTTAAGGATGGTTGTTGATTACCGTGGATTGAACGAAGTAACAATCAAGAACAAGTACCCCCTACCAATGATAAATGATCTGTTTGATCGTTTGCAAGGAGCTAAAGTGTTTTCCAAGATCGATTTGCGATCAGGGTACCATCAGTTGAAGATTCGAGAGCAGGACATACCTAAGACAGCATTCACCACAAGATATGGACTGTATGAGTATACCGTTATGTCATTTGGACTGACTAACGCACCTGCCTATTTCATGAACCTGATGAACAAAGTGTTTATGGAGTTTTTGGATAAGTTCGTCGTGGTGTTCATTGATGATATTTTGGTTTACTCGAAGAATGAAGAGGAACATAAGGAACATTTGTGATTGGTTTTGGAGAAACTAAGGGAACATCAGTTATATGCCAAGTTCAGCAAATGTGAGTTTTGGCTAAAGGAAGTTGGATTTCTTGGACATGTTATATCCGGAGAAGGGATAGCAGTTGACCCTAAAAAGGTTGAGACCGTAACCGAATGGGAAGCACCAACGACAGTTGGAGAGATCCAGAGTTTTCTTGGACTCGCAGGATACTACCGGAGATTCATTGAGATTTTCTCAAGGATTGCAAAGCCTATGATGGAGTTGCTGAAAAAGGATACCAAGTTCATATGGACTGAGGATTGTGAGGCAAGTTTTCAGGAGTTGAAGAAAAGACTGGTTACCTCACCAGTTTTAATTTTGCCAGATGAGACCAAGGATTATGAGGTGTATTGCGACGCTTCACATCGAGGACTTGGAGCAGTGCTTATGCAGGAAGGAAGAGTTGTTTCGTATGCTTCACGACAACTGAAACCTCACGAATTAAATTATGCCACACATGATTTGGAGTTAGCAGCCGTAGTGCATGCATTGAAGACATGGAGACATTTCCTCATTGGAAATCATTGTGAGGTGTACACGGATCACAAGAGTTTGAAGTACATTTTCACGCAGAAAGAGTTAAACCTTAGACAAAGGAGATGGTTGGAACTCATCAAGGATTATGATATGAGATTGGATTATCATCCCGGAAAAGCTAACGTAGTAGCTGACGCATTGAGCCGCAAGAGCCATGTCAATACACTGATGACGGGAGAGATATCAAAGGAGTTAGCAGAAGAACTTCGTGAGCTATGTTTGGAAATAGTTCCGAGAGGCTATGTAGCAGCATTGGAGATTCAGTCTACCTTGATGGATAAAATCAGAGAAGCTCAGAAAAATGACAAAGAGATTGCGGATATAAAGAAGAAAATGAGCGAAGGAAAAGCAAAGGGATTTCGTGAGGATGAGCACGATACCCTATGGTTTGAGGACCGTGTTTATGTGCCAAATGACCCGGAGATCAGGAAGTTGATTCTGCAAGAAGCACATGATTCACCCTACTCGATTCACCCAGGAAATACCAAGATGTATTTGGATTTGAAGGAAACGTTCTGGTGGACCGGAATAAAGAAGGATATCGCGGAGTATGTAGCAGTTTGTGATGTATGTCAGAGAGTGAAGGCAGAACATCAGAAGCCAGCAGGATTGTTGCAACCATTGCCGATACCCGAATGGAAGTGGGATAAACTAGGCATGGATTTCATCACGGGTTTGCCAAAGACTCGTTCAGGCTATGACTCGATTTGGGTTATAGTCGACCGCTTGACGAAGGTAGCTCATTTCATTCCAGTCAAGACTACCTGCAGCAGTGCTAAGTTGGCAAAGATATACATGACCAGAATTGTGTGTTTGCACGGAGTTACGAGGAGTATCGTATCAGATAGAGGAACCCAATTTACCTCAAAGTTTTGGAATCAGTTGCATGAAACTTTGGGAACCAGGCTGGAATTCAGTACAGCTTTTCACCCACAGACAGATGGACAGACTGAGAGAGTCAATCAGATTTTGGAAGATATGCTGAGAGCTTGTGCACTAGATTATGGATCTAGTTGGGACGACAACTTGCCGTATGCGGAGTTTTCTTATAACAACAGTTACCAAACCAGTTTGAAGATGGCACCTTTCGAAGCTTTATATGGAAGGAGGTGCAGGACACCATTGTCATGGGACGAAGTTGGAGACCGTCAATTGTTTGGACCAGATTTGATTAAGGAGTCTAAACAGAAAGTTAAGTTGATTCGCGATAGGCTCAAGGTATCCCAGTCCAGACAGAAGAGCTATGCGGATTCAAAACACAAGGAGATAGAATATGAAGTTGGAGACAGAGTTTATCTTAGAGTATCCCCACTTCGAGGAGTTAAGCGTTTTGGAGTTAAAGGAAAATTAGCACCACGTTTTCGTTGGACCGTATAGGATCTTACAACGCATGGGTGAAGTCGCTTATAAATTGGAATTACCTGAGGGACTGTCAGGTATTCATGACGTATTCCATGTTTCTCAACTGAAGAAATGTCACGCCGAGATGGCGGAGGTACCGCTAAGAGATACAGTGCCACTTGAAGCAATTCAGTTGAAGGATGATTTAACATATGAGGAAAAACCCATCAAGATTCTCGAACACGCCAGCAGGGTTACTCGCAGCAAGGCTATCAAGTTTTGCAAAGTTCAGTGGAACCACCACTCGGAGGATGAAGCCACCTGGGAGAGAGAAGAAGATTTGCTCAAGGACCACCCTCACCTATTTTCTAGCCAACCCGAATCTCGAGGGCGAGATTCATCTTAAGGGGGGTAGGTTTGTAACATCCCAAATTTTCAATTTGGAATGTTATACATTAGATCATCATGCATTACATATTTTCTTGCTTTTGTCGATCCTAGAAATTTCACGCAACTCAAGGACCCTCGGAGAGAGTTGGAGATTCGAAATTTTCATATTTGAGTTCTCTCGAATTATGAAAAGAGGATCATTTGATTTTATTTATTTCATCTTCAAATAATTTTCCAATATCAAAAATATGAGAGGGAATAATATGACTTTCCCAAAATTTAGGAAAAATGAAGATTTAATAAATAAATCAAATTTTGGATTTTTTTCAGAATTTATTTGCCTTAGGGAAAAATGCGTGTTTTCAAAAAATTGCATTTAGGCCCCGAGTAAAAGTTCATTTTGTTCGACTCATTTTTAGGAGTCGGGAAAAATTTACTTTGTAAATTTTGGAGTTCGTTTAGATTTTCTTTTCTTATTTTTAGTTCTGCGCACGTATTTATATAAAAAAAATATGCAGCGCCCGACTGGGCCAAGGGCCCAGCCGAGCCGGCCCAGCCGCCGCCCGCCGCACGCCGCCGCCGCCACCGTGTCGCTGTAGCCCGCGCCAAGCCGCCGCCCCGCCGGAGCCCCTCGTCGAGGTAGCCACCGCGTTGCGCCGCCCCTCGCCCGGCTCGGTTTTCTAATAAACCGTTCTGGTTTAATTTTTTTTTTGATGTTTCGTTTTTTTTCCAAAAACCCTAGATCGGTTTTTTTCAGTTTGTTGTTTAGCGAGCGTTCGCCGGACCGTTCGTCTTAACGAACGTGATCACCGGTTATTTCGGTTAACGAACGTCCGTTCGTTTAACCATTTGTCGTTTTCTTTTTAGTTGGATTTATTCCGCGATTTTCTGATCGCGATTTCAGATCCGATCTTCGTTCTAGTTTATCTTCTCGCTCATTTATCGGAATCAGGTGATTCAAGCGTCTGGAGTTTCGTTACGAAACCGCCGTTCCGACTAAATAACTTAAACAAAGTTTTGCTACTGTAAAATTTGACCTAGTTTCAACTTGCTAGAACCGAGTTGTTTTCTTCCGCCGTTTGTTTTCCGTTGTTTTGCTCGGTTCGTTTTCTTTTGCAACCAGGGTTCTTAAGTTGAACTTTCTGGTTAGATCTTTTATTCGAGATTTACCTGTGCATTAGATGATTACTTATTGTATGCTTGTTGTTTGTCTGCGATAGATCACTCGGAGTGCGCTGCTTGTTACTTCGAATCTCTAGGTTTCGCGGATCATCAGCAAGGCAAGTAACACTTTGACCATATTTGTCTACTACCCAGTTTTATGCATTAGATCAATCCTCAAAAATTGCATGATTAGGATCTAATTAAATTGTGGGATGGGAAGTAGATGAGGTAGTACCTATTACCTGTATTACTTATGAAACCTTTGGGATGTTACTTCTGCGTTTGCTTATTATGCCATGCTATGCTAGTAGACGTGGATTGAGTGAGTGATATCCATGACAGATGTGAGTTTGTTAATTAATGGTTTATCTAAGGTGGCAACTCGAATACACATCTGGGTGGATTGAGGCACCTGGGGTATCCAAGAGTTGCCTGTTTTTCTTTTGGACCGCCACCCAGGCTCAAAGGGATCATAAGATAATTCATGCTAGTAACTTCCGTGTGCAGCCACAAGCCATTATGGGCTCTGGCATAGTTGACTAAGTCGTGCGAACTCGTATAGTGGTAGACTAGCAGATGTAGGGGATGTAGGTGTACTGGTCTACCCATCGTAAGGTGCTAGCGCTTCTGAAAGACTATGTCTCGGTCATCTGTTTCTCAAACACCATGAAGTGCGAGAAACCAAACGGAGGCGATCGAGTCTTGTGGGGAAAAGTGCGCAAACCTCTGCAGAGTGTACAAACTAATCATGATTAGCCGTGTCCCCGGTTATGGACAACTTGAGTATCTAGTACTTGAATATCATGTGAATCTCAACATGTTACTCTAATTTAATATTGTTGGGTTTGTTAATGATTACTTTTAATTGGGATTGAGGATGCTGTCAACCATTCTCAATGTTTAACAACCACCATGATAGTTAAGTAAATTTATTCCTTTGCAGTAGGGAAAAATTGGATTTATGCAAAAACTGTAACCATAGAGCTTTTCCACCAGCCATATGTGCATGTAGTATAGGCTTGTCATTCATTATTCTCTATGTGTTACTTTGCCAGCATATTCCATGTGCTGACCCATTTTCGGGCTGCAACTTTCATGTTGCAGACTTTTCAGACGACGAGTAAGGTGCTTTTAGGTCGTGGTTCTATACTCAGTGATGCCGTTGGAGTTGATGGACTCACTTATCTTCCAAGTCTTCCGCTGTTATCGTTATTAGATGGCCTTAAGCCATGTTTATTGTAATAAGTCCTCTTTTGGGACATCGATGTAATAAGTGTGTGATTGCTACTCTGTTATAAATCCTTCAAAGTACTGTGTGGTGTCAGCATTACTGATCCAGGGATGACACCTGAGCACAGGGACTTGACCATCTGAGGTCGGGTTGCTACATTGGGCCTTGAGTTCTTCTTGCTCCAAAATTTCCTTGAAGCAAGAGCCATGTGCTCATGGTAATCATATTTCGTATCTTCGGGGTTGCTCTCCTCATCTTCATCCTCCTCATCTTCTTCCACACTAACCTTGGCCTTCAAGGCAAGTTTGGGCTTCTTTGCTCTTTGAGAATGCAGCACCGCATTATCGGCGGTCTTGTCCAAGATCCTCATTGCCACAAACTCATCCAACACTTCACTTGAGGACAAGGTGTGGAAGTCCAGCCTTTGATGGATGACGGAGGACATGGCCTTGTGGTAAGGCATCATGGCCTTGAGGAACTTGCGCTTGATCCAATTGTCATCTGTATCCTTGCTCCCATGATCTCGGAGTGAGACCGCGAGAGTAGTTAATCTCCGGTAAAGCTCACGAGGTTCTTCATCTTCATTCATTGCAAACTCATCGGCTTCATCTTGCACCACTTCATAGTTGGAGCGTTGAATGCTTGCGCTTCCCTTGTAAAGGGAAACAACATGGTGCCATGCTTCCTTGGCCACGGTGAAGGGTCGGAGATGCGCAATATATACGGGTGGAATTGCATCTTGGATGATGAAGAGAGCATTCTCATTGAATTGATTATCTTTGGCTTCTCTAGGGGTGAAGTTGCTTCGATAATGCGGATAGAAACCTTCGCCAATGATTCTCCAAAGATTAGTATTAACATGGTTTAAATGATGTTTAAAGCGATATACCCAAGAGTCAAAATCCTCATTCTTCACAATCTTGGGAGGAGAACCCGCATGATTTAAATGAGTGGAGGGAACCGGTCCTCCATAAGTAGGAGGTGGTTCAACATGAGCATAGATGCCATTTCCACTTTTACCACTAGGCAAGGGAACTTTATCACTAGAAGCTTCCTCCTTATCAGAGTTGGCATCTGCCACCTTGTCAGTGGAAGCGACCACTTCCAAAGGTGCGGTGGATAATTTAAGACCATCAAGGAACTCTTTGAACATGCTTTGACCTCGGTCGTCATGGAGGTTTTCAATGTGTCCAAAGCCATATTGAATTCCTCACGTGAGACCGAGGATCCCCCATCGGCCATAGACGAAGAAGGATTCACACCGGGTGCTCGTCCTCACCGTATATAGTGTCAACCATACTCTTAGGACAGTAAAGCCCTTAATTAAGAGATGAGGCTCTGATACCAATTGAAAGGATCGATATAGTTGACTAGAGGGGGGTGAATAGGCAACTAATAATTTTTAGCTTTTCTTTACCAAATTAAACTTTGCATCAAAGTAGGTTGTCTAGATATGCAACTAGGTGAACAACCTATATGATGCAACAACAACAATAAGCACACAAGCAAGCAAGGGATATAAAACAATATAGATTGCACAAGTAAAGGCAAGATATAACCAAGAGTGGAACCGATGGAGACGAGGATGTGTTACCAAAGTTCCTTCCCTTTAAGGGGAAGCACGTCTCTGTAGGAGCGGTGTGGGGGCACAATGCTCCCCAAGAAGCCACTAGGGACATCGTATTCTCCTCACGCCCTCACACAATGCGAGATGCCATGATTCCACTATTGGTGCCCTTGAAGGCGGCAACTGGACCTTTACAAACAAGGTTGGGGCTCTCTCCACAACTTAATTGGAGGCTCCCAACGAAACCCCGTAGCTTCACCACAATGGAATGTGGCTCCAAAGTGACATCTTCCGACAAGGGTGCCCAAGCACCTAAGAGTAACAAAATCCACACAAGAAAGTATGGGTGAATCAAGTTTCCTTTGGTGAGAGTGTAGATCTAGGTCTCCTCCTTCAATCCCTAGCAAATCAACAAGTTTGAGTGGCTAGAGAGAGAGAGATCGAGCAAGAAAGCTTCGAGGGCATTAATGGAGGAGAGAGAGAGAGGCAAGAGGTAGGTGGGAGGTGGGAGAAGCACCTCCTTAAATAGGGTCCCCTCAGATCCAACCGTTATGCATAGAAATGCACAGGAGCGGTACTTCCGCAATAGACACCGGTACAACCGGTGAATGCGGGAAACCCCCGCGAGGGCACCAGTGCGGTACTTCCTGTGAGGCAACCGGTAGTACCGATATATCGGAACATACCGGAACTACCGTCCCACCACCGCCCGACTACCACCTCACCAACAGAAGGAAATCACCCCAGGCCAGTAGTTAGAGCGGTGGTTGAGCCTGAGCTACCGCTGGGCTAGCAGTTCCTGCGTAGTGGAGTCCAAGGTGGTACTACTGCCCTGAACACCGGTAGTACCGGTTTGTCAAGATAAATCGAACTTCCATTCCACTACCGGTCTACCACCGTACCCGGTATAGAAGGGAGTCACCCCTGAGCGGTACTTGGGGCGGTGGTAAGACCGGAACTACGGGCCAGCGGTACAACCGCTCAATGGAGCGGTACTACCGCCATGGGCAGAACTGCACAGAACAGAGGACTTTGGGGAATCCCTCTCTCCTCGAATGGAGGGTATATGGTGGGTACAGAGAATGTGTACGTGAAATGATTAACCCAATACCATCCGATGTGGATTCCCTCTTAATAGTACGGATATCCTACGACCAAAGGAATAAAACGTCGGAAAGTCCGTCTTTGATCTTTTCCGCATAGAGGGAAGGCCTAACCGTCTTGCGCCACACAATGTGTACCTGAGAAAACTATGTCGCACGATTAGTCCACACAAGTGTTGTCATCATCACCAAAACTCTAAAGCAAAAGATGCCCTTACACCGGGTCCAATCCATACAATCGGGAGGCACCAAGACAAAATTCCCGTCACATCAATATCGCAACGATTCCAACAATACCCGTGTGATCCTAAAAAAATTTGATTGAAAAAGAGGAGAGTGAAGTCAAAACATCTACGTCACGAGTCCTCACCAGAGCGATGATGGGGATGAGGAGTAAAAAGAATTCCTACTCTTCGATATAACTAGACTCAAAATAGGTTTTTCCCTCTAGACTCAACAACGGCAGTGGTTCGATCAATCAAGGGGTCTCCTAATGTCGGTAGGCTCTGATACCAACGTCTAGCACCCAAGATGCGGTTCTATCCCAATCACATGATGAACTCATGATTGGGGCACAATCGCATTTTGAGCGCATAGCAAGGTGGATATCATTACAACATACCATGTACTGAACAGATGAGAATAAAAGATACAAGCTTACACTCGCCATAAGCTACAACATCAACACAACAGTTCATCAATACATAGCAATCATCATACAGAAGAGCAGGATCCGACTACGGATGAAATCAAACGAAAAAGAAGAATGACATCCACCCTGCTAATCCCAGGCTCCCGACCCGGAACCTATCCCTTGATCGAAGAAGAAGAAGAACCAAAAGAACTCCAAACAAGCAAACACCACACTTGCGTTAGATCATCGCATTACCAGTACTTGCAACGGTTGTTGTAGTAATCTGTGAGCCACGAGGACTCAGCAATCCCATTACCATGGGTATCAAGACTAGCAAAGCTTAATGGGTATGGAATGGATGAGTGGTAAGGTTGCAGCAAGCGACTAAGCATTGTATGGTGGCTAACTTACGAGTACAAGAATAAGAAGAGAAATTACGCATAACGGTCGCAAACTAGAATGATCAAGTAGTGATCCTGAACTACTTACGCTCAAACATAACCCCACCATGTTCTCTTTCCGAACTTACTCGAAAAGAGACAGTCACGGTTACACACATGGTTGGTGTATTTTTAATTCGGATCTGGTGTCAAGTTCTCTATAACCGGATATTAAGAATTCCCATCGGCCACATAACCGCGGGCACGGCTCTCGAAAGTTTAAACCCTACTGGGGTGTCCCAACTTCGCCAATGACAAGCTCTCATGATCAACGGAGGAAAATCCTCCTCCCGAAACAACCCGATCAAACTCGAAATCCCGGTTCACAAGAACATTTCGACAATGGTAAAACAAGTCGAGCAAGATCTCCCGATGTGCCGGCACCCTGACAGTAGCCGCACGTATCTCGTCTCAGGCCACGATGGCTGAGCTATGGTTACAGCGGCCAAATACCACAAAGTTGCCAAGGGGCGATGCTGCAAGCTGCTCTAGTTTGGATCAACACTCATGAGGAGCACTGGTCCGGGTTGTTAATTATGTCCTCGAGGTCCGGAAAGTCCCTATGAAAATTTTAGTTGTTATTAGGCAAATGGTAAAACCAACATTGGGCCTTGCTGGAAAAGTTTTATTCAAAGCGAACTGTCAAGGGGGGCCCATAAACCCCGACCATGTTAGGAACACAAAATCAAGTAACATAACACCGGTATGACGGAAACTAGGGCGACAAGAGTGGAACAAAACACCAGGCAAAAGGCCGAGCCTTGCACCCTTTACCAAGTACATATGTGCATTGATTAAATAAATGATATTGTGATATCCCATGATATTCATGATATCCAACATGGAACAACCTGCAACTGCACCTGCAACTAGCAACGCTATAAGAGGGGTTGAGCGAAGTGGTAACATAGCCAAACAACGGTTTGCTAGGATGGTTGAAAAGGTTGGAGGCTGTTTCATGGCATATTGGGGGCTTGATAAACAAGTGGTGGGTAGCGCGACACAACGATAGCATCGAGACAACTAGTATAGCAAAGATAGTAGTGAGATCCAAGGTGACGGTCATCTTGCCTGAAATCCCGCTAGGAAGAAGACTGAATCCATGAAGAAGACGAACCAACATAGTCGAACGAATCCTCACAATTCGCAACATTACCGGTACTAAGAAACAACGCCGGAAGAAGCAAACAACATGGTAAGCACACAAGCATAAACATGGCATGATGCACAAACAAGTATGATGCATGTCCATTTTAATGATTCATGGCATGGCAAAGTGCAACAAACAGTACTACAAATTAAGTGGAGCTCAATATGCAACAAGTTGCATATTGATGAAATACCACATTCAAATTATTTAGTTCGCTCTCATTTATAAAGAAGACAAGATTAAATGTTGGTTAACATGGCAATAGGTGAAGCAAAATGAATCTACCTATCTAGGCATGTTTAAATGAGGCCGAAAACAACAAACAACAATTCTGAAAAAATCCCCATATGCATATTTCGAATTTGGTAGTCTTCTGCCTAAACCATATTTTCTTGTTTTTAAATAGGGAAATAAAGTGCACCAAGTTAATCTATGCATTTTTCTATACCATTTACATATAAAGTTTATTTAATTTGGAGCTATGGTTAATTAGTTACGAAATAAATCATTTAACATGTCATTAATGCAAAACAAATGCAAACAATATTTTAAACATTTTAAACATGGATGAAGCAGCATATTATGAAACTAGATGAAATTCTAAGCATTTCACATGTATAAAACATTTTAATCCGATGCACAGTTTGTGAGATATGGTATGCATGAAGTTTGAGGGTTGTTCTGTAAAACGGTAATCTCCTGAAAATCCTAAATTCGCAGATAGCAGAAAAAATAGTCATGGGCCAAATCTGCTGGAACTGGGCCAGACTGGAGCTACAGGAACTTGAGAGGCTCACCATGGGCCCTTGGCCCGGTCAGTGGAGGAGGTAGGCCGGTTGAGGAGGCCCTGGCTGGGCCGGGACATAGGGAGGCCTGGCAAGGCAGTGGATCGGTCGATCCAGAGGCCAAGCACGAGGCTGGGACTTGGTGCGTTAGTCAAGGCAGGAAGCAGGGGAGGCCGAGGTGCCATGGCAGCGGAACACAGTGGTCGCGGGACTTGGCGCGATGCAGGGCTTCAGCGGTGCGGTCAGTGGGCAGGAGAGGCCAGATCTGGCAGGTGGGGGAGGAGGTCCACACGGCGCGGCAGGTCAGAGGCTCTGGTGGCCGGAGGAAGTGGGTCCGGGCGGCGAGATCCTGGACGGATGTCATCCAAGGTGTTGGCTGCCATAACGAGAAAAGGACAAAGAGAGCAGGAGGTTAGCGAGGGAAGAGAAGAAAGGGAGCACGGGAAAAGGAGAAGGCAAGGGAGAGGATTGGCTCACTGGCCTGGGACTCTTGCCGGTGGCAGGCACGCGCGATGGAGCTGTTGGTCCGGTGGTGCTCCGATGAAGATGGAGGGCGGCGAGGATGAGAGGAGGCATGCACGAGAGGAGCTCGGGAGGGCGCTATGGGTCTTGGGCGCAGCTGGCGCATGCCTCGATCCTCAACTGGATCGAGCGCCGGCTGGATGGGTGGATTGAAGATAGGTCGGGGTTGGTGTCGGTGTCAAAACCGGCGAATCTCGGGTTGGGGGTCCCGATCTGTGCGTCTAGGGCTGATGGTAACAGGAGGCAAGGGACACAATGTTTACCCAGGTTTGGGCCCTCTCGATGGAGTTAACACCCTACTTCCTGCTTGATTGATATTGATGATATGAGTAGTACAAGAGTTTATCTACCACAAGAACATAGAGGCTAAACCCTAGAAGCTAGCCTATGATGATTATGATTCTCCCTCTAAGGACTAAACTCTCCGGTTTATATGGACACCGGAGAGGGCTAGGGTTTACATGGAGTCTGTTACAAAGAAGGAAATACAATATCCGGATCACCAAGCTTGTCTTCCACGCAAAGGAGAGTCCCATCCGGACACGGGACAGAGTCTTGAGTCTTGTATCTTCACGCTCCAATAGTCCGGCCAAAGTATATAGTCCAGCTGTCCGGATACCCCCTAATCCAGGACTCCCTCAGTAGCCCCTGAACCAGGCTTCAATGACGACGAGTCCGGCGCGCAGTTTTGTCTTCGGCATTGCAAGGCGGGTTCCATCCCCGAATACTCCATAGTAATTATCGAACACTTAGATCGTGTCCGGATCTTCAAGATGATCTTCACATACCACCGTAGAGAAAATGATATTTCACACATGTGATCTACTGACAACTTTAGACAACATGACATGACACTACGGTCGGGTCATTATTCGGACCGTTTTCCCATAACCAGCATCAGCGCATATTGTGAGGCGGTTTCCTCTACACGTCCTGCCGAAGCAGAGATCGTGTCCCCTTATTACAGGATTCTCATCAATACGGGTGAGGGTAGCCCAACCGCACCGCTAATCGTGGTGAGTGGGGAACGAGCGGGTTCCACCAGGCAAGTGGGGAGGCGCAAGAGCTTTTGCCACCTCTATAAAGAGATAAGGTCTCTTCCTTTTCACCCACGCCTTTTCCTTCTACTAGTCCATCCCCCCCCCCCCCCGTTCGAGCCCTAGTGCCCAAGCACTCTTCTTCTCCACCGAAGAGAGGTTCTCCGAAGATGTCCGAATCTGGAGCAGGAGGCAAATGGATGGCCTCTACCGTCTAGGAGAAGGATATCAAAAGGCTCCGAGAGGCCGGGTACATGGCCAAGAAGATCGGCCACCGTCTTCCACCGGCGGGACAGATTGCCCCTACTCCAGAGCCCCACGAGAGGGTTGTGTTTCTTCCTCATTTTGTCCGCGGGCTCGGGTTTCCCCTTCACCCATTTGTTCGCGGCGTCATGTATTATTACAGGATTTATTTTCACGATCTTTCCCCCAATTCTTTCCTTAACATCTCGGCGTTCATCGTCGTGTGCGAGGCTTTTCTCCGAGTTTCGCCTCACTTCGGCCTGTGGCTGAAGATTTTCAATGTGAAGCCCAAGGTGGTGAGTGGCGAGCATGCCGAGTGCGGCGGCGCCATGGTGAACAAGATGCCCAGGGTTGTATGGCTGACGGGTGCCTTCAATGACTCCGTCAAGGAGTGGCAACAGTAGTGGTTCTATATCACCGAACCGCGCGGCAAAAAGTGGGCTGCTGCTCCTGAGTTCAGATCCGGAGCCCCACTGGGGCTCACGTCCTGGCCCGAGAAGGGCCTGAACTAGTCCTCGTCCGATGAGCTGTCACTGCTTCAAACGCGCGTCCAGAGTTTGGTCGACAAGGATGTCAAACTCATCAATGTAGTCCAGGTGATGTTAGTTCGCCTGGTTCTCCCTACCAGCGTTGAGCCTGTAATTTGTGGGAATATGACCCAACCGAGCACCAGACCCTTCGGGAGCTCTATGGCTCCTCCCACAAGGATATCTGGAAGGTGCTCTTCAAGTCTGGCAAACCATGGCCGGGCTCCGCCGAGGACCGTGGGTATCAACTATCCCACTCTGCAAGTCCGGTAAGTCATTGTTGTGCTTTGTCCATCCATGTTTTAGCTAGCACGTCCTGAAGGAAGCACCTTTATCATGCCTTGCAATAATCCCAGGGATGGACGAAAAAGGTGGAGCAGATACATTGTCCTGCCCCACTGCCGGAGGAACCGGCCGGACCTCTTCTGACAAGGATGCTGGTCCCGGCGCCTTACGAGGAGCTGAATAAAGAGGCCCCTAAGAAGGTCAAGAAGACCCGGAGCGGCTTCCGTCGTCGCGATGCTTCGGACGCAAAATCCAAAGACTCCAGTGACCATCCCTCCTCCAAAGACGAAGAGGAGGAGGAAGAAGATGAGTCCCCCGCAGGGGGGGGGGGAGAAAAGGACGGCCTCCTCACCCCTGGAGGCCGAATCGCCAAAGAGGGGGAAAGGCTCCCTTCCAGAGGCGTCCACCACGGCTGCCGATAGCAGCCCGGAGTGGGATCCTAGGGTCCAGCCCCTGGTAAAATCGTAAGTATACGAAACCTGCACACACCTACGTGCTCGAGGTTATTAGAACGTAGTAGTTTTAACCATCGCCATATTTTATGCAGCCCGACGAGGTCCAAGCCAGACAGTCCTCATCGGAGGATTCGCTAAGCTCAGATGCCCTGGCGAGCGAGACGCCTCTAGAGGCCCCTTCCCTGAAGCCTAGGCGCGACACCGAGGTGTCGTCTCAGTGGGACCCGGACTAGGGGGGCATATCTCTGGGGCCGGACACATGGGAGCAGCGGCTCCCAAGCGTGTCGACGGCGGGGGCAATCTCAGGTTCGGACCGCAGCCGGACACGGTCTTGGAGACCTTTAAAGCTCCAGGATCGGGCGAGCAGCCACCTTTGACGAGGGGAGGCTTGCCTACTCTGCTAGCAATCTCTGTCCAAGCAGAGCTGTCGGGCGACCTGTCGACGGCGCTAAGGAGCGCGTCTATCGTCGATGAACATCGGACCCTCATGGGTGCGGTGATTGAAAAGATTCAGTCCGCCGAGAGCGGACTAAATGAGTCCTGCCTTAGCCTTATAAAGGGCTTTGAGATATGTTTTTAGAAACCTTTTTGGAGATTGTCACAGTATGAGTAGTACCCCCTGATGCACTGTCCGGCGAAAGAGAGAGAAAGCCGGATAGGGGATCAAATCATCCGCTTTGCAGGAGACTCAGTTAATGACGTGTATCCCTTTGTTTGAAAACAGGCGTCTGCGGAGACGACCGCCGCTCATAATGCGGAGGTGTCCAGACTAAAGTAGAGTCTGGAACGGGCCGAAGAGGAACTTGGCCGTGTGAGGATGCAATTGGAGGGCAAACAAGGTATGTGAAAACCTTGTCCTAAATTCGGCACGAATGAGTAGTGGTGCCTGATGAAAAATATTTGTATTGTATGCTCTAGGAGCAGGTGCCGAATTTGAGGCATTGAAGAAGGCTGTGGCCGAAGCCAACGGGAAGGCCGCCGCCGAGTAGGCTCTTCGTGAAAAACACGAGGCCAGGGTTATTGAAGCTGAGCGAGAGCTCCAGGAGGCTGTGAAGAAAAGTGAGGCCTTGGAGCAAAGTTTAGCAGGGAAAGAATCCGAACTCGCCCAAGCTCTCCAAGCCGCGGAGGATGTTCGGGAAGAGGCTCGAGGTGCTCTGAAGGACATTCAGGAGGCGCGGAGGGTTACGGCTGGTAAGGCTTTTTGTACTCAGGGCCATTTTTTCATAGTAATGGGGGCTCTAAGCGACAAGCTGAATTCTTGTTTCTCCAAGTGTGTTTGCGGACCTGCCATGCAGCATATCAGATGCTGCCCAATTCTACCGTACTAATGAGAAGAAGTCTGTGGAGAAGGATTTTTGGTCGCAGTATTTGGCGCTGAATTATCCGGTGCCCTTTATCGATCAGCTGAAGCAGCTGGTCGAACTACACCAGGTGGCCGAACTAGCCATGAAGGACTTGATTGTCCGGCTGTGGCCCGCGGAGCCAATTCCAACCAGTTACTTCGGACTTGTGAAGCGGGTTGTTGGTGCTTGGCCTCGGCTCACTGTCATTAAGAGACCTGTTTGCATAGAGGGTGCGCGCATGGCATTCCCGCGTGCAAAGGTGCACTGGGGGAATCTTGATGCTGAGAAGCTGATGACTGAGGGACCACCGGAGGGTAAGGAGCATCGCAAGCCCGAGTTATACTATGAAGGTGTCCTAAAGGGAGCCCGCCTTGTGGCGGATCAGTGTACCAAAGACACTATATTTCCCTGAAGGCAATCGTGCCATTCTTTGTAATGCGGGATAATGGCACTTTTATTATTTATTGCATGTCTATGTGAACGATTGTTCTTCCTGTGCAGCTGTTTAGTGTACATAAATTCCGAGAGTTGGCCAGTCGTCGGCTTCTGCCCCCATGTAGAAAGTACGGGGGTGTTCGGGCCATACCTGAACACTCTTTATCCCATTGTTGGGTCCTTTTAAGGAGGTGTTCCTCACCTCGAACCAGGCAATTAGACTATAGGGCTTTATCACTCTCACTTAGCCATAGGAATTCGAGTATGGTGGGCGCAGCCCCTGGTATTCGGAAGACCGTACTAGGGGCTCTATCAGCGCCTGATCGGGAGACCGATCCGTCGCACTTTGCATTTATAGTGGCATTATGCGGAATAAATCTTTAAGGATTTTACAACCTCTCAAACAGCTGACCAGCTCTCGCCATATCATGACAGTCAGTTTTCGGCTTTCTCTACTGAGGTGCTCGTCCGGCAGAACTGGGACACAATCGCAGTAGTTCTCCCAGCGCTACCTTAGCCGCTAGAATGGAACGTAAGGTACCAAAACATGGGAGCCGGGCAAACCCAACTAATGACCCAAGACATGATTCGGGGTTGATGCATATAATGCTATAAGTTCGGGGTGCCGAGCGACCGGAAGGGTGGCTGGACTTTGTTGCCGTATTATGAGTATTATGAAGCCCCTGCATAGTGGGGCATAATACGATGTACGGGTGTTGTTTATGGCAAAAAATGGCTTTAATGAAGAATGACAGCCGGTAAATGTTATTTAAATCTACGCACTATAGTAGGATAACATGTCTATGCATATGAGTACGATTTATGATTATGAAAAGAGGTGTTTTTGGCGGAACCTGTCGTGGCCGGACTGGAGGAGGCCGTGTGTGTGGATCTGAAGTGGATCCGGACTGCCTCCTTTGGGGGGGGGGGATTTACTTGTGTGTTCATGCTCTTGTGTGGCCGAGCTGATTTCACGCCGCTAGTCCTATTCTGCGCCAAAGTTAATCTGTAAAGACAAATGCTTGAAGACCGCTGCATGTCCTCTTGTGGTTGAACCGCGGGTGCCTGATCAGAGCCTGGCTGAACCAGGTTGTCATTCCGTAAAATAGCGCAGACTCCTCAGTTGGTGTCCGGGTAGTTGGCTGCCGAATCAAAATTTGATAAATAGGCACGACTCACTATTCCGGCAGCGGTATGATTTCCAATCTAAGGGTGGGGTTCGGCCTTGCCCATAATTGTGACCATGTCACATGGGACTGGCCTCATGTTGTACCGCGTTGGATCTAGCCAACGTGTTTCGTCCCGGTAGCATATGGTAATTACTGTATAAGGGGACAGTGCCGAAGACTTATTCTTCGGCGTGGTATTTGTTTGGTGATCTGAAGACAACCGTTAGAGTGGTGGCCAAGAAAACTTGGCCTTTGCACCTGGCATCTTTTAGAAGATGTTATTAACAGTTTTATGCCCGCGGGGGCTTGTTTGAGATGGAGCCCCCGGTCTATTGGGTCGATAGTGAGTGCAATTAAATTGCTATGGTTGATGTTGTCCGGACGATCGATGTGATCGGGGAAGATTGGCCGTACTTTTGTACTGTGGAGGATCTTCTTTTGACTTCACAATGTTTGATTGGTCTTTCATCGTTGCAAACCTCCCTTCATTTTTTCTGGCGCACGACCGGCCGCTTTGTTTTGAGGATTCGACATTCTCTATTGGTATGCTTGGCCGTCCTTCAAGGGGTACCATGAATTTCACATGGTTGATCGAGTATGCTGCTCGGGCCGGATGGGCTTGAGTTGTTCTTTTTCCGCTGATTAGACTGGGGGCCGCTGAATTCGGCACCAACTTCCTTGACTTGACGCTTATGATGATTGCATCGAGATTTGTGGATGCTGCCTGCGTATTGTCCCGGACCGTGGTATATTGGCGCCGGGGTGTGGGCTTTAGGTTCTCCTTATTAGGTTGAGGTAGCGAATTGTGCCTTGGGTTACTTTTGGTGGGACGGTCGAGTCTGTATTCCTCTATGGCCTGGACCCTGGTCCATCTGTCTGTGAGCAATTCTTGGTCGGCTTTGAGCTGTCGCTGTTTCTTTTGCAGGCTTTTCGCCGTGGCCATGAGTCGTCGCTTAAAGGGAACTTGCTCCACTGGATCTTCGGGCACGCCGAATTCATCGTTGCCGAGGCTCACCTCGTCTTCGGAGGGGGCATGTAGTTGTCCCTTTCCTAGTACCCGTCCGCCGCCTGTCCGGTCTGCTCGAAGGCAGGCTGGTCGGGATTGTATTCATCTTCGACACCGTATGGATTGTTTTTGACTGCTGTGCCGGTATTGTTGTGGCGGGGCTTGAGGCGGCGCTGATGACGTTCATACTTTGCCTTCTTCGTTGATAGGTTATCCTCGATTGCCTCATCGCCATTAGTTTCTTTCTGGGTGTCCACCATATATATATCATATGAGGAGGTGGTTGTCCACCGCCCCATGGGGGTGGTTCATGTTCTTCTCCTGCATCATCGTCCACACCGTCGATGTCTTCAGAGTCGAAGTCAAGCACGTCGGTTAAGTCAGTGACCGTGGAAATGAAGTGGGTGGTGGGTGGGCAACGAATTTCTTTGTCGCCTGCTTCCCATTCGAGATGGACATATTTCGGCCAAGAGTCTCCTGAAAAAGAGAGAGACTTTAACGAGTTCAGCACGTCGCCAAAGGGAGAGTGCTGGAAGATATCCGCGGTGAACTCCATTACCGGAGCCCGACTAGATTCGGTGGGCTCGAGAGTGCGCGGATCGGAACCTACAGCCGGATACGAGTCCGGGGGTCCAGTGTCACAGCCTTCCTTGGGGGTGAACCCTTTGTTCGGCTCTACCGCCGACAGGTGTGCATCCTCCGGGGCGGGGTCCATCCACCCGTCCTTGGGCGACGCGATCTGCCCCGGATTTAGGTCCGGGGTTACTGATGGGGCGATATCCCGAGCATTGTCCAGCAGCAGGTCTAAGCCGTGCTCGTCGTGATTGTCCGACGCTCCTGGTGCAAGCCCAAACCCGTTTGAAGATCAAGTCTCCGCGGATATCGGACGTGTAGTTCAGGTTTCCGAATCTGACCTGGTGGCCAGGGGCGTAGCTGTCGATCTGCTCCAAATGGCCAGACGAATTGGCCCGCAGTGCGAAGCCGCCGAACACGAAGATCTATCCGGGGAGAAAAGTCTCACCCTAGACCATGTTGTTGTTGATGATTGAAGGAGCCATCAAGCCTTGCAGCGATGACACAGAGGGACTCTCAATGAAAGCACCAATGTCGGTGTCAAAACCGACGGATCTCGGGTAGGGGGTCCCGATCTGTGCTTCTAGGGCTGATGGTAACAGGAGGCAAGGGACACAATGTTTACCCAGGTTCGGGCCCTCTCGATGGAGGTAAAACCCTACTTCCTGCTTGATTGATATTGATGATATGAGTAGTACAAGAGTTGATCTACCACGAGATCGTAGAGGCTAAACCCTAGAAGCTAGCCTATGATGATTATGATTCTCCGTCTAAGGACTAAACTCTCCGGTTTATATGGACACCGGAGAGGGCTAGGGTTTACATGGAGTCGGTTATAAAGGAGGAAATACAATATCCGGATCGCCAAGCTTGTCTTCCACGCAAAGGAGAGTTCCATCCGGACACGGGACGGAGTATTGAGTCTTGTATCTTCACGCTCCAATAGTTCGGACAAAGTATATAGTCTGGCTGTCCAGATACCCCCTAATCCAGGACTCCCTCAGTTGGCCCGATGGGGAATTCACGGGAGAGGAGGTGGGCGGATCGGCATGGATCCCGAGGAAGATGCTGAGTGGGTGGCGGCGCGACCAGGGATGGATGGGACATCTTGCTAGATTTTAGGGTTCGGCGTGTTATATATAGCAGTGGGTTCTGGTTATGGGCTATTTGGACCCTCCGATTTCAATCGGGCGGTCAGGAAAAATAGGCTATGGGCGTCCAAAAAAGAACCAATGATATTTTAGGGGTGTTTGGGGATGATCCGGACCCATCGATAATGACAGCGCGGTTCGGGTTTAGGAAAGTTTTGAACGCGCACACGAGGGGGGTCTGAGAAACTGAGCAGAGAGACTCTGGCTTAGGCAAGAGAGAAAACAAAGGTCCAGTTTGCAGGACATCCGAGAAAGGTCAATAGAGACAAACGGGAAGCGGCACTATGAACGGATGCAAGTTTTATGAAAACATGTGGATGCAATGCTCAACATGCCATGATGAAATGCAACAAACAAATAAAACACATGGCGACGATCGAGTAACTAGACGGCATTTGGAGCGTTGGTCTCGGGTCGTCACACAACGCCATCCTGGCAGCACCAGGTATATGTGAACCGAATATATTATACATCTCGGCCACAAATCACATGGTGAGCGCAGTTCTCGTGGTTGAGCGAGACATGGACGACCACAAATTCCAGCTCCAGAGACCTGTCTATTATGTCTCCGAGGTCTTAACCTCATGCAAGTCATGATACCCTCACTACCAAACGATAGCCTACTTCAGCACTACTTCCAGGAGTGTTCGGTGACCGTGGCATCCGACGTCCCGTTAAGTGACATAATCAATAATAGGGATGCAACGGGGCGTATAGCCAAGTGGGCCATAGAGCTCCTACCTTTCGAAATCATTTACAAACCATGCTGGGCCATTAAATCCCAGGTGTTGTCCAATTTTCTGGCTGAATGGACGGAGGCCGAGCTCCCATGGGAACAGCACCTACTCACATTGGACCATGTATTTCGACGGTTCTAAAATTCTCATTGGCCTATGGGCTAGCGCCGTGCTCACATCGCCCATAGAAGACAATATTTAATATGTGCTACAAATCATGTACACGGACTCTGATAATGCGGCAAAATACAAAGCCCTTTTACACGGACTCCAGATAGCAGTCTCTATGGGTGTTAAATACACCTGGAGGTTCGAGCTAATTCTAACCTCGCCATCTCGCAAGTCAACGGTGATTTCGACGCCAAAGATCTGAAGATGACAGCCTACCGGAACTTCGTAATGAAAATCTCGGCTAGGTTCGAGGGGCTAGAATTCTAACACATATGCTGCCACAACAAGCAGGCCGAGCGATGTCCTCGCCTGAATGGGCGCTAAGCGGGATAAGGTCCTGGAAAACACCATCCTCGAGCGGCTTTTCAAGCCATCCGTAGTCTGGCTAGATAACAAAGGGACGCCGGAGTCAAGCAACGTCGGGCAACACGCCTCGCCTGAAGATGGCGAAGGCATAATAGGCGGCTCAGCGGTCCAGGAAATTGCATCTGCACATGAAGTCATGGCAGTAAAGGCGCCATGGACAGAGCCGCTCGCATACCTGCTCCAAAAGAGCTCCCCGACAGCCAAACTGATGCACGTTGGATCATAAGGCAATCCAAAGCCTACAAGGTTCACGAGGGGGAACTTTACAAAATGAGCACCACATGCATCCTCCAGCGATGCATATCTGAGGAAGAGGGAAGACTCCTACTTCAGGAGATACACTCCGGCATGAGTGTACATCATGCTGCTGCCCGGAACCTGGTAAGCAAGGCTTTTTGGGTCAGCTTCTATTGGCCGCCACCTCGAGGCGTGGTCAAGACTACCTCTCTCGAACACTTAATGTATACTCCAAGATCTCTGCCGCCACCTGAATCCTAGTTACCGACCTTGTAACCCTAGGTATCCTCCCTGGCGTGTATATAAGCCATAGGGTTTAGACTGTAGAGGGGGCATCAACGCAAAACCATTCACCTAGTCCTAGAGTCAAACCACACATTATGATCTCAAGGTAGATCAACTCTGTACTTGATACATCTTCATCAATATAAACAAGAGCATGACGTAGGGTTTTACCTCCATCAAGAGGGCCCGAACGTGGGTAAACATCGTCTCCTTCATTCCTGTTACCCTCGATACGAGATCCACAGCTCGGGACCCCCTACCCCGAGGTCTGCCGATTTTCACACTGACACTTTAAATCACTTGTGTCTTAATATTTATTCCATGATTAGATTTTATATTATTCTACAACTCTCACATACTTTTGGCAACATTTTATATCATTTTTGGGACGAACCTATTGATCCAGTGACCAGTGTCAGTTCCTGTTTGTTGCATGTTTTTTGTTTCGCGTAATATCCATATCAAATGAAGTCGAAACATGATAAAAATTTATGAAGATTTATTTTGGAATATATGTGATTTTTGGGAAGAAGAATCGACGCAAGATGATGCCCGAGGGGGCCACGAGCCCAGAGGGAACCCCCTACCCAGGGTGCGCCTGGCAGGCTTGTGGGTCCCCTATAGGTCAGTTGGAGGTATCTATTAGCCACGAGGAAGCTAATATCCGGATAGAAATACACTCAAAATTTCAGCCCAATCGGAGTTACAGATCTCTGGGAATTTAAGAAACGGTTTTCGGCCAAAAAATGTGAACGCGAAACAGAAGAGAACAAAGAGAGAACAGAGAGAGAGAGAGAGAGAGAGAGATCCAATCTCGGAGGGGCTCCTGCCCTCCGAGAACCATGGATACCAAGGACCAGAGGGGAAACCCTCCTCCCATCTAGGGGGGATGCCAAGGAAGAGAAGGAGGGGCTCTCTCTCCCCCTCTCTCCCGGTGGCGCCGAAACGCCACCGGGGCAATCATCATGTGACGGCAATCTACACCAACAACTCTGTCATATTCATCAACACCTGCATCACCTTCCCTCATCTATATTCAGCGGTCCACTCTCCCACAACCTGCTATACCCTTTACTTGAACATGGTGCTTTATGCTTCATATTATTATCCAATGATGTTTTGCCATCCTATGATTTTTTGAGTAGATTTTTGTTGTCCTATGGGTGATTAGTGAATTGCTATGATTGATTCAATTTTATTGTGGCTATGTTGATGTCCTTTGGTGCCCGTCATATGAGCGTGCGTGTGGATCACACCTTTTGGTTAGTTTTATGTTGATAGGACTATGCATTGGAGGGCAAGTGTGACAGAAGCTTCTTCTTACCATAGAAATTGATTCATACGGGATTGAAGGGGAACCAATATATCTTAATGCTATGGTTGGGTTTTACCTTAATGAACGACAGTAGTTGCAGATTCTTGGTAATAGTTCCAATCATAAGTGTATAGAATTCCATGTAAGGGATGACATGCTAGCAGTGGTCTCTCCCACATAAAAACTTGCTATCGGTCTAGTAACTTAGCCAATTGCTTAGGGGCAATTCCGCAAATCCTACCACCACTTTTCCACACTCGCTATACTAACTTAATTGTTCTTTTAGTAAAACAACACCTAACTTTTATTTTCACATTCTTTATTATCTTGCAAGCCTATCCTTTACACCTACAAAGTACTTCTAATTTTATTCTTATTCTACGTAAAGCGAACATTAAGTGTGCGCAGAGTTGTATCGACGGTTGATAGAACTTGAAGAGAATATAAATTCTACCTTTAGCTCCTCGTTGGGTTCGACACTCTTATTTATCAAAAAGCTACAAGTGATCCCTTATACTTGTGGGTTATCAGTATTTCATTGATTATATCATTTGTCGAAGATTTCATCTCTATGTTGTCATAAATTACCAAAAAGGGCGAGACTGAAAGTGCCACTAATCCTCGAGTGGTTTTGGTAATTAATAACAACATATAAATCATTGATCTAATGCTCATTGATAATAGATTTCAGAGAAGATCAATGATTGGCATGGCAAGGCTACTGATTGTGGACCCCTCAAAATGCTAAGGACAAAGATTGGCAAAGCTCCAAGACTCTACATTTTTGGTTAAGTCATCCAAGTAAACCTGGGGATGGTTTTCGTATAATCGGGTGTATTGGTTCAGTTTAATGAAGTGGGCTTCTTTGATTTGGTTGCTAATGGATTGTATCTGCTAACAGTTTGGTTGGGTTCAGTTTCGTGTGAATAATAGGTGGGTGTGGTCAAGTATGGGCTTGAACCATTCTATTTCCAACCAGGCTCAACCCGTGGTTCCAAACGGGTTCCTGAGATTGGTTTGAACTTCGTAGGTCCGCTCGACAACTCGCTCTTTCCCTGTTCCTGTAGCCGTCGCCGCCACCTCTCCCGGTCCCAGCGTTCCTGCCCACACGATGCTGAGCCACAGTTCCGCATCAACGGAGAGTCACCCAGCAGCGTCGATGGCGTCGACACCCTCATGGGAGCAGCTGAAGATCATGCTCAGCACGTGACTCAGGGGCGCAACGGTGGTTGTGCGCATGCACGACCCGCCGCACCAACAAGAACAGGCGGCACCGAAACCTGAGGTGCATCGCTCTGCTCGACCATTGCCTCGGTCAACCACTCCTTTACAAGTTGTTCACAAAGGCAAAGAGATGGGAGCAGCACCAGGCCATTTTCCATGAACGTAGGAGGCAACACGGTATGGAGTTGTTATTTACCCATTGGCTAAAACCATGGTTTCAGCCATCGGTTCAGTTTAGTTTAGGTGGAGTGAGGACGTGGTTTAGTTTGATTTGAGTTTAAATAAAAATTAAAGAGGTTTAGTTAGGTTCGGTTTGCCCAAACTGATCATGCAGGTTCAGTTGAGGTTTAGTTCAGTTCCTCAACCGTTCTTAGATTTACATCCAAGATCACATTGAGTTCATTGGAAAGCCAATACTATTAAAAGGGGATGTTGATCATGGCTCAATTGCTTAAGTACTTAGTGGTATTGCTCCAAAACCCTCAACAACTTCTCCACTTCACTCCTATCCAAAACCCTAAAAGTCCATCTCGGTCCCACCGAAAAGTTCGAGATGACCCATACAGGCAAGGAGATCACCTACCTTATGAAGATCTACCGGAGTGAGGCTACTCCTTCATGGGCGTAAGTCATGATGGAATAGACAAGGTTGCTTCTTCGTGGAAATTTCGTGGGTGGAGCCCTCATGGACTCGTGCAACCATTACCCTCGGTGAGTTAAAATCTCCATCAATGTGGATGTACAATAGCACCACCTATCGGAACCACGACAAAAATCATTGTGTCTTCATTGTGTTTGATTTCTCCGATACATCCTTTACGATCATATGCAAAATCTTTACTTTCCGCTACTCAACTCTTAGACTTGCATGTGTAGGATGTACTTGACTAGGTAGAATTGTTAAAACTTTCCTACAACTAAAATAGAGAAAAGGATAAGTTTTTATTTGGTCAAGTAGTCTAATCATCCCCTCTAGACATACTTTCGATCCTACATAGCAGCGCGGCCCACAAACCCCACGCTACTGCTAACCAGATAGCAGTAGCACTAACACCGCGCCTCGCGCTGCAACTATGTTTACACTATGCCAGCTGGTGGGCCCCTCTTAGCAGCAGCGCGGGTTTCATGCCCATGCTACAGGTACTAGGCTTAACAGTAGCGTAGGTCGTCCTCCCAGCGCTACTATTAAGCTGACCTTATCACCAACCCAACCAACCGTTTCCTCATCTCATCAGTCACTCTCCTCACTCTCTCTCGCGCTCCTCGCCGTCGCCGTCGCCAGCCATCATCGCCACCTGCCGCTACTGACGCTCCCTCCCCATCCCTCCTCTCTCCCTACCTTCCTCCCTCCTCCCTCTGTTCCTCCCCCTGTTCCTCCCACCCTCTGGCGCTATAGGTATTTTGAATAGAATGTAGGTTATTTGAATAGAATGTATGCATTTTGAATAGACTAGCACACTACCCGTGTGTTGCTATGAAACCGTAAAAGAGGAGGAATCAGCACTGGCTTAGAAGGTCATTAAAAGATGATGGTGTATTACAGTTGTTGAATGGTTCACTATTAAAAAGAGAGTGCAGATATAACAAGAGATCATGTTGCAGTCATTAAAGAGTTTTTAGCAGCCTTAGTAGGTCCTTTGCAAGATTTGTAGTGAGATACCATTTTGAATTTGTAACATATGAGAATGGGCGTGAGTAAGTTGAATGCACAAGATCATGGATTAGGTAGGAGGACAACATCTATGCCTCGTTGAATTGTAATTTGTTTGCCCTCTTCTGCAACATGGAACCGAAAGAATTGGTTGGGCAGAGAAACTAAAATCAAGACCACGATTATTAATTGAAGTGGCATACTTGCATTTATAATTTGGGTGTTTACAAGTGTTATTCTCACATTAGGGTAGCAGTGTATTTGTTTATTTGGGAAAGGTCTGACACCTAGTAAAGTAACATTTGTTAATTTATAGTCTCACATGTGCGTGCATTTGTTTATTTGTGTGGTCCCACATGTGAACTTACCACCAACTCCAACCTTTATAAGTAGGAAAGAAAAGAATAGAAAATATAGGTAGAATGTTCATTTTCTTAATAGAATAGATAGGTAGAATGGTAGTAGGCAGTAGTGTGGATTTGCTTGTAGAATGTAGAATGGTAGAATGTAGGATTGGCTTGGTGTTGTAGATGTTAGCATATTTTTCTGCAAACTTGGTCAACCAAGTTTGACTTAGGTGAAACTCAGAATTTCAATTGTTTCGAACTGGATGGAGTACTCTTGGCTGGTGAGTATTGTATTTTTTTGAAAATGTAGGCAATCTTTCTTAATTGTAAAGGAAACACTTTCCCATGTTGCTTTCGTACCTCCCGGATGGATGAAACAATTATTTTGTGCACAACAAATAGGCTTTTATGCAATAATTCTTGGGACTGACCTTGGACTAGGACTGGAAGCCCAAGAAAGTCCTGTCATTAACCTACTATTTTTAGATTCAGAAAATGCATCCACAGATATGTCCTATTTAAGTTTTAGTATTGATAGTTTTGAACCTTTTCAGGCACTCGATATGTAAAATGATTTTGCAGGGAACTACAAGTGGCGTATGTTTTGCCGGAATGTTGATTCATTTCCATCAGCAAATTCCAGGCGCTCGATATATCCTATTTTTAGCAAAGGTCATGCCAAAATATTTCGAGAATTTTGGCATGACTTGTGCTAGAATATAGGAAATATCGAGTGCCTTGGATTTGCCAGAAAGAGAATTAAATGACATCCCGACAAAACATAGGCCATTTTTATGTCATTACCCGATAGGAGAATTAAACGGGTTGACTTTTAGTCTATCAGGGCTCCTTGCATGACTTTCAGTTTGTTCCTCGAGGAAGAATCACTACAAAAAAAGACACATCCGTGACATTTTGGGCCGAATGAAATTTTTTTCTGTCATACATATGACTCTTCTATGACGATAATTGTGACAAAACCCGGTATCATCATAGATGTGGTGGGCTCCTACTTCTATGACAAAAAATCATGACAGAAAATGGGCTTTTCGTCCTGGGCGGGCCGGAGACGCAGCTGCATGACATTCTTTGGGCCGTCCATGACAGAAAAAACCATGGTAGAAGCGAGGGGGAGGAAAATTTTGGGGAATTGCCGGTTACGGTGGGAGTTCGGGGCCGAGCGATGCGCGTTTCTCTTTTACATACGCGCGTGTGTGCGAGGCGTTGGCTCTAACTGAACCCGAGAGAGGCGTTGGGCTCTAACTGAACCCGAGCGATTGCACTGCAGGCTACGCGTTACTGAACCTGAGCGATCAATCGATGGCTGTTAACTGAACCCGATGGAGCAATTCCTTTGCTACTACTGCTAACTGAAGCCGATCGATTGGATGAACAGTGAGCGTTGCGGGGGGGTTTGGATGAACAGTGAGCGATGGCGTTGCCTCTGGATGAACAGGACCCCGTGGTGTGGAGGGCTGGATGAACAGTAGACGGTGGAGGGGTGGCCGTGGAGGGGTGGTTGAACAGGACCCCGTGGTGTGGAGGGCTGGATGAACAGTAGATGGTGGAGGGGTGCCCATGGAGGGGTGGTTGAACAGTAGCCGGTGGAGTAGCGCGCAGTGGAGGCTGGATGAACATGAGCCCGTGGAGGCTGGAGGAGGTCGACGGTAGCCCGTGGAGGCTGGAGGAGGTCGACGGTGGAGATGAACAGTATCCCTGGAGTCCCGTTTTACGGTACGCCACACCCCTCCCGATGAACAGGACCCCCTTTCCGACCGTAGCGCTCCAACACAAGTCCGTTTCGTCCGTTTTGCAGTACGCCACACCCCTCCCGATCAACAGGACCCCCGTTTCGACCGTAGGTGGTCCATTTCCTCCATTTTGTGGTACGCCACACCCCTCCCGATCAATAGGACCCCTGTTTCGACCGTAGGAGATCCGTTTCCTCCGTTTTGCGGTACGCCAGACCCCTCCCAATGAACAGGATCCCGTTTCGAATGTGGCCAGTCGAACACAAGGTTGTTTCCTCCGTTGTGCGGTATGCCAGGCCTCGTTTCCATCGCCTGTTCCGTCCAAGCCCTCCCGATGAACACGACCACGCATTCCGTTCCGACCCAGCCGATTGGCTCCCCATGAACACGACGACGACGTTGTTTCTCCGTTCCGACCCAGCCATGTATGTATGCGCGAATAGGCGTTCGAGACCCCGCCTGTATGTACACATATGTGGCTGTATTTTCTTTCTTGCACCCTGGCCGTTGTACGTACGTGTACATGCTACGTGCGCGCCTCTACTATGACACGTGTGCGCCTCTACATCGACCAGTATGTACGTACACGTTCGCGACCATGATGACAACGCTACGTACGCTTCGACCAGGTGGGTCCCGACTGTCAGGCACTTCCTTGCGTGCGAAAATGTAGCTAGTGGGTCCCAGCAGTCATAGGGGCGAATCGTTTTTTTTGCCCGGACGCACTTCCTTGCGTGCGAAGGTGTAGCTGGTGGGTCCCAATAGTCAGGGGGGAAACGTTTTGTTCACGAAATATGGTGGCCCGTCCGGTGGGTCCCTGCTGTCAGGTGGAGGAATAATTATTTTCCGCGTAATAAGGAGGCACTTCCTTGCTGCGGCCATGGACCCAGCTGTCAGCCTTTCCACATACAGTCCACGTCCGATGGAAGTCGTTCCTTGACCACGTTGACCATGCCGCGCCGAGAGCACCAGGGCGGTAGACGACGGGGAGCCGGGGAAGACGCGGGAGTGGAAGCCCGCGCCGAGAGGAGTACGAGGGTTCACTGGTTCGGCTGCGGTGTGAGGTTGCAGTCGCCGCAGGGCCTGGCCAGCGGTGGGAATAGTAGGGGCGGTGAGGCCTCCGCGGCAGCACATCCGGCCATGGGAGGCAGGAACATGCTGCATGACCAGCGCTGCTTTGGGCAGCTGGAGCAAGAAGACCAGAGGTTGAAGAAGCACTACGGCCGTCGGATGGACATCGTACGGTCACTGGAGCTAGAATCGTTTATATTGACTAAGTTGACAAAGCCCTCCGTCCCCGTCAACTTAGTAGGCCCACAAGTCAGCCTCCCACCAAGGTGGGGCCCACCTAGCAGGGGGTATTCATTTTTTTGTGCATAATAAGGAGGCACTTCCGGTGGGTCCGAGCTGACAGTAGGGGGAACGTTTTTTCGTGAAATATGGTGGCCCATCGGGTGGGTCCCAGTAGTCAGGGGCACGTTTTTTTCGCGAACTGGTGGCCCGTCCGATGGGTCCCTGCTGTCAGGTGGAGGAATAATTATTTTCCGCGTAATAAGGAGGCACTTCCTTGCGGCTGCCGTGGACCCAGCTGTCAGCCTCTCCACGTACAGTATTCTTCCGATGGAATTCGGTCCTTGACCACATTGACCGCGCCACGCCGAGAGCACCACGGCGGTGGACGACAGCGAGGCCTAGGAAGGGGACGACACGAAGCCGGGGAAGACACGGCAGTGGATGCCCACGCGGATAGGAGTACGAGGGTTCACTAGTTCGGCTGCGCTGCCGTTGCCACAGAATAATAGGGGGTGTGGGTGAGTGGAGTGGAGGGATGGCCTGGCCAGTGGTGGGAGTAGTATGGGGGCGGTGAGGCCTTCGCGGCAGCACAGCCGGCCATGGGAGGCAGGAGCAGGCGGCACGACCCGCGCTGCTTTGGGCGGCTGGAGCAAGAAGACCAGAGGTTGAAGAAGCACTACGGCCATTGGATGGACATCGTACGGTCATTCGAGCTAGAATCATGCATATTGACTAAGTTGACAAAGCCCTTCATCCCCGTCAACTTAGTAGGCCCACTATACTGGGTCCCAGCTAGCAGGGGGTATTCTTTTTTTTGGGCGTAATAAGGAGGCACTTCCTTGCGTGCGAAGATATAGCTGGTGGGACCGAGCTGTCAGCGGTGGTAACGTTTTTTCGCGAAATACAGAGGCCCTTTCGGTGGGTCCCAGATGTCAGGTGGAGGAATCATTATTTTGCGCGTAATAAGGAGGCATTTCCTTGCGTGCGACCGTGGACCCAGCTGTCAGCCTCTCCACGTACAGTTCACTTCCGATGGATGTCGTTCATTGACCACGTTGACCAGGCCGCGCCGAGAGCACCAGGGCAGTGGACGACGGCGAGGCCTAGGAAGGGAACGACACGGAGCCAGGGAATACTCGGCAGTTGTTTCCCACGCGGAGGAGTACGAGGGTTTACTGGTTCGTCTGCCATCACCGGAGAATAACAGCATGTGTGGGACTGAGGGTGAGTAGAGGGATAGCTAGGCCAGCGATGGGAGTACGGTGGGGCAGTGAGGCCTGTGCGGCAGCACAGTCGGCCGCGGGGAGGAGGGAGCAGGAAGTCCCGCCGGCGCTTGTTTGAGCGGCTGGAGCAGGAAGAGCAGAGATTGAAGAAGCACGACGGCCGTTGGATGGACATCCAACAGTATACAGGCCATCTATGGAAAGCCTCAAATCTGTGGAAAACAGCATATAGCCCATCTGCCATTATTTCAAATAGTTTACAGCCCATTTGCTAATTCTTACAGGGTTTTTTGGAGCCCATATTCTTTTTGTTAGCATTACAGCCCATATTGTGGCCACGGTTAAAAAATTATACGAATTTTTGCATATGCCGGTGCGGTTTGAACTATTTTTAATCCCAAAATTTTGAGTCACATTCAGACTGATTTTAAAAATAAATGTATATCAATATAAAATCCAATAAATTGTCCACGCATAAAAATCAATGCAATTTAAAATCTCGAAATGAAAAAAAGATATTTGAAACTAATTGCCGGTTTGATGTGTTTTAAAAATGTACAGCCCATTTCTCATTACTGATAGGCCATTTTCTCGGCCAGTCGAATGAAGCTCTCCTCGTCTAGCCCAACATGCCTGATAAAGTGACTTACTTGACAAATCACAAAAAAACTGGGCTAGCCATTTTCAAAAATAAAAAAACTACTAGGCTGGTCTGTGGTAAACATAAAAGAGAAGGTTGTCTAGACAGGCCAGAGTGTCCCGCACAGCCCAGTTGACACCCTGCTTCCGTCTCAAAAACAAATTAGATAAATGCTACTCCAATTATGGCGATTCATAAAAATGCCACTGCAATTTCCAAACTTTGAAAAATGCCACTGCAATTTTTGCAAACTTTGAAAAACACCACTGCAGTTTGCAAACTTTGAAAAACGCCACTCCAGACTTCAAAAAATGCCACTAGAAATGGCATGAAATGGCATTTTTCAAAGTTTGGAAATTTCAGTGGCATTTCTCGAAGGCATTTATCAAATTAACCCAAAACAAAAATAACTGGGCGAGCTACTGGGTCCCTGGTGTCAGCCGCTCGTTGTGCAATTCTCTCGTTTATTGACTATGTTGACAATGGCATGGGACCCAAATGTCAGAAATCCACTAGGAGGAGCCATTTTTTTATTGGCTTGAAATAAGGAGGCACTTGCTTGCGTACTGCCATGACCTTGGCGGGTCCCTGCTGTCATCCTCTCCACGTACAATCATCTCCATATTGTGTACGCGTCAACTTGCTAGGCCCACAAGTCAGCCTCTAAACCCGTGGAGGACAAATACAACCCATTTAAAAAAATAACAGCCCATTCCATATGTTCAAATGGAAAGTTCAATATTCAGAGCAAAGTAACAGGTCTGCATATATAGAGTACTGAACTTCCACGTTGACAACCATCATAGCCAAGTTAACTATCTACTCCCACTAGACAAGTACTAACTTACTCTTAGCTAACTAGACGATGTCGGCGGTACACACTAAACGCCGGCACCGGCGTCCTGCGCCTCGCCTCGGACTTGCCAGAGGTGCGATAGGGCGCGTTGCTCGCGCGCGTTGGCCCTTTCCATGCCGGCATGGTCCACCGAAGCTTTGACTTCCAAGCGGGAAACCCACTTGACGAGATAGTAGTAAAAATCGGCGTCGCGAACGCGTGCGTGCCCGACAGCCTCCAAGGCTATTTGCCGGGCACCGGCCTCCATGTAGTCGGCCCAGTTGCGGGCGCTCTTCTCGTGACTCAGAGCGTCGGTGCGCTGCTGCTCCACGTCCTGCTGGCGGCGCAAATCGGCGATACGCTGCTCCTCCGCTAGGCGGTTGCGCTCCAACAACTCATGCTCCTCCGCCATGCGGTCGCGCTCCAACAACTCCTCGATCTGCGCATTGCCATCTAAAGACAGATGGAATGCCTCCTCCCTCCGTCTGCCTTCTGGTGAAAAACCGAACACTAGTTCCGGTGGTGACCGCCTCCGGCGTCACCTACCACGGATAGGCGGGGGCATGGCGGACATGGCGAGCGACGTCGGGCCGGTGGGGGCTTATGAGGATATGGCGAGTTGGGTCACGGTGGCACTGGAGAAGGCCGAGAAACATTACTTACAGGGGGAAGGTAGCGCGACGGTCATCGGAATTCAATGCATAATGGCTTAGCGCGCCAGCTTGCCGTGGAAAACTAGGGAAACTGAAATTATGACGGTGCCGTCCTGTCCCGTCTGGGTCGCACGCCGGCATGGCGGTCAAACGAGTGCACTCGAATCATCTCCCTCCTTGTCAATAATGATTTCACGGATTTAAAAAGCCCGCAACAATTAAAGCATATCTTTTTTCGCATCAGTTAGCTGCCTTAATTACGGCCAGCTGCATGCAGGCACTCAGAATCGCTCGCAGGTAGTACGTGAAGCAGCATGCAACAAGTCGCAGCCGAGGGCACGCATGCAGCCACTTAAATCGTTGGAATTAATTAGGCTTAAACTTCTGCATGTCATTAATTATTGCCATGCCTTGGTCTTGCTGCTTTGCTCACGGGACTAATAAACCCGGACGGAGGGAGTACCTTGGTTGGTGAGAGGTTTGAATTAAGCCCTGCAAACTGGAAAGGAGGTACTAGTACATGCGTGATCTGCTATTTATTTGTGTAGGATCGAGTAGGTCGTTTCTTGAATTGAGCCCTGCAAACCGGAAAGGAGGTAGTACGTGCATGATCCGCTATTTATCCGTGTAGGATCGATAGTGTAGCTTGTCAATTTCTTCAGAGGTAGGCATTTTTATCCGTGTAGGATCGATAGTGTAGCTTGTCAGTTTCTTCAGAGGTAGGCATTTTTATTCAAAAAACTGCCACTTCACATCTTGCGTCGCAAATAAAACTGCCAGGAGCGCATTTGTAGGCTAGCTAGTGATCGATTGGTAACTTGTAAACACTGAGCGAACAGAAATAAGTAACTGTTAATGCATCTCAATGATTCACAGATCATATACAAATATGTAGCTCCAAAAGCAAAGATCAGCCACTTTGGATCTTGCGTCGCAACTAAAACTAACTAGTACAATTCCCATACATAAGATCAACATGTTAATGCATCTCAATGATTCACAGATCATATACAAATATGTAGCTCCAAAAGCAAACATCTAGAAAAAACATCTGTTCTTCCTACTAACATGGATGCTTCTCTTGGCCAACATTCAGTACAGACTGAAAGACAAATTTGTTTGTGAAGTCTACAATTCCTCTTGCAAACGTAAGTGGTTTCACCAACAGCTGGAACCATGAGAATGAACCACACATGATGGAGGAACATCCACTGCAATATGATTTGGTCTTCTCTCGATCACACCGTGAGACTATTTTCGAAATACAAACTTTAACTTAGGGAAAATGATGCCCATTGTATAACCAGACCAAAGCAATGAAGCACCTAGTGTTGGCCAATAAATAGTACAATACTACTTTTCTGCAGTCCATGAAGGTACTATCCAATCTTTGTGTCTATTTTCAAATGGCACTGCATGCAGTGACTATACTATTCTCTTGTGCAGTTCAACCAAAATTGCGGACACTTTGTTTGTTTGCCAAATAGCAACGGGCAGACATCTCTGTCTGCACAAATATCAAGCAGCTAGTAAACATATACCACACCATGTTCGCAGTGATGGAAGAGGTGAAATCGATACAACCGAAATTGAGCATCCAATCATTGAATCCTGTCCTGCACCTCCAATGTAGGTCCACCCTGCCAATAAATTCACATGCAAACCACTAGTATTACTATCTAATGACAGTACAAAAAGAGTAGCAAGATAGTAGCAAACCATGTACCTTCGTAATGAACAGCTCATAGTGCCACCAATTGGATATAAAGGTTTGGAAAAAAACATGCTCCTAATGTTGAACCAGTTGGACTTTTTGTGCAGCTCCACTAAAATCGAGCATCCCTGTTTGCATAGATATTGAAAGTGTGATTACTATAAAGTGGCACTAGTTGAAGCATAGACTCACAAATATAAGCATTCCAATTTCTTAATGGGAAAAGGTAGTAAGACTGTTTCTAACCACCTGTTTTAAGGAATAAATAAAGCAACATCGGATGATGTCAGGAAGGCATACATAGTTTTTTCTGAAAAACTGAGCCATTCCTGACCTTTCCTCTTCTTTTAAGCAAATTTTGTGAAGTTCTACTAAAATAAAATGCCATCACCGCCTTGACAATTTAGTGACACTGTACAAAAGGAAATGACTTAACATTACATCACGATGTCGGGTATGTAGTAGACAGGCATTAGAGACAAACATACAGACCTCCTCCGATAACATAATGAACATTAATTTTAACAAAGGTGTGACTAGCTTTACCGGGATAATTTGAGTAAACTCTACACCCTCTGTTCCTTAATATAAGACGTTTTCGTGGTTCAATTTAAAGTACCCAAACGTCTAGTATTTAGAAAAACAGGTAGTAGTTTTCTTGAGCTCATATCTGGGAAAGCTTGCCACACTTTATTTATGTCCATACGCTAATGCAACACCATTCGAATACTACAAATATACACTAATCCAGTGGCTAGTGCAACAGTAGAGTATTTAGTTTATTACAGGGTACAGTACAATGGTTTTACTGAACAGATTTCAATAAACTCTAGCACTGGAAGGTTTCTATAAGAATTAACAATACAAAATGTAAAGGTAACAAGTTTCAGCATTGGTATACTAGCTGTACATGAGCATTAAACCAAATACAGAAGTCTGAAGGTAACTAGCATTATTAACTAATGACAGTATAAAAAAATTGCAAACCATGTACCTCCAAGGTAAATATCATTTCGAACTCGGGGGGACCTTAAAAATTGCTATCCCAATCTTGATAATCGATCAAACATAAAAACTTGATCGAACGAATCAAGAGAACAGCCGGAGGAGGAGGTGCCCACTCTTGACCTTTCCTCTTGTCTTCATAATTGTCTATGCAGTTTAACCAAAATAAAATGACATCGGCGCCTTGGCATTTTGGTGACACTGTACAAAAAAATTAACTTATCTCATGAAAGTGAGGTATGTAATCTATAAGCATTAATAGTGCAAAAATCTGAAGGTAGTAACAAGTTTCATCGTCGGTATACTGGCTGTGCAACAGCATTAGAATGCCTTAGCTGAAAAATCTTTAATACATCCACAATCAACAGCTAACCCTGAAATGATCCAGTGACATTAAATGGCACTGCTTAAATTTATCTGTGGCATTAGACTGAGAGCGGCATTAGTTAAATGTGGCATCACTTTAGCAGTAGCATTGCTTGAACTGACTGCTGGCGTTATACTAACAGCAAAAAAGTGGCAATAAGAGCATGGGAGGCCCATTCAGACAGTGGGCGCACCAGTACAATGTACCTCCACGGACGCAGAGTGGTGAGGGAGGTATGGTTGCCCAGAGCAACAAATATCCAGGAAGCATATGTGGATTACGTCCCATTTTTGTTCTCTTTAGCCACCTTTTTCCTATGTGAGGATAACAAACCGATCGACCTAGTCATTCTCTATTGCGTTGGCATGCCTTTCTACCCTTCTTCAACCAAGAGACACGAGACTTGTTCCTTAGCTACTGATTTTCCCCTTTTCAACCTAGATGTGGGTTCGATGCCTACTCTCTTGGACAGTATAGTCTCCCTTCCTTTTCTTATTCAACCCAGACATGCATTAGTCTGCATGAAGTAGGGTTTCCTTTAATAGTGCAAATTATGGTTTTCATCTGCGTGGCCAGCAGAGCAGAGGATAGCAAATTGGGAAGATGGTGGAGTGGAAAAAGATCCACATGCAACGACGTGCCAGATGGGGCAATATAACAAGGGTATGGTTCGAAAAGAGGTAGCATACCTGAGGGTCGGCAGGAAGTGGCCTCGCTCATGGTCGTCGTCCTCCGCACACACTACAACAGCGATCCCGCGCGGGCGCTAGGTCTGAGAGGACGGCCTTGTCGTCAGTGTGTGACCACGCTCGCCGACGACGAGTGCATCAACGTTGCACGTCCTTTTCCTCCCCGCGGATCTGTGACCACCGGTGAGGAGGGAGAGAGGGGCTGTCTTTTTTAGATCTAGAGAGAGGGTGGTAGTGTGAGAAGCAAGTGGGCAGCCCTTGGCAAGAAAGCGCTGAAGCTCCAGCCTATATATCTTCTTTATACTACTAGTACTGGAGGTGGAGTAGTGGTAGAGTAGTTTATATTTTCTTTGCGTACAGTACCAGTTAGTCGTGCTTCAAAACTGAACGGCACGCCATTAAAAAAATAAAGGTTGATAACTAATGCGGCACCTCGGGCCAACGCGGCCAGATCGCATTCTGCACGAGAAATTACACACCATGTTTCATTGACATGTGGTCCCGTTCCACATATCAGTGAGACGACGGCGAGTAGTAGGAGTATTTCCGAACCGACGTGTAGGCCGGGGCGCCCCTTCGTGAACCGTGGCAAACTGGCAAGCGTCCACCGACTCTTCGCCTTTCCCTCTCGATTTGGAACTGCTGTCGCACGCTCTTCCTCTCCCTCCTCCATTTTCCTTCAGCCCTTCACCCTTTCTTCTGCCATTGTTCGATCGTCTTCTCCATGGAGGGAACAGGACGGAAACGACCCCGTTATTCTTGCCCGATCTGAAAGATGACGTGGTGGAGGAACTCATTGATCGGTGCGACGTCATCACCTCGGCTAGCATGGCAGGTTCGTTCAAGCCCATTCTCGACTCAACTAATAACATCATTACAAGGAACCCAAGAGTCAAGGAGCGGTTTGATCTCCCCTATCTTCTTCGTCGTGACCCTGATGACTGGCGCCGTCACGACGGAGGCCTCGCCCTATGCAAGTTGATGCCGCTTGATAATGATACGTATGATGTTAAGATGCCATCGCTTGAGGGCAAGGCTTGGGCAGGCGCAAATGGAGATTGGGTTGTTTACATTGGGTCCAACTGCGAGTGGGAACTTGTGAATGTGTACACTGGTGACCGGGTTCCACTTCCCAAAATCTCAGCAGACTGCCCAGAGGTTGAGCACACCGGTATTGTACGCACGTTCAAATACAATCATGGTGACTGTCTTCTATGGAAGATAGCAATTTCTCGAGTCCCCAACCGCTCTTGGAATTACAACAACTATGAAGTTGTTGCTATCTTCGACAAGCTTGTTGTCGTCCTAAGTGGTTTGACTGGATGGATATTGCTCAAAAATCAGTTTCTATACACGGATGAGTACTGTGATGCAATTCAATACGAGGGCCTTGTGTTTGCTGCCACCACTCGTGGCACTGTTTTGCATGGCATCCTCGTTGTTTCGGTACATTTGTCTTCCACCGTAATTATAATTGTTTCATCCACATGCATGCGGGTTAGCAAGTTTCCCTTTAGGCTGGTCATAGTGGGGAGTAACTTAGACTAGTAACATGCATATGTTACTAGTTTATGTTACTACCTATATAGTGCATAGTATCTTAGATTAGTATCATAGGTGGTCTCATTTATTGCCATGCATGACACATAGTAGCATCACATTTATTATGTTACGGTATCTACCTATGTTACTATAACCATCTCTCTCTTCCTTAATTGCCTGCCACATAAGCATGTTTGCAAGTCCCAAGTGCATGATACTACTTATGTTACCCCCACTATGGCCAGCCTTACTAATTAACCTTCTTCTTGTGTTTCCAAGGTCCTGTGAACATTCCACCACCTATACTTGAAGATTTTTATAACCAAGGGGGAGATGATGATGGTGATGATCACGAGCATGAGGACGAGCAGCGCCCATATACTATTTGGCGCCTGGCAACTAATTCCGATGGATCACCTCTTCTTGTGTGTATACAGCCCACTGATGATGTTACTGCTAAGGAAGCAGGTGTAGTCTCCCATGGTCGCACTCTCCGGACCTATTCCAACACCCGTTGCATGGTATTCGGGATGGATACTAGTGTGCTAGCGCCAACTCCTTCTCCCTGGTACAAAATTGATAGTCTTGGAGAAAACTCGCTCTTCCTTGGACAAAACTATCCAATGATGGTGAAAGGCGGTCCAACTGCTGTTGACACAACATTACTACCATTTATGAGAAGCAACTGTGTCTATACCTCGGACATTTGGGTGGTTCCCTACCCTGGTACTGATATAGTAGGCCGCTTCAGCCTGGATGATCAGTCCTGCATTGGTCTCCAGATCGACAATGGATGGCCCGTCCCAGAGAATCACTTGTGGTTCAAAGCAAGCGTTTCCAACGCCGAGGAATGGTTGAGTTGAAGTTCATTTCATTTCTTGTTATTTTTGTGTGGTGAAAACTTTAGTATTTATAATGTATCCTCGTTGTCGATGTGGGTTGATATGCCTGTGATAAACTTACTAAATTTATGAAGGGCTTTCGAGTTGCTTCTGTGAGTGAGTGGTGCGACGAGGCAAAAAAATATTTTCCGAATACATAATTGTACGTGCATTGCAACAGGTTATCGGATGAGGCCAGTCAACAATAGTAGTACACTATTTGTACTAGCTTCACATGCTTCGCGCGTCGTGCGGGTGTTTTTACTGTAGCCATACTGTACTACGTAACCAGCACCTCGAATCCTCGATACTAGTAGTACTATATACTAGTAAGTAGTAGGAGTAGTAGGGTGGCATGGGCCAGAACAAGCATTCACGTCCAGGAGTACGGCACACGCCACCAGCACGACTTCCATCTGACACCATATTTCTTGGCGTCCGTGCTAGAGCAATCTCTTCAACCTCATCGTTTCTCTAACTCAGCCATCGCGCGGCGGGCGAGGTAGGGGTTTGCCGATAGTCGGTTTCCTTAACTGCGGTCCCACTTGTAAGGCCAACTGCAATGCACGACCCCAAACGGACCTCCGTTTTGCCCGAACTCCAACGATAATTTTGACTAGAAAAACAAGACCAAAGAAAACAAGAACCACAAGAATACATTTTACTACTCCTGTAAGTTGGATTAGTGCCTTCTCGATGCATTCATTGTTGATCCGTGGAGGCTCAATCTTGTGTCCTTCTTTCTTCTTCGAGTCTAAATAAGTAGACGTTGCTTCCTCGCATCTAGTCTCATGTCTAGCTTCTATTCTAGTACTCCCTCTGGTCCGTTTTTCTCTGCGTCTAAGCAGCAACACGCATACCAAGTAGGAGTATCAACAAGTGCACTAATCTCATCTATAGCCTCTGTGCTAGCTAAAAGTGATAGAACATCTACTAAATTGCGCTCTATCAATATATGGATGTACTCTGCTTCCCAATACAAAAAACTTGCATCCATTCTACTCCCTCCATTTCACAATACATGCCTTCGATTTGTCAAAATATATATGTATCTAGACATGTTTTAGTATATAGGTACATCCATTTTTGGACAAATGGAAGTCAAGTATTTTGGAACGGAGGGAGTACACAATAAAAAATTTAAGTTAGCACAACTAGTCTAATACGAGAGGACAACCGAAGATTTGGTTGGGTTCTTCCTCCTTTTGCCGACACGTGGGACATCCAACATCCAGGTTGTGTCATGAAAGAAAATAGAGTGGTAGTTGAAGCCACGAGATGTGCATCTTGGGTTAAACTGTAAATAGAATCTTACTACTCTTGAGTAACTCCAAAAGCGGCCACCGAAGATCTTTCTTGGATTTGTTTTTTATCACCAGCACGTCGAGGTGAAAGATGGGCAGGTTCAGTGGGTCCACTTGTGTTTTCACTGACATGTGGGACCGCATGTGAGCAAATAGATGATGGGCTCCGCGCGTCCGCTGGCTGGCTGAGAAGAGAGGTAGAGGAGTGCTGAGCACGGACTGCAGGAAATTTGTTCTATGTACCTCAATATAGGCTTGATATAGTGGGGTGGCATGGGCCATAACTATCATTCACGTCTAGCAGTACGGCACACGACACCCACACGAGTCCCATTCGACACCAATTTTCTTGGAGTCCATGCTATAGCCATCTCTTCTCCCTCCTGTTTTCTCAGCCATCGCGCGGTAGTCGGTTTGCTCAACTAGGGTCCCACTTGTAAGTGAAAATGCAACACTGCACGCATTCCCGCTTGAGCAGCGTGGCGGACCAACCGTGTGGGGGTGCGACGCGAACACGGCAGGCTTTTCCTTTTGAACTCGTAACTTGTAAATTTTGGTTCTGCTCCATGGCACGATCGATAGATAGAAAATAACGATTTTGCCTAGAGTAATGAGAAGTTTGGTTCTGGCACCGTTCATGCATGGAGTACGTACGAAAATTATGAAGTTGATGCAAAAGGTAAGATAATTACTGTAGTATCATATACTACTACATGGATTTGACGGAAAGATAAAAATACATACGGATCCATCAACGACATCCTCACGCCCTAGTGCGCCAGGTCACCAACCGACGTGTGAGGAGCAGCGGCGTTGGCGGCGAGCTCAACGTGCTTCTGAACAGTGCCGTCTAAGGTGGCCCTGCGGTTCAAGATGGCCAGTGTCCTATCGTTCTCCTCTTGCATGTGCGTAGACGTGGGTGATTATGTCGATGGTGTCTTGCTGCGCCAAGCGCTGCGCGGCGAGCGCGACCTCGAGGTGGACATTCTCCGGCGCGACGACGGGTAGTCGCAGGGCCACCAGTGCATCAAAGAGGTTGTCACCATAGTGGCCGTTGAGGGTGGCGGGCATCGCAGAGCCTGGGCGCGTCGGCTGGAGGCTTACGTCAAAGTCGTCCTCGAGATTCTTGACGACGGTGAACTTGTCGAGGAAACCGACGAGGACCTCGTTGAACAAGGAGACGAAGCTATCATCCAAGCGGCCCCTTGCCCTGGCAGCCTCAAGCAATACTACCTGGAGACGTTCCTCGTTGTTGGGCCGCAGGCCGGCATCGTGGACCATCTGGCACAGCCGGCTGATGCTCGCGCTCATCGCCTCCATGGGTCTAGCTTAGCTTCTACTACCTCCGTCCTGGTTTATTGGTCCCCATTGTAATCTGTGTCAAATTTTGACCACAGATTTAACTAACAAAATGTTTACGCATGTTACTAAAATTATATCACTGAAAACTATGTTCAAATACGAATCCAAAAATATAATTTTTGTTGACATGCATCAACATTTTGTTAGTTAAATCTTTGGTCAAAATTTAGCACAAATTACAAAGGAGACTAATAAACCAGGACGGAGGTAGTAGTCAACCGATCTTGCGATTCGAGTGATCACTCTTGCCCTTGGTTAGCGTGCGTAGGTGCGTAGGATTTCGTACTACTCCTCGGCCCTCTACTGCACCTGCCTTTGGCTGTATGATAGGTGGGCCAGCCACCCCCTGGGCCCACGTGTCATTCACCCAAAGGTAGTTGCCGTAAGTCAATGAAGCTGCGCCCCCCTCCGTGCCAGTGCAGTATACTCATCTCACCGGACCTCTAGTTGGGGCCAAACGAGAGAAGTTTGATGTTTACTGGTTTATTGGTCCCCTTTGCATTTTGCGCCAAGTTTTGACCTTTGATTTAACTAATAAAATGTTAATGCATGTAAACAAAAATGTTGTGTAAGTCACACTATGAAAACCAAATAATCCCAAAACACTTAGGCACGGTGCATTAACTACCTCCTTGTTTCTTATTTCGTGACATATCAACCAATGAGAGATGTGGGCCGTGCATGCTTTCAATGACTTGAGACTACCAAACATGACATGCAGTGTTTAGTTCATTGCATGTAATCCTATTAAGACTCTAGTTACAAAAAAACATTAAGTTCTCTCGCCGATAGGAATAAAACACCATGTATTTATTTACAGAGGGAGTAGTACATTTTTTGTGACATGCATTACTAGATATTGCTAGTCAAATACTAAAATCCAGATGGACGTGGTAGTACTCCTAAATCCATACGGTGGTGCTACTAGTACTAGTAGTAGTACTACCAATGTAGTACTCCTAGGAGTACTAGCACTGTACTACCCGTTGGTCAAATTATTACGTGTTGCTCCTCACAGTGAAGTGACAAGACCCTGCGCCGGAGATGACACCTGAGTATAGGCGCCGTGTTCGGCATACCATAGTCAGCCTCACCGTCTGCAGTCACTATCATCATGGCTGTAGAGCTAGCCTGCTAACAACTAGCCCTGTTCGACATAATTTCCCATGCGTAGATGCCTGTGCATTGCACGGAACACCAAGATTGGGGGTGGACGGCTCCGGCAGCGGCCATCGCGCCAGATTTTTCCATGGCCTTCCAGATGTGGTGGGGAGGAGATAAGGCTGATTGTGAGGGACAAGGAGTTGTTTGTAAATAGGGAACAAGTGCGGGCATCTTTTTGCAAAAATGGAGAAGCTTGGTTTGTATGCATCAGATCTAGATCCGACGGCAATTGGTGAAAGATGGGAGGCACAACATCATCACCAACTCAGGACCTGTTTGATTCGTAGGATTTTGAAAACGCAGGAATAGGACACGGCAATATTACAAGTTTCAAACTGATATTACAAATGTTAGGAGTAATGCTGCACCTAGGAAGAGGGAATTACTAGGAAGTTTACGTAAGAACTTTTGTTACTTTAGGTGGATGCAGCATTATCGTACAAACTAAAATCCACCGCCCTAACAAGTCACTAATGGGCAAATAAGTTTTTGAGTCTCTGGCCACTTGATGTTTCAAAAACAAATTCAGCTTCTGCGGAGACTTTGTCATTTAGGCTTAGACGCTTGCGGTGATCAGCACGCCATTCATTGTTGCGCTAGAGAATGCCAAACCTCATTACCTTGAGCACACTTGCCTCCAGAACAAAGAACCTGGCCAATTTAATCTCAGATGTGCTGCCTCGGTAGTCGATCAAATCAATTTCTATAAGATGGAGATCAAGGCAATCGATGAGATTGTTATAGTGCAACACATTTTCACTTCTGGGGCTTTTTTTATCTGCAAAAGAAGAGAACATATTAGAGAGCTGGCTGCATAAAATTGTCGTGTCATCAAGAGGTACCAATATCATTCGCTCATACGATAGGGTTGGCTGGCTAGTGATATTTTTTTCACTCTCTCTCTCTCACTCTCTCTCTCTCTCTCTGTTTCCTCTCATTTAACTAGGAGCACGTGAAGAGCTTGGGCATTTGTTGCCTTCCACTATGTGGCCGATGCCATATTTCGCAAAAGTATGCCACATAATATGCATCGATGTCAAATCAAAAGATTTTGGCACCGCTCTCGTGATGTGAGAGAGTTGGCACCGCTGTGCACATAGACCCACATGTATAAACAAATCAATCAAACCAACTACACCAGCCTCTCACTCTCCCAAACAAGTGTTTTTTATTGCCTCAGTCCTCTCTCTCCCACGCAGTGTTTTTTCATTGCATGGGTTAATTTGGCACCGGGGCAAAGTAGGTGATCTAGATTGGGGCACCAGGTGAGCAATGGAGGGGCATCGATGCCAAATGCATCACAAGTGAATTTGGCACATGTTTTGGCCTACATAGCCCACTTTTGTAATACTACCTCGTATTTAGTATAAAATTTTGACCATAGATTTACCTAAGAAAATGACAATGCATGTCACTAAAAATTACACCATTTGAAATTATGTTCAAATACGAATCCAACGATATACTTCCTCCGTCCCATAATGTAAGATGTTTTTTGACACTACACTAGTGTCAAAAAACGTCTTACATTATGGGACGGAGGGAGTAGTTCTTAGTGACATGCATTAACATTTTTTCAGTAAAATCTATGGTCAAATTTTGATACAACAAAATTGGAAGAGTAAACCAGAACGGAGGTAGTACTTGCCCTTAGGGTAACCATAGAGTTACTGGAGTAGTCTAAGTTACTTTCCACTATGACTAGCCTAGGCTACTATAGTAGTACAGCATAAAAATGATGCAGGTGATCACGTGAGAAAAAATACTAAAAACATTTCTTTCGGTGCAGTGCGTAGATGTAGTTTTGAACACTACACTTGTCATCGTAATTTGGGAAAATTACGAAAAAATTGAGCTACGTTGTGATTACCTTTTACTAATAGGAAAGAAGTTTCACCTCGATGAGTAGCTTCTCCATGCATGGAAAGCATGTAAGGAATCCAACAACTTGATCCAGATTGGGGCCGATAGATTTTAGTGCTAAGATCTTCACTGTGCGCATGGACTGGGTCAAGCTTGTGGGAATCATTTTCTGGAAGACAGTCGTAAATACATCAAGAAGAAATTAAAAAATGTGAATTTCAAGAAGACGGAGAAGAAGATGAGTGTTGTACCTGAACGATTACGGATCCAATAAAGAGTTCGAAGAATTTGGCAGATGAGTACACCAACGCGGTCAATTTCGGCGCGTCAATGACCCTGATTTTTGTTGGACCTTCTAGATCCGATACAAGCAATCTCTCAAGGAAAGGCGCATTCTCAATGACCATAACGTGGAACAGCTGGAGTGATCTCTTCCCAATTGATGTCTTGTTGTGGGGCCAGCAAGACACATAAATCCATCGGAGATTCATCGAGGCGATGTGGAGGCTAATGTACCCGTGGATCTACTCAAGACGAAGGTACTCGAGCGCAGTACAGCTACGGAGCAGGTGCTCCATAGCCTTCTTCGAGATGACAACGTCGAAGAGGTCGAGCTGCTTGAGTTGAGGGAGAAGAAGGGCGGGCGCGGCATTAATCTGGGGAAGATAGCAGGAGATGAAGCTGGCGCGGCGCAGCGTTGGCGTGAGGCGGAGCGCGAACGGCGGCAGAGAGCGACATCGTCGAGCTTCAAAGCTGAGCTCCTCGAGATGATCTAGGGCGGGGGATAAGAACCACTCGTCGAACTTGGGTTGGACCTTGCAGTTGGTACTGAACATGCGAATGTCAAGGCATCTAGTTGGCCCAGGGTGCGATGAAAGGATCTTGGAGACTGCGGCCATGCATTTGCAATCCCCGTCGCAGAGGCAGCTATCAACGATGAGGTTGAGGGGACGCAGCACCAAAGGGGGCGCCACCGCTGGGAGAGCAGGGCGGTCCGCACGACAGATTTGGTGGGGAGGAGGCCAATGATGACGAGCAGCATGTCGTCGGGGAGGCTGCTGATGAAGTCTAGGCTTGTCGGATGCGGTTTTGGCTCGAGCGGCCTCCGCTTGTTGGCTGCCTCGCCGTCCATCTCAACCGGCAGCGACGCCGGTGTACATGTGTGCTGGTGTGTGTTGTGTGTTGGGTGTGCGCGAGTGCGTCCTTCTGTGCATGTCGCCGCGCAGTGGTGAATTGTGCGCGAGTGCGTCCTTCGCGCGCAAGAAGTTTGTCCTCAATGCGCCCTCAATTTACTAGCGTGCGGAGTGCTACCTCGAGTGGTTTCAACTTTGTTTCCTTCACCGCGTGTCAGATGGGCCTCTAGTTTACTTATTTTCACCCACTGCCACATGGGCCAGCACACCAAGATACGGAACACGAGCTGACAACGCAGCATGTGGATTGGTTGACCGGTCAACTAAACAATATACGGAGCTATACGCTGACACAGTGAGCGTATAATCCGTCGGTATAGAGAGTTCGAGTGAGAGGGGAGGCCCGTGAGAGATAGCAGAGAGAGAGAGAGAAAGAGCTGCTCCCTCCGTCCGATAATGTAGTTACAACATTTTTTTGAAGTCAAACTTTTGAAACTTTGACCAAGTTTATAAAGAAATTACTTATATCTGCAATACCAAAGATAAATGATAGTATGAAGTAAGTACATGTTGTGATGAATCTAATGATCGTTCCAGATGTAAATGTTTTTCTCCACATATACCTGGTCAAACTTTTCTGAGGTTTGACTTTTCAAAACATCCATATGCTTATGGACGTGACAGAGTCCCTAACGCGCGCGAGAGAGAGAGAGAGAGTGAAAAAAGTGTGTGTGCGTGTGTGAAAGAGACATGGACAACACACGATAAAAGTGGAGAAAAAGCGTGCGTGTCTTATGCAAACATATCACACATGCATCTTCGACAAAGGAGGCAAGGTGAGGAGATAGTGTGTGGTTGTTTGGAACCGAGAGAGGAAGACCCCTAGCACGTGGCCAAGAGGGGTCTGACAAACAAGGGAGAGAGGTCAAGAGAGACGTACGGAGAAAATGCAGACATGGGGAGGAGAGATTGTATGTTTTTCATATAGAGATCCCCTGGAGATCGTGATGGGACTACATGGGTGGGAGATCGAGTGACAAGGTGTGTGCGCGATAGAAGATGCCCCGAGAGATATCGAGATAGACGTATGGATGGAAGGAGACAATACGTGTGTTCCTGATGGCTAGTAAGAGATAATCATACTTAGGAGGGGGGGAGTGCTTGCGCCTATGGCCCTGTTTGGATACTCTAACTCAGTTAGAGGTTAGAGTTAGATTCTAACCCTGAACTAACCCTGAACTAACTCTAAGTAAAGAGGTGTTTGGATGGCAGGGTTAGATGGAGCGCGGATACGGCGAGGCACCTTCACGGGCGGTGCGAGAGGGAGGGAGGGAGAGGACGAGAAGCTCCGAGGAAGTGGGGAGGGATCTGCTGCGGGGAGAGCGAGAGAAAAAAGTGTTTATTAGTGGTCCCGAGAAGAACTAACCCAAATAAGCACCTCTTGGATGGGTTAGTTTTTTTGGATGGGTTAGATGCATCTAACCTAATCTAACCCTCCTGTTTGGATCTTTTTGGGTTAGTTGACTCCAAACTAACCCAAACTAACTCTAACCCATGGATCCAAACAGAGCCTATGATGGAGTGAGGGATTATGGTACTTAGGGGGGTGCGTGTCACATGGAGAGAGAACAAGGGTGGAGAGTGTTGGATGGGTCTATATGTATAGCGCGAGCGAGACATGTGTATGTGTGAACCAGGGAGATATAAGGCCAGTTTGGCTTGCGTCGTGAGCATCTTTTGCGTGGCCTGGGGTTGTGGCTGGATTTCATGCACGCTTGTTTGGTTGCTACCCTGTGAAAAAGAAAGCCCGCCTGGGCTGGGTTCCCTTGCACTTTAATTAGCCTGGCTGAACTCTAGACACTGCAAGTAGCCTGGCCCAAGCGACCGATTTCGAACGCCTGGCCGTGCCTGGTCGTGCGGCCATGAGGCTAATAGCAACATGGATGGATATTAGCATTAAATAATTGATGCATGGATTGATTGATGGGACGTTGATGCTTTGCCTAGCCCAGGCATGAACCAAACGCTTCAGCACCACACAAGCCTGGCCAGGTAGAAATATTTTACATCTCACGTCCACACCAGGCAGTACTGGCCATCAAGGCATGAGGGTCAGGTCACAAACCAAACTGACCAATAAAGTTTGAGAGAGATTGAGGAGCCCCGATAAGGCTGAGTGGTGCGTCAGATAGCTGAGAGGGGGAAAGAGATATTCCATCCGCTCGATAATGCAGTGCATGTAATTTTTTTAGAAGTTAAACTTTGGAAACTTTGATTAGGTTTACGCAAATGTTATTTATATCTACAATACCAAAGATACATCATACAAAACTACATCTCATGGTGAATCTAATGGTATATGTTTGTCGTACTAGATGTAATTCTTTTTCTCCACGTACATGGTCAAACTTTGTGATGTTTGACTTTTCAATAAATCTATGTGCTATGGACGGAGGTGAGTGCCTCAGTCGAGACAGATCAAGTGCGTGTGAAGGAGAATGAGTAAGTGTGCAAAAAGAGTATGTGTGTGAAAGAGAAAGTGACAACAAACGATAAATTAGAGAGAGTGTGTGTTTTTTCGTTTCTTATGCGAACATATCACGCATGCATCTCCGAGATGGAAAAGCGAGGCGAGGGGATACACGAAGATAGCTAGTGTGTGATTGTTTGCAACGGAGAGAGACACCCCTGTAGCACATGTCCAATAGAGGTCTGGCCAACAAGGAAAAAAGGTCGAGAGGGACACGATGGCATGGACGCATGGGGAGGGAGAGAGGGTGTGTTTGTGATAGAGAGATCCCCTCGAGATCGTGAGGGGACTATATGGGTGGGAGATCGAGGGAGTGCGTGTGTGATAGAAAGATGCCCCGAGAGAAATCAAGATAGACCATGCACATGTTTGTGATGGAGACTAAGATTAGCTAGTCATATACATATAGGGGGGGGCTGCGTATGCCTACAATTGAGTGAGAGACCATCATACTTGGCTAGCTGGGCATGAGATTGTGTGTGTGTGTGTGTGCGTGTGAGATAGAGAGAGAACGATGGAGAGAGATAGAGTTTTAGATGGGCCTATCGAGTGCGAGTGAGATATGCATGTGTATGTGTGACCCAGGTGGATGGAGAGTTTGAGAGAGGGGGGAAGAGCTCCGAGACGACATAGTGGTGCATGAGAGAGTTACGGGAAAAGAGCCAAGGAATTTGTGTGCGTACGATGAGTGCACCCAAGATATCTAGCTTGGACTAGCTAGAGTATCATACATAGTGTGCGAGAGAGACCTATAGATGGTGTATATATGAATGCGAAATAGAAAGACCCCCCCACACACACACACGCAAAGAGAGAGAGAGAGAGAGAGAGAGAGAGAGGGAGGGACCAACAAGGTTTTTGTGTCGGATGCGTGCGACAGAATTGAAGATTGTCGGCGAGAGAGAGAGAGAGAGAGAGAGAGAGAGAGAGAGAGAGAGAGAGAGAGAGAGAACAGGAGTCCGGGAGAGGGGGAGGTCGCGTTTTATGCATCAAAGACTGATATAAACCATGTTTCGATATAAACTTGCATTCAAATATTTAAATTGGAGAACATGTTGTCTGCAATCCACACATGAACGGATATATGCGTATATCAAACAAGTTCATTAATTTGACTTTCAACATGTTCATGGAGTACTATAATACTGTACAACATGCTACTCGATTGAGGTGTTCAATTTTGGATTTAGTTCACTATTTTGACCTACTGAACGAGCTAGTTCATTGAATCGAGATATTTCATTTTGGGTTTGATTCGCGTTTTTGAGTGGGTCAACTATTTGTCATATAGTAAATCGCTAGCAACGAGCATGTAAAAACACATTACTCCCGAGCATCATCTCTCCATCTAAAAAAGAAGTGGCAAGCTAATATTTAAAAAATTGATTTGAATCGACTTGGTAAGGTAGACGTGGATGCTCGTTCTCCCAAAATTTGAACGAACCGTTAAACATCCTCTCTGCTCGGTGGAATTCGCCCGAGCAAATAAATGGGAGACGCGAAATTACCATCCTATGTGGGACACGCATCAATTGGCCCGTTGTACATCGAGGGTAGGTTCGTAACTTCATCCAAGTGCGCCTTCTCCTCGCCCGAAATAGCTCGCGCCCACTATTTCAAAACACGCTCTCCTCGCCCGAAATCGCTCGCGCCCACTATAGTTCAAAACACGCCCTCCTCGCCCGAAATCGCTCCCGCCCACTATTTGGGGAGAAGCAAAGTTACTCTACTATCCCCGACCCTCAGTACATAGACCCAAGCCGAGAAGCCTATAGGCAAGGGTAGAACTGTAACTCCCCCTCACATTTCGGACAAATGCGTCTGTAAGACATGGTTCCACTCCCTCCCAATTCCCCCTCGCATGCCCCCATTCATACCTCGTGGGCGCCAAATCACCTTCTCCCCGGGAAGCTCCCTTCTCCGGAGCCGCGAAACCTCAGCCCCACCTCCATGGCGCCCCCACCGCACCAATTTCACAGCCGCCCTCCTCCCTAATGCCGGAGATGCTGTCCAATTGCCGTCGTGCACAGGGTCGTGTGCCTCTTACTCCGTGCTGCTGGTGCTGCGTCGACGACGGCCGCGTGAACCGTACCAGAGCCGATTCACCCCCGCCGTTGTTCACGGCGCCGGAGCGGCTCCAACTTCAGATCCGTCCAGAGTCCTGGCGCTGCTTCCACGTAGCCGTCGACCGTGGCGACATTGCTCTTTCCCTGCCGCCGGTCGCCACCGCAACCGCGCCGGCCTCACCGACTCGGCAGCTGGACCTGCCTACTTCACCATGCCGCCAGATAGGTCGCACCCTCATCTGAAATCACTTTATTTAGGCGTCAGTTGTCTGGATTTTTATTCTGGGCCAATCGATTCCTAATGGGAAGCAGCACCCCTCGAGGCGGCGGACCTCCTAGGCTGGCGGTTGGCTGGTGTCTAACGTAAGGGTGCGGGGCCGCAAGTTAGCCGCGGAAGTAGCGCTTATATGGCTATCTTTTAGAGTTGCGTGGGTTGAAGGTACTGCCGCCGCTGGATCAGGATGACGGGGAGTCTTTGTGGATTGGCCCGGGGGCGGCACAACCACGGCAGTGCGGTGGGGCGGGGAGCGGGGTTTTGGCCGGGGCCATGGACGGCGGAGGCAGGCTGCTCTGCCGTTGGTCGCTGGCTCTTCCGGGAAGATTCTGAACAGTGTTAGCCGGGAGGCACAAGACGGCCATCAAGCCATCCGGCGTAGATCGGACAGTACCAAAATAAAATAAAATCGTGTGACCCCAATTTAGTCTTCAGTCAACAGACGTGTGACCACTCTCGTACCTTGTTGTTGATCTCTTAGTGTATTTCTTCGGATCAAAGAGATATGTCATTCTTAACATTATGCGTTATCTACATCTTTAGACACACCGTCTTCCGACTCACCGCAGCTGCTCCAACAAGGGAAGCATACACCAGAAGGGAGCTACAATCCCCACTCAACAGTTCTCTGCATCGAATGTGCGTGCCCGACATGGACAGCCACAACAACTGCAGGGCCATTGACAAGTCAGCACATGATGCTTACTCCTATGGATGGCAGCCAGATAGGTTGTACCCTCATCTTACTTGTGTGCAACATTAATGGCTTTGTTATTCATCTAAGCACGGAAAATAGATCATCACATTTCACTGTATATTCATGCTGATCTCTTACGGGTCTTGTTCAGGAGTTCACTCTGTTCCATAGTTCAGCTAAGATACTTGTTCTTTAGGTAACGTTGTTCCATAGGCTAGTGATTATAGTATTATACCACTTCTAAAATTACCTATGTTGTTCTTTAATACTTTTGTGTGCCATCTAGTTAATCTTGAGTACAAATGATACATATTCTGTAGCTTTCATCTGTGTTCTCCCTTTAGTTTATGAGACCTGTTGCTGCTAGTTAACCCTAGTCCTACTATTTATGTCGTCTCGTACAGGCACTCATTTACATAAATCTAACTACTAGTTGTCTTCCATGCATGTCAGATATAATTGCACACACTGATATATCCACAAGAACCTCACGGAGCAATGTAAAGGCCAATAAACTTGATGTCAATGATACCCAATATGATGGAACATGTAAAGGCAGTTCTTCAGAAGACTTGCAGAAAGATGATGAATCCTCTTCACCCCACAAGGTCCTTGCTCTAACTTGGCATGTGATATGGGTACAACATGCATATAATGTCCTGGAGTGTATCTACTCTGTTGCAATGCCATGTGCTTAGCATGCTGATCATGCATGTAAATATGTCATGCCTTCCTGTTTTTCAGTACCTATTCCATTCATGATAACATGTTTTCAAATTCAAGTACTGTCATTCTACTCTATCGCAATGCCATCTGCTTAATTTGGACATCATGCTTCTGAATATCTTATGCATTGTTATTCATCAGTATGTACTTCATCTGTCTGCCATACCATGTTTTTTTACATTGAAGTGCTGTTCTAGTGCTCTGTTGCAATGCCATCTTATTTTCCCAATCATACACGTGTATGTTGCCTTAGTTATTTTTTTACGTATTCCGCTAGCATATAGTTTTACATTCAACTAGTTTTTTTGATGTGTTGTCCTGTCGTATCCCTAGCTCTTACACCATACTCCCTCCGTCCGGATTACATGTTGCCGAAATGGGTAAAAAAGGATGTATCTAGAACTGAAATACGCCTAGACCCATCCATTTTTTTCCGGATGGAGGGAATACATGTGAATATGTCATGCCTTTCTATTCTTCAGTACCTATTCCATCTCTCTGCTGTCGCATGTTTTATAATTAAAGCACCATTCTTCTATACAAGGCATGCAAGGGGAAGACGACTATGTTAGAATCTGAAGGGTTACAAACAAGGCCTTTGCAAAAGATCCAAACTTCAGGAGATAATAAACCAACTCCAGTTTTTATAGATACTGCTCCAGCACAGAGAAACCCAACTCCTACTGATAATAAGCAGATTCCAGTGGCTAAAGAACTAGTCCGCTCCAGTCCAGCAAAAATATGTCAACTCAATTCTAAGAAGCATGTGCGTATCCTTGCATCATGAAATTTTATAGCATGCTAATCATATTTTCTACATGTTTCTTACCCATCTCTCTTTTAGAAAATAAGCTTAACAGATAGAAGAATTTCTGCAATGGTATTGTTTATGAGGAAAGATTCTTGCAGGAATTCTCTGTGCTCCAATGTAGATGTAAGTACCTGTTGTATATCACTATATTTTTACATCAGCATGTATTTTGTTAATCGGCGTGAATCCAACCTTTATCTGATCTAAATTTAGTTGTAGCAAAATGTATGATTAAAGGCCACAATGTTGATTTTTGTAAGGAAAACTGCCTGGTAGTTTTGCATCCTGAGTTGCATGAGTGTACTATCTCATATCCCTAGCTCTTACATCATACTCCCTCCGTCCGGATTAAATGTTGCAGAAATGGATTAAACTGGATGTATCTAGAACTGAAATACGCCTAGACCCGTCCATTTATTTCCTGATGGAGGGAATACATGTCAATATGTCATGCCTTTCTATTCTTCAGTACCTATTCCATCTCTGTTGTAGCATGTTTTATAACTGAATCACCATTCTTCTATATAAGGCATGCAAGGGGAAGACGGCTATGTTAGAATCTGAAGGGTTACAAACCAGGTCTTTGCAAAAGATCCAAACGCCAGGAGATAATAAACCAACTCCATTTTTCATAGATACTGCTCCAGCACAGAGAAACCCAACTCCTACTAATAATAAGCAGATTCCAGTGGCCAAAGAACTAGTCCGCTCCAGTCCAGCAAAAGAATGTCAACTCCGTTCTAAGAAGCGTGTGTGTATCCTCGCATCATGAAATTTTATAGCATTCTGATCATATTTTCTACATGTTTCTTACCCATCTCTCTTTTAGAAAATAAGGTTAAACGATAGAAGACTTCCTCCATTGGGATTGTATTCGAGGAAAATATCTTACGGGAATTCTCTGTGCTCCAATGTTGATGTAAGTACCTGTTGTATATCACTATATTTTTACATCAACATGTATTTTGTTAATCGGCGTGAATCTAACCTTTATCTGATCTAAAATTAGTTGTAGCAAAATGTTAAAGGCGCCAATGTTGATTTTTGTAAGGAAAACTGCCTGGTAGTTTTGCATACTGAGCTGCATGAATGTACTATCTCATATCAGGCACATTACTGAATTGTAGTGCTTCTCTGGTTGCCCATTCATTCATTGTGTCAATGTTGCTTTCGTACTACCTTACCTGGCTGATGATAGTTGTGCCATATTGTGTTAATTTGGTGTAGGCTAGTTGCCCAAACGTTCCTTGTGTCAATGTTGCTTTCATATTATCTTACTGGGCCAATGATAGCAATGCTAGTGTGTTAATTTTGTGCAGGCTGCTGAAGATATGAAGACAAACTCTGAAAATAGCAAGGCAACCCCATTGTTTCTTTCCAGTAAATCTAGGCGAGGTAATATGGCAATAACTCATGATTAATCTGTTTGGTTCCCGTTCTAATTTATGTTATGATGCAGTGGTCGAGACACTCTCCACTATCAATAATACAAGCCTGCCAAAATCGCCATCTGAATCTGTTCAGTATCCTCTGTATAGAATGCAATGGAATAAATGTATGTTTGTGAACCAATTAATGGCTGAAGCAATGATGGAAATGGTGGATGAATCAGAGGTGCTGAGTCGTGCGACACAACAACTGATCAATGTTTTCAGAGACATTGTAGCAAAGCAGAAAGAACTTGCCCACATGCGTATGGGCCTCATCTGTGCTGAGGTTGCAGATTGTGACGTTGTAGATGGTTAGGTTCTGCTCATTTATTTGCACTAGCATCAATCTTTGATTGCCCAGTGGATGTAATTTCCTGTAATATATGCTGGATGTGCAAAGTTATTCCCTGTATGCCGTACCTTTGCGTGATCGGTTTTGGTCCTGTGCATAATTGCTCGTTGTAATGGGCTCAAATTATCTAATTTGGCCTAAAGACATGTACGAACTTTAGTGGGCCCATTAAGTTAATGGGCTGTTACTAGGTCGAAAGTTAATGGTTGGCCCTCTTACCTCCCGGGTCGTTAACAGGCCGACATCAAAGCGGGCAATAGGTGGCCCCAGTTTATTTCACGGGCCGTTAACAGGCCGTTACTAAGTTTGGGCTACATATGGCCCAACTATACTGTAGGCCTTTAGCAGGTCGAAAGAGACAGCGGGCTTGTACTGGACCATGAAGACCATGGGCCGCTAAGAGGCCGAAAGTTAGGTCGTATTGTAAATGGCCCAACTGTGTTGTGGGCCTTTAGCAGGCTGAAAGAGAAAACGGGCTGGTATTAGACCATGAAGGGCATGGGCCGTTAAAAGGCCAAAACTAAGGTCCGACTACAAATGGCCCAACTCATTTATGGTCCGTTAACAAGCCGAAAGGCACATAGGGCCGGGAATTGGCCCAACACTTAAATGGGTAGCTAAAAGGCCAAAACTCAGGTCCGACTACAAATGGCCCAACTGATTTATGGGTCGTCAACAGGCTGAAAGTGACACCGGGCCAGAAAATTGGCCCAACACTTAAATGGGCCGCTAAAAGGCCGGAACTCAGGTCCGACAACAAATGGCCCATCAGATTTATGGGCCGTCAACAGGCTGAAAGACACACCGGGCCAGAAACTAGCCCAACATTTAAATGGGTCGCTAAAAGGCCAAAAGATGTACATACTAAAAATTGGCCCATCCATTAAATGGGCCGTTAACAGGCTGAAATCTCATCGGGCCAATATTGAGCCCAAATATATAGCGGGCTATTAACGGGATCGAACTGATGATGGGCTGCAATGGTATCAAATCTTTAACGGGCCGAATTGGCACATCTCGTATGGGCCGTGGGCTTGAATGGACCTGACACAAGTAGGCCTTATATGGGCTGGCCTGCTAATTTTTACTGGGCCGGCCTTTTCACAGGAATGGGCCTCTGTTGGGCCGTGCCACGTGTCGACGTATCATAGGCTCCTTCCGTCCAATGAGTGGATGACATCTGTCCCAACGATGAGCCAACACGTGTTTCCTCCAACCAATGATGATTTTACACATGGAAAATCCCCATTGGTCGAGGCTGTTAACGGGTTATCGGATCCAAAACCCGACCCGATAGGTTAACGGCGTTCCATTACAGTGGATGCCACATGTCGGTCACCCTTGATGAAAGCACTTCTGCGACGCGCGATTTATCGTCATGGAAGTGGACACTTCCGTGATGATAATTTTGGTAATGTCATGGAACACTTCTACGACAGCACAGGTATGACTATCTTGATTCTGTCATAAATTTGTCATGGATGTACATGCATGACAAAAAACGCGACCTACTGTGACAAACACGTATCATCACTGAAGTGTATTTTTTTGTAGTGAATTCAGACTGCCGTCATGGGGGGTCTCTTCTCCTTCTTCTCTTTGTGCTAGGCCTTCGTAATGCACTAGGGGAAGGAGGAGTAGAGACCATCACCGACGGTCGATATATGAAAGAGGAAGAATCCCGCCTGTTGTCATGGGGGTCACTTCTCCTTCTTCCCCTTGTGCTAGACCTCTGTAAAGCACTAGGGAAAGGAGGAGTAGCGACCATCACTGATGGTTGAAAAATCAGTTAGGGAGTGTCCACCATATATGAGAGAGGAAGAATCCTGTTGTCGTGGGGGTTGCTTCTCCTTTGTTCCCATGTGCTAGACATTTTGGTGTAATGCACTCAGGAATGAAGGGAGGAGCGACCATCACTGACGGCCGAATATATTAGGGAGGGAGTGCCCATCATATAGACCACGTGAGATGAAGTTTTCAAGGAAGACTCGATAGACCGAAAGTCAACCCATGCTGAATAGTGATCTGTGTGTTGAGTTCCTGGTAATTGTCGTTGATTTTTAATTTTTGATTAATGAACACAAGAAATGTCTGACGATGATAGGATCCCGGGTGCGATTACTGCAGTGATGACGCGACATGCCTCGCCTGGAAAACGATAGGTTCTTTACCATCAAGCTGGATGAGACCTTCGACATTTTTACGGTACATAATGATGACAATTTCTTTTAGTAATTAAGCATGACTTGTAATTCTTTGCTTCAATGTATAATTTCTGTTTTTTACAATTCGAGTAGTGCATCCCTTCCATGCAAGACGGTTTGTCTTGGAGAAGCTCGGTTTCGAAGATAGTGAGAATATGGAGACAAGGATAGCTCACCTTAGGACTCAACATGGTTACGCTTTTCGGGTTAAACTCTACAATGCAGTAAACCACTCACATTTTGGTTGCTCAAATTGGAGAGCACTATGCAAGGCCTAGGGATTTCAGGAGGATATGTAAATAACCATCGATATTCGTCCTGAAGATGATATTGAAGATAATATCGACATTTGGGTGGATGTGGATATGCCTCCAGTTCTACCTCTATGTGAGTTTATCAAACAAATTTGTTAAGTAATTGATATTGTTTATTTAAAAATAGTTGACAACTTATTTCCATTGACAACTTATTTCCATTCTCCAAGAAATATACGAAAGTAGTACACAATCTCTACTATAGTTATGGTTCAGAACTAACTTGCGAGGAGAAAAATTATCTTATCTCATTTATTAATGATGTTGAGATTTTTTTACTATTGTGTCACTAGTGCATCTTTTGCATACATTCTTCTTAAGCTAAACTCCATTGCTAACTGTATAATTATTATGTTCTTCAACAAAAACTCCCGAAGGATTGTGTGCCTCATATGATGTATATGGAAGGTGACATGGATATTATTAGGTTACGTCCAAGTCTGCTTACGGTTTTCCACAGTCCATACTCGATTTCTCGAAGAGATGAAGACCTCACAAACAAAGGATGGATAAAAGATATGAATGATCGCAGGGAACTACTTGGAGGTAACATGGTGCGCAACCCACAAATTGGAGACATGTGGATCTCTGTTCTCCATAATAGAGACGGAGGGTGTCGTGGAAATATCACCTCAGATGTCCTAGCAGAAGGACTTAGTCGTGGAGCCATCACAACGAGATTAGCCTGAAGGGGTTAAACCGGACAAGGGAGTTTTATACTAGTTCGGCCCCTTACGATGAAGGTAAAAGCCTACGTCTAATTGTAATGGGATTATTGGGGTTTCGATGACCAGGGAGCAAATACGCTTTGGCTGGGTCTCGAGTTGTTGTTTCTTCTTGCTTGTTCCTGAACCGCCACCGGGTCGTCCCTTTATATACACAGGTTGACGCCCGACCGGTTTACAGAGTCCCGAGGCCGACTCACACAAGTGTCCGGCTCGGTCTCTTCCTTTCCCTGTCTTACAACACAAGTTATAAAACTATGGCGGTTTACAACTACGGGCCCTAATCCGCCTTTAGGCTCTGGGCCTCTAAGCTTTATTGGTAGAGCGCCATCTTCTTTGTCTTCATGGGCTTCAATATGGATGAGCGTGAACCGGTCCCTCCTGGGTGTTTTACACTCCGTAGTTATATCCTCAACATTAGGCCCTAGATTGATTTGAACCTGTTCGTGTCAATCTTCCATACTTAGAAAATTCCCTGAACATCTTCTTATGATCCTCATAAACCGCCATGATATCTTCTCCTGTAAACTTTGGTGAACCGCTGTGACGTCATGTTCTGACACTGCAGTAAATCGTCATGATGTCATCTCTGCATAAAAAGATTTATGAAGATTCCCTTTATTTCCCGAAGATCGAGGCGACAGCTGCGCCCCCTCTTGTCGCTTCAGGCTCCTCGATTCTTGTGCCTGCCGTTTTATCCTCTTGCCTTTATAAATAGGACCGGGGGTCCTTCCATTTTCCCCCTTGCCTCTTCTCATCTTCTTCTTCCTCGCGACTCTGAAGAGCCCAAACATTGCAGCCGCCGTCGACCCTTCACCCTGCATCGACTAGGCCGCTGCATCAACCTGTTTGTACTAGAGATCTTCGACACTCCTCCGCCGCTACGTGGCCCTGGTAAATATTCCCTTCTGAAAGTGCTAGTATTGACTAGAGGGGGGTGAATAGGCGATTTTCATGAAAGTCTTCAAAACTTGGAAGTTTCGAAGACAAACAACAGAAACAACCTAATTGATATGTAGTGGAAGATAAACTACCCTAAACAAGCCATAGTCAAGTATGTAATGATGTGATAGTACAGGACTAATAGCAGTAAGGTAGTAAGGATCAAGATGGAAGATAGTGTGAAGCCAATCAACAATAGAAGTCAAGCAATGAAGTCAAACAGATACACAGACAAGCAATGACTTCATGAAGACAAACTTAAGTAAGGTTGGAAGGGATAGAACCAGTTGCTTGTTGAAGTCACAGGATTTGTTGGACCAGTTCCAGTTGCTGTGACAACTGTACGTCTGGTTAGGGAGGCTGAGATTTAACTCAGAAGACCGTGTCTTCACCTTATTCCCCTTGAGCTAAGGACACCCAGTCCTCGCCCAATCACTCTGGTAAGTCTTCAAGGGAGACTTCCAAACCTTCACAGACTTTGTTCACCGGCAATCCACAATGACTCTTGGATGCTCAGAACGCGACGCCTAACCGGCTGGAGGATTCACAGTCCTCAAGTGTAATAAGTCTTCAGGTCACACAGACAGAAAGACTTCAGTGATGCCTAACACTCTTTGGCTCTGGGTGTTTGGGCTTTGTCCTCGCAAGGATTTCTCTCTCTCAAATGCTTCGAGGTGGGTCGCTCTCAAACGACAAAAGCCGTGCACAAACTCTGAGCAGCCACCAATTTATGGTGTAGGGGGTGGGCTATTTATAGCCACTAGGCAACCCGACCTGATTTGTCCAAAATGACCCTGGGTCACTAAGGAACTGACCCGTGTTCCAACGGTCAGATTTCAAACACACGCGGCAACTTTACTTGGGCTACAAGCAAAGCTGACTCATCCAGCTCTGGATAAGATTTGCTCTCATTGTCTTCGCTCGAAGACATAGGATTTGGGTTGAGCATCACTTCAGTCACTCTGACTTAGTTCACTTGGACCCCACTTAACAGTACGGTGGTTCCTATGACTCAACAAAGAAGAAAAGGAAACAACGAAAACACACAGTCTTCGCGCTCCAAAGTCTTCACGCAATGTCTTCTCATGTCATAGTCTCACTACACCACGACACCACAATAGCGACATGCATCTGTCGGCAGAAGTGGACACTACCGACACTTTATTTGTCCACAACAAAGCCGACACATCAATTGTCAGGGTTGCTTGAGACTTTCGATGGTCTATCTGTCGGTAATGCCAAATGATTCGCGGACATACAATGTGTCGGTATTTATTGCTTTTACTGTTTGATTGTGCGTCGGTGTTGCTTTGCCATAGAAAAAGTGTCGGTGTAGTTTAGATGTGGCCCACCATTTTGGAGCCGCGCGGGGCAAGCCGGGCGCGAGACACCAAAACTCCAAATTTTGGCCCAAGCTCCCAGCCCCCACATCTTATCTCTCTCGTGCGCCACACACTCCCACCTAAACCTAGGTCACAAGCTGCCGCCGCCGCCGCCGCCGGTGGATTTGCTCGCGCGGCGCCCTCTCCCATCACCGGCGGCGCCTCTCGAACCTGCCCTCGAGCCTGCGGTGCTGCCCCATGGTCGAACCCTGAGGTGCCGCCTCGTCGCCCACATCAGAGGATCCCCTCCGCCGCCCACAACGGAGGAGCCGCTCCGCCAAACATCCGCGGAGGAGCACACCTAGGTCCACAACCGCGGAGGAGCCCCAACATCCTTTCTTCTGCAATCGAAGATGCCTCCCCGTCGTCCCTTTCCTGTCCCACCTCCAAATACGGTCGCGGCAGGTAAGCTGCATCAGTGATTTATTTTTTTGCCTTTTAAGCTAGTTCGTAGTCCTCGCTTATCATTGTGCAGATTCATCTCCCCTCTCTCAGTTTATATCGTAGTAGATGGTGGCTACTAGACCCTTCTTGGTTTTGCTGCTCATATCCCTCGTCTTCATCTGTTACTTGATTTATTTATCTGAAGGTATGAACTTCCTTCTCCCCTTCTCGATGCAGTATTTAAATAAAGATGTAATTTGTTCTTATACCTGGTCACATATAGATCTATCAGTGAGTTCAAATTTATTGCAACTTCTACATCACCTCTCATTGGCAGATAGTGTTAGTATAACTCTCTAAGATACATACCTGTAACAACTTCAATGATTCCCTAATTCCAAACAACAGTGCCCACTCCATGATTTTATCTGTTGTTGGCACATTTTGACGGATACATTTTTATCACAGTCAAGTAGCTAACTTTTTTATGAGACCTGAACTGCTCCTAATATAATTCCGAGTGCTAAATCTCACCATCTTCTGAAACACATACTAGCAAGTGATAAATGAGAAAAAAGAGTTTTTAGTTCATGGAGACGTGAGTGAAAATGAGGCAGGGAAATACCAAAAAGAAGTTGCGGTGACTCCTGTTCTTGATGTATTCATAAACAAACAGCATCTCCTTCGGTCCCTGTAACCTAACAGGGTTCTTCTGCTGGAACTGTGCCAATACCAGCAAAACAACATAGTTTGGGTGGTTAGTTAAATGTTGTTGTCACATAAGAGAAATTAATAAATTTCAGTATCCATTGCTTCGAGCTCACATCTACGTATGTGTCCTTACTGTTTGTGTTGTAGGCAGATATAGTTTCCTACAACATTTTGGCTCATTCTTTGTTATTTGCTGATTTTGAACTACCTGATAGGAACCAACTGATAATTATTTGTGTGCCCCTGGATAAATTCATGGCTTTCATGGGAGGTTCTTGGCTGCTTTTCACATAGATACTACCAAAGAAGGGTCCAGACATATATGGTAGGTAGTTTTGATCAACCTCTCTAGTTTTCTATTGAAGCCAACCCATCATACTTGTTCAGTTTGCCCATTCACCATGAAGGCAATGATTTTTGCTCTTCCAGGCAATAAGGTGTACTGGCCAGTGAGAATTTGCGATGGATCTAGATTCTGGACTACATATCGGTATGCTAAATTGAGGTGTTTATTTTTGTTAGGAGGTCCTATTGTTTAAGGTCGTGCCTTGTTACAGTTGCGGCATCCTGCACTATGCATATATGTGATTTTGTTTTATTATTAGCAATGTGTCCCATTTATTTTATTCCTCTTAAGTTTATATTAGATATAAGAAAAACAAATGTAAGCTATAAAATTTACTTCTTAGATGTTCGCCTTTAACTGGTGCATATAATTTTCCCTAGTCAGGTCTACAAACTACGTATATAACAACTAAAGTTCATTCCTGTCTGAAATAAGGCTGTATATGCCAACCTGTCCTATTCTACCTTGTTCACTATGTAACTTTTTACATAGCTTATCCATCTGAATACCATTTGCACAAATCTCTCCACATGAACTTGCTATACCTGGTTATCTTAATACCATGTGCTGCTTAATGACTTGTATTGCAGGTTACATCTCATCTCTCATGCATTTGCATTGTAATATTATAAAGTAATCATTTTTAAGGTGTTTTTAGTATTTTGCATTTCTTATACTTCAATCTTTACTCATGTTACAAATTTAGAATAATAATATTATAGACATCTTAACTGAAAAGACACATTGGTTGTTTCATTTTTTGTTGCTTGCAGAATTTGAACTACCATGACTGGAACTAACTTACAATTCTCACGTGCCCCTTGATAAGGCCATGGGTTACATGGGAGGTGTTTGGCTACTTTGTTCCTAGGACATTAGCAAAAGAAGTGTACATTCATATATGGTATGCAAGTGTGACCAACCCTTCTAGTTTTTTTGTTGAAGGCAACCATCTATACTTATTTAATTCACCTAGCTGCCACGAGGTGACGATTTTTGCTCATGTCAGGCAATAAGGTCCTATGATGTGTCCTGCTTGTCTTATTCTCGATGACAATCATGCTATATGCTGCAACTCCCACTAGAGTTGATAAAAATAGTGCAACTATTGACACATTTAGTACTTATTATCATGAATATTTGAAGTCACATGTTTTTGTCATGATAGTAGATGCAGATAACATGCTAGACAAATGATAGACAAATCATCTCCATAACATGCAGAGCAACTTGTTCAGAAATTTTAAATAGCTTTGCATCTATAACTCTTTATCATCATAAAATGGTGCTAAACTTACAAGGATTGCAAACAAGAAAACAGGAGACATTCCATGCTGATTGATTAGAAAAACTTACTGGTGGTCAGTTAGGACAATATCTGTTTAATTAAACTTCCACTCGACTGTCCAGTATTTGTAGTCCTTTTAGTAATAGCACTCTAGATATGATGGCTCAATTACTAAAAGATATTCTCATGATTGTGGCTTGACCTCAGTTCCAATTTGCAGTATGAAATTTTGTAGCAGTACTGCAGTAGCATATGATCTTTGAAATGGCTTTTCAGCAAGTGCACTTCCTGCTTACGCATATATGACTGCTAGTACATATGTAGTTACAAGCGCATATTTGATTGTTTGCTGGTTGAGGAACATCAAATGCAAATCTCTAAAATTACAATAAGAACATTATCACTGTCAAAAAAAACAAAGAATAAGAACCTTATTCCTGATGCCTTAGAACAGATTTGATTGCTTATCAATGAGTGCAGAAATTTCTATAGTAAGCCATGTGATATGCTAGTGCTAGTCTCACTGCGGTCGATGTATTGTTAAGGATATCTTTTGTAACCTGTTTGCAGTACATCTACTTTTTAGATCTTTTGGCATCAGAGGACACTCACAAATTTGAACAAATACTCATTTTCTAAGTTGCTCAAGCATGAGTTGTTTTGCAGGGACAAATGGAAGAAAGTAGCAAGTCCACAAGTTGATCTAAGATGTTCCAGTGATCGCTTTTGTTCACAACATGGTTGACCCATTTTGTTCATACAGAAGTTGATGTCAGCTTGGGGATCTAAGACTTGGTCTTTCATAATATGTTGTACTAGTCAAGTGATCAAACATTTGGTCCCTTACGAACTTGGCCAACATACTTTGTAACTGGTCGTGGACTAGATGTTGACTTATGTATTTCCTGAATGATTGTAGCTAACTTCAGAGAAGAAAACTAGCGAATCTTCTATATATGTTGAATGAATGCATTGATCAATGGTATCTTGTGATGGATAGAGAAGTGCAATTGTTTGTATATGTATTGGATACTGAACATGCAATGGACATTATGAATTTAACTTCATGTTAATATGTGGTGCATTTGCAATTATGATGAAATGTGGGCCCTGACAACAAGTATGTCAGCATAAATGTTGGACGTCACATTATGTGTCGCCATAGCACATCGTCAGATGAACTGTCGGCATACCAATGGCCGTCGCACTATCTGTCGCCATAGCGCACTGTTAGATGATCTGTCGGCATAGAAATGTCCGTCGGTGTAGAAATGTCTGTCGGCGTAGACCTCATCAACATCGTCATATTTTCTGTCGGCATAGATTTATCTGTCGGGAAAGACCTTTCCCGGCAGGACTATAGGCGACAACTCCTTTCTGTCGGGAAAGGTCTTTGCCGACACTAAATGTGTCGCCTTAGGTGACCTATGCCGACAGATTGTTTGACGCTGCATTTAGTGTTGTGGTGTAGTGTCTTCAATATGAATATCTTCTCATACCACCATTGTCTTCAATGTCTTCATACATTTTTAGGGGTCATCTCCGGTAGGTAAACCGAATCAATGAGGGACACTAGCTATGTTATCCTGCAATTTTCACAAACGCATTAGTCCCTCAACCAACTTTGTCGTCAATTCTCCAAAACTAACTAGGGGTGGCACTAGATGCACTTACAATCTCCCCCTTTTTGGTGATTGATGACAAACTGGTTGAAGTTTTCAATGGGGATAAAGTATGTGAAATTGTAAGGATAGGAATTTGTCTTCACAAGTTGCAAGGGCTCCCCCTGAAGATGTGCATATAAGTAATTTGCTTTTGGAATGCAAATGCACATGGCAGGTTGTACTTGTGGAGATCCACTTCAACTTATGAAGATAATTCATCATGCATGAAATGATATAGCAATAAGAATGACATGCATAATGAAAAATGGACGTCTGCAAAATGATCTAAGTGCGGAAGTTATCATCGCACATGCGGAATTTATCATCGCATCATGGTAAAGCAAATAAGTAGCAGAAGTAGCAGACGACCATCAAGTTTAGGTGTTACAACTCAAAGAACCAAATGTTTCAAAGCGCAAGAGTTGTAAGCACGCAGCAAAATATAATGCAACCACCCATATGAACCCGCTTGAAGACTATCAACTCATACGCTTCTCCCCCTTTTGTCAGTAATGACCAAAAAGGTTTGAAGACATAGAGCATCTACTCGTCATCATGAGTAGGGGAAGCAGCAGGGTTGTCGTCATTGGTTGGCGGTGCAGACGAGCTTGGTGCAGTGTCGATGCGCGCAGTAGTAGTTGGAGGTGGTGAAGTAGCGTCATCTTCATCATCGATCACTCTGGCATTAATTGTTGCCACGGAAGAGGAATATTCAGAGTCTTCAAGAGATGGAGTTCGACGCAGGGTAGCAGTCCTTGGAGGAGTGGAGTCGAACTGGAATCTTTCATTGAATCCATCATCTTGAAGATCAGCTTCAGTACTGAGCAGGGTCAAACTCTTCCATGATCTTCGCAAGTTTCATGAGCAACAAAGGCATTCTTGGTGGCAAGGTTACGAATGCGATTGACATCCACCAATAGGCTTTGCATTTGGCGCTTGAGCCAGAAATGATGCTTATCCTGCTTCTGATGAAGAGCCACAAGAAGCTCTAGGTCATTAAGAACACGAGAACGCTTCCGAGGCCTTTGCGCAATGGTGCTTTCAGTAGCTTCAGTTGGCGCTCTGTGAGGCAGACGGGTGTTACCAGCAAGTGGATAGAATCTTGTTGCTGCTTGAACACCTTTTCAATAGGCTGAGTGAAGCTTTGGTGCTCAATGTTCTGAAGACAAAGTGGCGTCTTGGCAGGGTCAAAGTATACAGCATCAACTGACATATCAACCTCGGGCAGAAATATGATGTGATTGCGAGCAGAGGGCTGATAATTGACAGATGAGTGTCGCTTGATGAGGCGCATGACCCAGGGAGCATAAAACTTCAGACCAAACAGGTCAGATCCGGAAGCAGCAAGTTGCCTGATGAAGAATTCCTGAGTGTTGAAGCTGATGCCATTAAGAATATAGAAGACCAAAGTCTTCATGGCTCCTTCAAGCTTGGCCGATGATGAGTGTCCTTGACTGGCCATAGAGTTCGCCTGATGATATGGTATATGGTGCGAGGCAGATACTCAAGGTCTTCAACAAAGAAATGTGTGGGATACTCAGCGTCAGATGGCAAAGGCTTCATCATGCTCAGCATCTGGCTCATATTAGGTTCTGGCTTATGAAAGATGCTCTCCACAGCATTGCGGTGTAGCTGACAGTTAGGCTCATACAGTTCTCCAGGAGTGGCTAGCCCAGTAAGCTCGATGATATCCATAGCTTTGGCTTCATGATGAACATTGCCAGTCATCCACTCGAGAACCCAAGTCTTGATGTCTCTGTAGTAGCCGCGAATGTGCAGAGTGGCATAGAATTGAAGCAATAGCTCTTCATTCCAATGTTCCTTGTCTGTCACAAAATGGAGCAGACCAGCATCGCGAAAGCAGTCAAGTGCTTCTTCCAAGCACGGCAGTCCAGCAATAGCTTCAGTGTCAAGGCACATATGAGGGAAAATGTGCCCTTGATCATATAGCACGCATGAGTAATAGCTTCTCTGCTGATAGCTCCAGAATCGATCTGATGAAATCCTTGGCTTGGAGTAGGGGTTCTTGGCTCTGTCAAAGAAGGTATTGTGGCTCTTGAAGCCATTGGCATTGAATGACCCGGGGGAGTTGGCAGTACCTGGAAACCTTGGCAATCTCGGCTTTGGCTTCTGGACCTGAGGCTGATGCTCAACATGATAGTCAAATTGGGGTCCTGAGGCAGCAGGCGGAGGCACCAAAACTGGCCATCGGACAGTGACAAGCTGACCGTGATCGTATGCTTGCTCTATAGTGTGAGGCCTTGGTGGCGGAACAGGAGCAGGGGCAACATCAGAGGGTTCAGGCTGCACAACAGGTGCTTCAGGAGCAGTTGTCATATTTGCTCCAGGTGCAGCCTCCTCATTAGCGTCAGGTGCAACATTCTCATGAGCTTCAGGTGCTTCAGGATCAGTGGCCACATTTGCTTCAGGCACAGTGGCCTCATTGGTTTCAGGCACACTGGTTGGTGCAGGCTCCACATTGGCGTCAGCCATGACTACGTCACTGGCTTCATTGGCGTTGGGTATGGCAGCCTCAACATTTTCAACCTCCTCTTGACGAATAGGAGGGTCGGGCACAGGCACGTTCAAACCATGAACTGCTTCTTCTTCAATCGCTAGGGGTGTTGGTACACGAACTTCTTCTTCTTCAATAGCAGGGGGAGTTGGTACACGTACTTCTTCTTTTTCTTCGGCTGATGCAGCCGGAATGTCTTCAGCAGCATGTGCTTCAGACATGGAGATGTTCACTATTGGAGCTGGTTCAGAAAATACTTATCGTGCAACAGGTGAACGTTGCACTTCTCCTTCAGGAACGCTCGACAGAGGGACTTCAGGCCTTTGTCCTCTGCGAAGCCTGCGAAGAGCTGGCTTCAAGTTGGGAGATGGAGTTGGGTGAGCCTGAAAGTCTTCATCCTCTTCTTGCACTGGGGGTGTAGCTTGTTGTTGTTGTTGGGGAGTACTGGGGGAGTCTTGTTGTTGTTGTGGGTGATCAGCCCACGAAGCATCCTGAGCAATTGGCGTCAATGGACGACCAATGCTGATGAGTTTGGTGTTCGTACGAACAGGCGATGTGTGACGCCCCCGATTCAATCATACACTAATCATGCACGCAAATGTGTACGATCAAGATCAGGGACTCACGGGAAGATATCACAACACAACTCTAAAAACATAAATAAGTCAAAAAAGCATCATAATACAGGCCAGGGGCCTCGAGGGCTCGAATACAAGTGCTCGATCATAGACGAGTCAGCGGAAGCAACAATATCTGAGTACAGACATAAGTTAAACAAGTTTGCCTTAAGAAGACTAACACAAACTGGGATACAGATCAAAAGAGGCGCAGGCCTCCTTCCTGGGATCCTCCTAAACTACTCCTGGTCGTCGTCAGCAGCCTGCACATAGTAGTAGGCACCTCCAGTGTAGTAGTAGTCGTCGACGGTGGCGTCTGGCTCCTGGGCTCCAGCATCTGGTTGCGCCAACCAGGTAGAAGGGAAAGGGGGAAAAGGGGGAGAAAAGCAACCGTGAGTACTCATCCAAAGTACTCGCAAGCAAGGAGCTACACTACATATGCATGGGTATATGTGTAAGGAGGCCATATCAGTGGACTGAACTGCAGAATACCACAATAAGAGGGGGATAGCTAGTCCTATCGAAGACTACGCTTCTGGCAGCCTCCGTCTTGCAGCATGTAGAAGAGAGTAGATAGAAGTCCTCCAAGTAGCATTGCATAGCATAATCCTACCCGGCGATCCTCTCCTCGTCGACCTATGAGAGAGCGATCACCGGGTTGTATCTGGCACTTGGAAGGGTGTGTTTTATTACGTATCCGGTTCTAGTTGTCATAAGGTCAAGGCACAACTCCGGGTTGTCCTTTTACCGAGGGACACGGCTATTTGAATAGATTAACTTCCCTGCAGGGGTGCACCACATAACCCAACACGCTTGATCCCATTTGGCCGGACACACTTTTCGGGGTCATGCCCGACCGCGGAAGATCAACACGTCGCAGCCCCACCTAGGCACAATAGAGAGGTCAGCACGTCGGTCTAAACCTAAGCGCACAGGGGTCTGGGCCCATTGCCCTGAGCACACCTGCACGTTGCGAACGCGGCCGGAAGCAAACCTAGCCTAGTGGTGTTCCAGTCCAATCCGGCGCGCGCCACTCAGTCGCTGACGTCACGAAGGCTTCGGCTGATACCACGACGCCGGGATACCCATAACTACTCCCACGTAGATGGTTAGTGCGTATAGGCCAGTAGCCAGACTCAGATCAAATACCAAGATCTCGTTAAGCGTGTTATTATGAAGCAACCGCGGACGCCGACCAGGGCTAGGCCCACCTCTCGCCTAGGTGGTCTCAACCTGCCCTGTCGCTCCGCCACAAAGATCCACACAGAGGGCTGTCGGGATAAAGGTCCTTTCAGCCCCCAATCCGTGAATCACTCGCGGGTACTCTTCGAGCGGACCCGACTTTAGTCACCATCTGTATAGTATGTATGAATGTATAGTATATACCCGTGATCACCTCCCAAGTGATCACGGCCCGATAGTATAACAAGGCAGACTGACAAGAATGTAGGGCCAATGATGATAAACTAGCATCCTATACTAAGCATTTAGGATTGCAGGTAAGGTATCAACAGATGTAGCAACAATGTCAGGCTATGCATCAGAATAGGATCAACGAAAAACAGTAACATGCTACACTACTCTAATGCAAGCAGTATAGAGGAGAATAGGCGATATCTGGTGATCAAGGGGGGGGGGCTTGCCTGGTTGCTCTGGCAAGAGAGTGGGGTCGTCAACACCGTAGTCGTACTGGGTAGCAGCGGCGTCGGTCTCGGTGTCTAGCGAGAGAAGAGGGGAAAGAAACAATAAATACTTAAGCAAACAGATGCATAGCGATGCATGACATGACAAGTAACAGTGCTAGGGGTGCCCTAACGCGGTATGAGGTGATACCGGTGAAGGGGGGAACAACCGGGAAAGTATCCCCGGTGTTCCGCGTTTTCGGGCAGAGGACCCGGAGTGGGAAAGTTGCGATTTTGATATGTTAGGGGTGTGTGGCGGACGAACGAGTTGCGTATCCGGATTCATCTCGTTGTTTTGAGCAACTTTCATGTTGAAAATAATTTAATCCGAGTTATGGATTAAAAGTTATGATTTTCTAAAGATTTTATGAATTTCTAGAATTTAATTAATTATTTAAATTAATTCAAAAAATGGATTAATGACATCAGCATGAGGTCATGCTGACGTCAGCAGTCAACAGAGTTGACTGGTCAACCTGACATGTGGGTCATGCATGCCATAGGCTAAGACTAACTAATCAAGTTTAGTTAGTCTAACTAAATGATTAGGTTAATCTAAACAAGATTAATTAAGTTAATTAATTAAGTAAATAATTAATTAAATAATCCAATTATTATTAATTTTATTTTATATATTTTTTTTTCTTTGTTTGTAAACGTTCTGGGGCGGGGCCCCACATGCCTGTGGCCCCAAGGGCCTTGCGGGTTTCGGGCGCATGGGCGTGCGGTTGTCGCCCGAACGGGCGCGGCGCAATGGGTGCCCAGCACCCGCTCGTTCGGGCGCACCACAGGGGCAGGCGGAGCCGGCAGGTCGCCGGAGCAGGGGGGTTGGTGACCACGGCGGGGCTCGCCGGGCGCCAACCGGGCGGAGGACGGGGGTGGCGACGGCGCACGGGACAGGGGCGAACGGAGGGAGGAGCGGGCTGCCGCGGCATCCGCGAGCAGCACCACCAGGGGCGCGCGGGGGTGGCAAACAGGGGGCGTGGCCACAGGCGAGCGCGTAGGGGGGGGGGGGGGGCGAGGCATCGGTGCGTGCCCGGGCGCGTGTACAGGGGCACGCCGGGCGGGGTGAGGCCACGGTGAGCGCGGGCCGGGGCGCGGTGACGGTGAGCGCGGGCCGGGGCGCGGTGAGCCAGCACGGGCCTCCCACGTGCGGTGGCAGATGTGGCGCGCATGGTGAGCGCGTGCGGCGCGGGGTGTACGCCGAGGCGAGGGAGAGAGAGGAGGCCGGGACCTCACCGGGGGAAGTAGGGATCGTGGCAATGGGCGCGGGGGAGTTCGGGGAGGTTGACGGGGACGACGTGCGTAGAAGGGGAAGTCCAGCGGCGTCCGGGACACTTCGGGCGACGGAGTCGGGGTCGAGGCGGCGATGGCGGGGCGGCGCCGGGAGGAAGCAGAGGCCGGCCGGGGAGGAGGGGTGGACGGGGCGGCGTCGGGCGGCGACGGCCTCCTCTGGATCCCGATCCAAATCGGGAGAGAGGAGGGGGGGCGTCGCGGGGAGAGTGGGGTGTGGGTGCGGGGAGTGGGTTAGGGTTTGCGGGGTGAGGGGATAAGGAGAGGGAGTGGCCGGCTGGGCCTTTGCCCAGTTGGGCCGGTGGCCGAATGGGCCGGCCAGTTGGACCGGCTGGCCTGGGGGGGTTCTTTTCCTTTCTTTCTTTCTTTCTTTTCTTTATTTTTCTTTTCTGTTTTATTTCATTTTAAAGTATTTAGGCATTTTCTAAAAATGTGTTCACTTCACCATAATTACCTACGTAATATTTGGCACCCCCCGAACATTTTTGTTTCAATTTTTGAAAACTTTTGTTGTTTGATATATTTAGAATTTAAATTTTGAAACGGTTTCGAATCATTGCGAGGTTAGCAACAGTAACCGAGGTGACGTGGCTTGATTAGCATGGGATTACTATAGCATGATTATCCGGGCGTCAAAATTCTCCTCTACTACAAGAAATCTCGTCCCGAGATTTAAGAGGGGAAGTAAGGGGGAAGGTATTTGGTTACGAAATTCTAATGAGTCTTCTCGGTGTTGGTCGTTCTTCTCGAAGAGGTCGATCCATTACATTGATGTCTTCAGTTCTCTGCTTCGGGTCATCATGATGAAGTTGCCGTCCTTCCTTGGGGATCTTCATCGTACTTACGGAAAGGATAAGGGGTAGCTTCAAAAGGACAGACCTCTACAAGGTTGACTATCTGGTTGATAACATCGAGGGAGGTGGCGGAAGTTACTCTCGAATTGAATCTTAAGAAAATATCGAGAGCAAAGTAAGGAGGTACCATGAGAAGTTTCAAACAGATAGGCAAGCGTTCGATGCCTAATCAGAAGGTGAAAGGGGTTCAGGGCAACGAGAATAAGTATTGCGTCTGATACCAAAATAGATCACTTGGGACGGTGGTCCGTGAATTACATACGAGTCCACGCACGAGGAATAACTTTGGGAACAGGGGGTGTACAGGAGAGTCAGGTTTCGATCCCGTGGAACTGTGGGTTATGGGCCCACCATGTGGTTGAAGGTAGGAAGGGGGACGACATCTTGCACGGTCACGATAGTAAGGCGTGTCAGAGGGTCGCCTGTCAGTTATGTCGGCAACAACAGCGATACCAAGGGCGAGGGACGAAGAGAACCATTTTCCTGCTCGTTGAACGAGGCGGGCCAATAGGCAAGGTTCTCGTCCATCGGTGGCTACCGGAATGTCATCAACAATAGTAACAGGGTCTTACTGACAGCGGTACCACGAGGTGTTTACGTAAGCAGGAGAATATTACTGCTTAGGTCATATAGATCACAAGAAAGGTTAAACCAAACAATGGAAAGGAAAATATGATTATCAGATTAAACAGAACAATGGAAAGGAAAATGTGTTAAAACACATATCTCAGGGGTATTTCCTTCCCAAGGACAAACAGAGCATGATATCCATGACAGGATAGAAAGTAGAAAACCATTTATGTAAGGGGAGAGGAATTCCATGACATTACCCATACAGCAGTGTTTGGATAATTGAGCAGGAAACATTTAGCATTGGGCTTCAAATGTTCTTGTTGAAAATCGGAGTACCACAGACATGCTTCGAGATAGTATTGACATGGTCTTCAAGCAAAGGTCAGACTTTGGATACAGGAAGGATCCATCAGGAACAACTTGTAGAATAAGTCTTACAATTTCCTCATAGAAGAATGGATAACCTTGCTAATAAGGAAACTATAACAGCAGGTCATCCGGCCAAGTGTGTTGGGTATGCCATCACCTTACCGGGTCATAAAAGACCAGTGTTATAACTCTTGGAAAAATGTTCCAACCATCATATCTGACCGAGATTCAGATCTGATCAGTGTTAGGATACCTCAAACTCATGATGCTTGAGGAGAAAAGGTGCGATACAAATTGACGAGATGACATCGAAGATTCTCGGGAGATGAACCATGGAAGCCAGTTCCGAAACAAGAGTTCATCGGTAAACCAATGAGAGGATGAGGAGGTGGCTGATGGAATCAGCGACAATTCATCGAGATTAACAAAAGATGGATTTCCACAATTATGTGAACAAGGAGATAACATTTGTCAGATCAAATGGTATAATGATGTATGCTCGAGGAAAACATACACAATTAAACATTGGTTGAAAGGTGCACCCGAAATATGGGCTGGGTTGCACAACCAACGTCGGAATGGTGATTCAATAATCAAATGTCTAAGAATGAACGGCCAACCATTAACTTCAAAGCAATAGGGTTGCTAGAAGGGCAGAATCCAAATAGCACCGTTCATCTGTTGGTATCCTGGTTAGAACCAACATGGGGACCAAGAAAGAATGGTGATGGCGAGAAGCATCGTTGCAACAAGAATTTCTTAAGAGGTGGTGAAATTCTCACGACATTCTTGACATAAAAGGTGGTAATATTCCAATGTAAAGAAGAACAATGCTGGGTAGCAAGGAACTCAAGGTATAACACAAAACACGAACAAGTTTGTGTTGGAGGGAAGGCAATAAAGTGGTTGATGATAACACAAATCATCGAGGCAAGGATGGTATTTCTCATCATGAATCCGATTGACATCCTGGAAGAGCTCATAAGGTTGATGATGATCACGACACATTTGTCGAGAGGTTACACGAAGATGTAATCGATCGACGATGACATCAAGTCAAACGAATGATGAAGCGAAAGATTATTGGAACCACGGTTAGGACACAAACTCGAAATCAAGTTTGTTGTTCAAGGAGAAATGATATGACAACGAAAATCGACACAAGCTTAGTTCATCGTTGAAAGTTGTGCTCCGGGAATAAGGACCAGGTAGCATAGTTAAAAAAAATTAGTATGATGATGATATAGTTGATCAGGCTAGGAATGACCTAAAGGATTATTAAACTCGTAAGCAACAAAAATTACTTAGAGTTATTGAATCGGAGTGCTGAATCGATTCACTTATCGGTGTTCTCGGTTAACAAACAACCCAAAAGCATGAAGTGACAAAGACAGGGTAAAGGTAGTACTCCATCAAAGGACAGGGTAATGTAGTGCAATGGTGTGATATCCTCGAGATACCAGGGGTTACTCGACGACAGACCAAAGTAGAGGTTGGTCTGGGGTATTGCTTTGCAGAGGACAAGTGTTTAAACTTGCCCAAGAAATGGGATCAAGGAAGAACATATGGTCGGAACCACGATTGCAAAAGGCCAGATCCCAGATATAAGATGAACTTATACCAAGGGAATAATTAATTTAAGAGAAGCTTTTAATGATAAGATCTACATCGTGTCCATGGGCATGAACACAAAGTTCAAGGTCGACTCACACTTCTTTAATGCATAACCTTTCATTCACTCCTCGCCTTCAACGAAATTGTGTGTTGAAATTTTATCTAACATAACACTAGTAGAGTATGACCCATAGTAGTTTCTGGGTTCACACAGTTTAGAGAAGGCAGATGTCCAACCCATCGGGGCCTCTTAGGAACATATACCACAAACTTCAGGAGTAAATGACACAAGCTCGATAGCAGAGCATGGTTGACAAAGCAGAGGATACAATTTACCAAATGCGGTATATATCCAAATGAAGGACATTGTCGGATAAAATCCAACAAAGGATCTGGGGTGAGTATCGACACACAACCAGAGGAAGAAGCAAGGCAAAGACATTGGATTATAGAAACAACTGAATAACTTAGAGCTCAATTGCTAAGGAATTATGATTTACAAAGCGAAGGATCAGAAGCAGACGCTCTGATCAAGGATGGATAAGTTCAATAGACTTAGGGGCACAATCGACGACAATTTAATTGGCGAGAACCATCTCATGATTAAAACGACGTCTGAGCCGGAAGGATGAATTCTAGGATCTGATTGAGGATTGCGAGCATTCGCAACAAATCGAATCAACGGACTCAAAATGACAATGACAATGGATGTCAACAAGATTACTAGACTTATGGGATTAACCATAATGCAAGCAATCAAGAATTTCGAGAGCAATAGGATGCTCAAGATTTTGGGAAGATCGAATGATATTTCGAGGATTGGTGACATACATGAATCAACTGGGGATGAGTGGATACTCGGTAAGTGCGAGAAATTATCCGTAGTTGTATTCGTGTAGCAAAGAACTGCAAGGTAGTAGGCACAAAGTATTCTCGGAACATTAGAGAGAATTTTGAGGTATCTTGTAATAACAAGATCGACTGGGAATAAAATTAAGCACGACATGTGTAAGTATTTATCCATAGGGATATTTCGGTGGAAGGGAACTGCAAAAGCAACGGGCACAAGGTCTGGAGAGAAAATCGGAGAGTATCTTCGAAATCTTCTGTGCAGCCAGCGATCATCTGGACTGAAGGGGCTCTCCGGGAGAAAGTATTTTCGAGAACCTAAAGTTAGATTTTAGTAAAAATTGTTTAACCAGAATAGAAGAGAGTTCAGAATCCCGGAGTAAAGGTCGAGGAGTAAAAGATCCTAATACCACCCAATGGCGATGTGGGCCCATGGGCCGCACAGCCATGTTAGTAAAAGTTTTGCAATATCTAGACTCGACTTCGGCCAAGGAGTGTGGAAGGGGGATTCCTACAGGCAGTCGGCTCTAATACCAACTTGTGACGCCCCCGATTCAATCGTACACTAATCATGCACGCAAACGTGTACGATCAAGATCAGGGACTCACGGGAAGATATCAAAACACAACTCTAAAAACATAAATAAGTCATACAAGCATCATAATACAAGTGCTTGATCATAGACGAGTCAGCGGAAGCAACAATATCTGAGTACAGACATATGTTAAACAAGTTTTCCTTAAGAAGGCTAACACAAACTGGGATACAGATCGAAAGAGGCGCAGGCCTCCTGCCTGGGATCCTCCTAAACTACTCCTGGTCGTCGTCAGCAGCCTGCACGTAGTAGTAGGCACCTCCAGTGTAGTAGTTGTCGTCGATGGTGGCGTCTGGCTCCTGGGCTCCAGCATCTGGTTGCGCCAACCAGGTAGAAGGGAAAGGGGGAAAAGGGGGAGAAAAGCAACCGTGAGTACTCATCCAAAGTACTCGCAAGCAAGGAGCTACACTACATATGCATGGGTATATGTGTAAGGAGGCCATATCAGTGGACTGAAGTGCAGAATGCCAGAATAAGAGGGGGATAGCTAGTCCTATCGAAGACTACGCTTCTGGCAGCCTCCGTCTTGCAGCATGTAGAAGAGAGTAGATAGAAGTCCTCCAAGTAGCATTGCATAGCATAATCCTACCCGGCGATCCTCTCCTCGTCCGCCTATGAGAGAGCGATCACCGGGTTGTATCTGGCACTTGGAAGGGTGTGTTTTATTACGTATCCGGTTCTAGTTGTCATAAGGTCAAGGCACAACTCCGGGTTGTCCTTTTACCGAGGGACACGGCTATTCAAATAGATTAACTTCCCTGCAGGGGTGCACCACATAACCCAACACGCTTGATCCCATTTGGCCGGACACACTTTTCGGGGTCATGCCCGGCCGCGGAAGATCAACACGTCGCAGCCCCACCTAGGCACAACAGAGAGGTCAGCACGCCGGTCTAAACCTAAGTGCACAGGGGTCTGGGCCCATCGCCCTGATCACACCTGCACGTTGCGAACGCGGCCGGATGCAGACCTAGCCTAGTGGCGTTCCAGTCCAATCCGGCGCATGCCACTCAGTCGCTGACATCATGAAGGCTTCGGCTGATACCACAACGTCGGGATACCCATAACTACTCCCGCGTAGATGGTTAGTGCGTATAGGCCAGTAGCCAGACTCAGATCAAATACCAAGATCTCGTTAAGCGTGTTATTATGAAGCAACCGCGGACAACGACCAGGGCCAGGCCCACCTCTCGCCTAGGTGGTCTCAACCTGCCCTGTCGCTCCGCCACAAAGATCCACACAGAGGGCCGTCGGGACAAAGGTCCTTTCAGCCCCCAATCCGTGAATCACTCGCGGGTACTCTTCGAGCGGACCCGACTTTAGTCACCATCTGTATAGTATGTATGTATGTATGTATGTATAGTATATACCCGTGATCACCTCCCAAGTGATCACGGCCCGATAGTATAGCAAGGCAGACTGACAAGAATGTAGGGCCAATGATGATAAACTAGCATCCTATACTAAGCATTTAGGATTGCAGGTAAGGTATCAACAGATGTAGCAACAATGTCAGGCTATGCATCAGAATAGGATCAACGGAAAGCAGTAACATGCTACACTTCTCTAATGCAAGCAGTATAGAGGAGAATAGGCGATATCTGGTGATCAAGGGGGGGGGGCTTGCCTGGTTGCTCTGGCAAGAGAGTGGGGTCGTCAACACCGTAGTCGTACTGGGTAGCAGCGGCGTCGGTCTCGGTGTCTAGCGAGAGAAGAGGGGGAAGAAACAATAAATACTTAAGCAAATAGATGCATAGCGATGCATGACATGACAAGTAACAGTGCTAGGGGTGCCCTAACGCGGTATGAGGTGATACCGGTGAAGGGGGGGAACAACCGGGAAAGTATCCCTGGTGTTCCGCGTTTTCGGGCAGAGGAGCCGGAGTGGGAAAGTTGCGAGTTTGATATGTTAGGGGTGTGTGGCGGACGAACGGGTTGCATATCCGGATTCGTCTCGTTGTTTTGAGCAACTTTCATGTTGAAAATAATTTAATCCGAGTTACGGATTAAAAGTTATGATTTTCTAAAGATTTTATGAATTTCTGGAATTTAATTAATTATTTAAATTAATTCAAAAAATGGATTAATGACATCAGCATGAGGTCATGCTGACGTCAGCAGTCAACAGAGTTGACTGGTCAACCTAACATGTGGGTCATGCATGCCATAGGCTAAGACTAACTAATCAAGTTTAGTTAGTCTAACTAAATGATTAGGTTAATCTAAACAAGATTAATTAAGTTAATTAATTAAGTAAATAATTAATTAAATAATCCAATTATTGTTAATTTTATTTCATTATATTATTTTCTTTTTTTTGTTTGTAAACGTTCTGGGGCGGGGCCCCACATGCCTGTGGCCCCAAGGGCCTTGCGGGTTTCGGGCGCATGGGCGCGCGGTTGTCGCCCGAACGGGCGCGGCGCAACGGGTGCCCAGCACCCGCTCGTTCAGGCGGACCACAGGGGCGGGCGGAGCCGGCAGGTCGCCGGAGCAGGGGGGTTGGTGACCACGGCGGGGCTCGCCGGGCGCCAACCGGGCGGAGGACGGGGGTGGTGACGGCGCACGGGACAGGGGCGGACGAAGGGAGGAGCGGGCTGCCGCGGCATCCGCGAGTAGCACCACCAGGGGCGCGCGGGGGTGGCGAACAGGGGGCGCGGCCACAGGCGAGCGCGTAGGGGGGGGGGGGGCGAGGCCACGGTGAGCGCGGGCCGGGGCGCGGTGACGGTGAGCGCAGGCCGGGGCGCGGTGAGCCAGCGCGGGCCTCCCGCGTGCGGTGGCAGATGTGGCGCGTAGTCGCGCACGGTGAGCGCGTGCGGCGCGGGGTGTACGCCGAGGCGAGGGAGAGAGAGGAGGCCGGGACCTCACCGGGGGAAGTAGGGATCGTGGCAATGGGCGCGGGGGAGTTCGGGGAGGTTGACGGGGACGACGTGTGTAGAAGGGGAAGTCCGGCGGCGTCCGGGACACTTCGGGCGACGGAGTCGGGGTCGAGGCGGCGATGGCGGGGCGGCGCCAGGAGGAAGCAAAGGCCGGCCGGGGAGGAGGGGTGGACGGGGCGGCGTCGGGCGGCGTCGGCCTCCTCTGGATCCCGATCCAGATCGGGAGAGAGGAGGGGGCGTCGTGGGGAGAGTGGGGTGTGGGTGCGGGGAGTGGGTTAGGGTTTGCGGGGTGAGGGGATAAGGAGAGGGAGTGGCCGGCTGGGCCTTTGCCCAGTTGGGCCGGTGGCCGAATGGGCCGGCCAGTTGGACCGGCTGGCCCGGGGGGGTTCTTTTCCTTTCTTTCTTTCTTTCTTTTCTTTATTTTTCTTTTCTATTTTATTTCATTTTAAAGTATTTAGGCATTTTCTAAAAATGTGTTCACTTCACCATAATTACCTACGTAATTTGGCACCCCCCGAACATTTTTGTTTCAATTTTTGAAAACTTTTGTTGTTTGACATATTTAGAATTTAAATTTTGAAACGGTTTCGAATCATTGCGAGGTTAGCAACGGTAACCGAGGTGACGTGGCTTGATTAGCGTGGGATTACTATAGCATGATTATCCGGGCATCACACGATGATACCACTTGATGTTCGATCTGAGGAAGAACTTCATCATCATTTACATTGTCATCTTGACCAATGTCTTCAGCAGCGTTGGGTCAGCTGCTGGAATATGTTCAGTCTCATGAGCCTCTGTGGTAGCAGGCTCATGGACAACCATTCTTCTTTCTTGATGAACAGACACAGGGCGAACCACGGAAATGGGTTCAACGACTAAGGGCTCTGTGGAAGCAGCCCTAGTCTTCTTGGTCTTGCGCTTCTTCTTGGAGGGAGCGGCATCAGAGGCTTCAGTATGCTTTCTCTTTCTGGTGTCAGCCTCTGCAGCCTTTGTCTTCTTCTGTTCTGAAGCGGTTGTGTTAACCTTTGGCTTCGAGCCAGTCATGCTGCTCGGGAAGATAATGCGAGGGGCTTCTTGGCTTGAAGGCTCAGGCTGTTCAGCAGGGTGCTTCTTCTTCCTCTTTGCAGCCATCCTGGGGTCAATGCCTGGACGGCCAAAGGACTTGCGCTTCTCAGCCTCATTGTAGGCAAGCACACACTTATCAGCCAAAAGCTTCATGCGTTCTCGAGAGCCCTGAGCTTCTTGGCGTTTCATCAGAAAAGCTTCTTTAAGCTCATGGAGCATGACCTTGAAGTTGCAGACGTCTTGAACACTCAGATTGGCCACATGCTTCTTGAATTGAGCCTTCTCAAAATCAATCTTGTTTTTGAGCTCAACGATGCGCTGAGCAAGAGCTAGCTCAGAAGCAATGGCGCCATTGAAGGCGACACCGAGGCCAATTAGGAGCTGTAAATCTTCAAAGCTGACGTTGGGGGTGTCGAACCACTCATTAATGAAATTGTGAATGATCGCCACATCAAACAGAGGCAGGTTGCTGAAGATTTCTGCTTCTTCTTTGCTCTTGATCAGCTGCTCAAGGGCATCATCAGCAAGATCTTCATCACTTGATAGATCAATGGGTTCTTCACGCAGAATGGCAGCAGGAGTCAAAGCTCGTTGATCAGATGGTCTAACAAGCTGCTTTTTCTTGTCCGTTCTCCTGGAGACACGGGACAGATCTTCAGATTGCACACTGGCTTCAGGAGGTGCAGTGGCCAGTGGCTTCGCACGCAAAGTCTTCGGAGCTGGCTTTGCAGCTGAGGTTGAAGCCTTTGACTTCTTTTGCTTCTGCGGCTTTGGAGGAGGAGGAGCAGGGGCTTCATCAGAGTTAGCACCATTGTCAGAATGATCTACTCTGGCGCCTTGGACCATGATGTAAGTGATGAGGCCGTCAAGGTTGGCATAGGGGCCAATGACATTGGGATTTGCTTCACGGGAGCCGTCAGCACGGGGAGCAGAGGGACCTGGATTGAAGTCCAAACCCAAGGACTTCTTGTTCTCCTTGGCCGAAGCCACAGCAAACTGATAGTTGCGCTTGAAGAGCGAATCTTCACGACACCATAGAAGTGAAGTGGGATCTGCGTTCGCTGGCTGTGGCCCACGGACCATGCATGGATAGAAGCCTTGTTCAATGGCTTCAGGTCGGCTCTTGGGTTGAAGCCCTCGATAGAGGATATCACCCCATGGTCTGTTGATGGCATGCTTCTCTGCATATTCCTTTGTCACAAATCTGTACTTGAACCACTCCTCAGCCCAATAGCGTCGAATCCATTGGATTCGCGTCTTCCTCTGATGATAATTCTCTTCAGGATCTGTCTTCTACAGTTCTGCTAAGTCATCAGGCAGATCTTTAGATGTGCCTCCTCTGTGCTGTCTGCCACCCTTCCTTGCTGATTTCTCTGTTGTCATGAACTTCAAGCTGAAAGGCTTCAATACGTTCAAAGGCTTCAGAGATCTGCGCTTGCTGGTCAAGCAGGAACTGGCTTCAGGAGAATTTATATGATGCTGTAAGTATTCTGCAAATGAATGCAGACTATGAGAACCAAGGGATTCTCCCACGGACATGTACTTGTGACAGCATTAGAGATGCGAGGGAAGGGGAAGAGGTCATATGCATTCTCAGAAGATTTTGAAGATAAATCAGTTTGAAGACATTGACCTCATGTTGCGAAGACATTCACTTATATAGGTGAGTTGGTTCCAGATTTGTACCAATCCGTGAATAAGTACAAGTGAGGAATCAAACTAGAAGAAATCTAAGTGAATCGACTAAGCAGTATGAGATGCAGACAGAATAGATCTAGCTTGGAATAGACAGAAACTACTTTCGGTAAACAGGATGAATCTTGAAGATCAAAAAGGTGGTAAAAATAGAGTTATAATTACCGCACGAAGAACTGCTAGATGGAGAACAATAGGAGACCGAGCAGTTCAGCCCACCGTGCCCTAACTTGGCGACGGAGGACACCTACGGCGATGGCGGAGAGGACGATGTCCGCGGCCGGCGTGAGGACGGCGTCGGAGAAGTCGCGGCAGCTAAGCGCTTCATCGCCGGCGTCGTCGCGAGCTAGCGGTGGCGCTAGGGTTTTGACGGAGGTGGAGAGGTGGAAGAAGTATTTCTTTACCGCAGGGGGACAGGTATTTATAAGTAGGTGAGAGACACTGCGCAATTACGCTCGTGCCCCTGGTGGTTCACATCTGAGGGGCACGTGGCAAGCATGCAACACACTCAGGGTTGTCCCACGTTCCCACGCCCGCCAGGCATGTCGGAGAGTTGTTCCGGCTTCTCCGGATTTCAATAGTAAAGATAAGCCATTAAAAACAGATTTAATGTTTGTCTCTTTGCCTTCTGCTGACTAGGACGCAGAGAAGACATTCGACAGTTTCAACAAAATGCATATGATTTGGACAGATAGATGTTGAGATAGTAAGCATAGAGAGGTTAGGGTCCGATCACATTCACTTAGTTCAAAAGATCCAATCTTGAAGACATAGCTATAAGTGAATGCTGTAGAGGACAGAACACTAGTATGTATATATCAAAAAGCAATCAAATCATCATAGTGCAGAAAGTCATGAAGACAAATTGAAACTGAAGACAAACCAAATGCGAAGTCATTGCAATATAACGCCTTGAATGAAACACTTCAAACAAGAAAAGTTGGTGGTGGCGTTACCCACCGTATAGGAAGTATTAGACCCAGACACGGCGCACAATTATCGTGGCGCTCCGAAGTCAAATTCCATGTTAATGTATTCACACTCAGAGTGTAAATCTTAATTGATTGAAGATATACCTTACTTTGTGTGTTGCACATCTAAGTCATCAACATGCATAAGTGTTAGGATGTGTGCCTGATCACAGGACATTAGAGGATTCTAAGATATTTAGCTCACACCGTAACATGCAAAACCTTTTCTCATCCAAGGGCTTTGTGAAGATATCTGCCAGTTGCTCATCAGTGTTGACGTGAATGATATCGATATCTTTCTTCATAACATGATCTCAGAGAAAGTGATGACGAATTTCAATGTGCTTTGTCTTCGAGTGTTGGACTGGATTGTTGGCTATCTTGATGACACTCTCATTGTCGCAGAAGAGAGGTACTTGTTTCAGGTTGATGCCATAGTCCTTGAGAGTTTGCTTCATCCATAGAAGCTGAGCACAACAGGATCCAGCAGCAATGTATTCAGATTCAGCAGTTGAGAGTGATACACAGTTCTGCTTCTTCGAAGACCAACAGACAAGTGATCGACCAAGAAAATGGCATGTGCCAGATGTAGACTTGCGATCCACCTTGTCACCAGCATAATTTGCATCCAGAATCCAACCAAATCGAATCTTGAGCCCTTGGGATACCATAATCCGAGTGTTGGGGTGTAAGCCAAATATCGAAGAATTCGCTTCACAGCTAAGTGATGCGATTCCTTTGGTGCCGCTTGGTACCGAGCACACATGCAAACACTAAGCATAATATCTGGCCTAGATGCACATAAATAAAGCAAAGAACCAATCATGGAGCGGTATACCTTTTGATCGAACTCTTTACCATTGTCGTCGGGACCAAGATGGTGCTTGGCTGGCATTGGCGTCGTGTAGCCTTTGCAGTCTTCCATTCCAAACTTCTTCAGAAAATCTTTGAGGTATTTCTCTTGAGATATGAAGATGTCATTCCTTTGCTGACGAATTTGAAGACCAAGGAAGAACTTCAGCTCACCCATCATGGACATTTGATATTGCTCTTGCATCATGTACCCAAACTCATCACTATACTTCTGGTTGGTGCATCCGAAGATTATGTTATCCACATATATTTGGCACACAAACAGTTCACCATCATATGTCTTCATGAAGAGAGTGGGATCAAGGGATCCAGGTTTGAAGCCTTTGCTCTTCAAGAAGTCTTTGATTGTATCATACCAGGCACGAGGAGCTTGTTTGAGGCCATACAATGCCTTGTTTAGCTTGTACACCATATCAGGATGTTTTGGATCTTCAAAGCCAGGTGGTTGTGCGACATATACTTCTTCTTCAATCTTGCCATTGAGAAATGCACTCTTTACATCCATTTGATATAGCAAGATATTGTGATGATTAGCATAGGCTAGCAGTATGCGAATAGCTTCAAGTCTAGCAACAGGAGCAAATGTTTCATCGAAGTCAATTCCTTCAACTTGAGTGTATCCTTGAGCCACAAGACGTGCTTTGTTTCTAACGACTTGACCATGCTCATCTTGCTTGTTTCGATATATCCATTTTGTTCCAATAATGTTATGCTTGCGAGGATCAGGTCGCTTGACAAGTTCCCAGACATTATTCAGTTTGAACTGTTGAAGTTCTTCTTGCATGGCTTGAATCCATTCAGGTTCCATAAAAGCTTCAGCAACTTTCTTGGGTTCTGATATTGACACAAATGAAAAGTGCCCACAGAAGTTTGCTAGCTGTGTTGCTCTTGATCGAGTGAGCGGACCAGGTGCATTGATGTTGTCAATTATCTTTTCTATTTGAACTTCATTTGCAACACGAGGATGAACAGGACGAAGATTTTGCTCTGGCTGATCATTGTCATCATTGGGAGGATTGTCTTCGGACTGAGCATTGTCTTCAGGTTGATTTGGTGCAGAGATGATAAGTTCCTCTTCAGGCTGTGCTTCAGAGGGCATGATTTCACCAGTTCCCATCAACTTGATTGCCTCATTTGAAGGAGCTTCATCCAGTGTGCTTGGCAGGATCTCTCTCTGTGAACCATTGGTTTCATCAAATTTCACATCCATAGTTTCAACGATTTTGTAGAGATAAAGGTTGAAGACTCTGTAGGAGTGTGAATCCTTTCCATAGCCAAGCATGAAGCCTTCGTGAGCCTTAGGTGCAAATTTTGACTTGTGATGGGGATCCTTGATCCAGCATCTTGCTCCAAATACTCTGAAATAACTGACGTTTGGCTTCTTGCCAGTGAGTAGCTCATATGATGTTTTGTTCAGAAGCTTATGGATGTATACACGGTTGATGATGTGACATGCTGTATCAATAGCTTCAGGCCAGAACTTTCTTGGTGTCTTGTACTCATCTAGCATTGTTCGATCCATTTCAATGAGGGTTCTGTTCTTGCGCTCAACGATGCCATTTTGCTGAGGTGTGTATGGAGCAGAGAACTCATGAGTGATTCCCATTGTATCCAGATACAGATCAAGTCCAGTGTTCTTGAATTCAGTGCCATTGTCACTTCTGATGTGCTTGATCTTCACACCATAGTTGTTCATTGCTCGAGTTACGAAGCGCCTGAAGACATCTTGCACTTCAGTCTTGTACAGAATTATATGAACCCATGTGTATCTTGAGTAGTTGTCAACAATGACGAAGCCATAGAGACAGGCAGTTGTTGTGAGGGTGGAGTAGTGAGTAGGTCCAAATAAGTCCATGTGTAATAGCTCGAAGGGTTGAGATGTTGTCATGATTGTCTTTGATGGGTGCTTTTCCCTTGTCATCTTTCCAGCTTCACAGGCACCACACAGATGATCCTTCTTGAACTTGACATCTTCGATGCCTATGACATGCTTCTTCTTGACGAGTGAGTGTAAGTTCCTCATGCCAGCATGTCCCAGCCTTCGATGCCAGAGCCAGCATTCTGAAGCTTCTGTGAGAAGACAAACGGCAAGCTGTGGACCTACTGAGAAATCTACCATGTACAGATCATATTTTCGATACCCTTCAAAGACTAGAGATTTGTCAGATTCCATTAGTACAAGGCAACGATATTTGCCAAATATCACAATCATGTTCAAGTCACAAAGCATTGAGACAGACATTAAGTTGAAACCAAGGGATTCAACAAGCATCACTTTATCCATGTGTTGATCCTTTGAGATTGCAACTCTACCTAGACCCAGTACTTTGCTTTTACCAGTGTCAGCAAATGTGATGTGACTCTTGTCGGATGGACGTAAGGTTGAGTCCATGAGAAGACTTCGATCACCAGTCATATGATTTGTGCAACCACTATCCATAATCCATTCTGAAGCTTTTGGTGATGTACCCTACAGGGCAGTTAGGAGGATAGGCTTCACACAATTGTGAAGCATATGCATTTGATACATATAGGGATAGTCACATCTTATATCAAGGTTAGGACATAGTATGACTGATATGAAATTCAAATGTGAAGCATATAGAATGACATTTCATGGTGCGTCCTCAATGAGTTTTAGGTCCCCAGCAATAGTATCGGACGCCATTGATTGCTGGCTGGAGACCATTTTCTGCAAAAGAGAGTTAGTTCTTCTTTGCCACCCACATTTTCAGTGGGGGCTTAGAAGCAATGAGTCTAAGTGCAGCATCTGAGAATTTTGGCTTTGAAGGCCTAGCAAATAGCCTTGTAGGAGATGAATGATACTCATATGAATAAGCAGAAAAGTTCTTAGTCCTATGAACATAGCGGTTCGAAAATACATGCTCATATTCATAAGTCTGAGCATGATTTCCCTGCAAAACTTTGGCGTTAGGGTGACTCATGTGAGTCCTGTATCTGTATGAAGCCTTTGGGCCATATGAAGCTATAGGTCTGGGGTTTGTCTTCTTCCTAGGTGGTGTCATGACGACATTCACAGGAAGACTCTCAATGTACCGCTTAGGTACCCAGATCTTCTTCATAGGTGGTCCATTCCTGCAGTTAGTACCAATGTACCTGGCAAACACTTCACCATTCTGATTTTTGAACAGCTTATAGTTTGCATCAAAGGATTCATCAATGATAATAGGATTAGCACAGGTAAAGCCAGATAAGGTAGATGGATCTACTGAAGGTTCCTTTGCAGCAACCCATGTGGTTTTGGGGTACTGCTCAGGCTTCCAGTACGAGCCATCAACATTCATTTTCCTCTCGAACCCAACACCCTCTTTCCTAGGGTTTCGGTTCAGAATCTGCTTTTTGAAGACATCGCAGAGAGTCTGATGTCCCTTCAAACTTTTGTACATCCCTGTTTCAAGCAATGTCTTCGACATAACATTTTCATCAGCAACAGCAGTGGTATCCTCCGCAGAGGGGTTAGTGACCACATTAGTAGGTGAAGACAATGAAACATTAGCAGCAGTGGAACATTCAGCAACAGATGCAGCATTATCACGCTCAATGCATTTTAGACATGGTGGTTCAAATCCTTCCTGAGCGGAACTGATCTGTTGAGCGCGAAGTGACTCATTCACCTTTTGAAGATCTTCATGAGCCGCTCTCAATTTCTCAAGATCTTGTTTCCTTTGAAGATAATCATAGGAGAGCCTTTCATAAGTAGTTGAGAGTGATTCATGACGACCTTCAAGTTCTTGATACTTAGCATGAAGACTTTTTATGTCATCAACTAAGGATTGTGAACGTGTCATTTCAGCGTCCAACAGGTCATCGCTTTTGTCTAACAGTTTTTGAGTATGTTCCATAGCCTTTTGTTGTTCAGTTGCAATTTTAGCAAGTGTTTTGTAGCTGGGTTTGGATTCACAATCAGAGTCATCTTCACTTGAAGTTTGAAAGTAAGCATCACGTGATTTTACCTTGGCACCGCGTGCCATGAAGCAGTAGGTGGGAGTAGGATCGTCTTCGTCATTAGCTTCAGCGTTGGTGTGGAAGTCATTGTCTTCAGTGTTGAAGATGGACTTGGCAACATAGGCTGTGGCTAGAGCCAGACTTGCAACGCCAGGGTCAGACTCCTCTCCAGACTCCACCTCCGCCTCCTCGGAAGCAGACTCCTCCTTTGAATCCATTTCCTTGCCAACAAAAGCACGAGCCTTGCCAGATGAGCTCTTCTTGTATGATGAAGACTTGGAAGAAGACTTAGAAGACTTTGAGGATTTCTTCTTCTTCTTGTCATCGGAATCATATTCCTTGCTTTTCTTCTTCTTCTTCTCATTGTCCCACTGTGGACACTCAGATATGTAATGACCAGGTTTCTTGCACTTGTGGCAGGTTCTCTTCTTGTGATCATGTGTGGAAGCTTCATCATTCCTTGAGCTAGATCGTGAAGACTTTCTGAAGCCTTTCTTCTTTGTGAATTTCTGGAACTTCTTCACCAGCATAGCAAGTTCCCTTCCAATGTCTTCAGGATCTTCAGAACTGCAGTCAGATTCTTCTTCAGATGAGGAAACAACTTTTACCTTCAAAGCACGAGTTCGGCCATAGCTTGGACCATAGATATCTCTTTTCTCAGATAGCTGAAACTCATGTGTGTTGAGCCTCTCAAGTATATCAGACGGATCGAGTGTCTTGAAGTCAGGACGTTCTTGTATCATGAGGGCAAGGGTGTCAAAGGAGCTGTCAAGTGATCTCAGTAGTGTCTTGACGATTTCATGCTTGGTAATCTCAGTTGCGCCAAGAGCTTGAAGTTCATTTGTGATATCAGTGAGGCGATCAAACGTGAGCTGGACATTCTCATTGTCGTTTCTCTTGAAGCGGTTGAAGAGGTTGCGGAGAACACTGATTCTTTGATCTCTCTGGGTTGAAACGCCTTCATTGACCTTGCACAGCCAGTCCTAGACTAGCTTCGACGTTTCCAGAGCACTCACACGACCATACTGTGCTTTGGTCAGATGACCACAGATGATGTTCTTCGCAGTAGAGTCCAGTTGAATGACTTCTTGACATCAGTGGGGGTGACACCTTCACCAGTTTTGGGAACGCCATTCTTGACGACATACCAGAGGTTGACATCAATGGCTTCAAGATGCATGCGCATCTTATTCTTCCAGTAGGGATATTCAGTTCCATCGAACACGGGGCAAGCAGCGGAGACCTTCATTATCCCTGCAGTCGACATAGCTGAAACTCCAGGTGGTTAAACCGAATCACACACAACAAGGGAGTACCTCGCTCTGATACCAATTGAAAGTGCTAGTATCGACTAGAGGGGGGGTGAATAGGCGATTTTCATGAAAGTCTTCAAAACTTGGAAGTTTTGAAGACAAACAATAGAAACAACCTAATTGATATGAGCGGAAGATAAACTACCCTAAACAAGCCATAGTCAAGTATGTAATGATGTGATAGTACATGACTAATAGCAGTAAGGTAGTAAGGATCAAGATGGAAGATAGTGTGAAGCCAATCAACAATAGAAGTCAAGCAATGAAGTCAAATAGATACACAGACAAGCAATGACTTCATGAAAACAAACTTAAGTAAGGTTGGAAGGGATAGAACCAGTTGCTTGTTGAAGACACAGGATTTGTTGGACCAGTTCCGGTTGCTGTGACAACTGTACGTCTGGTTAGGGAGGCTGAGATTTAACTCAGAAGACCATGTCTTCACCTTATTCCCCTTGAGCTAAGGACACCCAGTCCTTGCCCAATCACTCTGGTAAGTCTTCAAGGGAGACTTCCAAACCTTCACAGACTTCGTTCACCGGCAATCCACAATGACTCTTGGATGCTCAGAACGCGACGCCTAACTGGCTGGAGGATTCACAATCCTCAAGTGTAATAAGTCTTCAGGTCACACAGACAGAAAGACTTCAGTGATGCCTAACACTCTTTGGCTCTGGGTGTTTGGGCTTTGTCCTCGCAAGGATTTCTCTCTCTCAAATGCTTCGAGGTGGGTTGCTCTCAAACGACAAAAGCCATGCACAAACTCTGAGCAGCCACCAATTTATGGTGTAGGGGGTGGGCTATTTATAGCCACTAGGCAACCCGACCTGATTTGTCCAAAATGACCCTGGGTCACTAAGGAACTGACACGTGTTCCAACGGTCAGATTTCAAACACACGCGGCAACTTTACTTGGGCTACAAGCAAAGCTGACTCATCCAGCTCTGGATAAGATTTGCTCTCATTGTCTTCGCTCGAAGACATAGGATTTGGGTTGAGCATCACTTCAGTCACTCTGACTTAGTTCACTTGGACCCCACTTAACAGTACGGTGGTTCCTATGACTCAACAAAGAAGAAAAGGAAACAACGAAAACACACAGTCTTCGCGCTCCAAAGTCTTCACGCAATGTCTTCTCATGTCATAGTCTTCAATATGAATATCTTCTCATACCACCATTGTCTTCAGTGTCTTCATACATTTTTAGGGGTCATCTCCGGTAGGTAAACCGAATCAATGAGGGACACTACCTGCGTTATCCTGCAATTCTCACAAACGCATTAGTCCCTCAACCAACTTTGTCGTCAATTCTCCAAAACCAACTAGGGGTGGCACTAGATGCACTTACACCTTCCTTCACTTATTAAATCTGCATTAGGGTTTCGAAGTTTCTTCAGCGTTCGTCAGTGTTCATCAGCGTTTATCAGCTTTTCCTTTAGCATCTTACTGAATCTAGCTAAGCCTGACAGTCTCCTTTTGCGGCTGGATCCGTAGTTTTAATCTGCCGTACTACGACATCTTGCTGCCCCTGGATAGATCCTCATCTGAACCTTCTCTGTTCCGCTTGACGCCATTGTAGGGTTCAGAATTCTTTACTGAACCACGGTAGATCCAAAATTATATCACCATCTTGTGAAACTTGTTTCTGCAACACTTAGTAGATTTCAGATCTGCTTCTTCCGCTAACGGCGGTTTAATCTTTAGTAGTTGATAATCCGGCAGATACCATTAGCCCTCACTTAAACCGCCATCTTATCTTGAACATCCATATCCGGTTTAAAGTGCATATATGTCTGAATTAATTTCCCCGGTTTAACACCGGTTTGTGCACGTCAATCTTGAACCATGAACCGGCTTTTGCACTTCCTTTATAGTCTGTCCTTCACCATGGCCAAGCAATTCACCTCTTGCAACTGGGTTCCTTCCCGGATCACGGAGACTCAGCTCAATGGTTATGTTCTGACTGGCGCTTTGGCCAAGAAAGAAGTTGTTCATTGGCGGGTTCCTGGCCCTGAGTGCCCTCCTGAACCTCAAGATGGAGAAGTGGTGGTATTTATGCAGCATCTAGACCGGGGATTCAGCCCTCCCGGATCAAAGTTTTCCGGGATGTGCTTGCTAACTTCCAGCTCCATCCACAAGATATTGGACCAAATCATGTGTCTAATATCTGCAATTTCCAAGTATTCTGCGAAGTTTATCTTCAAGAAGAACCGTCTGTTGAGCTCTTTAGGGACTTCTTCCACTTAAACCGCCGAACTGAATTCTCTGACGGTCCCAACACCGAACTTGGTGGAGTGTCGATTCAGAAGAGGAAAGAAGTTGATTTTCCTCATGCCAAACATCACAGCCACCCCAAAGATTGGAACCAAACATGGTTTTACTGTCAGAATACTGCTCCTGCTGAAGAAAACCCTTTGTCGGGTTACCGTGCTCACCGGCTTAGCAATGGCCACCCACTACCTCAACGACTCACTGCCAAAGAACGACAAGCTTACAGACCTCAACTCGCCAAGCTCCGGGCTTTCATAGCCAATGGTTTAACCGGCGTTGACCTCGTTCGTTGCTGGGTTTCATGGGGTATCCTGCCCCTAAGCCGCCGCTCCAGGTTGATGCATGAGTATACCGGAAATATCAAGGACCCTCAACGGCACCATGAAATAGAAATAACTGAAGATGAAGTTACTGAGGCCGTCAAGAAGATGCTAGATGAACCGCTCGCTGAATGCAGCAAAACTGGGCTGCATCCCTTCAACACCTCCAACAAACCGCCAGTGGTAAAGATTTCAGCCTTCTGCCTTTCTGATCCGTCTCCGCTTTAACATTGTTCTGATAATTCTTTGTCTATTCTTTCAGGCCAAAGATCCTTTCTGGAAGAGGAAAGGTCAGGAAAAACCGCCAAAAACTCAAGAGAAACCGGCGAGGGCTGCTCGCGCCAAGAGCAAGGCCATCAAAAAATCAGCCAAGAAGAAAACAACCGAGTCTTCTGATCCACCCGAAGATGTTAATTCAGATCAAGAGGTAGAACTGGACTCCCTTGGCTCATTTTTCATACATCTTATTGACAACGACCATTACCAGGATGATGCGAAAGCGAGCTGGGCTGACAATGTAGAGGTAATCTCCCTTCCTTCCACTTCCGATCTTGTGCCAGTAAGAAAAACCCGTCGCGCGGTTCGGAAAGTGAAGCGTTCACATCCTTTCACTGCTTTGGATCCACAGCATCCTGAAGCTCGACGTACAACCCGGCATAGTGGCCAACAAGTCACTTCTTCCGGTTTACCAGATACTCCACTCTGGAAGCACCGTGCAGAGGTCTCTTATAACTCTATCAAGTCTTATCCCCTGGCGGGTTACTTTCGTTACCCTCTTAATCCGTCTGACCCAAATTATCAGGCCACTTCCAACTCGTCCTCTGGCGGTTCATCAACCACCCAAATGCCTCCCCTTAAGACCGTCCATGGGTAAGTATAACAATGTTTAACTTTGTCTTCTTGCATTGGTTTACCATATTAATCGTTTATGTGCCATGTTGCAGTGCCAAAGCCAGATTGAGCAAGAAGGAAAAAACAACTGCTCCCACTGATGAGGTTGAACCGGACAGGACCTCAGAAGATGCTGGCGAGAATGTTGATGTTGTCATGGACGACCCTGTGCCACAGAGCCAAGCCACTGATGTTGATCCGCCCGAAGTTAACCCGGCGAGTCCACATATCCATCCACCAAGCCCACAAGCTAATCCTCCAAGTCCAGCTGTTGATCCGCCAAGCCCTGCCAAAGCCTCAGACAAACCAGCGAGCCCAAATGCAGCCACTGATGACGTTGTGATTACTGGGATTAGCCATACTTCTCCTGGTAATCCTGTCGCTTTGGCAAAGCACAGTGCCAAGGTGGAATCTGCTGCTGAAGAAAAAAGCAAGTGGAAAGCTGATGTATCGACTTACGCTCATCTCCCCACTCAGGAACTTCATTCTGGATACTTAAACCGCCTTTACACAAGCCGCGACTATGAGGCCGGTTTGGTCAACTTGATGAAGGAGCATTATGAGGTAATCTTTCAAATACTTCAAAAAACTTCTTTGCACTGTATAACTCCATTGTAGCCCCCAAGGGCCGGTTTATCTCTTCAAGATGAACCAGGATTTTGAAATAAAAAGACTTCCAACTGTGTATCCTCCAAGGGCCGGTTTACCTTTTTGATGATAAACCGGGACTTTCTGTTTCAAACTTGTCTTTGTTGAATTCCTTCATCTTTAAATATTCAGATCAAATATGCATTAGCCCCCAAGTGTCGAGATTAATACTTGTATTGAGCCTTGGGACTTTGAATGATAGTCAAAACAAAAAGCAATCCGCATTAGCCCCCAAGGGCCAAGCGTATAACTTGTTATGTGCTTGGGACTTTGAGAAAAAATCTTAACATCTTTATCATTTGTCTTGGGCAGGCTGACTTGAACATCAGAGACACCCAGATTGCTGATCTTCAAGAAAATATTAAGTCCCAGCAGGCAGAAACCTCCAAAGCTAAAGATGAACTGAAGGGCACTTTGACTGCCATGGAACAATTGAAGGATGGCTTCAAAAGTGAGCGGGTGAACTGAGAAACCAAAAAAGCAGCTCTCTTAAAGCGGGCTGAAGATGCTGAAGCGGCACTTAAACCGGTGGCTGAGGAGCTAGCAGGGCTGAAGCAGCAAGTCAATGCTATGACTTCAGCAATATTTGGTAAGCATCTTTTGTCCATTCCTTCCGTAAGCATTGTTGAAGTTGCCGGTTTAACAGTAACTTTTTTTAAACCATTTTGCAGTAGCTGTGTTTCTCATCTAGGCTCTGACATGCGGATGAAGTTGAAGGTAGCTTACACTTTGATAGAACAATTGTATACTGGTGCTCAACGAGTCATCTGTGCATCTTCCTTCAACAAGCCGACACCCATCTTGATCAAGGACACATTGACCAAACTGTCTATGACCCCAGCACAGATAGAAGAGGTAAAGCGATCTGCTGCAAGAGCTGTTGCTTTAACAGCACTGACGCGGGCCAAAGCATGGATTGCTGACCTTGATCCGGCTGATATTGCCAAAGGCTATCCCGGTCAACAAGAGAACGGATCAAACTTTGATAATGAAGCTCTGAAAGTGTTGACAAAGGAGATGCGTCCGCTGGCAAGCCAACTAGTTGAGGAGGTCGATTTGTGTGTCTACCGGTCTAGCTATGATGCAGATGGCAAACGGGTTGACGCAGCTGTGAAGGAAGCTCAGAATTTAAACCCTCCAATCCGTAAGCACAGTTATGCTCCTGACATTGAACCGTCCATCCTTATAGGCGATGGAGCTGTATTTCAAGCCTTATCCAGGATTGATTGGACCACCCTTGACTTCCAGCCACTGGGTGAAGAGGAGGAGGCTGAACCGGCGCGAGATGACCCTTCAACGTCACATCAGCCTGGTGCTGAATCATAATCCGCCAGCCGGTTTGATTGTTATGTGTTGTGAGCAACAAACAATTATTCTTTTGGGCATCAAAGCGCCTTGTAATAGGCTAGATGAAATACTTTGATTGTGTGCCATCGTGCAATGCTACTTGATACTGTAATCCGGCATGATGTTGCTATGCTTTGCTTTATTTGCCTTGGTATTCCGTATAAGTCCTTCTTTCTGCATGTTAAATACTTAAACATGTCCTGGCGGTTTACCGCCGGACGGGTTATGATACCCAATATAGAAATAGAATCCACATAACCAAGGTTATAAAGTAATAGAATATGAATCATATCATACCTGTCTGTGATATTAAATCACTTTTGTTGATCCACCAACTCATTTAGTAAGGGTAAAAATCCAAACTTTGGGTGTTGGAAGGTACCCACCACATTATGCTGGTGCCTAATAAGCCATACCGGGTATTTGTAAACACCGGATGATCATTCTAGCAACTTATAGTCAATACCAGGCCGGATTGAAAGATGCCGGTTAACCATTAAATATATGCTTAATCAGCTGATAATTGTAAGCCACACCGGGTTAAGAAACACCGGGTTGAGATGAAGACATATAATCTGGCCGGGTCAAGAGACGCCGGTTTACCTTTAAAATTTGATCAAAAACTTGCAAAAACAAAAGCAAATAAAACTTGTAGTCGAGGCTTTTCAAGGGCTACCAGGCCCAAATTCGAGGCTTGTCGTGGGCTGCCAGGCCGCTGAGTTAAACCATTTGACAAAGCCTTTTAAGATGGGCCTCCAACTAACCAATCGTCGTTTTAACTTTGACAAGTTTAGGGTCTCAATGAGAGTAACTTGTCAAACGTTCGGCGGGTCGTGCCAGGATTACCTGGATAGGAGTGGCTTACTTGATGAAGGCAGGTTAACCCGGGGTTTTAGGTGAATACACCAGGCTTCCAAGCCGTGGGTCGATACCCAATTACAAGGGTCCTTTCAAACTCTTTGTTACTTTACACAAAGAGCCCCCAAGTAACTTTGTGAGCCGTGCTCAATGGGTGCCTATGTTTGAGTCGTGCTTTTAGCAACAAAACTCTCTTTGGCCCCTTGGGTGTGAAGCTCCCAAGCTGTATGATGGCATGATAGCCGGTTTAATGGACAAAACGGGACGTCGCTTTGTAAGAAGAAGCCCCCTTGTAACCCAGAAATATTGGAAGAACGGCAGAGGCCCTGCTTGCAGCAAGGATGTCGGTTTATTATATTGAGCATAATATATACATTGTCAAAATATGTACATAGTGAGAGCCTATGGCTCAGGTGTAGTAAGGCCGTAGAAGAGCGATATTCCACGGCCGACGGGTCTCCTCCTCCGATTTGCTTGAGTCTTTGTGCTCGCGAACGTCGATGAGGTAGTATGATCTGTTGTGCAGATTCTTGCTGACCACAAAGGGTCCTTCCCAAGGTGGGGATAACTTGTGCATATCGGTCTGATCCTGGATGAGCCGGAGCACTAAGTCGCCTTCTTGAAAGGTTCTTGTCCTAACCCGGCGGCTGTGATAACGCCGCAGGTCTTGCTGATAAACCGCCAACGAGCCAATGCCATGTCACGTTTTTCATCTAACATGTCCAGTGCTTCTTGACGTGCTTGCTCGTTGTCCGCTTCAACATAATTGGCAACCTGGGGCGAGTCATGACGAATATCACTGGGGAGTACGCCTCTGCTTCGTAAACTATGAAGAAAGGGGTATAACCTGTAGATCGGTTTGGGGTGCTGTTTATGCTCCATAACACAGATGGTAGTTCTTCCACCCAACAACCCGGCGTCTGCTTCAAAGGGACCATAAGCCGGGGCTTGATACCTTTCAAGATTTCCTAATTAGCTCGCTCAGCTTGACCATTAGACTGGGGGTGAGCCACAGATGCCACATCAAGCCGGATGTGCTCTCATTGACAAAAGTCCTCCATCTCGCCTTTAGAAAGGTTCGTGCCATTATCTGTGATAATGCTGTGTGGAAAACCGAAATGGAAAACCACCTTTTTGATGAACTGAACCGCCGTGGCCGCATCACACTTGCTTACTGGCTCCGCTTCAACCCATTTAGTAAACTTGTCAACTGCCACCAACAGGTGGGTCTTCTTATCTTTGGATCGCTTAAAAGGTCCTACCATGTCAAGCCCCCAAGTAGCAAACGGCCAAATGATGGGAATCATCCATAGCTCCTGAGCCGGAACATGAGCTCGTCGTGAGAATTTCTGACAGCCGTCGCACCGCCTTACTAAGTCCTCAGCATCAGCATGAGCCGTCAGCCAATAGAAGCCATGTCGAAACGGTTTAGCCACCAAGGATTTTGAACCGGCGTGGTGACCACAGTCTCCTTCGTGGATTTCGCGTAGAATCTCACGGCCTTCTTCAGGAGAAACACAGCATTGGAACGCACCAGAAACACTGCAATGGTGTAACTCGCCGTTGTGAACAACCATGGACTTGGATCGCCGGACTATCTGCCTGGCCAAAATTTCATCTTTTGGTAACTCGCCCGGTTCATATACGCCAAGTATGGAACCGTCCAATCCAGAATGATATGTAAAGCGTCCAGCAACTGTGCCTTTGGATCCGGAATGGTGAGGTCCTCCTCTATAGGCAACTGAACCGACAGGTTATGCAAGACATCCAGAAAAGAATTGGGTGGCACTGGTTTACGCTAAGATCCCGGCCGGCTTAAAGCATCGGCTGCTTCGTTTTTGCGCCGAACAATGTGCTCCACTTGATAACCCTTAAAGTGACCAGCAACAATATCCACCTCTCGTCGGTAAGCTGCCATGAGTGGATCCTTGGAATCCCAAGTACCTGAAACTTGCTGGGCTACCAGATCCGAGTCTCCAAAGCATCGTACCCGGCTTAAGTTCATCTCCTTAGCCACTCGATGACCATGGAGTAAGGCTTCATACTCAGCTGCATTGTTAGTACAAGGTAACATTAAGCGAAGAACATAATGAATTTTATCACCTCGAGGGGAAGTAAGGACAACTCCAGCCCCCGAGCCCTCCAATTGCCTGGATCCGTCAAAGTGAATAGTCCAGTATGTACTGTCCGGTTTGTCCTTCGGTATCTGCAACTCTGCCCAATCATTGATGAAATCCACAAGGGCCTGGGATTTGATTGCTGTTCGAGGCATATACTTCAAACCGTGTGGTCCAAGCTCAATAGCCCACTTAGCAACCCGGCCAGTTGCTTCCCTGTTCTGGATTATATCCCCCAAAGGAGCAGAACTGACCACTGTGATGGGATGACCTTGAAAGTACTGTTTAAGCTCCCGACTTGCCATAAAAACCCCATACACCAGCTTCTGCCAATGCGGATATCTTTGCTTTGACTCAGTGAGCACTTCGCTGATATAATAAACCGGCCTTTGAACCGGGTATTCCTTCCCAGCCTCCTTGCGCTCTACCACAATGGCAACACTGACAGCCCGGGCATTAGCAGCCACATACAACATCAGTGGCTCCTTATCAACTGGAGCAGCAAGAACCAGCGGTTCAGCCAACTGCTTCTTAAAGTCTTCAAGCGCCGCATCAGCGTCATCGCTCCAGACAAAACTGTTTGTCTTCTTCAACATCTGGTACAGAGGAATCGCCCTTTCTCCCAACCTGCTGATAAACCGCCTCAAAGCCGCAATACGACCCGCCAAACATTGAACATCATTGATACATGCCAGTTTAGCCAGAGATGTGATAGCCTTAATCTTTTCTAGATTAACCTCAATGCCCCGATTGGACACCAAAAAACCCAAGAGCTTGCCAGCCGGTACACCAAAGACACACTTAGCCGGATTGAGCATCATTTTATAAACTCTCAGATTATCAAAGGTTTCTTGCAAATCAGATATGAGTGTCTCTGCCTGCCTAGACTTGACCACAATATCATCCACATAGGCATGAACATTGCGTCCAATCTTAGTATGAAGACAGTTCTGCACACAATGTTGATAAGTTGCCTGGTCACTCTTGAGCCCAAAGGGCATAGATACATAACAGAAGGCTCCAAAGGGAGTAATGAAAGTTGTCTTCTCCTGGTCCTTAACTACCATCTTGATCTGATGATAACCGGAGTAAGCATCCAAGAAACTCAAACGCTCACAACCCGCCGTAGCATCAATGATTTGATCAATACGAGGGAGGGCAAAGGGATCAGCTGGGCAAGCCTTGTTCAAATCTGTGTAATCCACACACATACGCCAAGTGCCGTTTTTCTTAAGTACCAGCACCGGATTAGCCAACCACTCTGGGTGAAACACTTCCACGATAAACCCTGCTGCCAGGAGCCGGGCTACCTCTTCCCCAATGGCCTTACGCCGCCCCTCATTAAAGCGGCGAAGAAACTGTTTGATCGGTTTGAACTTCGGATCAATATTAAGAGTGTGCTCAGCGAGTTCCCTCGGTACACCCGGCATGTCAGAAGGTTTCCATGCAAAGATGTCCCGGTTCTCACGGATGAACTCGATGAGCGCTTTCCTATTTGGGATCCAAGTTGACGCTGATGCTGAACTGCTTGGATGAATCGCCAGGAACAAAATCAACCAATTTAGTCTCATCAGCCGATTTAAACTTCAAAGCTGGATCATGCTCTGTAGTGGGCTTCTTTAGAGAGGTCATGTCTGCCGGATCAACATTGTCCTTATAAAACTTCAACTCTTCCGTTGCACAAACCGATTCAGCATAGGTCGCATCACCTTCCTCACACTCCAGAGCAATCTTACGGCTACCATGAACCGTGATGGTTCCTTTGTGACCCGGCATCTTGAGCTGGAGATAAACATGACATGGCCTTGCCATGAATTTAGCATAAACCGGCCGTCCAAATAAAGCATGGTACGGACTTCTGATCTTGACCACTTCAAAGGTCAGCGTCTTGGATCTTGAATCATGATCATCTCCAAAAACCACCTCCAGAGCTATCTTACCAACTGGGTAAGCCGATTTACCAGGCACCACTCCGTGAAAAACGGTGTTTGATGGTCTAAGATTCTTATCTGTGAACCCCATGCGCCGGAAGGTTTCATAGTACAAGATATTGATACTGCTCCCTCCGTTCATGAGTACCTTGGTGAATTTATAACCTCCCACCTGCGGTGCAACCACCAAAGCTTGGTGACCCGGATTGTCAACCCGGGGCGGATGATCCTCCCTGCTCCAGACAATAGGTTGCTCAGACCAGCGTAGATAATGGGGCACTGCCGGTTCAACAGAGTTTACTGCCCTTCTATGGAGTTTCTGATCACGCTTGCACAAGCTAGTAGTGAAGACATGATACTATCCACCGTTTAACTGCTTTGGGTTGCTCTGATAACCCGACTGCTGTTGATTCCCCTGATTACCCTGTTGATGGTTACCACCTTGGTTATTCTGATTGCCCTGATTATTCTGAAATCCTGAGTTTGAACCGCCACCCCGGCCCATGAAATCCTGGACCGAAACCACTAGATGGACCCTGATCATACCGGAAAAGATCAGAGTTTTTGAATTCCCTCATGATGTGGCAATCCTTCCAAAGGTGCATGGCCGGAACCTCCTTTGTCCCGTGCTTTGGGCAGGGCTGGTTTAACAGGCGTTCCAGATTCATTCCTCCACCGCGCTGGGGCGGTTTACCCTTATGGCGCTGCATATTACCCTGCATACTGGTGTTAGCCACAAAATCGGAATTGTCCGCTTTACGCTTACCATTGTTTCCGTGGCCCGCCTGGTTATGCTGTCCCTTTGAACCGGCATTCTTCTTTCCCTTCTCCTGTTTCTCTTCATCAGAATCAGGGTCCTTGGTATTATCAGAATCAGCATACTTAACCAGAGCCGCCATGAGTGTTCCCATATCATTGCAGTGACGCTTGAGCCGTCCCAACTTCATTTTTAGTGACTTAAACCGGCAATTTCTCTCCAACGTCACAATTGCTGTATCCGGATTGATGCAGCCTGATGAATGTAAAATTTCTGAAACCCGGCGCACCCAATGGGTTGTTGATTCATTCTCTCCTTGGACACAAGCTGCCAGATCTACAATGGACACAGGTTGCTTGCATGTATCTTTGAAGTTTGCTATGAACTTGGCCTTCAACTCATCCCATGAATTGATCAAGTTAACAGGCAGGCTCTTCAGCCAGGTGCGAGCTGTTCCTTCTAGCATCATGGTGAAGTATTTTGCACACGCCGCTTCATCCACATCTAGCATCTTCATTGCCATCTCATAACTCTCAACCCACGCCTCGGGGGGCTGATCAGCGGTATAGTTAGGCACCTTGCGTGGACCTTTGAAATCTTTGGGCAACCACACATTACGGAGAGCCGGGATGAGACACGGCACTCCCCAGGAGCTGAAGGCAAGCCCGGTCCCTCATTCTACTGACGCCGCTGGCTGAACCGGGGCGGGTTGATGATGACCCGCGTGTTGCGCTGCTAATGCGGCCTCCCTTCGCGCTCTGCCATTATCCACCACATCCTGAGCATTCAAACCGCCGTTCGCTGGATTAGGCCCTCGAGGGGCATCATGACACCGCGCACTGCTTGACACGGCCGGTTCATCTATGTGCCTGCTATAACTCTTGCTCGGACGAGGAGTTGAATGTATTCTGTCTCGGCTGTAGGAATAAGCCTGTTGCTGTACAATGGCGGTGTGAAGAAGATCCCTGGCTCGTCGAGTTTCAATCGCTGCTAATGAATCACCCTCCATCGGAATAGCCGCCAAACGTGATGCTGCCGCGATCATATTATCCAAAGGGCTAGAAAAGTGACCCGGTGGTGTTGCTACATATTGCGGCGGGTTGTCCGTCCGTCGAGGCGGGTCCATCGCCCGTGGCTGATCCGGCGCTGCCCCAGGTGCCTCGGTCCGGTTTACTCCTGCCAGACTGCTAGGCCCAGCTCCTGGTGTACCAAAGAGATTCAGACCCTCATAAATTTGCGGCAGTCGAGACCGGTACTTCCTTATCATAACTTCATTTGACGCGTTCTAATCCAACATAAGCCGGTAATTCTGCGCCTGGATTTGTTGTGATTGGGCATCTAAAGCGGCCCGCTCTTCATCCATCCTGGCCTCCTCAGCTGCCAAGTCTGCCTTGGCCTGGGCTATCTGATCCTTTAGCTTCGTAACATCCGCATTATGCTGAACTTGAGTCTTCGGAGTCATAGCTGTAGTCAACAATGCCGCCAAGGCGTCCAGTAAACCGGCGAGAACTTGAGCCGGCCGGCGCGCCGGGCCTCCTACCGCGGCCGCCGATCCGGAGACCATTGCTGCTGTAGATGAAGATTGCACGGTGGGCTGTGTACCGGCCATGAAGATCGCAACCCGGTTTGGCGGTTCAAGGGGATCCGGAATACTGTCACCATCGGAATATCCCTCAATCCGGCCATCTTGCAGTTGGTATAACGACTCGGTTTCGCCAGTGGACGATTCACCATCTGAGTAGATGGTTGTCTCACCGTTGGATACCGGTTCAGATTCCGCACCATGGATGAATCCCACGAATGCACGCTTCATGGCAGGCTGAACCCGGGCAGAACTTGCACGCTGAGCCGTCTCGACGAGGTCGGTGGAGGTGTCCGGCTCAGGGCACGGTTCGCCGATCTTGCCAATGAAAACGTGAATTCCGCCAAAGGGGACTTGGTACCCGTACTCGATTGAGCCGGCCTTGGGGCCCCAGCCTGCGTCGTCGATGTAAAGCTTGCCGCGACGACTTTTGGTCATCCGGCCAACCGTGTACCCTTTGAGTCCTTCAAAGTTGCCCTTTAGGAAGTCGAAACCATCGTGCGATAGCCCCACGGTGGGCGCCAACTGTCGTGAAAATATCACGTCAGATGTCCTAGCAGAAGGACTTAGTCGTGGAGCCATCGCAACGAGATTAGCCTGAAGAGGTTAAACCGGACAAGGGACACGGGAGTTTTATACTAGTTTGGCCCCTTACGATGAAGGTAAAAGCCTACGTCTAGTTGTAATGGGATTATTGGGGTTTCGATGACCAGGGAGCAAATACGCTTTGCCTGGGTCTCGAGTTGTTGTTTCTTCTTGCTTGTTCCTGAACTGCCGCCGGGTCGTCCCTTTGTATACACAGGTTGACGCCCGGCCGGTTTACAGAGTCTCGAGGCCGGCTCACACAAGTGTCCGGCTCGGTCTCTTCCTTTCCCTGTCTTACAACACAAGTTATACAACTATGGCGGTTTACAACTACGGGCCCTAATCCGCCTTTAGGCTCTGGGCCTCTAAGCTTTATTGGTAGAGCGCCATCGTCTTTATCTTCATGGGCTTCAATATGGATGAGCGTGAACCGGCCCCTCCTGGGCGGTTTACACTCAGTAGTTATATCCTCAACAGAGGGGCTATCCTGTTTTATGCTACTTTACCTTAGAGATAGAAGCAAGTCCTAGCTACTGCTTGTCATGTGCTATAATGATGATGAATTATTACCTAGGATGATAACTATTAGCTAATGTTGGTTAACTTGTCATGTGTTATATTTATGGTGACTTATTATATGACTACATATGATGAGTTACTATATGACTATGATGATGAGGAGGCCGTCTACTTGTCATGTGCTAGAATCATGATGAGTTATTATATATATGACTACGGATGATTAAAGTGGATGGATATAGAGCCGTCCCAACATCATATCGTCCTACTAATTCAACTTGCTCACCTGGATCCGTCTTGAGATTTGTATGAGTATGATATGATGAGAGTATTGTATAAACCATGTATAAATACAACGTAAATACATAGAAGAAAAAATATGGAAAATATTAGCAGTAGCGAGGGTTTGTGAGTAGCAGCAACACTTGTTGGGCCCAAGCTACTGTTAAAAGTTAGCTGTAGTGTCCTAGGAGTAGTGCGGGGGGGCCGTGCTACTGCTGGGATTTTCCCTACTGGTGATTGGAATCTCTAAAAAGACTTATATTTAGAAATGGAGGAAGCATGATCCATAGCGTATTCAAGGCTGAAGCATAATACATGTGTTGTTCCAGATTAGAAGCACATATATAGATACTAGGAAGCACATAATGCATGAAAAGTGTAAGCATGCCACAGAAAACTACCGATGCACATATCTATCAAATTGAAGCAAAGGTTAATCCTAATGCTTTAGATGGAAGCAAACTTCTGTCGCTTTAGAGCAATGGCGGATACTACCTCTGTCCTGGTTTATTAGTCTCCTTTGTAACTTGTGTCAAATTTTGGCCAAATATTTAACTAGCAAAATGTTAATGTATGTCAACAAAAATTATATTGTTGGATTCGTATTTGAACATAGTTTCCAATGATATAATTTTTCTGACATGTATGAACATTTTGTTAGTTAAATTTATGGTCAAAATTTGGCAGAAAATACAATAGGGACCAATAAACCAGGACGGAGGTAGTACATTGGAAGCAAAAGGCCCGTCACAACGAAGCAACTACAGAACCTTGAAAACCCAATGCTCTGAGGTAATTAATTTGTTTCCTTCAAAACCAAAATCAGTTTCCAGGAGTGATTTTCGGAAGCAATCAAACCACAACATAAATCAATTTTTTTTTGAGGAAAATGCCATCATGGCAGTTTAATTTTCATGTGAAAACATGGCTACATCCATTTGATAAAACATCGAGTAAAAAGTCCGGAAGCTCGGACAACCACACAGTTGTTCGTGAATCCTCCGACTTACTAGCTAACAAATCTGCTGCCATATTGGCTTCCCTAGGACAACATACGTCAATTGGATCTATTTTGGAAACTCCACACTAATTGGTTTCTTTTTTGGAAACTCCCAGATGGGGTGGCAGCATGCAGTGTTGCTTCATCCACCATCCATAGGCTCACATCTAGCGGCGATGGAGTGGTCTGATGCGATGCTAGGGATCAGTAGTTTGATCCCTAGCAGTTCAAGATATATTGCAAAGCAAACGAGGGCATATCATCGAAAAGTGAAGTAAGTTGGAGTTAGAAATGAAACTAGTTATGCCCATGCGGCGGCATGCTGCGCCTTCTGGATAAATTATGCTGAAGTTTTGTATGTGGTAAACGAAAGACATACATGTTAACTTGTCGCCTGCTTGGTTGATGTGTGAGCCTTTCATTCTCCGTTATTCTCAAACTATGGCACTCATTTTCTTGGATATGTATGCAATATTGTCAAACTATGATTCTCATGATCTTGGATATGCGTAAACACTCCTTTCATTCTCTTGTAAGTCTTGTTAATCCAATTAGATTAGACATGACGGTTGAGGAATACATAGAGTTTGCCCATTTCTATTAATTCTTCTATTGCAGTCCATGCACACACCGGCAGAAGAGAAGAAAACACACACAACATTTCATAAAGATATTACGACATATCGCCCTAGTCGACCATGCGCCTCATTATATTAAGAACAAAAAGACTACAAAACTTTTTATAGGCGGCTGATGATTTCTTTGTAAACTATGCTCATGGTCTTCGATGTAGAGCAACTATTACCGTACTCAATTAAGAGCTTAACCACTTGTAGGAGGTAACCAGTGAAACAACCATGGACAACTTCATCTCATTAAAACTATCTGTAGACATGGATATGGAGTCAATGTACCTACATAGTGTCATGTTGTAGAATATGTTGATAGAGATGGTCATATCAGCCAACCTAAGAACAATGGACAAAGTCATGTTAATCTAGAGCAGAAGAGCAGTAATAATACTAACAATTTCGTTTTGGCTCCATCTTATCAAAGATCTCGTGTCTTTTACATAACATACATGGACTGCATGGCCTTCCAAAACCTATATGCTGACACATTGTTTGCCCCTATTCTCCTTCACTTCCAGAAATCGCAAACTGTAAATATAGAAGAAAAAACAATGTAATGTGAACAACATATGTATATTGTAGAATAATTTGTTTTATTGGCCCACACAATACAGTCACATGTTATCACTGGATCTGCAAGTCAGTGGAAAGTTTTAAAGAACGATAGGGCGAGAAATGTAAGTTACAGAGTAGTGCCAGCAAGCTCATATTCACGGACTTCAGTGCTCAAATATGTAACTACTATTCTGTTTCAAAAAAAAGTAACTACTGTTATAGAGAAAGTTAATGCAAAGTGTGAGCCTGCATAATGTAATTTGCAAGAAAGTTGAACGACAATGAGAATGTTATGGACTTACGATACTATGTCCCCAGAAGAATTCGTCGTCTTTTCTCTTTGGCCATAAGGGAGAGCCGATCTGTTTTTATATCACTGAAGAGTTCCATCGATCATTTCTATAGAGTGGGAGTGGACACCGAGCGAATCAATGGAATTAAACAAGGAGTAGTACATAGCATATCATGTCTTCCTCTCCTCTCTAGTAACAAGTGTAACATCCATGCATACAGGTTAATCTTGCCTAATAATAAAGGACTATTGCTTCTCGCAGTACGTCATTAAAATTGCCCCCATATTTGCAAAATGTTATTCACCAATGCCACCTATAAGTGACAAAAAAAATGTTTTGCAGACAATCCCCCGCCTGGGCCGGCACAAGCATAGGGACCTCTATTATCCTGCGCTCTGCACACTGGAGAAGACACAACACGCCCGTTTGGGCCGGCCCATGTGCGGGCGCCTGCTTTTTTTAGTTTCATTTTTTATTTTTATCTTTCTGTTCCATTTTAGTTTTTTTTAATTTCAAAAATTTATAACATGAAAAACATTTGAAATTTCGTAAAACTGAGAATTTTGGAATAAAATGTTCAAGAAAACATAAAATGTATGCGAATTCAAAAAATGCTTGGGGTTTTTCTCAAAATGTTTGCATATTCCAAAATATGTTCATAATTTTGAAAAACATGTTCGTAAAATCAAAAGAAGTCTATGATTTGAAAAACTCCGTGTATTAAAAAATTATTAATCAAATTGAACAAAATATTTGCTAATTCAAAAAATTTCATGCATTTTAGAAAATGCCCAAAAATTTTAAAAAATAGTTCATCAATTACAAAAGAGTTTATTAATTCACAAATTGTTCGCCAATACAGAAATGTTCATGCATTTAGAAAAATTATTGTGAATTTTTTAAAATCCACAAATTTCGAAGAAAATGTTCGTCCATGATAAAGAAATTCACCGATTCAAAAGAAGATGCTTAAAAACCGTCGCAATATAAAAATGTTCACAATTTTTTAAAATGTTCCCAAATTTGTAAAAATGTTCCCGAATGATCGAAGGTATGTAGTTAAATAGTAATGCTTATGAGTCTTTGTGACTATATACCTGCATGAATTTTGAAGAATTAACTGTCGGGGTGGATCGGAATATTATAGTATGTTTTTCAAAGAACATATCATGAAATTCAGAATACTTCTTGGAATTACCAAGTTTTTTTACAACCACGATATTTGTCAAAAATGCGAGCATTGCTTCAATTTGTGAATAACTTTTAGAAAAGAAATGTTTTCTTGCATTTGTGAATAAATTTTCAAAATCATGTGATGAGATGTGAACAGAATGGTCATCGCAATTGGAGGTTATGATCTTTTTCTCCCGTTGCAATGCATAGACCCTTTTGCTAGTAGTAACATATGCTTCTGGCGGTAAATCATGAAAAATGCCGCTAAAGTTGCAAAATATTACCCACCAATGTCGCCTATAAGTGATGAAAAACGTTTCACACAGGCGAATCCTCCGGCTGAGCCGGCCCATGCAGTAGGGACTATACTGTGCTAAGCACTCTCGGAGATGTAGCGCGCCCCTTTGGGCGGCCCATTTTGGGCGGCCTGTTTTTAAATTTTATTTTATAATTTCCTTTCCGTTTTTCGGTTTTGTCTACTTTAAATACTTAAAAAAGTTACAAAAACTTTAGTAATTTTTGAAGTAAAATGTTTAGTAAATCATAAATTGTTTCTGGATTAAAAAATATGTTCGCAATTTTGTAAAAAAAATTGCTTAATAAAAATATGTTTGAAAATTTTAAAAAATGTTCATGATTTTTTAAAAGTTCATGTATTAAGTTATTTTAATGAAATTGAACATTATTTCGTCAATACAAAACATGTTCATGAATGGAAAAATATCCTAAAAAAACAAAAACTGTTCATCGCTTATAAAATAGTTTATTCATTCATAAAATGTTCACTGATTCAAAAAATGATCTCGCATTTTAGAAAATGTTCGTTAAACAAAAAAATGTGCGTGAGTTTCAAAAGTTGTTCCAACAATGTCAAAAAATTTTGTTGGTTCAGGAATTATTTTTAATAAAATGTTCACAAATTTTTAAAGATGTTTGGAAATTGTATAAATGTTCGTGAATTCAAAAAATCTTCTTAATTTTAGAAAATGTTGAAAATTTGTAAAAGTGTTCACCAATTTGAAAAATATTCATGATTTCAAATATGTGCACGAGTTAAAAAAATGTTCATGATTTCACGAAATTGGGAGTGATAGTGTGTCTTGATGATGCAGCAAAATATGATCATGGCCATTGGAAATTATGATTTTTATTTCTTCCGTTGCAACACACGAGCCCTTTTACTAGTTATATGAAAAGCAAAAAGAGATCACGGTGAAGTACATATTCCAAACTTGAGTTCGAATTCAAAGCTCAAACCGACATATTAGAATGGCACCTCATCTTGGCGCCAAGGATTTCAGACATGAACATGTACCCGGCACAAATCCTTTCCTGAGAAGAAAATTTAGAAGGATACAGTGATCAGTATATTAAAAAAACACTTTTACTATTTTTCAGTTGTCTGTTTTTTAATTTGTCTCAGGTCATTTTTTCTGTCCGTCCGGTCCACACGAATCTCCGCGCGTCGTACGATCTCAGTCTCGCGTGAACCTGGTCTTTTTTTTTGTGTGTGTGTGTTGCGTTGGGCTTTCGGGTTCGCGAGTTTCCATTGGATCTCGCCATTTTCCATCCGTGCGCGTAGGTGTCTTTTGAATTTCTATTCAGTCGGTGGGGCGGCGGCCTTTGTCTTAGCTGGGGAAGGGATTGGAAGGGGTTGGCCGAGGCGGGCGGAGACGGCGGAGGGAACGGGGAGCTCCTCGCCGGTGATTAGCGGCAGGTCGGCCAGGCGAAGACGGCGCCCGGCGAGTCACCCCACAAGCGGGGTTTGTTCGCGGGAGGCGTGCTTCACAGGGAGGGCCGCAGGCAAGAGAGGAGCTCGGCCGGAGCTACCCCATCGTGCTCGCCACCAGCAAGCGCCGTCGATGGGTGATGTTGTATTAGCCGGAGCCGTGGGGCGCAAGGTATACTCCCGTCTGGCCGTCTCCCTGTTGTCCTCGCTCTGTCCAATTTTTGTGGTTCTCTGTGATCTGCCTCTTTATGTGTTTGATTCAGTTCATCGTCGTGGTCGCCGGGCATAGAGCCATGTCGCAGGGGTTGTTTAGCTAGCTGGTTTTTGGGTAGGAACGTTTTGTGATAGCTTAGTTCACCTCTGCAATTTTGAGTGGTTCATCAGAAACGATCCTGAATATTTTGCAGCCACCTATGCGCGTGTGTCACTCTATCCCCAAATTTCATCGCCAAATCCGCCTCGTTATTTTTGGTACTAGATTATTTCAGTTTAGTGAATGAGAGCTACTTTTTGGTACTAGATTATTTCAGTTTTTAAGCATGTTCTGTACATTATTCAGCTTAAGTAATTCCTTCATCATGGAGATGGTTTTGCTTCTCAGGCCCGAGTTTTGGGAGCAAGTTCACAATTATTTTTGGTGTGATTTTTTCACACTAAAACGAACGGACCTGAATTTTTCCCGTTACCTGTTATGTATTGGCTATTATAATTTTTCAGTATGTTCTGGCGATTATATTTTGCATTGTAGTGCCTCCAATTCAGGTTTGTTCGAAGTCAGTTTCTTCAGGGGCCAACAGTAAAAAATCAAAGCACCCCTGAATTAGTTTCTCTGAACACACCTGAAGAAATCAACATCTACCAGGGGACGGGTCGGCTAGGTTGCGCGCCAGTTGTGAAAGATCGACGTGTCTCGAAGATGGAAGGGCCTATTTTTAGTTCTTTCTTGCAATGGATATAGTTTAAAATGAAGTTCAACTGCTGCAAACTCCAGTTCATATTTTTGAACTACAATGCCTAAAAATCACTTATCCATCAGGGAGGTTAGACAACTTGTCACGTTGTAGAAGTTTCTGTTCACAGTTCGTAGTGTTATCTCCTCTTTTTTCTTTCTATATCATGCAACAGTTTTTTGTTTTTAAATTCTTTTTTTAGGTGCATGTTGATTTTTTTCATATTGTTTTTCAATCATATTTTCATGGGGGGTTGTACTTGACCTGTGTTTTGGACATCTTATCTTTTATCATGGCTATTTTTTGTTTTCATTTTCGTTTCATTCTTGGTTTTGCTTTCTGTAACATAACCTTAATTTTCGCAGAGATGATTGTGGATATTTCCCAACGAAGATAATGGAGATATGGGAACCAGCCTTGGATCCGCGGAAGCATTTCTCACAGGATGATATCCAGAATATAAGGATTCAATATATGAAGCAACTATTCTTTTGGAAGAAAAACACTGCAGACAAGAGGCTTGTCACTGATTTCAACCTACAGGTTTTCTTCCTTACTTTTTATTCATTTTCACTTATATTTTTTATTTTCTTTTTTTCAAGTTGTTTTGCCATTTTTCATTATTTTTGTGATTTTAACTGTTGTCTTACTTTCTCTATGTGATTCTCCTTTCTTCTCTTTTCTACGGGGTGATTTCATTGACAATCCTGCATGATAGCTTTTGGTTTCTCTCTGTATTTTGGGCCTGTTGGACGTATATCAAGAGAAAGAGAGCTCCTACTTTTTTTCGATGTCTCACAAAGAACTATTTTTAACACCACAAAGAACATTGTTAGTGGAGGGGGATAGGGGGGAGTTTTGTGACGTACAAACACCTCATGCCCGTTGTAAATGGGGGAGTTTTGTCTTGGATGTGCAGACACCTCATGCCCGTTGTAAATGGGGAAGTTTTGTCTTGGATCTACACCCTTTTTTGTGCCATGTGCGTGCGTTGAACAGCGATGGCGGCATGGTTGTTGCCGGATATGTCAATTCTATTTTTGTTTGTTCGCATTATGTTGACTTTTTTTGCAGTACTAGTTTCTGAATTTAGTGCTCATGAATCATTGACTGTTTGGCTGGTCAGGGAGGAGCTATGTTTTTCTTCATAGCATTTTTCTGTTTCTCCTGGCTTTTGTTCAACTTTTGCACGACGGCATATTTTTTTTGTTCTTCTGGTAACATAGGCTCTTACAGGTCAAGCTACAAGCCAAGCAGTAGCAAAAGCAAACAAATTCTGCATATGCCCATCAGTTTTCAATCACCTGTGCAAGCATTTTTTGTTTTGTTCAGCATTGATACCAACAATTTTTTCTCTTCTTTTTTCAAGTTTATCCAATCAACATTTCTCGAAAAAAATGTAAACCTTTCTGTCAATCTTTTTTGCTTCATCTTTTTTCTGAAGTTTATACAATAACTGATAAAATAGTATCTTTTGTTACTTTCTTTTCCATTCTTGCAGGTACAAGCAAAGAAAATCAGAGTTGCAGGTCAGGAGCTTTTTCATTTCATCATTTTCATTTTGAAGCTGGACGTTTTCTCGAGGATGCTGCTGCATTCTCTATCTCACTGCTGCAGTTGCAAACCGACATCAGTAGTTAAGTTGCTGGCGATGATGTCTTAGCTTTTGTTCCTCTCAGCGTTCTGTTGCCCTGTATATAAGTTCCACATCTTTTGTCATTTTTCCAATTTTATTTTATTCTTACCACCCTACCTCAAGTTTTGGTGTGTTGGTTGGCGTGTCGGTGTTTTCCAATACTTGAGCCACCCCTGTTTGCGGTAAATGTACCAGAGCTTCACCCTCATCACCTGCTTGACCGATGTCACTAACATATGAGCACGATTCCTGCCCCTGCACACGAGTTTGCACAAAGTTTATCTCATTTTTCCCTTAGCATGTGGTTTTTTTTGTTGTTTTTAAAAATCAATTTGAAATGTTTTGCGCACCTGGGCATTGATGCTGTGAGAGCCTCTATTTAGGTCAATATAACCCAGCAACAGCGCAACATAAGAGAAGTTTGGCTTTTACATCATCGTCAATATTTCTGTCGGTTTCCAGATTTAATTTGCAAGGCATAAAAAGTAAGAAGCATTTTTTTCATCCATTTTTTGCACCTGCATGAATATAGCTTCTTGGCTTCCAAGGCACTGATCCTGGATATCCTCACTCACACTGTCATTCTTCTATAAATTCAGTCTCTTGTAAATACAATATGAACTCAAAAACAAATGTGTGAGCAACAAGCATCAAGCATGGAAATTGCAGATCATGTCTCTTTTATATCTTTTTCTTTTTTTGAGTCTTCTTTCTTCAGTCTTCTTTTCTCTATCTTCAATCCTTCACTTTCCAGTGTTTCTTGAGTCATCTTACTATTCAACCACCTTTCTGTCTTGTTTATTCAACCCTCTTTTCTCTCTATCTCTAGTTCTTCAGTTTTCTGTGTCTTTAGAATCTTTGTTTCAGTGTTTCTGTAGTCTAGTCTTCAGTTTTCAGTACCTTCATATAATTTTGTTTCAGTCATTAGTGTTTCTTTTATTCTTTTAGTTTTCATTACCTATTAATCAGACCTCAGCTCATTCTCTTTAATCAGTAGTCATGCTAGTATTTCCTTAGTCTGTGAGCCTGCATCATTGTTCAGTCACACTAAATTTTGTCAATTTTGTATAGTTAATAATTCAGTTATCAGTTTCATTTTAGTTTTTGTCAATTGTGATCCTTCCTCACCTAAGTCCTTCAGTTTGTTTCTTAGTCTATGAGCTTGCATCATTGTTCAGTCTATCAGTCTATAAGTCCCTAGTGCGTGCTCACTCTGCATTTTCCAGTAAGTCCCTGCTCATTTTCTAGCTTTATTCTGTACCTGTAGGGGTTGGTGTCATTTTCTTCAGTTTTGCGTGTTACCACTTACCACATAGGTAGATTAGTTAGTATTCATTGTTCATTCTTAATTTAGTATCCATTATTTCGATCCTCAGACCACCACAGCCTACAACCACTAAGATTTAGTTATGCTTGTCTAAACGGTTTTCTTATTTATGAGTGTTCAGACCTTCAGTCGCTTCAGTCAATGTTAAGTCTTCTCTAATAAAGCTCTTAATCCTATAGTTGCTTAGTTTGTCAAGAAATCCCAGGTTGTTTAGCAAGTTTGTTCATATAGTTTTCGGTTTATCTGCATTTTGTCATTTCACTACTTTAGCCTTCATATTTATTTCTTCACTTCATTTTTTCGAGATCAGATAGATGCTGGAAATGGACCTAACGGGGCGTCAGTGGTATCGAATTCCACCATGATCAGATACATGCTTTTGAAGCTCAGAGATACAACTCTCAGAGCAAGATAATTTGTTATGGATCTGCGCCAACAAGCCTACCGACACCTGTGTCGCTTCCAACGATTCTAGCAGCCAAGGAGTGGCCTGTTTTGCGAGGCCGGGATTTAAGATAGAGCTTTTAGAAAATCATTGCTCTCGTACGCTATTCCAGTAAGATCTCTGTGTTGGGGAACGTAGTAATTTCAAAATTTTCCTACGCACACGCAAGATCATGGTGATGATATAGCAACGAGAGGGGAGAGTGTTCGTCCACGTACCCTCGTAGACCGTAAGCGGAAGCGTTAGCACAACGCGGTTGATGTAGTCGTACGTCTTCACGATCCGACCGATCCAAGCACCGAACGTACGGGGCCTCCGAGTTCAGCACACGTTCAGCTCGATGACGATCTCCGGCCCTCCGATCCAGCAAAGGCTCCGGAGATGAGTTCCGTCAGCACGACGGCGTGGTGACGATGATGATGTTCTACCAGCGCAGGGCTTCGCCTAAACTCTGCGACGATATGACCGAGGTGGAATATGGTGGAAGGGGGCACCGCACACGGCTAAGGAACGATCCGCAGATCAACTTGTGTGTCCTAGGGTGCCCCCTTGCCCCCGTATATAAAGGAGCCAAGGGGGAGGAGGCGGCCGGCCTAGAGGGCGCGCCAAGGGGGGGAGTCCTACTCCCACCGGGAGTAGGACTCCCTCTTTCCAAGTAGGAGTAGGAGAAGGGGGGAAAGAGGAGGAAGAGGGGAAGGAAGGGGGGCGCCGCCCCCCTTCCCTTGTCCTATTCGGACTAGGAGGGGGAGGGGCGCGCGGCCCCCTCCTGGCTCCTTCCCTCTTCTCCCTCTTGGCCCATGTAGACCCATTAACCCCCCCGGGGGTTCCGGTAACCTCCCGGTACTCCGGTAAAATGCCGATTTCACCCGGAACCATTCCGATGTCCAAACATAGGCTTCTAATATATCAATCTTTATGTCTCGACCATTCCGAGACTCCTCGTCATGTCCGTAATCACATCCGGGACTCCGAACAAACTTTGAGACATCAAAACTTATAAACTCATAATAAAACTGTCATTGAAACGTTAAGCGTGCGGACCCTACGGGTTCGAGAACTATGTAGACATGACCTAAAACCATTCTCGGTCAATAACCAATAGCGGGACCTGGATGCCCATATTGGTTCCTACATATTCTACGAAGATCTTTATCGGTCAAACCGCATAACAACATACGTTGTTCCCTTTGTCATCGGTATGTTACTTGCCCGAGATTTGATCGTCGGTATCCAATACCTAGTTCAATCTCGTTACCGGCAAGTCTCTTTACTCGTTCTGTAATACGTCATCTCATAACTAACTCATTAGTTATAATGCTTGCAAGGCTTAAGTGATGAGTATTACCGAGAGGGCCCAGAGATACCTCTCCGACAATCGGAGTGAAAAAACCTAATCTTGAAATACGCCAACTCAACATGTACATTTGGAGACACCTGTAGTACTCCTTTATAATCACCCAGTTATGTTGTGACGTTTGGTAGTACCCAAAGTGTTCCTCCGGTAAACGGGAGTTGCATAATTCTCATAGTTACAGGAACATGTATAAGTCATGAAGAAAGCAATAGCAGAATACTAAACGATCAAGTGCTAAGCTAACGGGATGGGTCATGTCAATCACATCATTCTCCTAATGATGTGATCCCATTAATCAAATGACAACACATGTCTATGGTCAGGAAACATAACCATCTTTGATTAATGAGCTAGTCAAGTAGAGGCATACTAGTGACATCAAGTTTGTCTATGTATTCACACATGTATCATGTTTCCGGTTAATACAATTCTAGCATGAATAATAAACATTTATCATGATATGAGGAAATAAATAATAACTTTATTATTGCCTCTAGGGCATATTTCCTTCAGTCTCCCACTTGCACTAGAGTCAATAATCTAGATTACATAGTAATGATTCTAACACCCATGGAGTCTTGGTGCTGATCATGCTTTGCTTGTGAGAGAGGCTTAGTCAACGGGTCTGCAACATTCAGATCCGTATGTATCTTGCAAATCTCTATGTCTCCCACTTGGACTTGGTCCCGAATGGAATTGAAGTGTCTCTTGATGTGCTTGGTCCTTTTGTGAAATCTGGATTCTTTTGCCAAGGCAATTGCACCAGTATTGTCACAGAAGATCTTCATTGGTCCCTGAGGGAGTCCTGGACTAGGGGGTGTTCGGACAGCCGGACTATCAATGTCCGCCGGACTCCAAGACTACGAAGATACAAGATTGAAGACTCCGGCTCGTGTCCGGAAGGTACTTTACTTGGCGTGGAAGGCAAGCTTGGCGATACGGATACGTAGATCTCCTACTATTGTAACCGACTCTGTGTAACCCTAGCCCTCTCCGGTATCTATATAAACCGGAGGGCTTTAGTCCATAGGACAACATACATTACAACAATCATACCATAGGCTAGCTTCTAGGGTTTAGCCTCCTTGATCTCGTGGTAGATCTACTCTTGTACTACCCATATCATCAATATTAATCAAGCAGGAGTAGGGTTTTACCTCCATCGAGAGGGCCCGAACCTGGGTAAAAAACATCGTGTCCCTTGTCTCCTGTTATCATCCGCCTAGACGCACAGTTCGGGACCCCCTACCCGAGATCCGCCGGTTTTGACACCGACATTGGTGCTTTCATTGAGAGTTCCTCTGTGTCGTCACCAATAGGCTTGATGGCATCTTCAACCTGCAACGCTGTCCTGGGTGAGGCTTTCCTCCCCGGACAGATCTTCGTATTCGGCGGCTTCGCACTGCGGGCCAATTCACTTGGCCATCTGGAGCAGATCGAAAGCTACGCCCCTGGCCGTCAGGTCAGATTTCGAAGCTTAAACTTCACGGCCGATGTCCGAGGAGATTTGATCCTCGATGGACTTGAGCCACAGCCAAGTGCGCCGCACTGTGACGATGGGCATGATCTAGCTCTGCCGCCGAACAGTGCTTTGGTGGCCGCACACGAATTCGCTCAGGCCATTAGCCCGGAGCCGATCGCCCAGATCGAGGGCTGGTGGATAGACGCCGCCCCGGGGGCTTCAACATCCACGGCAATGGAGCCGAACACCAATCTTGTCCCCTGCGAAACTCGTGATTCCGAGGCGCCGGACTCTTCGCCGGACTCCGAACCTCCCGCGCCCCTACCAATCGATCCAGATTGGGCGCCGGTTATGGAATTCACCGCCGCGGACATCTTTCAATGCTCGCCTTTCGGCGATATCTTAAATTCACTAAAGCATCTCTCGTTATCAGGAGAGTCCTGGCCGGATTATGGCCAGGATGGTTGGGATGCGGACGACGAAGAAATTCAGAGCCCACCCACCACCCACTTTGTAGCCACTGTCGACGATTTAACCGACATGCTAGACTACGACTCCGAAGACATCGACGCTATGAAAGACGATGCCGGAGACGAACAGGAACCAGCGCCCACAGGGCACTGAAAGGCCACCTCGTCATATGACGTATACATGGTGGATACCCCAAAAGATGGGGACGGCGAAGGAACAACGGAGGCAGATTCCTTAAAGAAACAGCCCAAGCACCAGCGTCAGCGGCGCCGCTCTAAATCTCGCCACAGCAAAAACGGAGATTCCGGCACAGGAGATAATAACACTCCAGAGAGTGCCGAAGACAATCCCCTCCCGCAAGACTCAGCGCAGGAGGATGCAGAAGCAAGCCCTCATGAGGGGGCGGCAGATGAAGAGGTTGAGGATCATGATTATATGCCTCCCTCCGAAGAAGAAGCAAGCCTCAACAATAACGAATTCGTCGTACCCGAGGATCCCATTGAACAAGAGCGCTTCAAGCGCAGGCTTATCGCCACAGCAAACAGCCTAAAGAAAAAGCAGCAGCAGCTTCAAGCTGATCAGGACCTGCTGGCCGATCGATGGACCGAGGTCCTCGCGGCCGAAGAGTATAAACTCGAACGTCCCTCCAAAAGTTACCCAAAACGCAAGCTGCTCCCCCGATTAGAGGAGGAAGCATACATACATCCATCACCAGCGCACGATATGGCTGACCGACCACCCCGTGGTCGTGACAGAGAGGCATCCAGGCCCCCAGCCAAGACCATACCCCGGCATCGCTCTAAAAGTACGAAGCCAAGAGGGAACGCGCCGGACTTGCGAGACATATTGGAGGACAAAGCAAGGCAATCCAGATCCATCTATGGATCACGTGGGCGCCCTACGACCCATGACGAATACCGTCGTACCGGATACAATAACCCCGGCCGGGCCGAACACAGCAGACAGCGCTCTCTCGAGCTGCGTCGCGATATTGCTCAATACAGGGGCGCCGCACACCCGTTATGCTTCACTGACGAAGTAATGGATCATCAGATCCCCGAAGGGTTTAAACCCGTAAACACCGAATCTTACGATGGCACAACAGACCCCGCGGTGTGGATCGAAGACTATCTTCTCCACATTCATATGGCCCGCGGCGACGATCTCCACGCCATAAAATACCTCCCACTCAAGCTTAGAGGACCAGCTCGGCATTGGCTTAACAGCTTGCCCGCAGAGTCAATTGGGTGTTGGAAGGACCTGGAGGCCGCATTCCTTGATAACTTCCAAGGCACATATGTGCGACCACCAGACGCCAATGACCCCAGCCACATCATTCAGCAGCCAGACGAATCGGCCAGGCAATTCTGGACACGGTTCTTGACAAAGAAAAATCAAATCGTCGATTGTCCGAACGCAGAGGCCCTTGCAGCCTTCAAACATAATATCCGGGACGAATGGCTAGCCCGGCACCTCGGGCAGGAAAAGCCGAAATCCATGGCAGCCCTCACATCGTTAATGACCCGCTTTTGTGCGGGAGAGGACAGCTGGCTAGTCCGCAGCAACAATCTCCGTAAAAATTCTGGCAGTCCGGATACTAAGGACAACAACGGCAGGTCACATCGAAATAAAAACAAGCGCCGAATTAACGGCGATGATAAGGAGGATACGGCAGTCAATGCCGGATTCCGAGGCTCTAAACCCAGTCAACGGAAGAAGCCATTTAAAAGAACCATTCCGGGTCCGTCCAATTTGGACCGAATACTCGACCGCTCATGCCAGATACATGGCACCCCTGAAAAGCCAGCTAACCACACCAATAGAGATTGCTGGGTATTCAAGCAAGCCGGCAAGTTAATTGCCGAAAACAATGACAAGGGGCTAAACAGCGACGACGAGGAAGAGACCCGGCCGCCGAACAACAGAGGACAGAAGGGTTTTCCCCCACAAGTACGGACGGTGAATATGATATATGCGACCCATATACCCAAGAGGGAGAGGAAAAGCGCACTAAGGGACGTCTATGCGATGGAGCCAGTCGCCCCAAAGTTCAACCCATGGTCCTCTTGTCCGATCACTTTCGATCGAAGAGACCATCCGACCAGCATACGCCATGGCGGATTCGCCGCATTGGTCTTAGACCCAATCGTCGATGGGTTTCACCTCATGAGAGTCCTGATGGATGGCGGCAGTAGCCTGAACCTGCTTTATCAGGATACAGTGCACAAAATGGGCATAGACCCATCAAGGATTAAACCTACAAAGACAACCTTTAAAGGTGTCATACCAGGGGTGGAAGCCAACTGTACAGGCTCAGTCACACTGGAAGTGGTCTTCGGATCCCCGGATAATTTCCGGAGCGAAGAGTTAGTCTTCGACATAGTCCTGTTTCGCAGCGGCTATCACGCTCTGCTCGGACGAACCGCGTTTGCCAAATTCAACGTGGTGCCGCACTATGCATACCTAAAGCTCAAGATGCCAGGCCCTCGTGGAGTCATCATGGTCAATGGAAATACGGAATGCTCCCTCCGAACGGAGGAACACACAGCGGCTCTCGCGGCAGAAGTACAGAGCAGCCTTTTAAGGCAATTCTCGAGCCCGGCCGTTAAACGGCCGGATACAGCAAAGCGCGCCTGGAGCAATATCAACCAAGACCACCTGGCGCGATCAGAGCACGCGTAGCAATGCGGCCCCAACCCTCGCCCGCGTATGATCGCAAGAATAACACTCCGCGTACATTATTACGCTTTGGAGATACCATGGGCACAGGGGAGGGGGCACGATCACAACGGACCCAGAGTGCGGTTCGACCACACCAGGGGCTCGCAAATGTGCCTCTTTTTTATTATTATTATTTTTCTTATTTTTTGTACACAGGACTCTGTTAACCAGAAGCCCTGTCCGGCGGTGAACCTGCCGAACTCATGATGCAATAGTCAGGGACTAAAGAAGGCCGCGTCGAACACTCAGGTGGTCTCAGTTACGAGCATTAAATTCGATTATATACACCAAATCCGCAGCTCATCCCTGGAGGGGGACATGTTTATTTAGTCCAAATCCCTTGCTTACCGCACTATTTGTATCAGTCCGCTCTACTAGCAGACTTTTTCTTTCATTAATAATGCAGCACCTTTATGATCTCAATTGCATTACATTTTATATATATGTTCATTATATGACATTCTGGCACCCGTATATTTTTGGTACGGCATAATACACCAGGGGCTTATGTTCCCCACTTTATGGTGTGATAAAGTCCGAACACTTTCACAAGTGCGGCACCCCGAACTTATAGCATTATATGAATCGGCTCCGAATCATGTCTTGGGTCAATAGTTGGGTTTGCCCGGCTCCCATGTTTGGCTCCTTACGTTTCCGTTCCGTCGGCTAAGGTAGCACTGGGAGAACCACTGCGATTGCGCCCCGGTTGAGCCGGGTTAACGCCTCAGTGGAGAAAGCTAAAACTGACCGGCATGATAAGGCGAGAGACTGGTCGCTGTTCGAGAGGTTTTTTCGGGTCCTTAAAGACTCACGCCGCTTCGAGCGAAGTTCCGGATTATGTCCGATGAAGGCGTGGATAGCGCCCCGGATTAGGTCTTTCGAATACCAGGGGCTTTGCCGAAATTTAAAATTATAGAATTCTATGGCTAAGTGAGAGTGTTCAAGCATTATAAGTCCGGTTGCCTTGTTCGTCGTGTTGAGCGCCTCCCTAGATGGACCCAAATATGGGAACAAAGTGCTCAAGTTTATCACCGAACACCCCAACACTTGTGGCTTGGGGGCTGAAGCCAACGACTTGCCATCTCTCAGATTTTATAAACGGCCGCACAGAAGGTAATATTTTAAATTAAACAAGCGTTGCTCATGGCGCATATGAACGAAGTTTTCAGCGCACAGGATAAATACACAGCGAGTTCACTCAAAGATTACATTTCGGGAGCACTCATCTGCAATATTGCAGGCTCCCTTCAGGACAATATTATAATACTTCTCCGGCGTGCGATACTCCTTGCCCGGTGGCGGTGGGTCCATGAGAAGCTTCTCCGCATCCAATTTGCCCCATTGCACCTTTATGCGGGCAAGGGCCCGACGAGCACCTTCGATACAGGCGGAGCGCTTGACTACATCCAGCCTAGGGCATGCATCCACCAGCCTCCGCACGAGGCCAAAGTAGCTACCAGGCATGGCCTGTCCAGGCCACAGCCGGACTATGAGGCCCTTCATGGCCTCCTCAGCTACTTTGTGGAGTTCGATCAGCTGCTTCAGCTGGTCGCTTGGGGGCACCGGATGGCCGGCCTCAGTATACTGAGACCAGAAGACCTTCTCCGTCGAGCTCCCCTCCTCGCCACGATAGAATGCGGCGGCATCAGCCGCACTACGCGGCAGATCTGCAAATGCCCCTGCAGAGCGCCGAATTCGGGTAAGTGTCCGGTAGTTCACATTAACATGCCTGCTTTGCATGAAAAACGCCTTACCCGCCGCTATCTTCTTTATGTCCTCAACCTCCTGAAGGGCCTTCTGGGCCTCGGCCTTGGCGGACTTGGCACTTTCGAGAGCCGAGGCAAGCTCGGACTCTCGAGTCTTGGAGTCACGCTCCAAACTCTCATGTTTTTCCATGAGAACCTGGAGCTCTTGCCGAATTTCCGCCACCCGCACCTCTTGCTTTTCTCGCTCAGCCCGTTCCGCGGCCGCATTGCGTTCGGCCGCGGACACAACATCCTTCAGGGTTGCCACCTCGTTAGTGGCCCCTGCAATGCACATATTATCCTTGTCAATTTTATTCGCAACCAAAATCCTTTTCTGTAAGGTACTTATTCAAAGAGGTGTTACTCACTTTCTTTTTCCTCGAGCTGCTTCTTTGCCTGGCCGAGCTCTTGCTCGGACCGCTCGAGATTCTTTTTCAGCACGTCAACCTCCACTGTTAGTGCGGCAGAGGTCAGCAGTGCAGCCTGCAAACCCATATTGACATATTTTAGGCAACCCTGCGTATATCTTGTTATAGATCCTTAGTCCGGCTTTTCTTTCCGAACACCGAACCAAGCATCAGGGGCTACTGTCTATGCGGTATTATATTACATAATTTTAACTTCTTACCTCAAAGCCTGTTAAAAGGCTACTGCAGGCTTCGGTCAGCCCGCTTTTCGCGAGCTGAACCTTCTCAATCACCGCACTCATGATGGTGCGGTGTTCTTCCTCAATGGAAGCGCCTTTAAGCGCTTCCAGCAGGTTATCCGGCGCCTCCGGTTGGACGGAGGCCGCCGGCGTCACGGTCCTGCCCTTCTTTCGAAGGGGCCGCTTGCCGGACTCTGGAACCACTGCGGGTTCCGATGTGGAGTCCGGCACGAAGTCCGGGGGGCTGCCTGACGGCGCCTCCGGAGCCTCCTCCTGATGGGTCCCTCTTTGGGATCCCACCTCGGCGTCCTCGTTGGCGCGTGGGGTGGAGGCAGTCGGGATGGAATTCACATCCGACGAGGCCAATGACCCGCTCGATGAGTCAGGGAGATCATCATTGGCCGAACTACGGACAGAATGCGGCGTTAAAAGGATACTTCGCGACATAAAAGAAATTACACATCAAGGATCCGGATACTTACGATCTTGCCGGACGCCTGGCCCTTGAAGGCCGCTCATCCTCACCAACGTTGATGTTGGCGGAACTGTCCGGGGGGATAGTTCTCCCCCTCTTGGACCCTTCGCCCCCCCCGATGGGGGAAGCCTTCCTTTTCTTCTCTCCCTCCTCTGGGAGAGAATACTCCTCCTCCTCGCCTTCGGAGGAGGAATCCTCGTCGTCGTCAGACGCCTGATTGCGGGAACTCTTTCGAGTCCCCGCGGCCACCTCCTTGGCCTTCTTCTCCGGCACCACGTGCGGTGCCGGAACCAGCAGCCTTGATAAACGGGCGTTCGCTGGGTCTTCTGGCATGGGAGCCGGGCTGATGAGCAGCTTGGCCTTCTCCATCCATTCCTGTCAAAGGAAGAGGCAGAATGAAGCCTCACTAGAGTCAATCTAATTATCACAAGTGTCCCGTAATGGGGTTGAATCACTTACCTCGTCAGTTGGATTCTGCGAGCTGAATCCGCGGTCTTTGGTCGCGGACGTAGGGGCTTCGGCGCCCTTGAACAGCACCCTCCAGGCGCCTTCGTATGTTGTATCGAAGAGCCCGTTTAGTGCCTGGTGCTGTTCCGGATTGAACTCCCACAAATTAAATGCCCGTTCTTGGCATGGGAGGATCCGCCGGATGAGCATGACTTGGACCACGTCGACGAGCCTGAGCTTATTGCTCACCATCTTCTTGATACATGCTCGGAGTCCCGTCACCTCCACCGGATTCCCCCACTGCAAGCCCTTCTCTTTCCAGGAGGTGAGCTGCGTGGGGATGCCTGATCTAAACTCGGGGGCCGCCGCCCATGTGGATTTGCGCGGCTCGGTGATGTAGAACCACCCCGATTGCCATCCCTTGACGGAGTCCACGAAGGTCCCTTCTAGCCAAGGGACGTTGGGCAATTTGCCCAACATAGCGCCTCCGCATTCCGCTTGCGTACCCTTTACAACCTTCGGCTTGACGTTAAAGGTCTTGAGCCACAGGCCGAAGTGGGGCCAGATGCAGAGAAAGGCCTCGTACACGACGACGCCGAGATGTTGAGGATAAAGTTCGGCGCCAGATCGTGGAAATCCAGGCCGTAGTAAAACATGAGCCCCCGGACAAATGGATGGAGCGGAAAGCCCAGTCCGCGGAGGAAGTGGGGAAGGAAGACGACCCTCTCATGAGGCCCGGGGGTAGGGATGAGCTGCCCCTCGTCGGGCAGCCGATGCGCGATATCGCTGGAAAGGTATCCGGCGCTGCGCAGTTTGGTGATGTCCTCCTCCTTGACGGTGGAGGCTAACCATTTGCCTCCCACTCCAGTCATATTCGGAGAAGGTCGAGGTGAGATGCGCGAGTTCGGGCGTTGGAGCTTGAATTCGCGGGGATTGATAAGCAAAGGAGGAAGAAGGCGTAGGTGAGAAGGTGAATCCTTATCCCTTATATATAGGCGGACAAAACTATGTGTCCCCCACCGGCCTGGTAAAACTCGCTTATCTCCCAAGCGTCACCGTTGATGGCGCGGTTGGGTTACCCACGCACGTATTGATGAGAATCCCGGAATAAGGGGAACACGATCTCTGCTTCGATAGGACGTGCCGAGGAAACCGCTCTGCTAATGTTGAGGTGGTATAATGATTCAAACAAAGGCCTGGTGGCGATGTGATGTCGCGCCGCATAATACGTCAGCAGATTGAACTAAGTGTACATTTTATTCTCTCTATGGTGGAATGTGGAATTTATTTTGCAGAGCCGGACACTATCCTGGTGTTCATTATCTTCTCTGGATTATTCAAGGGAGGAACCCGCCTTGCAATGCCGAACATTATGCACGTCGGACTTATTGTCATTGAAGACTGGTTTAGGGGCTACTGAGGGAGTCCTGGACTAGGGGGTGTTCGGACAGCCGGACTATCAATGTCCGCCGGACTCCAAGACTACGAAGATACAAGATTGAAGACTCCGGCTCGTGTCCGGAAGGTACTTTACTTGGCGTGGAAGGCAAGCTTGGCGATACGGATACGTAGATCTCCTACTATTGTAACCGACTCTGTGTAACCCTAGCCCTCTCCGGTATCTATATAAACCGGAGGGCTTTAGTCCATAGGACAACATACATTACAACAATCATACCATAGGCTAGCTTCTAGGGTTTAGCCTCCTTGATCTCGTGGTAGATCTACTCTTGTACTACCCATATCATCAATATTAATCAAGCAGGAGTAGGGTTTTACCTCCATCGAGAGGGCCCGAACCTGGGTAAAAAACATCGTGTCCCTTGTCTCCTGTTACCATCCGCCTAGACGCACAGTTCGGGACCCCCTACCCGAGATCCGCCGGTTTTGACACCGACAGTCCCGATGCACTAGGTATGACACCTAGATCAGAAATGAACTCCTTCATCCAGACTCCTTCATTCGCTGCTTCAGAAGCAGCTATGTACTCCGCTTCACATGTAGATCCCGCCACGACGCTTTGTTTAGAACTGCACCAACTTACAGCTCCACCGTTTAATATAAACACGTATCCGGTTTGCGATTTAGAATCGTCCGGATCAGTGTCAAAGCTTGCATCGACGTAACCTTTTACGACTAGCTCTTTGTCACCTCCATATACGAGAAACATATCCTTAGTCCTTTTTAGGTATTTCAGGATGTTCTTGACCGCTGTCCAGTGATCCACTCCTGGATTACTTTGGTACCTTTCTGCCAAGCTTATTGCTAAGCATACGTCAGGTCTGGTACACAGCATTGCATACATGATAGAGCCTATGGCTGAAGCATAAGGAACATCTTTCATTTTCTCTCTATCTTCTGCTGTGGTCGGGCATTGAGTTTGACTCAACTTCACACCTTGTAGCACATGCAAGAATCCTTTCTTTGCCTGATCCATTTTGAACTTTTTCAAAATTTTGTCAAGGTATGTGCTTTGTGAAAGTCCTATTAAGCGTCTTGATCTATCTCTATAGATCTTGATGCCCAATATATAAGCAACTTCTCCAAGGTCTTTCATTGAAAAACTTTTATTCAAGTATCCCTTTATGCTATCCAGAAATTCTATATCATTTCCAATTAACAATATGTCATCTACATATAAAATTAGAAATGCTACAGAGCTCCCACTCACTTTCTTGTAAATACAGGCTTCTCCAAAAGTCTGTATAAAACCATATGCTTTGATCACACTATCAAAGTGTTTATTCCAACTCCGAGATGCTTGCACCAGTCCATAAATGGAACGCTGGAGCTTGCACACTTTGTTAGCACCTTTTGGATCAACAAAACCTTCCGGCTGTATCATATACAACTCTTCTTCTAGAAATCCATTCAAGAATGCAGTCTTGACATCCATTTGCCAAATTTCATAATCATGAAATGCAGCAATAGCTAACATGATTCGGACAGACTTAAGCATCGCTACGGGTGAGAAAGTCTCATCGTAGTCAACCCCTTGAACTTGTCGAAAACCTTTCGCAACAAGTCGAGCTTTATAGACAGTTATATTACCATCAGCGTCAGTCTTCTTCTTAAAGATCCATTTATTCTCAATAGCTTGCCGATCATCGGGCAAGTCAACCAAAGTCCATACTTTGTTTTCATACATGGATCCTATCTTAGATTTCATGGCCTCTAGCCATTTTGCGGAATCTGGGCTCATCATCGCTTCCTCATAGTTCGTAGGTTCATCATGGTCAAGTAACATGACTTCCAGAATAGGATTACCGTACCACTCTGGTGCGGATCTTACTCTGGTAGACCTACGAGGTTCTGTAGAAACTTGTTCTGAAGTTTCATGATCAATATCATTAGCTTCCTCACTGATTGGTGTAGTTGTCACAGGAACCGGTTCTTGTGATGAACTACTTTCCAATAAGGGAGTAGATACAGTTATCTCGTCAAGTTCTACTTTCCTCCCACTCACTTCTTTCGAGAGAAACTCCTTCTCTAGAAAGGATCCGAATTTAGCAACGAAAATCTTGCCCTCAGATATGTGATAGAAGGTGTACCCAATAGTCTCCTTTGGGTATCCTATGAAGACACATTTCTCCGATTTGGGTTCGAGCTTATCTGGTTGAAGTTTCTTCACATAAGCATCGCAGCCCCAAACTTTAAGAAACGACAACTTTGGTTTCTTGCCAAACCACAGTTCATAAGGCATCATCTCAACAGATTTTGATGGTGCCCTATTTAACGTGAATGCAGCCGTCTCTAAACCATAACCCCAAAACGATAGCGGTAGATCAGTAAAAGACATCATAGATCGTACCATATCAAGTAAAGTACGATTACGACGTTCGGACACACCATTTCGTTGTGGTGTTCCAGGTGGCGTGAGTTGCGAGACTATCCCGCATTGTTTCAAGTGTAGACCAAACTCGTAACTCAAATATTCTCCTCCACGATCAGATCGTAGAAACTTTATTTTCTTGTTACGATGATTTTCCACTTCACTCTGAAATTCTTTGAACTTTTCAAATGTTTCAGACTTGTGTTTCATTAAGTAGATATACCCATATCTGCTTAAATCATCTGTGAAGGTGAGAAAATAACGATATCCGCCACGAGCCTCAACATTCATTGGACCACATACATCTGTATGTATGATTTCCAACAAATCTGTTGCTCTCTCCATAGTACCGGAGAACGGCGTTATAGTCATCTTGCCCATAAGGCACGGTTCGCAAGTACCAAGTGATTCATAATCAAGTGATTCCAAAAGCCCATCAGTATGGAGTTTCTTCATGCGCTTTACACCGATATGACCTAAACGGCAGTGCCACAAATAAGTTGCACTATCATTATCAACTCTGCATCTTTTGGTTTCAACACTATGAATATGTGTATCACTACTATCGAGATTCAATAAAAATAGACCATTCTTCTGTTGGGGAACGTAGTAATTTCAAAAAAATTCCTACGCACACGCAAGATCATGGTGATGCATAGCAACGAGAGGGGAGAGTGTTCGTCCACGTACCCTCGTAGACTGTAAGCGGAAGCGTTAGCACAACGCGGTTGATGTAGTCGTACGTCTTCACGATCCGACCGATCCAAGCACCGAACGTACGGAGCCTCCGAGTTCAGCACACGTTCAGCTCGATGACGATCTCCGGCCTCCGATCCAGCCGAGCTCCGGAGATGAGTTCCGTCAGCACGACGGCATGGTGATGATGATGATGTTCTACCGGCGCAGGGCTTCGCCTAAACTCCGCGACGATATGACCGAGGTGGAATATGGTGGAGGGGGGCACCGCACATGGCTAAGGAACGATCTGTAGATCAACTTGTGTGTCTATAGGGTGCCCCCTGCCCCCGTATATAAAGGAGGGAGGGAGGAGGAGGCCGGCCCTAGGAGGGGCGCGCCATGGGGAGTCGTACTCCCAGCGGAGTAGGATTCCCCCTTTCCTAGTCCAACTAGGAGTACTTCCATGTATTAGGAGTAGGAGACAAGGAAGGGGAAGAGAGAAGGGAAGGAAGGAGGGGGTGCGGCCCCTCCCCCTAGTCCAATTCGGACTAGGCCATGGGGGGGCGCGCGGCCTGCCCTAGGCAGCCCCTCTCTCTTTCCCGCAGGGCCCAATAAGGCCCAATACTTCTCCCCGGCGAATTCCCGCAACTCTCCGGTACTCCGAAAAATATCCGAATCACTCAGAACCTTTCCGAACTCCGAATATAGTCGTCCAATATATCGATCTTTACGTCTCGACCATTTCGAGATTCCTCGTCATGTCCCCGATCTCATCCGGGACTCCGAACTCCTTCGGTACATCAAAACTCATAAACTCATAATATAACTGTCATCGAAACCTTAAGCGTGCGGACCCTACGGGTTCGAGAACTATGTAGACATGACCTAGAACTATTCTAGGTCAATAACCAATAGCGGGACCATATTGGCTCCTACATATTCTACGAAGATCTTTATCGGTCAAACCGCATAACAACATACGTTGTTCCCTTTGTCATCGGTATGTTACTTGCCCGAGATTCGATCGTCGGTATCCAATACCTAGTTCAATCTCGTCACCGGCAAGTCTTTTTACTCGTTCTGTAATGCATCATCCCGTAACCAACTCATTGGTCACATTGCTTGCAAGGCTTATAATGATGTGCATTACCGAGAGGGCCCAGAGATACCTCTCCGACAATCGGAGTGACAAAACCTAATCTTGAAATACGCCAACTCAACATGTACCTTCGGAGACACCTGTAGTACTCCTTTATAATCACCCAGTTATGTTGTGACGTTCGGTAGTACCCAAAGTGTTCCTCCGGTAAATGGGAGTTGCATAATCTCATAGTTATAGGAACATGTATAAGTCATGAAGAAAGCAATAGCAACATACTAAATGATCAAGTGCTAAGCTAACGGAATGGGTCAAGTCAACCACATCATTCTCCTAATGATGTGATCCCGTTAATCAAATGACAACTCTTTTGTCCATGGCTAGGAAACATAACCATCTCTGATAAACGAGCTAGTCAAGTAGAGGCATACTAGTGACACTATGTTTGTCTATGTATTCACACATGTATTATGTTTCCGGTTAATACAATTCTAGCATGAATAATAAACATTTATCATGAAATAAGGAAATAAATAATAACTTTATTATTGCCTCTAGGGCATATTTCCTTCAGTCTCCCACTTGCACTAGAGTTAATAATCTAGTTCACATCGCCATGTGATTTAACACCAATATTCATATCTGTATATGATTAACACCCATAGTTCACATCATCATGTGACCAACACCCAAAGGGTTTACTAGAGTCAATAATCTAGTTCACATCGCTATGTGATTAACACCCAAAGAGTACTAAGGTGTGATCATGTTTTGCTCGTGAGAGAAGCTTAGTCAACGGGTCTGTCACATTCAGAGCCATATGTATTTTGCAAATATTCTATGTCTACAATGCTCTGCACAGAGCTACTCTAGCTAATCGCTCCCACTTTCAATATGTATCCAGATTGAGACTTAGAGTCATCTGGATCGGTGTGAAAACTTGCACCGAGGTAACTTTTACGACGGGCTCTTTTATCACCTCCATAATCGAGAAATATTTCCTTAGTCCTCACTAAGGATATTCTTGACCAATGTCCAGTGATCTACTCCTAGATCACTATTGTACTCCCTTGTCAAATACAGAGCAAGGTATACAATAGGTCTGGTACATAGCATAGCATACTTTATAGAACCTATGACTGAGGCATAGGGAATGACTTTTCATTCTCTTTCTATTTTCTGCTGTGGTCGGGATTTGAGTCTTACTCAATTTCATACCTTTGCAACACAGGCAAGAACTCTTTCTTTGACTGTTCCATTTTGAACTACTTCAAAATCTTGTCAAGGTATGTACTCATTGAAAATCTTATCAAGCGTCTTGATCTATCTCAATAGATCTTGATGCTCAATATGTAAGTAGCTTTACTGAGATCTTTCTTCGAAAAACTCCTTTCAAAAACTCCTTTATGCTTTGTAGAATAATTCTACATTACTTCCGATCAACAATATGTCATTCACATATACTTATCAGAAATGTTGTAGTGCTCCCACTCACTTTCTTGTAAATACAGGCTTCACCGCAAGTCTGTATAAAACTATATGCTTTGATCAACTTATCAAAGCGTATATTCCAACTCCGAGATGCTTGCACTAGTCCATAGATGCACATTTTGTTAACACTTTTAGGATTGACAAAACCTCTTGGTTGCATCACATACAACTCTTCTTTAATAACTCATTAAGGAATGCAGTTTTGTTTATCCATTTGCCAGATTTCATAAAATCCGGCAATTGCTAACATGATTTGGACAGACTTAGCATCGATACGAGTGAGAAAATCTCATCGTATTCAACCCCTTGAACTTGTTGAAAACCTTTTGCAACAAGTCGAGCTTAGTGGATAGTAACACTACTATCAGAGTCCATCTTCCTCTTGAAGATCCATTTATTTAACATGGCTTGCTAACCATCGAGCAAGTCAATCAAAGTCCATACTTTGTTCTCATACATGGATCATATCTCAGATTTTATGGCCTCAAGCCATTTCGCGGAATCTGGGCTCATCATCGCTTCCTCATAGTTCGTAGGTTCATCATGGTCTAGTAAAATGACTTCCAGAACAGTATTACCGTACTACTCTGGTGCAGACTGTACTTTGGAAGACCTACGAGGTTTTGTAGTAACTTGATCTAAAGTTTCATGATCATCATCATTAGCTTCTTCACTAATTGGTGTAGGAATCACTGGAACTGATTTCCGTAATGAACTACTTTCCAATTCGGGAGAAGGTACAAATTACCTTATCAAGCTCTACTTTCCTCCCACTCACTTCTTTCGAGAGAAACTCCTTCTCTAGAAAGGATCCATTTTTAGCAAAGAATATCTTGCCTTCGGATCTGTGATAGAAGGTGTACCCAACTATTTCCTTTGGGTATTCTATGAAGACGCACTTCTCCGATTTGGGTTCGAGCTTATCAGGATGAAACTTTTTCACATAAGCATCGCAGCCCCAAACTTTAAGAAACGATAACTTGGGTTTCTTGCTAAACCGCAGTTCATATGTTGTCGTCTCAACGGATTTAGATGGTGCCCTTTTAATGTGAATGCGGCTGTCTCTAATGCATAACCCCAAAACAATATTGGTAAATCAGTAAGAGACATCATAGATCGCACCATATCCAATAAAGTACGATTACGACGTTCGGACACACCATAATGTTGTGGTATTCCAGGTGGCGTGAACTGTGAAACTATTTCACATTGTTTTAGTTGAAGATCAAACTCGTAACTCAAATATTCGTCTCTGCGATCAGATCGCAGAAACTTTATTTTCTTGTTACGATGATTTTTCCACTTCACTCTGAAATTATTTGAACCTTTCAACTATTTCAGACTTATGTTTCATCAAGTAGATATACCCATATCTGCTCAAATCATCTGGTGAAGGTCAGAAAATAACGATACTTGCCACGAGCATCAACACTCATTGGATCGCATACATCGGTATGTATTATTTCCAATAAGTCAGTAGCTCGTTCCATTGTTCCGAAGAACGGAGTTTTAGTCATCTTGCCCAAAAGGCACGGTTCGCAAGCATCAAATGATTCATAACCAAGTGATTCCAAAAATCCATCTTTATGGAGTTTCTTCATGCGCTTTACACCGATATGACCCAAACGGCAGTGCCACAAATAAGTTGCACTTATCATTATTAACTTTGCATCTTTTGGCCTCAATATTATGAATATGTGTATCACTACGATCGAGATCCAACAAACTATTTTCATTGGGTGTATGACCATTGAAGGTTTTACTCATGTAAACAGAACAACAATTATTCTATGATTTTAAATGAATAACCGTATTGCAATAAACATGATCAAATCATATTCATGCTCAACGCAAACGCCAAATAACATTTATTTAGGTTTAACACTAATCCCGAAAGTATAGGGAGTGTGCGATGATGATCATATCAATCTTGGAACTACTTCCAACATTCATCGTCACTTTCCCTTCAACTAGTCTCTGTTTATTCTGGAACTCCAGTTTCGAGTTACTAATCTTAGCAACCGAACAAGTATCAAATACTTAGGGGCTACTATAAACACTAGTAAGGCACACATCAATAATCTGTATATCAAATATACCCTTGTTCACTTTGCCATCCTTCTTATTCACCAAATATTCAGGGCATTTCCGCTTCCAGTGACCATTATCTTTGCAGTGTAAACACTCAGTTTCAGGCTATGGTCCAGCTTTGGGCTTCTTCGCAGGAGTGACAACTTGCTTGTCTTTCCACTTGAAGTTCCCTTTCTTTCCCTTTGCCCTTCTCTTGAAACTAGTGGTCTTGTCAATCATCAACACTTGATGCTTTTTTCTTGATTTCTACCTTCGTCGATTTCAACATCACGAAGAGTTCGGGAATCGTTTTCGTCATCCCTTGCATATTATAGTTCATCATGAAGTTCTAGTAACTTAGTGATGGTGACTAGAGAATTCTGTCAATCACTATCTTATCTGGAAGATTAACTCCCACTTGATTCAAGCGATTGAAGTACCCAGACAATCTGAGCACATGCTCACTAGTTGAGCGATTATCCTCCATCTTTTAGCTTTAGAACTTGTTGGAGACTTCATATCTCTCAACTTGGGTATTTGCTGGAAATATTAACTTCAACTCCTGGAACATCTCATATGGTCCATGACGTTCAAAAAGTCTTTGAAGTCCCGATTCTAAGCCGTTTAAGCATGGTGCACTAAACTATAAAGTAGTCATCCTTTTGAGCTAGCCAAACGTTCATAACGTCTGCCTCTGCTCCTGCAATAGGTTTGTCACCTAGCGGTGCATTAAGGACATAATTCTTCTGTGCAGCAATGAGGATAAACCTCAGATCACGGATCCAATCCGCATCATTGCTACTAACATCTTTCAACACAATTTTCTCTAGGAACATATCAAAATAAACATATGAAAGCAACAACGCAAGCTATTGATCTACAACATAATTTGCAAAATACTACCAGGACTAAGTTCATGATAAATTTAAGTTCAATTAATCATATTACTTAAGAACTCCCACTTAGATAGACATCTCTCTAGTCATCTAAGTGATCACGTGATCCAAATCAACTAAACCATAACCGATCATCACGTGAGATGGAGTAGTTTTTAATGGTGAACATCACTATGTTGATCATATCTACTATATGATTCACGCTCGACCTTTCGGTCTCCGTGTTCCGAGGCCATATCTGCATATGCTAGGCTCGTCAAGTTTAACCTGAGTATTCTGCGTGTGCAAAACTGGCTTGCACCCGTTGTAGATGGACGTAGAGCTTATCACACCCGATCATCACGTGGTGTCTAGGCACGACGAACTTTGGCAACGGTGCATACTCAGGGAGAACACTTCTTGATAATTAGTGAGAGATCATCTTAAAATGCTACCGTCAAACAAAACATAATAAGATGTATAATAGATAAACATCATATGCAATCAAAATATGTGACATGATATGGCCATGATCATCTTGCGCCTTTGATCTCCATCTCCAAAGTACTGTCATGATCTCTATCGTCACTGGCACGACACCATGATCTTCATCATCTTGATCTATATCAATGTGTCAACACATGGTCATCTCACCAACTATTGCTCTTGCAACTATTGCTATCGCATAGCGATAAAGTAAAGCAATTATTTGGCACTTGCATCTTATGCAACAAAGAGACAACCATAGAGCTTCTGCCAGTCGCCGATAACTTCAACAAAACATGATCATCTCATACAACAACTTATATCTCATCACGTTTTGACCATATCACATCACAACATGCCCTGCAAAAACAAGTTAGACGTCCTCTACTTTGTTGTTGCAAGTTTTACGTGGCTGCTACGGGCTTAAGCAAGAACCAATCTCACCTACGCATCAAAACCACAACGATAGTTTGTCAAATAGACTCCGTTTTAACCTTTGCAAGGACCGGGCGTAGCCACACTCGTTTCAACTAAAGTTGGAGAAACTGACACCCGCCAGCCACCTGTGTGCAAAGCACGTCGGTAGAACCAGTCTCGCATAAGCGTACGCGTAATGTCGGTCCGGGCCGCTTCATCCAACAATACCGCTGAACCAAAGTATGACATGCTGGTAGGCAGTATGACTTATATCGTCCACAACTCACTTGTGTTCTACTCGTGCATATAACATCAAACCATAAAAACCTAGGCTCGGATACCACTGTTGGGGAACGTAGTAATTTCAAAAAAATTCTACGCACACGCAAGATCATGGTGATGCATAGCAACGAGAGGGGAGAGTGTTCGTCCACGTGCCCTCGTAGACTGTAAGCGGAAGCGTTAGCACAACGCGGTTGATGTAGTCGTACGTCTTCACGATCCGACCGATCCAAGCACCGAACGTACGGAGCCTCCGAGTTCAGCACACGTTCAGCTCGATGACGATCTCCGGCCTCCGATCCAGCCGAGCTCCGGAGATGAGTTCCGTCAGCACGACGGCGTGGTGACGATGATGATGTTCTACCGGCGCAGGGCTTCGCCTAAACTCCGCGACGATATGACCGAGGTGGAATATGGTGGAGGGGGGCACCGTACACGGCTAAGGAACGATCCGTAGATCAACTTGTGTGTCTATGGGGTGCCCCCTGCCCCCGTATATAAAGGAGGGAGGGCGGAGGAGGCCGGCCCTAGGAGGGGCGCGCCATGGGGAGTCCTACTCCCACCGAGAGTAGGATTCCCCCTTTCCTAGTCCAACTAGGAGTCCTTCCATGTATTAGGAGTAGGAGACAAGGAAGGGGAAGAGAGAAGGGAAGGAAGGAGGGGGTGCGGCCCCTGCCCCTAGTCCAATTCGGACTAGGCCATGGGGGGGCGCGCGGCCTTCCCTAGGCAGCCCCTCTTTCTTTCCCGCAGGGCCCAATAAGGCCCAATACTTCTCCCCGGCGAATTCCCGTAACTCTCCGGTACTCCGAAAAATATCCGAATCACTCGGAACCTTTCCGAACTCCGAATATAGTCGTCCAATATATCGATCTTTACGTCTCGACCATTTCGAGACTCCTCGTCATGTCCCCGATCTCATCTGGGACTCCGAACTCCTTCGGTACATCAAAACTCATAAACTCATAATATAACTGTCATCGAAACCTTAAGCGTGCGGACCCTATGGGTTCGAGAACTATGTAGACATGACCTAGAACTATTCTCGGTCAATAACCAATAGCGGGACCATATTGGCTCCTACATATTCTACGAAGATCTTTATCGGTCAAATCGCATAACAACATACGTTGTTCCCTTTGTCATCGGTATGTTACTTGCCCGAGATTCGATCGTCGGTATCCAATACCTAGTTCAATCTCGTCACCAGCAAGTCTCTTTACTCGTTCTGTAATGCATCATCCCGTAACCAACTCATTGTTCACATTGCTTGCAAGGCTTATAATGATGTGCATTACCGAGAGGGCCCAGAGATACCTCTCCGACAATCGGAGTGACAAAACCTAATCTTGAAATACGCTAACTCAACATGTACCTTCGGAGACACCTGTAGTACTCCTTTATAATCACCCAGTTACGTTGTGACGTTTGGTAGTACCCAAAGTGTTCCTCCAGTAAATGGGAGTTGCATAATCTCATAGTTACAGGAACATGTATAAGTCATGAAGAAAGCAATAGCAACATACTAAATGATCAAGTGCTAAGCTAACGGAATGGGTCAAGTCAACCACATCATTCTCCTAATGATGTGACCCCGTTAATCAAATGACAACTCTTTTGTCCATGGCTAGGAAACATAATCATCTCTGATAAACGAGCTAGTCAAGTAGAGGCATACTAGTGACACTATGTTTGTCTATGTATTCACACATGTATTATGTTTCCGGTTAATACAATTCTAGCATGAATAATAAACATTTATCATGAAATAAGGAAATAAATAATAACTTTATTATTGCCTCTAGGGCATATTTCCTTCATCTTCAAGGGTGCATGACCATAAAAGATATTACTCATATAAATAGAACAACCATTATTCTTTGATTTAAATGAATAACCGTCTCGCATCAAACAAGATCCAGATATAATGTTCATGCTCAACGCTGGCACCAAATAACAATTATTTAGGTCTAAAACTAATCCCGATGGTAGATGTAGAGGTAGCGTGCCGACCGGATCACATCGACTTTGGAACCATTTCCCACGCGCATCGTCACCTCGTCCTTAGCTAATCTTCGCTTAATCCGTAGTCCCTGTTTCGAGTTGCAAATATTAGCAACAGAACCAGTATCAAATACCCAGGTGCTACTGCGAGCATTAGTAAGGTACACATCAATAACATGTATATCACATATACCTTTGTTCACTTTGCCATCCTTCTTATCCGCCAAATACTTCGGGCAGTTCCGCTTCCAGTGTCCAGTATGCTTGCAGTAGAAGCACTCAGTTTCAGGCTTAGGTCCAGACTTGGGTTTCTTCTCTTGAGCAGCAACTTGCTTGCCGTTCTTTTTGAAGTTCCCCTTCTTCTTCCCTTTGCCCTTCTTCTTGAAACTAGTGGTCTTGTTGACCATCAACACTTGATGCTCCTTCTTGATTTCTACCTCCGCAGCTTTTAGCATTGCGAAGAGCTCGGGAATAGTCTTGTTCATCCCTTGCATATTATAGTTCATCACGAAGCTTTTGTAGCTTGGTGGCAATGATTGGAGAATTCTGTCAATGACACTGTCATCAGGAAGATTAACTCCCAGTTGAATGAAGTGATTATTATACCCAGACATTTTGAGTATGTGTTCACTAACAGAACTATTCTCCTCCATCTTGTAGCTATAGAACTTATTGGAGACTTCATATCTCTCAATCCGGGCATTAGCTTGAAATATTAACTTCAACTCCTGGAACATCTCATATGCTCCATGACGTTCAAAACGTCGTTGAAGGCCCGGTTCTAAGCCGTAAAGCATGGCACTCTGAACTATAGAGTAGTCATTAGCTTTGCTCTGCCAGACGTTCTTAACGTCGTCAGTTGCATCAGCAGCAGGCCTGGCACCTAGCGGTGCTTCCAGGACGTAACTTTTCTGTGCAGCAATGAGGATAATCCTCAGGTTACGGACCCAGTCCGTGTAATTGCTACCATCATCTTTCAACTTTGCTTTCTCAAGGAACGCATTAAAATTCAACGGAACAACAGCACGAGCCATCTATCTACAAACAAACATAGACAAGCAAAATACTATCAGGTACTAAGTTCATGATAAATTTAAGTTCAATTAATCATATTACTTAAGAACTCCCACTTAGACAGACATCTCTCTAGTCATCTAAGTGATCACGTGATCCAAATGAACTAAACCATGTCCGATCATCACGTGAGATGGAGTAGTTTCAATGGTGAACATCTCTATGTTGATCATATCTACTATATGATTCATGCTCGACCTTTCGGTCTCCGTGTTCCGAGGCCATATCTGTATATGCTAGTCTCGTCAAGTATAACCTGAGTATTCCGCGTGTGCAACTGTTTTGCACCCGTTGTATTTGAACGTAGAGCCTATCACACCCGATCATCACGTGGTGTCTCAGCACGAAGAACTTTCGCAACGATGCATACTCAGGGAGAACACTTCTTGATAATTAGTGAGAGATCATCTTAAAATGCTACCGTCAATCAAAGCAAGATAAGATGCATAAAGGATAAACATCACATGCAATCAATATAAGTGATATGATATGGCCATCATCATCTTGTGCTTGTGATCTCCATCTTCGAAGCATCGTTATGATCACCATCGTCACCGGCGCGACACCTTGATCTCCATCGTAGCATCGTTGTCGTTACGCCATCTATTGCTTCTACGACTATCACTACCGCTTAGTGATAAAGTAAAGCAATTACAGGGCGTTTGCATTTCATACAATAAAGCGACAACCATATGGCTCCTGCCAGTTGCCGATAACTTCGGTTACAAAACATGATCATCTCATACAAAAAATATAGCATCACGTCTTGACCATATCACATCACAACATGCCCTGCAAAAACAAGTTAGACGTCCTCTACTTTGTTGTTGCAAATTTTACGTGGCTGCTACGGGCTTAGCAAGAACCGTTCTTACCTACGCATCAAAAACCACAACGATAGTTCGTCAAGTTGGTGCTATTTTAACCTTCGCAAGGACCGGGCGTAGCCACACTCGATTCAGCTAAAGTGAGAGAGACAGACACCCGCCAGTCACCTTTAAGCACGAGTGCTCGTAACGGTGAAACTAGTCTCGCGTAAGCGTACACGTAATGTCGGTCCGGGCCGCTTCATCTCACAATACCGCCGAACCAAAGTATGACATGCTGGTAAGCAGTATGACTTGTATCGCCGACAACTCACTTGTGTTCTACTCGTGCATATAACATCAACGCATAAAACCTAGGCTCGGATGCCACTGTTGGGGAACGTAGTAATTTCAAAATTTTCCTACACACACGCAAGATCATGGTGATGATATAGCAATGAGAGGGGAGAGTGTTCGTCCACGTACCCTCGTAGACCGTAAGCGGAAGCATTAGCACAACGCGGTTGATGTAGTCGTACGTCTTCACGATCCGACCGATCCAAGCACCGAACGTACGGGGCCTCCGAGTTCAGCACACGTTCAGCTCGATGACGATCTCCGGCCCTCCGATCCAGCAAAGGCTCCGGAGATGAGTTCCGTCAGCACGATGGCGTGGTGACGATGATGATGTTCTACCGGCGCAGGGCTTCGCCTAAACTCTGCGACGATATGACCGAGGTGGAATATGGTGGAAGGGGGCACCGCACGCGGCTAAGGAACGATCCGTAGATCAACTTGTGTGTCCTAGGGTGCCCCCTTGCCACCGTATATAAAGGAGCCAAGGGGGAGGAAGCGGCCGGCCTAGAGGGCGCGCCAAGGGGGGGAGTCCTACTCCCACCGGGAGTAGGACTCCCTCTTTCCAAGTAGGAGTAGGAGAAGGGGGGAAAGAGGAGGAAGAGGGGAAGGAAAGGGGGGGGGGGGGCGCCGCCCCCCTTCCCTTGTCCTATTCGGACTAGGAGGGGGAGGGGCGCGCGGCCCCCTCCTGGCTCCTTCCCTCTTCTCCCTCTTGGCCCATGTAGGCCCATTAACCCCCCGGGGGGTTCCGGTAACCTTCCGGTACTCCGGTAAAATGCCGATTTCACCCGGAACCATTCCGATGTCCAAACATAGGCTTCCAATATATCAATCTTTATGTCTCGACCATTCCGAGACTCCTCGTCATGTCCGTAATCACATCCGGGACTCCGAACAAACTTTGGTACATCAAAACTTATAAACTCATAATAAAACTGTCATCGAAACGTTAAGCGTGCGGACCCTACGGGTTCGAGAACTATGTAGACATGACCTAAAACCATTCTCGGTCAATAACCAATAGCGGGACCTGGATGCCCATATTGGTTCCTACATATTCTACGAAGATCTTTATCGATCAAACCGCATAACAACATACATTGTTCCCTTTGTCATCGGTATGTTACTTGCCCGAGATTTGATCGTCGGTATCCAATACCTAGTTCAATCTCGTTACCGGCAAGTCTCTTTACTCGTTCTGTAATACGTCATCTCATAACTAACTCATTAGTTATAATGCTTGCAAGGCTTAAGTGATGAGTATTACCGAGAGGGCCCAGAGATACCTCTCCGACAATCGGAGTGAAAAAACCTAATCTCGAAATACGCCAACTCAACATGTACCTTTGGAGACACCTGTAGTACTCCTTTATAATCACCCAGTTATGTTGTGATGTTTGGTAGTACCCAAAGTGTTCCTCCGGTAAACGGGAGTTGCATAATTCTCATAGTTACAGGAACATGTATAAGTCATGAAGAAAGCAATAGCAGAATACTAAACGGTCAAGTGCTAAGCTAACGGGATGGGTCATGTCAATCACATCATTCTCCTAATGATGTGATCCCATTAATCAAATGACAACACATGTCTATGGTCAGGAAACATAACCATCTTTGATTAATGAGCTAGTCAAGTAGAGGCATACTAGTGACTATATGTTTGTCTATGTATTCACACATGTATCATGTTTCCGGTTAATACAATTCTAGCATGAATAATAAACATTTATCATGATATGAGGAAATAAATAATAACTTTATTATTGCCTCTAGGGCATATTTCCTTCACTCTGTTCCTATCATTGTTTTTGTATGCAGAAACAAAAGGTAGTGTCAACATCATCGTGGTAAATATGGCAACGCGAGACCCGCCCGCGGAGGCCGTCACTTGCCGGCGGCCGGACCCTGCGGCTCGGCCGGCGAGCCATGTTGGAGGGCGGTTTTGGGTACTTGCAGACTCGGATGACGAGGACAACGACGACGAGGATCCGGCGGGGGGATCGACGACGGACTACTCGCCATTGCCATTTGATGTGATCTGCGAGGCCTTCGCACCTGGATACTCGGAGGAAGATGTTGCCGCGTTGGTCGACGAATTTGTGCCGGGCAACGATCCGGCGCGGATCGGGCTACGGGTTGAGGATCAAGTCGAGGTGGTTCGTCGGATAATCCACCGGAGGACGGCGGCGTTGGCGATTCGGCCTTGGAAGGGACCTCTACCTAAGGTATGTATCCAGCCGATTACCTTGTCAGATTTTTTCCCACAAGATGATTGGAATCTAGTACGTAAGAAGAAGAAGAAGAGAGGGAGGCCGGAGCCTGCGCCGCCGGCGACGGCGATCCGGGCGGCGGCCGAGATCCGGGCGGCCAGGGAGGACCGTTTGAATTTCATTCTGGGCCGGGAAGGTGTCGAGGAGAAGTGGGCCGATGGTGAGACCCCACATGGGTATGAGGCCCATCATGGGGGTGTTCACGAAGGCTGGGCTGAACTGGCTGCGACTGGGTATGTGGCCCAGGAGCGCCGAGATTCGATCGCTGATCCCGTCATGCCTGGTACGGCCGAGGCTCCTACTCAACCCGGTAACACCACATGCACGTACGAGGAAGATCGCATCCTTCTGGTTCGACCGCAGCCGTGTCCTAGGGTTCGCAAGGCTGGAACGAGGGGCTTCCCTTCCTGTGGATCACGCCGGGCTCGGAGAGTTAGGCCGCTGCCGGACATGGCTGGCCGTGGGGATGCGCCGCCGCCAGCCAAAAGGCCCTCCTCGGGTGCAGCGGGGCGGGGTGGTGTGGCTCCTCCACCCGCGGTGGCTGCCGGACGCGGTGCCCAGGTGCAGCACGGCCATCGGACGCCGGCGGTGGGGACTGTCGCGACCGCTGCTTTTGGCCGAGGCGCTCCAGCCTTGGGTGCGCGGCCTCCGGGTCAGGCGTCTCTCCAACAGGCGGCCGGGAGAGGTGGCCTTAGGCCGCCGGCGCCGGGCGCGGTTCCCTTAGCCCATGCAGCCGGACGGGGTGGTTTGAGACCACCGGCGCCAGCTGCTACGGCCTCCCAGGCTACGAGACGTGGAGGCCCTCGGCCTCCGGCACCGGGCGCAAATGCTGAGAACCCGGCTGGCCGCGGCGGAGGACCGAGGCCTGTTGGAGGCGCGCCGGTGACCACTGGCAAACCACCGCCCCACTACGTTGCTCGGCCAGCGCAAAACCGTTCCGGTCAGAATCAGACGAATAACAATGAGCCCAATGATCCGCCCCGAGGACAGTGGGGGGATGATGGGTATGATGCGTATGGTGAAGGACAGCACCGAGGATCCTCTTCTATGGGAGGAGGGCGTGGCTACGCCTGGCAGAGCGACGGGTCGGCTGAGAGACCGTTTCTTGGCCCGGCAGGCGGTTTTGTTGAGGGAGCCTCCGGTCCAGATCACCGTCAAAGAGGAGGCTTTCACGGCCATTGTGGTGGTCGGGGTAGGGGCCGTGGGAGATTTTGCCGCCCGCCCCCGCCTAGGGTTGCTGTTCCTACAAATGCTACTGAGGAGGCTCAGCATACTTCCTCAGAGCTTCCTTCACAGGCGATGGAGGTGGTGAATGCTTTGGCAAGTGTTGAGGTTCCTGGGGCTGGGACGGTGGATGAGGCTACCGACAGGTCTGATGCCGAGAGGGCGTCGAAATATGCTCGCAAGAAGGAGAGGATGATTTGCTATCGTTGTGGTGAGAAGGGCCACTTCATTGCTGAGTGTGTGGCCCAGCTGTGCGAGTCATGTGGCAAGCTTGCACATGACTCGGGAGAGTGCCCGTTATTGCGTGACCTACCACCGACTCTGAATATCCATGGAGTCTACTGTGTTGAGCTTATGTTTTTTGAGTCCCCGGCGGCGAGAGAGGTCCCGGAGGATAACCCGAGTTTGACCACTGGGATTGTGAGAGCGACCCAGGGCGAGGTGACTGAGGCACAGATTGTGAGGAGGCTTCAGGAGCTAGCTCCCGGAGATTTTGTCTGGGATTTGGTGCCCATCGAGGACAGGGTTTTTAAGGTTGATTTCCCGTCTGTGGATGACTTGCAGAGATTGTTGAGTTTTGGCTTGTGTAAAGTTCCCGGTACTAAGTGTATCCTGGAGTTTAACGAGTGGAAACAGGTTGAGCCTAAGGGAAAGCCGCTTACACAAGTCTGGTTGCAGTTTTTAGGGGCTCCGTCTAAGCCTCTGCAGGATGCTCGCGTGGTGGCCAGTTTGGGCATCATGGTTGGAAAGACAGAAAAAGTGGATATGGCCTTCACACGTGCCAATGCGATAGCCCGGATTTTAGTAAGCATTCTGGATATTGAGTTTGTGCCTGATAAGGTCAACTGGACCTATAAGGGAGAGGTGTTCCCGTTAGATATTGAGTTTGAGGACACCGACTTATTTGCTGATGCAGTTAATGGTAACGATGTTGACATGCACGACAGGGATGGTAATGCGGGGGCTAAGGGGGCACCGTCAGATGAGCCCATGCAAGAGGGATCTAACGGTTCTCACAGCTTCTCAGTCGTCTGGGAATGGATCTGGGGCTGAGCCCACAGTCTCACCGGCGGTACCCATGACTACTCTGCGTTTTGGGTCTTTTCAGCCAGCCTCGGCACCTCCCAGACTATGGAGTGACCGGGTGGAGTCTGGTGATTATCTTGAGCACACGCTACCTGCGTTGGAGTTCGAGAGGGAGCTTGGTTTGTCTACGGATCGTCAGGCGAGTTCTTCGGGCGGCGATACGAAGAGGAGGCCGGTCGATGGCTCTCTTGGTCTGCCGCCTCCCGCGGCCGCGACTTCGGTGTCGGCGATCGCGGGCGCGTTGGGGTGTGGGGGAGGGGGTTCGGGACAGGGAGTCCCATCTTCCCCCGTCCCCATACCGATGCCGGTGTCGTCGGTGGCGACGGCCCCGAGGGGGTCGGCTCCTGCTGCGAGAGGGAGCCCGAGGCAGGCGGCCTCGACTCCTACTACAATGGTGGTGACAACCACTGTGGCAGCTGCTGCGGTTGGAGGGACGTCAGGGCAGGAGGCCCTGTCTCCTCCCTCTACACCATTGGTCAGGAGGACCAACTCGCCGATGGCTTCGCCGTCTGAGCTGGAGGCTGTGGCGGGAGGAGGGCGCGGGCAGGAGGCCCCCGTCATCCACTCTTCACCACTGCCTGGTGTGGGGCACTCGTCTAAGGGGATCGGGAGCCCGCAGACGCCTTCTCTAGTAACTTCGGCACCACCTTTCAGGGTTTCGGTGCCAGGTTATACTAGGAAGGAGGTGATCGCGTTTGGTGGGATCCCGGACCCTATCTCCGAGGGGAGACGGATGAGTGCTCGCATCGTCGACGTCCCTGAGGTGGACGATATGCAGCAGCGGTGCGCGATGAGGGCGGCCAAGCTTCAGGAGGCTGCTGTTTCTTCTGGTATGTCCGTCAACTTGTCTAATTCCATATTGCATTTTTCTAATGAGGACATTATAAATAATGCAAACCAATTAGGAGTTTCACTAGGTGCTACGGATAGTGAGATTACCAATTCGGTGAATGATATTTTAGATTTGGAGGCAGAACGTGCTTTAGAAACTATTCGCAATCTTGCAGCAGTTAAACCAATGAATGATGATGAGATTAATGCATTAGGGGTTAGAGTGCTTGATAGTCTGTGTGCGGATCTAGCACCCCCCAATCATGACGCTGAGGAAGATGATGTACCCCTAGAGATTGATGCTAGTAATATTTGTGAACCCGGTCATGAGGACCGGGTGACTGAGCTTAGTAAACCTAAGCGTAGTGGAAACGGAAGATCTATCCCGATTCCGCAGTTCGTATGAGTGCTAGGATTCGAACCACCAAAAAATTCCATGATGAACTATGAGAGGAATTTTTTGGAATAGCAGAGGTCTAAAGGACTTGGCTAAAAGAAGATTCCTGGCTGAGACAGCTTTAGAGCAGAAGCTAGATTTTGTTGCTCTATCAGTGACGGGTAGAGATAACTTTGCACCACAGTTTCTCTCCTCTCTGGTTGGTGGTATTGATTTCGATTGGCATTGCCTCCCTCCGCGAGGAAGATCGGGTGGTATCTTACTAGGTGTGAGACGCGATTCGCTTGAAGTCCGTAGTGTAGTGATGGGTGACTTCGCGGTAAAGTTTCGAGTTAGGTCTAGGATGGATGGCTTTAACTGGGCTTTGGTGGCGGTATATGGTGCCGCGCAGCCAGAGCTTAAAGCGGAGTTTCTCGCAGACCTTGTTCGAATCTGTGGGTCGGAGCAGCTACCAATTTTAGTTGGAGGTGATTTCAATATCATCAGGAGGAGAGAGGAGAAGAACAATGATAACTTTGACGGCAGATGGTCCTTCATGTTCAACACCATTATTGAAAGCTTGGATCTGAGAGAGATAGAGCTCTCTGGTCAAAAGTTTACATGGGCTAACTCTCTGCCAAACCCAACCTACGAAAAACTTGATCGAGTTCTTGCGAGCGTGGAGTGGGAACAAAAATTCCTGCTGGTTACGGTGCAAGCTCTTTTGAGGGGAATATCTGATCATACCCCAATGTTCGTGGACTCAAGGGAGCCGAACCATGTGGGTAACAAGAACACCTTCTCCTTCGAGACGTCATGGTTTGAACGTGAGGGGTTCTTAGATTTGATAGCCAGGGAATGGGTTAAAGATGTTCGAGGCAAAACTGCTATTGAGCGGTGGCAGAATAAGATTAGGAACTTGCGAAGCTTCTTACGGGGTTGGGCTAAGCACCTTAGCGGTGTGTATAAGATTGAAAAGGATAGACTCCTGACTCTTATACAGGACCTGGACATTCAGGCCGAATCCAATATTTTGTCACCAGCAGAGCTTCAGGTTAAAAATGAGGCGGAGAAGAGGTTAAAAGAACTACTCCGCGAAGAAGAAATGAAGTGGGCTTTACGTGCTAAAGTACGCAAAGTGGTCTAGGGGGACGCGAATACTCAGTTCTTCCATTTAATAGCTAATGGCAAACACAGAAAGAAGCGAATCTTTCAGCTTGAGCAGGACGAGGGTACTATTTTAGGTTAGGATAACCTAAAAACATATATTACCGACTATTATAAGCAGTTATTTGGACCTCCGGAGGATAATACGGTGTCCCTTGATGAGTCTAGAACTGAGGATGTACCTCAGCTATCGGCTGCTGATAATGAGATTCTGGTTGCCTCGTTCTCGGAGAAGGAGGTTTTTGATGCTATTGCACAGATGAAAAATAATAAGGCTCCCGGACCGGATGGTTTCCCAGCTGAGTTCTATAAGAAGTGCTGGCACATTATTAAGGGGGATTTACTACCTATGTTTCATGATCTGCTCTCTGGACAGCTTCAATTATTCCACTTGAATTTTGGGACTATCACACTACTTCCTAAGAAGACGGATGCGGTGAGAATTGAGCAATTCAGGCCGATCTGTCTCCTTAATGTTAGTTTCGAATTTTTTACCAAGGTTGGGACTAACAGGCTCAGACAGATTGCACATTCTGTAGTGCAACAGTCCCAAACCGCTTTCATGCCGGACAGAAATATCCTTGAAGGGGTGGTAATCCTGCATGAAATGCTCCATGAAATCCACTCCAAAAAATTAGATGGAGTGATTTTTAAAGTGGATTTCGAGAAAGCGTATGATAAGGTCAAATGGCCATTTCTCCAACAGTCTTTGAGTATGAAAGGTTTTGATGAAGCCTGGCGCAGACAGGTTCAATCATTTACGCAAAAAGGTAGTGTGGGAATTAGAGTTCATGATGACATAGGTCACTACTTCCAGACACATAAAGGCCTAAGACAAGGAGACCCGATGTCCCCTATCTTATTTAACATTGTGGTGGATATGTTGGCAGTTTTGATAGGAAGGGCTGAGGAAAATGGTCAAGTAGGTGGTTTGGTGCCTCATCTTATTGATGGAGGTGTCTCTATCCTACAGTACGATGATGATACAATCATCTTTATGGAGCATGACTTGGCTAAGGCGAGAAATATGAAGCTGATGTTATGCCTATTTGAACAATTGACCGGGTTAAAGATCAACTTTTATAAGAGCGAGCTGTTCTGTTTTGGTAGGTCCAAAGATGAACAGGATGCTTATAGGCAATTGTTTGGATGTGAGTTGGGAGAGCTACCATTCTCATACTTGGGGATTCCTATCCACCATCGTAGGCTGACAAACAGAGAATGGAAGTGCATCGAGGACCGATTTGAGAAGAAAATGAGCTGCTGGAAGGGCAAGCTCATGTCATATGGAGGCCGATTAATCCTAATTAATTCGGTGCTCACAAGTATGCCGATGTTTCTTCTATCGTTCTTTAAGGTACCAGTTGGTGTTAGGAAGAGACTGGACTTCTATAGATCGCGGTTCTTTTGGCAGGGTGATGAGCTTAAAAGAAAATATCGGCTTGCTAAGTGGGATATCATCTGTAGACCGAAAGACCAAGGGGGTCTAGGTATTGAGAATCTCGAAATTAAGAATAAATGCCTTCTTAGCAAGTGGTTGTGGAAGCTCTCTTCGGAGAATGATGCTATGTGGGCTCAAATCCTTCGCGGCAAGTACCTCCAGTCAAAAACTTTGTCACAGGTCACAGTACGGCCGACCGATTCGCCCTTCTGGAAGGGTCTCATGAAGGTCAAGCAGGCATTGTTTAATAGGACAAAGTTTGTTATTGGAAACGGCACTAGTACACGTTTCTGGGAAGATACTTGGCTCGGTGACACACCCTTAGCCATCCAGTACCCCTCTTTGTACCGCATTGTTCAATGACGTGAAGTGTTCGTTGCATCGGTCTTTCAATCTACCCCTCTTAATATCCAGTTCAGACGAGTGCTAGCGGGCAATCGTTGGGAAGAATGGCTCCGTCTAGTTAGGAGACTGATGGAAGTCCAGCTTTCTCAACAACCCGATGAATTACGCTGGAAGTTGACTAAGTCTGGAGCATTCACGGTTAAATCAATGTATATTGATGTTATTAATTCGAACTCCATTCCTACGTCCAAACATGTTTGGGATGTCAAAGTTCCTTTGAAAATAAAAGTGTTTATGTGGTTTGTCCATAAACAAGTAATTTTAACTAAGGATAACTTGATAAAGCGTAATTGGACAGGACCTACTAGGTGTAGTTTCTGCGATCGGGATGAGACTATTAAACACCTCTTTTTTGATTGCCCGCTGGCCAAGGTACTTTGGCAGACGGTCCACATTGCATTTAATATCAAACCCCCGAATTCTGTTAATGCGTTATTTGGGACATGGCTTAATGGGATTGAGCCTAACTTAGCGAGACATATTCGGGTTGGAGCTTGTGCTTTGCTGTGGACTATCTGGAATTGCAGAAACGATTTAGTCTTTAACAGAATATCATGTATACATTTTTTGCAGGTCTTATTCCGGACTACGGCACTGATCCGTTCGTGGTCGCTACTCACCCAGACGGAGGCCAGGGGGCATTTGGTTACTGGGTCTGTCCGCTGGGAGATGGTAGCTCGGGATATCTTCAACCGGTTTGGATGACAGCCATATAATAGGATAGACATTTAGTATCCCTATCTAGTTTACCCAGTCGGTTGTGGCATCTTGATTTGGCTAGTTGATGTTTCTAGCCTCTTGTGGCTCTGTGTGAGCTTTTTGTGATTATCTATGACTTGTGGAGACTTTTGAAACCATGTTGGCACTACTTTATTTTGATAATAAGATGGCCATATGTATCGTTCTGATGCAGAGGCCGGGGATTTCACCCTTTTCGAAAAAAAATCATTGTTTTTGTATTGAAGTTATTATCAGGTTTTGCATTTGTTTTCATCAGTCTAAAAGCCCAAGTAGCATCAGTGATCGGAGGCGATGGCCATAGCGAAGCACGTCCGGAGCTCCTCCACGCAGTGTCTTCGGTCGCCGGCTCAAGGTGGAAGTCGTAGCACCGGCGTAGGTGACTGACGGCGCAGCGGCGTGACGATTCCCGTTCCAGGCTAAGCACGGCATGCAACAGCCCCGCCGCAAACAATGCCGATCCACGGCTGATTCAGTCAGAAAAAAACCCGCCTAAAACCACCACCAAGAGCTCCGCACCCGCACACGCGCGGGCCGCCGAGGCCAATCGTTTCGTGGGTGATGCTGATGCGTGGACGGACGGACGGCATGGCGCGCGCGCATGTCGCTCCCTGCGCTCCCGCGCGCCCACAGCGCCATCCCTTTAAACTGAACGCCTCCCTCCTATTTTAGGACTAGCGGGAGCGCGAACTTGTGGCCCCTAGCTTCCACGCACGATCCACCCACCATGTCCCTCCTCCACGTCCGGCTCGCCGCCGCGGCGATCGCCGTCGTCGCGCTCGTGGCCGGCGGGGACGCCTACCAGCTCACCAAACCAGGCACCGTCATCTCCTACGACCGCCGCTCGCTCATGGTGGACGGACAGAGGGACCTCTTCTTCTCCGGCTCCATCCACTATCCACGTAGCCCTTTCCACGAGTGGCCCGACCTCATCGCCAGGGCCAAGGAAGGCGGCATCAACGTCATCGAGTCCTACGTCTTCTGGAACGTCCATGAACCCGAGATGGGCGTGGTAACTGTCACACACTCCATCTCATTCATCTCATCGTATGCCTACATACGTGCTCATCGTCCATTCCTCCTTGGATCCATCCATGGTCGATTTCAGTACAACTTCGAGGGGAGGTACGACATGATCAAGTTCTTCAAGCTGATCCAGGAGCATGAGATGTACGCCATGGTCCGTATCGGGCCCTTTGTCCAGGCGGAGTGGAACCATGGGTTTGTTCGTCTCTTTGCTTCACATCTCAATCTCATCGTTTATTGCTCGATTTCTGGCTGATCTGCATTCACGGTCTCCGTTTAATCTGTGATTTTCCTCTTCCAGAGGGCTGCCTTACTGGCTCCGGGAGGTCCCCGACATCATCTTCCGCACAGACAACGAGCCTTACAAGGTGATCAATCCGACCATCAAACCACAATTATATACTGTAATTATTATCAGTTGCGGACATCCCAAACTAGATGCATTTCGAGAAAGAAAAAAAGCTCGACGTAAATTTTGCTACATACAGAAATAATTAAACGGCGTCCTCACCTTGGTTTTTTCTCTTTATATATGCAGAAGCTCATGCAGAAGTTTGTGACTCTCGTAGTGAACAAGCTCAAGGATGCCAAGCTCTTCGCATCACAAGGAGGCCCTATCATTCTAGCACAGGTACTGCATGCATATCTTGACCCTTTTTCTTCCTGGTGAATACTTATACCTATCATGCATGCTTTCTCAAATGAAATGCACCCTGCATTGAAAAAAAAAAGATCGAGAATGAGTACCAGCACATGGAAGCGGCGTTCAAAGAAAACGGCACCAGGTACATCGAATGGGCAGCTAAGATGGCCATTAGCACCGGCACCGGGGTGCCATGGATCATGTGCAAGCAGATTAAAGCTCCAGCGGACGTGGTAATTTATTAGAATGATCTGACATGTTTAAGTTTCTTTTGCCATGATATAATTTATTAACCATGCTTAAGCCATAATCATGTTTTTTCCTCTCTAGATTCCTACCTGCAACGGTAGGCACTGCGGAGATACATGGCCAGGTCCAGTTGACAAGAACAAACCCCTGTTATGGACCGAGAACTGGACTGCTCAGTGAGTTCAGTTATCAATTTCACCTTGTCCATCAAAAGACTGTCGGGTGCTGAATTGTTTTTTGTTGGCGTTTGCAGATACAGAGTATTCGGTGATCCGCCGTCTCAGAGATCTGCCGAGGACATTGCGTTTGCCGTGGCACGGTTCTTCTCGGTGGGGGGCAGCATGGTGAACTACTACATGGTACCGTCCAGTAACCAACCAACCCAACCTGTTGCATGGCGTTAGGATGAAACTAGAGTATATTTCTGACAGAATCACACGGTTGCCTGTGTGGACAGTACCACGGAGGAACAAACTTTGGAAGAACGGGCACCTCTTTCGTGATGCCGAGATACTACGACGAGGCGCCTCTCGACGAATTCGGTAAAGCAGAGACAGACGAATCCTCCCAAACTCTGAATATGCTTAACTATTGTTGATTTATGGATGAACGGTTTGGTTGGTCCAGGAATGTTCAAAGAGCCCAAGTGGGGCCATCTGAGGGACCTGCACCATGCTTTGAGGTTGTGCAAGAACGCTCTCCTCTTTGGGACCCCCTCCACGCAGCCATTGGGCAAGCTCTACGAGGTTCTCTTCAGTTCTCTTGTTGGAATGGAATGGAATGGATACAGGCGATTGACCTGAGAAGTTTGCTATCTTGTTATGATCGCCGATTGACCTGACCGGTATGGTATGGTATGGTATGGTATGGTATGCAGGCGCGGCTGTTCGAGATCCCGGAGCAGAAGGTGTGTGTGGCGTTCCTGTCCAACCACAACACCAAGGAGGACGGGACGGTGACGTTCCGCGGGCAGAAGTACTTCGTGCCCCGGCGGTCTGTCAGCATCCTCGGCGACTGCAAGACGGTGGTGTTCAGCACGCAATACGTGAACGCGCAGCACAACCAGCGCACCTTCCACTTCACGGACCAGACGGCGCAGAACAATGTGTGGGAGATGTACACGGAGGGGGACAAAGTGCCGACCTACAAGTTCAGCACCGACCGGAGCGAGAAGCCCCTCGAGGCCTACAACATGACCAAGGACAAGACCGACTACCTCTGGTACACCACCAGGTACGTACTAGGAGTAGTACTTCTCTACGTACTATTATATATATCTTGTCTTGCGAGTGGCAATGCCAATGCCAATGTTTTGGTGGCTTGTACGGTGGGTGGCAGCTTCCAGCTGGACCCGGAGGACCTGCCGTCCAGGCTAGACATCAAGCCGGTGCTGGAGGCGAGCAGCCATGGGCACGCCATGGTGGCGTTCGTCAACAAGAAGTTAGTCGGCTGCGGCCATGGCACAAAGATGAACAAGGCCTTCAGCCTGGAGAAGCCCATCGAGGTCAAGGTCGGCATCAACCACATCTCCATCCTGTCCAGCACGCTGGGGTTGCAGGACAGCGGCTCCTACCTGGAGCGCCGGCAGGCCGGGTTGCACTCGGTCACCATCCAGGGCCTCAACACGGGGACGCTGGACCTGACCAGCAACGGGTGGGGACACATCGTGGGCCTGGACGGCGAGCACAAGCAGGCTTTCACGGACAAGGGCGGCGAGGTGCAGTGGAAACCCGCGGTGTTCGACCAGCCGCTCACGTGGTACCGGCGGCGCTTCGACATGCCCACCGGGGAGGACCCCGTGGTGATCGACATGAACCCGATGGGCAAGGGCATCCTGTTCGTCAACGGCGAAGGGCTGGGGCGGTACTGGAGCTCGTACAAGCACGCGCTGGGGCGGCCGTCGCAGTACCTGTACCACGTGCCGCGGTGCTTCCTGAAGCCGACGGGGAACGTGCTCACCATCTTCGAGGAGGAAGGCGGGCGGCCGGACGCCATCATGATCCTGACGGTGAAGCGCGACAACATCTGCAGCTTCATCTCGGAGACCAACCCCGGGCACGTGCGGTCGTGGGAGACCAAGGACAGCCAGCTGACGATGGTGGCGGACGACCTGAAGCCGCGGGCGGTGCTGACGTGCCCGGAGAAGAAGTTGATCCAGCAGGTGGTGTTCGCCAGCTACGGGAACCCGCTGGGGATCTGCGGCAACTACACGGTGGGCAACTGCCACACGCCCAAGGCCAAGGAGATTGTGGAGAAGGCGTGCGTGGGGAAGAGGAGCTGCGTGCTGGCCGTGTCGCACGAGGTGTACGGCGGGGACCTCAACTGCCCGGGCACCACGGCCACGCTGGCCGTGCAGGCAAAGTGCTCCAAGAGGCAGAGGACCGCCGAGCAATAAGTAAGCTAAGCTCAGATATGTACTGCTATGTAGATCATCTCATCACCTTCACCTTTGCCGACCATGCTCTTTTTCATGCTGCTTGTTTGGGATGCGTGCATACGTGTTGTACTTTGTTGATTCCTGTGACTTGTTCTAGGAGTAGATGGAGCGCTGAGATGAGAAGCAAGATGGATGGAAATCAATCGATCCATTTTTGATTTGCTGAATAATTTTCTCTTCTCAAGCTGAAAATAATAATCTTCTTGGTGATTTCCTTCCCCTGATGCCCGGGGAAACAAAAAAAAATATTGGGGCGTTGCGAGAATCGAACTCGCGGCCTCTCGCACCCAAAGCGAGAATCATACCACTCGACCAAACACCCTGATTGAAATCAGGTGTCATTGTACATTATATATTTCGTTCTTTGTCGATGAACGGACGAGGAGAGAAGAGATGAAGGGGAATTCTTTGGCTCCATTCTCCCAAACTTTAACCCTCATTCGTTTACAATCCTAGCTAGCCTGGTGCCACAACAAGGAAATACTAACCGAAGAGCCATTTTGTTTCGCAGATAGATGGAAGCAAAATCCTACTCCCTCCGTCCGAAAATACTTGTCGGAGAAATGAGTGTATCTAGACATATTTTACTTCTAGATACATCCACTTTTATCCATTTCTGCGACAAGTATTTCCGGACGGAGGGAGTATTTTGTTAGAAACAAATTTGGTTATCAATATAATCGTTACAACTAAAACTAACCATGAAAACATTATCGATGCAATATCAATTCGTCAGTCCAACTAAAAAAAACCAGTTTGTTAGAATGAAAACTTTGGGCACAAGTTATAAAAAAAGTAATTGTCTCGAAAGCAAATTCTCAAGTTGGTGGAAATAAGTTCAAGTATTGTAAACAAAGCAATGGTTATCAAACTGAATATTTTTACCCAGATTAACTCTCCAAGGAGATAAAACCCTACACCTTGCTTGTGTTTTATTTCGTTGGAGTGTGTATAGAGTACATGTAAACGACCAAGAGACTTTTGAGATATATCTACGAGCCTAGCAAACCGGGGAGGTCCTTGGGTACATGGATCCTAGTCCGCTTCGTGCAGGGAGGTAGATCCTTCCATGAAACCCTGGGTTTATTGAATATTTCTGGGGTGATAAGCTTTAATATTTCTGGGGTGATAAGCTTTTTCTCGCGAATGATTCCATATTGAGGTGGATTTTTTCCATGTATGATTTTTTCAAAATGAGGCGCTTTATTACTTAAAAAATTTAAGCATTACACCCGGTCTTTGCATAATTAAGATGAACACAGCCAAAAAATTCCTCTCACATAAACGAAAAATAAAAAAGCGAAATACAAAGAAACATTTGGAGTCTGTATAACGCCTACAACGGAGGGGGGGGGGGGGGGGGGGGCAATCCTAAGATCATTTTGCTATCCCTCACCGTAGCCTTCAATCGTGTACACACCTCCGTAAACAGGTCTTGATTCCATTGTAGAGAGGACCATAAACTAAGAGTCCTGTTACATCTGTAGATAACCTACATAAGAGAAGTACTTTCCATGTACAATTGTGTCTTGAGGTGACATATTTACATGTTAAGAAAAATAACTTAGTGGAGATCATATTTTTAGTTCTATATATGACTCCTTCCGGTTAATTAGTGAAAAGAGACAAGGAGAAACGAATAAAGTGAAGCAAAGATAAAAAATCGAAGATACAAATAGATTAGTCAACATGAAGATGTGGCACAACAAGCTCCTCATTTGCACCATGTGGGACGTCTGGAAAGTTAGAAATTGCTCCATCTTGAATGACACGAGACTTACATATATACCGTAATTTCTCACCTAACTTTGAAGATATCATGTGGAGGGCTTTAGCTTTTAGACCTAGAGTTAATCAGAACCATGAGTAATTGGCATGCAGTCTAGCCGAACCTAGCGAGGTTCCAGCTTGTCCCATTTCCCAAGCATGTCACCATGTACATATTTTCCTCCTTTCAATAATAAAGCTTCACTCCCGTCAGTTGCTAAAAGAAATGGTTGAGTGAGTAGTGAACCACGATAATCTAGATTTGTGACGGGCTTTTACAGTGGCTCTTGTTGGGAAACATAGCATGCAATTTTAAAAAAATTCTTACGCTCACGCAAGATCTATCTAGGAGAAGCATAGCAACGAGAGGGGGAGAGTGTGTCCACGTACCCTCATAGACTGAAAGCGGAAGCGTTTGACAACGCGGTTGATGTAGTCAAACTTCTTTTAGATCCGACCGATCAAGCACCGAACGTACGGCAGCTCTGAGTTCTGCACACGTTCAGCTCGATGACGTCCCTCGTCCTCTTGATCCAGCAAGGTGTCGAAGAAGAAAATGAGTTACGTCAGCACGACGGCGTGGTGATGGTGATGGTGAAGTGATCCACGCAGGGCTTCGCCTAAGCACTACGAAGATATGACCGGAGGCGTAAACCGTGGAGGGGGCGCCGCACACGGCTAACAATTGTTGATGTGTGTTCTAGGCGTCCCCTCCCCACGTATATATAGGTGGGGGAGGGGAGCAGCCATGGGGCGCCCCAAGTAGGAGGAATCCTACTTGGGGGCCTATCCCAATTCGCCCCCCCTTCCTTATTTCCGGAGAGAAAGAGGGAAGGGGAAGGGAGAAAGGAAAGGAGGGTTGAACCCCCTTTGCTCCTTCTCCAATTCGGCCACATGCCTAAGGGGGGCGCACCACCCCTTGTGGGCTGGTATGCGCCCCTCTTATGGCCCATATAGCCCATATCTTCCCCCAGGGGTTCCGGTAACCCCCCCACCCCCGGTACATCGATAAATTTCCGATACTTCCCGGAACACTTCCGGTGTCCGAATATCATCATCCTATATATCAATCTTTACCTCTCGACCATTTCAAGACTCCTCGTCATGTCCGTGATCTCATCCGGAACTCCAAACAACATTCGGTCATCAAATCACATAACTCATATAATACTAAATCGCCATCGAACGTTAAGCGTGTGGACCCTACGGATTCGAGAACTATACACATGACCGAGACACCTCTCCGGTCAATAACCAATAGCGGAACCTGGATGCTCATATTGGCTCCTACATATTCTACGAAATCTTTATCGGTCGAACGTTATGACAACATACATTATTCCCTTTGTCATCGGTATGTTACTTGCCCAAGATTCGATCGTTGGTATCTTCATATCTAGTTCAATCTCTTTACCGTCAAGTTTCTTTACTCGTTTTGTAATACATCATCCCGCAACTAACTTATTAGTCACTTTGCTTGCAAGGCTTCTTATGATGTGCATTATCTAGAGGGTCCAGAGATACCTCTCTGATACTCGGAGTGACAAATCCTAATCTCGATCTATGCCAACCCAACAAACACCTTCGGAGATACCTGTAGATCATCTTTATAATCACCCAGTTACGTTGTGATGTTTGATAGCACACAAGGAATTCCTCCAGTATCCGGGAGTTGTATAATCTCATACTCGAAGGAATATGTATTTGACATGAAGAAAGCAATAGCAATAAAACTGAACGATCAATATGCCATGCTAACGGATGGGTCTTGTCCATCACATCATTCTCCTAATGATGTGATCTCGTTCATCAAATGACAACACATGTCTATGGTTAGAAAATTTAACCATCTTTGCTGAAGGAAATATGCCCTAGAGGCAATAATAAAGTTGTTATTGTATATTTCCTTATATCATGATAAATGTTTATTATTCATGCTAGAATTGTATCTATGGTTGAGGCATAGGGAATGACTTTCATTCTGTCTTTATCTTCTGCCGCGGTCGGGTTTTGAGTCTTTACTCAACTTCACACCTTATAATACAGGCAAGAACTCCTTCTTTGACTGGTCCATTTTGAGCTCCTTCAAAATCTTGTCAAGGTATGTACTCATTGAAAGTCTTATCAAGCGTCTTGATCTATCTCTATAGATCTTGATGCCCAACATTTAAGCAGCTTCACCGAGGTCTTTCATTGCAAAATTATTATTCAAATATACTTTTATGCTATCCAGAAATTCTACACCATTTCCAATCAACAATATGTCATCCACATATAATATCAGAAATGCTACAGAGCTCCCACTCACTTTCTTGTAAATACAGGCTTCACTATAAGTTTGTATAAAACCATATGCTTTGACAACCTTATCAAAGCGTATATTCCAACTCCGAGATGCTTGCACCAGTCCATAGATGGATCACTGGAGTTTGCACACTTTGTTAGCACCTTTAGGATCGACAAAACCTTTTGGTTGCATCATATACAACTCTTTTTAAGAAATCCATTAAGGAATGCAGTTTGACATCCATTTGCCAGATATCATAAAATGCGGCAAGTGCTAACATGACTCGGACAGACTTAAGCATCGCTACGAGTGAGAAAATCTCAGCATAGTCAACACCTTGAACTTGTCGAAAACCTTTTGCGACAAGCCGAGCTTTGTAGATAGTAACACTACCATCAGCATTCGTCTTCCTCTTGAAGATCCATTTATTCTCAATGGCTTGCCGATCATCGAGCAAGTATACCAAAGTCCACATGTTGTTCTCATACATGGATCTTATCTCAGATTTCATGGCCTCAAGCCATCTGTCGGAATCTGGGCTCATCATAGTTTCTTCATAGTTCGTAGGTTCGCCATGGTCTAATAACATGACTTCCAGGACAGGATTACCGTACCACTCTAGCGCGGAACATGCTCTGTTCGACCTACGAGGTCCAGTAGTAACTTGATCCGAAGTTTCATGATCATCATCATTAACTTCCTCTCTAGTTGGTGTAGGCATCACGGGAACGGATTTCACTGATGTGCTACTTTCCAATTGGAGAGAAGGTACAATTACCTCATCAAGTTCTACTTTCCTCCCACTCACTTCTTTCGAGCAAAACTCCTTCTCTAGAAAGGTTTCATTCTCGGCAACAAAGATCTTGCCTTTGGATCTGTGGTAGAAGGTGTACCCAACTGTTTCCTTAGGGTATCCTATGAAGATGCACTTCTCTGATTTGGGTTCGAGCTTATCAGGCTGAAGCCTTTTGACATAAGTGTCGCAACCCCAAACTTTAAGAAACGACAGCTTAGGTTTCTTGTCAAACAACAATTCATACGGTGTCGTCTCAACGGATTTAGATGGTGCCCTATTTAACGTGAATGCAGTTGTCTCTAATGCATAACCCCAAAACGATAGTGGTAAATCGGTAAGAGACATCATAGATCGCACCATATATCTAATAAAGTACGGTTACGACGTTCGGACACACCATTACGTTGTGGTGTTCCACGTGTCGTGAGTTGCGAAGCTATTCCACATTGTTTTAAATGAAGGCCAAACTCGTAACTCAAATATTCACCTCCGCGATTAGATCATAGAAACTTTATTTTCTTTGTACGATGATTCTCCACTTCACTCTGAAATTCCTTGAACTTTTCAAATGTTTCAGACTTGTGTTTCATTAAGTAGATATACCCATATCTACTCAAATCATCTGTGAAGTTCAGAAAATAACGATACCTATCGCGTACTCAACACTCATCGGATCGCATACATCGGTATGTATTATTTCCAATAGGTCATTGGCTCACTCCATTGTTCTGAAGAACAGAGTTTTAGTCATCTTGCCCATGAGACATGGTTCGCAAGTATCAAATGATTCATAATCAAGTTATCCCAAAAATCCCTCCGTATGGAGTTTCTTCACGCGCTTTACACCAATTTGACCTAAACAGTAGTGCCACAAATATGTTGCACTATCATTATCAACTTTGCATCTTTTGGCATCAATATTATGAATATGTGTATCACTACGATCGAGATTCAATAAACCATTTACATTGGGTGTATGACCATAGAAGGTTTTATTCATGTAAACATAACAACAATTATTCCCTAACTTAAATGAATAGCCGTATCGCAATAAACATGATCCAATCATATTCATGCTCAACGCAAACACGAAATAACATTTATTTAGGTCCAACACTAATCCCAAAGGTAGAGGGAGGGTGCGATGGTGATCTTATCAACCTGGAATCACATCCAACACACATCGTCAACTTGCCCTTAACTAGTCTCTGTTCATTTTGCAACTCCTGTTTCAAGTTACTAATCTTAGCAACTGAACCAGTATCAAATACCCCGGGGTTACTATGAACACTAGTAAAGTACACATGAATAACATGTATATCAAATATACTTTTTTTCACTTTGCCATCCTTCCTATCCGCCAAGTATTTGTGGTAGCTCCGCTTCCAGTGACCATTCCCTTTGCAATAGAAGCACTCAGTTTCAGGCTTAGGTCTAGCTTTGGGCTTCTTGATACGTCATCGTATCTATAATTTTTGATTCTTTCATGCCAATATTATACAACTTTCACATATTTTTGGCAACTTTTTATATGATTTATTGGACTAACCTATTGATCCAGTGCCCAGTGCCAGTTCATGTTTGTTGCATGTTTTTTGTATCGCAGAAAATCCATATCAAATAAAGTCCAAACGCGATAAAAATTTACGGAGAATTATTTTGGAATATATGTGATTTTTAGGAGGTGGAATCAACACGAACGGGGGCCCACAGTGCCCACAACCCACCAGGGTGCACCACCAGGGCCCAGGCGCGCCCTGGTGTCTTGTGCCCTCCTCGAACGTCAGTTGGAGCCCTTCTTCTGGCGCAAGAAAGATAATTTATGGAAAAAATCGTGTAAAAGTTTTAGTGCAACCGGAGTTATGGATCTCCGGGAATTTAAGAAACCGTGAAGGGCCAGATCTGGGGAACGCAAAACAGAAGAGAGTAGAGAGGGAGATCCAATCTCGGAGGGGTTCCCACCCCTCCGCCGCCATGGAGGCCATGGACAAGAGGGGGAACTCTCCTCCCATCTAGGGGGAGGCCAAGGAAGAAGAAGAAGGAGGGGGGCTCGCCCCCCTCTCTCCTGGTGGCACCGGAGTGCCGCCGGGGCTAGGATTGTGACGACGATCTACATCAACAACCTTGCTACCGTCAACACAACTTTCTTCCCCTCTATGCAGCAGCGTAACTCCTCTTCTCTCCGCTGTAATCTCTACTTAAACATGGTGCTCAACTCCATATATGATTTCCCAATGATATTTGGCTATCCTATGATGTTTGAGTAGATCCTTTTTGTCCTGTGGGTTAATCGTGATCTTTGTTGGTATGATTGTATATTTTATTTACGGTGCTTTCCTACGGTGCCCTCCATCTTGCGCAAACATGAGGGGCCCCCGCTGTAGGGTGTTGCAATACGTTCATGATTCGCTTATGGTAGGTTGCGAGAGTGACAAAAGCTTAAACCTGAGTAGGTGGGTTGTTGCGTATGGGATAAAGAGGACTTGATACTTAATGATATGGTTGGGTTTCATGACCTTAATTATCTTTAGTAGTTGTGGATGCTTGCTAGAGTTCCAATCATAAGTGCATATGATCCAAGTAGAGAAAGTATGTTAGCTCATGCCTCTCCCTCATATAAAATTGCAAGAATGGTTAATGGTACTTGTTATCGATTGCCTAGGGACAAATGACTTTCTTGTTGACAAAAGCTATCTACTTTTATTGTCTTGCAATTTATTCGTACTTTTATTCTCGCAAAGTACTCGTAGTTTTATTCTTGCAAAATAGTTTCATACTTGTTTTAGGTAAAGCAAACGTCAAGTGTGTGTAGAGTTGTATCGGTGGTCTATAGAACTTGAGGGAATATTTGTTCTACCTTTAGCTCCTCGTTGGGTTTGGCACTCTTATTTATCAAAGAAGGCTACAAACGACCCCCTATACTTGTGGGTTATCAAGATCTTTTTCTAGTGCCGTTGCCGGGGAGCAATAGCGTGGGGTGAATATTCTCATGTTTGTTTCTTTGTTTTATCACTAAGTAGTTTGAATTTCTATTCTAAGTTGTTCTCTATCTTTATTTATAGATATGGAACACGAAACACCAAAAAAATTAGTTGTACTTGCTACTCATGGAGATGGGGGCCTCCTAAAACCCTCGATGCTCGTTATGTGAAAGATATTATGCACTACTTTGATAATCCTGAGAAAACCCCATTCAACTATATAATAGAAGTAACTTGGATCAACGTGAATACTTAAGGATTATCGCTTGACTCATAAAGGGAAATTATTATGGGATCAAATTCATATGTTGCATTGATATGCTCGGGAGCTATGCTTAAGATATGATTATACTTGTTGCTCTAGGATGAACGCTCCACATCTTCCCTTTTCATGTGAATTTAATGATAATGAAACCTTGGCTTCTTATGCTAATGGTAGATATGATTACTATGATGTGGAATGAATAGAAGAGTTTGTTGCTTTTAATGGTGCTTATGAAATTGAATCTCTGTTTGAAAAGTTTGAAGATTTTGATGATTCAGTTTATAGACCTGAAAATTTTGCTATCCTTAAATATTGCTATGATAATTATAAATACAATTCCGATATTGATGCATTTATTGAGAGAGTCTCCGCTGTCCAAGAAGAGACTAATATTTTGCAGGAGTCTATGGAATAAGAAATTGATGATATTGTGAGCCCATTGGATGAAAAAGATGAGGAGGAGAGCGAAGAACAAAAGGAGGAAGAGCGGATTGATCACCTGTGCCCACCTTCTAATGAGAGTAACTCTTCAACTCATACATTGTTTAATGTCCCTTCATGCTTACCGAAGGATGAATTTTATGATAATTGCTATGATCTCATTGATTCTTTTAAAATATCCCTTTTTGATGAACTTGATGCTTGTGGCCATGATGCCAATTTGAATTATGCTTATGGAGATGAACTTCTATAGTTCCTTATGTTGAGAATGAAATTTTTGCTATTGCACCCACGCATGATAGTCCTATTACCTTTTTGAATTCTCCAAACTACACTATATCGGAACTATACCTCATAATTGCAAGTAGAGGAACTATATGCATGTGCTTGCTGCTCCTACTTGCAATTATTATGAGAGAGGAACTATATCATGAGTCATTTATTTCTGTTGAGTGCTTTTATAAAGTTTAAAAACAAAAAAATATAGAGGGGAACTTAAAAAACTTTTTCACAAAAGAGAAGCGATTGGAGGTGATGCATTGGAGAAGTGAGGGTCGACCTTGAACACTTGTGTTCATGCTCATGGAAACAATGTAGAATTTTTCATGAAGATTATCACAAAAATAATTATCCCCTTGTACAATTCCATTGTATTATCAAAATAATGTGCCAATATTTGCCTTTAGGATGATTAGATTGCTTGTTGGTATGCGCGGTGTAAAAACAGGAACTTTGGCTGTAGCGCGTGAATTTTCATTTTTTTACTGGAACATCAAATGTTTCTGAAACCTTTTGCACAGTCTTGCTATACAAATTGTTTATTTTGTCCTAATTTTTCAGAATTTTTGGAGTACCATAATTATGGTGAATGTTCAGATTACTACAGACTGTCCTGTTTAAGACAGATTCTGTTTTTGATGCATTGTTTGCTTGTTTGATGAAACTATTGATTTTTATCAGTGGTATAAGCCATGGAAAAGTTATAATATAGTAGCTAAAATGCAAAAACAAAATATGAATTGGTTTGCAGCAGTACTTAGAGTAGTGATTTGCTTTATTATACTTACGGATCTGACCGAGCTTTCTCTTGAGTTTTGTGTGGGTGAAGTGATCAAACATCGAGGAGGTCTCGATATGCGGAGAAGGAGGAGAGGCAAGATCTCAAGCTTGGGGATGCCAAAGGAACCCCAAGTAAATATTCAAGGAGACTCAAGAGTCTAAGCTTGGGGATGCCCCGGAAAGCATCCCATCTTTCTTCAACAAGTATCGGTATGTTTTCGTCTTCGTTTCGTTCACATGATATGTGTAAATCTTGGAGCGTCTTTTGTGTTTATTTTTCACTTTTCTTTGATGCACCATGCTGGTATGAGATAGTCCATGGTTGATTTATAGAATGCTCATTGCACTTCACCTATATTTTTTGAGTATGGCTTTATAGAATGCTTCATGTGCTTCACTTATATCATTTGAAGTTTGGATTGCCTGTTTCTCTTCACATAGAAAACCGATGTTCGTAGAATGCTCTTTTGCTTCACTTATATTTGTTAGAGCATGATCTTTTGTAGAAAGAATTAAACTCTCATTCTTCACTTATATCTATTTGGAGAGTCAAAAGGAATTGGTCATTTGCATGGTCAGTCGTGAAATCCTACATAAAACTTATGGATCACTGAATATGATATGTTTGATTCCTTGCAATAGTTTTGTGATATAGAGATGATAATATGTGGGAGGTACTAGTAAACGGTTGTGGTTAGTAGGAATATTGGTGTTAAGGTTTGTGATTCCCGAAGCATGCACGTATAGTCTCACGTTATGCTATGAAGTTGGAGCATGATTTATTATTGATTGTCTTCCTTATGAGTGGCGGTCGGGGACGAGTGATGGTCTTTTCCTACCAATCTATCCCCCTAGGGGCATGCGTAGTAGTACTTTGCTTTGAGGGCTAATAAACTTTTGCAATAAGTATATGAGTTCTTTATGACTAATGTGAGTCCATAAATTATACACACTCTTACCTTTCCACAAATTGCTAGTCTCTACGGTACCGTGCATTCCCTTTCTCACCTCGAGAGTCGGTGCAAACTTTGCCGGTGCATCCAAACCCCGTGATATGATACGCTCTATCACACATAAGCCTTATTATATCTTCCTCAAAACAGCCACCATACCTACCTATTATGGCCTTTCCATAGACATTCCGAGATATATTGCCATGCAACTTCCACCGCTTCCGTTTGACTTGAGCATTCATTGTCATATTGCTTTGCATGATCATATAGCTGGCATAGCATTTGTGGCTCAGCCCGCGTTCATCATTTTTATACATGTTACGCTAGATCTTTGCACATCCTGGTACAATGCCAGAGGTATTCATATAGAGTCATGCTTTGTCATAGGTATTGAGTTGTAATTTTATTTCTTTTGAGTTATATTAGTAAATACAAGTGTGGTGATCATCATTATTCATTTCTAGAGCAGCGCCCCGGTGAGGAAAGATGACGGAGACTATGATTCCCCCACAAGTCAGGATGAGACTCCGGACAAGGAGAAAGAAAAAGAAAAAAAACGAAAAAAAAGAAAAAAAGAAAGAAAAGAAAAAAAACAAAAACAAAAACAAAGAAAAAAAGAAGAAAGAGAGAAGGGGCATTGTTAGTATCCTTTACCACACTTGTGCTTCAAAGTAGCACCATGTTTACCCCTGTCATCATACTCCATTCCACCTGTAGTGTTATATCCATGGCTTGCGCTCATGTATTGCGTGAGGGTCGAAAAAGCTAAAGCGCTTTAAAAAGTATGAACCAATTGCTCGGCTTGTCATCAGGGTTGTGCATGATAAATACTTTGTGTTAAGAAGATAGAGCATGACAAGACTATATGATTTTGTAGGGATAGCTTTCTTTAGCATTGATATTTTGAAAGACATGATTGTTTGTTGGGATGCCTGAGTATTGATGTCTTTATGTAAAATTATAGACTATTGCTTTGAATCACTTATGTCTTAATATTCATGCCATGACTAGACATATGATCAAGTTTATGTTAGGTAGCATTCCACATCAAAAATTATCTTTTTTATCATTTACCTACTCGAGGACGAGTAGGAATTAAGCTTGGGGATGCCAATACGTCTCTGTCGTAGCTATAATTTATTATTGTTTCATGCCAATATTATACAAATTTCACATATTTTCGCAACTTTTTATATGACTTATTGGACTAACCTATTGATCCAGTGCCCAGTGCCAGTTCCTGTTTGTTGCATGTTTTTTGTATCACAGAAAATCCATATCAAATGAAGTCCAAAGCGATAAAAATTTATGGAGAATTATTTTGGAATATATGTGATTTTTAGGAGGTGAAATCAACGCAAACGAGGGCCCACAGTGCCCACCACCCACCAGGGCGCACCACCAGGGCACAGGCGCGCCCTGGTGTCTTGTGCCCTCCTCGAACATTGGTTGGAGCCATTCTTATGGCGCAAGAAAGATAATTTATGGAAAAAATCGTGTAAAAGTTTTAGTGCAACCGGAGTTACGGATCTCTGGGAATTTAAGAAACCGTGAAGGGGCAGATCTGGGGAACACGAAACAGAAGAGAATAGAGAGGGAGATCCAATCTCGGAGGGGCTCCCACCCCTCCGCCGCCATGGAGGCCATGGACCAGAGGGGGAACTCTCCTCCCATCTAGGGGGGAGGCCAAGGAAGAAGAAGAAGGAGGAGGGCTCTCCCCCTCTCTCCCGGTGGCACCGGAGTGCCGCCGGGGCTAGGATCGTGATGACGATCTACATCAACAGCCTTGCTACCGTCAACACCAACTTTCTCCCCCTTTATGCAGCAGCGTAACTCCTCTTCTCTCCGCTGTAATCTATACTTAAACATGGTGCTCAACTCCATATATTATTTCCCAATGATATTTGGCTATCCTATGATGTTTGAGTAGATCCGTTTTGTCCTGTGGGTTAATCGTGATCTTGGTTGGTATGATTGTATATTTTATTTACGTTTCTGTCCTACGGTGCCCTCCGTCTTGTGCAAACGTGAGGGCCCCCGCTGTAGGGTGTTGCAATACGTTCATGATTCACTTATGGTGGGTTGCGAGAGTGATAGAAGCTTAAACCCGAGTTGGTTGGTTGTCGCGTATGGGATAAAGAGGACTTGATACTTAATGCTATGGTTGGGTTTCACGACCTTAATTATCTTTAGTAGTTGTGGATGCTTGCTAGAGTTCCAATCATAAGTGCATATGATCCAAGTAGAGAAAGTATGTTAGCTCATGCCTCTCCCTCATATAAAATTGCAAGAATGATTACCGGTACTTGTTATCGATTGCGTAGTAACAAATGACTTTCTTGTTGACAAAAGCTATCTACTTTTATTATCTTGCAATTTATTCATAGTTTTATTCTCGCAAAGTACTCGTAGTTTTATTCTTGCAAAATAGTTTCATACTTGTTTTAGGTAAAGCAAACATCAAGTGTGGGTAGAGTTGTATCGATGGTCGATAGAACTTGAGGGAATATTTGTTCTACCTTTAGCTCCTTGTTGGGTTCGACACTTTAATTTATCTAAGAAGGCTACAAACGATCCCCTATACTTGTGGGTTATCACTTCTTCACGGGAGTGGCAACTTGCTTGTCATTGTTCTTGAAATTCCCTTTCTTTTCCTTTGCCCTTTTTTTGAAACTAGTGGTTTTGTTAACCATCAACACTTGATGCTCTTTCTTGATTTCTACCTTCCCCGATTTCAGTATCGCGAAGAGCTCGGGATATTTTCTGTTATCCCTTGCACATTATAGTTCATCACGAAGTTCTAGTAGCTTGGTGATAGTGACTAGAGAACTCTGTCAATCACTATCTCATCTAGAAGATTAACTCCCACTTGATTCAAGTGATTGTAGTACCCAGACATTCTGAGCACATGCTCACTGGCTGAGCTGTTCTCATCCATCTTGTAGGCAAAGTACTTGTAAGAGGTCTCATACCTCTCGACATGGGCATGAGTCTGAAATACCAATTCCAGCTCTTGGAACATCTCATATGCTCCGTGGCATTCAAAATGTTTTGAAGTCCTGGTTCTAAGACAAAAAGCATGGCGTATTAAACTATCAAGTAGTCATCATACCAAGATTTTCAAACGTTCATAACGTCTGCATCTGCTCCTGCAATCGGTCTTTCACCTAGCGGTATATCAAGAACATAATTCTTCTGTGCAGCAATGAGGATAATCCTCAGATAACGGACCCAGTCTGCATCATTGCTACTAACATCTTTCAACTTATTTTTCTGTAGGAACATATCAAAATACTGGAGCTACAACGCAAGCTATTGATCTACAACATAATTTGCAAATACTATTAGGACTAAGTACATGATAAATTTAAGTTCAATTAATCAAATTACTTAAGAACTCTCACTTAGATAGGCATCCCTCAAATCATCTAAATTATACGTAATCCAAATCAACTAAACCATGTCCGATCATCACGTGATATGGAGTAGTCATCAATGGTGAACATCTCTATGTTGATCATATATACTATATGATTCACATTCGACCTTTCGGTCTCCAGTGTTCCGAGGCCATGTCTGTACATGCCAGGCTCGTCAAGTTTAACCCGAGTATTCCACATGTGCAAAACTGTCTTGCACCCATTGTATGTGAACATAGAGTCTGTCACACCCGATCATCACGTGGTGTCTCAACACAACAAACTTTTGGAACAGTGCATACTCGGGGAGAACACTTATACCTTGAAATTTTAGTTAAGGGATCATCTTATAATGCTACCGCCGTACTAAGCAAAATAAGATGCATAAAAGATAAACATCACATGCAATCAAAATGTGTGACATGATATGGCCATCATCATCTTGTGCTTTTGATCTCCATCTCCCAGCATCGTCATGATCTCCATCGTCACCGGCTTGACAGCTTGATATCCATCGTAGTGTCGTGGTTGTAGCTCCAACTATTGCTTCTACAACTATCACTAACACATAGTGATAAAGTAAAGAAATTACATTGCGTTTGCATTTCTTACAATAAAGAGACAACCATAAGGCTCCTGCAGGTTGCCAGTAACTTATAGAAAACATGATCATCTCATACAATAACGTATATCATATCATGTCTTGACCATATCACATCACAATATGCTCTGCAAAAACAAGTTAGACGTCCTCTACTTTGTTGTTGCAAGTTTTACACGGCTGCTATGGGCATCTAGAAAGAACCGTTCTTACCTACGCATCAAAACCATAACGGTGATTTATCAAGTTTTCTGTTTTAACCTTCAACAAGACCGGCCACAATCAAATTCGATTCAACTAAAGTTGGAGAAACAGACACCCGCCAGCCACCTTTATACAAAACTAGTTGCATTTCTGTCGGTGGAACCGGTCTCATGAACATGGTCATGTAAGGTTGGTCCGGGCCGCTTCATCCAACAATACCGCCGAATCAAACTAAGACATTTGTGGTAAACAGTATGACGATCATGTTGGGAAACATAGCATGCAATTTCAAAAAAATTCCTACGCTCACGCAAGATCTATCTAGGAGATGCATAGCAACGAGGGGGAAAGTGTGTCTACGTACCCTCATAGAGCATAAGCGGAAGCGTTTGACAACATGGTTGATGTAGTCAAACTTCTTCTAGTTTCGACCGATCAAGTTACGAACGTACTGCTACCTCTTGAGCATGATACGTCTCCATCGTATCTATAATTTTTGATTGTTCCATGCCAATATTCTACAACTTTTATATACTTTTGGCAACTTTTTATACTATTTTTTGGGACTAACATATTGATCCAGTGCCCAGTGCCAGTTCCTGTTTGTTGCATATTTTTTGTTTCGCAGAAAACCCATATCAAATGGAGTCCAAACAGGATAAAAACGGCCGGAGAATTGTTTTGGAATATTTGTGATTTTTGGGAGGAAGAATCAACGCGAAACAATGCCCGAGGTAGCCACAAGAGTGGCCCACGCCACCACTCCAGGGGGTGCGCCCCCTATCTCGTGGGCCACCCGTAAGGCGGTTGATGCCCTTCTTTGGCCACAGGAAAGCTAATTTTTGGAAAACGATCTGGGCGAAGGTTTCAATCCAATCGGAGTTACGGATCTCTAGATATAAAGGAAACGGTGCAGGGCAGAATTCCAGAACGCAGAAACAGAGAGATAGATCCAATCTTGGAGGGGCTCTCGCCCCTCCCACGCCATGGGAGCCAAGTACCAGAGGGGAAACCCTTCTCCCATCTAGGGAGGATGTCAAGGAAGAATAAGAAGAAGGGGGGCTCTCTCCCCCTTGCTTCCGGTGGCGCCGGAGCGCTGCCGGGGGCCATCATCATCACCGCGATCTTCACCAACACCGCCATCATCTTCACCAACATCTCCATCACCTTCCCCCATCTATATCCAGCGGTCCACTCTCCGCAACCCGCTGTACCCTCTACTTGAACATGGTGCTTTATGCTTCATATTATTTTCCAATGATGTGTTGCCATCCTATGATGTCTAAGTAGATTTTTGTTGTCCTATCGGTGATTGATGAATTGCTATGATTGGTTTGAGTTGCATGTTTTATTATTGGTGCTGTCCTATGGTGCCCTCTGTGTCACGCAAGTGTGAGGGATTCCCGCTGTAGGGTGTTGCAATGCGTTCATGATTCGCTTATAGTGGGTTGCGTGACTGACTGAAACACAAACCCGAGTAAGTAGGTTGTTTGCGTATGGGATAAAGGGGACTTGATACTTTAATGCTATGGTTGGGTTTTACCTTAATGAATCTTTAGTATTTGCGGATGCTCGCTAGAGTTCCAATCATAAGTGCATATGATCCAAGTAGAGAAAGTATGTTAGTTTATGCCTCTCCCTCAAATAGAATTGCAATAGTGATTACCGGTCTAGTAACATAGTCAATTGCTTAGGGACACTTTCACAGCTCCTACCACCACTTTTCCACATTCGATTTATTTACTTTTTTGCATCTTTATCTAAACAGCCCCTAGCTTTTATTTATGTGTTCTTTTTATCTTGCAAACCTATCCAACAACACCTACAAAGTACTTCTAGTTTTATACTTGTTCTAGGTAAAGCGAACGTCAAGCGTGCGTAGAGTCGTATCAGTGGCCGATAGGACTTGAGAGAGTATTTGTTCTACCTTTAGCTCCTCGTTGGGTTCGACACTCTTACTTATCGAAAGAGGCTACAACTATCCCGTATACTTGCGGGTCATCGAGACCTTTTTTTGGCGCCGTTGCCGGGGAGTCATAGCGTGGGGTGAATATTCTCGTGTGTGCTTGTTTGCTTTATCACTAAGTAATTTTTATTTGCTGTTCTTAGTTGTTTTCTCTCTTTAGTTATGGGTAGGAAACGCAAATTACCAAAAAAAATTAGTTGTACCTACTGAACCAATGGTTGAAGAACCACTCAAAATCTATCACACTCCTGAAATGTTTTACTTGGATCATCTTCGATCCCTTTGTGCTCGTGCTGAAACCCCCACTAGTTTAGTTGAGGGCAAATCTTTAGATGAGCATGCTTGTTTTGTGCGACACCGTATATCTGAAAAAGGGAAACTATTATGGGATCAAATTCAACGTTTGCAATGCTATGCTTGGAATTTATGTGAAATATATGAGTTTACATGTTGCTCTGAAGGCCCTAAGAAACACCTACCCTATCAATGCTTGTTTAGTGATAATGGAATCGCATATTTGTATGCTAAGGGTGTTTACAATTACTATGATGTTCAACAAATTTTTTGCTTTTAAAGGTGCTTATAAGATTGCCTCTTTGATTGAAAAGTATGATGCTACTCTTTACAAATCTGAAAATTTTGCCATATTTCAATATTGTTATGATAATTATGCTTCTAATGCCTATGTTAAACCATATATTGAGGACTTCTTCGCTGTCCAATAAGAGACTAATATTTTGCAGGAAGCTATGGAAGAAGAAATTGATGAAACAGTGAGCTCATTGGATGAAAAAGATGATGAGGAGAGCGAAGAACAAAAGGAGGAAGAGCGGATTAGCTACCCGTGCCCACCTTCTAATGAGAGTAACCCTCCAACTAATACATTATTTAATTCCCCTTCGTGCTTACCGAAGGATGATTGCTATGATGATTTCTATGATCCCTTGAATTTGTTTGAAATATCCCTTTTTGATGATGCTTGCTATGCTTGTGGCCAAGATGCCAATATGAATTATGCTTATGGAGATGAACTTGCTATAGTTCCTTATGTTAAACATGAAATTGTTGCTATTGCACCCACGCATGATAGTCCTATTATCTTTTTGAATTCTTGAAACTACACTATATCGGAGAAGTTTGTGCTTATTAAGGATTATATTGATGGGTTGCCTTTTACCATTGCACATGATGATTTTGATAAATATAATATGCATGTGCTTTCTGCTCCTACTTGCAATTATTATGAGAGAGGAACTACATCTCCGCCTCTTTATGTTTCCAACATGATAGAATTGCAAGAAACTGCTTATACTATGCATTGGCCTTTACTATGTGTGCATGAATTGTTCTTTTATGACATGCCGATGCATATGAAGAGAGTTAGACTTCGTTGTTGCTTGATATATGTTACTTTGTGCTCACTACTAAATTACAAAATCATTGTTAATTAAAATTGGCTTTGATATACCTTGGGATCCAGGTGGATTCATTACTTGAGCACTAAATGCCTAGCTTAATGGCTTTAAAGAAAGCGCTGCCAGGGAGACAACCCGGAAGTTTTAGAGAGTCATTTATTTCTGTTGGGTGATTTCATATAGTTTAAAAACAAAAAAAAATAAAGAGGGGAACCTAAAAACTTTTCAAAAAGGAAAGTGAAAGTGAGAGAGACAAGCATTGTTAAAGTGGGAGCTAGCCTTGAACTTTGTTCATGCTCACGGAAACTTTGTGAATCTTGATTATAGAAACTTTTAATCAAAAATAATTATCCCCTTTTACAATTTCATTGTATTATAAAAAAAATGTGCCAAGGTTTGCCTTTAGGATATTTACAATGCTTGTTGGTTTGTACGGTGCAGGACAGAAACTTCGGCTGTAGTGCGTGATTTTACATTTTTAACTGGAAAGTCAAAAGGTTCTGATTCTTTTTGCACTGTCTTGCTATACAACTTGTTTATTTGTCCTAATGTTTGTAGAATTTTTGGTGTAATAGAAGTATGGTGGAAGTTCAGATTGCTACAGACTGTTCTGTTTTTGACAGATTCTGTTTTTGATGCATAGTTTGCTTGTTTTGATGAATCTATCAATTTATATTAGTGGATTAAGCCATGGAAAAGTTATATTAAAGTAGAAATAATGCAAAAAAAAAATATGAATTGGTTTGCAACAGTGCTTAGAGTAGTGATTTGCTTTATTATACTAACGGATCTTACCGAGTTTTCTGTTGAAGTTTTGTGTGGATGAAGTGTCTAAACGAGGAGGTCTCGATATGAGGAAAAGGAAGAGAGGCAAGAGATCAAGCTTGGGGATGCCCGAGGCACCCCAAGTAAATATTCAAGGAGACTCAAGCATCTAAGCTTGGGGATGCCCCGGAAGGCATCCCCTCTTTCTTCAACAAGTATCGGTATGTTTTCGTATTCGTTTCGTTTATGCATTATGTGCAAGTCTTGGAGCGTCTTTTGCATTTAGTTTTCACTTTTCTTTTATGCACCATGCTGGTATGAGATAGTCCTTGGTTGATTTATAGAATGCTCATTTCACTTCACTTAAATCTTTTGAGTATGGCTTTATAGAATGCTTCATGTGGTTCACTTATATCATTTGAAGTTTGGATTGCCTGTTTCTCTTCATATAGACAACCGCCATTTGTAGAATGCTCTTTTGCTTCACTTATAATTGTTAGAGCATGGGCATTTCTTTTGTAGAAAGAATTAAACTCTCTTGCTTCACTTAGATCTATTTAGAGAGATGACAGGAATTGGTCAATCACATGGTTAGTCATTAAATCCTCATAAACTTGTAGATCGCTGAATATGATATGTTTGATTTCTTGCAATAGTTTTGCGATATAAATGTGGTGATATTAGAGTCATGCTAGTGGGTAGTTGTGGATTGTAGAGACACTTGTGTTGAGGTTTGCAAGTCCCGTAGCATGCACGTATGGTAACCGTTGTGTGACAAATTTGAAGCATGGGGTGTTTCTTTGATTGTCTTCCTTATGAGTGGTGGTCGGGGACGAGCGATGGTCTTTTCCTACCAATCTATCCCCCTAGGGGCATGCGTAGTAGTACTTTGCTTTGAGGGCTAATAAACTTTTGCAATAAGTATATGAGTTCTTTATGACTAATGTGAGTCCATGGATTATATGCACTTTTACCTTTCCATCATTGCTAGCCTCTTCGGTACCGCACATTGCCCTTTCTCACCTTGAGAGTTGGTGCAAACTTCGCCGGTGCATCCAAACCCCGTGATACGATACGCTCTATCACACATAAGCCTCCTTATATCTTCCTCAAAACAGCCACCATACCTACCTATCATGGCATTTCCATAGCCATTCGAGATATATTGCCATGCAACTTCCATCATCATCATATACATGACTTGAGCATTCATTTTCATATTGCTTTGCATGATCGTAAGATAGCTAGCATGATGTTTTAATGGCTTGTCCGTTTTTTGATGTCATTGCTACGCTAGATCATTGTACATCCCGGTACACCACCGGAAGCATTCATATAGTCATATCTTTGTTCTAGTATCGAGTTGTAATGTTGAGTTGTAAGTAAATAAAAGTGTGATGATCATCATTATAGAGCATTGCCCCATAAAAAAAAGAAAAAAAAAGAAAAAAAAAGAAAAAAAAAAGGAAAGGCCAAAGAAGCCTAAATAAAAAAGGGGGCCAAAGAAGCCTAAATAAAAAAGGGGCCAAAGAAGCCCACCCAAAAAAAAGAAAAAGAAAAAAAGAAGAAAAAAAAGAAAAGAAAAGGGGCAATGTTACTATCCTTTTTTCCACACTTGTGCTTCAGAGTAGCACCATGTTCTTCATATAGAGAGTCTCCTATGTTATCACTTTCATATACTAGTGGGAATTTTCATTATAGAACTTGGCTTGTATATTCCAATGATGGGCTTCCTCAAATGCCCTAGGTCTTTATGAGCAAGCAAGTTGGATTCATACCCACTTAGTTTCTTTTGTTGAGCTTCCATACACTTATAGCTCTTAGTGCATCCGTTGCATGGCAATCCCTACTCCTCGCATTGACATCAATTGATGGGCATCTCCATAGCCCGTTGATTAGCCGCGTCGATGTGAGACTTTCTCCTTTTTTGTCTTCTCCACATAACCTCCATCATTATATTCTATTCCACCTATAGTGCTATATCCATGGCTTGCGCTCATGTATTGCGTGAGGGTTGAAAAAGCTGAAGCGCGTTAAAAAGTATGAACCAATTGCTCGGCTTGTCATCGGGGTTGTGCATGATGGGAGCATTTTGTGTGACGAAAATGAAGCATGGCAAAACTATATGATTTTGTAGGGATAAGCTTGCTTTGGCCTTGTTGTTTTGAAAAAACATGATTGCTTTATTGGTACGCTCGAAGTATTATTGTTTTTATGTCAAATGATAGACTATTGCTTTGAATCACTCGTGTCTTAATATTCATGCCATGATTAGACATATGATCAAGATTATGCTAGGTAGCATTCCACATCAAAAATTATCTTTTTTATCATTTACCTTCTCGAGGACGAGCAGGAATTAAGCTTGGGGATGTTGATACGTCTCCGTCGTATCTATAATTTTTGATTGTTCCATGCCAATATTCTACAACTTTTATATACTTTTGGCAACTTTTTATACTATTTTTGGGACTAACATATTGATCCAGTGCCCAGTGCCAGTTCCTGTCTGTTGCATATTTTTTGTTTCGCAGAAAGCCCATATCAAACGGAGTCCAAACGGGATAAAAACGGACCGAGAATTATTTTGGAATATTTGTGATTTTTGGGAGGAAGAATCAACGCGAAACGATGCCCGAGGTGGCCACGAGGGTGGCCCACGCCACCACTCCAGGGGGCGCGCCCCCCTATCTCGTGGGCCACCCGTAAGGCAGTTGATGCCCTTCTTTGGCCGCAAGACAACTAATTTTTGGAAAACGATCTGGGCGAAGGTTTCAATCCAATCGGAGTTACGGATCTCGAGATATAAAGGAAACGGTGCCAGGGCAGAATTCCAGAACGCAGAAACAGAGAGATAGATCCAATCTCGGAGGGGCTCTTGCCCCTCCCACGCCAATGGAGCCAAGGACTAGAGGGGAAACCCTTCTCCCATCTAGGGAGGAGGTCAAGGAAGAAGAATAAGAAGGGGGGCTCTCTCCCCCTTGCTTCCGGTGGCGCCGGAGCGCTGCCGGGGGCCATCATCATCACCGCGATCTTCACCAACACCGCCGTCATCTTCACCAACATCTCCATCACCTTCCCCCATCTATATCCAGCGGTCCACTCTCCCGCAACCTGCTGTACTCTCTACTTGAACATGGTGCTTTATGCTTCATATTATTTTCCAATGATGTGTTGCCATCCTATGATGTCTAAGTAGATTTTTGTTGTCCTATCGGTGATTGATGAATTGCTATGATTGGTTTGAGTTGCATGTTTTATTATTGGTGCTGTCCTATGGTGCCCTCCGTGTCGCACAAGCGCGAGGGATTCCCGCTGTAGGGTGTTGCAATGCGTTCATGATTCTCTTATAGTGGGTTGCGTGAGTGACTAAAACACAAACCCGAGTAAGTAGGTTGTTTGCGTATGGGATAAAGGGAACTTGATACTTTAATGCTATGGTTGGGTTTTACCTTAATGAATATTTAGTATTTGCGGATGCTTGCTAGAGTTCCAATCATAAGTGCATATGATCTAAGTAGAGAAAGTATGTTAGCTTATGCCTCTCCCTCAAATAGAATTGCAATAGTGATTACCAGTCTAGTAACGTAGTCAATTGCTTAGGGACACTTCCACAACTCCTACCACCACTTTTCCACACTCGCTTTATTTACTTTTTTGCATATTTATCTAAACAGCCCCTAGCTTTTATTTACGTGTTCTTTATTATCTTGCAAACCTATCCAACAACACCTACAAAGTACTTCTAGTTTTATACTTGTTCTAGGTAAAGCAAACGTCAAGCGTGCGTAGAGTCATATCAGTGGTCGATAGGACTTGAGAGAGTATTTGTTCTACCTTTATCTCCTCATTGGGTTCGACACTCTTACTTATCAAAAGAGGCTACAACTAACCCGTATACTTGCGGGTCATCAGAGCACTGCGTTGGCTTTCCCTTGAAGAGGAAGGGGTGATGCAGCAAAGTAGCGTAAGTATTTCCCTCAGTTTTTGAGAACAAAGGTATCAATCTAGTAGGAGGCTACACGCAAGTCCCTCGTACCTACACAAACAATCAAGAACCTTGCAACCAATGCGATAAAGGGGTTGTCAATCCCTTCACGGCCACTTGCAAAAGTGAGATCTGATAGAGATGATAATAAGATAATTCTTTTGGTATTTTTATGATATAGATTGGAAAGTAAAGATTTGCAAAATAAAGTAGATCAGAAACTTATATGATGGAAAATAGACCCGGGGGCCATAGGTTTCACCAGTGGCTTCTCTCAAGATAGCATAAGTATTACGGTGGGTGAACAAATTACTGTTGAGGAATTGATAGAAAAGTGCATAGTTATGAGAATATCTAGGCATGATCATGTATATAGGCATCACATCCGCGACAAGTAGATCGAAACGATTCTGCATCTACTACTATTACTCCACACATCGACCGCTATCCAGCATGCATCTAGAGTATTAAGTTCATAAGAACAGAGTAACACATTAGGCAAGATGACATGATGTAGAGGGACAAACTCAAGTAATATGATATAAACCCCATCTATTTATCCTCGATGGCAACAATACAATACGTGCCTTGCTGCCCCTGCTTGCCGGGGGAAACTGATCCACGAACACCTATGGGGCCGGCGGACCGAGCCCCTTTCGGTTCGGGGGGGGGGGCGGAGATTGCGCAAAGAGCAGATCGAGGCGAAGCACACGAGCGGTTTACCCAGCTTCGGAGCTCTCCGGAGAGATAATACTCCTACTGCTGCATGTCTGAGTGTATTGAGTTCTTGCTCGGGAGCACTGAGTGCTACCGTACACACTGGCTGCTAACGAGACCGAGCGTGGGTGTTTTCTGCCTTCAAACCCCTCTGCCGGGGGAAACTGATCCACGAACACCTATGGGGCCGGCGGACCGAGCCCCTTTCGGTTCGGCGGGGGGCAGAGATCGCGCGAAGAGCAGATCGAGGCGAAGCACACGAGCGGTTTACCCAGCTTCGGAGCTCTCCGGAGAGATAATACTCCTACTGCTGCATGTCTGAGTGTATTGAGTTCTTGCTCGGGAGCGCTGAGTGCTACCGTACACACTGGCTGCTAACGAGACCGAGCGTGAGTGTTTTCTGGCCTCCAACCCCCCTTTCTACGTTGCGCATGGGCCTCCTTTTATATGCTCAAGGGGTCACCGACAGGTGGCAACGTAGACAAGGGTAAAAATGGAAAAGTGTTGCGGTTGGTACAACTACCTGTACAGTGTATCATACCTAACCCTGACGGCAGGGGACAAAGGTATTAAATGCCCGTCTGCGTCGCCCAAATAGTGCAGAAAGGGACCGTCAGGGACGCCACCGCTTGCCACGATGGCAATTTTGTCAGCGTCGCTTGCCACCTCGCACCGCTGGCTGCATAGCCTCTTGCCACGCGCACCTGGAAAGGTCCCAGGGTGACACATTGGTGGGTGTGCTGGAGCGCGGATACAGAGTGGTAGCTTGCCGCGGCAAGCGCCTTGCCGCGGTCGTTGTCTTGCCGCGTCCGGAAGCTTGTCACTCACTGGGCCTTGCCGGGACGCGTGGCGCGTCGCGGCAAGTTCCTTGAGATGCCTTGGTTGGCCTTCCCAGCAAGCTCCTCTTGCCGGGGCCTTGTCTCCTTGTCTTGAATACTTTGTTCTTGAATGGATCCAAAGGAAACATGGAGGACCTTGGCGGTCACCCGGCAAGCCTTGCCGCAGGGTGCTGCGACTGCCCGTGCACAAGTTCGGGATACTAGGGTACCCCTACTCTAGTACACCGACACCCCCCCTACGTTGCGCGTGCCAAAGATGCCGGGGGAAACTGATCCACGAACACCTATGGGGCCGGCGGACCGAACCCCTTTCGGTTCGGCGGGGGGCAGAGATCGCGCGAAGAGCAGATCGAGGCGAAGCACACGAGCGGTTTACCCAGCTTCGGAGCTCTCCGGAGAGATAATACTCCTACTGCTGCATGTCTGAGTGTATTGAGTTCTTGCTCGGGAGCGCTGAGTGCTACCGTACACACTGGCTGCTAACGAGACCGAGCATGAGTGTTTTCTGGCCTCCAACCCCCCTTTCTACGTTGCGCATGGGCCTCCTTTTATATGCTCAAGGGGTCATCGACAGGTGGCAACGTAGACAAGGGTAAAAATGGAAAAGTGTTGCGGTTGGTACAACTACCTGTACAGTGTATCATACCTAACCCTGACGGCAGGGGACAAAGGTATTAAATGCCCGTCTGCGTCACCCAAATAGTGCAGAAAGGGACCGTCAGGGACGCCACCGCTTGCCACGATGGCAATCTTGTCAGCGTCGCTTGCCACCTCACACCGCTGGCTGCACAGCCTCTTGCCACGCGCACCTGGAAAGGTCCCAGGGCGACACGTTGGTGGGTGTGCTGGAGCGCGGGAACAGAGTGGTAGCTTGCCGCGGCAAGCGCCTTGCCGCGGTCGTTGTCTTGCCGCGTCCGGAAGCTTGTCGCTCACCGGGCCTTGCCGGGACGCGTGGCGCATCGCGGCAAGTTCCTTGAGATGCCTTGGTTGGCCTTCCCGGCAACCTCCTCTTGCCGGGGCCTTGTCTCCTTGTCTTGAATACTTTGTTCTTGAATGGCTCCAAAGGAAACATGAAGGACCTTGGCGGTCACCCGGCAAGCCTTGCCGCGGGGTGCTGCGACTGCCCGTGCACAAGTTCGGGATACTAGGGTACCCCTACTCTAGTACACCGACAAGAGCCCCCGGGCCTGGGCCACACATGGTGCCGAGCGCTGTTGGGTCAGGCCCAAAACAGGGCACGGGCACGCGCGGCCTGGGTTACGCTGTATCTTACTCCGTATCCACCGCGCCCTCCCTGAACGGCACGCGTTGAATGCGGCGTCGTGGGAGAGATCGTGTGTGGTTTCTTTATTCAGAAAGGCGGAACGTCCGCCCCTCCCTCTTCATAAGCAGGGGAAACAGGGGCAGTTCGCCCATCTCGCCAGTTGCTAATCCAATCTTAGAAATCTCCGCCGCTCCTTCCTTTCTTCCCAAAGCTGAAAGAGAGCAGCGCTCCGCCCTCCATCGCCACCAGCACCACCAACGCCGTCGATCTCCGCCACCACCTCCGCCATGGCTCCGAAAGCCGGCAAGGGGAAAGCTGTGAAGTCGACCGAGGCGCAGCGGCTCGTGGCGCTGTGAAAGGAGCGGACAACCTTCCCCCCCAAGCTCGCCGCGAAAGGAGCGGACAACCTTCCCCCCCAAGCTCGCCGCGAAGGAGCTGAGGGAGTACTACTACCTCTTCTGGTCGACGGAGACGCGAGCGCATCCGTGCATGAATGTACTCTCCGCCGCCACTTCGGAACGGGCTCCGAATGGATATCCTTTCTTCGTGTTGTTCTTCTACTGCGGGCTCTGCCCGCCTTTCTCTGAATTTTTCTGCGACATTATGAACACCTACGGGTTCCACCTCCTTGACTTCACCCCCAATGCCGTTCTGACCATGGCAGATTTCACACATCTCTGCGAAAACTTTGTTGGAGTCCATCCAAATGTAGCTCTTTTTCGCCACTTCTTTATGCCCCGAGTTGAGAGAGGAGAGCCTTTATCCGGCGGAATCGCCTGGATCTCGGGAGCCGGCAAGAAGGAAGTTTATTTGGAGGGAGAGCTCCACGGCAAGTGGGAGGAATGGAGAGCAGACTGGTGCTGGATTGTCGAGGAGAACCCGCAGCCGTTTACCGCCCAACGCCAAGCCCCAGTAGCGCGCGGCAACGATTGGAGCAGCGTGGCCCTGGAAGATGATAGGCTGAAGATTGCCATCACCCGGATCTACGCCTCAGGCTTGCTGGGCTCACTGTAGGCGCCGTTGGCGCAAATTTTCTTCGCCGCCGCATCGCCCCCTGCAGGAGAGGAGGAGACCCGCCTGGGAGTTCGGGGGTGCGGCGGACATCATGAGGCTGCGCCCGGGCCTCAACTTCAACTTCTCTGTCCTAGAACTGGATGCGATGCTCAAGGAACTGTTCAAACACGACCCTCAACATCCCGAATGGTTCAGGTTGCCGAAGGGTGTCGTTCCGCTGTGCAACAACTCCTCACTCAACCGCATCCGTGCAATGATGCCGCTGTGCGATTCTCATGGAATTGTCCCAACTTGGCAAGAGCCTGCAGACGACGTCGTGCAGGAGTTCTTTGATGGCTTGGTAGAAGTGCCGGTCCGCTCCGATGAGCAGTAAAGCCTCACCCGCGACACCACCGATGCGGAGATGCAGCGCATCGCCACTAGGGCGGAAGAGGCGGCGGCAGCCGCTGCCGCGGGCGAGTTTGGATTCACCGTGGAGGAGGCAGAGGCAGCAGAGGCGGCAAGCCTTGCCGAGCGAGATGAGCTTGCCGGCGAGGGAGAGCTTGCCGGCGAGGGAGAGCTTGCCGGGCCTGAAGTCGAGTTGAGCGATCCCGCCGAGGGTGCGAGCGGCTCGTTGGAGACCAACTCCTCTTCCTCCTCGTCTTCAGACAGCCCGCCGCAAGCAGAGACCCCAGATCCTCCAAGAAGGCGTCTCCGCAAGGTCGGGGACGTAGCAGGGTGGCAGAGGAGTCAACAGCCGCCGCGCCGCGCGACACGCTCCACCGTGGCAAGCACTGTTGCCGCGGGAGCGCCTCATGCCGCTGCGGCAACTAGAGAGGGGTCCTCCCAGACCACCGCTTCTGCTCCTGCCGCTGCCCCCGCCAAGCGATTAAGAGAACCCACTCCTCCGCCTCGTCGCGCTGAAGGTGGGCCGGACTTCGACCTCTCCGCGCTCAGCTCCGATGAGGAAGAAGAAGAGTAAGATTCTTTGTTGTACTTGTAGTTCTTCAATTCTTGCTGTTTTGTCTTGTATCTGATTTGCTTTACTCCGAACCTATTCCTTTTCAGGACGCTGGCCCAGAGAGCGGCGAGGAGAGCCAAGGTCCCGATGATTGTCATCGAGGACGAACCCACCGCGACAGCGGGTGGTGTGTCCGAGACCATCTTGCCGGACCCGGCAACTATTCCCCAAAGCAGCCCCCAGCGCAGCCCCCAGCGTAAGTATATGGTTTACTTCCCGCTGTTAGGTGCGCATGGGTGCTCTTTCTTTGCTGACATCTGACTATTGGTTTGTGTGTAGGAGCAGAGCAGCCTCACCAGGAGCGCCCGGAAGCCGCCCCTGACATGTCATCTGCTTCGACCACACCGCCAAGGGAGGATTCCCCAGCAAGGGAGCGTTCTCCGGCAAGGGACAACACCAGCGACCCTCCGGTGGTGGAGACCGTGACTGCAGAGCCCAGTACAGGTAATCCTCTTGCCTGAAAGCTTCCCTTGGGTTCTTCTTCTTCTGATTTTCTTTTTGGATATTTGCTTGACTTTTCTCCCTTTTCCAGCCGTCAGATCCCTCTGTCACGGAGCCGATGGAGACCGAGGTCGCCGGCGAGGAGAACGCGCACGGCAACACCGACGATGCCGCTGCCACCGAAGAAGCAGCTGACGCTGATGACCCCGCCGGCGAAGAGGCCGCCAAAGCTGCCGCCGCAGGAGCTGGCGAGGGGTCTGGCAATCGCACTGACGGCCCTGAGGCCGCAGGAGTGTCAGGCGCTATGCCGACCGCCAATCCCTCCGCCGCTGCCGCAGCGTCAGACTCCGAAGAGCCCCAGCCCGGTGCCTATTTGAAGGCCGGCGATGGCGTCTTCATCAAGCTCCCCTAGGCGTCAAGCTCCAGGGTGCCGATCGAAGGAGAAACCTTAAACGGAGAGGTGCTCGCCTCCGTTGGGCTGACGCTGGTTGATGCGCCGAGCAGCAGCAGTGGCGAGTCTGAGGAGGAGCAGCTGCTGCGGAAGCTGGTGTCACTCTACCACGCTCGGCAGGCCAAGGTGGAATCCCGAGAAGCGCTTGTCACGCAGGCGGGAGTGGACATCGAGAAGCGCGCGGAGGAGCTTCGGGGTCGCAACCAGGAAGCTCTCCGGTCCCTGGCAGAGAAACGGGAGCAACTCGCCGAGGAGCGGAAAGCCTTCCTCCTCGAGAATGCCGAAGTTGAAGAGCAACAGCGGCTTGCCGCCGAGGAGCTGTTTGCGCGGGAGGGTGAGTTGGCGCAGCGGAAGGTCAATATTGACAGCCATGAGGAGGAGCTTGCTGCGCGCGAGCAAACATTTGGCGGGGCTCTCAAGGAAGCAGAGGATGCTGCCGCAGCTGCCGAGGCCACCAAGAAGGAGCTGGAGACGAAGGTGGCGCAGCTGGAGGCCGATCTCAAGACGAGCGGTGAAGAGCTTGCCGCGCTCAAGCATGAGTGCGAGAAGGACGCCTACACCCTTGGCGAGCTGCAGGGTAGTCTCGCCGAGAAGGGCAAGGAGCTCAGCGCTGCCAAGGACTCCAACGCAGATCTTGAGTTGAAGCTGACTACTTTGACCAAGACGCTGGACGGCGCCAGGGAGCATGAGGTGGCCTTGAAGAAACAGATCAAGGCCGACGAGGCGCTGCTGGCGAGTGCTGCTGCCACCCAGAACACTTTTAGGGAGAATGTGGAGCACTGGACAGAGGGGCTCGTGGATGTTGCTGCAGCCATCGACAGGGAGCTGGCGCAGCTGGGGATGGAGGATTTCGGGTATTCCTCCGATGAGAACCTCCAACCCAGCGCCAAGCTCACCTTGTTCTTCAAAGGCATGGCGATGGCCCTCCAGCGACCTCGGGAGAAAATCCCAAAGCAGCTGGCCGACGAGTCGCGCAAGATCTGCGCGGGAGCTCTTCAAAAGGTGCTGGTGAAGGTGGCCTTCCGCAACCCAGGCCTCAACCTCACCAACGTCCTCAGGACCTTGCCGCCGGATGCTAATCTGGAAGTGCTCAAGACCCTTGTCGCACCCATTGTGGACAAGGTGAGCGAGATCAAGAGGGTTGATGGTGATCGCGTAGATTAGGCCGCCCGTTTTCTCCTTTTCTTGTCGTTGCTGGTTATGTTATGAAAACAATCTGTTAGAGCTGCGACAAGCTATCTTGTAATATAACTCTATTTTGGGTATCGATTGCTATGTTATTTCCTTTACTTGATTCCTTCCTTTGTATGTTTTTGCCCTACGCTTTTAGGGAACTTGTCGGCGCAGGCACCTTAGCCGCGAGCGCTGAGTGCGGGACGTCAGCAGCCTGCTGGTGGTGCCGCTACCGACAAGAAACCTTGTCGCAACTAGTCGCAGCTCACTTAAGTTGTTGAGCGGACTCAAAACAAAGTAAGGGCACAACTAGCTACGAGTTGGTTCCTCCACGCACAGGTTTTCCATACAAAGCATGGTCGTTCGAGGAAGATAACTTAAAATTTTTAAAACTGTTTGCTCAAACTTTGGCAACTTAGCTTTTCTGTCGTTTGCTTCCTGGTAAGGCGAAACTTTCTTGAACGACGCCTGGTCCACACCATTATCTTCTCCTTTCCCCCCAGCAAACTTGTGGGCGAGGGAACCTTCCTTTCTTTGAGAAAGAGAAAGAAGAGAAAATAAAGATATGGAGCCTTACGGCTCGTTATTGCTTACCTGGGGTAGGTGCTGCACAAAGTGTCAGATAACACATGCAAAAAATAGAAAGCATGAAATTGACAAGATGTGCGGAGCACATGAGCTTTACTTATGCACGGGGTCTGCGCCCGGCTTTGTACAAAGGATTACATGCAACATCGGCAAGACTTGTACAAAAGGTGGTTGCCGGAACATGTTCCGGCAACCGCGCCTTATGGGTAAAACTTACGAAGATGCTCAATGTTCCAGGAGTTGCTCACCGGAGTGCCATCTTCGGTCTCAAGGCGGACAGCGCCAGGCCTAGTGACTCGTTTCACCCGGTTAGGGCCTTCCCACTTCGGCGTCAACTTGTTGGAATTCTTGGCGGACTAAACACGCCGAAGAACAAGGTCGCCTTCCTCGAGACTTCTGGCATTAACTTTGCGGCTATGGTAGCGGCGCAAAGCTTGCTGGTATCGAGCAGCTTGTACAGCGGCCTGAAGACGGTCTTCCTCAAGGAGCAGCGCGTCATCTTGTCGCAGCTGCCCTTGCTCAAGCTCATCATAAGCGAGCACTCGAGGTGACCCGTATACGAGTTCCGTGGGGAGAACTGCCTCTGCTCCATAGACTAGAGCGAAAGGTGTCTGGCCAGTGGCTCGATTTGGCGTCGTCCTGATCGACCAAAGAACCACCGGCAGCTCCTCAATCCAGTTCTTTTCGCACTTGCGCAGCCTGTCGAAAGTCCTGGTCTTGAGCCCGCGCAGCACTTCAGCATTTGCCCTCTCCGCTTGACCGTTGCTTCTCGGATGAGCAACAGAAGCGAAGCAGACCTTGGCGCCAAGATCTTGGACGTACTGCATGAAGGTGCGGCTCGTGAATTGCGTGCCGTTGTCGGTGATGATCCTGTTAGGGATCCCGAAATAGCAAACAATCGACCTGAAGAACTTGACTGCTGACTGTGCTGTCACCTTCCTCACTGCTTCCACTTCCGGCCACTTTGTGAACTTGTCGACTACAACGTACAAGTACTCAAAGCCCCCGACAGCTCGGGAAAAGGGGCCAAGGATGTTGAGCCCCCAGACCGAAAAGGGCTAGGATAAAGGGATCGTCTGGAGAGCTTGAGCTGGCTGGTGTATCTGCTTGGAATGGAACTGGCACGCTTCACACTTGGTTACTTGTGCAGTTGCATCCTGGAGGGCTGTCGGCCAAAAGAAACCTTGCCGGAATGCTTTGCCGGCAAGCGCTCTTGCGCCAATGTGGTGACCACATATGCCTCCATGTATCTCAGCCAACAGCTTTTGTCCATCTTCCCGGTGAATACACTTCAATTTCACACCGTTGAGTCTTCTTCTGTACAGTGTGTTGTCGACAAACTGGTACATACTTGACTGCCGGGCTACTCTTTCCGCTTCTTCTTGCTCTTCGGGAAGTTCTCCTGTTTGAAGGAAACGGACAATCTGATGTGCCCATGCTGGAGCTTGCGGCTCGACAACAAGGACTAAAGGCACATTTGCTGCTGCGGGAACATCCGCTTCTACGGCGAGAACCTGCGGTTCAGCCGGAGCTTGACATTCCCCGGCAAGCTTGCCGGAGCAAAACTTGTCGGGAGCGTCTGCTTCAATGGAACAAACCCTAGGGCTTGCCGGAGCAGACTGCTCCTCAGCACTCTTGGTGTTGATCCTGCGGACCTTCTTGGCGGTGGCTTCGGGGAGCTCTGCCGGAAAATAGTCACCTGAAATCAACTTCCTCTTCTTGCTCTGTCTAGTTGATGGCGTTACAGACGGTTGAGTCAGTTTGAGCACAAAGATCCCTGGTTCCACAGGTAACTTAAGTGCGGCGCACTTCGACAGGCCATCAGCAATGTGGTTCTGAGCTCTTGGAACATGTTCCATCTGTAGTCCGTCAAAGTGCTCTTCTAACTTTCTCACTTCATCAACGTAAGCTTCCATCAACGGACTCTGATAATTCTTGTTCACTTGGTGGACGACAAGCTGCGAGTCACTGCTGACAATGAGCTTCTTGATCCCAAGGTCCGCTGCGATCCTGAGACTGGCAAGCAAACCTTCATACTCTGCGGTATTGTTTGTTGCTTGCTCCTTGGGAAAGTGCATCTGGACTACGTACTTGAGGTGCTCTCCGGTGGGCGCAACAAGTAGCACACCCGCACCGGCGCCTTGCAGCGAGAAGGCACCATCAAAGTACATCAGCCACTCTTTACTTGCTTCCTTGACGGGGATGCTCGTTTCTGGAATTTCTTCCTCTGGTGTTGGCGTCCACTCTGCTATGAATTCTGCCAATGCTCTGCTTTGGATAGTTGAAGTGCTCTCAAACTTGAGGCCAAAGCTTGACAGTTCCAGTGCCCACTCGACAATCCCGCCTGTTGCTTCTGGATTCTGCAGTATCCTCTTCAGCGGAAAACGAGTGACAACTGTGATCTCATGTGCTTGGAAGTAATGGCGCAGCTTTCTCGAGGCCATGAGAAGGCCGAAAAGCAATTTCTGCACACCAGAATACCTTGACCTAGCCCCCTGCAGAAGGGAACTGACAAAGTAAACTGGGCGCTGCACCATTCTCTTCTGTATCTCCTCACGTGCCTGCGCAGATCCTTCTTTGTCGGGACCAGAGCTTGTCGGTGAAGTCCCCTGCTTGTCGCTGGACGCATCTGCCGTGGTTGCCGGCTCATCATCCGCCTCCCTCTCCGCTACTAACGCAGCACTAACCACTTGATTGGTTGCCGCTATATACAGCATCAACTTCTCTTGTGGCTTAGGTGCGACAAGTGTTGGAGTGGAGGACAAGTATCTCTTCAAGTCCTGCAGCGCAGCCCCCGCTTCCGGAGTCCATTTCATTGGACCTGCCTTTTTCAATATTTTGAAAAATGGCAGGGCGCGCTCAGTAGACCTAGAGATAAACCTGCTGAGAGCAGCCACGCAACCGGCAAGTCTTCGTACATCCTTGACGCGCTTTGGTGCTTCAATCTGCTCAATGGCCTTGATCTTGTCGGGATTGGCTTCAATTCCCCGCTGAGACACGAAGAACCCGAGAAGCTTGCCGGAGGGGACTCCAAACACACACTTCTCGGGGTTAAGCTTGAGGTTGATCTTGCGTAGGTTTGCAAAGGTTTCGTCTAAATCCCGAATCAGAGTTGCCTTGTCCTTGCTCTTGACCACTATGTCATCCATGTTGGCCTCCACATTTCTGTGCATTTGTGGCTCAAAAGCGTCATGGACTACCCTTGCAAATGTTGAACAAGCATTCTTTAACCCGAAAGGCATCCGTATGAAACAGTATGTGCCACATGGAGTGATGAATGCGGTCTTCTCCTTATCCTCTTCTGCCATGAAGATCTGATGGTATCCTGAGTATGCGTCAAGAAATGAAAGCAAGTCACATCCGGCCATGGAGTCAACAATCTGGTCAATGCGCGGCAAGGGAAATGGGTCTTTGGGACAAGCTTTATTGACATCAGTAAAGTCGATACAAAGCCTCCATTTCCCATTTGCCTTGCGTACGACTACAGGATTGACCAGCCACGTAGGATGGAGCACTCCTCTGACAAGGCCTGCGGCTTCCAATTTCTTGATTTCTTCTGCGATGAATTCTTGGCACTCCACTGCTTGTTTCCTGACCTTCTTCTTGACGGGCCGCGCATGAGGACAGACGACAAGATGGTGCTCGATTACTTTCCTGGGAACACCGGGGATGTCAGATGGTTGCCATGCAAACACGTCGACGTTCGCCTGCAGGAAAGCAACGAGCGCGCTTTCCTATTTAGGGTCGAGAGTGGCACTGATGGTGAAGGTACCACCAGTGCCGTCCTCCTTGGCGGACACCTTCTTGGTCTCTCGGGGAGCTGCCATTGTCTTCTTATGCTTGCCGGTGGAGCTCGATGGTGCGTCCTCGACGGTAGCGCAGCACTCCGAAGAGGTGCGGTTGCCGGAGTGGGCATCAGAACTCCTGCCGGACTTGGTCTTCTTCTTCCCCCCGGGAGCTTCAACGGCAAGTGACTTGCGATCTGTTGCGGCTGCTGCTTCCCGGTAGATCTTGTCGGCGTAGATAAGAGCATCCTTCTTGCCGCCAGGGACAGAGATGACACTTATCGGGCCTGGCATCTTCAGCACGTTGTATGCGTAGTGAGAGGCTTCCATGAATTTGGCGAGTGCTGGACGGCCGAGTATCCCATTGTAAGGCAATGGAAAGTCAGCAACGTCAAAAGTGACCCTCTCAGTCCTGAAGTTCAACTCACTGCCAAATGTCACCGGCAACGTGATCTTTCCCTTCGGCTTGCTCCTTCCCGGATTGATTCCTTGGAATGTGCCGGTCTCTTCGAGCTCGCTGTCAGGGATCTGGAGTTTCTGGAGTACCACAGAGGAGATCAGGTTCAAGCCGGCCCCGCCGTCAACTAGCATCTTAGTGACCTTGAGGTTGCGGATAGTTGGTGAAACCAACATCGGCAAGCACCCGACCGCAGTTATGCGATCAGGGTGGTCCTCAATATCAAAGATGATAGGCGTGCTGGACCATTTCAGAGGCTTGCGTGACTCGACGGGTGGTTCTGCCGCATTGACTTCCCTCACCCACTGTTTGAGCTGGCGGTGTGAAGTATGCAGAGAAGCACCGCTGTCAACGCACAGAACCTCTGTGGCTTTCTGGAACTCCTGCTCACCGGTCTCGTCATCATCCATATCTTCATCGTCATCGTCGTCTTCATCCTTGTCGCGGCCGCGGGGAGGTATGTCTCCTTGCCGCTGCTTGGCCTTGCCGCGGCATCCTCCTCGGCCAGGGCGTTTCTTGCCGGATCCTCCAGTACCTTCTTGGGCCTTCTCCTTGTCGCGTCGCTCGTATTCAGCCTTTTGCTGCTCGACAAGCTGCTCGACCTTCTTGCAGCTCTGGAGGTCATGGCCCTTGGTGCGGTGGATCTTGCAGTACTGATTGTTGGTGCCGTCCTGCTTGTCGGCGACCGCCACAGCCCCAGCTGCGCCACCTTCGTTGCCGGACTGCTCAACGACTAGCACATCTTTGCCTTTCTTCTTCCTGTTGTTCCACCGCCAGTTTTTCTTTGCCGGGGCAGCATCCTCACTGTCAGATCCTCCTGCTCCTGTATTCTCTCCGGGGAGTTTCCTCCCTTCCTCAGCACGTGCACACTTGTCGGCCAGGGCATACAGCTCACTGATGTCTCTGATCTTGCACATCGCCATCTCCTCCCGCATCCTGCGGTTTCGCACTTCTGATGGAACGCGCTGATGACCGCGGCAGGGTGGACATCTGGGATGTTGTGCTGTACACGGCTGAATCTCCAAATGTACTTGCGCAGGGGCTCTCCTTCCTTCTGGGCGAGCAGATGAAGGTCGCTCTCTTGGCCATGAGGCTTGTGGCCGCCTGTAAAGGCGGCGACAAACTGATGCCATAGGTCTGCCCAGGAGGATATGGAGTTATCTGGCAAGTGCATGAGCCAGGACCTGACATTGGGCTTGAGTACTAGCGGGAAGTAGTTGGCAAGGATCTTGTCGTCCCGTCCCCCGGCAGCTTGCACCGCGATGGTGTAGATGCTGAGGAACTCCGACGGATGCGACTTGCCGTCGTACTTCTCTGGCACGTCTGGCTTGAAATTCTTCGTGCTGGGCCACTGGACTTGCCGCAGCTCATGAGTGAACGCAGGGCAACCTACCACGTATGGCAAGTCGCCTGGTTCCCCTGGCACATGCATGTCGACAGAGGGCCCAGCGCGCTGGTCCGATTGACGCCGCGCTTCTCTTCGGCGCTCGATGCGAGTACGAGCGTCTTCTTGCTGTCGTTCGTGAAGAACTTGGCGCTGATCGCGACGAGCTCGGCGATCTTGGCCTTCGGGGTGGAGAGTGCACGGTGGTTGCACCCCCACCGGTTTTGTCGCCATCGGCTCGTGCCTGGCAATCTTGCCGCGGCTGTGATGTACTTGGTTGCCGTGGAGTGTCGCCGTTGGCGAAGCCGATGAGACTCTGAATGGTGGCCCTCCATTCGTCGATCTTGTCTGCCGTTGGAGGGTAATCCAGGAGCAGTTGAGCTCTTGCTAAAGCTTCTGCTGGAGTGGTGGGTGGCAGTGGCGAACGGTGCGAGGAGCGGGACATGCTCGGACTTCTAACTATGTTAGAAGAAGCAGTATCCCGTCCGGGCGACCGTGTCTTGCTCGTGCCAGCATGTTGGCGTGCATGCTGGTCTTGAGCACCCCGAGATCCACCAGCTCGATCTTGGTCCAACGAACGTATGGCACCGCGAGTACCATGACGCTGTCGGTCCCGCGCCTCCTGAGATGGACGCGGTGTGTGTACGGATGCTGAGGTCTGCGCAGCCTTGTCCTTGGACCTGGCAGCATCGTGAGCTCCCTTGTCGACGCCCGTTCTTCCGCCGGCGTCTACCCCACCACCCGTTTGCTCCGGTGGTGATGGGATCGACGTGGACGGAGCAGCCACCTCCGAAGCCTTCTTCTTCGGTGGCATATCGATGAAGAAGATGAAGATCTAGCCCGTGTGAACGCCGGATCAGGTTCACACAGTCTCGACGCCCCCTACCTGGCGCGCCATAGATGCCTGGGGAAACTGATCCACGAACACCTATGGGGCCGGCGGACCGAGCCCCTTTCGGTTCGGCGGGGGGCGGAGATCGCGCGAAGAGCAGATCGAGGCGAAGCACACGAGCGGTTTACCCAACTTCGGAGCTCTCCGGAGAGATAATACTCCTATTGCTGCATGTCTGAGTGTATTGATTTCTTGCTCGGTAGCGCTGAGTGCTACCATACACACTGGCTGCTAACGAGACCGAGCGTGGGTGTTTTCTGCCTTCGAGCCCCCCCCCTACCTGGCGCGCCAAAGATGCCGGAGGAAACTGATCCACGAACACCTATGGGGCCGGCGGACTGAGCCCCTTTTGGTTCGGCGGGGGGCGGAGATCGCGCGAAGAGCAGATCGAGGCGAAGCACACGAGCGGTTTACCCAGCTTCGGAGCTCCCCGGAGAGATAATACTCCTACTGCTGCATGTCTGAGTGTATTGAGTTCTTGCTCGGGAGGAGTGCTACCGTACACACTGGCTGCTAACGAGACCGAGCGTGAGTGTTTTCTGGCCTCCAACCCCCCTTTCTACGTTGCGCATGGGCCTCCTTTTATATGCTCAAGGGGTCACCGACAGGTGGCAACGTAGACAAGGGTAAAAATGGAAAAGTGTTGCGGTTGGTACAACTACCTATACAGTGTATCATACCTAACCCTGACGGCAGGGGACAAAGGTATTAAATGCCCGTCTGCGTCGCCCAAATAGTGCAGAAAGGGACCGTCAGGGATGCTACCGCTTGCCACGATGGCAATCTTGTTAGCGTCGCTTGCCACCTCGCACCGCTGGCTGCACAGCCTCTTGCCACGCGCACCTGGAAAGGTCCCAGGGCGACATGTTGGTGGGTGTGCTGGAGCGCGGGTACAGAGTGGTAGCTTGCCGCGGCAAGCGCCTTGCCGCGGTCGTTATCTTGCCGCGTCCGGAAGCTTGTCGCTCACCGGGCCTTGCCGGGACGCGTGGCGCGTCGCGGCTAGTTCCTTGAGATGCCTTGGTTGGCCTTCCCGGCAAGCTCCTCTTGCCGGGGCCTTGTCTCCTTGTCTTGAATACTTTGTTCTTGAATGGCTCCAAAGGAAACACGGAGGACCTTGGCGGTCACCCGGCAAGCCTTGCCGCGGGGTGCTGCGACTGCCCGTGCACAAGTTCGGGATACTAGGGTACCCCTACTCTAGTACACCGACACTGCTGTCACTGGGAAAGGACACCACATGATTGAACCCATAGCTAAGCACTTCTCCCATTGCAAGAAAGATCAATCTAGTAGGCCAAACCAAACTGATAATTCGAAGAGACTTGCAAAGATAACCAATCATACATAAACGAATTAAGAGGAGATTCAAATATTTCTCATAGATAAACTTGATCATAAACCCACATTTCATCGGATCTCGACAAACACACCGCAAAAAGAGTTACATCGAATAGTTCTCCAAGAAGATCGAGGAGAACATTGTATTGAGATCCAAAGAGAGAGAAGAAGCAATCTATCTAATAACTATGGACCCGATGCTCTCTGGTAAACTACTCACACTTCATCGGAGAGGCTATGGCGTTGATGTATAAGCCCTCCGTGATCGATTCCCCCTCCGGCGGAGCGCCAAAAAAGGCTCCAAGATGGGATCTCACGGGTACAGAAGGTTGCGGCGGTGGAAATAGGATTTCGTGGTGCTCCTGGATGTTTTCAGGGTATGTAGATATATATGGGCGAAGGAAGTCGGTCAGGGGAGCCACGAGGGGCCCACGAGGGTGGGGGCGCGCCTCCCTTCCTCGTGTCTTCCTCATGTGTTTCTTGACGTCCACTCCAAGTCTCCTGGATTGTGTTTGTTCCAAAAATAACTCTCCCGAAGGTTTCATTCCGTTTGGACTCCATTTGATATTCCTTTTCTGCGAAACACTAAAATAGGGAAAAAACAACAATTTGGGCTGGGCCTCCGGTTAATAGGTTAGTCCCAAAAATGATATAAAAGTGCTTAGTAAAGCCCATAAATATCCAAAACAGGTAATATAATAGCATCGAACAAAAAATTATAGATACGTTGGAGACGTATCAAGCATCCCCAAGCTTAATTCCTGCTCGTCCTCGAGTAGGTAAATGATAAAAACAGAATTTTTGATGTGGAATGCTACCTAGCATATTTCTCAATGTAATTTTCTTTATTGTGGCATGAATGTTCAGATCCAAATGATTCAAAATAAAAGTTCATATTGACATAAAAATAGTAATACTTCAAGCATACTAACAAGTAATCATGTCTTATCAAAATAGCATAGCCAAAGAAAGCTTATCCCTACAAAATCATATAGTTAGGCTATGCTTCATTTTCGTCACACAAAATACTCCATCGATGCACAACCCTAGTTTCAGCCAAGCAATTGGTTCATACTTTTTAACGCGCTTCAACTTTTTTAACTCTTGCGCAATACATGAGCGTAAGCCATGGATATAGCACTATCGGTGGAATAGAATATGATGATGGAGGTTATGTGGAGAAGACAAAAAAGGAGAAAGTCTCACATCGACGAGGCTAATCAACAGGCTATGGAGATGCCCATCAATTTATGTCAATGTGAGGAGTAGGGATCGCCCTGCAACGGATGCACTAGAGCTATAAATGTATGAAAGCTCAACAAAAGAAACTAAGCAGGTGTGCATCCAACTTGCTTGCTCACGAAGACCTAGGGCATTTTGAGGAAGCCCATCATTGGAATATACAAGCCAAGTTATATAATGAAAAATTCCCACTAGTATATGAAAGTGACAACATAGGAGACTCTCTATCATGAAGATCATGGTGCTACTTTGAAGCACAAGTGTGGAAAAAGGATAGTAACATTGTCCCTTCTCTCTTTTTTCTCATTTTTTTATTTTGGTGGGCTTCTTTGGCCTCTCTTTTTTTATTTGGGCTTCTTTGGCCTCTTTTATTTTATAAAATCCAGGTCTCATCCCGACTTGTGGGGGAATCATAGTCTCCATCATCCTTTCCTCACTTGGGACAATGCTCTAATAATGGAGATCATCACACTTTTATTGATTTACAACTCAAGAATTACAACTCAATACTTAGAAAAAATATGACTCTATGTGAATGACTCCGGCGGTGTACCGGGATATGCAATGAATCAAGAGCGACATGTATGAAAGAATTATAAAAGTGTCTTTGCCACGAATACGACGTCAACTACATGATCATGCAGAAGCAATATGGCAATGATGGAGCGTGTCATAATAAACGGAACAGTGGAAAGTTGCATGACAATATATCTCGGAATGGCTATGGAAATGCCATAATAGGTAGGTATGGTGGCTGTTTTGAGGAAGATATAAGGAGGTTTATGTGTGATAGAGTGTATCGTATCACGGGGTTTGGATGCACCGGCGAAGTTTGCACCCACTCTCAAGGTGAGAAAGGGCAATGCACGGTACCGTAGAGGCTAGCAATGATGGAAGGGTAAGAGTGCGTATAATCCATGGACTCACATTAGTCATAAAGAACTCATATACTTATTGCAAAAGTTTATTAGCCCTCGAAGTAAAGTACTACTACGCATGGTCCTAGGGAAGGGTTGGCAGGAGTTAACCATCACGCGATCCCGACCTCCACTCATAAGGAAGGCAATCAAAAGAACACCCCATGCTACAAATTTGTCACACAACTTTTATCATACGTGCATGCTACGGGACTTGCAAATTTTAACATAAGTATTTCTCAATTTCATAATTACCCAACTAACATGACTCTAACATTACCACCTTTATATCTCAAAACAATTATCAAGTATCAAATTGATCATTGTGTTCAATGCACTCTATATGATAGTTTTTATTATACCCAACTTGGATGCCCATCATATTAGGACCAATTTTATAACCAAAGCTAATAAGATGCTGTTCTAAAAGACTCTCAAAATAATATAAGTGAAGCATGAGAGATCAATAATTTCTACAAAATAAAACCACCGCCGTGCTCTAAAAAGATATAAGTGAAGCACTAGAGCAAAATTGTCTAGCTCAAAAGATATAAGTGAAGCACATAGAGTATTCTAATAAATTACGATTCATGTGTGTCTATCCCAAAAGGTGTGTACAGCAAGGATGATTGTGGTACACTAAAAAGCAAAGACTCATATCATACAAGACGCTCCAAGCAAAACACATATCATGTGGTGAACAAAAATATAGCTCCAAGTAAAGTTACCGATAGACGAAGACGAAAGAGGGGATGCCTTCCGGGGCATCCCCAAGCTTAGGCTTTTGGTTGTCCTTAAATTTACCTTGGGGTGCCTTGGGCATCCCCAAGATTAGGCTCTTGCCACTCCTTATTCCATAATCCATCAAATCTTTACCCAAAACTTGAAAACTTCACAACACAAAACTCAACAGAAAATCTCATGAGCTCCATTAGTGCAAGAAAGCAAACCACCACTTTAAGGTACTGTAATGAACTCATTCTTTATTTATATTGGTGTTAAACCTACTGTATTCCAACTTCTCTATGGTTCATACCCCCCGATACTAGCCATAGATTCACCAAAATAAGCAAACAACACACTGAAAACAGAATCTGTCAAAAAAACAGAACAGTCTGTAGTAGTCTGTAACTTTCGAATACTTATGGAACTCTAAAAATCCTACAAAAATAGGAAGTCCTAGGAAATTTGTCTATTAATCTTCTGCAAAAAGAATCAACTAAAAATCACGTTTCTGTGATTTATTAAATGTATTCTTGTTCGCGCAAAAGTTTCTGTTTTTCAGCAAGATCAAATTAACTAACACCGTTGGTTATCCTATAGGTTCTACTTGGCACAAACACTAATTAAAACATAAAACCACATCTAAACAGAAGCTATATGAATTATTTAATATTAAAAAGGAGCAAAAAGTAAAGAACAAAGTAAAAATTGGGTTGCCTCCCAACAAGCGCTATCGTTTAACGCCCCTAGCTAGGCATAAAAGCGAGAATAGATCTAAGTATTGCCATCTTTGGTATTCAAGTCATAAGTGGCTCTCATAATAGATTCATACGGTAATTTGATTTTATTTCTAGGAAAGTGTTCCATGCCTTTCCTTAATGGAAATTGGAATCTTATATTTCCTTCCTTCATATCAATAATTGCACCAATCGTTCTAAGGAAAGGTCTACCAAGAATAATAGGACATGAAAGATTGCAATCTATATCAAGAACGATAAAATCTACGGGCACATAATTCCTATTTTCAACATTAAGAACATCATTAATCCTTCCCATAGGTTTCTTAATGGTGGAATCCACAAGATGCAAGTTTAAAGAGCAATCATCAAATTCACGGAAACCTAACACATCACACAAAGTTTTTGGAATCGTGGAAACACTAGCACCCAAATCACACATAGCATAGCCTTGATGATCTTTAATTTAATTTTAATAGTAGGTTCCCACTCATCATGAAGTTTTCTAGGGATAGAAACTTCCAATTCAAATTTTTCTTCATAAGATTGCATTAAAGCATCAATGATATGTTTGGTGAAAGCTTTATTTTGACTATAAGCATGAGGAGAATTCAACACGGATTGCAACAAGGAAATACAATCTATTAAAGAACAATTATCATAATTAAATTCCTTGAAATCCAAAATAGTGGGTTCATTGCTATGTAAAGTTTTGACCTCTCCAATCCCACTTTTACCAATTTTAGCATCAAGATCTAAAAACTCCGAACCATTGGGACGCCTTTTAACTAAAGTTGACTCATCTCCAGTCCCATCATTATCAAGATTCATATTGCAAAACAAAGATTTAATAGGGGACACATCAATCACTTTTAGATCTTCATCATTATTTTCATGGAAACTAGAAGAACATGCTTTTACAAAGCAGTCTTTCTTAGCACGCATCCTAGCGGTTCTTCATTTGCACTCATCAATGGAAATTCTCATGGCTTTGAGAGACTCATTGATATCATGCTTAGGAAGAATATATCTAAGTTTCAAAGAACCAACATCAAGAGAAATTATATCCATGTTCCTAGCCAACTCATCAATCTTAGGCAATTTTTCTTCAAGCAAAGCATTGAAATTCTTTTGAGAAATCATAAATTCTTTAACACTAATCTCAAAATCAGAGGGCATATTATTAAAATTTCCATAAGAGTTGCTGTAGGAATTACCATAATTATTAGAGGAATTACTAGGAAACGGCCTAGGATTAAAGTTTCCTCTATACGCGTTGTTACCAAAATTATTCTGCCAACAAAATTCACATCCATAGATTCATTATTATTCTCAATAAAAGTAGACAAAGGCATATCATTAGGATCAATAGTATCACTCTTATTAGCAAACAATTTCATAACATCGTCCATCTTTCCACTCAAAACATTAATCTCTTCTATCGCATGAACTTTTTTACTAGTAGATCTTTTGGTGTGCCATTGAGAATAATTAACCATAATATTATCTAGGAGTTTAGTAGCTTCTCCTAAAGTGATTTCCATAAAAGTGCCTCCCGCGGCCGAATTTAAAAGATTCCTAGAAGCAAAATTTAATCCGGCATAAAAATTTTGTATGATCATCCATAAATTTAATCCATGTGTAGGGCAATTGCGAACCATTAATTTCATCCTCTCCCAAGATTGTGCAATATGCTCATGATTAAGTTGCTTAAAATTCATAATATTGTTTCTAAGAGAGATGATTCTAGCGGGAGGAAAATACTTAGAGATAAAAGCAACTTTGCACTTATTCCACGAATCAATACTATTTTTAGGCAAAGACGGAAACCAAGTTTTAGCATGATCTCTAAGCGAAAACGGGACTGACTTCAATTTAACAATATCATTTAACAATATCATTATCCATGTCTTTCTACTTTTGCATATCACACAAATCAACAAAGTAGTTTAGATGAGTAGCGACATCTTCACTAGGAAGGCCAGAGAATTGATCTTTCATGACAAGATTCAACAAAGCAGCATTAATTTCACAAGATATAAAATCGATAAGAGGAGCAATCGGAGTGCTAAGGAAATCATTGTTGTTGGTATTGGAAAAGTCACACAATTTTGTATTATCTTGAGCCATCGTGACAAGCAATCCAACACACAAGCACATAAGAGACAAGCGAAAAAGAGGCGAACGGAAAAGAGAGGGGGAATAAAACGGCAAGGGTGAAGTGGGGGAGAGGAAAACGAGAGGCAAATGGAAAATAATGTAATGCGAGGGAGAAGAGTTTGTGATGGGTACTTGGTATGTCTTGACTTGTGCGAAGACCTCCCCGGCAATGGCGCCAGAAATCCTTCTTGCTACCTCTTGAGAACTGCGTTGGTTTTCCCTTGAAGAGGAAAGGGTGATGCAGCAAAGTAGCGTAAGTATTTTCCTCAGTTTTTGAGAACGAATGTATCAATCCAGTAGGAGGCTACACGCAAGTCCCTTGTACCTACACAAACAATCAAGAACCTTGTAACCAACGTGATAAAGGGGTTGTCAATCCCTTCACGGCCACTTGCAAAAGTGAGATTTGATAGAGATGATAATAAGATAAATATTTTTGGTATTTTTATGATATAGATTGGAAAGTAAAGATTTGCAAAATAAAGTAGATCAGAAACTTATATGATGGAAAATAGACCCGGGGGCCATAGGTTTCACTAGCGGCTTCTCTCAAGATAGCATAAGTATTACGGTGGGTGACAAATTACTGTCGAGCAACTGATAGAAAAGTGCATAGTTATGAGAATATCTAGGAATGATCATGCATATAGGCATCACGTCCGCGACAAGTAGATCAAAACGATTCTGCATCTACTACTATTACTCCACACATCGACCGCTATCCAGCATGCATCTAGAGTATTAAGTTCATAAGAACAGAGTAACACATTAGGCAAGATGACATGATGTAGAGGGATAAACTCAAGCAATATGATATAAACCCCATCTTTTTATCCTCGATGGCAACAATACAATACGTGCCTTGCTGCCCCTGCTGTCACTGGGAAAGGACACCGCAAGATTGAACCCAAAGCTAAGCACTTCTCCCATTGCAAGAAAGATCAATCTAGTAGGCCAAACCAAACTAATAATTAGAAGAGACTTGCAAAGATAACCAATCATACATAAAAGAATTCAGAGGAGATTCAAATATTTCTCATAGATAAACTTGATCATAAACGTACAATTCATCAGATCTCGACAAACACACCGCAAAAAGAGTTACATCGAATAGATCTCCAAGAAGATCGAGGAGAACATTGTATTGAGATTCGAAGAGAGAGAAGAAGCAATCTAGCTAATAACTATGGACCCGAAGGTCTGTGGTAAACTACTCACACTTCATCGGAGAGGCTATCGCGTTGATGTAGAAGCCCTCCGTGATTGATTCCTCCTCCGGTGGAGCGCCGGAAAAGGCTCCAAGATGGATCTCATGGGTACAGAAGGTTGCTGAAAGATCGAGGATGTCGCCTAGAGGGGGTGTGAAAGGCGCTTTAAAATAATTATGGTTAAGGCTTGAACAAATGTGGAATAAACCTAGCGGTTAATTTGTCAAGCACAAAACCTAAACCAACTAGGCTCACCTATGTGCACCAACAACTTGTGCTAAGCAAGATAAGCAACTATGTGATAGCAAGATATATGACAAAGAACAATATGCCTATCACAGAGTAAAGTGCATAAGTAAAGGGCTCGGGAAAGAGATAACCGAGGCACGCAGAGACGATGATGTATCCCGAAGTTCACACCCTTGCGGATGCTAATCTCCATTTGGAGCGATGTAGAGGCACAATGCTCCCCAAGAAGCCACTAGGGCCACCGTAATCTCCTCACGCCCTCGCACAATGCAAGATGCTTTGATTCCACTAAGGGACCCTTGAGGGCGGTCACTGAACCCGTACAAATGGCGACCCTTGGGGGCGGTTACTGAACCCGTACACTTTGGCAACCCTTGGGGGCGGTCACTGGTACCCGTCAAATTGCTCGGGGCGATCTCCACAACCTAATTGGAGACCCCGACGCTTGCCCGGAGCTTTACACCACGATGATTGAGCTCCGAACAACACCAACCGTCTAGGGCGCCAAGTCACCCAAGAGGAACGAGCTCTAGGGTGTCCAAACACCCAAGAGTAACACGCTCAAGGGTACCAAGCACCCAAGAGAAATAAGCTTCTCAACTTGTAACTTCCACGTATCACATGGAGAACTCAAACCGATGCACCAAATGCAATGGTGTAAGTGCATCTAGTGCCCCTTAGTGATTTTGGTGTATTGAAGACTTATAGGTTAAGTAACTGATGCGTTTGTGAGTGTACACAGGTCTATAAGTCTATGAGGAGTTTGATATTTACAGAGAAAGTCGACCCCTAAAAATGAAGTTCTTCAACTGAAGACTTTGATATTCTAAAGACTTTCTGAAGACTTTGAAAGCGAAGAAATTGGTGTGACCTTGAAGACATGATATTCATTCGAGGAATATGAAGCGTGAAGACTTTTGTTTTCGTAGTTTCATTTTCTCTTTCTTGAGTCATAGGAAACACCGTACTGTTAAAGGGGGTCGAGGAAATACTAAGGAAAAAATTTCCATGTGATGCTCAACTCAAAATCCTGCACCTACCAATCCCTTCGAGTGAAGCCATTGGAAATCTCATACAGTTCAGTCAAATTCGTCAGTGACAGAGACGCAGTTCTTCTGTTCACTGAGGACTTTTCTCTGACTGAGGAGTTAGGAATTCGCCAGTGCGAATTGCCTACACAGTGAGGAACATGATAGCCCTGAGGAATTTGAGATTCAAATTTCCGACCGTTGCTGTGCTACGCGCCGGCTGTCCCAAAATATCTTATCCACCTAACGGTCATATCATTGAAGGGCTATCGGTGTCAAAACCGGCGGATCTCGGGTAGGGGGTCCCGAACTGTGCGTCTAGGCGGATGGTAACAGGAGACGAGGGACACGATGTTTTTACCCAGGTTCGGGCCCTCTCGATGGAGGTAAAACCCTACGTCCTGCTTGATTAATATTGATGATATGGGTAGTACAAGAGTAGATCTACCACGAGATCAAGGAGGCTAAACCCTAGAAGCAAGCCTATGGTATGATTGTTGTAATGTATGTTGTCCTACGGACTAAAGCCCTCCAGTTTATATAGACACCGGAGAGGGCTAGGGTTACACAGAGTCGGTTACAATGGTAGGAGATCTACATACCCGTATCGCCAAGCTGGCCTTCCACGCCAAGGAAAGTACCATCCGGACACAAGCCGGAGTCTTCAATCTTGTATCTTCGTAGTCTTGGAGTCCGGCGGATAATGATAGTCCGGCTATCCGGACACCCCCTAGTCCAGGACTCCCTCAGTAGCCCCTGAACTAGTCTTCAATGACGATAAGTCCGGCGTGCATAATGTTCGGCATTGCAAGGCGGGTTCCTCCCTTGAATAATCCAGAGAAGATCATGAACACCAGGATAGTGTCCGGCTCTGCAAAATAAATTCCACATTCCACCGTAGAGAGAATAAAATGTACACTTAGTTCAATCTGCTGACGTATTATGCGGCGTGACATCACCATGCCTTTGTTTGAATTACTATACCACCTCAGCATGTTTAGCGAAGCGGTTTCCTTGGCACGTCTTGTCGAAGCAGAGATCGTGTTCCCCTTATTCCGGGATTCTCATCAATACGTCCGTGGGTAACCCAACCGCGCCATCGATGGTGGCGCTTGGGAGATAAGCGAGTTTTACCAGGCTGGTGGGGGATGCATAGTTTTGTCCGCCTATATATAAGGGATAAGGATTCACCTTCTCACCTACGCCTTCTTCCTCCTTTGCTTATCCATCCCCGCGAACTCAAGCTCCAACGCCGAGCTCGCGCATGTCGCCTCAACCTTCTCCGAATATGTCCGGAGCGGGAGGTAAATGGTTAGCCTCCACCGTCAAGGAGGAGGACATCACCAAGCTGCGCAGCGCCGGATACCTTTCCGGCGATATCGCGCATCGGCTGCCCGACGAGGGGCAGCTCATCCCTACCCCCAGGCCTCATGAGAGGGTCGTCTTCCTCCCCCACTTCCTCCGCGGACTGGGCTTTCCGCTCCATCCATTTGTCCGGGGGCTCATGTTTTACTACGGCCTGGATTTCCATGATCTGGCGCCGAACTTTATCCTCAACATCTCGGCGTTTATCGTCGTGTGCGAGGCCTTCCTCTGCATCCGGCCCCACTTCGGCCTGTGGCTCAAGACCTTCAACGTCAAGCCGAAGGTTGTGAAGGGTACGCAAGCGGAATGCGGAGGCGCCATGTTGGGCAAATTGCCCAACGTCCCTTGGCTGGAAGGGACCTTCGTGGACTCCGTCAAGGGGTGGCAATCGGGGTGGTTCTACATCACCGAGCTGCGCAAATCCACATGGGCAGCGGCCCCCGAGTTTAGATCTGGCATCCCCACGCAGCTCACCTCCTGGAAAGAGAAGGGCTTGCAATGGGGGAATCCGGTGGAGGTGACGGGACTCCGAGCATGTATCAAGAAGATGGTGAGCAACAGGCTCAGGCTCGTCGACGTGGTCCAAGTCATGCTCATCCGGCGGATCCTCCCATGCCAAGAACGGGCATTTAATTTGTGGGAGTTTAATCCGGAATAGCACCAGGCGCTAAGCGGGCTCTTCGATACAACATACGAAGGCGCCTGGAGGGTGCTGTTCAAGGGCGCCGAAGCCCCCGCGTCCGCGTCCGAAGACCGCGGATTCAGCTCGCAGCATCCAACTGACGAGGTAAGTGATTCAACCCCATTACGGGACACTTGTGATAATTAGATTGACTCTAGTGAGGTTTCATTCTGCCTCTTCCTTTGACAGGAATGGATGGAGAAGGCCAAGCTGCTCATCAGCCCGGCTCCCATGCCAGAAGACACAGCGGACGCCCGCTTAACAGGGCTGCTGGTTCCGGCACCGCACATGGTGCCAGAGAAGAAGGCCAAGAAGGTGGCCGCGGGGACTCGAAAGAGTTCCTGCAATCAGGCGTCTGACGACGACGAGGACTCCTCCCCTGAAGACGAGGAGGAGTACTCTCTCCCGGAGGAGGGAGAGAAGAAAAGGAAGGCTTCCCCCATCGAGGGGGCCGAAGGGTCCAAGAGGGGGAGAACTGTCCCCCCGGACAGTTTCGCCAACATCAGCGTTGGTGAGGATGAGTGGCCTCCAAGGGCCAGGCGTCCGGCAAGATCGTAAGTATCCGGATCCTTGATGTGTAATTTTTTTATGTCGCGTAGTATCCTTCTAACGCCGCATTCTGCCCGTAGTCCGGCCAATGATGATCTCCCCGACTCATCGAGCGGGTCATCGGCCGCGTCGGATGTAAATTCCATCCCGACTGCCTCCACCTCACGCGCCGATGAGGACGTCGAGGTGGGATCCCAGAGAGGGACCCATCAGGAGGAGGCTCCGGAGGCGCCATCAGGCAGCCTCCCAGACTTCGTGCCGGACTCTACATCGGAACTCGCAGTGGTTCCAGAGTCCGGCAAGCGGACCCTTCGAAAGAAGGGCAGGACCGTGACGCCGGCGGCCCCCGTCCAACCGGAGGCGCCAGATAACCTGCTGGAGGCGCTTAAAGGCGCTTCCATCGAGGAAGAACACCGCACTCTCATGAGTGCGGTGATTGAGAAGGTTCAGCTTGCTAAAAGCGGGCTGACCGAAGCCTGCAGTAGCCTTTTAACAGGCTTTGAGGGAAAAAAGTTAAAATTATGTAATGTAATACCACATAGACAGTAGCCCCTGATGCTTAGTTCGGTGTTCGGAAAGAAAAGCCGGACTAAGGATCTATAACAAGATATACGCAGGGTTGCCTAAAATATGTCAATATGGGTTTGCAGGCTGCACTGCTGACCTCTACCGCACTAACGGCGGAGGTTGACATGCTGAAGAAGGAACTCGAGCGGTCCAAGTAAGAGCTCGGCCATGCAAAGAAGCAGCTCGAGGAAAAAGAAGGTGAGTAACACCTCTTTGAATAAGTACCTTACAGAAAAGGATTTTGGTTGCAAATAAAATTAAGAAGGATAATATGTGCATTGCAGGGGCCACTAACTAGGTGGCAGCCCTGCGGGAAGCTGTGTCCGCGGCCGAACGCAATGCGGCCGCGGAACGGGCTGAGCGAGAAAAGCAAGAGGCACGGGTGGCGGAAGTTCGGCAAGAGCTCCAGGTTCTCATGGAAAAACATGAGAGTTTGGAGCGTGACTCCGAGACTCGAAAGTCCGAGCTTGCCTCGGCTCTCGAAAGTGCCAAGTCCGCCAAGGCCGAGGCCCGTAAGGCCCTTCAGGAGGTTGAGGACATAAAGAAGATAGCGGCGGGTAAGGCGTTTTTCATGCAAAGCAGGCATGTTAATGTGAACTACCTGACACTTACCCGAATTCGGAGCTCTCCAGGGGCGTTTGCAGATCTGCCGCGTAGTGCATCTGATGCCGCCGCATTCTATCATGGCGAGGAGGGGAGCTCGACGGAGAAGGTCTTCTGGTCTCAGTATATTGAGGCCGGCCATCTGGTGCCCCCAAGCGACCAGCTGAAGCAGCTGGTCGAACTCCACAAGGTAGCTGAGGAGGCCATGAAGGGCCTCATAGTCCGGCTGTGGCCTGGACAGGCCATGCCTGGTAGTTACTTTGGCCTCGTGCGGCGGATGGTGGATGCATGCCCCAGGCTGGATGTAGTCAAGCGCTCCGCCTGTATCGAAGGCGCTCGTCGGTCCCTTGCCCGCATAAAGGTGCAATGGGGCAAATTGGATGCGGAGAAGCTTCTCACGGACCCACCGCCACCGGGCAAGGAGTATCGCACACCGGAGAAGTATTAAAAAATTGTCCTGAAGGGAGCCTGCAACATTGCATATGAGTGCTCCCGAAATGTAATCTTTGAGTGAACTCGCTGTTTATTTATCCTGTGCGCTGTAAACTTCGTTCATATGCGCCATGAGCAACGCTTGTTTAATTTAAAATATTACCTTCTGTGCGGCCGTTTATAAAATCTGAGAGATGGCAAGTCGTTGGCTTCAGCCCCCAAGCCACGAGTGCTGGGGTGTTCGGGATAAACTTGAGCACTCTTTTTCCCATTTTTGGGTCCATCTAGGGAGGCGCTCAACGCGACGGACAAGGCAACCGGACTTATAATGCTTGAACACTCTCACTTAGCCATAGAATTATATAATTTTAAATTTCGGCGAAGCCCCTGGTATTCGGAAGACCGAATCCGGGGCGCTATCCACGCCTTCATCGGACATTATCCGGAACTTCGCTCGAAGCGGCATGAGTCTTTAAGGACCCGAAAAAACCTCTCGAACAGCGACCAGTCTCTCGCCTTATCATGCCAGTCAGTTTTAGCTTTCTCCACTGAGGCGTTAACCCGGCTCAACCGGGGCGCAATCGCAGTGGTTCTCCCAGTGCCGCCTTAGCCGACAGAACGGAACGTAAGGCACCAAAACATGGGAGCCGGGCAAACCCAACTATTGACCCAAGACATGATTCGGAGCCGATTCATATAATGCTATAAGTTCAGGGTGCCGCACTTGTGAAAGTGTTCGAACTTTATCACACCATAGAGTGGGGAACATATGCCCCTGATGTATTATGCCGTACCAAAATATACGGGTGCCAAATGTCGTATAATGAGCATATATATATATATATATATATATATATATATATATATATATATATATATAATGTAATGCAATTGCGATCATAAAGGTGCTGCATTATTAATGAAAGAAAAGTCTGCTAGTAGAGCGGACTGATACAAATAGTGCGGTAAGCAAGGGATTTGGACTAAATAAACATGTCCCCCTCCAGGGATGAGTTGCGGATTTGGTGTATATAATCGAATTTAATGCTCTTAATTGAGACCACCTGAGTGTTCGACGCGGCCTTCTTTAGTCCCTGACTGTTGCATCATGAGTTCGGCAGGTTCACCGCCGGACAGGGCTTCTGGTTAACAGAGTCCTGTGTACAAAAAAGAAGAAAAATAATAAAAAATGAGAGGCACATTTGCGAGCCCCTGGTGTGGTCGAACCGCACTCTGGGTCCGTTGTGATCGTGCCCCCTCCCCTGTGCCCATGGTATCTCCAAAGCGTAATGATGTACGCGGAGTGTTATTCTTGCGATCATACGCGGGCGAGGGTTGGGGCTGCATTGCTACGCGTGCTCTGATCGCGCCAGGTGGTCTTGGTTGGCATTGCTCCGGGCGCGCTTTGCTGTATCCGGCCGTTTAACGGCCGGACTCGAGAATTGCCTTAGAAGGCTGCTCTGTACTTCTGCCGCGAGAGCCGCTGTATGTTCCTCCGTTCGGAGGGAGCATTCCGTATTCCCATTGACCGTGATGACTCCACGAGGGCCTGGCATCTTGAGCTTTAGGTATGCATAGTGCGGCACCGCGTTGAATTTGGCAAACGCGGTTCGCCCGAGCAGGGCGTGATAGCCGCTGCGAAACGGGACTATGTCGAAGATTAACTCTTCGCTCCGGAAATTATCCGGGGATCCGAAGACCACTTCCAGTGTGACTGAGCCTGTACAGTTGGCTTCCACTCCTGGTATGACACCTTTAAAGGTTGTCTTTGTAGGTTTAATCCTTGATGGGTCTATGCCCATTTTGCGCACTGTATCCTGATAAAGCAGGTTCAGGCTACTGCCGCCGTCCATCAGGACTCTCGTGAGGTGGAACCCATCGACGATTGGGTCTAAGACCAATGCGGCGAATCTGCCATGGCGTATGCTGGTCGGATGGTCTCTTCGATCGAAAGTGATTGGACAAGAGGACCATGGGTTGAACTTTGGGGCGACTGGCTCCATCGCATAGACGTCCCTTAGTGCGCGTTTCCTCTCCCTCTTGGGTATGTGGGTCGCGTATATCATATTCACCGTTCGTACTTGTGGGGGAAAACCCATCTGTCCTTTGTTGTTCGGCGGCCGGGTCTCTTCCTCGTCGTCGCTATTTAGCCCCTTGTCATTATTTTCGGCAATTAACTTGCCGGCCTGCTTGAACACCCCGCAATCTCTATTGGTGTGGTTAGCTGGCTTTTCAGAGGTGCCATGTATCTGGCATGAGCGGTCGAGTATTCGGTCCAGGTTGGACGGACCCAGAGTGGTTCTTTTAAATGGCTTCTTCCGTTGACCGGGTTTAGGGCCTCGGAATCCGGCATTGACTGCCGTATCCTCCTTATCGTCGCCGTTAATTCGCACTTGTTTTTGTTTCGACGTGACCTGTCGTTGTTGTCCTTAGTATCCGGACTGCCAGAATTTTTACGGAGATTGTTGCTGCGGGCTAGCCAGCTGTCCTCTCCCGCACAAAAGCGGGTCATTAGCGATGTGAGGGCTGCCATGGATTTCGGCTTTTCCTGCCCGAGGTGCCGGGCTAGCCATTCGTCCCGGATGTTATGTTTGAAGGCTGCAAGGGCCTCTGCGTCCGGACAATCGACAATTTGATTTTTCTTTGTCAAGAACCGTGTCCAGAATTGTCTGGCTGATTCGTTTGGCTGCTGAATGATGTGGCTTAGGTCATCGGCGTCTGGTGGTCGCACATATGTGCCTTGGAAGTTATCAAGGAATGCAGCCTCCAGGTCTTCCCAACACCCAATCGACTCTGCGGGCAGGCTGTTAAGCCAATGCCGAGCTGGTCCTTTAAGCTTGAGTGGGAGGTACTTGATGGCGTGGAGATCGTCACCGCGGGCCATATGATTGTGGAGAAGATAGTCTTCGATCCATACCGCGGGGTCTGTTGTGCCATCGTAAGATTCGATGTTTACGGGTTTAAACCCTTCGGGGATCTGATGATCCATTACTTCGTCAGTAAAGCATAACGGGTGTGCGGCGCCCCTGTATTGAGCAATATCGCGATGCAGCTTGAGAGAGCGCTGTCTGCTGTGTTTGGCCCGGTCGGGGTTATTGTATCCGGCACGACGGTATTCATCGTGGATCGTAGGGCGCCCATGTGATCCATAGATGGATCTGGATTGCCTTGTTTTGTCCTCCAATATGTCTCGCAAGTCCGGCGCGTTCCCTCCTGGCTTCGTACTTTTGGAGCGATGCCGGGGTATGGTATTGGCTGGGGGCCTGGATGCCTCTCTGTCACGACCACGGGGTGGTCGGTCAGCCATATCGTGCGCTGGTGATGGAGGTACGTGTGCTTCCTCCTCTAATCGGGGGAGCAACTTGCGTTTTGGGTAACTTTTGGAGGGACGTTCGAGTTTATACTCTTCGGCCACGAGGACCTCGGTCCATCGATCGGCCAGTAGGTCCTGATCAGCTTGAAGCTGCTGCTGCTTTTTCTTTAGGCTGTTTGCTGTGGCGATAAGCCTGCGCTTGAAGCGCTCTTGTTCGACGGGATCCTCGGGTACGACGAATTCGTCATCGTTGAGGCTTGCTTCGTCTTCGGAGGGAGGCATATAATTATGATCCTCAACCTCTTCGTCTGCCGCCCCCTCATGAGGGCTTGCTTCTGCATCCTCCTGCGCTGAGTCTTGCTAGAGGGGATTGTCTTCGGCACTCTCTGGAGTATTATTATCTCCTGTGCCGGAATCTCCGTTTTTGCTGTGGCGAGATTTAGAGCGGCGCCGCTGACGCCGGCGCTTGGGCTGTTTCTTTAAGGGATCTGCCTTCGCTGTTTCTTCGTCGTCCCCATCTTTTGGGGTATCTACCATGTATACGTCATATGACGAGGTGGCCTTCCAGTGCCCTGTGGGCGCTGGTTCCTGTTCGTCTCTAGCATCGTCGTCCATAGTGTCGATGTCGTCGGAGTCGTAGTCTAGCATGTCGGTTAGATCGTCGACAGTGGCTACAAAGTGGGTGGTGGGTGGGCTTTGAATTTCTTCATCGTCCGCATCCCAACCATCCTGGCCATAATCCGGCCAGGACTCTCCTGATAACGAGAGATGCTTTAGTGAATTCAAGATATCGCCGAAAGCCGAGCATTGGAAGATGTCCGCGGCGGTGAATTCCATAACCGGCGCCCAATCCGGATCGATTGGCAGGGGCGCGGGAGGTTCGGAGTCCGGCGAGGAGTCCGGCGCCTCGGAATCACGATTTTCGCAGGGGACAAGATTAGTGTTCGGCTCCATCGCCGTGGATGTTGAAGCCCCCAGGGCGGCGTCTATCCACCGACCCTCGATCTGGGCGATCGGCTCCGGGCTAATGGCCGAAGCGGATCCGTGTGCGGCCACCAAGGCACTGTTCGGTGGCAGAGCTAAATCATGCCCGTCGTCACAGTGCGGCGCGCTTGGCTGTGGCTCGAGTCCGTCGAAGATCAAGTCTCCGCGGACGTCGGCCGTGAAGTTTAAGCTTCAAAATCTGACCTGACGGCCAGGGGCGTAGCTTTCGATCTGCTCCAGATGGCCAAGTGAATTGGCCCGCAGTGCGAAGCCGCCGAATACGAAGATCTGTCCGGGGAGAAAAGTCTCACCCTGGACGGTGTTGTTGGTTGAAGATGCCATCAAGCCTATCGGTGACGACACAGAGGAACTCTCAATGAAAGCACCAATGTCGGTGTCAAAACTGGCGGATCTCGGGTAGGGGGTCCCGAACTGTGCGTCTAGGCGGATGGTAACAGGAGACGAGGGACACGATATTTTTACACAGGTTCGGGCCCTCTCGATGGAGGTAAAACCCTACGTCCTGCTTGATTAATATTGATGATATGGGTAGTACAAGAGTAGATCTACCACGAGATCAAGGAGGCTAAACCCTAGAAGCTAGCCTATGGTATGATTGTTGTAATGTATGTTGTCCTACGGACTGAAGCCCTCCGGTTTATATAGACACCGGAGAGGGCTAGGGTTACACAGAGTCGGTTACAATGGTAGGAGATCTACATATCCGTATCGCCAAGCTTGCCTCCCACGCCAAGGAAAGTACCATCCGGACACAAGCCGGAGTCTTCAATCTTGTATCTCCGTAGTCTTGGAGTCCGGCAGATAATGATAGTCCGGCTATCCGGACACCCCCTAGTCCAGGACTCCCTCAAGGGCATTTATGTCTTATCATGTCGGGCTGCTCCCTAGGCTATAAATAGCCGCCACCTACAACCACTAGCTGGTTGGCTGCTCCGAGAGAACTTGACACTTGTCATCTAAGAGCAACCCATCCTCCGAGGACTTTGAGCGAAAATCTTCAAGTGAGGAAAATCCCAAAACCAAACCCCCACAAACCCAAAGTGATTGAGCATCACTGAAGAAACTGATCCTGCGTGGATCCGACGCTTGTTACCTTTGAAGACTGTGCTTCATACAGACGGTTAGGCGTCAAGGTCTAGAGCATCCAAGAGGAATTGTGGATCGCCGAGTGACCAAGTCTGTGAAGGTTTGGAAGTCACTTGAAGACTTACCACGAGTGATTGGACGAGGCTTGCGTGGTCTTAGTTCAAGGAGAATACGGTGAGGACTGGGTGTCCTGAGTTGCGGCTCAGAGACTGGGTGTCCGGGACTGTGTGTCCTCGAGTTTAAATACTCAGCCACTCCAACCAGACGTACAACTGAGACAGCAGTTGGAACTGGTTTACCAAATCATTGTCTTCACCAACTGACTGGTTCTATTTCCTCAACTCTTTCACTTCATCTTTACTGTGTTGAATGTTGTTCATATCTGTGCTTGAAGACTTTGACTGAAGACTTTCACAAATTCCTCACTTCAATTTCTTCAGTCTGTTTGTCTTCATCTTGCTATCCTGTGTTTACGCTTTCCGTACTCTGTGTTAGTCTTCATTTCATCATGATGACTATGTTTGTATCCTGTTATGTTTACTTCTGAGTACATATTCCGCTGCAAGTAGTTCTTCGCTAAGGAATTTCCTCTCTAGCAAATTCCTCAGTGAAGAATTCATAAAAATCGCCTATTCACCCCCCCTCTAGTCAATATAACGCACTTTCAATTGGTATTAGAGCAAGGTACTTCCTTGTTCTGTGTGATTTTGGTTTAACCGCCTGGAGTTTTAGTTATGTCGACCGCAGGTATGATCAAGGTCTCGGCTGGGTGTCCTACCTTTGATGGAACAGACTACCCCTACTAGAAGAACAAGATGCGAATGCATCTTGAGGCAATTGATAATGATCTCTGGTATGTTGTGGGAAATGGTGTCCCCTCTGTCACTCCCACACTGAACGCTACCGATGTGAAGAGATTCAAACAACTCGACTCTCAAGCGAAGAATATCATATGTGGTCATCTGAGCAAAGGACAGTATGGAAGAGTGAGTGCTTTGGAAACTGCTAAGCTTATCTGGGATAGGCTGTCCAAAGTAAATGAAGGAGTTTCAACTCAGCGTGACTCTCGAGTCGATGTTCTTCGGAATCTCTTCAACCCCTTCAAAAGACTCGAGAATGAAAATGTCCAACAAACCTTTGATCGCCTCACTGACATCTCAAAAGAGCTTCAAGCCCTCGGTGCCACTGACATCACTGATCATGAAGTTGTGAAGAAACTGCTGAGATCGCTTGATTCCTCATTTGATACTCTGGGACTGATGATACAAGAACGTGCTGACTACAAGTCGCTTGATCCTGCTGATATCCTCGAAAGGCTAAATACTCATGAGTTCCAGCTTGCTGAAAAGAGAGATCTCTATGGCTCAAACTATGGCAAACCATGTGCCCTGAAGGCTAAGGTTGTGTCTGACTCTGAATGTGAGGATTCTGGTAGTAGCCTTGGCGATCCTGAAGAACTGAGCCAGGATCTAGCACTGCTTGTGAAGAAATTCCAGAAATTCACAAGACGTGGTCGCTTTGGAAAATCGTCAAGAGGAAATGATTCCTCATCCAGTGACTATAAGAGAAGACTTTGCCACAAATGCAAGAAGCCTGGTCACTACATTCAAGATTGCCCTCAGTGGGAAAAGGAAATGAAGAAGAAGAAATACAAGGACTACAATTCTGATGATGCGAAGAAGAAGAAGAAATCATCAAAATCTTCGTCATCAAAATCCTCGAAGTCCTCATCTCACAAGAAGGGCAGCTCCAAGAAGGCTCGGGCATTCATTGGCAAGGAAATGGACTCTGAAGCTGAATCTGAGGAAAATGATGAAGAGGAGGCGTCTGAAGATTCTGAGTCTGGTGTGGCAAGTCTGGCCGTTGCTACTGCTTTCGTCAGCAAGTCCATCTTCAACACTGAAGAAACTGACTCCACCGACAAGCCTGATGAAGATAATGATGGCTACGCTCCCACCTATTGCTTCATGGCAAAAGGAGCTAAGGTACTCAAATACAACTCCTCTGACTCTAGTGAAAATGAATCTGATGAGGATCTCAAGCCTAGCTACTCTAAACTTGCTAAAATTGCTGTGAAACAACAACGGGCTCTTGAAAAGGTTCAAAACATGCTAGATAAAAGTGATGATATGTTGGGTGAAGAAATGGATCGCACTAAAGCCTTGACTGAAAATCTTCAGAGACTTCAGTCTAGGTATGATAACCTTCAAGGTCATCATAACTCTCTCTTGTCTGATCATGAGAAACTATCTTATGAATTTCTTCAAGAAAAGCAAGATCATGAGAAGCTTTCTCTTGAAGCTCTTCAAAGAAAGGAAGATCTTGAAAAGCTAAGAGTGTGTTATGAAGATCTTCAGAAGGAGCGTGATTCATTACTAGCTCAACAAATCAGCGCTTCTCAGGAAGAATTTGTTCCTCCATGCTTAAAGTGCATTGAACGTGAATCTGCTAATTCTTCACATGAATGTTCAAATGCTTCAAATGTTACAAATTCTTCATCTGCCTCTGCTATCACTAATTCCTCATCTGAGGACATTGCTAGTATCACTGACAATGCAGGGCTGAAGGAATTGTACATGACAGGCATGTACAAAAGCCTCAAAGGGCATCAGACACTTTGTGATGTGCTCAAAAAGCAGATCCTCAACAGAAACCCTAGGAAAGAGGGTATTGCCTTTGAGAGGAAACTCAATGCCGATGGAACATATTGGAAGCCTGAGCAGTACCCCAAAACCTCATGGGTTGCTGCAAAGGGACCTCCAGTTGATCCATCTAACTTATCTGGCTTTACATGTGAATCTACTCATTCTTCTGATGAGTCATTTGACTCCAACTATAAACTGTTCAAAAATCAGAATGGTGAAGTATTTGCTAGATATGTTGGCACTAACTGCAGGAACGGTTCCCCCATGAAGAAAATCTGGGTTCCCAAAAGTTGTGTTCAAAGTCTTCAGGTGAATGTCCTCATGACACCACCTGTGAAGAACAGGAACCCCAGATCAAATTCTTCATACAGATCAAATTCTTCACATGGATCAAATTCCTCAACTGGGTCAAAGTCCTCATATGATTATCATCGTGCTAACAACTCTGTCTCGCAGGGTAGAGCTAAGGGCTATGAATATGTGCATTATTCTTCAAACCATTATGTTCATAAGTCCTCGAAGAATTACTCTGCTTATTCATATGCTTACCCTAACCCCTCTTATGTGAAACGAAATGGTTTGGCATCTTTGCCACCTTTCTCACATGGTGCTTGCAGGATGATGAACTCTTTGCCACCCCTCCAGATGTGGGTGGTGAAGAAAAAGAACTAATCTCTTCTGCAAGGTCAGGTCTCCAGACGTGCTCTAACGTCTGAAGAATTTGCTGAGGACCTGACAAAACATTCCTGAAAGGACGCAGGCGAATCATGATGAAATGAACTTTCATTACACACGTCCTCATACTGCTATATCTGTTTACTACTTGATGAAATTCATCCGATGAACTTGATATCATATTCTTCACTGATGAAGCATATGAGATTGTAAGCTACACTAATTCATCTGCAGGATGATCAACCCAAAACCACTGAATGGGTCCTCGATAGTGGATGTACAAATCACATGAGTGGTGACAAGAATCTATTGATGGATGCTCCCTTATCACCGTCACCTCTGAAGCATATCATCTTTGCTGACAAAGGCAAAAGTCAGGTATTGGGTCTTGGTAAGGTTGCTATCTCTAAGGATAAGCACATGGACAAAGTCATGCTTGTTGAGTCCTTAGGATACAATCTCATGTCAGTCTCAATGCTTTGTGATCTTGATATGGTTGTTGTCTTCGGCAAATATCGCTGTGTTGTGATTATGGAAGCTGACAATTCCAAAGTCTTCGAAGGCTTTAGGAGAGGAGATCTGTATATTGTTGATTTCTCTACAGGACCACAACCAGCCGTGTGTCTACTTGCAAAAGCTTCAGAAGGCTGGCTATGGCATCGACGACTTGGTCATGCAGGCATGAGGAATTTGAACACGCTTGCGAAGAAGAAGCATGTCATTGGCATTGAGAATGTCAAATTCCTCAAGGATCACTTATGCGGAGCATGTGAAGCCGGAAAAATGACCAAGGCCAAGCATCCAGCGAAGACTATCATGACCACTACCCGTCCATTCGAATTGCTTCACATGGACCTCTTCGGACCTAATCATTATTCAGCAGTCACTAATGATGCATCTTTATATGGTTTTGTCATTGTTGATGATTATTCTCGATACACATGGGTACACATTGTTACTTACAAACATGAAGTGCAGGAAGTCTTCAAACGATTTTCCTCAAGGGCTTCAACCAACTTTGGTGTGAAGATCAAGCATATCAGAAGTGACAATGGAACTGAGTTCAAGAATTCTGGTCTTGATGCCTATCTTGATGAACTTGGTATTACTCATGAGTTATCTGCTCCCTATACTCCTCAGCAGAATGGCGTCGTGGAGCGCAAGAACAGAACTCTTGTTGAGATGGCTCGCACTATGCTTGATGAATACAAAACGCCTCAGCGTTTTTGGATTGATGCAATTGATACTGCCTGCCACATCATCAACAGAGTATATCTTCACAAATTCTTCAAGAAGACTGCCTATGAACTCCTCACTGACAAGAAACCCAATGTGAGTTATTTCAAGGTCTTCGGTGCTAAATGTTGGATTAGAAATCCTCACCACAACTCTAAATTTGCACCGAAAGCACATGAAGGTTTTATGCTTGGTTACGGAAAGGACTCGCACACCTACAGAGTCTTCAACATTGTTCTCCACAAGATTGTTGACACTATAGATGTGCGGTTCGATGAAACTAATGGCTCACAAAGAGAGCACCTACCTTCTGTGTTAGATGAACCAGCACCTGAGGATGCTATCAAGCTCAAGGCAACTGAGGATGTCATTCTTACTGAAGAATCTACTGAAGAATTCATCCCTGTTCATGAAGAACGTCGAGCTGATGCACCTGAAGAACATGATGAGGAAAATGGTGCTGAAGAAAATGCTGATCAAAATCCTCAGCGACAGCCAACTCATCCACGCGTTGCAAAAGAAGTGCAAGTGGAGAAGATCATCGATGACATTAGCGCACCAGGTCCTCTCACACGCTCAAAAGCTTCACATTTATCTAACTTTTGTTGGCACTATGCTTTTGTCTCTATCACAGAGCCCACTAAGGTAGATGAAGCATTTCTGGAGCCGGAGTGGATTCAGGCTATGCAAGAAGAATTACATCAGTTCGAGCTGAACAATGTCTGGGAATTGGTCAATCGCCCAGATCCTCGCAAGCATAATATCATTGGCACGAAGTGGATCTACCGCAACAAGCAAGATGAAAATGGCCTTGTGGTGAGAAATAAGGCACGACTAGTAGCTCAAGGCTACACACAGGTTGAAGGAATTGATTTTGATGAAACTTTTGCACCTGTTGCTAGACTTGAGGCTATTCGCATTTTACTTGCCTATGCTAACCATCATGATATCATCTTATATCAAATGGATGTGAAAAGTGCACTCCTCAATGGTAAGCTTGAGGAAGAAGTATATGTTGCTCAACCCCCAGGTTTTGAAGATCCCAAGAATCCTGACAAAGTCTTCAGACTCAATAAGGCCCTCTATGGCCTCAAGCAAGCCCCTCGGGCGTGGTATGATACATTGAAGGAATTCTTCGTGAAGAATGGCTTCACACCCGGTTCACTCGACCCTACTCTATTTACTAAATCATATGATGGTGAACTGTTTGTGTGCCAAATATATGTTGATGATATTATCTTTGGCTGTACTAACCAACCATATAGTGATGAATTTGCCTTTATGATGAGTGAAGAATATCAAATGTCTATGATGGGAGAGTTGAAATTCTTCTTAGGTCTTCAAATTCGTCAGCAGCGCAATGGCATATTCATATCTCAGGAGAAATACCTCAAAGATGTACTGAGGAAATTCGGCATGCAAGATTGCAAAGGCGTCAAAATTCCTATGCCCACAAATGGCCATCTATGCACTGATGAAAATGGTATTGACTTCGATCACAAGGTATACCACTCCATGACTGGTTCTTTATTGTACTTATGTGCATCTAGGCCAGATATAATGCTTAGTGTTTGCATGTGTGCCCGATTTCAAGCTGCACCGAAGGAATCACACCATAAGGCTGTGAAGCATATTCTTCGATATCTAGCTCACACACCAACACTAGGATTATGTACCCCAAGGGCTCTGCTTTTGATCTCATTGGATATTCTGACTCTGACTATGCTGGTGATCGTGTGGACCGCAAGTCAACATCTGGCACTTGTCATTTCCTCAGACGATCTTTGGTCTGTTGGTCCTCGAAGAAACAGAACTGCGTATCACTGTCTACAGCTGAAGCTGAATACATTGCTGCTGGCTCATGCTGTGCTCAACTGCTTTGGATGAAGCAAACCCTCAAGGACTATGGCGTCAACGTGAAGAATGTGCCTCTCCTCTGCGACAATGAGAGTGCCATCAAGATTGCTCACAACCCAGTTCAGCACTCGAAGACTAAGCACATCTAGATTCGTCATTATTTTCTTCGTGATCATGTGTTGAAGGGCGATATCTCCATCGAGCATGTGAAGACTGAAGAACAGCTAGCTGATATCTTCACCAAGCCCTTGGATGAGAAGAGATTTAGCAAGTTGCGGTGTGAGCTAAATATCTTAGAATCTTCGAATGTTCTTTGAGAAGGACACACATCCTAACCCTTATGCAGAATTGATGACTTAGATGTGCAACACATGAAGAAACGTTTTTCTTCAATCAATGAAGAATAACATTCTAAGTGTGAAGAAATTAATGAAGAATTTGATTCTCAGAACCCTACGAAAATTGTACGCGGTGTCTGAAATCATCATTCTTATACGGTGGGCTACGCCACCACAAAAGTTGAAAATCTTCAATTTGAGTTTTTCCTCATTTTTGAAATTCTTCAGTTTTACAAATTCTTCAACTTTGCAAAATCTTCACTGTTTCGGTCGTTTTTTCCTCATTGGCTATATATATGTGTGAGTTTATGTCCTCTACAGCATTCACTTATTGCTATTTCTTCAAGTTGCGATTTCTGCTAAGTGAATGTGATCGGACCCTTTCCCCTCTATGCTATACTCAATCCAATCTATTCACAAATTCTTCATGTGCGTTCTGATTGAAACTCGTTCAAAGTCTTCACTGTGTCCTTGTCAGCTGAAGAAATTGCGAACGAAATTAAAAAAAAAAACAAATCTTATCCAGATTTTCGGTTTTTACCGCTCAAACCGTTCCGCATCCCACGATGCATTAGTTTATTCACCCACGATCTTACACGATCTCATCTGCACAGTACGTGGGTGACACATGTCGCGTGAAGAAGAAAGGGCAGGGGCATGTTCGTCCCAAAATCTTCGGGCGAACAGTTTTTACCGTGGCTATAAATACCCCTCTCCCTTCCTTACTTCATTTACTCCGCTCGGTCGCTGTCTCTCGCTCGAGCTCTCCTCAAACCCTAGAGCCGCCGCTACTCCATCACCGTCGGTGAGGAAGAGCTTCACTGCCTCGACCTCGTCGCCGTCGTACTCGCGCCAGCTGCGGAAATCTTCACTCCGTCGCTGCCGTAGCAGTCTCCCTCTGCCAAGTTAGGGCGTGGGAGATCTAACGTGACGAACTTCATCACAGTTCATCTCTGTTCGTCGTGTTCTTCAGTTCGGGTAATTAAAAGTCACTTTTATTACTCGCTTTGATTCTCAAATCTTTCTGAAAATCTTCAAAGGTGTTTTATTCTTCAAATCTTCACATATGAACACCTCACACACTGTATGCTCTTGATTTATCTCTCTAAGCATTCATTTCCTCAAGATTCCTCAATTGTGCGGATTTTCAATCTGTACAACTCTGGAACCTGAGACAAAACGCTTAGTGAAATTCCTCAAGGCTCAACTGGTCAAATTCCTCAAAACTTGTCTTTTTTGAAAAATCTTCTAAGAACGCATATGACCTCTCCAAATTCCTTGCACCTACACTCTGTTCACAGGTACTCATGTCCGCTGCTGAATCAGTAGGTTCTCATCAACTTAACTCATTTGCAGCGTTCCTCGAAGAAAAACTGCATACTTCTTCAGAGTGTTCTATTGTTCAAATTCCTCATCTGAAGAGAATGGCAGAAGGCAAGAGACCGCAGAAGGGAGGAAAGAAACCGGAGGTCATGACTGCCTTCGAGATCCCTGAAGAAATATACAAAGACTATTGCACACCTGATGAAGCCAAGTTTGGCAAGGAGAACAAGAATCAGCGCAAAGTGCGCATCCAGAGGATAGAACGAAGATGGGCACGAGAATGGAGGGAATATCGCTATGTTACTCCAAAGTACATGAAGAAATTCGCCTTAAACCCTCCATGCCCAAGAGCTCCATTGGCACCTGGCCAAGTCGCTGATCCCACCAGCATCAAGCGTGGTGAAGACTTTCCTGAAGAATGGTCCAGGCGCCAAGCCAAATTGGCAAGACAGGCCAAGGAGGCAGTGAGGAAATTCAATGAGGATTCTGCTGCTGCTGCTGCCACTGAGACCTCGGTTAAGCCGAGGAAATCAATGCCGAAGAAGCCTGCTCGCAAGCCAAGTGCTTCACCATCAGCGCCCTCACGGCCCAGTTCCTCAGCCGCGCCCTCACAGCAAATTCCTCAGACTGCTGCTGCTCCCTCAAAATCCTCAGCAGCTCCCTCCAAGTCCTCAACTCCAGTGCATCTGGCTACCTGTCAAAGGACTCAGGGCTTCTCGATTGCTTCTGGTGTCTCAGCAAGTTCCTCAGCTGCACCAATGTCCTCATCAGGCCCCACTCTGCTGAAGACAAAAGCAACAGCTGGACGCGGTCCTCGGCCAAGTCCAAGAAAGAAACAAGTTGCCTTCAACGTGCCCTCTGATGACGAAGCCTCTGATGAAGAACTTGCAGAAATCATCAGAGACAGACTAACCAAGGCCGCTAGAGCCAAAGGAACAACTGTGCCTCTGCTTTTGGATCCGAAGAAGATCCTTGACTTCATCGACTTATGGCATCAGGATCCAAACACTCCCATGCCTGATCTACCTATGACTCCTGGTCAAAGTCATATGCTGAACCATTTCATCGCTGAAGAGAAATGGAAATTTGAAAAGGCTCGTGAGATAAAGAGAGCACAAGCTAGAAAGGAGAAGCTTCTGAAGAAGAACATCGTCAACCTGACTCCTGAAGAACTTCTCAAAGCTCAATCTGAAATCCAAGCCCTCAGCAAGGATTTCGATGCTTACAATGCTGATTGGCAAGGAGCCAAGGTGAGATTCGTCAATTTGACGAAGAAAATGACAACTGTTGCAGCCCCATCGCAACAAGAAAATCCTCAGGCTGAAGACTCTGCTCAGCCTGCTGAAGAACATGCCAGCACTGCTGATGACTTTCAGCCTACTGATGAGAATACAAGTTCCAGGGCTGATGACTCCATTCCAGCCGCTGAAGAAATTCCCAGGGCATCCACTAGTGGTGCGCCTGAAGAAACTGAAGAGATCAGGGCAACTGCACCAGTTGCGCCTGAAGAAACTGAACCACAGTCCTCTGCTCCTCCTGCGCCAACACCAACTCCAATTCTTCCTTCTGCTTATGAAGTGAAGAAGACAAAGGTTGCAGAACGAGCTGCAGTGAAGAAGAGGAAGGCATCAGCTGCGTCAAATTCTTCGGCTGCGAAGAAAATGAAGCCGATGACCAGCTCATTTGAAAATCCCATTGATGCCGTTCCCATTTCCTCCATGTCGTCTAAGGAAATTGTTCCTTATGGAGAAGACTACAAGATCCCAAGCGGATCTGATGAAGAAAATCACTCTGTTGCTACCTCAGAACAGTTTGATGAAGAAATTGAAGTGGAAGCATTCCCTTCACCGCCAGTCGTTTCCTCACCCATGCCTCAGTTCACAGCTGAAGAGGCTGGTGTTGAGGAAATTGAAAAAGAAGATGAAGACGTGGATATTGAATGCACTACACCAGTGATGAACGATGACTTTTGGGAAAGTCAGCATCCCAATACCCCTCTCTTCACTCCGATTCAACAAATTCCTCAGTCCCCGGCTACCACTGTTCAAATGGGCTCTGAAGAAACTCATCCCACATCATCTGTTCATGAAGAAATTCCAGCCGCTAGTGCTGAAGAACCTGCTGCTGATCCCCAAGCTGCACAAGAAGAGGAACCAGAAATTCCTCAGCCTGAAGCACCTGAGATCGCAATTCCTGAGGTTGTGCTGCAAATCACTGACATTCCTCTGCCCAAACCGAAGAATCCGTTCTCGAGCAAGCAAAAATTCAAGGCTGAGGACTTCTTTTCTGAGCATGTGTTCTTCACTGGTTACAATCCATATGACTCTGCTCGCATAAGGAAAAGATGCTTCTGGACTGCTACTCAAGCCAACTACTATTCCTCAGTGCTCTTTGACAAGGACAAGATCTTCGATCATGAGCATATTCCTCATGTGGATATGGAATCACTGCCGTGCTTCGAGCCAGTACTCCGCATTATTCACGATGCAGGACTCCTGAATTTCTGCACTGACATCTGTGATTGGAATGAAGAACTCATTCTTTAGTTCTACGCCACTTTACATATCACCGGAGATGCTGAAGATGTCAATTCATGGGTGCTGGATTGGATGATAGAAAACACTCACTACAAGGCACCAGCAACTGAATTGCTTCGTGTCCTTCCTCTTGATCCTCCCCATGAAAGCGCACGTTGCATCTACAATGACCGCGAGCTGACTGATCATTATATGCAAGTGCTCATGAAGCCTTTGAAGCCAGGGCAGGCCCCTCGAACCAAATTCCTCGTCAAGGAACTGTTGTATGTGCCTCAGACTGTCTATCGAATCCTGACGAAGACAATGAGTCCCATCAAAGGCCACGACTCAAATGAAGAAGATGTCGTTGGCATCATGAAGAACATGCTTTTTAATATCATTCATGGCGTTCCCGTCAACTTCCATGATTTCTTCATGAGGACTCTGGCTAATGCTGCAATGTCACCTTTTGAGCTGAAGCCCTATGCGCCTTGGATTATGAGATTCATAAGGGCAAGATCTTCACAGAATTACAAGGCTGACACTCTGAACCATGGTAGCTACTTGCCACCCATTGAAGTCCTCAAGCGACCAGTTTCATCATCTGATGATAAGGGCAAGGCAGCTGCTGTGATTGATGAAGGCACACGTCCATTGGATGGTCAATTCCGTCTCGCTACATCTTACTCCACCAATGATGATTCTGCAACACATGACACTGCCGCAAATACCTCAGCTAAGCAAAAGCCTCAAGCAACTGCACCCAGGGTGATGACTGATCGTGAGTTACTCCTCAGTCTTCATCAGAAGGTTGAACGCAATCAGAAATGGGTGAAGCGTCAATTTGCTGCAATTCTTCACAACATGACCTCTACACATAATGCAGTGAAGAAAAATCAGTATTACCTTCATGAAACCCTCAACCGCACCTGGGCTGTTCTCACGCATGTATATTCCGTGGAAGAATTGAAGACTATGAATCTTCAGGAAGCATTTGACTGGTCTGCACCACCTCCGAAGAAATTCAAGCGAGTCAAAGTTCCTGATCTGGTGGCCAGTTCTTATTCTTCATCGCGTGAAACTGATGAACATGAAGATTTGGACGACACTGCGGCAGGCCCTACTTCAACAACCAACCCCGACAACGCTGGCGCTCCTCCATTGACTTGAAAATCTTCAGGGGCGTTAGTCCTCAGTTTCGATCCTTTTGGTCATTTGATGACAAAGGGGGAGAAATCTGAGTTAGTCTTCAAGCGGGTTTATATTATGGGCGTTTTATTAAGTTACAACTCTCGTTCTTCCGAAAACTTTTATTGGATCGAGTTGTAATCTTAAATCCGATGGTGCCTTGATACTTTTGGTCGTGCTCTGATGCTTTTGATGCACTGAGCTCTGAAACTTTTGATGTGATATTCCGCATGCTTATTCCTCGTTAATATTATTGCGCGCATGCTGAATCTCATCAGGCACCATATTTCATCATGCATTTCAAATTCTTCATATTATATATCAAATGCGTGTATGAATTACAAGATATAGGGGGAGATCTCCATGATTCGACTCTTCAAATGTGCATTGCCTCAAAAGCAAATTCCTCACTATGCACATATTCAGGGGGAGTTCTTCTATATCTTGCAATCAAATTCCTCAATATCAGTATTTACACTTCATATGTTTATCCCCGTTGAAAACTTAACCTATGTTGTCATCAATCACCAAAAAGGGGAAGATTGTAAGTGCATCTAGTGCCCCTTAGTGATTTTGGTGTATTGAAGACTTATAGGTTAAGTAACTGATGCATTTGTGAGTGTACACAGGTCTATAAGTCTATGAGGAGTTTGATATTTACAGAGAAAGTCGACCCCTAAAAATAAAGTTCTTCAACTGAAGACTTTGATATTCTGAAGACTTTCTGAAGACTTTGAAAGCGAAGAAATTGGTGTGACCTTGAAGACATGATATTCATTCGAGGAATATGAAGCGTGAAGACTTTTGTTTTCGTAGTTTCATTTTCTCTTCTTGAGTCATAGGAAACACCGTACTGTTAAAGGGGGTCGAGGAAATAGTAAGGAAAAAATTTCCATGTGATGCTCAACTCAAAATCCTGCACCTACCAATCCCTTCGAGTGAAGCCATTGGAAATCTCATATAGTTCAGTCAAATTCGTCAGTGACAGAGACGCAGTTCTTCTGTTCACTGAGGACTTTACTCTGACTGAGGAGTTAGGAATTCGCCAGTGCGAATTGCCTACACAGTGAGGAACATGATAGCCCTGAGGAATTTGAGAGTCAAATTTCCGACCGTTGCTGTGCTGCGCGCCGGCTGTCCCAAAATATCTTATCCACCTAACGGTCATATCATTGAAGGGCATTTATGTCTTATCATGTCGGGCTGCTCCCTAGGCTATAAATAGCCGCCCCCTACAACCACTAGCTGGTTGGCTGCTCCGAGAGAACTTGACACTTGTCATCTGAGAGCAACCCATCCTCCGAGGACTTTGAGCGAAAATCTTCAAGTGAGGAAAATCCCAAAACCAAACCCCCACAAACCCAAAGTGATTGAGCATCACTGAAGAAACTGATCCTGCGTGGATCGGACGCTTGTTACCTTTGAAGACTGTGCTTCTTCCAGACGGTTAGGCGTCAAGGTCTAGAGCATCCAAGAGGAATTGTGGATCGCCGAGTGACCAAGTCTGTGAAGGTTTGGAAGTCACCTGAAGACTTACCACGAGTGATTGGACGAGGCCTGTGTGGTCTTAGTTCAAGGAGAATACGGTGAGGACTGGGTGTCCTGAGTTGCGGCTCAGAGACTGGGTGTCCGGGACTGTGTGTCCTCGAGTTTAAATACTCAGCCGCTCCAACCAGACGTACAACTGAGACAGCAGTTGGAACTGGTTTACCAAATCATTGTCTTCACCAACTGACTGGTTCTATTTCCTCAACTCTTTCACTTCATCTTTACTATGTTGAATGTTGTTCATATCTGTGCTTGAAGACTTTGACTGAAGACTTTCACAAATTCCTCACTTCAATTTCTTCAGTCTGTTTGTCTTCATCTTGCTATCCTGTGTTTACGCTTTCCGTACTCTGTGTTAGTCTTCATTTCATCATGATGACTATGTTTGTATCCTGTTATGTTTACTTCTGAGTACATATTCCGCTGCAAGTAGTTCTTCGCTAAGGAATTTCCTCTCTAGCAAATTCCTCAGTGAAGAATTCATAAAAATCGCCTATTCACCCCCCCCCCCCTCTAGTCGATATAATGCACTTTCAAATGGTAAGGGCACACGGAGTGCCCAAGTCCTTCTCTCTCAATTCCAACTGAAGCAACTAATGCTAGGGAGTAAGATGAGAGGAAGAACAAGAATGAGAACACCAAGAACTCCAAGATCTAGATCCAAGGGGTTCCCCTCACATAGAGGAGAAAGTGATAGGTGGAAATGTGGATCTAGATCTCCTCTCTCTTCTCCCTCAAAAACTAGCAAGAATCCATGGAGGGATTGAGAGTTAGCAAGCTCGAAGAAGGTCAACAATGGGGGAAGAACACGAGCTCAAGGGATGATGTTCAATGGGGAAGAAGACCCCCTTTTATAGGTGGGGAAAAAATCCAACCGTTATGCTCACAGCCCGCACAGAGCGGTACTACCGCACCAAGGAGCGGTACTACCGCTAGGGCGGTAGTACCCCTTTGAAAAACAACAGCAAGGAGGCAAAAGGCCAGTAATACCGCCGGAGCAGTACTACCGCTCGTCCTCACGGTACTACCGCAAAGAGTAGCGGTACTACTGCTTGCGAGCGGTACTAAATAAATATATCCGGGCCTACCACCGTAGGACTTGGGACGAGTTTTTGGTCCGGAGTGGTACTACCGCTGTAGGAGCCGCGGTAGTATCGCTCTAGAGCGGTAGTAAAAAAAATTACATCCGCTCCAATTCGCGGTAGTACCGCTGCAGCCTTTTCAGAACACCAAAACTGCCACAACTTTTGCAAACGGACTCCGAATTCGATGAAACCAAGTTTGTTGGAAAGATAGAGACAAGGGCTAACGCAATCTTGAAATAAATACCAGTAAGAAGCAAATTAGAAAAGTCCCATAAGAAAATGGTGAGAACCCTTCCTCGGATAAGACCGGTAAAATCTCCAACACCGAAAACATCATAGAAGACGCATGCGAACTCCGTTTTCGATGAACTCAAGCTTGTCATCAAGATGACCATAAGCTCTAAGACTCACAAAGAGAACCAAACAAGAACAAAGAAACATGATGCAAGGACGCAATGGTTTGAGCCCTCTACTAACGATATGATCAAGCTACCAACTTGAGAGCCCCCTTGATAGTACGGCAAACGATCCTATAACCCGGTCTCCCAACTACCACCACCAGATCGGTAAAATAGAAAACCTATCAAGGGCAAACTTTTGCCTTGCACATGGTCCACTTGAGCTAGATGATGACGATCTTGACTCCCTCAAGTTGGACCACCTTTCTTGATTGCGTTCGCTCGATGAAGACTAGATGATTGCTCCCCCATAGTCCACTATGGATGAGCCTCTCTTTGGCACATCTTCACAAGACCATTGACACCACAAAGGATGGCAAGATTCAAGCACTTGATCTCTTTCGTGATGCTCCACTTGAACTTGCACACGACAATCATGATGACGATCACCACTTGATGTCATCCTTTCCATGGGTTGTATGATATCTTCCTCTTGACGCAAGCCCATGGACACGTACCTAACCCCACATAGAACTCTCACATAGACCATGGGTTAGTACACAAAGTGCAATGGACAATGCTTACCATGCCATGGGATCACTTGATCCCTCTCGGTACATCTTCTACACTTTGTGAGTTGATCAACTTGATTCACTCTTGACTTAGTCTTGATCAACCTTGAATCTTTCCAACTCTCTTCATTTGGATGATGTCTTGAAGGTAAACATGAATGATCACACAATCTTCTTCTTCAAGACATGCTTGCAATAAGCTCAACACTCACATGACCAATCTTTGGATAATTCCTTAATAGCACCTTGGTCAACTCATAAACTCCTTGAAACCAACACATGGACTTCAAGAAAAGCCTATGGAAAAAACCTTCAAAAATAACTCAAGGGAACCATTAGTCCATAGAGATTGTCATCAATTACCAAAACCAAACATGGGGGCACCGCATGTTCTTTCAATCTCCCCCATTTTGGTAATTGATGACAATCACTTTCAAGAGAGTTTATACAAGGAATTATGCATCACCATGCAATGCAGCAACCAATGATGCATGAGAATGGAAGAAAATATGCCACCATGCAATGCAACAACCAATGATGCATGAGAATGGGATGCAAATGCTTAGGAACAAAACTCTCTGAAAGTCCTCCCCCATTTCCATCGATTGACAAAATGGGTGAAAAGCTTAAAAGGCCAATATAAAAAGTATTCCTCCATAAATTGTGTATTTATCAACAAGAGAGTGGAATGCAATACACATGTCCAATGGTAAATACTTGGAGGAAGACAAACTATATTGAGGCCTGATAACCCACAAGTGTAGGGGATCGCAACAACTTTCGAGGGTAAAGTATTCAACCCAAATTTATTGATTCGACACAAGGGGAGCCAAAGAATATTCTTGAGTATTAGCAGTTGAGTTGTCAATTCAACCACACCTGGATAACTTAGTATCTGCAACAAAGTATTTAGTAGCAAAGTAGTATGATAATAAAGGTAACGGTGGCAAAAGTAAAGATAAGAGTTTTTGGGTTTTTTGTATTAGTTGTAATAGTAGCAACGGAAAAGTAAATAAGCGAAGAACAATATGTGAAAAGCTCGTCGGCAATGGATCAGTGATGGATAATTATGCCGGATGCGATTCCTCATGTAATAGCTATAACATAGGGTGACACAGAACTAGCTCCAGTTCATCAATGTAATGTAGGCATGTATTCCGTAAATAGTCATACGTGCTTATGGAAAAGAACTTGCATGACATCTTTTGTCCTACCCTCCCGTGGCAGCGGGGTCCTAGCGGAAACTAAGGGATATTTAAGGCCTCCTTTTAATAGAGAACCGGAACAAAGCATTAGCACATAGTGAATACATGAACTCCTCAAACTATGGTCATCACCGAGAAGTATCCCGATTATTGTCACTTCAGGGTTGTCGGATCATAACACATAATAGGTGATTATAGAGTTGCAAGATAGGATCAAGAACACACATATATTCACGAAAACATAATAGGTTCAGATCTGAAATCATGGCACTCGGGCCCTAGTGACAAGAATTAAGCATAGCAAAGTCATAGCAACATCAATCTTAGAACATAGTGGATACTAGGGATCAAACCCTAACAAAACTAACTTAATTACATGGTAAATCTCATCCAACCCATCACCGTCTAGCAAGCCTACGATGGAATTACTCACGCACGGCGGTGAGCATCATGAAATTGGTGATGGAGGATGGTTGATGATGATGACGGCAATGAATCCCCCTCTTCGGAGCCCCGAACGGACTCCAGATCAGCCCTCCCGAGAGAGATTAGGGCTTGGCAGCGGCTCCGCATTGTAAAACGCAATGAAACTTTCTCTCTGACTTTTTTCTCCCCGAACGTGAATATATGGAGTTGGAGTTGAGGTCGGTGGAGGTCCAGGGGGCCCACGAGATAGGGGGCGCGCCCAGGAGGAGGGGGCGCGCCCCCCTGTCTTGTGGACAGGGTGTGGGCCCCCTGGTGTATTTCTTTCGCCCTTCTTATTAATTCCAAAAAGTGCCTCCGTGGATTTTCAGGACATTCCGAGAACTTTTTTTCTACACATAAAACAACATCATGGCAGTTCTGCTGAAAACAGCGTCAGTCCGGGTTAGTTTCATTCAAATCATGCAAGTTAGAGTCCAAAACATGGGAAAAAGTGTTTGGAAAAGTAGATACGTTGGAGACGTATCAACCTCCCCAAGCTTAAACCTTTGCTTGTCCTCAAGCAATTCAGTTGATAAACTGAAAGTGATAAAGAAAAACTTTTACAAACTCTGTTTGCTCTTGTTGTTGTAAACATGAAAAGCCAGCATTTAAGTTTGAGCACATATTATGAACTAACCATACTCACAATAACACTTAGGTCTCGCAATTACTCATATCAATAGCATAATCAGCTAGCGAGCCATAATAATAGAACTCGGATGACAACACTTTCTCAAAACAATCATAACATGATATAACAAAATGGTATCTCGCTAGCCCTTTCTGAGACCACAAAACATAAATGCAGAGCACCTTTAAAGATCAAGGACTGACTAAACATTGTAATTCATGGTAAAAGAGATCCAGTCAAGTCATACCCAATATAAACCAATAGTAATGAATGCAAATGACAGTGTGCTCTCCAGCGGGTGCTTTTTAATAAGAAGGGTGATGACTCAACATAAAAGTAAATAGATAGGCCCTTCACATAGGGAAGCAGGGATTTGTAGAGGTGCCAGAGCTTGATTTTAAAATAGAGATTGAATAACATTTTGAGCGGCATACTGTCGCTGTCAACGCAACAACTATGAGATGGTTGTATCTTCCATACTACATGCATTATAGGCAGTTCCCAAGTAGAATGGTAAAGGTTTATACTCCCCCAACCACCAACAAGCATCAATCCATGGCTTGCTCGAAACAACGAGTGCCTCCAACTAACAATAGCCCTGGGGGAGTTTTGTTTAATTATTTTGATTTGCTTTGATCTTTTTGGATCATGGGACTGGGCATCCCGGTAACCGGCCCTTTCTTGTGAATGAGGAGCGGAGTCCCCTCCTCTTGAGAATAACCCACCTAGCATGGAAGATATAGGCAACCCTAGTTGTAACATGAGCTGCTCGAGCATACAAAACAGAATTTCATTTGAAGGTTTGGAGTTTGGCACATACAAATTTACTTGGAATGGCAGGTAAATACCGCATATAGGAAGGTATAGTGGACTCATATGGAAGAACTTTGGGGTTTAAGGAGTTTGGATGTACAAGCAGTATTCCCGCTTAGTATAGGTGAAGGCTAGCAAAAGACTGGGAAGCGACCAACTGAGAAAGCGACAACAGACATAAACATGCATTAAAATTAACTCACACCGAGTACAAGCATGAGTAGGATATAATCCACCATGAACATAAATATCATGAAGGCTATGTTGATTTATTTCAACTACATGCATGAACATGTGCCAAGTCAAGTCACTCAATTCATTCAAAGGAGGATACCATCCCATCATATCACATCATAATCATTCTAATAGCATGTTGGCACGCAAGGTAAACCATTATAACTCATAGCTAATCAAGCATGGCACAAGCAACTATAATCTCTAAATGTCATTGCAAATATGTTTACTTCATAATAAACTGAATCAGAAACGATGAACTCATCATATTTACAAAAACAGGAGAGGTCGAGTTCATACCAGCTTTTCTCATCCCAATAAGTCCATCATATATCGTCATTATTGCCTTTCACTTGCATGACTGAACGATGTGTATAATAATAAGAGTGCACGTGCATTGGACTAAGCTAGAATCTGCAAGCATTCAACTCAAAAAGAGAAGACAAGTAATATGGGCTCTAAGTTAAATAAACAATCATGCATATGAGAGCCACTAAACATTTTCAATATGGTCTTCTCGACCCCCATAGGAAATAAAAAGAAAATAAAACTATTTACACGGGAAAGCTCCCAACAAGTAAGAAGAAGAACTAGAAATCTTTTTGGGTTTTCATTTTAATTTCTACTACAAGCATGGAAATTAAACTAACTAATTTTTTTTGGTTTTTCTTAAGGTTTATCAAACACACAAGAAGAAAACTAGAAAAAATAATTTAAACTAGCATGGATAATACAATGAAAGAGTATGAGCACCGACGACTAGTGTGTGAACATGAATGTAAAGTCGGTGAGAAATACGTACTCCCCCAAGCTTAGGCTTTTGGCCTAAGTTGGTCTAGTACCAAGGACAGCCACTACTCTCCCCGGTGTACTGGGAGGTGTAATCAGGATACCACTGGCTGGTCATCTCCGGATCCCACTGGACAGATGATGCACGATAAGGGTCCAGTTCAGGTTCCGGCTCAGGTTCAGGTTCCGGAGAAAAAGCTTGGGCTCGATGATTGTTCACCGCTTCCGGTGTGACAAGAAATTTTTTGGTCGATCCGGTCGTTGATGAAACCGGTGAGGCCTGCGTTCTAGATCAAAGAATAAAAGTCTTCATGAATTCCGGCTTCTTTCAAGAAATCATTGCATGGCCATTCACACGACCGCACTTCCACTAAGCGAGGAAGATTATACTTGGCTTTTTCCTTCTCTTTGGCTTGTTTTTCCTGAGAGCCTTGGCTAGAAGAGCCCCTCAAAAATTTCCTTAACATTTTCTGAAGATTTCTAAAAGTTTAGTAACTTCAAAATAAAAGTGAATAAAACTAAACAAGATTGGTAGCAACTACTCTTACAAGTGCCTAGAGCCTACATCATGCATTAGAATTGCTTGGGACCTCATAAATTTAACATGCAAGCTCAAGAACATGGTCACCTATGCAGCAAAAATTTGCAATGAATAAAGCACTAGAACAAAAACTAATTGGACCAATGGAGGGGTCACATACCAAGCAACAATATCCCAAAGCAGTTTTGTGAATGGAGCTTTGAGCAAGGAAATCGAAAATCGCAGCAAAATGAGCTGGAACTCGTGCTTGAGCTGGATGGGGATTTTTTTGGGTAGAAGATGAAGTGCGTGGCTGCTGGCATAAGTGGAGGGGGGCCACCAGGGGCCCACGAGACAGGGGGCGCGCCTAGGTGGGGTGGGCGCGCCCTCCACTCTCATTGCCTGGTGCTTGCCCCTCCTGTAGTGATTTGAGTGCCTAAAATCCTCAAATATTCCATAAAAAATCATACTAAATTTGCAGGGCATTTGGAGCACTTTTATTTTCGGGATATTTTTTTAATGCACGGATAATTCAGAAAACAGACAGATAATACTATTTTTGCTTTATTTATTCTAAATAACAGAAAGTAAAAAGAGGGTACAGAAGGTTGTGCCTTCTAGTTTCATCCATCTCATGATCATCAAAATGAATCCACTAACAAGGTTGATCAAGTTTTGTTAACAAACTCATCCCAATAACACGGAACCGAAGAAATTTTGAATAACACTAAGTTACCTCAACGGGGATATGAAAATCCCCAACAATAAGAATATCATACTTTTTCTTGACAGTGGGGAGAGGAAATTCAAAACCTCCAATAATAATAGTTGGATCTTTTCCAATAGAATTGATGCTATGAACTTGAGATTGTTTCCTCAGAAAGTGTACCGTATGCTCATTACCATTAACATGAGACATTGCCTTTGTTGCAATCAAGAACAGCCCCTGCAGTGTTCAAAAAAGGTCTACCAAGGATAATAGACATACTATCGTCCTCGGGAATATCAAGAATAACAAAGTCCGTTAAGATAGTGACATTTGCAACCACAACATGCACATCCTCACAAATACCGACAGGTATAGCAGTTGATTTATCGGCCATTTGCAAAGATATTTCAGTAGGTGTCAACTTATTCAATTCAAGTCTACGATATAAAGAGAGAGGCATAACACTAACACCGGCTCCAAGATCACATAAAGCAGTTCTAACATAATTTCTTTTAGTGGAGCATGGTATAGTGGTACCTCCGGATCTCCAAGTTTCTTTGGTATTCCACCCTCAAAAGTGTAATTAGCAAGCATGGTGGAAATTTCAGCTTCCGGTATCTTTCTTTTATTTGTAAGGATATCCTTCATATACTTATCATAAGGGTTTACTTTGAGCATATCAGTTAAGCGCATACGTAAGAAAATAGGTCTAATCATTTCAGCAAAGCGCTCAAAATCCTCATCATCCTTTGTCTTGGATGGTTTAGGAGGAAAGGGCATGGGTTTCTGAACCCATGGTTCTCTTTCTCTACCATGCTTCCTAGCAACAAAATCTCTCTTATAATAACATTGATTCTTTGATTGTGGATTATCAAGATCAACAGCAGGTTCAATCTCTACTTCATTGTTTTTGCTAGGTTGAGCATCGACATGAACATTATCATTAACATATCACTTGGTTCACGTTCATCACCTGATTGTGTTTCAGCATCAGAAATAGAAATATCATTGGGATTCTCAGGTGTGTCTACAGTAGGTTCACTAGAAGCATGCAAAGTCCTATCGTTTTCCTTTTTCTTCTTTTTGGAAGAACTAGGTTCCTCTAAATTATTTCTCTGAGAATCTTGCTCGATTCTCTTAGGGTGGCCTTCAGGATACAAAGGTTTCTGAGTCATTCTACCAGTTCTAGTAGCCACTCTAACAGCAAAGTCATTTTTATTATTTAATTCATCAAGCAAATCATTTTGAGCTTTGAGTACTTGCTCAGCTTGAGTAGCAACCATAGAAGTATATTTTCTAATGAGTTTGAGTTCACCTTTAACTCTAGCCATATTATCGCTCACACGTCCTATCTTGAAAGCATTATTCTTTAACTCTCTACCAACATAAGCATTAAAACTTTCTTGTCTAGCCATAAAGTCATCAAATTCATCTAAGCATGGGCTATGGAATTTAGTAGAGGGGATTTCAACTTTATCATATCTATAGAGAGAATTTACCTTTACTACCTATGTCGGGTTATCAAGACAATATGGTTCTTCAACAGGCGGTATATTAAGACCATGTATTTCTTCAATATGTGGTAAATTCTTAACATCTTCAGCTTTAATACCTTTTTCTTTCATTGATTTCTTTGCCTCTTGCATATCTTCAGGACTGAGAAATAAAACACCTCTCTTCTTCGGAGTGGGTTTAGGAATAGGCTTAGGAGTTGGCTCAATTGGTTCAGGAATTGCCTCAGGAATTGGCTCAGGAAGAGTCCAATTATTTTCATTAGTCAACATATTATTCAATAGTAATTCAGCTTCGTCGACTGTTCTTTCCCTGAAAACACAACCAGCACAACTATCCAAGTAGTCCTTGGAAGCATCGGTTAGTCCATTATAAAAGATATCAAGTATTTCATTTTTCTTAAGAGGATGATCAGGCAAAGCATTAAGTAACCGGAGAAGCCACCCCCAAGCTTGTGGGAGACTCTCTTCTTTGATTTGTACAAAATTATATATTTCCCGCAAGGCAGCTTGTTTCTTATGAGCAGGGAAATATTTAGCAGAGAAGTAATAAATCATATCCTGGGGACTACGCACACAACCAGGAGCAAGAGAATTATACCAAGTCTTAGCATCACCCTTTAATGAGAACGGAAATATCTTAAGAATATAATAATAGCGAGACTTCTCATCATTAGTAAACAGGGTGGCTATATCATTTAACTTGGTAAGATGTGCCACAACAGTTTCAGATTCAAGGCCATAAAAAGGATCAGATTCAACTAAGGTAATAATATCAGGATCAACACAGAATTCATAATCCTTATCAGTAACACAGATAGGTGAAGCAGCAAAAGCAGGGTCGGGTTTCATTCTAGCATTAAGAGACTGCTGCTTCCATTTAGCTAATAATTTCTTAAGATCATATCTATCATTGCAAGCAAAGATAGCTCTAGCAGCTTCTTCATTCATAGCATAACCCTCAGGAACAACATACAATTCATAATCATTGGGAGAATTTTCATCATCACTATCAGCAATAATAGCATCTTCAATAATTTCATTCCCCCTAACTCTAGCAAGTTGTTCATCAAGAAATTCACCTAATGGCAAAGTAGTATCACGCACAGAAGTAGTTTCATCATGCATAGCAGAAGTGGCATCATCAATAACATGCGACATATCAGAATTCATAGAAGTAGCAGGTTTAGGTGTCGCAAGCTTACTAATAACGGAAGGAGAATCTAGTGCAGAGCTAGATCGCAGTTCCTTACCTCCCCTCGTAGTTGAGGGCAAAATCGTAGTTCTGTCGTCTTTCAAGTTCTTCATAGTGATCAACAGATATAAATCCCAAGTGACTCAGAGAATAGAGCTATGCTCCCCAGCAACGGCGCCTGAAATTAGTCTTGATAACCCACAAGTGTAGGGGGTCGCAACAGCTTTCGAGGGTAAAGTATTCAACCCAAATTTATTGATTCAACACAAGGGAGCCAAAGAATATTCTTGAGTATTAGCAGTTGACTTGTCAATTCAACCACACCTGGATAACTTAGTATCTGCAGCAAAGTATTTAGTAGCAAAGTAGTATGATAATAAAGGTAACGGTGGCAAAAGTAAAGATAACAGTTTTTGGGTTTCTTGTAGTAGTTGTCATAGTAGCAACGGAAAAGTAAATAAGCGAAGAACAATATGTGAAAAGCTCGTAGGCAATGGATCAGTGATGGATAATTATGCCGGATGCGATTCCTCATGTAATAGCTATAACACAGGGTGACACAGAACTAGCTCCAGTTCATCAATGTAATGTAGGTATGTATTCCGTAAATAGTCATACGTGCTTATGGAAAAGAACTTACATGACATCTTTTGTCCTACCCTCCCGTGGCAGCGGGGTCCTAGCGGAAACTAAGGGATATTAAGGCCTCCTTTTAATAGAGAACCGGAACAAAGCATTAGCACATAGTGAATACATGAACTCCTCAAACTATGGTCATCACCGAGAAGTATCCCGATTATTGTCACTTCGGGGTTTTAGGATCATAACACATAATAGGTGACTATAGACTTGCAAGATAGGATCAAGAACACACATATATTCATGAAAACATAATAGGTTCAGATCTGAAATCATGGCACTCGGGCTCTAGTGACAAGCATTAAGCATAGCAAAGTCATAGAAAAATCAATCTCAGAAAATAGTGGATACTAGGGATCAAACATGATGAAACTTTCTCTCTGATTTTTTCTCCCTGAACGTGAATATATGGAGTTGGAGTTGAGGTGGTTGGAGGTCCAGGGGGCCCACGAGATAGGGGGCGCGCCCAGGAGGAGGGGGCGCGCCCCCTGTCTCGTGCACAGGGTGTGGGCCCCCTCGTGTATTTCTTTCAGCCAATAATTATTATTAATTCCAAAAGGTGCCTCCGTGGATTTTCAGGACATTCTGAGAACTTTTATTTTCTACACATAAAACAACATCAAGGCAGTTCTGCTGAAAACTGCGTCAGTCCGGGTTAGTTTCATTCAAATCATGCAAGTTAGAGTCCAAAACAAGGGCAAAAGTGTTTGGAAAAGTAGATACGTTGGAGACGTATCAAGGCCCAAAGATTGCAAAAGAATGATATGCCACAAGGACATAACAAAGAGAGAAACAAGAAATCAAGCAATCAAAAGATACCAATTGAAGCAAGCAATCAACGGATATCAATTGAGCCAACTAGACCAAAGATCCTACGTGCCACATGAATGAAATAAATTATGATATGAGCAAAGGAGTGTTCTAGAGAAACTAGAGAAGCTCCCCATGATTTGTGCACAATTTAGTTTTGTAATTGGATACAACGAGCACAAAGTAGGATCGGCACTCCCCCAATATCAATAGAACCTCACGATAAGTGCAAGAGAGCAACAGAGTGTTCTAAAGACTCTAGTGAAGCTCTCCATGATTTGTGCACTCCTTACAATATTTGCATTAGGATACCAAGTGCACAAAATAGGATCATCACTCCCCAAAAATCAATAGAAACTCACAACAAGTGCAAGTGAGCATGTAGGAAACAAAGCCTAGCACTTGCAACAAACAAATGGTTGAGCAACATGTAAAAGAGGCAACTTAAGAGTAGGCTCAACCAAAATTATGTGTGTGAGTCATGGCAAAGCACTTGAGAAGACTAATGTACGGACGAGCATTAAGCATCAACATAGTCTTGGATAGTGGAGATACAAGGTGCATGACATGTCCTCCCCACACACACCAAGCAAAGGGTTCACAAGCACATTAAAAATGCAAAAAGAATAACCAACACTTGTGACAACCCATGGTGAAGATAGAAGACGTAAGCCTCATCAAGACGAGGGATACCAATTAAGATGGCAAAGGACTCGTCAAGACAAGCATGAGGAAAAAGATCTTCACCACACAAGAGTGCATCAAGATGCAACGAGATAAGACCCGCACTCAAGACAAAAACTTTCACGGAGCCACCAAAGAAATAACATCAGAAAGACAAGGTGGATGTGAAAGAAAGGATATCATCTAGAGATGTAATTTCTCTCAGATGTATAAGGTTCTAGGTAGACGAAATCATGATGATATATGTCTACAAAGAAGGATGTACACCCGACATAGTTACAACATGAAGGAATAAGATATCCAAAAGGAAGTCATACATATACCAATAAGATATTTGCTTGGCAGCATAGCACATGGCTAGATATGGTCTTATTGTATATAAATGAATTCCTACCACACAACCATCAAAGACATCACAACTAGCAACATGAGATCATTGTTGGGATGCTTTGAGAAAGGAAACAAGTATCACAAGAAAGAATGAATTACATGCCATGATACAACCTACACAAGGTTGATGCAAGAAATGTGTGCATGAAGTAGATGATGATACTTGTTACCGAGATACCACTGGAAGGGTGTAGTAGATACCCATTGAAGGTAGATGGTAGTTCTTGATCATCCTTGACTCCAATAAGCACATGGTGGAAACACCTTCCTTGTGAGTGAGCCAAGCATCCAATGCATCTCCAATTGTTCCTAGAACAACAACACAAACAAAATGGTACCCAAATTCATTGGGACAAAAGAGTTAGAAACACCAACAATACATAGGACAAAATCCACATAAATATGTGCATATAGATATGGAAATGAAATTCATGCACATCTCATCCAATTTGAGAATTGGTGGAGTTTCCCTTATATATTGGGTCAACGAGAGAAAGCATGCCTAGGAAACTACATGAAGTTAATATGCATGCTCAAGACTTTCAAGAACCGATACCAAAATACAAGAAAATACCAAGTCAAAAGAATACCAAATGGAGAAATCATCACTTGGAAGATATCATTAAAAGATACATCAAGGAATAAGATATTCATTCGAACCCACCAAATGATATCAAACTCCCAGAAGAGAGGATGGTTCCAAACAAACCAAGCTCTCTACAAAGTTTCATGATGGCACAAGTACCAAAAAGAAACGGCTTGCCGTCCACCAACACACACTTAAAATGGATCACAAGTTTAGTGTTTTATAGAAAATAGGATAGCTCCCCCGTGAGTTGTGATTTATAGAGAATTTGCATTTGAATACAAAATGCACAAGGTAGGATCACCACGTTCACTATATCAAGGAAAACACTAGACAAGACCAAGAAAACAACAAGATCCTCAAGTGGCACGGAAGGCAATGGGAGTTGACACAAACTTGGCAAGAGATAAGGCAAATAAAATGCAAATGCCAACATGAAGATGATCAATAATTTCTACCACACATAAGTGAGTACCAATTGTCAAAAGATAAGAAGTATTTGGAAATAATTCCCGGTGGTAGATAGCAAGGATATCCGACATCATCTTCACACAAAACACAAGCAAATTGCAACTTGTAGAGCTAACATGCCACCTAGGAACAATATAATTTACAAAAACAATTCTAAGTGACAATATCTTGAATGTACACATTTTCTAGGCTTGTAATATACACATAGCATATTACTCCCCCATAATGTGATACCAATGAAAAACTTAACAAGGTGAAAAAGAGAAGCAACAAGACATAATTAATGGACCAAATAGAATTTGAATTTCTCATGATAAGACATACCACATAGAGACTAGATAATCTTGTAATATCAATACTAGATGGTATTCCTCATGTACACACATTTTTAGGATTGTGAGGTGCACAAAGCACATCACTCCCCCAAAATGGGATGTTCCATTAATCTCTCACAAGATCCAACTAAGATATAAACAAGATGAACAAAGGCTCAACACACTACACACACGTACATGATGTGCGAACCAACATGCACATACTTGATTTCTCAAGATAAGAAAATTGGAAGCATAACATATACACGCACATGCAAGGTACAAAACCACAACACGCTAAGGGGCAAGTAACTTTCAATGTAAACAATTTAAGCACGAGTTACCGCAAGGGGGGACATTGGATATAAGATAGAAACTTGATAATCCGAATGACTTGGCTTGAGACAATATGAATGATGAAGACCCCTTAATTCTTCATAATGTAGCCAAGTCTCCAATGACCTCCATCAACACCTATTGATCAAGTTTTAGCTTGTTGGTCCCCAACCAAGTTGGGTCCTAAGAGGTTAGTCACAATAGGCTTGGCCACCCAAATGGTTCTTTTCTTGGCACCACTTTGAGTACCAACAAACTTTGCAAACACATTGCCAACATTATCCTTCCCAAGAGAATAGACATCATCAATAATAATTGTGTTGGATACGTTACCACTTGTGCATGAAGAAGCGGGGTGACCTTTCTCACGACATAGGTAGCAACGTCTACTCTTCACTTTCTTCTCACTTGATTTCTCAACTTGAGAAGCATTAGATCGAGTTTTCTTGGGAAGAGGCCTTTCTTCAACTTGAGGTTGAGCATGAAAATGAACTTGTGGCCGCTTCCCTTGTTGCTTGTCACTAATGGTCTTCTTCTTCAATGGGCAAGATCTAACATGATGCCCTTCTACTTTGCACTTGAAGAAAACAATCTTGGCCGAGTTCTTGACTTGTTCTTGGCCCTTCTTTTTGTTCATCTTGGACTTGTTCTTCTTATTGGAGTTGAATCCAAGGCCACCTTTGTCATTGGGGGATTTTTGCACACTCAAGATATTGTTGAGTGTGGATTTCCCTTCATGACTCTTTTCCAAGTCTTTCTTGGGCCTTGAGCTCTTTGATTTCCACTACATGGTTAGTCTCAACACAAGTACTAGAGGAAGTATAAGCTTCATCATTAGATCAACAAGGCAAGGAAAGCAATTCATCACAAGATGTACCATGTTATGCATAGACGAATTACGAGGACTAGCACAAGGAAATATAGCATTTTGACTATAAGTAGTGCTAATGTCCACATGAGGCTCACTAGATGTTACCTTAGCAATCATAGCCTCATGAGATATTTTGAGCACATTATGGGATACAAGAAGATCATCATGAGAGCTAGAAAGCTTTTCATGACTTTCTTCCAATTTCCCATACTTGCTAGATAGAAACTCAAGTTGAGCCCTTAGCTCAACATTCTCCTTTAAAATGGACGCTTCACAAGAAATAGAGTTAGTAGCACAAGCATCATCATTAACAACAAGAGGAGAAGGCAACTTGGCAAGCTCTTTTAAATAAGAAGCTTCAAGTTGAGCATGAGACTCAGTGAGTTTGATGAGCTCACCCTTGATGACCCTTGAGCCATTTTCGAGGTGCTCAAAATCCTCAAGGAGTCTAGCATGAGCAACTTCAAGCTTAGCATTTTTAGTTTCAAAAACATTGGCCACCTCAAGAGCTCTATCATTAGATTCCTTCACTCTAGATAATTATAGAGCAAAAGTCTCCTCAAGAGATTCGGAGGTGGTTTGTTCATGTTCAAGAGCTTGAGATAGCTCCGCGATCTCATTTGCGTAATCACGCTCATGAGCTTCCATTTTCTCAATGGTGACCTCATGCTCCTCTAGATGAGATTCCAACTCCTCAATGTATTTCTTGCCATCAATGGCAATGGACATTATTTCCATGAAGTTGGAACGAGCAGTTTTATTTTTATGAAGAGCTTTAAAATCATTTCCCCCTTAGTTTTTAAGGAGGCAACATTATCGTTCTCTTCATCATTATCCTCATCATCATTAGCATCAACATCATCATCAAGAGACATATTGGGGTACAAAGTAGGAGATACCTTTGACGCCTTAGCCATAAGGCAAAAAGCAATAGATGATGATGTAGGATCCCTTGAGGCACCATTAAACACCACATCTTGTTCCATGGAGTGTTCGGTTTCCTCTACATTGTTAACACAACAATTCGAGGAAATAGATGCATTTTTATCATGGCAACAAGACATAGCAAGCATATCATCATGAGGTTTAGTCAATCAATTTCTACATGATATGCAAGGACTATCAACACAAGCATGTGAAACATTTGGAGTGCTAGAAGTGTTAAAGTCCAAAGATGAAGCATTGCAATAAGAAAGTGATGAAGGATTATCAACAATAAGCCCACTATCATCATTTCAATGAACACCACTACTCACCATGTCATTACCTTGTGGAAAACCAAGTGTAGGTGAAGTAGAAGAAGTTGAGAGCGCAACACGGCCGGAGGTGGAGGGAGAACAATCATCCTTACAAATCTTGGACACGCCATATTTATCTTGAAGCTTTGTCCACAACTCATGAGCATCCCGGAACGACATGAGTTGAAATATAACTACATTGCTCAAAGCATCGAAAAGCACATTAGAAGCTTGAGCATTGAGATAAGAGTTTTTCTTATCCTCTAAAGATAATATTTGGGGATCCTTTGGAGGAGAAAAACCCATATCTGCAATTCTGCATCTACTACTATTACTCCACACATCGACCGCTATCCAGCATGCATCTAGAGTATTAAGTTCATAAGAACAGAGTAACGCATTAGGCAAGATGACATGATGTAGAGGGATAAACTCAAGCAATATGATATAAACCCCATCTTTTTATCCTCGATGGCAACAATACAATATGTGCCTTGCTGCCCCTGCTGTCATTGGGAAAGGACACCGCAAGATTGAACCCAAAGCTAAGCACTTCTCCCATTGCAAGAAAGATCAATCTAGTAGGCCAAACCAAACTAATAATTAGAAGAGACTTGCAAAGATAACCAATCATACATAAAAGAATTCAGAGGAGATTCAAATATTTCTCATAGATAAACTTGATCATAAACCTACAATTCATCGAATCTCGACAAACACACCGCAAAAAGAGTTACATCGAATAGATCTCCAAGAAGATCGAGGAGAACATTGTATTGAGATTCAAAGAGAGAGAAGAAGAAATCTAGCTAATAACTATGGACCCAAAGGTCTGTGGTAAACTACTCACACTTCATCGGTGAGGCTATGGCGTTGATGTACAAGCCCTCCGTGATCGATTCCCCCTCTGGTGGAGTGCCGGAAAAGGATCCAAGATGGGATCTCATGGATACAGAAGGTTGCTGAAAGTCTGAGGATGTCGCCTAGAGGGGGGGGTGAAAGGCGCTTTAAAATAATTATGGTTAAGGCTTGAACAAATGCGGAATAAACCTAGCGGTTAATTTGTCAAGCACAAAATCTAAAACAACTAGGCTCACCTATGTGCACCAACAACTTATGCTAAGCAAGATAAGCAACTATGTGATAGCAAGATATATGACAAAGAACAATATGGCTATCACAAATTAAAGTGCATAAGTAAAGGGTTCGGGAAAGAGATAACCGAGGCACACGGAGACGACGATGTATCCCGAAGTTCACACCCTTGCGGATGCTAATCTCCGTTTGGAGCGGTGTGGAGGCACAATGCTCCCCAAGAAGCCACTAGGGCCACCGTAATCTCCTCACACCCTCGCACAATGCAAGATGCCGTGATTCCACTAAGGGACCCTTGAGGGCGGTCACCGAACCCTTACAAATGGCGACCCTTGGGGGCGGTCACCGGTACCCGTCAAATTGCTCGGGGCGATCTCCAAAACCTAATTGGAGACCCCGACGCTTGCCCGGAGCTTTACACCACAACAATTGAGCTCCGAACAACACCAACCGTCTAGGGCGCCAAGGCACCCAAGAGGAACAAGCTCTAGGGTGTCCAAACTGAAGGAAATATGCCCTAGAGGCAATAATAAATTTATTATTTATTTCCTTATTTTCATGATAAATGCTTATTATTCATGCTAGAATTGTATTAACCGGAAACATAATACATGTGTGAATACATAGACAAACATAGTGTCACTAGTATGCCTCTACTTGACTAGCTCATTAATCAAAGATGGTTAAGTTTCCTAACCATAGACATGAGTTGTCATTTGATTAATGGGATCACATCATTAGGAGAATGATGTGATTGACTTGACCCATTCCGTTAGCTTAGCACTTGATCGTTTAGTATGTTGCTATTGCTTTCTTCATGACTTATACATGTTCCTATGACTATGAGATTATGCAACTCCCGTTTACCGGAGGAACACTTTGTGTGCTACCAAACATCACAACGTAACTGGGTGATTATAAAGGTGCTCTACAGGTGTCTCCGAAGGTACTTGTTGGGTTGGCGTATTTCGAGATTAGGATTTGTCACTCCGATTCTGGGATAGGTATCTTTGGGCCCACTCAGTAATGCACATGACTTAAAGCCTTGCAAGCATTGCAACTAATGAGTTAGTTGCGGGATGATGTATTATGGAATGAGTAAAGAGACTTGTCGGTAACGAGATTGAACTAGGTATTGAGATACCGACGATCGAATCTCGGGCAAGTAACATACCGATGACAAAGGGAACAACGTATGCTGTTATGCAGTTTGACTGATAAAGATCTTCGTAGAATATGTGGGAGCCAATATGGGCATCCAGGTCCCGCTATTGGTTATTGACCGGAGACGTGTCTCAGTCATGTCTACATAGTTCTCGAACCCGTAGGGTCCGCACGCTTAACGTTTCATTCTCGATATAGTATTATATGAGTTATGTATGTTGGTGACCGAATGTTATTCGGAGTCCCGGATGAGATCATGGACATGACAAGGAACCCCGGAATGGTCCGGAGATAAAGTTTAATATATGGGATAATAGTGTATGATCTCCGGAAGGGTTCCGGAATTCACCGGAAGGGGTTCCGGATGTTTCCCGAAATGTTTGGGTACGAGAACACGTTATTTGGGCCAAAGGGGAAAGCCCACGAGGCCTTTGGAAAGTGCAAAAGGAAGTTTTGCAGAGACCAGTGGCTAGACGCCAGGAACCATGGCGTCTAGGAGGTAGACGCCGGGAACCCTGGTGTCTAGCCCTGGAGTTTGTGTAGGACTCTTGCCTTTCGGGCAAAACCGAGTTTGAGGCTTTTACTCCAAGTTTCGACCCCAGGGCTCAACATATAAATAGAGGGGCAGGGCTAGCACCAAAGACACATCAAGAAACACCAAGCCGTGTGCCGGCAACCCCGTCCCTTCTAGTTTATCCTTCGTCATAGTTTCCGTAGTGCTTAGGCGAAGCCCTGCGGAGATTGTTCTTCACCAACACCGTCACCACGCTGTCGTGCTGCCGGAACTCATCTACTACTTCGCCCGTCTTGCTGGATCGAGAAGGCGAGGACGTCATCAAGCTGAACATGTGCAGAACTCGGAGGTGCCGTGCGTTCGGTACTTGGATCGGTCGGATCATGAAGACGTACGACTACATCAACCGTGTTGATAAATGCTTCCGCTTAGCGATCTTCAAGGGTATGAAGATACACTCCCCCTCTCGTTGCTATGCATCACAATGATCTTGTGTGTGCGTAGGAAATTTTTGAAATTACTATGTTCCCCAACAGTGGCATCCGAGCCAGGTTTTATGCGTAGATGTTATATGCACGAGTAGAACACAAGTGAGTTGTGGGCGATACAAGTCATATTGCTTACTAGCATGTCATACTTTAGTTCGGCGGTATTGTTGGATGAAGCGACCCGGGCCGACATTATGCGTACGCTTACGCGAGACTGGTTCTACCGACGTGCTTTGCACATAGGTGGCTGGCGGGTGTCAGTTTCTCCAACTTTAGTTGAACCGAGTGTGGCTACGCCCGGTCCTTGAGAAGGTTAAAACAGCACTAACTTGATGAACTATCGTTGTGGTTTTGATGCGTAGGTAAGAACGGTTCTTGCTAAGCCCGTAGCAGCCACGTAAAACTTGCAACAACAAAGTAGAGGACGTCTAACTTGTTTTTGCAGGCCATGTTGTGATGTGATATGGTCAAGGCATGATGCTATATTTTATTGTATGAGATGATCATGTTTTCTAACCGAGTTATCGACAACTGCAGGAGCCATATGGTTGTCGCTTTATTGTATGCAATGAAATCGCCCTGTAATTGCTTTACTTTATCACTAAGCGGTAGCGATAGTCGTAGAAGCAATAGTTGGCGAGACGACAACGATGCTACGATGGATATCAGGGTGTCGCGTCGGTGACGATGGTGATCATGACGGTGCTTCGGAGATGGAGATCACAAGCACAAGATGATGATGGCCATATCATATCACTTATATTGATTGCATGTGATGTTTATCTTTTATGCATCTTATCTTGCTTTGATTGATGGTAGCATTATAAGATGATCTCTCACTAAAATTTCAAGATAAAAGTGTTCTCCCTGAGTATGCACCATTGCCAAAGTTCGTCATGCCCAGACACCACGTGATGATCGGGTGTGATAAGCTCTACGTCCATCTACAACGGGTGCAAGCCAGTTTTGCACACGCAGAATACTCAGGTTAAACTTGACGATCCTAGCATATGCAGATATGGCCTCGGAACACTGAGACCGAAAGGTCGAGCGTGAATCATATAGTAGATATGATCAACATAATGATGTTTACCATTGAAAGCTACTCCATTTCATGTGATGATCGGTTATGGCTTAGTTGATTTGGATCATGTGATCACTTAGAGGATTAGAGGGATGTCTATCTAAGTGGGAGTTCTTAAGTAATATGATTAATTGAACTTAAATTTATCATGGACTTAGTCCTGGTAGTATTTTGCAAATTATGTTGTAGATCAATAGCTCGCGTTGTTGCTTTCATATGCTTATTTTTATATGTTCCTTGAGAAAATTAAGTTGAAAAATGATAGTAGCAATGATGCGGACTGGGTCCGTGATCTGAGGTTTTTCCTCATTGCTGCACAGAAGAATTATGTCCTTGATGCACCGCTATGTGACAGACCTATTGCAGGAGCAGATGCAGACATTATGAACATTTGGCTAGCTCAATATGATGACTACTTGATAGTTTAAGTGCACCATGCTTAACGGCTTAGAATCGGGACTTCAAAGACGTTTTGAACGTCATGGACCATATGAGATGTTCCAGAAGTTGAAGTTAATATTTCAAGCAAATACCCGAGTTGAGAGATATGAAGTCTCCAACAAGTTCTATAGCTAAAAGATGGAGGAGAACAGCTCAAGTAGTGAGCATGTGCTCAGATTGTCTGGGTACTACAATCGCTTGAATCAAGTGGGAGTTAATCTTCCAGATAAGATAGTGATTAACAGAGGTCCCTAGTCACCATCACCAAGTTAGTAGAACTTCGTGATGAACTATAGTATGCAAAGGATGACAAATATGATTCCCGAGCTCTTCGCGATTGAGAGAGTCCTGGACTAGGGGGTGTCCGGACAGCCGGACTATCATCGTCCGCCGGACTCCAAGACTACGAAGATACAAGATTGAAGACTCCGTCCCGTGTTCGGATGGGACTTTCCTTGGCGTGGAAGGCAAGCTTGGCGATACGGATATGTAGATCTCCTACCATTGTAACCGACTCTGTGTAACCCTAGCCTCCCCCGGTGTCTATATAAACCGGAGGGCTTTAGTCCGTAGGACAACATACATTACAACAATCATACCATAGGCTAGCTTCTAGGGTTTAGCCTCCTTGATCTCGTGGTAGATCTACTCTTGTACTATCCATATCATCAATATTAATCAAGCAGGACGTAGGGTTTTACCTCCATCGAGAGGGCCCGAACCTGGGTAAAACATCTTGTCCCTTGTCTCCTGTTACCATCCGCCTAGACGCACAGTTCGGGACCCCCTACCCGAGATCCGCCGGTTTTGACACCGACATTGGTGCTTTCATTGAGAGTTCCTCTGTGTCGTCGCCGATAGGGAGGATGCCTCCACCCGTCTTTAAAGACGGTGTTTTCGCTGAAGGGGCCTTGGCCGCCGGTCAAACTATCCGGCTAGGTGGTTTTCTTATGACCGCCTGTCCGGCCGCCGCTTCGACAATGACCTCTCAAGTCGTCAGAAGCAATCTTCGCGTCAGCTCGAAAGCTACCGAACAGTTGGATCCAATAGAGCTCTCATCTGTTAACGAGCTCTTGGATCGCATCGCCGCCCTGGGAGTCGCTACGGACTACAACCAGATTGGGCTTAAAACCGATCTGAGAGAAATTAACTCTCCCCAGGCCACCCACCACATCGCAGTGGTAGAGGAGCAATACGGCAACTCTCCGCCTGTATTGAAAACTATTCATGTTCGGACTCCCGAACCCTCCATGCTGGATTCCCGCGGAGGAATGGACTTTGATCGAGCATTGAACTTAAAACCATGCATCGCTCCGGACTCGCTGGATCGCGTCCAGCAACCCAAGCTTCCAAATCCGGAAACTCCTCGGCCTTCGAGCCCCAAGATGGGCAGGGATCCGGACTTTAGTCCACCCACCCGCCCAGACATATGCGATCTATCTCTAATACGGCAAGAGCCCGCTGAAACAGTACACCACTACTGGGCCAGATTCCTCCTGGTTAGGGACAGGATAAAGGACTGCCGAGAGGAAAACGCAATCTCAATCTTCCGCAATAATTGCACGGACAAGGGAATATTAAACGCCATTGATCGTCGCAAAATTACATGCTTCACCGATCTGGCGTCCATAGTACGAAAGTACTGCGCGGTGGAGAGCTTCCAGAAAACCGAAAATCAATTTTGGGATAATCCGGCCCCAAACCCAGTCCGCAGCAAAAGGGTGCCTTACACTCAGGCCCCAGATTCAAAAACGAAAAAACAAAAACCCAATAAGGGAAACGGAACCGTACTAGAGGGATGACTCAATGGACCCTGTAAGCTGCATAATACAGAGGGAGCAGTCCCAACACATAGCCTTCGAGCATGTTGGATATTACGGCAGGTGGCCAAAAGTGGCGAGGAGCTTCTAGCCCCGCAAAACCACTCCAACAATACCGGTACGGTATCAACAGTCTTCGAGACTTTCGCATCAAACAATATGCGAAAGCGAACAATCCGCGGATTCGCCGAAGTCTACCAAGTAGCAACAGCAAATCCATGGAGTGACACATCTATCACCTTCAACGCCAGCGACGAGCCTAAATTCCGAACAGCCAGAGCGCCAGCCGCACTGGTGCTTAGTCCCATAGTGGACGGATTTCGACTGACAAAATGGAAATCGATTGGAGCCGTATTGAGCGAAGCAGCACAACCTTTAGAGGAATAATCCCTAGCCGGGAAGCGCGCTGCACCGGAAAAATCACACCCGATGTGGTGTTCGGCTCGCCGGACAATTACAGATCCGAAGAAGTCACGTTCCAAGTGGCCCCGTTCAGCAGCGGATATCACGCTATATTAGGACGAGAGGCATTCACAATTTTTCAAGCAGTACCTCATTACGGGTACATAAAGCTCAAAATGCCTGGGCCCAGCGGAGTAATCACTCTCGTTAGTGATCCGTACATAGCACTCCACGCCGAAAACAAGACAGCCGCACTAGCCCTTGAGGCACTATCCGAAGCCTTAGCGGCAGAAGAACTCACCGCGCTGCGCTCTACGGTGAACAGGGACGATGTGATACTCGATAAAAGATCCAAGTCCACCTCCTTCAAACCAGCAGATGAAATAACAAAATTCCAGGTCCATCCAACGGACCCAACAAAGACGGCCTCCATTGGGGCACAATTGAACCCCGAAGTAGACGCCGCACTGCGCGAATTCCTTCGGGAAAATTGGGACATTTTCGCCTGGCATCCTTTGGATATGCCCGGAATCCCACGCAGATTGGCAGAACACAGCCTAAATATCCTAAAAGGATTCAAGCCAGTCAAATAGGCTCTACGACGATCTTCCGAACCCAAAAGACAGGCAATGGGAGAAGAGCTAGCCAAACTATTGGAAGCCGGATTCATCAGAGATATCAAACATCCAGATTGGCTAGCAAATCTGGTAATGGTACCAAAGAAGGACAAATCCTGGTGCCTTTGTGTCGATTTTAAAGACCTCAATAAGGCTTGCCCAAAGGATCCCTTCCCTCTCCCCTGCATCGACCAAATCATCGATGCTACCGCAGGACACGATTCATTGTGCTTCCTCGGCCCATACTCTGGCTGCCATCAAATCAAGATGGCGGAAGCAGACCAAGCCGCCATGGCATTCATCACCCCTTACGGACCATTCTGCTTCAACACGATGCCCTTCGGACTTAAAAACGCCGGCGCAACATATCGGCGCATGATTCAAACATGTCTGGCTACCCAGATCGGCAAAACAGTCGAGGCATACGTAGATGACGTAGTCGTCAAAACAAAACACGTCGAAACTCTAGTAGACGACTTGAGGCTCACGTTTGACAACCTCAGAGCATACGACATCAAGCTGAATCCGGAAAAATACGTTTTCGGCGTACCAGCCGGAAAACTGCTGGGCTTCATCGTGTCCGGTAGAGGAATCGAGGCAAACCCGGCTAAAATCCAAGCTCTGTCACAGTTGGACACTCCAAAAGACCTCAAACAAATACAAAAATTAACAGGATGTGTAGCAGCTCTAAGCTGCTTTATCTCCCATCTAGGAGAAAAGGCGTTGCCCCTCTATCGCCTCCTCAGGCGCACCGAACACTTTGAGTGGACGGATGCTGCCACTGCCGGACTCGAAGAAATAAAGGCCATATTGGCAACAAATCCGGTCCTGGCTGCGCCCAATCTGGGCGAACCAATGTTGTTATACATCGCAGCAACGCATCAAGTTGTAAGCGTGGTCCTCGTCGTCGAACGAGAGGCAGAAGGGCACAAATTCCCTCTTCAAAAACCAGTGTATTATATATCCACTGTGTTAACCCCCTGCAAGTCCCGTTACCCGCACTATCAGAAGATAGCATATGCGGTGTTCATGGCGTCCCGGAAGCTCCGACACTACTTTCAAGAGTGTTTGATAATAGTGGCCTCTGAAGTACCACTTAATGACATTATAAATAACCGCGACGCAACGGGCAGGATTGCAAAATGGGCCATTGAGCTCTTACCATTCGGTATAACTTACGAACCTCGGCAAGCTATAAAGTCACAAATTTTGGCTGACTTTGTCGCCAAATGGACCGAAGCCGAACTCCCTAAAGAGTACAGCGCATACTCCAATTGGACTATGCATTTCGACGACTCTAAAATGTTGGCCGGACTGGTGGCTGGCGTCGTATTGACGTCCCCAACCGGAGACACAGTCCAGTACGTACTTCAAATAATGTACACGGACTCCAACAATGCAGCCGAATACGAGGCCCTGTTACATGGTCTCCGGATGGCAGTCTCCATGGGCATTCAACGCCTAGAGGTGCGCGGGGATTCAAACCTTGCAATATCCCAAATAAATGGAGACTTTGACGCCAAGGATCCAAAAATGGCAGCATATCAAAACGCTGTCCTAAAAATGTCAGCTCGGTTTGAAGGACTCGAATTTCATCACATAGCTCGAGATAATAACCAAGCGGCCGACGTACTGGCCCGCATCGGTGCCAAACGTGATGCTGTCCCTCCAAATATCTTCCTGGAACGGCTCTTCAAGCCATCCGTACTATGGGAAGAGGAGCCCGGAAGTGACAAACCGGAAAAAACCGTGCCAATCGGCGATCCAGCCGATGACATAACACCTTCAGCCCACGTCATAATGGCAGTAATCGCCCCGTGGACAGAACCATTCCTAGCCTACTTGCTTAGGCAGGAACTCCCCGAAGACCAAAACGAGGCCCGCTGCATAGTCCGGCGATCGAAAGCCTACAAGGTCCATGAGGGAGAACTTTATAAGAAAAGTACAACCGGAGTCCTTCAAAGGTGTATCTCCGAAGAGGAAGGGCGAAACCTCCTGGCTGAAATTCATGCCGGACTAGGCGGACACCACGCAGCAGCCCGGGCCCTTGTAGGAAAGGCATTCCATACAGGATTTTATTGGCCGACGGCCCGGGCAGATGCCCAGGACTTAGTCCAGAGATGCGTTGGCTGTCAACTCTTTGCTAATCAGAGCCATATGCCGCCCACCGCGCTCAAAACCATACCCATTACCTGGCCGTTCGTGGTCTGGGGGCTTGATATGGTTGGACCCCTTAAAGGGGGAACCCACAAGCAAAGATACCTATTGGTCATGGTGGATAAATTCACCAAATGGATAGAGGCCAAACCGGTCAAAACGGCAGAGTCCGGACCAGTGATAGAATTTATATCCGGGGTAGTACACCATTACGGAGTCCCCCACAGCATCATCACCGACAACGGCACGAACTTCACAGCCGACAAGGTTAAGTCATGGTGCAAGAATATGGGCATCAAGCTCGACTACGCTTCAGTCTATCACCCTCAAACCAATGGTCAAGTGGAACGAGCAAATGGTCTAATAATGAGCGGCATTAAACCCAGACTAGTGCGGTCACTTACTAAATCTGACACGCACTGGGTCGAGGAGCTCGACTCCGTACTCTGGGGGCTGCAGACAACGCCTAACCGTACTACCGGATTCACACCATTTTTTATGGTATACGGCGCAGAGGAAGTCTTGCCCTGCGACATTATTCATGACTCACCTCGAGTGCGCATGTACGAGGAAAGAGAGGCTGAGCTTGATCGGCAAGACAGCTTGGACACATTGGAGGAAGAACGCAACGTCGCTAAGGCTCGTTCCGCATTCTATCAGCAGCAGGCCCGAAGATATCAAAGCAGAGAAGTACGGGCCAAGACTTACAACGTTGGTGAACTAGTTCTACGCCTGCCGGACAAGAAAAAGGACAAGCTCAAGCCCAAATGGGAGGGCCCTTTCATTATCGATCAAGTCCTGACTGGCGGAGCATACCGTCTACGAAATGCGTCGGATAACCGACTCGAGCCGAACCCATGGAACGCAGCCCGCCTCCGAAGATTCTATGCCTAGCGCCGGACTAAGAGTTCGTCCCCTTCCTCCGTCCAAATTTTTATAATTCGGCTGTCTTTTGTTTCTCTTTTCATAACCTTTTTATTAAAAAGCCCCTAAGGGCCTACTTTTGCATTTTCCGCATACACTTGATGTGCCATCTGCACTCATTATACCTGGGGGCTTCTTTTACAGAAGCTCAATTATAAGGGTTTCATGCCCAGAACATGTGTCAAGCTTCCACATGTACCTTTTACTCACCATTATATGCATCGATATGACTTAAGTTTTGGCCAAGCTGGGTTGCCTGGCTCCTGTGCTTACCCCTACGTTCCCGATTGTTCGGCTAGGGGGTAAAGGGAGCACCTTTGCGGTTGTTACTGCTGGGTCAGCCGGATGTGTACCTCAGACTGGGTGAAGCTGAAAGCTAGCGTTCTTAAGGGAATATTCGGTCGGTGACTTAAAAGATGATTTTTTTACCTACTTATTTATCCGCCCCCAGATGTTTTTCTGCTTTTTTCGCAGTCCGGACATGCACTTTAGGGCATGCCTCCCAGGGAAAGGAACCCTTAACGGAACTATTCTCTCTGGAAGATGTTTCTTACTAACCATGTAATATAACATAACTAGTTGGGCACTTGTCTGATAAAGCACTAATGACCCCTACGCCTGGTCTCCATGCATACCACGGTTGTTTCTTAACCAAAAAGGTATTCGGACACACTCCGGACTCTAGGGTCCCGAGGTTGAAGCGAAAAGGTCGGCAAAGACAAACGATTTAAAATCTGGCTAGAAGGCATTTCACATGTCACTTTAAAGGAAAACATACATTGTCAAATTTACTGATTGTATTCCTCCTCAATCCCGTCTAACAGGCTGTCTAACTTACAGTCCCGTTGGGAAAATTTAGCAGCCAACTCTACTTGGCTGTATACTAAACTCACAGGGATCTCCTTCCCATCGGGCCCCACCGGTCCAACTTCGGCCATGTGGTTGGGATCCGCCTTCTTGTAACGCGTCTTCACCATGGCCCAAGCCTCCCTGGCACCTTGACGGCAAGCCGAAATCTTCCACAAAAGGAAGCGCTGCCGCACTCCCTGAAGCTTCTCCGCAAGCTCCCCAAGGCCCTCGGGTAGGGAGAGGGCTGGCCATAAAGCCTGAACGACGCCGCTCATTGCCTGCCGAACTCGTTCGAGCAGTTGCAACAGCTCGGGAAGTTGATCACCCATTGATATGGGCATCTCCTCCGCAGGGCGACCTGTGAGTATACCTACAAGACATAATATGTCAATTTACTTCCTCGCCGAACTCTTCTTTTCAAAAGAGTCCGCTCAAGCACTTACTATAAATGCCGCGACGAAGCCGCTGATTCTCCTTAACGGAGCTAGACAGCCCGGCTTGAGCGCCTTTCAGCTCTTCTCCGAGCTTGGCGTTGGCATCTTCGAGCTTGTTCCTTTCTTGCTGCACCCTATTCAGCACCCTCTCGCCGGCCTTTAGCTGGCGCAGTAATTCTTGCCTATCCGGATCTTGTCCGGCGGCACCTGCAATGTCACTATTAGACTTGCGCGCACACCGCACAGCACTTATATTTATTAAAAAAAATGTGTTACCAGGAGGGGTCTTTGCGTCTCCTCCCGCGGCAGCAAGTGCGGCCTCCAGTTGGGCCTTGCATTCTTGCAGCTCCTGAGACAGCTGGGCATTCTTCTCGGTAAGAGCCTGCGTTTCAAATGATCCTTAAATCAGTTAACATAACTACTTTAAGTCTCGGGGGCTACTGGTATATATAACCATTAAAATTCCCTTACCCGTATGTCTTTCACATATTGCTCCGTGGCTCTGGTAAAACCATCTTGAGCGGCACGGAGATGCGCGTCCCCTGCGTTAAAGGCGCCAATGCCTCAGGGGAGAAGCACGCTTCACGAAATACTGTCCGGCGGCGCCTATGGTTCATGGCGCTCTCCACCTCAGACTTGGTGGCGGACAGTCTGTCGGTGTCCTCCGCTGGAGAAGGATCCGGCCCGCGTCTTGCGCTTGCCTCCCCCTCCAGGCCGGGCGCTGGAGCCTGGCCGGTGTAGGTTGGATCAGCAACTTCCGCGCCCGCAGTCCGGCGAGCGCTTTTTCTCCTATAAAGATCATGAGCACTCAGACGTTTCCTAGGAACGTTGCTCTAAAAATTCAAATACGAGCTATACCTTTGCGGCGACGTTTCCGTCCGCACCGCGCTCCTTTTCCGCCTGTTGGTCAGCCGCCGCGGGCTCGGCTTCCTGCCGTAAAGGCGCTTCCTATAAAATACCATCGTTCGCGAAGGTTAGAAATGGGCAAGGAAGAGATAATGGTGTTCGGACCTCGGTCACGGTCACCTGGGAAGCCGGATACAGTCCGGGGTAGTCCGCCGTAATGGCAACCAAAGCATTATCCATGCTGAGCTGGTGAAATACCCCGTCGATCAGCTCCACCTTGATGTCCGGATCCTCTTCGGAGGCCGGATCCAGGGATCTTTCTGGATCCTCGGGTTGCGGAGCAGGACTTACCATGTCCTCCACAGTCCGGCGTAGATCCTGCGCCGAAGACACAATGTAAGAAGCCTAAGCTTCGAAAGCATGGGTCGAGCCCTTAAAAGTGTTCGCTTACCCAGCCTCTAGGGTTGTTCATAGAAAACCCATTCAAAGGGTTCGTTCGAAGGAAGTCCTCCTTCTCCCCCTTGTACAAGCTGGACAGGGTCTTCACCAGATCCTCGGTCGAATCCGGCCCTTTGCGGCCATGACGGGTAGCGTCGTCTTCCCCGTTGAAATCCCACATGGGGTGGCCTCTGTATTGCAATGGCTGTACCCCCCTCATGATGCATATCGCCATGACTCCAATCATGGTCAACCCAGAGTGGGCCAGTAACCTTATTCGGCCCATCAAGTAATGGACGCTCTTGTCTTCCTCCAAACGGGGGCTCCGAGGGCGCCAGCTGAGGCGTTTCTTCAGAGGAGCAGCATTAAACTCCGGGAGGCCAATCCGGACTGGGTCCGGCAGCGGAGCGTCTCCTATATAAGACCATTCTGAAGGCCAGTCTTCGGACGCCTTCTTAGGAGTACCGGATGGGTATCCGGTCCCGGCGATGCGCCATATTTCGGCGCCGCCCACTTGATATATGGACCCCTCGTGAGAACGGGGTACGAGGCAGAACAGCCTCTTCCACAATGCAAAATGGGGCTCAATGCCCAGGAACAGCTCGCAAAGAGCTACGTAGCCCACGATATGCAGGACAGAGGCGGGTGTGAGGTGGTGGAGCTGGAGTCCGTAGAACTCCAGGAGCCCGCGGAGGAACGAATGTATTGGGAATCCAAGTCCCCTTATCAAATAAGGGACGAAGCATACTCGCTCCCCTTTGTTGGGGCTTGGGATGGCCTCCGCTTGCCTCCCACCTTGATAAGTGACCAGCCCGGCCCGAACCGGGACCATGAAGGCCGGAGGGAGATATCCCCCCGCTTGGAGCTTCACTAGCTCGTTGTGCGGAACAGAGCACCTCCTCCAATCCCCCGGCGGTGGGTTGGGAGCGTGAGAAGAGGAGCCGCGTCGACGGTCCATGATGAATGGATTTTTAGGTCAAAGGCGCTCCGATGAAATATTCGCGGGAGGAAGATGGTGTGGTTTGCATCTGGATTTTTGCCTCTTTTGTAGGCGGACGACTCGCACGACTAGGGGGTAAAACGTAAAAGACACCCTGGCTTTTCGCATTCGTGCGACGCATGGTAAAGGGCCATTATTTGGCGAAGAAGCCGAGGAACACAGTATTTATGATGAAGCCGAACACTGTTCGGCAGGTACATGGAGCTTGAAGGGAGAACCCGCCTTGCAACGCCGAAGACTATATACGCACTGGACTTATCGTCATTGAAGCCTGGTTCGGGGGCTACTGAGGGAGTCCTGGACTAGGGGGTGTCCGGACAGCCGGACTATCATCGTCCGCCGGACTCCAAGACTACGAAGATACAAGATTGAAGACTCCGTCCCGTGTCCGGATGGGACTTTCCTTGGCGTGGAAGGCAAGCTTGGCGATACGGATATGTAGATCTCCTACCATTGTAACCGACTCTGTGTAACCCTAGCCTCCCCCGGTGTCTATATAAACCGGAGGGCTTTAGTCCGTAGGACAACATACATTACAACAATCATACCATAGGCTAGCTTCTAGGGTTTAGCCTCCTTGATCTCGTGGTAGATCTACTCTTGTACTACCCATATCATCAATATTAATCAAGTAGGACGTAGGGTTTTACCTCCATCGAGAGGGCCCGAACCTGGGTAAAACATCGTGTCCCTCGTCTCCTGTTACCATCCGCCTAGACGCACAGTTCAGGACCCCCTACCCGAGATCCGCCGGTTTTGACACCGACAGCGATGTTGAAATCAATGAAGGTAGAAATCAAGAAAGAGCATCAAGTGTTGATGATTGACAAGACCACTAGTTTCAAGAAAAGGGCAAAGGGAAAGAAATGGAACTTCCAGTAGAATGACAAGCAAGTTGTCACTCCCGCGAAGAAGCCCAAAGCTGGACTAAAGCTTGAAACAGAGTGCTTACACTGCAAAGGAAATGGTCACTGGAAGCGGAAATGCCATGAATATTTGGTGGATAAGAAGGATGGCAAATTGAACAAGGGTATATTTGATATACAGGTTATTGATGTGTGCCTTACTAGTGTTTATAGTATCCCCTGAGTATTTGATATTTGTTCGGTTGCTAAGATTAGTAACTCGAAACAGGAGTTATAGAATAAACAGAGACTAGTTGAAGGGGAAGTGACGATGAGTGTTGGAAGTAGTTCCAAGATTGATATGATCATCATCACACACTCCCTATATTTTCTAGATTAGTGTTAAACCTAAATAAATGTTATTTGGTGTTTGCGTTGAGCCTAAATATGATAAGATCATGTTTATTGCGATACGATTATTCATCTAAGATAGAGAATAAATTTTTATTCTGTTTATATGAATAAAACCTTCTATGGTCATACACCCAATGGTGATGGTTTATTGAATCTTGATCATAGTGATACACATATTCATAATGTTGATGCCAAAAGATGCAAAATTAATAATGATAGTGCAACTTATTTGTGGCACTGCCGTTTGGGTCATATCGCTGTAAAGCACATGAAGAAACTCCATAAAGATGGATTTTTGGAATCACTTGGTTATGAATCATTTGATGCTTGCGAACCGTGCCTTTTGGGCAAGATGACTAAAACTCCATTCTCCGGAACAATGGAACGAGTTACTAACTTGTTCAAAATAATACATACCGATGTATGCGGTCCAATGAGTGTTGATACTCGTGGCGGGTATCGTTATTTTCTGACCTTCATAGATGATTTTAGCATATATGCGTATATCTACTTGATGAAACATGAGTCTGAAATAGTTGAAAGGTTCAAAGAATTTCAGAGTGAAGTGGAAAAATCATCGTAACAAGAAAATAAAGTTTCTATGATCTGATCGTAGAGATGAATATTTGAGCTACGAGTTTGGCCTTCATTTTAAACAATGTGGAATAGTTTCACAGCTCACGCCACATGGAACACCACAGCGTAATGGTGTGTCCGAACGTCGTAACCGCACTTTATTGGATATGGTGCGATCTATGATGTATCTTACCGATTTACCACTATCGTTTTGGGGTTATGCATTAGAGATAGCTGCATTCACTTTAAATAGGGCACCATCTAAATCCGTTGAGACAACACCGTATGAACTATGGTTTAGCAATAAACCTAAGCTGTCGTTTCTTAAAGTTTGGAGTTGCGATGCTTATGTGAAAAAGGTTTCAACCTGATAAGCTCGAACCCAAATCGGAGAAGTGCGTCTTCATATAATACCCAAAGGAAACTGTTGGGTACACCTTCTATCACAGATCCGAAGGCAAAACATTCGTTGCTAAGAATGGATCCTTTCTAGAGAAGGAGTTTCTCTCGAAAGAAGTGAGTGAGAGGAAAGTAGAGCTTGATAAGGTAATTTGTACCTTCTTCCGAATTGGAAAGTAGTTCATCACAGAAATTAGTTCCAGTGATTCCTACACCAATTAGTGAGGAAGCTAATGATGATGATCATGAAAATTCAGATTAAGTTACTACAAAACCTCGTAGGTCTTCCAAAGTACGGTCCGCACCAGAGTGGTACGGTAATCCTGTTCTGGAAGTCATGTTACTAGACCATGATGAACCTACGAACTATGAGGAAGTGATGATGAGCCCAGATTCCGCGAAATGGCTTGAGGCCATGAAATCTGAGATGGGATCCATGTATGAGAACAAAGTGTGGACTTTGGTGGAGTTGCCTGATGATCGGCAAGCCATATCGTATAAATGGATCTTCAAGAGGAAGACAAACCTGATAGTAGTGTTACTATCTACAAAGCTCAACTTGTCACAAAAAGGTTTTCGACAAGTTCAAGGTGTTGACTACAATGAGATTTTCTCAACTGTAGCGATGCTTAAGTCTGTCCGAATCATGTTAGCAATTGCCACATTTTATGAAATCTGGCAAATGGATGTCAAAACTGCATTCCTTAATGGTTTTTCTTAAAGAAGAGTTGTATATGATGCAACCAGAAGGTTTTGTCAATCCTAAAGGTGCTAACAAAATGTGCAAGCTCCAGCGATCCATCTATGGACTGGTGCAAGCATCTCAGAGTTGGAATATATGCTTTGATAAGTTGAACAAAGCATATAGTTTTATACAGACTTGCGGTGAAGCCTGTATTTACAATAAAGTTGAACAAAGCATATAGTTTTACTCCAAGTTTCGACCCCAGGGCTCAACATATAAATAGAGGGGCAGGGCTAGCACCAAAGACACATCAAGAAACACCAAGCCGTGTGCCGGCAACCCCGTCCCTTCTAGTTTATCCTCCGTCATAGTTTTCGTAGTGCTTAGGCAAAGCCCTGCGGAGATTGTTCTTCACCAACACCGTCACCACGCCGTCGTGCTGCCGGAACTCATCTACTACTTCGCCTGTCTTACTGGATCGAGAAGGCGAGGACGTCATCGAGCTAAACGTGTGCAGAACTCGGAGGTGCTGTGCGTTTGGTACTTGGATCGGTCAGATCGTGAAGATGTACGACTACATCAACCGCGTTGATAAACGCTTCCGCTTAGCGATCTTCAAGGGTATGAAGATACACTCCCCCTCTCGTTGCTATGCATCACCATGATCTTTGTGTGCATAGGAATTTTTTTGAAATTACTACGTTCCCCAACACAAACACCCAAGAGTAACAAGCTCAAGGGTACCAAGCACCCAAGAGTAATAAGCTTCTCAACTTGTAACTTCCACGTATCATGTGAAGGACTCAAACCGATGCACCAAATGCAATGGCAAAGGCACACGGAGTGCCCAAGTCCTTCTCTCTCAAATCCCACTGAAGCAACTAATGCTAGGGAGGAAGATGAGAGGAAGACAAGAAGGAGAACACCAAGGACTCCAAGATCTAGATCCAAGGGGTTCCCCTCACATAGAGGAGACAGTGATTGGTGGAAATGTGGATCTAGATATCCTCTCTCTTCTCCCTCAAAAACTAGCAACAATCCATGGAGGGATTGAGAGTTAGCAAGCTCGAAGAAGGTCAACAATGGGGGAAGAACACGAGCTCAAGGGATGATGTTCAATGGGGAATAAGACCCCCTTTTATAGGTGGGGAAAAATCCAACCGTTATGCTCACAGCCCGCACAGAGCGGTACTACCGCTCCAAGGAGCAGTACTACCGCTAGGGCGGTAGTACCCCTTTGAAAAACAACGGCGAGGAGGCAAAAGGCCAGTAAAACCGCCGGAGCGGTACTACTGCTCGTCCTCACGGTAGTACCGCTAGGGATCGCGGTACTACCGCTAGGGATCGCGGTACTACCGCAAAGGGTAGCGGTACTACTGCTTGCGAACGGTACTAAAAAAATACATCTGGACCTACCACCGCGGGACTTGGGACAAGTTTTTGGTCCAGAGCGGTACTATCGGTGTAGGAGCCACGGTAGTACCGCTCTGGAGCGGTAGTAAAAAATTACATCTGCTCCAATTCACGGTAGTACCGCTGCAGCCTTTTCAGAACACCAAAACTGCCACAACTTTTGCAAACGGACTCCAAATTCAATGAAACCAAGTTTGTTGGAAAGCTGGCGACAAGGGCTAACGCAATCTTGAAAGAAATATCAATAAGAAGCAAATTAGAAAAGGCCCATAAGAAAATGGTGAGAACCCTTTCTCGGATAAGACCGTAAAACCTCCAACACCGAAAACATCATTGAAGACGCATGCGAACTCCGTTTTCGATGAACTCAAGCTTGTCATCAAGATGACCATAAGCTCTAAGACTCACAAAGAGAACCAAACAAGAACCAAGAAACATGATGCAAGGATGCAATGGTTTGAGCTCTCTACTAACGATACATCAAGCTACCAACTTGAGAGCCCCCCCTGATAGTACGGCAAACGATCCTATAACCCGGTCTCCCAACTACCACGACGAGACCGGTAAAATAGAAAACCTATCAAGGGCAAACCTTTTCCTTGCACATGGTCCACTTGATCTAGATGATGACGATCTTGACTCCCTCAAGTTGGACCACCTTTCTTGATTGCGTTCGCTCGATGAAGACTAGATGATTGCTCCCCCATAGTCCACTATGGATGAGCCTCTCTTCGGCTCATCTTCACAAGACCATTGACACAAAAAAGGATGGCAAGATTCAAGCACTTGATCTCTTCGTGATGCTCCACTTGAACTTGCACACGGCAATCATGATGACGATCACCACTTGATGTCATCCTTTCCATGGGTTGTATGATATCTTCCTCTTGACGCAAGCCCATGGACACGTACCTAACCCCACATAGAACTCTCACATAGACCATGGGTTAGTACACAAAGTGCAATGGACAATGCTTACCATACCATGGGATCACTTGATCCCTCTCGGTACATCTTCTACGCTTTGTGAGTTGATCAACTTGATTCACTCTTGACTTAGTCTTGATCAACCTTGAATCTTTCCAACTCTCTTCATTTGGATGATGTCTTGAAGGTAAACATGAATGATCACACAATCTTATTCTTCAAGACATGCTTGATATAAGCTCAACACTCACATGACCAATCTTTGGATAATTCCTTAATAGCACCTTGGTCAACTCATAAACTCCTTGAAACCAACACATGGACTTCAAGAAAATCCTATGGACAAAACCTTCAAAAATAACTCAAGGCAACCATTAGTCCATAGAGATTGTCATCAATTACCAAAACCAAACATGGGGGCACCGCATGTTCTTTCAGTTGCGGTGGAGGGTATGTAGATATATATGGGTGAAGGAAGTCGGTCAGGGGAACAACGAGGGGCCCACAAGGGTGGGGGCGCGCTCCCTGCCTCGTGGATTCCTCGTGTGTTTCTTGACGTCCACTCCAAGTCTCCTGGATTGTGTTTGTTCCAAAAATAACTCTCCCAAAGGTCTCATTCCGTTTGGACTCAATTTGATATTCCTTTTCTGCGAAACACTGAAATATGCAAAAAAAAAACAGCAATTTGGGTTGGGCCTCTGGTTAATAGGTTAGTCCCAAAAATGATATAAAAGTGATTAGTAAAGCCCATAAACATCCAAAACAGGTGATATAATAGAATGGAACAATAAAAAATTATAGATACGTTGGAGACGTATCACGTACGGCACCTACGAGTTCTGCACACGTTCTGCTCGATGACACCCTTCGCCTTCTTGATCTAGCAAGTTGTCCAGGTAGTAGATGAGTTTCGTCAGCACGGACGTGGTGACGGTGACGGTGAAGCGATCCGCGCAGGGCTTCGCCTAAGCACTATGAAGATATGACCGGAGGCGTAAACTGTGGAGGGGGGCGCCGCACATGGCTAACAATTGATGTTCTGTGTGTGCTCGGCGCCCCCCTCATCATATATATAGGTGGGAGGGAGAGGGGAGAGGCCAAGGGGTGCCCCAAGTGGGGCTGAATCCCACTTGGGCTCCTGCCATGGTTCGCCCCCCCCCCCCCCCTCCTTGTATAGGCGCCAGGGGAAGGAAGGGGAAGGTGGCGCCCCCCTTTCCTTCCTCCCTTGAGGAGGGGAAGGAAGGAGGGACTTTCCCTCCCCCCTTTCCTTTCCCTAGAACTGGACGGCCTGGTGGAGGGGTGCACCAGCCCCTTGTGGGCTGGTCTGTCTCTTCTCTTGGCCCATTAAGCCCATATCTTTGTCGGGGGTGCCTGGAACCACTTCCGGTGACCCTATATGTACCCGGTACCCTCCGGAACACTTCCGGTTCCTGAATACCATCGTCCTATATATCAATCTTTACCTCTCGACCATTTCGAGACTCCTCATCATGTCTGTGATCTCATCCAAGACTCTGAACAACATTCAGTCACCAAATTACATAACTCATATAATACTATATCGTCATCGAACGTTAAGCGTGCGGACCCTACGGGTTCTAGAACTATGTAGACATGACCGAGACACCTCTCTAGTAAATAACCAATAGTGGAGCCTGGATGCCCATATTGGCTCCTACATATTCTACGAAGATCCTTATCAATCGAACCGTTATGACAACATATGTAATTCCCTTTATCGATAGGGCCCAGAGATACCTCTCCGATACTCGGAGTGACAAATCCTAATCTCGATCTATGCCAACCCAACAAACACCTTCAGAGATACCTGTAGAGCATCTATATAATCACCCAGTTACGTTGTGACATTTGATAGCACACAAGGCATTCCTCCGGTATCCGGGAGTTGCATAATCTCATAGTCGAAGGAATATGTATTTGACATGAAGAAAGCAATAGCAATAAAACAGAACGATCAATATGCTATGCTAACATATGGGTCTTGTCCATCACATCATTCTCCTAATGATGTGATCCCTTTCATCAAATGACAACACATGTCTATGGTTAGGAAACTTAACCATCTTTGATTAACGAGCTAGTCTAGTAGAGGCTTACTATGGACACAATGTTTTGTCTATGTATCCACACATGTATCAAGTTTCTGGTTAATATAATTCTAGCATGAATAATAAACATTTATCATGATATAAGGAAGTATAAAATAACAACTGTATTGTTGCCTCTAGGGCATATTTCGTTCAGTCTCCCACTTAAACTAGAGTCAATAATCTAGTCCACATCGCCATGTGATTTAACACCAATCATTTACATCTTTATGTAATTAACACCCATAGTTCACATCGCCATGTGACCAACACCTAAATGGTTTACTAGAGTCAATAATCTGGTTCACATCGCTATGTGTTAACACCCAAAGAGTACTAAGGTATGATCATGTTTTTCTCCTGTGAGAAGTTTAGTCAACGGGTTTGCCACATCCAGATCCATATATATTTTGCAAATTTCTATGTCCACAATGCTCTGCATGGAGCTACTCTAGCAAATTGCTCCCACGTTCAATACGTATCTTGATTGAGACTTATAGTCATCTAGATCAGTGTCAAAGATTGCATCGGCGTAACTCTTTATGACGAACTCTTTATCACCTCCATAACTGAGAAACATTTCCTTCAGTCCTTTTTAAGGTAACTAAGGATAATTTTGACCGTTGTCCAGTGATCTATTCCTTGATCACTATTGTACCCCCTTGCCAAACTCATGGCAAGGTACACGGCAGGTTTGGTACACAGCATGGCATACTTTATAGAACCTATGGCTGAGTGATGTCTACTATGCAACCTTCTTCTGTAGACGTTGTTGGGCCTCCAAGTGCAGAGGTTTGTAGGACAGTAGCAAATTTCCCTCAAGTGTATGACCTAAGGTTTATCAATCCGTGGGAGGCGTAGGATGAATATGGTCTCTCTCAAACAACCCTGCAACCAAATAACAAAGAGTCTCTTGTGTCGCCAACACACCCATTACAATGGTAAATTATATAGGTGCACTAGTTCGGCGAAGAGATGGTGATACAAGTGCAATATGGATGGTAGATATAGGTTTTTGTAATCTAAAATTATAAAAACAGCAAGGTAACTAATGATAAAAGTGAGCACAAACGGTATTGTAATGCTAGGAAACAAGGCCTAAGATTCATACTTTCACTAGTGCAAGTTATCTCAACAATAATAACATAATTGGATCATATAACTATCCCTCAACATGCAACAAAGAGTCACTCCAAAGTCACTAATAGCGGAGAACAAATGAAGAGATTATTGTAGGGTACGAAACCACCTCAAAGTTATCCTTTCTGATCGATCTATTCAAGAGTCCGTAGTAAAATAACACGACGCTATTCTTTCCGTTCGATCTATCATAGAGTTCGTACTAGAATAACACCTTAAGACACAAATCAACCAAAACCCTAATGTCACCTAGATACTCCAATGTCACCTCAAGTATCCGTGGGCATGATTATATGATATGCATCACACAATCTCAGATTCATCTATTGAACCAACACAAAGTACTTCAAAGAGTGCCCCAAAGTTTCTACCGGAGAGTCAAGACGAAAACGTGTGCCAACCCCTATGCATAAGTTCACAAGGTCACTAAACCCGCAAGTTGATCACCAAAACATACATCAAGTAGATCACGTGAATATCCCATTGTCACTACAGATAAGCACATGCAAGACATACATCAAGTGTTCTCAAATCCTTAAAGACTCAATCCGATAAGATAACTTCAAAGGGAAAACTCAATCCATTACAAAAGAGTAGAGGGGGAGAAACATCATAAGATCCAACTATAATAGCAAAGCTCGCGGTACATCAAGATCGTGCCATATCAAGAACACGAGAGAGAGAGAGAGAGAGAGATCAAACACATAGCTACTGGTACATACCCTCAGCCCCGAGGGTGAACTACTCCCTCCTCGTCATGGAGAGTGCCGTGAAGATGAAGATAGCCACCGGTGATGGATCCCCCCTCCGGCAGGGTGTCGGAACAGGGTCCCGATTGGTTTTTGGTGGCTACAGAGTCTTGCGGCGGCGGAACTCCTGATCTAGGTTATTTTCTGGAGGTTTCTATATTTATAGGAATTTTTGGCGTAGGTGTCACGTCAGGGGGGTCTCCGAGCTGTCCACGAGATAGGGGGGCGCGCCCAGGGCTCTTCTGGCCCAACTCTTTTACTCTGGGGGCTTCTTTTGGTCCATAAAAAATCATCAAAAATTGGCACGTCAATTGGACTCCATTTGGTATTCCTTTTCTGTAAAACTCAAAAACAAGGAAAAATAAGAAACTGGCACTGGGCTCTAGATTAATAGGTTAGTTCCAAAAATCATATAAAATAACATATAAATGCATATAAAACATCCTAGATGGATAATATAATAGCACGGAACAATCAAAAATTATAGATACGTTGGAGACGTATCAAGCATCCCCAGGCTTAATTCATGCTCGTCCTCGAGTAGGTAAATGACAAAAACAGAATTTTTGATGTGGAATGCTACCTAACATATTTATCCATGTAATTCTCTTTATTGTGGCAAGAATATTCAGATCCATAAGATTCGAAACAAAAGTTTAATATTGACATAAAAATAATAATACTTCAAGCATACTAACAAAGTAATCATGTCTTCTGAAATAACATGGCCAAAGAAAGTTCATCCCTACAAAATCATATAGTTTGGCTATGCTCCATCTTCGTCACACAAAATATTCAAATCATGCTCAACCCCGTTTTCAGCAAAGCAATTGTTTCATACCTTAGAATTTTCAAACTTTTTCAACTTTCACGCAATACATGAGCGCGAGCCATGGACATAGCACTATAGGTGGAATAGAGTGATGGTTGTGGAGAAGACAAGAATAAGGGGATAGTCTCACATTAACCAGGCGTATCAACGGGCTATGGAGATGCCCATTAATAGATATCAATGTGAGTGAGTAGGGATTGCCATGCAATGGATGCACTAGAGCTATAAATGTATGAAAGCTCAACAAATTAAAAGAAACTAAGTGGGTGTGCATCCAACTTGCTTGCTCATGAAGACCTAAGGCATTTGAGGAAGCCCATCGTTGGAATATACAAGCCAAGTTCTATAACGAAAATTCCCACTAGTATATTAAAGTGACAAAATAAGAGACTCTCTATCATAAAGATCATGGTGCTACTTTGAAGCACAAGTGTGGTAAAAGGATAGTAGCATTGCTCCTTCTCTCTTTTTCTCTCATTTTTTTATTTGGGCCTTTTCTCCTTTTTTTATGGCCTCTTTTTTTATTTCTTTTTTCTTTTTCATCTGGAGTCTCATCCCGACTTGTGGGGGAATCATAGTCTCCATCATCCTTTCCTCACTGGGACAATGCTCTAATAATGATGATCATCACAATTTTATTTACTTACAACTCAAGAATTACAACTTGATACTTAGAACAAAATATGACTCTATATGAATGCCTCCGGCGGTGTACCGGGATGTGCAATGATTGAAGAGTGACATGTATGAAACAATTATGAAAGGTGGCTTTGCCACAAATACGATGTCAACTACATGGTCATGCAAAGCAATATGACAATGATGGAGCGTGTCATAATAATCGGAACGGTGGAAAGTTGCATGGAAATATATCTCGGAATGGCTATGGAAATGCCATAATAGGTAGGTATGGTGGCTGTTTTGAGGAAGGTATATGGTGGGTGTATGGTACCAGCGAAAATTGCGCAATACTAGAGAGGCTAGCAATGGTGGAAGGGTGAGAGTGCGTATAATCCATGGACTCAACATTAGTCATAAAGAACTCACATACTTATTGCAAAAATCTACAAGTCATCAAAACAAAGTACTACACGCATGCTCCTAGGGGAAGGGTTGGTAGGAGTTAACCATCGCGTGATCCCGACCTCCACTCATAAGGCAGACAATCAATAAATAAATCATGATCCAACTTCATCACATAACGGTTCACCATACGTGCATGCTACAGGAATCACAAACTTTAACACAAGTATCTCTCAAATTTACAATTACTCCACTAGCATAACTCTAATATCACCATATTCATATCTCAAAACAATCATAAGGAATCAAACTTCTCATAGTATTCAATGCACTTTATATGAAAGTTTTTATTATATCCCTCTTGGATGCCTATCATATTAGGACTGAATTCATAACCAAAGCAAATTACCATGCTGTTCTAAAGACTCTCAAAATAATATAAGTGAAGCATGAGAGTTCATCTATTTCTTCAAAATAAAACCACCATCGTGCTCTAAAAGATATAAGTGAAGCACTAGAGCAAATGACAAACTACTCCGAAAGATATAAGTGAAGATCAATGAGTAGTCGAATAATTATGCAACTATGTGAAGACTCTCTAACATTTATGAATTTCAGATCTTGGGATATTATTCAAACAGCAACCAAAACAAAATAAAACAAAATGATGCTCCAAGCAAAACACATATCATGTGGTGAATAAAAATATAGCTCCAAGTAAAGTTACCGATGAATGAAGACAAAAGAGGGGATGCCATCCGGGGCATCCCAAGCTTAGGTGCTTGGTTGTCCTTGAATATTACCTTGGGGTGCCTTGGGCATCCCCAAGCTTAGGCTCTTTCCACTTCTTATTCCATAGTCCATCGAATCTTTACCCAAAACTTGAAAACTTCACAACACAAAACTTAACAAAAAACTCGTAAGCTCCGTTAGTATAAGAAAATAAATCACCACTTAGGTACTATTATGAACTCATTCTAAATTCATATTGGTGTAATATCTACTGTATTCCAACTTCTCTATGGTTCATACCTTCCGATATTACTCATAGATTTATCAAAATAAGCAAACAACGCATAGAAAGCAGAATAAGTCAGAAACAGAACAGTCTGTAGTAATCTGTAACTCTCGAATACATCTGTAACTCCAAAAATCCTAAAACCTGAGCAATTTGTGTACCAATCCAGAGCAAAAAGAATCAGATCAAAAGCACGTTTCTATGAATTATCAAAACTAATTTACTGGGCCCAAAAAATTCTGATTTTCAGCAGGATCAACACAACTATCACCGTAAGCTATCCTGAAGGTCTTACTTGGCACTTTATTGAAACGAAAGCTATAAAACATGATTACCACAGTAGCTTAATCATCTGAACACACAAAAATAGTAAGGGTAAATATTGGGTTGTCTCCCAACAAGCGCTTTTCTTTAATGCCTTTCTAGCTAGGCATGATGATGACAATGATGCTCACATAAAAGATAAGAATTGAAACACAACGGGAGCATCATGAAGCATATGACTAACACATTTAAGTCTAACCCACTTCCTATGCATAGGGATTTTGTGAGAAAACAACTTATGGGAACAATAATCAACTAGCATAAGAAGGCAAAACAAGCTTAACTTTAAAACTTTTTAAGCACATAGAGAGGAAACTTGATATTATTGCAATTCCTACAAGCATATATTCCTCCCCCATAATAATTTTCAGTAGCATCATGAATGAATTCAACAATATAACTATCACATAAAGCATTCTTTTCATGATCTACAAGCATAGAAATTTTATTACTCTCCACATAAGCAAAATTCTTCTCATGAATAGTAGTGGGAGCAAACTCAACAAAATAACCATCATGTGAGGCATAATCCAATTGAAGATTAAAATCAAGATGACAAGTTTCATGGTTATGATTGTTCTTTATAGCATACATGTCATCACAATAATCATCATAGATAGGAACTTTATTCTCATAATCAATTGGAACCTCTTCCGAAATAGTGGATTCATCATTAAATAAAGTCATGACCTCTCCAAATCCACTTTCATCAATATAATCATCATAAATAGGAGGCATGCTTTCATCATAATAAATATTCTCATCAAAACTTGGGGGACTAAAAATATCATCTTCATGAAACATAGCATCCCCAAGCTTGTGGCTTTGCATATCATTAGCATCATGGATATTCAAGGAATTCATACTAACAACATTGCAATCATGCTCATCATTCAAAGATTTAGCGCAAAACATTCTAATGCATTCTTCCTCTAGCAATTGAGCACAATTATCGGAATCCTTATTTTCATGAAAGACATTAAAAAGATGAAGCATATGAGGCACCCTCAATTCCATTTTTTTGTAGTTTTATTTTATAGACTAAACTAGTGATAAAACAAGAAACTAAAGATTCGATTGCAAGATCTAAAGATATACCTTCAAGCACTCACCTCCCCGGCAACAGCGCCAGAAAAGAGCTTAGTTGATGGGTTGTTAGTGCCGCTTACCTCGCCTCCCCGGCAACGGCGCCAGAAAAGAGCTTGATGTCTACTACGCAACCTTCTTCTTGTAGACGTTTTTGGGCCTCCAAGTGTAGAGGTTTGTAGGATAGTAGCAAATTTCCCTCAAGTGGATGATGATACGTCTCCGTCATATCTACTTTTCCAAACACTTTTGCCCTTGTTTTGGACTCTAACTTGCATGATTTGAATGGAACTAACACGGATTGACGTTGTTTTCAGCAGAACTGCCATGGTGTTATTTTTGTGCAAAAATAAAAGTTCTCGGAATGACCTGAAAATCCACGGGGCAACTTTTTGGATTTAATAAAAAATACTGGCGAAAGAATCAGTACCAGGGGCCCCACATCCTGTCCACAAGGGTGGGGGCGCCCGCCCCTAGGGCGCCCCCCCTGCCTTGTGGGCCCCCTGGACCTCCACCGACCTCAACTCCAACTCCATATATTCACGTTCGCGGAGAAAAAACCAGAGAGAAATATTCATCGCGTTTTACGATATGGAGCCGCCGCCAAGCCGTAAACTCTCTTAGGAGGGCTAATCTGGAGTCCGTTCGGGGCTCCGAAGAGGGGGATTCGTCGTCGTCGTCATCATCAACCATCCTCCATCACCAATTTCATGATGCTCACCGCCGTGCGTGAGTAATTCCATCGTGGTCTTGCTGGACGGTGATGGATTGGATGGGATTTACCATGTAATTGAGTTAGTTTTGTTAGGGTTTGATCCCTAGTATCCACTATGTTCTGAGATTGGTGTTTCTATGACTTTGCTATACTTAATGCTTGTCACTAGGGCCCGAGTGCCATGATTTCAGATCTGAACCTATTATGTTTTCATGAATATATGTGAGTTCTTGATCCTATCTTGCAAGTATATAGTCACCTATTATGTGTTATGATCCGTTAATCCCGAAGTGACAATAATCGGGATACTTACCGGTGATGACCGTAGTTTGAGGAGTTCATGTATTCACTAAGTGTTAATGCTTTGGTCCGGTACTCTATTAAAAGGAGGCCTTAATATCCCTTAGTTTCCATTAGGACCCCGCTGCCACGGGAGGGTAGGACAAAAGATGTCATGCAAGTTCTTTTCCATAAGCACGTATGACTATATTCAGAATACATGCCTGCATTACATTGATGAACTGGAGCTAGTTCTGTGTCACCCTATGTTATAACCATTACATGAGGAATCGCATCCAACATAATTATCCATCACTGATCCAATGCCTACGAGATTTTCACATATTGTTCTTTGCTTAGTTACTTTGTCGTTGCCACTGTTATAATTACTACAAAACTGCTACTATTACTTTTGCCACTGTTACCGTTACTTCCATACTAATTTGCTACTAAATACTTTGCTAAAGATACTAAGTTATCCAGGTGTGGTTGAATTGGCAACTCAACTGCTAATACTTGATAATATTCTTTGGCCCCCCTTGTGTCGAATCAATAAATTTGGGTTGAATACTCTACCCTCAAAAACTGTTTCGATCCCCTATACTTTTGGGTTATCAGGACTATTTTCTGGCGCTGTTGCCGGGGAGCATAACTCTATTCTTTGAGTCACTTGAGATTTATATCTGCTTATCACTATGAGGAACTTGAAAGACGAAAGAACTAAGATTTATCCCTCAACTATGAGGGGAGGTAAGGAACTGCCATCTAGCTCTGCACTTGATTCTCCTTCTGTTATGAGTAAGCTTGCGACACCTAAACCAGCTTATGTTATGAATTCTGATATGTCGCATGTTATTGATGATGCCACTTCTACTATGCATGATACTTATGATGAAACTACTTCTATGCTTGATACTAGTGTGCCGTTAGGTGAATTTCTTGATGAACAACTTCCTAGGGCTAGAGAGAATGAAACTATTGAAACTGATATTATTGATGATAGTGATGATGAAGGTTCTCCCCCTAAATATGATTTGCCTTTTGTTCCTGAGGGTTATGTTATGGATGAAGAAACTGCTAGAGATTTCCTTGCTTGCAATGATAGATCCGATCTTAAGAAATTACTAGCTAAACCGAAACAGAAATCTCTGAATGCTAGAATGAAATATGACCCTACTTTTGCTACTTCACCTATCTTTGTTACTGATAAGGATTATGATTTCTCTGTTGATCCTGAGATAATTACTTTAGTTGAATCTGATCCTTTTTATGGCTATGAATCTGAAACTGTTGTGGCACATCTTACAAAGTTAAATGATATAGCCACCCTATTCACTAATGATGAGAAATCTCGCTACTATTATATCCTTAAGATATTTCCGTTCTCATTAAAGGGTGATGCTAAAACTTGGTTTAACTCTCTTGATCCTGGTAGTGTGCGTAGTCCCCAGGATATGATTTATTACTTCTCTGCTAAATATTTCCCTGCTCATAAGAAACAAGATTCTCTAAGGGAAATATATAATTTTGTGCAAATTGAAGAAGAGAGTCTCCCACAAGCTTGGGGGAGGCTTCTCCGATTACTTAATGCTTTTCCTGGTCATCCTCTCAAGAAAAATGAAATACTTAATATCTTTTATAATGGACTAACCGATGCTTCCATAGACCACCTGGATAGTTGTGTTGGTTGTGTTTTCAGGGAAAGAACAGTCGATCAAGCTGAATTGCTATTGAATAATATGTTGACTAATGAAAACAATTGGACACTTCCCGAGCCAACTCCTAAGACAACTCCGAAGAAAAGAGGTGTTCTATTTCTCAGTCCTGAAGATATGCAAGAGGCAAGAAATCTATGAAAGAAAAAGGTATTAAAGCTAAAGATGTTAAGAATTTACCTCCTGTTGAAGAAATATGTGGCCTTAACATACCACCTATTGAAGAAATACATGGTCTTGATAACCCGACACAGGTAGTAAAGGTAAATTCTCTCTATAGATATGATAAAGTTGAAATCCCATCTACTAAGTTTGCTAGCCAATGCTTGGATGAATTTGATGACTATGGCTAGACAAGAAAACTTCAATGCTTATGTTGGTAGACAATTGAAAGTAATGCTTATATGATTGGACACTTGAGTGCTTATATGTCTAGAGTTAAAGGTGAACTTAAACTCATTAGTAAACATGCTTCTATGGTTACCACTCAAGTAGAACAAGTGCTTAAGGCTCAAAATGATTTGCTCAATGAATTAATTAATAAACATGACTTTGGTGTTAGAGTAGCTACTAGAATGAGTAAAATGACTCAGGAACCTTTGTATCCTAAGGGCCACCCTAATAGAATTGAGCAAGATTCTCAGAGAAATATTGTTGATACACCAAGTCCTTCTAAAAAGAAGAAGAAGAAAAATGATAGGACTTTGCATGCTTCTAGTGAACCTGTTGTAGACACACCTGAGAATCCCAATGATATTTCTATTTCTGATGCTGAAACACAATCTGGTGATGAGCATGAGCCTAGTGATAATGTTAATAATGATGCTCATGTTGATGCTCAACCTAGCAATAATAATGATGTAGAGATTGAATCTGCTGTTGATCTTGATAACCCACAATCAAAGAATCAACGTTATGATAAGAGATACTTTGTGGCTAGGAAGCACGGTAAAGAAAGAGAACCATGGGTTCAGAAACCCATGCCTTTTCCTCGTAAACCATCCAAGAAAAAGGATGATGAGGATTTTGAGCGCTTTGCTGAAATGATTAGACCTATATTTTTGCGTATGCGTTTGACTGATATGCTTAAAGTGAATCCTTATGCTAAATACATGAAAGATATTATTACAAATAAAAGAAAGATACCAGAAGCTGAAATTTCCACCATGCTTGCTAATTATACTTTTAAGGGTGGAATACCAAAGAAACTTGGAGATCCAGGAGTACCAACTATACCATGCTCCATTAAAAGAAACTATGTTAAAACTCCTTTATGTGATCTTGGAGCCGGTGTTAGTGTTATGCCTCTCTCTTTATATCGTAGACTTGAATTGAATAAGTTAACACCTACTAAAATATCTTTGCAAATGGCCGATAAATCAACTGCTATACCTGTCGATATTTGTGAGGATGTGCCTGTTGTGGTTGCAAATGTTACTATTTTAACGGACTTTGTTATTCTTGATATTCCCGAGGACGATAGTATGTCGATTATCCTTGGTAGACCCTTTTTGAATACTACAGGGGCTGTTATTGATTGCAACAAAGGCAATGTCACTTTTCATATTAATGGTAATGAGCATACGGTACACTTTCCGAGGAGACAACCTCAAGTACACAGTATCAATTCTACTGGAAAAATTCCATCAATTATTATTGGAGGTTTTGAATTTCCTCTTCCTACTGTCAAGAAGAAATATGATATTCTTATTATTGGGGATGTGCATATCCCCGTTGAGGTAACCTAGTGTTATTTGAAATTTCTCCGGTTTCATGCGATTCGGAATGAGTTTGTTAACAAGACTTGATCAACCTTGTTAGTGGATTCCTTTTGATAAGCATGAGATGGATGAAGTTAGAAGGCACAACCTTCTGTACCCTCTTTTTACTTTCTGTTATTTAGATTAAATAAAGCAAAAATAGTATTTTCTGTTTGTTTTCTGATTTATCCTTGCAATAATAAAATACCCCGAAAATAAAAGTTCTCCAAATGCCCTGAAAATTTAATATGATTTTTTCTGGAATATTTGAGAATATCTGGCACTGAGAACACAGCAGGGGGAGCCAGCACCTGGCCACGAGGGTCCAGGGTGCGCCCACCACCCCTAGGCGCGCCCCCTGCCTCGTGGGCCCACGGTGGCCCCCCTCCACTTATTCCTGCACCCATGCTCTTCTTCTTCCTCCCAAAAAATCATTATCCAGCTCAAGTACGAGTTCTAGCTCATTTTGCTGCCATTTTCAATCTCCTTGCTCAAAGCTCCACTCATAAAACTGCTTTGGGGGATTGTTCTTTGGTATGTGACTCCTCCAATGTTCCAATAAGTTTTTGTTCTAGTGCTTTATTCATTGCAAATTTTTGCTGCCTAGGTGACCCTATTCTCGAGCTTGAATGTCAAATTTATATGGTACCAAGTAGTTCTAATGCATGATATAGTCTCTAGGCACTTGTGGGAGTAGTTGCTATCAATTCTGTTGAGTTTGGTTCACTTTTATTTTAAGTTACTAAAAATTTCAGAAATTTTCAGGAAACGATTAAGAGATTTTTGAGGGGCTCTTCGAGCCAAAGTGCTACGTCTTGAGCTTGCGTTGGTTTTCCTCGAAGAGGAGAGGGTGATGAAGCAAGTGTAGCGTAAGTATTTCCCTTAGTTTTGAGAACCAAGGTATCAATCCAGTAGGAGGCTCCTCAAAAGTCCCACGCACCTACACAAACAAACTGAGAACTCACAACAAACGCAATAAAGGGGTTGTCAATCCCTTCACGGCCACTTGCGAAAGTGAGATCTAATAAAGATAGTAAGATAAGATAAATATATTTTTGGTATTTTATAATATAGATGCAAAAAGTAAAGATGCAAATAAAAGTAGATTGAAAGAAAATATGATAAGAGATAGACCCGGGGGCCACAGGTTTCACTAGTGGCTTCTCTCAAGATAGCATAAGTATTACGGTGGGTGAACATATTACTGTCGAGCAATTGATAGAAAAGCGCATAGTTATCAGATTATCTAGGCATGATCATATATATAGGCATCAAGTCCATAACAAGTATACCGACTCCTGCCTGCATCTACTACTATTACTCCACACATCGACCGACTCCTGCCTGCATCTAGAGTATTAAGTTCATAAGAACAGAGTAACGCATTAAGCAAGATGACATGATGTAGAGGGATAAACTCATGTAATATGATATAAACCCCATCTTGTTATCCTCGATGGCAACAATGCAATACATGCCTTGCAACCCTTTTTATCACTGGGTAAGGACACCGCAAGATTGAACCCAAAACTAAGCACTTCTCCCATGGCAAGAAAGACCAATCTAGTAGGCCAAACCAAGCTGATAATTCAAAGAGACTTGCAAAGATAACTCAATCATACATAAAAGAATTTAGAGAAGATTCAAATATTATTCATAGATAAACTTGATCATAAACCCACAATTCATCGGATCTCGACAAACACACCGCAAAAAGAGTTTACATCGAATAGATCTCCACAAGAGAGGGGGAGAACATTTTATTGAGATCCAAAAAGAGAGAAGAAGCCATCTAGCTAATAATTATGGACCCGTAGGTCTGTAGTAAACTACTCACAACTCATCAGAGGGGCAAGGATGTTGATGTAGAAGCCCTCAGTGGTCGATTCCCCCTCCGACAGAGTGCCGGCGAAGGCTCCAAGATGAGATATCGCGGATACAAAAAGTTACGGCGGTGGAAATTGTGTTTCGTGGTGCCCCTGGATGTTTTTGGGGTACGTAGGTATATATAGGAGGAAGAAGTACGTCTGTGGCCGCCCGAGGGGCCCACGAGACAGGGGGGCGTGCCCTACTGGGGGGCGCGGCCTCCTACCTCGTGGCTTCCTCGGAAGCTTCTTGACTTGCACTCCAAGCTCTCCGGATCACGTTCGTTCCAAAAATCACGCTCTCGAAGGTTTCATTCCGTTTGGACTCCGTTTGATATTCCTTTTCTTCGAAATACTGAAATAGGCAAAAAAAATAGCAATATGGGCTGGGCCTCCGGTTAGTAGGTTAGTCCCAAAAATGATATAAATGTGTAAAATAAAGCCCATAAACATCCAAAAGGGGTAATATAATAGCATGGAACAATCAAAAAATATAGATACGTTGGAGACGTATCAAGCATCCCCAAGCTTAATTCCTGCTCGTCCTCGAGTAGGTAAATGATAAAAAGAGAATTATTGATGTGGAATGCTACCTAGCATAATTCATAATGTAATTTTCTTTATTGTGACATGAATGTTCAGATCCAAATGAATACAAAATAAAAATTCATATTGATAAAAGAAATAGTAATACTTCAAGCATACTAATCAAAGTAATCATGTCTTCTCAAAATAACATGGCAAAAGAAAGTTCATCCCTACTAAATCATATAGTTAGGCTATGCTTCATTTTCGCCACACAAAGATGTTCCCAACTTCTATACCCCCAATGACAAGCCAAGCAATTATTCATACTTAAATAATCTCAAACTTTTTCAACCTTCACGCAATACATGAGCGTGAGCCATGTATATAGCACTATGGGTGGAATAGAATATGATGATGGGGATTGTGTGGAGAAGACAAAAAAGGAGAAAGTCTCACATTGACGAGGATAATCAATGGGCTATGGAGATGCCCATCAATTGATGTCAACATGAGGAGTAGGGATTGCCATGCAACGGATGCACTAGAGCTATAAATGAATGCTCAACAAAAGAAAACTAGTGGGTGTGCATCCAACTTGCTTGCTCACGAAGACCTAGGGCATTTGAGGAAGCCCATCGTAGGAATATACAAGCCAAGTTCTATAATGAAAAATTCCCACTAGTATGAAAAAGACAACTTATGAGACTCACTATATGAAAAACAAGGTGCTACTTTGGAGCACAATATATGAGACTCACTACATGAAAAACAAGGTGCCACTTTGAAGCACAATATATGAGACTCACTACATGAAGAACAAGGTGCTACTTTGAAGCACAAGTGTGGAAAAAGAGATAGTAACATTGCCCCTTTTATTTATTTTCTTTTTTTTCTTTTTTTTTTCTTTTTTCTTTTTTTCTTTTTTTTTCTTTTTCCCTTTTTTTCTTTGGCCTTTCTTCTTTTTTTTCTTTTTGGCCTTTCTTCTTTTTTTTTTCTTTGGGCAATGTTCTAATAATGATGATCATCACACTTCTATTGATTACAACATAAGAATTACAACTCTAAACTAGAACAAGATATAACTCTATATGAATGCCTCCGGCGGTGTACATGGATGGTGCAATGAATCAAGAGTGACATGTATGAAAAATAATGCATGGTGGCTTTGCCACAAATACGATGTGAACTACATGATCATGCAATGGCAATATGACAAAAGTAAAGTATGTCATGATGATGATGAACGGAACGGTGGAAAGTTGGATGGCAATATATCTCGGAATGGCTATGGAAATGCCATAATAGGTAGGTATGGTGGCTGATTTGAGGAGGATACAGGGAGTTTTATGTGTGATAGAGCGTATCATATCACGGGGTTTGGATGCACCAGCGAAGTTTGCACCAACTCTCAACGTGAGAAAGGGCAATGCACTGTACCGAAGAGGCTAGCAAAGGTGGAAAGGTAAAAGTGCGTATAATCAATGGACTCAACATTAGTCAAAAGAACTCATATACTTATTGCAAAAATTTAGAAGTCATCAAAAACCAAGTACTACGCGCATGCTCCTAGGGGGATAGATTGGTACGAAAAGACCATCGCTCGTCCCCGACCGCCACTCATAAGGATGCACAAGCCAGGTACACTTCATGTTTCAAATTTGTTACACAACTTTAACCATACGTGTATGCTACGGGACTTGCTAACTTCAACACAAGCATTCTTTGAATCATAATCACCCAACTAGCATGACTTTAATATCACTACCTCCATATCTCAAAACAATTATCAAGCATCCAATTCACTTCCTATGATAGTTTTTATTATACCCAACTTGGATGCTCATCATTCTAGGACCAACTTTATGATAATAGCAAATACCATGCTGTTCTAAAAGACTCTCAAAATAATATAAGTGAAGCATGAGATACTAGCAATTTTTTTAAAATTAAGACACCACCGTGCTCTAAAAGATATAAGTGAAGCACTAGAGCAAAAACTATCAAGCTCAAAAGATATAAGTGAAGCACATAGAGTATTCTAGCAAATTCTAATCAAATAGGCTTCTCCCAAAAAGGTGTGTACAGCAAGGATGATTGTGGTAAACTAAGAAGCAAAGACTAATATAATACATGACGCTCCAAGCAAAACACATATCATGTAGCGAATAAAAATATAGCTCCAAGTAAAGTTACCAATGAACGAAGACGAAAGAGGGGATGCCTTCCCGGGGCATCCCCAAGCTTAGGCTTTTGGCTATTCTTGAATATCTTGGGGTGCGTTGGGAATCCCCAAGCTTAGGCTCTTGCCACCCTTTATTCCATAGTCCATAAAAGCTTTACCCAAAACTTGAAAACTTCACAACACAAAACTCAACAAAAAATCTTATAAGCTCCATTAGTGAAAGAAAACAAAACCACCACATAAGGTACTGAAATGAACTCATTCTTTATTTAATTTGGTGTTAAACCTACTGTATTCCAACTTCCTTATGGTTTATAAATTAATTTACTAGCCATAGATGCATTGAAATAAGCAAACAACACACAAAAAACAGAATCTGTCAAAAACAGAACAGTCTGTAGAAATCTGTAACTAACGCAAACTTCTGGAACTCTAAAAATCCTACAAAAATAGGAAGTCCTTGAAAATTTGTTTATTGAACAGCAGCAAAACGAATCAACGCAAAATCACGTTCCTGTGATTTAACAAATTCGTGCATGCAAAGTTACTGTTTTTCAGCAGAATCAAATCAACTATCATCGTAGGTTATCCTATAGGTTCTACTTGGCACAAACACTAATTAAAAGATAAAAACACATCTAAACAGAAGGTAGATGCAAGATTTATTACTAAATAGGAGCAAAAACAAAAACACAAAGAAAATTGGGTTGCCTCCCAACTAGCGCTATCGTTTAACGCCCCTAGCTAGGCATAAAAGCAAGGATAGATCTAACGAGCGCCATCTTTGGCATTAAATTCATAAGTAGCACGCATGATAGATTCATAAGGTAATTTGACTTTCTTTCTTGGAAAGTGCTCCATGCCTTTCTTTAAGGGAAATTGAAATCTAATGTTCCCTTCCTTCATATCAATAATCGCACCAATCGTTCTAAGGAAAGGTCTACCAAAAATAATAAGGCAAGAAAGATTGCAATCTATATCAAGAACAATAAAATCTACGGGTACCAAATTTCTATTTGCAACAATAAGAACATCATTGATCCTTCCCATAGGCTTTTTAATGGTGGAATCCGCAAGGTGCAAATTTAAAGAGCAATCTTCAAGATCATGGAAACCTAGAATATCACATAAAGTTTTCGGAATCGTGGAAACACTAGCACCCAAATCACACAAAGCAAAACACTCATAATCTTTAATTCTAATCTTTATAGTAGGTTCCCACTCATCATTAAGTTTTCTAGGTATAGAAACTTCTAAATTAAGTTTTTCATTATAAGATTGCATCAAGGCATCAGCGATATGTTTGGTAAAAGCTTTGTTTTGACTATAAGCATGAGGAGAATTAACAACGGATTGCAACAAGGAAATACAACCTTTTAAAGAGCAATTATCATAGTCAAATTCCTTTAAATCCGAGATAGTGGGTTCAATATTATTAGAAGTTGAGGATTCTCCAATCTCACTTTTACCAAATTTAGCATTAAGATCTAACGACTCCGAATTCTTGGGACGCCTTCTAGGCAAGGTTGATTCATCATCAGTCCCATAATTATCAAAATTCATATTGCAAAACATAGATCTAATCGGAGACGCATTAATAACTTTAAGATCCTCATCATTATTTTCACGGAAACTAGAAGAACACGCTTTTATAAAGCTTTCTTTTTTAGCACGCAATCTAGCGGTTCTTTCCTTGCACTCGTCAATGGAAATTCTCATTACTTTGAGTGATTCATTGATATCATTCCTAGGAGGGGAAGATCTAATTTTAAGAGAATCAACGTCAAGCGAAAGTCTATCAACGTTCCTAGCCAAATCATCAACTTTGAGTAATTTTTCTTCAAGCAAAGCATTAAAATTCTTTTGAGAAATCATAAATTCTTTCACACTATTCTCAAAATCAGAGGGCATCTTATTAAAATTACCATAAGAATTATTGTAGGAATTTCCATAATTATTATAGGAATTACTAGGGAAGCGTCTAGCATTAAAATTTCCTCTATAAGCATTGTTTCCAAAACTATTCCTACCAACAAAATTCACATCCATAGATTCATTATTATTCTCAATCAAGGAAGACAAAGGCATATCATTGGGATCAAGAGGAGTATTTTTAGTAGCAAACATCTTCATAAGTTCATCCACCTTTCCACTCAAAACATTGATTTCTTTCTATAGCATGCACTTTTTTACTAGAAGATCTTTCGGTGTGCCATTGAGAATAATTAGCCATAATATTATCAAGAAGTTTTGTAGCATCTCCTAATGTGATTTCCATAAAGGTGCCTCCCGCGGCCGAATCTAAGAGATTTCTAGAAGCAAAGTTCAAACCGGCATAAAAATTTTGTATGATCATCCATAAATTCAAACCATGAGTAGGGCAATTACGAAGCATCAATTTCATTCTTTCCCAAGATTGGGCAACATGCTCATGATCAAGTTGTTTAAAATTCATAATATCATTCCTAAGAGTGATGATCTTAGCGGGAGGAAAATACTTATAGATAAAAGCATCTTTGCACTTGTTCCAAGAATCAATACTATTTTTAGGCAAAGACAAAAACCAAACTTTAGCACGATCCTAAGTGAAAACAGAAATAACTTCAATTTGACAATATTGTTATCCGTATCTTTATTCTTTTGCATATCACACAAATCAGCAAAATTGTTTAGATGAGTAGTGGCATCTTCACTAGGAAGGCCGGCGAATTGATCTTTCATAACAAGATTCAGCAAAGCGGTATTCATTTCACAAGACTCAACATCATTAAGAGGAGCAATCGAAGTACTGAGGAAATCATTATTATTGGTATTCGAGAAAGCAAACAATTTGGTATTATCTTGCGCCATGGCAACAAGTAATCCAACACACAAGCAAACAGAAAAACGGCAAGCAAAAAAGAGAGGAGGAGATTGGGAAAGAGAGGGCGAATAAAACGGCAAGGGTGAAGTGGGGAAGAGGAAAACAAGAGGCAAATGGCAAATAATGTAAATGCGAGGGAGATGGGTTTGTGATGGGTACTTGGTATGTCTTGACTTGAGTGAAGACCTCCCCGACAACGGCGCCAGAAATCCTTCGTGCTACATCTTGAGCTTGCGTTGGTTTTCCTCGAAGAGGAGAGGGTGATGCAGCAAGTGTAGCGTAAGTATTTCCCTCAGTTTTGAGAACCAAGGTATAAATCCAGTAGGAGGCTCCTCAAAAGTCTCACGCACCTACACAAACAAACTGAGAACTCGCAACCAACGCAATAAAGGGGTAGTCAATCCCTTCACGGCCACTTGCGAAAGTGAGATCTAATAAAGATAGTAAGATAAGATAAATATATTTTTGGTATTTTATAATATAGATGCAAAAATTAAAGATGCAAATAAAAGTAGATTGAAAGCAAATATGATAAGAGATAGACCCGGGGGCCATAGGTTTCACTAGTGGCTTCTCTCAAGATAGCATAAGTATACGGTGGGTGAACAAATTACTGTCGAGCAATTGATAGAAAAGCGCATAGTTATGAGATTATCTAGGCATGATCATGTATATAGGCATCACGTCCATAACAAGTAGACCGACTCCTGCCTGCATCTACTACTATTACTCCACACATCGACCGACTCCTGCCTGCATCTAAAGTATTAAGTTCATAAGAACAGAGTAACGCATTAAGCAAGATGACATGATGTAGAGGGATAAACTCATGCAATATGAAATAAACCCCATCTTGTTATCCTCATTGGCAACAATACAATACGTGTCTTGCAACCCTTTTTGTCACTGGGTAAGGACACTGCAAGATTGAACACAAATCTAAGCACTTCTCCCATGGCAAGAAAGACCAATCTAGTAGGCCAAACCAAACTGATAATTTGAAGAGACTTGCAAAGATAACTCAATCATACATAAAAGAATTCAGAGAAGATTCAAATATTATTCATAGATAAACTTGATCATAAACCCACAATTCATCGGATCTCGACAAACACACCGCAAAAAGAGTTTACATCGAATAGATCTCCACAAGAGAGGGGGAGAACATTGTATTGAGATCCAAAAAGAGAGAAGAAGCCATCTAGATAATAACTATGGACCCGTAGGTATGTGGTAAACTACTCACAACTCATCGGAGGGGCAAGGATGTTGATGTAGAAGCCCTCCATGGTCGATACCCCCTCCGGCAGAGTGCCGGCGAAGGCTCCAAGATGAGATCTCGCGGATACAGAAAGTTACGGCGGTGGAAATTGTGTTTCGTGGTGCCCCTGGATGTTTTCGGGGTACGTAGGTATATATAGGAGGAAGAAGTACGTCGGTGGGCGCCCGAGGGGCCCACGAGACAGGGGGGCGCGGCCTCCTATCTCGTGGCTTCCTCGGAAGCTTCTTGACTTGCACTCCAAGCTCTCCGGATCACGTTCGTTCCAAAAATCACTCTCCCGAAGGTTTCATTCCGTTTGGACTCCGTTTGATATTCCTTTTCTTCGAAATACTGAAATAGGCAAAAAAACAGCAATATGGGCTGGGCCTCCAGTTAGTAGGTTTGTCCCAAAAATGATATAAATGTGTAAAATAAAACCCATAAACATCCAAAAGGGGTAATATAATAGCATGGAACAATCAAAAATTATAGATATGTTGGAGACGTATCACAAAGCACGAAGGAGAAACAAAGTAAGGAGAATAGAAAGCCCAAGTATAATCTCCCTCGCATCGCGGAGGTTCGGCCGTGCGAATGGCCTTGTAATGAGTTCTTGAGAGGAGCCGGGATTTATGTTGATTTTTATTCTTTGGCTAATGATGCGGGCCTCACCGACTTCCTCCGCGACCAGCTCGAACAATCTCGTTTTGCCTGAGGCCGTTTACACGTTCCGGGGCCAGACATCAGCTCTAGAGCCTGACAGAACCACCACTTGACCCTTATCGACCATCCTTTTATCAGTGGGATCCGGAGGAGATTGCCAGCTAGGGGTACTCAGATGACACTCCTCAGTACACCGGAGAGAGTAGCCACGATCCATGGGCATAGACCAACTTAGGCCAAAAGCCTAAGCTTGGGGGAGTACGTATTTCTCACCGACATTACATTCATGTTCACACACTCATGCAAGTTGTCGATGCTCATAATTTTTCCTTGTACTATCCATGCTAGTTTATTTTCTTTTCGTGCTTTCTTCTTGTGAGTGTTTAATTAACCTTAAGAAAACCAAAAAAATAAAATTAGTTAGTTTAATTTCCATGACTGTAGTAGTAGTAATTAAAAGAAAACCCAAAAAGATTTCTCGTTCTTGTTTTGCTTGTTGGGAGCTTTCCCGTGTAAATAGTTTTATTTCTTTTCTTTTCTTTGGGGGGCGAGAGGAGAAGACCATGATGAAAATGTTGAGTGGCTCTCATATGCATTATTGTTGATTTAACCAAGATCCCATATTACCTTGTCTTCTCCCTTGAGTTGAACGCTTGCAGATTCTAGCTTAATCCAATGCAAGTGCACTATTATTATTATCCACACCGTTCGGTCGTGCAAGTGAAAGGCAATAATGACGATATATGATAAACTGATTGAGATGAGAGAAGCTGGTATAAACTCGACCTATCTTATTTTTGTAAATATGATTAGTTCATCATTCCTGATTCAGCCTATTATGAATAAACATGTTTGCAATGACAATAGATATTATAGTTGCTTATGCCATGCTTAATTAGCTAGGAGTTTATAATGGGTTACCTTGCGTGCCAACATGCTATTAAAATGGTTGTGATGTGGTATGATAGGGTGGTATCCTCCTTTGAATGATTCGAGTGACTTGACTTGGCACATGTTTAAGCTTGGGGGAGTTGATACGTCTCCGTCGTATCTACTTTTCCAAACACTTTTGCCCTTGTTTTGGACTGTAACTTGCATGATTTGAATGGAACTAACCCGGACTAACGATGTTTTCAGCAGAATTGTCATGGTGTTATTTTTGTGCAGAAATAAAAGTTCTTGGAATGACCTGAAAATCCATGGAGCAACTTTTTGGATTTAAAAAAAATACTGGCGAAAGAATCAGCACCAGGGGGCCCACACCCTGTCCACGAGGGTGCCCCCCCTAGGGCGCGCCCCCCTTCCGCGTGGGCCCCCTGGACCTCCACCGACCTCAACTCCAACTCCATATATTCACGTCCACGGAGAAAAAAATCAAAGAGAAAGATTCATCGCGTTTTACGATACGGAGCCGCCGCCAAGCCCTAAACTCCCTCGGGAGGGCTGATATGGAGTCCGTTTGGGGCTCTGGAGAGGGGGTTCATCGCCATCGTCATCATCAACCATCCTCCATCACCAATTTCATGATGCTCACCGCCATGCGTGAGTAATTCCATCGTAGGCTTGCTGGATGGTGATGAATTGGATGAGATTTACCATGTAATCGAGTTAGTTTAGTTAGGGTTTGATCCCTAGTATCCACTATGTTCTGAGATTGATGTTGTTATGACTTTGCTATGCTTAATGCTTGTCACTAGGGCCCGAGTGCCATGATTTCAGATCTGAACCTATTATGTTTTCATGAATATATGTGAGTTCTTGATCCTATCTTGCAAGTCTATAGTCACCTATTATTGTTATGATCCGTTAACCCCGAAGTGACAATAATCGGGATACTTACCGGTGATGACCGTAGTTTGAGGAGTTCATGTATTCACTAAGTGTTAATGCTTTGGTCTGGTACTCTACTAAAAGGAGGCCTTAATATCCCTTAGTTTCCACTAGGACCCCGCTGCCACGGGAGGGTAGGACAAAAGATGTCATACAAGTTCTTTTCCATGAGCACGTATGACTATATTCGGAATACATGCCTACATTATATTGATGAACTGGAGCTAGTTCTGTGTCAACCTATGTTATAACCATTACATGAGGAATCACATCCGACATAATTATCCATCACTGATCCAATGCCTACGAGCATTTCACATATTGTTCTTTGCTTAGTTACTTTGCCGTTGCCACTGTTACAATTACTACAAAACTGCTACTGTTACTTTTACCACTGTTACCATTACTTCCATACTACTTTGCTACTAAATACTTTGCTGCAGATACTAAGTTATCCAGGTGTGGTTGAATTGACAACTCAACTGCTAATACTTGAGAATATTCTTTGGCTCCCCTTGTGTCGAATCAATAAATTTGGGTTGAATACTCTACCCTCGAAAACTGTTGCGATCCCCTATACTTGAGGGTTATCAGATGACCTAAGGTTTATCAATCCGTGGGAGGCGTAGGATGAAGATGGTCTCTCTCAAACAACCCTGCAACCAAATAACAAAGAGTCTCTTGTGTCGCCAACACACCCAATACAATGGTAAATTGTATAGGTGCACTAGTTCGGCGAAGAGATGGTGATACAAGTGCAATATGGATGGTAGATATAGGTTTTTGTAATCTAAAATTATAAAAACAGCAAGGTAACTAATGATAAAAGTGAGCACAAACGGTATTGCAATGCTAGGAAACAAGGCCTAAGGTTCATACTTTCACTAGTGCAAGTTCTCTCAACAATAATAACATAATTGGATCATATAACTATCCCTCAGCATGCAACAAAGAGTCACTCCAAAGTCACTAATAGCGGAGAACAAACTAAGAGATTATTGTAGGGTACGAAACCACCTCAAAGTTATCCTTTCCGATCGATCTATTCAAGAGTCCATAGTAAAATAACACGAAGCTATTCTTTCCGTTCGATCTATCATAGAGGTTGTGCTAGAATAACACCTTAAGACACAAATCAACCAAAACCCTAATGTCACCTAGATACTCCAATGTCACCTCAAGTATTCGTGGGCATGATTATACGATATGCATCACACAATCTCAGATTCATCTATTCAACCAACACAAAGTACTTCAAAGAGTGCCCCAAAGTTTCTACCGAAGAGTCAAGACAAAAACGTGTGCCAACCCCTATGCATAAGTTCACAAGGTCACTGAACCCGCAAGTTGATCACCAAAACATACATCAAGTAGATCACGCGAATATCCCATTATCACCACAGATAAGCACATGCAAAACATACATCAAGTGTTCTCAAATCCTTAAAGACTCAATCCGATAAGATAACTTCAAAGGGAAAACTCAATCCATTACAAGAGAGTGGAGGGTGAGAAACATCATAAGATCCAACTATAATAGCAAAGCTCGCGGTATATCAAGATCGTGCCATATCAAGAACACGAGAGAGAGAGAGAGAGAGATGAAACACATAGCTACTGGTACATACCCTCAACCCCGAGGGTGAACTACTCCCTCCTCATCATGGAGAGCGCTGGGATGATGAAGATGGCCACCAGTGATGGACCCCCCCCCCCCTCCGGCAGGGTGCCAGAACAGGGTCCTGATTGATTTTTGGTGGCTACAGAGGCTGGCAGCGGTGGAACTCCCGATCTAGGTTATTTTCTGGAGGTTCCTATATTTATAGGAATTATTGGCGTATGTCTCATGTCAGGGGGGTCTCCAAGCCGTCCACGAGATAGGGGGCGCGCCCAGGGCTCTTCTGGCCCAACTCTTTTACTCTGGGGCTTCTTTTAGTCCATAAAAAATCATCAAAAATTGGCACGTCAATTGGACTCCGTTTGGTATTCCTTTACTGTAAAACTCAAAAACAAGGAAAAAACAGAAACTGGCACTGGGCTCTAGGTTAATAGGTTAGTCCCAAAAATCATATAAAACAGCATATAAATGCATATAAACCATCCTAGATGGATAATATAATAGCAAGGAACAATCAAAAATTATAGATACATTGGAGACGTATCACTGAGGCATAGGGAATGACTATCATTTTGTCTTTATCTTCTGCCGTGGTCGGGTTTTGAGTCTTTACTCAACTTCACACCTTACAATACAAGCAATAACTCCTTCTTTTACAGATCCATTTTGAACTCCTTCAAAATCTTGTCAAGGTATGTACTCATTGAAAGTCTTATCAAGCGTCTTGATCTATCTCTATAGATCTTGATGCTCAATATGTAAACACCTTCACAAGGTCTTTCATTGAAAAATTCTTATTCAAATATCCTTTTATGCTATCCAAAAATTCTACATCATTTCCAATCAAAAATATGTCAAAATGCTATAGAGCTCCCACTCACTTTCTTGTAAATACAGGCTTCACCATAAGTCTATATAAAACCATATGCTTTCATCACCTTATCAAAGCGTATATTCCAATTCCGAGATGCTTGCACCAGTCCATAGATAGATCGCTGGAGTTTGCACACTTTGTTAGCAACTTTAGGATCGACAAAACCTTTTGGTTGCATCATATACAACTCTTCTTTAGGAAATCCATTAAGGAATGCAGTTTTGACATCCATTTGCCAGATTTCATAAAATGCGGCAATTGCTAACATGATTCGGATAGACTTAAGCATCGCTACGAGTGACAAAATCTCATCATAGTCAACACCTTGAACTTGTCGAAAACCTTTTGCGACAAGTCGGCTTTGTAGATAGTAACACTACAATCAGCGTCCGTCTTCCTCTTGAAGATCCATTTATTCTCAATGGCTTGCCGATCATCGGGCAAGTCCACCAAAGTCCACACTTTGTTCTCATACATGGATCATATCTCGGATTTCATGGCCTCAAGCCATCTATCGGAATCTGGGATTATCATAGCTTCTTCATAGTTTGTAGGTTCGCCATGGTCTAATAACATGACTTCCAGGACAGGATTACCATACCACTATGGTGCGGAACGTGCTCTATTTGACTTACGAGGTCCAGTAGTAACTTGATCTGAAGTTTAATGATCATATCATTAGGTTCCTCTCTAGTTGGTGTAGGCATCACGGGAACGGATTTCACTGATGTGTTATTTTCCAATTTGAGAGAAGGTACAATTACCTCATCAAGTTCTACTTTCCTCCCACTCATTTCTTTCGAGAGAAACTCCTTCTCTAGAAAGGTTCCATTCTCGGCGACAAAGATCTTGCCTTCGGATCTGTGGTAGAAGGTGTACCCAATTGTTTCCTTAGGGTATCCTATGAAGATGCACTTCTCCGATTTGGGTTTGAGCTTATTAGGCTGAAGCCTTTTGACATAATTGTCGCAACCCCAAACTTTAAGAAATGACAGCTTAGGTTTCTTGCCAAACCACAGTTCATACAGTGTCGTCTCAACGGATATAGACGGTGCCCTATTTAACGTGAATGCAGCTGTCTCTAATGCATAACCCCAAAACGATAATGGTAAATCGGTAAGAGACATTATAGATTGCACCATATCTAATAAAGTACGGTTTTACGACATTCGGACACACCATTATGATGTGGTGTTCTAGGTGGCGTGAATTGTGAAACTATTCCACATTGTTTCAAATGAAGGCTAAACTCGTAAAATATTCACCTCCGCGATCAGATCGTAGAAACTTCTTGTTACGATGATTCTCCACTTCACTCTAAAATTCCTTGAACTTTTCAAATGTTTAGACTTGTGTTTCATTAAGTAGATATACCCATATCTGCTCAAATCATCTGTGAAGGTCAGAAAATAACGATACCCGCCGCGTGCCTCAACACTCATCGGACCGCATACATCTGTATGTATTATTTCCAATAAGTCATTGGCTCACTCCATTGTTCCGAGAACAGAGTTTTAGTCATCTTGCCCATGAGGCATGGTTCGCAAGTATCAAATGATTCATAATCAAGTTATTCCAAAAATCCATCAGCATGGAGTTTCTTCATGCGCTTTACACCAATATGACCTAAACGGCAGTGCCACAAATATGTTACACTATCATTATCAACTTTGCATCTTTTGGCATCAATATTATGAATATGTGTATCACTATGATCAAGATTCAATAAACCATTTACATTGGGTGTATGACCATAGAAGGTTTTATTCATGTAAACAGAACAACAATTATTCTCTGACTTAAGTGAATAACCGTATTGCAATAAACATGACCAAATCATATTTATGCTCAATGCAAACACCAAATAACATTTATTTAGGTTCAACACTAATCCCTAAGGTAGAGGGAGTGTGCGATGGTGATCGTATCAACCTTGGAATCATTTCCAACACACATCGTCACCTCGCCCTTAACTAGTCTCTGTTTATTCTGCAACTCCTGTTTCAAGTTACTAATCTTAGCAAATGAACCGGTATCAAATACCCAGGGATTACTATGAACAATAGTAAGGTACACATCAATAACATGTATATCAAAATATACTTTTGTTCACTTTTCCATCCTTCTTATCTGCCAAGTATTTGGGGCAGTTCCACTTCCAGTGACCATTTCCTTTGCAGTAGAAGCACTCAGTTTCAAGCTTAGGTCTAGCTTTGGGCTTCTTCACGGGAGTGGCAACTTGCTTGTCATTCTTCTTGAAGTTCCCTTTCTTTTCCTTTGCCCTTTTTCTTGAAACTAGTGGTCTTGTTAACCATCAACACTTGATGCTCTTTCTTGATTTCTATCTTCGCCAATTTCAGCATCGCGAAGATCTCGGGAATATTTTCCATTATCCCTTGCACATTATAGTTCATCACGATGTTCTAGTAGCTTGGTGATAGTGACTACAGAACTCTGTCAATCACTATCTTATCTGGACGATTAACTCCCACTTGATTCAAGTGATTGTAGTACCCAGGCATTCTGAGCACATGCTCATTGGCTGAGCTATTCTCCTCCATCTTGTAGGCAAAGTACTTGTCAGAGGTCTCATACCTCTTGACATGGGCATGAGTTTGAAATACCAATTTCAGCTCTTGGAACATCTCATATGCTTCATGGCGTTCAAAATGTTTTTGAAGTCCCAGTTCTAAGCCATAAAGCATGGCGCACTAAACTATCAAGTAGTCATCATACCAAGCTTGTCAAACGTGCATAACATCTGCATCTGCTCCTGCATTCGGTCTGTCACCTAGTAGTGCATCAAGGACATAATTCTTCTATGCAACAATGAGGATAATCCTCAGATCACAAACTCAGTCTGCATCATTGCTACTAACATCTTTCAACTTATTTTTCTCTAGGAACATATCAAAAATAGTGGAGCTACAACGCGAGCTATTGATCTACAACATAATTTGTAAATACTATCAAGACTAAGTACATGATAAATTTAAGTTCAATTAATCAAATTACTTAAGAACTCCCACTTAAATAGACATCCCTCAAGTCATCTACGTGATACGTGATCCATATCAACTAACCCATGTCCGATCATCACGTGAGATGGGGTAGTCATCAATGGTGAACATCTCTATGTTAATCATATCTACTATATGACTCACATTTGACCTTTCGGTCTCTAGTGTTTCGAGGCCATGTCTGTACATGCTAGGCTCGTCAAGTTTAACCCAAGTATTCTCCATGTGTAAAACAGTCTTACACCCATTGTATGTGAACGTAGAGTCTATCACACCCGATCATCACGTGGTGTCTCAAAACGAAGAACTGTAGCAATGGTGCATACTCAGGGAAAACACTTTTACCTTGAAATTTAGTGAAGGGATCATCTTATAATGCTACCGCTGTACTAAGCAAAATAAGATGCATAAAAGATAAACATTACATGCAATCAAAATATGTGACATGATATGGCCATCATCATCTTGTGCTTTTGATCTCCATCTCCAAAGCATCGTCATGATCTCCATCGTCATCGACTCGACACCTTGATCTCCATCATTGCGTCGTGGTCATCTCACCAACTATTGCTTCTACAACTATCGCTAACACATAGTGATAAAGTAAAGCAATTACATGGTGTTTGCATTTCATACAATAAAGAGACAACCATAAGGCTCCTGCTGTTGCCGATAACTTTTACAAAATATGATCATCTCGTACAATAATCTATATCACATCATGTCTTGACCATATCACATCGCAACATGCCTTGCAAAAACAAGTTAGACATCCTCTAGTTTGTTGTTGCAAGTTTTACGTGGCTGCTATGGGCTTCTAGCATGAACCGTTCTTACCTATGCATCAAAACCACAACGGTGCTTCGTCAAGTTTGCTGTTTTAACCTTCTTCAAGGACTGGCCGCAGTCAAATTCGATTCAACTAAAGTAGGAGAAACAGACACCCGCCAGCCACCTTTATGCAAAACTAGTTCCATGTCTGTCGGTGCAACCGGTCTCATGTGCGTGGACAAGTAAAGTTGGTCCGGGCCGCTTCATCCCACAATACCGCCGAAACAAAAATAATACATTGGTGGTAAGCAGTATGACTATCACCGCCCACAACTCTTTATGTTCTACTCGTGCATATCATCTACGCATAGACCTGGCTCGGATGCCACTATTGGGAAACGTAGCATGCAATTTCAAAAAAAATCCTACGCTCACGAAAGATCTATCTAGGAGATGCATAGCAATGAGGGGGAGAGTGTGTCTATGTACCCTCGTAAATCGTAAGCAGAAGCATTTGACAACGCGGTTGATGTACTCGAACTTCTTCTAGTTCCGACTAATCAAGTATCGAATGTACGACACCTCCGAGTTCTGCACACGTTCAGCTTGATGACATCATTCGCTTTCTTGATCTAGCAAGTTGTCGAGGTAGTAGATGAGTTTCGTCAGCACGACGGTGTGGTGACGGTGACGGTGAACTGATCCGCGCAGGGCTTCGCCTAAGCACTACGAAGATATAATTGGAGGCGTAAACTGTGGGTGGGGGCGCCGCACACAGCTAACAATTGATGTTCTGTGTGTGCTAGGCGCCCCCTCCTCATATATATAGGTGGGAGGGAGAGGGGAGAGGCCAAGGGGCGTCCCAAGTGGGGTCGAATCCTACTTGAGCTCCTGCCCTAGTTCGCCCCCCCCCCCCCCCTTCCTTGTATAGGCGCAAGGGGAAGGAAGGGGGAGGTGGCGCCCCCCTTTCCTTTCTCCCTTGAGGAGGGGAAGGAAGGAGGGACTTTCCCTCGCCCCTTTCCTTTCCCTAGGGATGGCCGGCCTGGTGGAAGGGAGCAACATCCCCTTGTGGGCTGGTATGTACCTTCCCTTTGCCCATTAAGCCCATATCTTTGCCAGGGGTGCCCTTAACCCCTTCTGGTGACCTTATATGTACCAGGTACCCTCCGGAACAGTTCCAGTGTCTGAATACCATCGTCCTATATATCAATCTTTACCTCTCAACCATTTCGAGACTCCTCATCATGTTCGTGATCTCATCCAGGACTCCGAACAACATTCAGTCACCAAAACACATAACTCATATAATACTATATCGTCATCGAACGTTAAGCGTGCGGACCCTAGCTCGAGAACTATGTAGACATGACCGAGACACCTCTCCGGTCAATAACCAATAGCAAAACCTAGATGCCCATATTGGCACCTACATATTCTACGAAGATCTTTATCGGTCGAACCGTTATGACAACATATGTAATTCCCTTTGTCCATCGGTATGTTACTTGCCCGAGATTCGATCGTCGGTATCTTCATACCTAGTTCAATCTCGTTATCAGCAAGTCTCTTTACTCGTTCTGTAATACATCATCCTGCAACTAACTCATTAGTCACTTTGCTTGCAAGGCTTCTTATGATGTGTATTACCGAGAGGGCCCGGAAATACCTCTGTGATAATCAGAGTGACAAATCTTAATCTCGATCTATACCAACCCAACAAACACCTTCGGAGATACCTGTAGAGCATCTTTATAATCACCTAGTTACGTTGTGATGATTGATAGCACACAAGGCATTCCTCCGGTATCCGGGAGTTGCATAATCTCATCGTCGAAGGAATATGCATTTGACATGAAGAAAGCAATAGCAATAAAACTGAACAATCAATATGCTATGCTAACGGATGGGTCTTGTCCATCACATCATTCTCCTAATGTTGTGATCCCGTTCATCAAATGACAACACATGTCTATGGTTAGGAAACTTAATCATCTTTGATTAACAAGCTAGTCTAGTAGAAGCATACTAGGGACACTGTGTTTTGTCTATGTATCCACACATGTATCAAGTTTCTGGTTAATACAATTCTACCATGAATAATAAACATTTATCATGATATAAGGAAATATGAAATAACAACTTTATTATTGCCTCTAGGGCATATTTCCTTCAGATCACCACCCACAACTCTTTGTGTTCTACTCATGCATATCATTTACGCATAGACCTAGCTCGGATGCCACTGTTGGGAAACATAACATGCAATTTCAAAAAAATTCCTACGCTCACACAAGATCTATCTTGAAGATGCATAGCAGCGAGAGGGAGAGAGTGTGTCCACGTACCCTCGTATACCCAAAGCAGAAGCGTTTGACAATGCAGTTGATGTAGTCGAACTTCTTCTAATCCGACCGATCAAGCACCGAACGTACGGCACCTCCGAGTTCTGCACACGTTCAGCTCGATGACGTCCCTCATCCTCTTGATCCAGCAAAGGTGTCGAGGAAGAATATGAGTTCCATCAGCACGACGGCATGGTGACGGTGATGGTGATGTGATCCGCGCAGGGCTTCGCCTAAGCACTACGAAGATATGACCGGAGGCGTAAATTGTGGAGGGGGGCGCCGCACACGGCTAAAAATTGTTGATGTGTGTTCTAGGCGCCCCCTCCCCATGTATATATAGGTGGGAGGGGGAGGGGAGCAGCCATGGGGCACCCCAAGTAGGAGGAATCCTACTTGGGGGCCTATCCCAATTCGCCCCCCCCCCCCCTTCCTTATTTCTAGAGAGAAAGAGGGAAGGGGAAGAGAGAAAGGAAAGGAGGGATGAACCCCATTTGCTCCTTCTCCAATTCGGCCACATGCCTAAGGGGGGCGCGCCACCCCTTGTGGGATGGTATGCTCCCCTCTTATGGCCCTTAGAGCCCATATCTTCCCCCCAGGGGTTCCGGTACCCCCCCCCCCCCCCCCGATACTTCGGCAAATTCCCGATACTACCCGGAACACTTCCGGTGTCCAAATATCATCATCCTATATATCAATCTTTACCTCTCAACCATTTCGAGACTCCTCATAATGTCTGTGATCTCATCTGGGACTCCGAACAACATTCGGTCACCAAATCACATAACTCATATAATACTAAATTGTCATCGAACGTTACGCATGCGGACACTACGGGTTTGAGAACTATGTAGACATGACCGAGACACCTCTCCAATCAATAACCAATAGCGGAACCTGGATGCTCATATTGGCTCCTACATATTCTACAAAGATCTTTATCGGTTGAACCGTGATGACAACATACGTTATTCCCTTGGTCATCGGTATGTTACTTGCTCGAGATTCGATCACCGGTATCTTCATACCTAGTTCAATCTCGTTACCAGCAAGTCTCTTTACTCGTTCCGTAATACATCATCCCGCAACTAAATCATTAGTCACTTTGCTTGCAATGCTTCTTATGATGTGTATTATCGAGAGGGCCCAGAGATACCTCTCCGATACTCGGAGTGACAAATTCTAATCTCGATCTATGTCAACCCAACAAACACCTTCGGAGATACCTGTAGAGCATCATTATAATCTCCCAGTTACATTGTGACGTTTGATAGCACATAAGGTATTCCTCCGGTATCCGGGACTTGCATAATCTCATAGTCGAAGGAATATGTCTTTGACATGAAGAAAGAAATAACAATAAAATTGAGCAATCAATATGCCATGCTAACGGATGGGTCTTGTCCATCACATTGTTCTCCTAATGATGTGATCTCATTCATCAAATGACAACACATGTCTATGGTTAGGAAACTTAACCATCTTTGATTAATTTGCTAGTCTAGTAGAGGCTTACTAGGGACACAGTGTTTTTTCGATGTATCCACACATGTATCAAGTTTCTTAATACAATTCTAGCATGAATAATAAACATTTATCATGATATAAGGAAATATAAAATAACAACTTTATTATTGCCTCTAGGGCATATTTCGTTCAGCTCTAGCATTACTCAGTGGACCAAGTTTAGTCGCTGTTCACCTCCTACCTACTATCATTATGTGTGTGTTTTTTGTTCTTGAGATTAGTCTTGCTTGTATAAGTAAGAGAGAGGCCCCTACTATCATTATGGGGGTGTTTTTTGCTCTTAAGATTAGTCTTTCTTGTATAAGTAAGAGAGAGGCCCCGAGGACTGATCTTGACATTTGTTTTTTGAGAAACACTACATAGGCACGGACGCTCAAATATACATACACACTCATCTCTATGACGTGCGCACGTGCACAGACACCTTATTACTATAAGCACCTTCGAAAGACTGAGCTGACATATTATTGAGATTGACGAAGTTGATATGAACAACTCGTAGTTGACGGACAAACCCTATTGTTGAAAGAGCAGCGCCGGGAAGCCTAGAATAAATCCAGAAAAATGCGACCATCTGTATCAAGTTTAGGATTTGAACCTGTATGGGTAGATTCCACCACAAGGAAATTGACCATCGGAGGCGTGCTCAGTTCGCATCTAGTCTTGACAATAAACTCGCTACATCAAAAGAGGCATGGAGAAATGTGAAAGGAGATTAAATTCATTAAAAAAACTAAGGAAAGTGAGATAGGTAGATAGATAGATAGATAGATAGATAGATAGATAAGTGGGCTAGTCCACTATTTGACTGGTGGACCAAAGTCTACCCTCGTTGTCCTTCAATTTACTATCTCTTTTTTTGTCGAAGGGCTCTAACTGCAGTTTTAGCTAACTATAAAATGCAACTTACACATTTCTAGAAAATATAACTAGGTGATAAGGTGGAACTTCTACTTTCCACAATAATTACAGTCTTCTGAATCAAATGACACTTCAGAAAATTTCAGTCGGCTGAGACTTAGATGGACACAAAAGATTACATAGATGATGTTTTTGTCTGTTACCTTGTTAAACGCATTGCTCAAATATGCTTGGACTTGTTCTTCAGGGTGAAAACCTAGATCTAACATTTGTTGATTGGCACCGATGACGGCGGCGCTTGAGCGTCGTTCCTTTCCAGAAGGCGTTGATGTTTAAGAACTTCATTGTCCTTATGTTGTCCAGAGATGATTGGTGTGGATATGTTCATTGCAATAGTTTTGTCGATCACTGTTTGATCAGGGTTTTTTCTTCGCTTAGGCATGTGTTAGTGACTTGGTGTTGGTTGTGTGTGTCTCAGTTATGCAGAGGTCGGATGTGTGCTTAATGTGTTTCTATCCACTTGATACTTCATTTTGAGTTAATAAAACCCACCATTTATCAAAAAAAGATTACATACGTCGATATGCATGATGCGCAACCTTATCAAAACTGAACCAAAACCGAGATGTACATTAAAATACTCAAATATGATAGTGTGTCTTGTTTCTATGTTTTGGATACCTTTTCAAGAGATTTTTTTTTTCTTTTTATATATATAGTTTGGATGTAATAATTTTGATTCAAAATTTAATATAGGATCGCAATAGCCGACAAACTTCATTGGGAGAGGTTGGCAATTACAAACTTTTCAGATGACAAGTTTAGTTGTATTGGATTGGCAATTTCTTCAGCAACACATGGCATTTTCTAGAAACAAAGAACTTTTGCGGCAAAAAAAGGCAGGATTAATATATAGATTGATTTCATGTCTTTCAAGACACAAAAGATTTATTTTGTGTCAACAATGTGAAAAAAAAAAACTATATAGTAGTTTTCTTGATCATTTACAAAGAACTTACGGAGTAGTTTTCTTGATCATTTACAAAGAACTTTTCAAACTTGATATCAACTAGGGTTGGTATCACTGACATCTACTCATCCCTCTCCAAGAATCAATTGCTGCACTGCCCATCGAACAAATACACACTAATCTTCACACATTGGTAAAAGAAAACCATCTCCTGTCATCGAGCCCTAATAGAACATCTGTTCTGCTGGTCTCTTAACAAGAAAAGGACACATCACAGATTCACAACACATGCAGTTGTAGTTGGCTTGTACCCGCATATTCTTCTTTTTGGGCACAAAAGATGCATACATCAACATGCACCACAGCCGCACGAAAACTAGGCACTTCGATGTTCAACAGCTTACATACTTAACCAATTATCTTATTACACACAGCAGGAGACGATAGTCCTGAGAAAATCACCAACCCACCATATAATAACGACTATGGTAGAACAACAAGGATCAACCCAAGGTAGGACTACTAGCTTACGAGCTCCAATCATTACGATTTACGACCTCCCTTCAAGATGACTTCGCAGAGACAAGCTTGTCAATGAGCGTGGCAGCATCTTCAACTGTCGCAATTGCCTGCGCACTCGTCTCCTCCACGCTGATCTGGAACTCCTCCTCGAGGCCCATCACAATCTCGACCTGCATGACAGGAACATGTAATTATTTGCTCCAACAAATGAGCCATGCTGTAACTTCCCTCCAATTATGCTCTAACACCAAAAAACATCGCAAAAATACAACTCATTTGGATCCTTGAACTATTTGGCCAGGTTAGGTTAGGTACTGCTTGGCTCAAAACAAACATGAATGGCATCGTGGATAGTTACCGTGTCCAGTGAATCAGCTCCAAGGTCAGAGAACTTGGTGGTACCGCAAACTTCAGTGCCTTCAGGAACAGCAAGCTGCTTCTTAACAATTTCACAAACCTTCTCGACTGTATCCTGCTTTGCCTGTTGGCACATATTCAGAAAGAACTTTTCAGTTATGAAGGACATCCAAAATTGTAGCAAGCAACTATAAATGCGGCACTGTTTAGTGGCTGATAAAATGTGAATATCTATCTATACTCTTACCCCCCCCCCCCCCCCCCCCCACACACACACACACACACACAAAGTACAAGCTATGTTGGTAAGTGGTGGTACAACAGGAAGAAGTTATAGAAAGTAAAAAACAGAATCACTTCAATAAATAAAATACTTGTCCACCGATTCACTGTGAATTACACAATGGAAAACAAGCGCTTCTAGAGTTAAGGAACACAAAGGTAATTCCTAACCACTAGTACATTTTTTACGAGGCCAAATGATGTGACTTTTGGGCAACCTAAAAATTTATTTGTTCAAAACTAAAGAGAACTTGCATAACAAATTACAATTTTAGCAACTCTACAGAAACATATCACTGCCTTTAGCACAGTCAAGCAACTTCTCAGATATATTATGCATGAAGAGGAAGGAAAAAACTCACTGAGCAGCAAACAGCAAATCTCATCGGCACTGGCTGCATACGAAGAAATGCATTGCCCCTCCTTGCACCAGAGAAAGAGACCGAGTTCGTGTTGATTGCCTGGAATTCAAGAAACAAACATCTTGAGGCAACAGAACTTGTGTACCAAGGAAAAGCATACTGCACTGTATTCACTATTTACTGATGAAAAATAATATTAACATGCTAGAACAAACATTCTTCTCAAAATTCTTCAATCCATCTGGCAATTTAGTAATCCCACATCTGCAGAGTGATCGTACGAAGAATATTTGCAGAGAAGATACTAACAGAAATAAATTTTACTAAGCACAAAAAAATGTTACCCACAAAGTTGTACTAAAGCAGCGTCAATTAATTTGGATCCGAGGGAATATGTGAGCATACAAGAGAAAATAAATAATTGTGTATAATATACATTGTACCTAGAATTTACAACCACATAAGTGACTAAATTACAAATGCACTAACCAACTAGATGGCCAAGAAAGTGTCTCCTAATAAGGAAAGGCAAGATACCAAAAGAAGATTTATATTCAAGGACCAACTTTTGGGACCTCTGGAGCATGCAAAGCAACAACCTAGTGCTAGCGTCCAAAATTCCAATACAACGACCAATAACACATAGAGACGCCTAAGCATACCATAATACCAATTCAATAATTCTACTAGAAAATTAAGTGCTAGGATGCAAGAGTTATATTCTTTTTCGGCTGGCTCTAGTTCCACCATAGCAACCATTAAGTCACACGCTTTAATTGCACATGCAGCGATCTAAGCCTCTTTAACAGTTCAGAGCCTCTTAACGTGTTAGCAGTAACTTGCTCTTCCTCTTTCTTGCTCATCAGTGCGCAACCATCAAAGTAGTAACACAGTGTCTGCACCCTATCAATCAACCTAGCAGAAAAGTAGATCTGCCCAAGTCCAGCTCTGAAATGGGGCACAAAATAAGGTGCTCCCCGCGGTCCCAAAAAATAAAAACAGGAGTTGCTAAACCGAAATTACCACTAAATTCGCGCATCGTACAGTGCGAGAATAGGAGTACTAGAAAACAGCGTTCGTCGAACAATCCCTACTGATCACGCCTAGATCGGGCCGCCGGGCGAGCACGGATTGAACAGCACGGAAGCTAAAACCCCAGCAGGGCAGACGGATCCAACGTACGGACGACACAAGGTGGCGGATCTGAAGACGGGGCGTGCGCGCGCGGGCATACCTTGACGGGCTTGGCGAAGGACACGGCAGATCCGGCGATGGAAGCCATGAGGCAGCACGCGAAGGGAGGCGGCGAGCACGAAGAGCGTGAGAGCGACGGGGGATGGACTGGGTGGGTGGGGTGGGGTGCGGTGGAGCTGAGGGGAGAAGTGACCTTGCCACATTTATGCGCGGGGGAGTGATGGCGCATCGGGAGTATCGACGGCGGGGTCCACGAAGCGGCGACACCGGCCGGTCCGTCCTCGCCCCGGCCATCGCTGGCTCCACCGCGCACTTGGGCCGAGTAGTAATGACTTCTGTTGAGGTGGGCGGTGACGGAACGAAGGCCTATCTGGCCCAAAAGTTCTAAGTTCGAGTTTTTTTTTTAACTTGTAGCCCATCAAGTGTTTATCTCACCCTCCCTCAAAAAAAAGTGTTTATCTCACCCAGAGGAAATAATGGCGTTGAAAACAGAGGTGGGTGCTTGCGATTATAGCCGCGCATGAAAGCCTGATTCTCAAAAAGAGAAAAACGCATGAAAGCTTGAGAAGAGAGGGAACCGGCAGTTTCAGTGACGTCTGTGTTGTCGGGGCACACTCATCTCGTGATCAGAAAACGAGATAGCGCTGCCGTGAGCAGTTCATACCTTTCATTTTCTACGAGTATCTTCCTGCTAGAAAAAATATTAATGTATGAGAAAGTCTCCACCATAATGTTCTAGTGCATTCGTCCTATGAGTCCCTTAGCATGGCGACTTCCCAACAGTGTTTTTCGACTTCGATGAGGAAGGGGCGATGAAGCGTCTTCAGCTAGCTTCAATGTTTGTAGTTGTCGTTTGATGGTTTACGGATCTGAATGTGATCTTTAATTCTGTTGTTTCTTTATACTTTTTTTACAGTTGATGCTCGCTAAATAAATGTCTCCGCCCCGAAGAAAAGGAAAAAGTATCTTTCTAATGCCAATCTCAAATGCTTCTCTATGAATGGTAAAACAAAAAATCTCATTTTTTTACAACAAACACTGCTTTGTTTTTCTTCTCCATCAAAAGTGTGTAATTGCAGAGGCCGAGGCCTTTCCCCTTTTCAAAAAAAATTAGAAGTGTGTACTGACTGTTGGGGAACGTAGCAGAAATTCAAAATTTTCCTACGTGTCACCAAGATCTATCTATGGAGAAACCAGCAACGAGTAGAAGGAGAGTGCATCTACATACCCTTGTAGATCGTTAAGCGGAAGCGTTCAAGTGAACGGGGTTGATGGAGTCGTACTCGTCGTGATTCAAATCACCGATGATCAAGTGCCGAACGGACGGCACCTCCGCGTTCAACACACGTACAGCCCGACGATGTCTCTCACGCCTTGATCCAGCAAGGAGAGAGGGAGAGGTTGAGGAAGACTCCATCCAGCAGCAGCACAACGGCGTGGTGGTGGTGGAGGAGCGTGGCTAGAAGAGGAGGAAGAAGAGACGCAGGGCTGCACCAACGAGAGATCGAATCGCGTGTATTATGTCTGTCCCATGGGCAGCCCTATGCCTCACTATTTATAGGGGGGAAGGGGGGATGCGCCCCCTTTAGGGTTTCCCACCCCAAGGGGTGCGGCCAGCCTCCAGATGGCATCTGGTGCGGCGGCCAGAGGGGGAGGAGAGGGAGGCGCAGGGAGCATGGGCCTTAGGGCCCATCTGCCCTAGGGTTTGCCCCCTCCCACTCTCCCCTGCGCCTTGGGCCCCTTGTAGGGGGCGCACCAGCCCACCTGGGGCTGGTTCCCTCCCACACATGGCCCATGCAGCCCTCCGGGGTTGGTGGCCCCACTTGGTGGACCCCCGGGAACCTCCCGGTGGTCCCGGTACTTTACCGATAAAACCCGAAACTTTTCCGGTGACCAAAACAGGACTTCCCATATATAAATCTTTACCTCCGGACCATTTCGGAACTCCTCGTGACGTCCGGGATCTCATCCGGGACTCCGAACAACATTCGGTAACCACATACAAGCTTCCTATATAACCCTAGCATCATCGAACCTTAAGTGTGTAGACCCTATGGGTTCGGGAGACATGCAGACATGACCGAGACGTTCTCCGGTCAATAACCAACAGCGGGATCTGGATACCCATGATGGCTCCCACATGTTCCACGATGATCTCATCGGATGAACCACGATGTCAAGGACTTAATCAATCCCGTATACAATTCCCTTTGTCTAGCGGTATTGTACTTGCCCGAGATTCGATCGTCGGTATCCTTATACCTTGTTTAATCTCGTTACCGGCAAGTCTCTTTACTCGTTCCGTAACACATCATCCCGTGATCAACTCCTTGGTCACATTGCGCATATGATGATGTCCTACCGAGTGGGCCCAGAGATACCTCTCCGTTTACACGGAGTGACAAATCCCAGTCTCGATTCGTGCCAACCCAACAGACACTTTCGGAGATACCTGTAATGCACCTTTATAGCCACCCAGTTACGTTGTGACGTTTGGTACACCCAAAGCACTCCTACGGTATCCGGGAGTTGCACAATCTCATGGTCTAAGGAAAAGATACTTGACATTAGAAAAGCTCTAGCAAACGAACTACACGATCTTTGTGCTATGCTTAGGATTGGGTCTTGTCCATCACATCATTCTCCTAATGATGTGATCCCGTTATCAACGACATCCAATGTCCATAGCCAGGAAACCATGACTATCTGTTGATCACAACGAGCTAGTCAACTAGAGGCTCACTAGGGACATATTGTGGTCTATGTATTCACACGTGTATTACGATTTCCGGATAATACAGTTATAGCATGAATAAAAGACAATTATCATGAACAAGGAAATATAATAATACTTTTATTATTGCCTCTAGGGCATATTTCCAACAGTCTCCCACTTGCACTAGAGTCAATAATCTAGTTCACATCGATATGTGATTAACACTCAAGGTCACATCCCCATGTGACTTACACCCAAAGAGTTTACTAGAGTCAATAATCTAGTTCACATTTACCATGTGATTAATACTCAATGAGTTCTGGGTTTGAACATGTTATGCTTGTGAGAGAGGTTATAGTCAACGGGTCTGAACCTTTTAGATCCGTTTGTGCTTTACAAATCTCTATGTCATCTCCTAGATGCAGCTACCACGCTCTATTTGGAGCTATTCCAAATAACTGTTCTACTTGGAGCTATTATAAATTATTTCTCCATTATACGTATCCGGTATCTCTACTCAGAGCTATCCGGATAGGTGTTAAGCTTGCATCGACGTAACCCTTTACGACGAACTCTTTTTCCACCTCCATAATCGAGAAAATTCCTTAGTCCACTAGTTACTAAGGATAACTTTGACTGCTGTCCTGTGATCCATTCTTGGATCACTCTTGTACCCCTTGACTGACTCATGGCAAGGCACATTTTAGGTGCGGTACACAGCATAGCATACTGTAGAGCCTACGTCTTAAGCATAGGGGACGACCTTCGTCCTTTCTCTCTATTCTGCCGTGGTCGAGCTTTTAAGTCTTAACTTCATACCTTACAACTCAGGCAAGAACTCCTTCTTTGACTGATCCATCTTGAACACCTTCAAGATCATGTCAAGGTACGTGCTCATTTGAAAGTACTATTAAACATTTTGATCTATCCTTATAGATCTTGATGCTCAATGTTCAAGTAGCTTAATCCAGGCTTTCCATTGAAAAACACTTTCCAAATCACCCTATATGCTTTCCAGAAATTCTACGTCATTTCTGATCAACAATATGTCAATAACATATACTCATCAGAAATTCTATAGTGCTCCCACTCACTTCTTTGGAAATACAAGTTTCTCATAAACTTTGTATAAACCCAAAATCTTTGATCATCTTATCAAAGTGCATATTCCAACTCCGAGATGCTTACTCCAGTCCTTAGAAGGATTGCTGGAGCTAGCATACCTTTTAGCATCCTTAGGATCGACAAAACTTTTCTGGTTTTATCACATACAACCTTTCCTTACGAAAACTGGTAAGGAAACTTGTCTTGATATCCATCTGCCAGATTTCATAAATGCAGCTTGTGCTAATATGATTCCGACGGACTTAAGCATCGCTACGGATGAGAAAATCTCATCGTAGTCAACTCCTTGAACTTGTGGAAAACTCTTCGCCACAAGTCATGCTTCATAGACGGTGACATTACCGTCCACGTCCGTCTTCTTCTTAAAGATCCATTTATCTTAATGGCTTGCCGATCATTGGGCAAGTCCACCAAAGTCCATGCTTTGTCCTAATACATGGATCCTATCTCGGATTTCATGGCTTCTAACCATTTGTCGGAATTTGGGCCCACCATCACTTCTCCATAGCTCGTAGGTTCATTGTTGTCTAGCAACATGACCTTCAAGACAGGATCACCGTACCACTCGGAAGTAGTACGCGTCCTTGTCGTCCTACGAGGTTCGGTAGTGAATTGATCCGAAGCTTCATGATCACTATCATAAGCTTCTACTTCAATTGGTGTAGGCGCCACAGGAACGACTTCCTGTGCCCTGCTACACACTAGTTGAAGTGACAGTTCAATAACCTCATCAAGTCTCCACCATCCTCCCACTCAATTCTTTCGAGAGAAACTTTTCCTCGAGAAAGGACCCGATTCTAGAAACAATCCCTTATTGCTTTCGGATCTGAGATAGGAGGTATACCCAACTGTTTTGGGTGTCCTATGAAGATGCATTTATCCGCTTTGGGTTCGAGCTTATCAGCCTGAAACTTTTTCACATAAGCGTCGCAGCCCCAAACCTTTAAGAAATGACAGCTTAGGTTTCTCTAAACCATAGTTCATACGGTGTCATATCATCGGAATTACGTGGTGCCCTATTTAAAGTGATTGCGGTTGTCTCTAATGCCTAACCCATGAACAATAGTGGTAATTCGATAAGAGACATCATGGTACGCACCATATCCAATAGGATGCAACTATGATGTTCAGACACACCATCACACTATGGTGTTTCCAGGCGGTATTAATTGCAAAACAATTTCCACAGTGTCTTAATTGTGTGCCAAAACTCGTAACTTAGATATTCATCTCTATGATCATATCATAGACATTTTATCCTCTTGTCACAATGATCTTCTACCTCACACTGAAATTACTTGAACCATTCAATAATTCAGACTTGTGTTTCATCAAGTAAATATACTCTACATCTACTCGAATCATCTGTGAAGTAAGAACATAACGATATTCATTGCATTCCTCAGCACTCATTGGACTGCACACATCAAAATGTGTTACTTCCAACAAGTTGCTATCTTGTTCCATTTTACTGAAAAACGAGGCTTTTTAGTCATCTTGCCCATGTGGTATGATTTGCATATCTCAAGTGATTCAAAATCAAGTGAGTCCAAATGATCCATCTGCATGGAGTTTCTTCATGCGTACACACCAATGGTTCGCATGTCTCAAACTTTTCAAAAACGAGTGAGTCCAAAGATCCATCAATATGGAGCTTCTTCATGCGTTTTACACCAATATGACTTACATGGCAGTGCCACAAGTAAGTGGTGCTATCATTACTATCTTATATCTTTTGGCATGAAAATGTGTATCACTACGATCGAGATTCAATAAACCATTCATTTAGGTGCAAGACCATTGAAGGTATTATTCAAATAAACAGAGTAACCATTATTCTCCTTAAATGAATAACCGTATTGCGATAGACATAATCCAATCATGTCTATGCTCAACGAAAACACCAAATCTCGATGGTAGAGGGAGCGTGCGATGCTTGATCACATCAACCTTGGAAATACTTCCAACACATATCGTCAGCTCACCTTTAGCTAGTCTCCGTTTATTCTGTAGCTCTTTTATTTCGAGTTACTAACACTTAGCAACCGAACCGGTATCTAATACCCTGGTGCTACTAGGAGTACTAGTAAAGTACACATTAACATAATGTATATCCAATATACTTCTATCGACCTTGCCAGCCTTCTCATCTACCAAGTATCTAGGGTAATTCTGCTTCAGTGGCTGTTCCCCTTATTACAGAAGCACTCAGTCTCGGGTTTGGGTTCAACCTTGGGTTTCTTCACTAGAGCAGCAGCTGAATTGCCGTTTTATGAAGTATCCCTTCTTGCCCTTGCCCTTCTTGAAACTAGTGGTTTCACCAACCATCAACAATTGATGCTCCTTCTTGATTTCTACTTTCGCGGTGTCAAACATCACGAATATCTCAAGGATCATCATATATGTCCCTGATATATCATAGTTCATCACGAAGCTCTAGTAGCTTGGTGGTAATGACTTCGGAGAACCATCACTATTTCATCTGGAAGATTAACTCCCACTCGATTCAAGTGATTGTTGCACTCAGACAATCTGAGCACAAGCTCAACGATTGAGCTTTTCTCCGTTAGTTTGCAGGCTAAGAAAATCGTCGGAGGTCTCATACCTTTTGACGTGGGCACGAGCCTGAAATCCCAATTTCAGCCCTCGAAACATCTCATATGTTCCGCGATGTTTCGAAAACGTCTTTGGTGCCTCAACTTTAAACCGTTTAACTGAACTATCACGTAGTTATCAAAACGTGTATGTCTGATGTTCGCAACATCCACAAATGATGTTTGGGGTTCAGCACACTGAGCGGTGCATTAAGGACATAAGCCTTCTATGAAGCAATGAGGACAATCCTCAGTTTATGGACCTAGTCTGCATAATTGCTACTATCAACTTTCAACTAATATTTTCTCTAGGAACATATCTAAACAGTAGAACTAAAGCGCGAGCTACGACATAATTTGCAAAAGGTCTTTTGACTATGTTCAAGATAATTAAGTTCATCTTATGAACTCCCACTCAGATAGACATCCCTCTGGTCATCTAAGTGATCACATGATCCGAGTCAACTAGGCCGTGTCCGATCATCACGTGAGACGGACTAGCCAACGTCGGTGAACATCTTCATGTTGATCGTATCTACTATACGACTCATGCTCGACCTTTCGGTCTCCGTGTTCCGAGGCCATGTCTGTACATGCTAGGCTCGTCAAGTTAACCCTAAGTGTATTGCAGTGTAAATCTGTCTTACACCCGTTGTATGTGAACGTAAGGATCCATCACACCCGATCATCACGTGGTGCTTAGAAACGACGAACTGTAGCAACGGTGCACAGTTAGGGGAGAACACTTCTTGAAATTTTGTAAGGGATCATCTTATTTACTACCGTCGTCCTAAGTAAACAAGATGCATAAACATGATAAACATCATATGCAATCAAATAGTGACATGATATGGCCAATATCATTTTGCTCCTTTTGATATCCATCTTCGGGGCTCCATGATCATCATCGTCACCGGCATGACACCATGATCTCCATCATCATGATCTCCATCATCGTGTCTCCATGAAGTCGTCTCGCCAACTTATTACTTCTACTACTATGGCTATCGGTTAGCAATAAAGTAAAGTAATTACATGGCGTTGTTCAATGACACGCAGGTCATACAATAAATTAAGACAACTCCTATGGCTCCTGCCGGTTGTCATACTCATCGACATGCAAGTCGTGATTCCTATTACAAGAACATGATCAATCTCATACATCACATATCATTCATCACATTCTTGTTAGCCATATCACATCACATAGCATACCCTGCAAAAACAAGTTAGACGTCCTCTAATTGTTGTTTGCATGTTTTACGTGGCTGCTATGGGTTTCTAGCAAGAACGTTTCTTACCTACGCAAGACCACAACGTGATATGCCAATTGCTATTTACCCTTCATAAGGACCCTTTTCATCGAATCCGTTCCGACTAAAGTGGGAGAGGCTGGCACCCGCTAGCCACCTTATGCACCAAGTGCATGTCAATCGGTGGAACCTGTCTCACGTAAGAGTACGTGTAAGGTCGGTCCGGGCCGCTTCATCCCACAATACCGTCGAAACAAGATTGGACTAGTAACGGTAAGCATATTGAACAACATCAACGCCCACAACTACTTTGTGTTCTACTCATGCAAAGAATCTACGCAATAGACCTAGCTCATGATGCCACTGTTGGGGAACGTAGCAGAAATTCAAAATTTTCCTACGTGTCACCAAGATCTATCTATGGAGAAACCAGCAACGAGTAGAAGGAGAGTGCATCTACATACCCTTGTAGATCGTTAAGCGGAAGCGTTCAAGTGAACGGGGTTGATGGAGTCGTACTCGTCGTGATTCAAATCACCGATGATCAAGTGCCGAACGGACGGCACCTCCGCGTTCAACACACGTACAGCCCGACGATGTCTCCCACGCCTTGATCCAGCAAGGAGAGAGGGAGAGGTTGAGGAAGACTCCATCCAGCAGCAGCACAACGGCGTGGTGGTGGTGGAGGAGCGTGGCTAGAAGAGGAGGAAGAAGAGACGCAGGGCTGCACCAACGAGAGATCGAATCGCGTGTATTATGTATGTCCCATGGGCAGCCCTATGCCTCACTATTTATAGGGGGGAAGGGGGGCTGCGCCCCCTTTAGGGTTTCCCACCCCAAGGGGTGCGGCCAGCCTCCAGATGGCATCTGGTGCGGCGGCCAGAGGGGGAGGAGAGGGAGGCGCAGGGAGCATGGGCCTTAGGGCCCATCTGCCCTAGGGTTTGCCCCCTCCCACTCTCCCCTGCGCCTTGGGCCCCTTGTGGGGGGCGCACCAGCCCACCTGGGACTGGTTCCCTCCCACACATGGCCCATGCAGCCCTCCGGGGTTGGTGGCCCCACTTGGTGGACCCCCGGGAACCTCCCGGTGGTCCCGGTACTTTACCGATAAAACCCGAAACTTTTCCGGTGACCAAAATAGGACTTCCCATATATAAATCTTTACCTCCGGACCATTCCGGAACTCCTCGTGACGTCCGGGATCTCATCCGGGACTCCGAACAACATTCGGTAACCACATACAAGCTTCCTATATAACCCTAGCGTCATCGAACCTTAAGTGTGTAGACCCTACGGGTTCGGGAGACATGCAGACATGACCGAGACGTTCTCCGGTCAATAACCAACAGCGGGATTTGGATACCCATGATGGCTCCCACATGTTCCACGATGATCTCATCAGATGAACCACGATGTCAAGGACTTAATCAATCCCGTATACAATTCCCTTTGTCTAGCGGTATTGTACTTGCCCGAGATTCGATCGTCGGTATCCTTATACCTTGTTCAATCTCGTTACCGGCAAGTTTCTTTACTCGTTCCGTAACACATCATCCCGTGATCAACTCCTTGGTCACATTGCGCATATGATGATGTCCTACCGAGTGGGCCCAGAGATACCTCTCCGTTTACACGGAGTGACAAATCCCAGTCTCGATTCATGCCAACCCAACAGACACTTTCGGAGATACCTGTAATGCACCTTTATAGCCACCCAGTTACGTTGTGACGTTTGGTACACCCAAAGCACTCCTACGGTATGCGGGAGTTGCACAATCTCATGGTCTAAGGAAAAGATACTTGACATTAGAAAAGCTCTAGCAAACGAACTACACGATCTTTGTGCTATGCTTAGGATTGGGTCTTGTCCATCACATCATTCTCCTAATGATGTGATCCCGTTATCAACGACATCCAATGTCCATAGCCAGGAAACCATGACTATCTGTTGATCACAACGAGCTAGTCAACTAGAGGCTCACTAGGGACATATTGTGGTCTATGTATTCACACGTGTATTACGATTTCCGGATAATACAGTTATAGCATGAATAAAAGACAATTATCATGAACAAGGAAATATAATAATACTTTTATTATTGCCTCTAGGGCATATTTCCAACACTGACCCGCCATTGGCAGCACATCGAGCACTAATATGTAATATGTGCACCGCTAGCAGGGTACAAGATGTCACTTGTGCCGTCTACAAGACAGTTTGGGGGTGCCAGTCAACCCCCCCCCCTCCCTTCGCGGGGCCTCCCGATGAACACGACGACGCATTCCGTTCCAACCAAGCCCGTTAGCTCCCACGCATTCTGTTGCCTCCCGATGAACACGACGCATTCCGTTGCCTCCTCATGAACACGACACATTCTGTTGCCTTCCCATGAACACGACGACGATGTTGTTTCTTCGTTCCGACCCAGCCATGTACACGAGCCTTGGCCGTACGTATGCGCGAGTAGGCGTTCAAGACCCCGCCCGTATGTACACATATGTGGCCGTATTTTCTTTCTTGCACACTGGCTATTGTACGTACGTGTACATACTACGTGCGCGCCTCTACATCGACCAGTATATATGTACGTACAGTTTCGCGACCAGAATGACAAAGCTACGTACGCTTCGACCAGGCGGGTCCCGACTGTCAGGCACTTCCTTGCATGCGAAAATGTAGCTGGTGGGTCCCAGCAATCAGGGGGCACTTCCTTGCGTGCGAAGATGTAGCTGGTGGGTCCCAGCAGTCAGGGGGTGCTACGTCTTGAGTTTGCGTAGGTTTTCCTTGAAGAGGAAAGGGTGATGCAGCAAAGTAGCGTAAGTATTTCCCTCAGTTTTTAAGAATCAAGGTATCAATACAGTAGGAGACTCCTCAAAAGTCCCACGCACCTACACAAACAAACAAAGAACTCGCAACCAACGCAATAAAGGGGTTGTCAATCCCTTCACGGCCACTTGCGAAAGTGAGATCTGATAGAGATAGTATGATAAGATAAATATATTTTTGGTATTTTATAATATAGATGCAAAAAGTAAAGATGCAAATAAAAGTAGATTGGAAGCAAATATGATAAGAGATAGACCCGGGGGCCATAGATTTCACTAGTGGCTTCTCTCAAGATAGCATAAGTATTACGGTGGGTGAACAAATTACTGTCGAGCAATTGATAGAAAAGCAAATAATTATGAGATTATCTAGGCATGATCACGTATATAGGCATCACGTCCGTGACAAGTAGACCGACTCCTGCCTGCATCTAGTACTATTACTCCACACATCGACCAACTCCTGCCTGCATCTAGAGTATTAAGTTCATAAAGAACAGAGTAACGCATTAAGCAACATGACATGATGTAGAGGGATAAACTCAAGCAATATGATATAAACCCCATCTTTTTATCCTCGATGGCAACAATACAATACATGCCTTGCTGCCCCTGCTGTCACTGGGAAAGGACACCGCAATATTGAACCCAAAGCTAAGCACTTCTCCCATGGCAAGAAAGATCAATCTAGTAGGCCAAACCAAACTAATAATTCGAAGAGACTTGCAAAGATAACTTTCAATCATACATAAAAGAATTCAGAGGAGATTCAAATATTATTCATAGATAAACTTGATCATAAACCCACAATTCATCGGATCTCGACAAACACACCGCAAAAAGAGTTTACATCGAATAGATCTCCACAAGAGAGGGGGAGAACATTGTATTAAGATCCAAAAAAAGAGAAGAAGCCATCTAGCTAATAACTATGGACCCGTAGGTCTGTGGTAAACTACTCACAACTCATCGGAGGGGCTATGGTGTTGATGTAGAAGCCCTTCGTGGTCGATTCCCCCTCCGGCAGAGTGCTGGCGAAGGCTCCAAGATGAGATCTCGCGGATATAGAAGGTTACGACGGTGGAAATTGTGTTTCGTTGGCTCCCTGGATGTTTTCGGGGTACGTAGGCTTATATAGGAGGAAGAAGTACGTCGGTGGCCGCCCGAGGGGCCCACGAGACTGGGGGGCGCGCCCTATGGGGGGGCGCCCTCCTATCTCGTGGAGGCCTCGGCTGCTTCTTGACTTGCACTCCAAGTCCTATGGGTCACGTTCGTTCCAAAAAGCACGCTCCCGAACGTTTCATTCCGTTTGGACTCCGTTTGATATTCCTTTTCGTCGAAATACTGAAATAGGCAAAAAAACAGCAATACAGGTTGGGCCTCCGGTTAGTAGGTTAGTCCCAAAAATGATATAAATGTGTAAAATAAATCCCATAAATATCTAAAAGGGTAATATAATAGCATGGAACAATCAAAATTTATAGATACGTTGGAGACGTATCAAGCATCCCCAAGCTTAATTCCTGCTCGTCCTCGAGTAGGTAAATGATAAAAAGAGAATTTTTGATGTGGAATGCTACCTAGCATAATTCTTAATGTAATTTTCTTTATTGTGGCATGAATGTTCAGATCCAAATGATTCAAAATAAAAGTTCATATTGATAAAATAAATAGTAACACTTCAAGCATACTAATCAAAGTAGTCATGTCTTCTCAAAATAACATGGCAAAAAAAAGTTCATCCCACAAAATCATATAGTTAGGCTATGCTTCATTTTCGTCACACAAAGATGTTCCCAGCTTCTATACCCCCGATGACAAGCCAAGCAATTGTTTCATACTTCAATAATCTCAAACTTTTTCAACATTCACGCAATACATGAGCATGAGCCATGGATATAGCACTATGGATGGAATAAAATATGATGATAGGGATTGTGTGGAGAAGACAAAAAAAGAGAAAGTCTCACATTGACGAGGATAATCAACGGGCTATGGAGATGCCCATCAATTGATGTCAACATGAGGAGTAGGGATTGCCATGCAACAGATGCACTAGAGCTATAAATGAATGCTCAACAAAAGAAAACTAGTGGGTGTGCATCCAACCTGCTTGCTCATGAAGACCTAGGGCATTTGAGGAAGCCCATCGTAGAAATATACAAGCCAAGTTCTATAATGAAAAATTCCCACTAGTATGAAAAAGACAACTGTCGGTGTCAAAACCGGCGGATCTCGGGTAGGGGGTCCCAAACTGTGCGTCTAGGCGGATGGTAACAGGAGACAAGGGACACGATGTTTTACCCAGGTTCGGGTCCTCTTGATGGAGGTAAAACCCTACGTCCTGCTTGATTAATATTGATGATGTGTATTACAAGAGTGGATCTACCACGAGATCAAGGAGGCTAAACCCTAGAAGCTAGCCTATGGTATGATTGTTGTAATGGATGTTGTGTCCTACGGACTAAAGCCCTCTGGTTTATATAGGCACCGGAGAGGGCTAGGGTTACATAGAGTCGGTTACAATGGTAGGAGATCTACATATCCGTATCGCCAAGCTTGCCTTCCACGCCAAGGAAAGTCCCATCCGGACACGGGACAGAGTCTTCAATCTTGTATCTTCGTAGTCTTGGAGTCCGGCGGACGATGATAGTCCGGCTGTCCGGATACCCCCTAGTCCAGGACTCCCTCAGTAGCCCCTGAACCTGGCTTCAATGACGATGAGTCCGGCGCGCATAATGTTCGGCATTGCAAGGCGGGTTCCTCCTCCGAATAATCCATAGAAGATTGTGAACACCTGGATAGTGTCCGGCTCTGCAAAATAAATTCCATATTCCACCGTAGAGAGAATATCATGTACACAGGTTCAATCTGCTGACGTATCTTGTAGCGTGACGTCAACAACTTATGAGACTCGCTATATGAAAAACATGGTGCTACTTTGAAGCACAATATATGAGACTCACTACATGAAGAACAAAGTGCTACTTTGAAGCACAAGTGTGGAAAAAGAGATAGTAACATTGCCCCTTTTTATTTATTTTTTTCTTTTTTTCTTTTTTTGGGCCTTTCTTTTTTTGGCCTTTCTTATTTTTTTCTTTTTTTGGGCAATGTTCTAATAATGATGATCATCACACTTTTATTGATTACAACATATGAATTACAACTCGAAACTAGAACAAGATATGACTCTATATGAATGCCTCCGGTGGTGTACCGGGATGGTGCAATGAATCAAGAGTGACATGTATGAAAAATAATGCATGGTGGCTTTCCCACAAATACGATGTCAACTACATGATCATGCAATGGCAATATGACAAAAGTAAAGTTTGTCATGATGATGATAAACGGAACGGTGGAAAGTTGCATGGCAATATATCTCGGATTGGCTATGGAAATGCCATAATAGGTAGGTATGGTGGCTGTTTTGACGAAGATATAAGGAGGTTTATGTGTGATAGAGCATATCGTATCACGGGGTTTGGATGCACCGGCAAAGTTTGCACCAACTATCAAGGTGAGAAAGGGCAATGCACGGTATCGAAGAGGCTAGCAATGGTGGAAAGGTAAAAGTGTGTATAATCCACAGACTCAGCATTAGTCAAAAGAACTCATATACTTATTGCAAAAATTTAGAAGTCATCAAAAATCAAGCACTACGCACATGCTCCTAGGGGAATAGATTGGTAGGAAAAGACCATCGCTCGTCCCCGACCACCACTCATAAGGATGCACAAACGAGGTATACTTCATGTTTCAAATTTGTTACACAACTTTAACCATACGTGCATGCTACGGGACTTGCTAACTTCAACACAAGCATTCTTTAAATTCATAATCACCCAACTAGCATGACTTTAATATCACTACCTCCATATCTCAAAACAATTATCAAGTATCAAATTGATCATAGCATCCAATTCACTTCCTATGATAGTTTTTATTATACCCAACTTGGATGCCTACCATTCTAGGACCAATTTTATAATCATAGCAAATACCATGCTGTTCTAAAAGACTCTCAAAAATATACAAGTGAAGCATGAGATACTAGCAATTTCTACAAAAATAAGCCACCGCCATGCTCTAAAAGATATAAGTGAAGTACTAGAGCAAAAACTATCAAGCTCAAAAGATATAAGTGAAGCACATAGAGTATTCTAGCAAATTCTAATCAAATAGGATTCTCCCAAAAGGTGTGTACAGCAAGGATGATTGTGGTAAACTAAAAATCAAAGACTAATATAATACACGACGCTCCAAGCAAAACACATATCATGGAGCGAATAAAAATATAGCTCCAAGTAAAGTTACCAATGAACGAAGACGAAAGAGGGGATGCCTTCCCGGGGCATCCCCAAGCTTAGGCTTTTGGCTATTCTTGAATATCTTGGGGTGCCTTGGGCATCCCCAAGCTTAGGCTCTTGCCACTCCTTATTCCATAGTCCATAAAAGCTTTACCCAAAACTTGAAAACTTCACAACACAAAACTCAACAGGAAATCTTATAAGCTCCGTTAATGAAAGAAAACAAAACCACCACATAAGGTACTGTAATGAACTAATTATTTATTTATTTTGGTGTTAAACCTACTGTAATCCAACTTCTTTATGGTTTATAAACTAATTTACTAGGCATAGATGCATCGAAATAAGCAAACAACACACGAAAAACAGAATCTGTCAAAAACAGAACAGTCTGTAGCAATCTGTAACTAACGCAAACTTCTGGAACTCTCAAAATCCTACAAAAATAGGAAGTCCTGGACAATTTATCTATTGATCAGAAGCAAAAAGAATCAATGCAAAAGCACGTTTCTGTGATTTAACAAAACTAAATTTGTGCGCGCAAAGTTTCTGTTTTTCAGCAGAATCAAATCAACTATCATCATAGGTTATCCTATAGGTTCTAATTGTCACAAACACTAATTAAAAGATAAAAACACATCTAAACAAGAGATAGATGCAAGATTTATTACTAAACAGGAACAAAAACAAAAAACACAAAGAAAATTGGTTGCCTCCCAACTAGCGCTATTGTTTAACGCCCCTAGCTAGGCATAAAAGCGAAGATAGATCTAAGTAGTGCCATCTTTGGCACTAAATTCATAAGTAGCCCGCATGATAGATTCATAAGGTAATTTGACTTTCTTTCTTGGAAAGTGCTCCATGCCTTTCTTTAATGGAAATTGGAATCTAATATTCCCTTCCTTCATATCAATAATCGCGCCAATCGTTCTAAGGAAAGGTCTACCAAGAATAATAGGGCAAGAAAGATTGCAATCTATATCAAGAACGATAAAATCTACGGGCACCAAATTTCTATTTGCAACAATGAGAACATCATTGATCCTTCCCATTGGCTTTTTAGTGGTGGAATCCGCAAGGTGCAAATTTAAAGAGCAATCATCAAGATCATGGAAACCTAGAATATCACATAAAGTTTTCGGAATCGTGGAAACACTAGCACCCAAATCACACAAAGCAAAACACTCATGATCTTTAATTCTAATCTTTATAGTAGGTTCCCACTCATTATTAAGTTTTCTTGGTATAGAAACTTCCAAATTAAGTTTTTCATCATAAGATTGCATCAAGGCGTCAATGATATGTTTGGTAAAAGCTTTATTTTGACTATAAGCATGAGGAGAATTAACAACGGATTGCAACAAGGAAATACAACCTTCTAAAGAACAATTATTATAATCAAATTCCTTGAAATCCGAGATAGTGGGTTCAATACTATTTAAAGTTGTGACCTCTCCAATCCCACTTTTACCAAATTTAGCATCAAGATCTAAAAACTCCGAATTCTTGGACGCCTTCTAGGTAAAGTTGACTCATCATCAGTCCCATAATTATCAATATTCATATTGAAAAACATAGATCTAATAGGAGCCGCATCAATAACTTTAAGATCTTCATCATTATTTTCATGGAAACTAGAAGAACACGCCTTTACAAAGCAATCTTTGTTAGCACGCAATCTAGCGGTTCTTTCCTTGCACTCATCAATGGAAATTCTCATTGCTTTGAGAGACTCATTGATATCACGCTTAGGAGAAGAAGATCTAAATTTAAGAGAATCACCATCAAGCGAAAGTCTATCAACGTTCCTAGCCAAATCATCAACTTTGAGCAATTTTTCTTCAAACAAAGCATTAAAATTCTTTTGAGAAATCATAAATTCTTTCACACTATTCTCAAAATCAGAGGGCATCTTATTAAAATTACCATAAGAATTATTGTGGGAATTTCCATAATTATTAGAGGAATTACCAGGGAACGGTCTAACATTAAAGTTTCCTCTACAAGCATTGTTACCAAAACTATTCCTACCAACAAAATTCACATCCATAGATTCATTATTATTCTCAATCAAAGTAGACAAAGGCATATCATTGGTATCAAGAGGAGTATTTTTAGTAGCAAACAACTTCATAAGTTCATCCATCTTTCCACTCAAAACATTGATTTCTTCTATAGCATGCACTTTTTTACTAGAAGATCTTTTGGTGTGCCATTGAGAATAATTAGCCATAATATTATCAATAAGTTTTGTAGCATCTCCTAACATGATTTCCATAAACGTGCCTCCCGTGGCCGAATCTAAGAGATTTCTAGAAGCAAAGTTCAAACTGGCATAAAATTTTTTGTATGATCATCCATAAATTCAAACCATGAGTAGGGCAATTGCGAATCTTCAATTTCATTCTTTCCCAAGATTGGGCAACATGATCATGATCAAGTTGTTTAAAATTCATAATATCGTTCCTCAGAGTGATAATCTTAGCGGGAGGAAAAATACTTAGAGATAAAAGCATCTTTGCACTTGTTCCAAGAATCAATACTATTTTTAGACAACGACGAAAACCAAACTTTAGCACGATCTCTAAGTGAAAACGGAAATAACTTCAATTTAACAATATTGTTATCCATATCTTTATTCTTTTGCATATCACACAAATCAACAAAGTTGTTTAGATGAGTAGCGGCATCTTCACTAGGAAGGCCGGCGAATTGATCTTTCATAACAAGATTCAGCAAAGCAGTATTGATTTCACAAGACTCAACATCATTAAGAGGAGTAATCGGAGTACTACGGAAATCATTATTATTGGTATTCGAGAAATCACACAATTTGGTATTATCTTGCGACATGGCAACAAGTAATCCAACACACAAGCAAAAAGAAAAAGGCAAGCGACAAAGAGAGGAGGAGATTGGGAAAGAGAGGGCGAATAAAACGGCAAGGGTGAAGTGGGGGAGAGGAAAACGAGAGGCAAATGGCAAATAATGTAAATACGAGGGAGATGAGTTTGTGATGAGTACTTGGTATGTCTTGACTTGAGTGAAGACCTCCCCGGCAACGGTGCCAGAAATCCTTCTTGCCACGTCTTGAGCTTGCGTTGGTTTTCCTTGAAGAGGAAAGGGTGATGCAGCAAAGTAGCGTAAGTATTTCCCTCAGTTTTTGAGAACCAAGGTATCAATCCAGTAGGAGGCTCCTCAAAAGTCCCACGCACCTACACAAACAAACAAAGAACTCGCAACCAACGCAATAAAGGGGTTGTCAATCCCTTCACGGCCACTTGCGAAAGTGAGATCTGATAGAGATAGTATGATAAGATAAATATATTTTTGGTATTTTATAATATAGATGCAAAAAGTAAAGATGCAAATAAAAGTAGTGGAAGCAAATATGATAAGAGATAGACCCGGGGGCCATAGATTTCACTAGTGGCTTCTCTCAAGATAGCATAAGTATTACGGTGGGTGAACAAATTACTGTCGAGCAATTGATAGAAAAGCGAATAATTATGAGATTATCTAGGCATGATCATGTATATAGGCATCATGTCCGTGACAAGTAGACCGACTCCTGCCTGCATCTAGTACTATTACTCCACACATCGACCGACTCCTGCCTGCATCTAGAGTATTAAGTTCATAAAGAACAGAGTAACACATTAAGCAAGATGACATGATGTAGAGGGATAAACTCAAGCAATATGGTATAAACCCCATCTTTTTATCCTCGATGGCAACAATACAATACGTGCCTTGCTGCCCCTGCTGTCACTGGGAAAGGACACTGCAAGATTGAACCCAAAGCTAAGCACTTCTCCTGTGGCAAGAAAGATCAATCTAGTAGGCCAAACCAAACTGATAATTCGAAGAGACTTGCAAAGATAACTCAATCATACATAAAAGAATTCAGAGGAGATTCAAATATTATTCATAGATAAACTTGATCATAAACCCACAATTCATCAGATCTCGACAAACACACCGCAAAAAGAGTTTACATCGAATAGATCTCCACAAGAGAGGGGCAGAACATTGTATTGAGATCCAAAAAGAGAGAAGAAGCCATCTAGCTAATAACTATGGACCCGTAGGTCTGTGGTAAACTACTCACAACTCATTGGAGGGGCTATGGTGTTGATGTAGAAGCCCTTCGTGGTCGATTCCCCCTCTGGCAGAGTGCCGGCGAAGGCTCCAAGATGAGATCTCGCGGATACAGAAGGTTACAGTGGTGGACATTGTGTTTCGTTGGCTCCCTGGATGTTTTCGGGGTACGTAGGCTTATATAGGAGGAAGAAGTACGTCGGTGGCCACCTGAGGGGCCCACAAGACTGGGGCGCGCCCTATAGGGGGGGCGCCCTCCTATCTCGTGGAGGCCTCGGCTGCTTCTTGACTTGCACTCCAAGTCATTTGGATCACGTTCATTCCAAAAATCACACTCCCGAAGGTTTCATTCCGTTTGGACTCCGTTTGATATTCCTTTGAGTCGAAATACTGAAATAGGCAAAAAACAGCAACACGGGCTGGGCCTTCGGTTAGTAGGTTAGTCCAAAAAATGATATAAATGTGTAAAATAAAGCCCATAAACATCCAAAAGGGGTAATATAATAGCATGGAACAATAAAAAATTATAGATACGTTGGAGACGTATCAGGGGGCGAATCATTTTTTTTCGGACGCACTTCCTTGCGTGCGAAGATGTAGCTGGTGGGTCCCAGCAGTCAGGGGGAAATGTTTTTTTCGCGAAATACAGTGGCCCGTCCGGTGGGTCCCTGCTGTCAGGTTGAGGTATCATTATTTTCCGTGTAATAAGGAGGCACTTCCTTGCTGCGGCTGTGGACCCAGCTGTCAGCCTCTCCACGTACAGTCCACGTCCGATGGAAGTTGTTCCTTGACCACGTTGACCATGCCGCACCGAGAGCACCACGGCGGTGGACGACGGCGAGGCCTAGGAAGGGGAAGACGCGGCAGTGGAAGCCTGCGTGGAGAGGAGTACGGGGGTTCACTGGTTCGGCTGCGGTGTGAGGCTGCCGTCGCCGCAGGGCCTGGCCAGTGGTGGGAATAGTAGGGGCGGTGAGGCCTCCGCGGCAGCACAGCCAGCCACGGGAGGCAGGAGCATGCAGCACGGCCGGCGCTGCTTTGGGCGGCTGGAGCAAGAAGACCAGAGGTTGAAGAAGCACTACGGCCGTTGGATGGACATCGTACGGTCACTGGAGCTAGAATCGTTTATATTGACTAAGTTGACAAAGCCCTTCGTCCCCATCAACTTAGTAGGCCCACAAGTCAGCCTCCCACCAAGGTGGGTCCCAGCTAGTAGGGGGAGTATTCTTTTTTTGTGCGTAATAAGGAGGCACTTCCGGTGGGTCCGAGCTGACAGCGGGGGAATGTTTTTTTTCGCGAAATAGGATGGCCCGTCCGGTGGGTCCCAGCAGTCAGGGGCAAATGTTTTTTTCGCGAAATACTGGTGGCCCGTCCGATGGGTCCCTACTGTCAGGTGGAGAAATAATTATTTTCCGCCTAATAAGGAGGCACTTCCTTACGGCTGTCGTGGACCCAGCTATCAGCCTCTCCACGTACAGTACTCTTCCAATGGAATTCGGTCGTTGACCACATTGACAACGCTGCACCGAGAGCACCATGGTGGTGGACGACGGCGAGGCCTAGGAAGGGGACGACGCGGAGCCGGGGAAGACGCGGCAGTGGATGCCCACACGGAGAGGAGTACGAGGGTTCACTGGTTCGGTGGCGCTACCGTCGCCGCAGAATAACAGGGGGTGTGGGTGAGTGGAGTGGAGGGATGGCCTGGCGAGCGGTGGGAGTAGTATGGGGGCGGTGAAGCCTCCGCAGCAGCACAGCCGGCCACGGGAGGCAGGAGCAGGCGGCACGACCGGTGCTGCTTTGGGCGGCTGGAGCAAGAAGACCAGAGGTTGAAGAAGCACTACGGCCGTTGGATGGACATCGTACGGTCAGTCGAGCTAGAATCGTGCATATTGACTAAGTTGACAAAGCCCTTTGTTCCCGTCAACTTAGTAGGCCCACTATACTGGGTCCCAGCTAGCAGGGGGAGTATTCATTTTTTTGTGCGTAATAAGGAGGCACTTCCTTGCGTGCGAAGATATAGCTGGTGGGTCCAAGCTGTCAGCGGTGGTAATGTTTTTTTTCGCGAAATACAGAGGCCCTTTCGGTGGGTCCCAGATGTCAGGTGGATGAATCATTATTTTGCGCGCAATAAGGAGGCATTTCCTTGCGTGCGGCCGTGGACCCAGTTGTCAGCCTCTCCACGTACAGTCCACTTCAGATGCATGTCGGTCGTTGACCACGTTGACCACGCCACGCCGAGAGCACCAGGGCAGTGGACGATAGCGAGGCCTAGGAAGGGAACGACATGGAGCCAGGGAAGACTCAGCAGTTGTTTCCCACGCGGAGGGGAGTACGACTGTACGAGGGTTTACTGGCTCGTCTGCCGTCGCCGGAGAATAACAGCAGGTGTGGGTGAGTAGAGGGATGGCTAGGCCAGCAATGGGAGTATGGTGGCGCGGTGAGGCCTGCGCGGCAGCACAGCCGACCGTGGGGAGGAGGTAGCAGGCAGTCCCGCTGGCGCTTGTTTGAGCGGCTGGAGCAGGAGGAGCAGAGATTGAAAAAGCACGACAGCCATTGGATGGACATCCAACAGTCACTCCTAGTGCGTCAACCTTTTTTTAGGAAAGCCTCAAATCTGTGGAAAACAGCATACATGCCATCTGCCGGGTTTTTTTGGAGCCCATATTCTTTTTGTTAGCATTACAGCCCATATTGTGGCCATGGTTAAAAAATTATACGAAATTTTGCATATGTCGGTGCGGTCTGAACTGTTTTTAATCCCGAAATTTTGAGTCACATTCAGACTGATTTTACAAATAAATGTATGTCAATATAAAATCCAATAAATTGTCCACGCATAAAAATCAATGCAATTTAAAATCTCAAAATGAAAAAAGATATTTGAAACAAATTGCCGGTTTGATGTGTTTTAAAAATGTACAGCCCATTTCTCATTACTGATAGGCCATTTTCTCGGCCAGCCGAATGAAGCTCTCGTCGTCTTGAAAGATTTGCAGCCCAACAGGCCTAATAAAGCGACTTACTTGACAAATCACAAAAAACTGGGCTAGCCATTTTCAGAAAGAAAAAAAACTACTGGGCTGGTCTGTGATAAACATAAAAGAAAAGGCTATCTAGACAGGCCAGAGTGTCCCGCACAGCCCAGTTGACACCCTGCTTCCGTCTCAAAAACAAATTAGATAAATGCCACTCCAATTATGGCGATTCATAAAAATACCACTGCAATTTCCAAACTTTGAAAAATGCCACTGCAATTTTTGCAAACTTTGAAAAATGCCACTGCAGTTTGCAAACTTTGAAAAACGCCACTCCAGACTTCGAAAAATGCCACTAGAAATGGCATGAAATGGCATTTTTCAAAGTTCAGAAATTGCAGTGACATTTCTCGGATACACCAGATTTGGAGTGGCATTTATCAAATTAGCCCAAAACAAAAATAACTGGTGAGCTGATGGGTCCCTGGTGTCAGCCGCTCGTTGTGCAATTCTCTCGTTTATTGACTACGTTGACAATGGCATGGGACCAATATGTCAGAAATCCACTAGGAGGAGCCATTTTTTATTGGCTTGAAATAAGGAGGCACTTGCTTGCGTACTGCCATGACCTTGGCGGGTCCCTGCTGTCATCCTCTCCACGTACAATCATCTCCTGATTGTGTACGCATCAACTTGGTAGGCCCACAAGTCAGCCTCTAAACTCGTGGAGGACAAATACAACCCATTTAAAAAAATAACAGCCCATTCCATACGTTCAAACGGAAAGTTCAACATTTAGAGCAAAGTAACAGGTCTGATCCACATATAGAGTACTGAACTTCCACGTTGACAACCATCATACCCAAGTTAACTATCTACTCCCACTAATACTCTAGTAGCGTACAAGTACTAACTTACTATTAGCTAACTAGACGACGCCAGCCGCCATCTGTGGTACACGCTAAATGCCGGCACCGGCGTCCTACACCTCACCTCGGACTTGCAAGAGGTGCGATAGGGCGCATTGCTCGCGCGCGTTGGCCCTTTCCATGCCGGCGTGGTCCACCGAAGCTTCAGCTTCCAACCGGGAAACCCACTTGACGAGCTGGTAGTAAAAATCGGCGTCGCGAACGCGTGCGTGCCCAACAGCCTCCAGGGCTATTTGTCGGGCGCCGGCCTCCATGTAGTTGGCCCAGTTGCGGGCGCTCTGCTCGCGACTCAGAGTGTCGGTGCGCTGTTGCTCCATGTCCCGCTGGTGGCGCAAATCGGTGATACGCTACTCCTCCGCCAGGAGGTCGCGCTCCAACAACTCCTCGATCTCCGCATTGCCATCTAAAGACAGATAGAATGCCTCCTCTCTCCGTCTGCCTTCCGGTGAAAAACCTAAGACTAGTTCCGGCGGTGACCGCCTCCGGCGTCGCCTACCGCGGACGGGCGGGGGCATGTCGGACGTGGCGAGCAACGTCGGGCCGGTGGGGGCTTATGAGGATATGGCGAGTTGGGTCACGGTGCCACCGGAGAAGGCCGAGAAACAATACTTATAGGCGGAAGGTAGCGCGACGCTCATCGGAATTCAATGCATAACGGCTTAGCGCACCAGCTTGCCGTGGGAAACTAGAGAAACTGAAATTATGACTGTATCGTCCCGTCCCGTCTGGGTTGCACGCTGACATGGCGGTCAAATGAGTGCACTCGAATCATCTCCCTCCTTGTCAATAATGATTCCACAGATGTAAAAAGCCCGCAACAATTAAAGTGCATCTTTTTTCGCATCAGTTAGCTGCCTTAATTAAGGCCGGCTGCATGCAGGCACTCAGAATCGCTCGCAGCCAGTACGCGGAGCAGCATGCAACGTGTCGAAGCTGAGGGCACGCATGCAGCCACTTAAATCGCTGGAATTAATTAGGCTCAAACTTCTGCATGCCGTTAATTATTGCCATGCCTTGGTCTTGCTGCTTTGCTCACGGGACTAATAAACCCGGACGGAGGGAGTACCTTGGTTGGTGAGAGGTTTGAATTAAGCCCTGCAAACCGGAAAGGAGGTACTAGTACGTGAGTGATCTGATATTTATTCGTGTAGGATCGAGTAGGTCGTTTCTTGAATTGAGCCCTGCAAACCGGAAAGGAGGTAGTACGTGCGTGATCCGCTATTTATCCGTGTAGGATCGATAGTGTAGCTTGTCAGTTTCTTCAGAGGTAGGCATTTTTATTCAAAAAACTGCCACTTCGCATCTTGCGTCGCAAATAAAACTGCCAGGAGCGCATTTGTAGGCTAGCTAGTGATCGATCAGTAACTTGTAAACACTGAGCGAACAGAAATAAGTAACTGTTAATGCATCTCAATGATTCACAGATCATATACAAATATGTAGCTCCAAAAGCAAAGATCAGCCACTTCGGATCTTGCGTCGCAACTAAAACTAACTAGTACGATTCCCATACATAAGATCAACATGTTAATGCATCTCAATGATTCACAGATCATATACAAATATGTAGCTCCAAAAGCAAAGATCTAGAAAAAACATCTGTTCTTCATACTAACATAGATGCTTCTCTTGGCCAACATTCAGTACAGACTGAAAGACAAATTTGTTTGTGAAGTCTACAATTCCTCTTGAAAACGTAAGTGGTTTCACCAATAGCTGGAACCATGAGAATGAACCACACATGATGGAGGAACATCCACTGCAATATGATTTGGTCTTCTCTCGATCACATCGCGAGACTATTTTCAGAATACAAACTTTAACTTAGGCAAAATGATGCCCATTGTATAATCAGACCAAAGCAATGAAGCACCTAGTGTTGGCCAATAAATAGTACAGTACTACTTTTCTGCAGTCCATGAAGTGACTATCCAATCTTTCCGTGTCTATTTTCAAATGGCACTGCATGTAGTGACTATACTATTCTCTTGTGCAGTTCAACCAAAATTGCGGATACTTTGTTTGTTTGTCAAATAGCAACGGGCAGACATCCCTATCTGCACAAATATCAAGCAGCTAGTAAACATATACCACACCATGTATTTTCGGTTTAAACATGTCTCTTCCGCTTAGCATTTGTCATGTTCTGCATTGGACAATCTGATACAGTTATGTTTTGCCCTGGACAATTTTATACTGAATTGATTTGCTGGTTCAGAGCAGAAATATAGCGCCTATTCTTCATCAGACCAAGGATATCCATGTTCACAGTGATGGAAGAGGTGAAATCGATACAACCAAAATTGAGCATCCAATCATTGAATCCTGTCCTGCACCCCCAATGTAGGTCCACCCTGCCAATAAATTCACATGCAAACCACTAGTATTACTATCTAATGACAGTACAAAAAGAGTAGCAAGATAGTAGAAAACCATGTACCTTCGTAATGAACAACTCATAGTGCCACCAATTGGATATAAAGGTTTGGGAAAAAAATGCTCCTAATGTTGAACCAGTTGGACTTTTTGTGCAGTTCCACTAAAATTGAGCATCCCTGTTTGCATAGTTATTGAAAGTGTGATTACTATAAAAGTGGCACTAGTTGAAGCATAGACTCACAAATATAAGCATTCCAATTTCTTAATGGGAAAAGGTAGCAAGACTGTTTCTAACCACCTGTTTGAAGGAATAAATAAAGCAACAACGGCTGATGTCAGGAAGGCATACATAGTTTTTTCTGAAAAATTGAGCCATTCCTGACCTTTCCTCTTCTTTTAAGCATATTTTGTGCAGTTCAACTAAAATAAAATGCCATCACCGCCTTGACAATTCAGTGACACTGTACAAAACGAAATGACTTAACATTACATCATGATGTCAGGTATGTAGTCGACAGGCATTCGAGACAAACGTATAGACCTCCTCCGATAACATAATGAACATTAATTTTAACAATGGTGTGACTAGCTTTACCGGGATAATTTGAGTGAACTCTACACCCTCTGTTCCTTAATATAAGACGTTTTCGCGGTTCAATTTAAAGTACCCAAACGTCTAGTTTTTAGGAAAACAGGTAGTAGTTTTCTTGAGAACATATCTGGGAAAGCTTGCCACACTTTATTTATGTCCATACGCTAATGCAACATCATTCGAATACTACAAATATTCACTAATCCAGTGGCTAGTGCAACAGTAGAGTAGTTAGTTTATTACAGGGTATAGTACAATGGTTTTACTGAACAAATTTCAATAAACTCTAGCACTTGAAGATTTCTATAAGAATTCACAATACAAAATGTAAAGGTAACAAGTTTCAGCATTGGTATACTAGCTGTGCATGAGCATTAAACCAAATACAAAAGTCTGAAGGTAAATAGAATTATTACCTAATGACAGTATAAAAAAATTGCAAACCATGTCACTCCAAGGTAAATATCATTTCGAACTCGGGGGGCCTTAAAAATTGCTATCCCAATCTCGATAATCGATCAAACATAAAAACTTGATCAAACGAATCAAGAGAACAGCCAGAGGAGGAGGTGCCCACTCTTGACCTTTCCTCTTGTCTTCATAATTTTTTGTGTAGTTTAACCAAAATAAAATGACATCAGCGCCTTGGCATTTTGGTGACACTGTACAAAAAAATTAACTTATCTCATGAAAGTGAGGTATGTAATCTATAAGCATTAACAGTGCAAAAATCTGAAGGTAGTAACAAGTTTCATCGTTGGTATACTGGCTGTGCAGCAGCATTAGAATGCCTTAGCTGAAAAATCTTTAATACATCCACAATCAACAGCTAACCCTGAAATAATCCAGTGAAATTAAATGGCATTTCTTAAATTTATCGGTGGCATTAGACTGAGAGCGGCATTAGTTAAATGTGGCATCACTTTAGTAGTAGCATTGCTTGACTTGACTGCTGGCGTTATACTAACAGCAAAAAAAGTGGCAATAAGAGCATGGGAGGCTCATTCGGACAGTGGGCGCACCAGTACGATGTACCTCCATGGACGCAGAGTGGTGAGGGAGGTATGGTTGCCCAGAGCAACAAATATCCAGGCAGCATATGTGGATTACGTCCCATTTTTGTTCTCTTTAGCCACCTTTTTCCTATGTGAGGACAACAAACCGATCGACCTGGTCATTCTCTATTGCGTTGTCATGCCTTTCTACCCTTCTTCAACCAAGAGACACAAGACTCATTCCTTAGCTACTGATTTTCCCCTTTTCAACCTAGATGTGGGTTCGATGCCTACTCTCTTGGACAGTATAGTCTCCCTTCCTTTCCTTATTCAACCCAGACATGGATTAGTCTGCATGAAGTAGGGTTTCCTTTAATAGTGCAAATTATGGTTTTCGTCTGCGTGGTCAGCAGAGTAGAGGATAGCAAATTGGGAAGATGGTGGAGTGGAAAAAGATCCACATGCAACGACGTGGCAGATGGGGCAATAGAACAAGGGTATGGTTCGAAAAGAGGTAGCATACCTGAGGGTCTGCGGGAAGTGGCTTCGCTCATGGTCGTCGTCCTCCGCACACACTATGAAAACGAGCTTGGGGACGGCGGCCATCCCGCGCGGACGCTAGGTCTGAGAGGACGGCCTTGTCGTTAGTGCGTGACCTCGCTCGTCGACGATGAGTGCGTCAATGCTGCACGTCCTTTTCTTCTCCGGCGGATCTGTGACCACCGGCGAGGAGGGAGAGAGAGGCCATCTTTTTTAGATCTGGAGAGAGGGTGGTAGTGTGAGAAGCAAGTGGGTAGCCCTTAGCAAGAAAGCGCTGAAACTCCAGCCTATATATCTTTTTTATACTACTAGTACTGGAGGTGGAGTAGTGGTAGAGTAGTTTATATTTTCTCTGCGTATAGTACCAGTTAGTCATGCTTCAAAACTGCACGCCATTAAAAAAATAAAGGTCGATAACTAATGCGGCACCTCGGGCCAATGCGGCCAGATCGCATTTTGCACGAGAAATTACACACCATGTTTCGTTGACATGTGGTCCCGTTCCAACATATTAGTGAGACGAGGCGAGTCCTTTTCTACTAGTAGTATTTCCAAACGGACGTGTAGGCCGGGGCGCCTCTTCGTGAACCATGTCAAACTGGCAACCGTCCATCGACTCTTCGCATTTCCCTCTCGATTTGGAACTGATGTCGCACGCTCTTCCTCTCCCTCCTCCATTTTCCTTCAGCCCTTCACCCTTTCTTCTGCCATTGTTTGATCGTCTTCTCCATGGAGGGAACAGGCCGGAAACGACCCCGTTATTCTTGCCTCGATCTGAAAGATGACGTGGTGGAGGAACTCATTGATTGGTGTGACGTCATCACCTCGGCTAGCATGGCAGGTTCGTTCAAGCCCATTCTCGACTCAACTAATAACATCATTACAAGGAACCCCAAGAGTCAAGGAGTGGTTTGATCTCCCCTATCTTCTTTGTTGTGACCCTGATGACTAGCGCGGGGTCGACTGAGGCCTCTCCTTATGCAAGTTGATGCCGCTTGATAACGATACGTATGATGTTAAGATGCCATTGCTTGAGGGTAAGGCTTGGGCAGGCGCAAATGGAGATTGGGTTGTTTACATTGGGTCCAACTGCGAGTGGGAACTTGTGAATGTGTACACTCGTGACCGGGTTCCACTTCCAAAAATCTCAGCATACTGCCCAAAGGTTGAGCACACCGGTATTGTACGCACGTTCAAATACAATCATGGTGACTGTCTTCTACGGAAGATAGCAATTTCTCGAGTTCCCACCCGCTCTCGGAATTACAACAACTATGAAGTTGTTGCTATCTTCGACAAGCTTGTTGCCGTCCTTCGTGGTTTGACTAGATGGATATTGCTCAAAAATCAGTTTCTGTACACGGATGAGTATTGTGATGCAATTCAATACAAGGGCTTGTGTTTGCTGCCACCACTCGTGGCACTGTTTTTGCATGGAATCCTTATGATTTCGGTACGTTTGTCTTCCACCGTAATTATAATTGTTTCATCCACATGCATGCGGGTTAGCAAGTTTCCCTTTACTAATTAACCTTATTCTTGTGTTTCCAAGGTCCTGTAAACATTCCACCACCTATACTTGAAAATTTTTATAACCAAGGGGGAGATGACGATGGTGATGATCACGAGCATGAGGACGAGCAGCGCCCATATACTCTGTGGCGCCTGGCAACTAATTCCGATGGATCACCTCTTCTTGTGTGCATACAGCCCACTGATGATGTTACTACTAAGGAAGCAGGTGTAGTCTCCCATGGTCGCACTCTCCGGACCTATTCCAACACCTGTTGCATGGTATTCGGGATGGATACTAGTGTGCTAGCGCCAACTCCTTCTCCCTGGTACAGAATTGATAGTCTTGAAGAAAACTCCCTCTTCCTTGGACAAAACTATCCAATGATGGTGAAAGGCGATCCAACTGCTGTTGACACAACGTTACTACCATTCATGAGAAGCAACTGTGTCTATACCTCGGACATTTGGGTGGTTCCCTACCCTGGTACTGATATAGTAGGCCGCTTCAGCCTGGATGATCAGTCCTGCATTGGTCTCCAAATCGACAATGGATGGCCCGTCCCAGAGAATCACTTGTGGTTCAAAGCAAGTGTTTCCAACGCCAAGGAATGGTTGAGTTGAAGTTCATTTCATTGCTTGTTATTTGTTGTGTGGTGAAAACTTTAGTATTTATAATGTATCCTCGTTGTCGATGTGGGTTGATGACCTGTTGTATGTAATAAAATGATATGCCTGTGATAAACTTACTAAATTTATGAATGGCTTTAGAGTCGCTTCTCTGAGTGAGTGGTGCGACGAGGCAAAGAAATATTTTCCGAATACATAATTGTACGTGCATTGCAACGAGTTATCGGATGAGGCCAATCAACAATAGTAGTACACTATTTGTACTAGCTTCACATGCTTCGTGCGTCGGGCGGGTGTTTTTACTGTAGCCATATGTTAATATGTGTTCGCTGTACGTAACCAGCACCTCGAATCCTCGATACTAGTACTATATAGTAAGTAGTAGGAGTAGTAGGGTGGCATGGGCCAGAACAAGCATTCACGTCCAGGAGTACGGCACACGCCACCACCACGACATCCATCTGGCACCATATTATTTCTTGGAGTCCGTGCTAGAGCAATGTCCCAACCTCGTCGTTTCTCTAACTTCAGCCATCGCGCGGCGGGCAAGGTGGGGGTTTGCCGATAGTCGTTTTCCTCAACTGCGGTCCCACTTGTAAGGCCAACTCCAATGCACGACTCCAAACGGACCTCCGTTTTGCACGAACTCCAACGATAATTTTGACTAGAAAAGCAAGACCAAAGAAAACAAGAACCACAAGAATACATTTTACTACTCTAGAAGATATCCAACTTCCATAACTGCTCCTGTAAGTTGGATTAGTGCCTTCTTGATGCATTCATTGTTGATCTGCGGAGGCTCGATCTTGCGTGCTTCTTTCTTCTTTGAGTGTAAAGAAGTAGACGTTGCTTCCTCGCATCTAGTCTCATGTCTAGCCTCTATTCTAGTAGGAGTATCAACAAGTGCACTAGTCTCATCTCTAGCCTCTATGCTAGCTAAAAGTGCTAGAACATCTACTAAATTGCGCTCTATCAATATATGGATGTACTCTTCTTCCCAATACCAAGACTTGCATCCATTCTACTCCCTCCGTTGCACAATACATGCCTTCTATTTGTCAAAATATATATGTATCTAGACATGTTTAAGTATATAGGTACATCCATTTTTGGACAAATGGAAGTCAAGTATTTTGGAACGGAGGGAGTACACAATAAAAGTTTTAAGTTAGCACAACTAGTCTAATCCGAGAGCACAACCGAAGATTTGGTCGAGTTCTTCCTCCTTTTGCCGACACGTGGGACATCCAGCATCCAGGTCGTGTCATGCAAGAAAATAGAGTGGTAGCTGAAGCCACGCGATGTGCATCTTGGGTTAAACTGTAAATAGAATCTTACTACTCTTGAGTAACTCCAAAAGTGGCCACCGAAGATCTTTATTAGATTTTTTTTCATCACCAGCACGTCGAGGTGAAAGATGTGCAGGTTCAGTGGGTCCTCTTGCGTTTTCACTGACATGTGGGACCGCATGTGAGCAAACATATGATGGGCTCCGCACGTCCGCTGGCTAGCTGAGAAGAGAGATAGAGGAGGGCTAAGCACGGACTCCAGGAAATTTGTTCTATGTACCTCGATATAGGCTTGATATAGTGAGGTGGCATGGGCCATAACTAGCGTTCACGTCTAGCAGTACGGCACACGCCACCCACACGAGTCCCATCCGACACCAATTTTCTTGGAGTCCGTGCTACATCCATCTCTTCTCCCTCCTGTTTTCTCAGCCATCGCACGGTGAGCGGGGTGGGGGTTTGCCGATAGTCGGTTTGCTCAACTGCGGTCCCACTTGTAAGTAAAAATTCAACACCGCACGCATTCCCGCTTGAGCGACGTGCCGGACCAATCGTGTGGGGGTGCGACGCAAACACGGCAGGCTTTTCCTTTTGAACTCGTAACTTGTAAAATTTGGTTCTGCTCCATGGCGCGACCGATAGATAGAAAATAACGATTTCTCCTAGAGTAATGAGAAGTTTGGTTCTGGCGCCATTCATGCATGGAGTACGAACGAAAATTATGAAGTTGATGCGAAAGGTAAGATAATTACTAGTAGTATCATATACTACTACATGGATTTGATGGAAAGATAAAAATACATACGGATCCATCAATGACATCCTCACGCCCTAGTGCGCCGGGTCACCAACCGACGTGTGAGGAGCAGCGGCGTTGGCGGCGAGCTCAACATGCTTCTGAACAATGCCGTCCAAGGTTGCCCTGCTGTTCAAGAAGGCCAGCGTCCTATCGTCCTCCTCTTGCATGTAGTAGTCCTTGTGGACGATTTGCGCATAGACGTGGGTGATTATGTCGATGGTGTCTTGCTACGCCAGGCGCTGCACGGCGAGCGCGACCTCGACGTGGATATTCTCTGGCGCGACGACGGGCAGTCGCAGGGCCACCAGTGTGTCGAAGAGGTTGTCACCATAGTGGCCGTTGAGGGTGGCGGGCATCGCAGAGCCTGGGCGCGTCGGCTGGAGGCGTACGTCAAAGTAGTCCGCGAGCTTCTTGATGACGGTGAACTTGTCGAGGAAACCGACGAGGACCTCGCCGAACAAGGAGACGAAGCTGTCGTCCAAGTGGCCCCTCGCCCTGGCGGCCTCAAGCAATTCTACCTGGAGACATTCCTTGGTGTCGGGCCACAGGCCGGCGTCGCGGACCATCTGGCACAGTTAGCTGATGCTCGCGCTCATCGCCTCCATGGGTCTAGCTTAGCTTCTAGTCAACTGATCTTGCGATTCGAGTGATCACTCTTGCCCTTGGTTAGCGTGCATAGGTGCATAGGATTTCGTACTACTCCTCGGCCCTCTACTGCACCTGCCTTTGGCTGTATGATAGGTGGGCCAGCCACCCCTTGGGCCCATGTGTCATTCACCCAAAAGCAGTTACCGTAAGTCAATGAAGTTGCGTCCCCCTTCGTGCCGGTGCAGTATAGTCATCTCATCGGACCTCTAGTTGGGGCCAAACGAGAGAAGTTTGATGTTTACCGGTTTATTGGTCCCCTTTGCATTTTGTGCCAAGTTTTGACCTTTGATTTAACTAACAAAATGTTAATGCATGTGAACAAAAAATGTTGTGTAAGTCACCTTACGAAAACCAAATAATCCCAAAACACTTAGGCACGGTGCATTAACTCCCTCCTTGTTTCTTATTTCGTTACATATCAACCAATGAGAGATGTGGGTCGTGCATGCTTTCAATGACTTGAGACTACCAAACATGACATGCAATGTTTAGTTAGCAAAAAGCCATTAAGTTCTCTCACCGATAGGAATAAAACAGTACACCATGTATTTATTTACAGAGGGAGTAGTACATTTTTTGTGACATGCATTACTAGATATTGCTAGTCAAATACTAAAATCCAGATGGACGTGGTAGTACTCCTAAATCTAGGCCATGGTGCTACTAGTACTAGTAGTAGTACTACCAATGTAGTAGGAGTACTAGCACTGTACTACCCGTTGGTCAAATTATTACGTGCTGCTCCTCACAGTAAAGTGACAAGACCCTGCGCCGGAGATGACACCTGAGTATAGGCGCCGTGTTCGGCATACCATAGTCAGCCTCATCGACTGCAGTCACTATCATCATGGCTATAGAGCTAGCCTGCTTACAACTAGCGTTGTTCGACATAAATTCCTGTGCGTAGATGCCCGTGCATTGCACGGAACACCAAGATTGGGGGTGGACGGCGCCGGCAGCGGCCATCGCGCCAAATTTTTCCACGGCCTTCTAGATGTGGTGGGGAGGAGATAAGGCTGATTGTGAGAGACAAGGAGTTGTTTGTGAATAGGGAACAAGTGCGGGCATCTTTTTGCAAAAATGGAGAAGCTTGGTTTGTATGCGTCAGATCTAGATCCGACGTCTATTGGTGAAAGATGGGAGGCACAACATCATCACCAACTCAGGACCTATTTGATTCGCAGGATTTTGAAAACGCAGGAATAGGACACGACAATATTACAAGTTTCAAACTGATATTACAAATGTTATGAGTAATGTTGCACCTACGAAGAGGGAATTACTAGGAAGTTTACGTAAGAACTTTCGTTACTTTAGGTGGATGCAGCATTATCGTACAAACTAAAATCCACCGCCCTGACAAGTCACTAATGGGCAAATAAGTTTTCGAGTCTCTGGCCACTTGATGTTTGAAAAACAAATTCAGCTTCTGCGGAGACTTTGTCATTTAGGCTTGGACGCTTGCGGTGATCAGCACACCATTCATTGTTGCGCCAGAGAATGCCAAACCTCATTAACTTGAGCACACTTGCCTCCTAAACAAAGAACCTGGCCAATTTAATCTTAGATGTGCTGCCTCGGTAGTCGATCAAATCAATTTCTGTAAGATGGAGATCAAGGCATTCGATGAGATTGTTATAGTGCATCACATTTTTCACTTCTGGGTCTTTTTTTATCTGCAAAAGAAGAGAACATATTAGAGCAGCTGGCTGTATAAGATTGTCGTGTCATCAAGAGGTACCAATATCATTCGCTCATACGATAGGGTTGGCTGGCTAGTGATATTTTTTTCACTCTCTCTCTCTCTCTCTGTTTCCTCTCACTTAACTAGGAGCACGTGAAGAGCTTGGGAATTTGTTGCCTTCCACTATGTGGCCGCTGCCATATTTCGCAAAAGTATGCCACATAATACGCATCAATGTCAAATCAAAAGATTTTGGCACAGCTCTCGCGATGTGAGAGAGTTGGCACCGCTATGCACACAAACCCACATGTATAAACAAATCAATCAAACGAACTACACCAGCCTCTCACTCTCCCAAACAAGTGTTTTTTATTGCCTCAGCCCTCTCTCTCTCCCACGCAGTGTTTTTTCATTGCGTGAGTTTATTTGGCACCGGAGCAAAGTAGGTGATCCAGATTGGGGCACCAGGTGAGCAATGGAGGGGCATCGATGTCAAATGCATCACAAGTGAATTTGGCACATGTTTTGGCGTACATAGCCCACTTTTGTACTCCCTCCGTCCCAAAATTCTTGTCTTAAATTTGTCTAAATACGGATGTATCTAGTTACATTTTAGTGTTAGATACATCCATATCTAAACAAATGTAAGACAAGAATTTTGGGACGGAGGGAATACTACCTCGTATTTAGTATAAAATTTTGACCATAGATTTACCTAAGAAAATGCCAATGCATGTCACTAAAAATTACACCATTTGAAATTATGTTCAAATACGAATCCAACGATATAGTTCTTAGTGACATGCATTAAACATTTTGTCAGTTAAATCTGTGGTCAATTTTGATACTACAAAATTGGAAGAGTAAACCAGGACGGAGGTAGTACTTGCTCTTAGGGTAACCATAGAGTTACTGGAGTAGTCGAAGTTACTTTCCACTATGACTAGCCTAGGCTACTATAATAGTACAGCATAAAAACGATGCAGGTGATCACGTGAGAAAAAAATACTAAAAGCATTTCTTTCGGTGCAGTGCGTAGATGCAGTTTTGAACACTACACATGTCATCGTAATTTGAGAAAATTACGAAAAAATTGAGCTACGTTGTGATTACCGTACTTATAGGAAAGAAGTTTCACCTCGATGAGTAGCTTCTCCGTGCACGGAAAGCATGTAAGGAATCCAACAACTTGATCCAGATTGGGGCTGATAGATTTTAGTGCTAAGATCTTCACTGTGCGCATGGACTGGGTCAAGCTTGTGGGAATCATTTTCTGGAAGACGGTCGTAAATACATCAAGAAGAAATTTAAAAATGTGAATTTCAAGAAGACGGAGAAGAAGATGAGTGCTGTACCTGAACGGTTACGGATCCAATAAGGAGTTCGGAGAATTTGGCAGACGAGTACACCAACACTGTCAATTTTGGCGCGTCAATGACCCTAATTTTTGTTGGACCTTCTAGATCCGATACAAGCAATCTCTCAAGGAAAGGCGCATTCTCAATGACCATAACGTGGAACAGCTAGAGTGGTCTCTTCCCAATTGATGTCTTGTTGTGGGGCCAGCAAGACACATAAATCCATCGGAGATTCGTCGAGGCGATGTGGAGGCTAATTAACCCGTGGATCTGCTCAAGACAAAGGTACTCGAGCGTAGTACAACTGCGGAGCAGGTGCTCCATAGCCTTCTTCGAGATGACAACATCGAAGAGGTCGAGCTGCTTGAGTTGAGGGAGAAGAAGGGCGGGTGCGGCATTAATCTGGGGAAGATAGCAGGAGCTAAAGCTGGCGCCGCGCAGCGTTGGCGTGAGGCGGAGCGCGGACGGCGGCAGAGAGCGACATCGTCCAACTTCAAAGCTGAGCTCCTCGAGCTGATCTAGGGCGGGGGATAAGAACCACTCGTCGAACTTGGGTTGGACCTTGCAGTTGGTACTGAACATGTGGATGTCAAGGCGTCTGGCTGGCCCAGGGTGTGATGAAAGGATCTTGGATACTACGGCCATGCGTTTGCAATCCCGTCGCAGAGGCAGCTGTCGACGGTGAGGTTGAGGGGGACGCAACGCCAGAGGGGGCGCCACTGCCGGGAGAGTAGGGCGGTCCGCACGGCAGATTTGGTGGGGAGGAGGCCGATGATGACGAGCAGCATGTCATCGGGGAGGCTGCTGATGAAGTCCAGGCTCGCCGGATGCGGTTTTGGCTCGAGCCGCCTCTGCTTGTTGGCTGCCTTGCCGTCCATCTCAACCGGCGGCGACGCCAGTGTACACATGTGCTGGTGTGTGTTGTGTGTTGGGTGTGCGTGAGTGCGTCCTTCTGTGCATGCCGTTGCGCAGTGGCGAATTGTGCGCGAGTGCGTCCTTCATGTGCAAGAAGTGTGTCCTCAATGCGCCATCAATTTACTAGCGAGCGGGCTGCTACCCCGAGTGGTTTCAACTTTTGTTTACTTCACCGCGTGTCAGATGGGCCTCTAGTTTACTTATTTTCACCCACTGCCACATGGGCCAGCACACGAAGATACAGAACACGAGCTGACAAGGCAGCATGTGGATTGGTTGGCCGGTCAACTAAACAATATACGGAGCTATACGCTGACATAGTGAGCGTATAATCCGTTGGTATAGAGAGTTCGAGTGAGAGGGGACGCCCGTGAGAGATAGCAGAGAGAGAGAGAGAGAGAGAGAGAGAGAGAAAGAGCTACTCTGTAACATCCCAAATTTCCAATTTGGCATGTTATACATAGATCATCCATGCATATCATATTTTCATTGCTTTTTCATTTGCAATCCTCAAAATCCTAAGCAACTCAAGGACCTTCGGAGAGCGTTGGGGATTTTCTAATTTTCATATTTAAAATTCTTAACATATAGTGAAGACGAGGATTTGATTTTAATTATTTTCTCTCCGAAAAATATTTCATTTTAAAATAATAAAAGAGGGGAGATAATATGACTTCTCCAAAACAATTGAAATATTGGAGGAAAAATGTTAAAATCATTTTTGGGATTTTATTTGAATTTATTCGGGATTTTATTGCCCTAGAAAAATATGTTGCATGTTTTTAAAATTGCATTTTAGGGGCCAAGAAAAGTTCATCTTGTTCTAAATATTTTATTTAGACGAAGAAAAGTTGTTTTGGAATTCTTAGGTTTTTATTTATTTTTCTAGGGATTTTCTTCGGCGGAATGTTTTTTTTAAAAAAAATTAACCTCGCGCCCGACTAGGCCGAAGGCCCAGCCGAGCAGGACGGCCCAGCCAGCCGCCGCCGCCTTCCCCGCGTGCGCGCCGTGCGCGGCACGGACGCCGAGGGCGGGTCCGAGCCGGACTCCACCCCCGGGCGCCCCCTCGCCCAAGCCAGCCGCCCCGCCCCCGCCCCCCTATAAAGCCGCCGCCCCGCCGCCACACCACCGCCACACCACCCGCACCCGCCGCAGCCCCGATCCGCCGCCGCCGGAGCCGCTGCCGTCACCCGCGTCGCCGTCGCCGCCACCCGCCGCAGCCCCGCAGCCCCGCCGCCGTCGCCGAAGCCCGCCGGAGCCGCCGCCCCGCCGGGCGAGCCGCCGGAGGTACCCGACCCGCCGCCGTTTTTTTTAAAATAAACCCCACGGTTTTTTTTGAAAACCCTAGATCGATTTTTTTTCTAGATCGGTTTACTTTATTTTCCCGGTTTATTTGTTTAGCGAACGTCCGTTCGTCCGTTCGTTTTAACGAACGCGTTCACAGTATAGGTTCTGTTAAACGATCGTTCGTCCGTTTAGCAGTTCGTCGTTTTTCTTTTTATCGGATTTATTCTGCGATTGTTCTGATAGCGATTTCTGATCCGATTTTCAAACCTGTTTCTCTTTTCGCTCGTTTATCAGAATCAGGCGATTCAAGCGCATGGAGTTTCATCTCGAAACCTTATTTCCAAATAATCAACTCAAACAAGATTTTTCTTCTGTAAAATTTGACCTAGATCCAGAATAGCAAAACGAAGTTGTTTCTTTTGCCGTTTGAGTTTCGTTGCTTTGTTTGATTTGATTCTTTTTGCAAACCGGAGTTCTTAAGTTGAACTCTCCGGTCAGACTCTTTTATTTGGAGTTCTACTTGCGCATCTTTGATTGTTGCTTATGTATGTTATTGTTTGCTTGCGCTAGAATTCCCGGAGTGCGAAGCGTGTTACTATGAGTCTCTAGGATACCCGGATCGTCAGCAAGGCAAGTAACACATTGATCATACTCTTTTCATACCCAGTTTTTATGCATTAGTTTCACTCCTCAAACATTGCATGATTAGGATGCTTTTAACATGTGGGTTGGGAAGTAGTTGATGAGGTAGAACCTATTGCCCTGTTTCATATCAAACCCTTGGGAGTTACTTCTACGTTATGCTTATATTGCCATGCTATGCTCGTAGACGTGGATTGGGTTTGAGTGATATCCATGACAAATGTGAGATTGTTAATTAATGGTTTACTTAAGGTGGCAACTTTAATACACATCTGGGTGGATTGAGGCACCTGGGGTTACCAGTGATTGCCTGTTTTATTTTTGGAAATCCCGGGGTTACCGTGTGATTCTCCTATGGACCGCCACCCAGGCTCAAAGGGAACTGAGTCTATTCATGCTAGAAACTTCTGTGTGCAGCCGCAAGCTATTATGGGCTCTAGCATAGTTTGAGTAAGTTGCGTGAAGCTCTTGAAGAGGTGGATCAGCAGGTAGTGGGTTTGTAGGTTTGGTATGGTCTGCCCGGAGTAGAGAGTTAATGCTTCTGAAAGACTGTGTCTCGGTCATCCGTCTCTCAAACACCATGCAGTGCGAGAATCAACGGAGGCGATCGAGTCTTGCGGGGAAAAGTGCGCAAACCTCTGCAGAGTGTACAATCTAATCATGGTTAGCCGTGTCCCCGGTTATGGACAATTCTGAGTATCTAGTACTTGAGTATTCGCATGTATCTCAACACTCTTAAACTAATATTGTTGGGTTGTTAATTACTTTTAATTGGGATCACTGAGTTGGGGTTTACCTTCTCTAATGATGTTTCAACCACCATGATAGTTAAATTAAAATTGATTCCTTTGTAGTAGGGGAAAATTGGCTTTTCGCAAAAACTGTAACCATAGAGCTTTCCACCAGCCATATATGCATGTAGTGGTAGCATTATTCTGTTATTGCTCTTTTGTGTTACATTGCCAGCATATTCCATGTGCTGACCCGTTCTCGGGCTGCAACGTATTATGTTGCAGACTTTTCAGACGAGGAGTAAGGTTCGTAGGTCGTTGCCGTGCAGCTCAGTTATGCCGTTGGAGTTGATGGACTCACCTTATCTTCCAAGCCTTCCGCTGTTATCGCATTAGATGGCCTTAAGCCATATTATTGTAATAAGTTCTCTTTTGAGACATTCGATGTAATAAGTGTGTGATTGCTACTCTGTTATAAATCCTTCGAAGTACTGTGTGGTGCCAGCATTACTGATGCAGGGATGATACCTGAGCACAGAGACTTGACCATCTGAGGCCGGGTCGCTACATACTCCCTCTGTTCGATAATGTAGTTCCAACATTTTTTTAATGTCAAACTTTTGAAACTTTGACCAAGTTTATAAAGAAATTACTTATATCTACAATACCAAAGATAAATGATAGTATGAAGTAAGTACATGTTGTGATGAATCTAATGATCGTTCCAGATGTAAATGTTTTTCTCCACATATACCTGGTCAAACTTTTCTGAGGTTTGACTTTTCAAAACATCCATATGCTTATGGACGTGATAGAGTCCCTAACTAACTATATATATATATATATATATATATATATATATATAGAGAGAGAGAGAGAGAGAGAGAGAGAGATGGACAACACACGATAAAAGTAGAGAAAAAGCATGCGTGTATTATGCAAACATATCACACATGCATCTTCGACAACTAAGGCAAGGTGAGGAGATAGTGTGTGGTTGTTTGGAACCGAGAGAGCAAGACCCCTAGCACGTGGCCAAGAGGGGTCTGACAAACAAGGGAGAGAGGTCGAGAGAGACGTACGGAGAAAATGCAGACATGGGGAGGAGAGAGTGTATCTTTGTCATCCCCTGGAGATCGTGATGGGACTACATGGGTGGGAGATCGAGTGACAAGGTGTGTGCGCGATAGAAGATGCCCCGAGAGATATCGAGATAGACATATGGATGGAAGGAGACAATACGTGTGTTCCTGATGGCTAGTAAGAGATAATCATTCTTAGGAGGGGGGGGCGGTGCTTGCGCCTATGATGGAGTGAGGGATTATGGTACTTAGGGGGGTGCGTGTCACATGGAGAGAGAACAAGGGCGGAGAGTGTTGGATGGGTCTATATGTATAGCGCGAGCGAGGCATGTGTATGTGTGAACCAGGGAGATATAAGGTCAGTTTGGCTTGCGTCCTGGGCATCTTTTGCCTAGCCTGGGGTTGTGGCTGGATTTCATGCACGCTTGTTTGGTTGCTACCCTGTGAAAAAGAAAGCCCGCCTGGCCTAGGTTCCCTTGCACTTTAATTAGCATGGCTGGACTCCAGACATTGCAAGTAGCCTAGCCCAGGCGACCGATTTCGAACGCCTGGCCATGCCTGGTCGTGCGGCCACGAGGCTAACATCAACATGGATGGATATTAGCATTAAATAATTGCTGCATGGATTGATTGATAGGACGTTGATGCTTTGCCTAGCCCAGGCATGAACCAAACGCTTCAGCACCACACAAGCCTGGCAGGCAGAAATATTTTACATCTCACGTCCACACCAGGCAGTACTGGCCATCAAGGCATGAGGTCAGGTCACGAACCAAACTGACCAATAAAGTTTCAGAGAGATTGAGGAGCCCCGATAAGGCTGAGTGGTGCGTTAGATAGCTGAGAGGGGGAAAGAGATATTCCATCTGCTCGATAATGTAGTGTATGTAAATTTTTTAGAAGTCAAACTTTGGAAACTTTGATCAGGTTTACGCAAATGTTATTTATATCTACAATACCAAAGATACATCATACAAAACTACATCTCATGGTGAATCTAATGGTATATGTTTGCCGTACTAGATGTAATTATTTTTCTCCACGTACATGGTCAAACTTTGTGATGTTGGACTTTTCAATAAATCTATATGCTATGGACCGAGGAGAGTGCCTAAGTCGAGATAGATCAAGTGCGTGTGATGGAGAATGAGTAAGTGTGCAAAAAGAGTATGTGTGTGAAAGAGAAAGTGACAACAAACGATAAATTAAAGAGAGTGTGTGTTTTTTCGTTTCTTATGCGAACATATCACGCATGCATCTCCGAGATGGAAAAGCGAGGCGAGGAGATACACGAAGATAGCTAGTGTGTGTGATTGTTTGCAACGGAGAGAGACACCCCTGAAGCACATGTCCAATAGAGGTCTGGCCAACAAGGAACAAAGGTCGAGAGGGACACATGGATGGCATGGACGCATGGGGAGGTAGAGAGGGTGTGTTTGTGATAGAGAGATCCCCTCGAGATCATGAGGGGACTATATGGGTGGGAGATCGAGGGAGGTGCATGCGCAATAGAAAGATGCCCCGAGAGAAATCGAGATAGACCATGCACATGTTTGTGATGGAGACTAAGATTAGCTAGTCATATACATATAGGGGGGACTGCATGTGCCTACAATTGAGTGAGAGACCATCATACTTGGCTAGCTAGGCATGAGATTGTGTGTGTGTGCATGTGAGATGGAGAGAGAATAAGGGAGAGAGATAGAGTTTTAGATGGGCCTATCGAGTGCGAGTGATATATGCATGTGTATGTGTGACCCAGGTGGATGGAGAGTTTGAGAGAGAGAGGGGGGGGGGGGAAGATCTCCGAGACGACAGAGTGGTGTGTGAGAGAGTTATGGGCAAAGTGCCAAGGAATTTGTGTGCGTACGATGAGTGCACCCAAGATATCTAGCTTGGACTAGCTAGAGTATCATACATAGTGTGCGAGAGAGACCTATAGATGGTGTATATATGCATGCGAACTAGAAAGACCCCCTCCCCACACACAAAAAGAAAGAGAGAGAGACAGATGGAGAGAAAGGGAGAGGGACCAACAAAGTTTTTGTGTCGGATGCGTGCGACAGAATTGAAGGTTGTCGGAGAGAGAGAGAGAGAGAGAGAGAGAGAGAGAGAGAGAGAGAGAGAGAGGGACCAACAAGGTTTTTGTGTCGGATGCGTGCTTGTAACGCCCTCGATGCGGCTATATCTCCCACGTGTCGAAGCACGACTTAGAGGCATAACCGCATTGAAAGCAATGTCGCAAGTGAGGTAATCTTCACACAACCCATGTAATACATAAGGGAAAGAGATACATAGTTGGCTTACAATCGCCACTTCACACAATTACATGAATAAAGCATTACATCATCTAGATACAATCAAGGTCCGACTACGGAACCAAAATAAAAGAAGAACCCCAAATGCGACAAAGGTCCCCGATCGACCCCAACTGGGCTCCACTACTGATCAACTGAAACGAAACAACACAAAGGGAAAGATCTTCATCGAGCTCCTCCTTGAGCTTGGTTGCGTCATCTGCTCGGTAACATTGGCACCTGCAAACAGGTTTTGGAAGTATCTGTGAGTCACGAGGACTCAGCAATCTCACACCCGCGAGATCAAGACTATTTAAGCTTATAGGAAGGATGTAGTAATGAGGTGGAGCTGCAGCAAGCGACTAGCATATATGGTGGCTACAATCGCAAAAGAGAGCGAGAAGAGAAGCAAGGCACGGTCGTCAACTAGAAATGACCAAGAGGTGATCCTGAACTCCTACTTACGTCAAACATAACTCCAACACCGTGTTCACTTCCCGGACTCCGCCGAGAAGAGACCATCATGGTTACACATGCGGTTGATGCGTTTTAATTTGGATCTGGTGTCAAGTTATCTACAACCGGACATTAACAAATTCCCATCTGCCACATAACCGCGGGCACGGCTCTCGAAAGTTTATACCCTGCAGGGGTGTCCCAACTTAGCCCATGACAAGCTCTCGCGATCAACGAAGGAATAGACCTTCACCCGAGACACTCCGATCAGACTCGGTATCCCGGTACATCAAGACATTTCGACAAAGGTAAAACAAGACCAGCAAAGCTGACCGATGTGCCGACAAATCCCGATAGGAGCTGCACATATCTCGTTCTCAGGGCACACCGGATGAGCAAGACGATGGGTTGGCATAGACCCTGGTTGCCCAGGGGGCGCCTGACATCGCTCGGTTTGGACCAGCACCCGGAGGAGCACTGGCCCGGGGGGGGGGGGGTAAAATAAAGATGACCCTTGAGTCTGCAGAACCCAAGGGAACAAGGCTTAGGTAGGCAAATGGTAAAACCAAGGTTGGGCCTTGCTGGAGGAGTTTTATTCAAAGCGAACTGTCAAGGGGGTCCCATAAATCACCCGACCGCGTAAGGAACGCAAAATCCAGGAACATAACACCGGTATGACGGAAACTAGGGCGGCAAGAGTGGAACAAAACACCAGGCATAAGGCCGAGCCTTCCACCCTTTACCAAGTATATAGGTGCATTAATTAAATAAGAGATATTGTGATATCCCAACAAGTAAACATGTTCCAACAAGGAACAACATCTCCATGTTCCAACAAGGAACAAACTTCAATCTTCACCTGCAACTAACAACGCTATAAGAGGGGCTGAGCAAAGCGGTAACATAGCCAAACAACGGTTTGCTAGGACATGGTGGTTAGAGGTTTGACATGGCAATTTGGGAGGCTGACAAGCAAATGGTAGGCATCGTAGCATTGGCATAGCGAAAGAACGAGCAATCTAGCATAGCAAAGATAGTAGTGATTTCGAGGGTATGGTCATCTTGCCTGAGATCCTGCTAGGAAGAAGAACGAGTCCAAGAAGAAGACAAACGGACGAAGACGAACGAATACTCACAACTCCGGAATGAAACCGAAGCTAACGAGAGTAGCAAACCAGAAAGAAACAAACAACATAGTAAACAACCATCAGATAAACATGGCATGATGCGCAAACAAGTATGATGCATGTCCGGTTTAATGAGGCATGGCATGGCAAAGTGCACAAACAATACTACAAATTAAGTGGAGCTCAATATGCAACAAGTTGCATATTGACGGAACACCACATCAATTATTTAGTTCTCTCTCGGTTATGCTACTCATCAATATTAAATGTTGTTAAACATGGCAAGAGGTGAAGCATAAATAACTAACTATTTAGGCAAGTTTAAATGAGGTCGGAAACACAAACAACACTTCCGGAAAATCCCCATGTTATTTAGCAAGTTAAAGCAAGCAACAATTTTAAACATTTTAATTGTTGTTATCATGATGCGGATGACATATGCAAGTTTTATGCAATTTTTATGAAAATGTTGACATGAGCATGTTATGAAGCATTTGTCGCCATGGCGGAAGGAAAAAGGTGCCACGGCGGTGAAATGGAAATGGTGCCACGGCAACATTCCAGTGATCCAACAACTCATTGAGATGTCGGTGCAAAAGAAAGTGGCGTGAGCGTCTCATGAAAAGATGGTGGGGTGCTCCCGGTTACCGGGCTCCCACGGGTTAGTGGCATGGCAACGAGTGACAATCGAACACGGTGCAAACACGGGCATCTCATACAACATGCATTCGGCGGTCGACTCAGTGGTATACCTTTGAAGCGTGCGTTTTTGGAGCGGTTCGAGTTTGTAGAGGGAAGTAGACGTTCTCGCGATGTAGTGGAAGTAGTCGTTCTCGCGACGGTAGTTGTTCACGGGTCGTAGATGTTCATGTCGCCGTAATCGTTTGGATCTTGGAATGATGGTAGTCGTTCAGTTGACGACGGTGGACGAACTTGGCGGTCCTCGTCGTCCTGGTACTTGGCGAATCCAGGGAAACGGTAGCCGTACACGCATCGGAGAGGAACTTGGCGCATCACTAGACCTGGCGATCTTGATGAACTGAAGGGGCATCCAGGGACTTGCACGGCTCTGCCTCGGGTGGACACCGGAGATGCATGGAGGCAGCTCGAGCTGCTGGTGGTTGGTGTGTGTCCGAGCCGCGGCTAGAAGAAGTGGCCGGCGTCAGCCTTGGCCTGAAGCAGGAAAGCGGCGGCGCGCACAGCGAAGGCCTGCGAGGAGCAGGAGATGGCTAGGGTGCCTTGGCGCAACGGAGGCGGAGCAGAGGAGGGCAGCGGCGGCGTGCTTGCTGGACGGAGCAGGGGCGGCGGAGTGGAGCAGAGCAGCAGCGTAGAAGCCGGCCGCGGCTGGAGATGGTAGTGGTGCGGGAGGCCGGGCGCGGCGCCATGGGGAGGCGACGACGCGGAGGAGGGAAGGCTGCACGGGCAGCGCTGGTCGTCGACGAGGGCGACGGTGAGGAGAAGCAAGAGGGCGACGGGGTCGCGAGGCGGACGGCGAGCTCGTCAGGACAGCGGCGCGCGGGACATGGCAGCGGGGCGGCGGGATCGGACGAAGGAGCACGAACAGGAGGGGATCGGGATGAGGGCACAGCGCATGGGTGGCGGCAGAGGAGGAGAACGAAGGGGAGAGATGGGGATCGAGCGCGGTTGGGCTAGGGTTAGTAGATAGGGGTGCAGTTGGGCTGGCGCGGGAGGTTTGGGAGGCCCAGGCTGCTGGGCTCCTTCTCTCTCTCTCTTACAAAACAGAAAATAAAGAGAAAGAAAAAAAAGGAAGAAAAGAAAGGTTAGAGAAAGAGTTGGGCACGGGGATAATTTCTCCGGACTCATAAAAATGAGCTTGACCCAAGAAAAATGGAGTGGGCAAGATTGCAAGAATTAAATTCAAAGTCATTTGAATTTAATTCAAATGGTTTGAACAAGGACTAGGATTTAGAAGTGTCGAAAAATGTTCGGATTTTTGGTGGAGCTCCGGAAAATGATGAAAGAAATTATGGGCAAGGTTGGAGACAGAGAATTAAGACCACAAAGGCATTAGGATATTTTGTAAGTGTGTTTGCGGTAAATCCAAATAATTGGAATATTTACTATAGCTCTCTAAATATCGAGAGGATATGTTTTAAAGAGAATCACCATGTGAGTTCCCTCGATTTAAATGGATCAAAGATCCATACAATTTATTTAGGTGAGTTTCAAAAGATTAATGACATGATGGCATGATGACATGATGCAATGCAACAAACAAATACATCGCACGGCGAAACTCGGAATATCTGGAAGTCTTCTGGAGCATCGGGCTCGGGGCGTTACAGTGCTACAGAATTGAAGATTGTCGGCGAGAGAATAAGAGAGAGAAAGAGAGAGAGAGACAGAGAGAGAGAGAGAGAGAGAGAGAGAGAGAGAGAGAGAGAACAAGAGTCCGAGAGAGGGGGAGGTCGCGTTTTATGCATCAAAGACTGATATAAACCATGTTTCGATATATACTTGCATTCAAATATTTAAATTGGAGAACATGTTGTCTGCAATCCACAGATGAACGGATATATGCGTATATCAAACAAGTTCATTAATTTGACTTTCAACATGTTCATAGAGTACTATAATACTGTACAACATGCTACTCGATTGAGGTGTTCAATTTTGGATTTAGTTCACTATTATGACCTAGTGAACGAGCTATTTCATTGAATCGGGATATTTCATTTTGGGTTTGATTCGCGTTTTTGAGTGGGTCAACTATTTGTCATATAGTAAATCGCTAGCAACGAGCATGTAAAAACACATTACTCCCGAGCATCATCTCTCCATCTAAAAAATAAGTGGCAAGCTAATATATTAAAATTTGATTCGAATCGACTTGGTAAGGTAGACGTGGATGCTCGTTCTCCCAAAATTTGAACGAACCGTTAAACATCCTCTCTGCTCGGTGGAATTCGCCCGAGCAAATAAATGGGAGACACGAAATTACCGTCCTATGTGGACACTCATCAATTGGCCCGTTGTATATCGAGGGTAGGTTCGTAAGTTCATCCAAGCGCGCCTTCTCCTCGGCCGAAATGACATGTGCTGAATAATTCATAAACCATGGTCGGCAAAACACACCCTCCTCGCCCGAAATAGCTCGCACCCACTATTTCAAAACACACTCTCCTCGCCCGAAATCGCTCGCGCCCACTATAGTTCAAAACACGCCCTCCTCGTCCGAAATTGCTCCCGCCCACTATTTGGGGAGAAGCAAAGTTACTCTACTATCCCCGACCCTCAGTACACAGACCCAAGCCGAGAAGACTAAAGGCAAGGGTAGAACTGTAACTCCCCCTCACATTTCAGACAAATGCATCCGTAAGACATGGTTCCACTCCCCTCCAAATTCCCCCCGCCCCCCATTCATACCTCGTGGGCGCCAAATCACCTTCTCCCCGGGAAGCTCCCTTCTCCCGAGCTGTGAAACCTTAGCCCCACCTCCATGGCGCCCCCACCGCACCAATTTCATAGCCGCCCTCCTCCCTAATGCCGGAGACGTTGTCCATTTGCCGTCATGCACTGGGCCGTGTGCCTCTTACTCCATGCTGCTGGTGCTGCCTTGACGACGACCGCGTGAACCGTACCGGAGCCGATTCACCCCCACCATTGTTCACAACACCAGAGCGGCTCCAACTTCGAATCCGTCCAGAGTCCTGGCGCTGCTTCCCCGTAGCCGACCGTCACGACATCGCTGTTTCCCTGCCGCCGGTCGCTACCGCAACCACGCCGGCCTCACTGACTCGGCAGCTGGACCTGCCTACTTCACCATGCCGCTAGATAGGTCGCACCCTCATCTCAAATCACTTTATTTAGGCGTCAGTTTTCTGAATTTTTATTCTAGGCCAATCGATTCCCAATGGGAAGCAACACCCCTCGAGGCGGCGGAGCTCCTAGGCTGCCGGTTGGCTGGTATCTAATGTAAGGGTGCGGGGCCGCAAGTTCGCCACGGAAGCAGCGCTTAGATGGCTATCTTTTAGAGTTGCGTGGGTTGAAGGTACTGCCGCCGCCGGATCTGGATGACGGGGAGTCTTTGTGGATTGGCCTGGGGGCGGCGCAACCACGGCAGTGCGGTGGGGCGGGGAGCAGGGTTTTGGCCGGGGCCATGGACGGGGGAGGCAGACTGCTCTGCCGTTGGTCGCTGGCTCTTCGGGGAAGATTCCGAACAGTGTCAGCCGGGAGGCACAAGACAGCCATCAAGCCATCCGGCGTAGATCGGACAATACCAAAATAAAATAAAAACATGTGACCCCAATTTAGTCTTCAATCAACAGACGTGTGACCACTCTCGTACCTTGCTGTTGATCTCTTAGTGTATTTCTTCAGATCAAAGAGATATGTCGTTCTTAACATTATGCGTTATCTACATCTTCAGACACACCGTCTTCCGACTCACCGCAGCTGCTCCAACAAGGGAAGCATACACCAGAAGGGAGCTATAGTCCCCACTCAACAGTTCCCTGCATCGAATGCGCATGCCCGACATGGACAACCACAACAACTGCAGGGCCATTGACAAGTCAGCACATGATGCTCACTCCTATGGATGGCAGCCAGATAGGTTGTACCCTCATCTTACTTATGTGCAACATTTATGGCTTTGTTATTCATCTAAGAATGGAAAATAGATCATCACATTTCACTGTATATTCATGCTGATCTCTTACGGTTCTTGTTCAGGAGTTAAGGTTGTTCCATAGTTCAGCTAAGATACTTGTTCTTTAGGTAACGTTGTTCCATAGTTATCATCCATCAGCCAATGCTATCCCACAGGCTGATGATTATAGTATTATACCACTTCTAGTATTACCTATGTTGTTCTTTAATACTTTTGTGTGCCATCTAGTTAATCTCGAGTACAAACGATACATATTCTGTAGCTTTCATCTGTGTTCTCCCTTTAGTTTATGAGACCTGTTGCTGCTAGTTAACCCCACCTACTATTTATGTCATCTCCTACAGGCACTCATTACATAAATCTAACTACTAGTTGTCTTCCATGCATGCCAGATATAATTGCACACACTGATATATCCACAAGAACCTCACGGAGCAATGTAAAGGCCAATAAACTTGATGTCAATGATACCCAATATGATGGAACATGTAAAGGCAGTTCTTCAGAAGACTTGCAGAAAGATGATGAATCCTCTTCACCCCACAAGGTCCTTGCTCCAACTTGGCCTGTGATATGGGTACAACATGCATATAATGTCCTGGAGTGTATCTACTCTGTTGCAATGCCATGTGCTTAGCATGCTGATCATGCATGTAAATATGTCATGCCTTCCTGTTTTTCAGTACCTATTCCATTCATGATAACATGTTTCCAAATTCAAGTACTGTCATTCTACTCTATCGCAATGCCATCTGTTTAATTTGGACATCATGCTTCTGAATATATTATGCATTGTTATTCATCAGTATGTACTTCATCTATCTACCATACCATGTTTTTTTACATTGAAGTGCTGTACTAGTGCTCTGTTGCAATGCCATCTTAGTTTCCCAATCATACACGTGTATGTTGCCTTAGTTATTTCTGTATGTATTCCGCTAGCATACAGTTTTACATTCAACTAGTGTTTTTTTGCTGTGTTTTCCTGTCGTATCCCTAGCTCTTACACCATACTCCCTCCGTCCGGATTACATGTTGCCGCAATGGATAAAAAAGGATGTATCTAGAACTGAAATACGCCTAGACCCATCCATTTTTTTCCGGATGGAGGGAATACATGTCAATATGTCATGCCTTTCTATTCTTCAGTACCTATTCCATCTCTCTGTTGTCGCATGTTTTATAATTAAAGCACCATTCTTCTATACAAGGCATGCAAGGGGAAGACGACTATGTTAGAATCTGAAGGGTTACAAACAAGGCCTTTGCAAAAGATCCAAACGCTAGGAGATAATAAACCAACTCCAGATTTTATAGATACTGCTCCAGCACAGAGAAACCCAACTCCTACTGATAATAAGCAGATTCCAGTGGCCAAAGAACTAGTCCGCTCCAGTCCAGCAAAAATATGTCAACTCCATTCTAAGAAGCGTGTGCGTATCCTTGCATCATGAAATTTTATAGCATGCTGATCATATTTTCTACATGTTTCTTACCCATCTCTTTTTTAGAAAATAAGCTTAACAGATAGAAGAATTTCTGCAATGGTATCGTTTATGAGGAAAGATTCTTGCAGGAATTCTCTGTGCTCCAATGTAGATGTAAGTACGTGTTGTATATCACTATATTTTTACATCAGCATGTATTTTGTTAATCGGTGTGAATCCAACCTTTATCGGATCTAAATTTAGTTGTAGCAAAATGTATGATTGAAGGCCACAATGTTGATTTTTGTAAGGAAAACTGCCTAGTAGTTTTGCATCCTGAGCTGCATGAGTGTACTATCTCATATCAGTGGGTTTGAATACTTTGGTTCTGTAGTGGGGTTTTCAATGTTTTTTTGACTGTGTTGTCCTGTCGTATCCCTAGCTCTTACATCATACTCCCTCCGTCCGGATTACATGTCGCAGAAATGGATAAAACTGGATGTATCTAGAACTGAAATACGCCTAGACCCATCCATTTATTTCCTGATGGAGGGAATACATGTCAATATGTCATGCCTTTCGATTCTTCAGTACCTATTCCATCTCTGTTGTAGCATGTGTTATAACTGAATCACCATTCTTCTATATAAGGCATGCAAGGGGAAGACGGCTATGTTAGAATATGAAGGGTTACAAACCAGGTCTTTGCAAAAGATCCAAACGCTAGGAGATAATACACCAACTCCATTTTTCATAGATACTGCTCCAGCACAGAGAAACCCAACTCCCACTGATAATAAGCAGATTCCAGTGGCCAAAGAACTAGTCCGCTCCAGTCCAGCAAAAGAATGTCAACTCCATTCTAAGAAGCGTGTGCGTATCCTCGCATCATGAAATTTTATAGCATTTTGATCATATTTTCTACATGTTTCTTACCCATGTCTCTTTTAGAAAATAAGGTTAAACGATAGAAGACTTCCTCCATTGGGATCATATTCGAGGAAAATATCTTGCGGGAATTCTCTGTGCTCCAATGCTGATGTAAGTACCTATTGTATATCACTATATTTTTACATCAGCATGTATTTTGTTAATCGGCGTGAATCTAACCTTTAGCTGATCTAAAATTAGTTGTAGCAAAATGTTAAAGGCGCCAATGTTGATTTTTGTAAGGAAAACTGCCTGGTAGTTTTGCATACTGAGCTGCATGAGTGTACTATCTCATATCACGCACATTACTGAATTGTAGTGCTTCTTTGGTTGCCCATCCATTCATTGTGTCAATGTTGCTTTCGTGTTACCTTACCTGGCTGATGATAGCTGTGCCATATTGTGTTAATTTGGTGTAGGCTAGTTGCCCAAACGTTCGTTGTGTCAATGTTGCTTTCCTATTATTTGACTTGGCCAATGATAGCAATGCTAGTGTGTTAATTTTGTGCAGGCTGCTGAAGATAAGAAGACAAACTCTGAAAATAGCAAGGCAACCCCATTGTTTCTTTCTAGTAAATCTAGGCCAGGTAATATGGAAATAACTCATGATTAATCTATTTGGTTCCCGTCCTAATTTATGTTATGATGCAGTGGTCGAGACACTCTCCACTATCAATAATACAATCCTGCCAAAACCGCCATCTGAATCTGTTCAGTATCCTCTGTCTCGAATGCAACGGAATAAATGTATGTCTGTGAACCAATTAATGGGTGAAGCAATGATGGAAATGGTGGATGAATCAGAGGTGCAGAGTTGTGCGACACAACAACTGATCAATGTTTTCAGAGACAGTGTAGCAAAGCAGCAAGAACTTGCCCACATGCTTATGGGCGTCATCTATGCTGAGGTTGCAGATTGTGACGTTGTAGATGGTTAGATTCTGCTCATTTATTTGCACTGGCATCAATCTTTGATTGCCCAATGGATGTAATTTCATGTAATATATGTTGGATGTGCAACGTTATTCCCTGTATGTCATACCTTTGCTTGATTGGTTTTGGTCCTGTGCATAATTGCTCATCTTAATGGGCTCAAATTATCTAATTTGGCGTAAAGACACATACGAACTTTAGTGGGCCCATTAAGTTAATGGGTCGTTACTAGGCCGAAAGTTAATGGTCGGCCCTCTTACCTCCCGGGTCGTTAACAGGCCGACATCGAAGCGGGCAACAAGTGGGCCCAATTTATTTCACGGGCCGTTAACAGGCCGTTAACAGGCCGTTACTAAGTTTGGGCTACATATGGCCCAACTATACTGTAGGCCTTTAGGAGGCCGAAAGAGACAGCGGGCTTGTACTGGACCATGAAGAGCATGGGCTGCTAAGAGGCCAAAAGTCAGGTCGTATTGTAAATGGCCCAACTGTGTTGTGGGCCTTTAGCAGGACGAAAGAGAAACCGGGCTGGTATTGGACCATGAAGGGCATGGGCCGTTAAAAGGCCAAAACTAAGGTCCGACTACAAATGGCCCAACTCATTTATGGTCTGTTAACAGGCCGAAAGGCACACAGGGCCGGGAATTGGCCCAACACTTAAATGGGTCGCTAAAAGGCCAAAACTCAGGTCCGACTACAAATGGCCCAACTGATTTATGGGCCGTCAACAGGCTGAAAGTGACACCGGGCCGAAAATTGGCCCAACACTTAAATGGGCCGCTAAAAGGCCGAAACTCAGGCCCGACTACAAATGGCCCATCAGATTTATGGGCCGTCAACAGGCTGAAAGACACACCGGGCCGGAAAATAGCCCAACATTTAAATGGGTCGCTAAAAGGCCGAAAGATGTACATCCTGAAAATTGGCCCATCCATTGAATGGATCGTTAACAGGCCGAAATCTCATCGGGCCGATACTGAGCCCAAATATATATCGGGCTGTTAATGGGTTCGAACTGACGATGGGCTGCAATGGTGTCAAATCTTTAACGGGCCGTTGACGGGCCGAACTGGCACATCTTGTATGGGCCGTGGGCTTAAATGGACCTGCTAATTATTATTGGGCCGGCCTTTTTCATCGGAATGGGCCACTGTTGGGCCGTGCCACGTGTTGACCTATCATAGGCGCCTCCTGTCCAATGAGTGGATGACATCTGTTCCAACGGTGAGGCAACACGTGTTTCCTGCGGCCAATGATGATTTTACACGTGGAAAATCCCGATTGGTCCGGGCTGTTAATGGGTTATCGGATCCAAAACCGGACCCGATAGCTTAACGACGTTCCGTTACGGTGGATGCCACGTGTCGGTCACCCTTGATGAAAGCACTTCTGTGATGCGCGATTTATCGTCATGGAAGTGGACACTTCCGTGATGATAATTTTGGTAATGTCATGGAACACTTCTACGACAGCACATGTATGACTATCTTGATTCTATCATAAAATTGTCATGGATGTACATGCATGACAAAAAACGCGACCTCCTGTGACAAACACGTATCATCACGGAAGTGTATTTTTTTGTAGTGATAGCAGAAGTGGCATCATCAATGACATGCAACATATCAGAATCAATAGCAGGTGCAGGTGTAGGTGTCGCAAATTTACTCATAACAGAAGGTGAATCAAGTGCAGTGCTAGATGGCAGTTCCTTACCTCCCATCATAGTTGAGGGAAAAATCTTGGTTCTTTCATCTTTCAAGTTCCTCATTGTGATCAACAGATATAAATCCCAAGTGACTCAAACAATGGAGCTATGCTCCCCGGCAACGGTGCCAGAAATAGGTCTTGATAACCCACAAGTATAGGGGATCGCAATAGTTTTTGAGGGTAGAGTATTCAATCCAAATTTATTGATTCGACACTAGGGGAGCCAAATTATATTCTCAAGTATTAATAGCTAAGTTGTCAATTCAACCACACCTAAAAGACTTAATATCTGCAGCAAATTATTTAGTAGCAAAGTAGTATGGAAGTAACAGTAATGGTGGCAAAAGTAACAATAGCAGTTTTGTAGTAATCGTAACAATGGCAACGGAGAAGTAACTAAGCAAACATCAATATGTGAAAAGCTCGTAGGCAATGGATCAATGATGGATAATTATGTCGGACGCAATTCATCATGCAATAGTTATAACATAGGGTGACACAGAACTAGCTCTAGTTCATCAATGTAATGTAGGCATGTATTCCGAATATAGTCATACATGCTTATGGAAAAGAACTTGCATGACATCTTCTCCCGTGGCAGCGGGGTCCTATTGGAAACTAGGGGATATTAAGGCCTCCTCTTAATAGAGTATGGACCAAAGCATTAACACTTAGTTAATACACGGACTCCTCAAACTACAGTCATCACCGGGAAGTGTCCCGACTATTGTCACTCCAGGGTTTGCCGGATCATAACACGTAGTAGGTGACTATAAATTGCAAAATAGGATCAAGAACACTCATATATTCATGAAAACATAATATGTTCAGATCTGAAATCATGGCACTCGGGCCCTAGTGACAAGCATTAAGCATGGCAAAGTCATAGCAATATCAAACTTAGAACATAATGGATACTAGGGATCAAACCCTAACAAAACTAACTCGATTACATGGTAAATCTCATCTAACCCATCACCATCCAGCAAGCCTACGATGGGATTACTCATGCACGGTGGTGAGCATCATGAAATTGGTGATGGAGGATGGTTGATGATGACGATGGCGACGGAATCCCCTCTCAGGAGCCTCGAACGGACTCCGGATCAGCCCTCCCGAGGAAGATTAGGGCTTGGCGGCGGCTTCGTATCGTAAAACATGATGAATCCTTCTTTTTGATTTTTTCCTCCCCGAACGTGAATATATGGAGTTGGAGTTGAGGTCGGTGGAGGTCCAGGGGCCCACGAGGCAGGGGGGCGCCCCAGGGGGTGGGCGCGCCCTGCACCCTCGTGGACAGGGTGTGGGCCCCCTTATGCTGATTCTTTTGCCAATATTTTTTATTAATTCCAAAACGTGTCTCCGTGGAGTTTCAGGTCATTTCGAGAAATTTTATTTCTGCACAAAAATAACACCATGGCAATTTTGGTGAAAACAACGTTAGTCCGGGTTAGTTCCGTTCAAATCATGCAAGTTAGAGTCCAAAACAAGGACAAAAGTGTTTGGAATAGTAGATACGTTGGAGACGTATCATAGGTGCCCACTCACGTGTACGTTGTGGGAAGAGATGATGGCCACCATCAGCGTGCCACACCTCAAGGACATCACCAACTCTAGTACTTAGTGGGTTTTGCTTCTTTTGAATGATTTCCTGGAAGAGCACTGTCTGCCAGTGCTCATGATGTTTTGGCGAAACTAGCACGTTCATAATGAGATTGTCCATCACAAGCCCGCACCAACCATCAAAACTTCTCGTAGATTTTTATGTTTCATTGTTGACCTCCGATGAATTGAGCAACACACCCATAACAACATCACTAAGAGAAAAATGGTGGTCTTCTAGGAGCCGCATAGGAGACATACCAAGGCGCTTGCCACGCCAGCTTCCTGCACATGGTCGTAGGAGCGATGGATGAAGCCACCAGTTGGCTAGACTAAGTTGAATGTTGATGGCGCTTGGCGAGAAGAGGACTATATGGGACGTACCGGAATGATCCTATGAGACCACACTAGTGTAGTCATCTACACATCTTGCAGGTTCCTCATGTCTTGTGCAAGTCCACTTGAGGCGGAGGCGGCAGCGTGCTTGAAGGGGATTCATTACTGCAGAAAAGCCTAGCTATGGCATGCCAAAATTTGCCTTGCTAGCTTAGGGCCCCAACGCACCTATATGGCGCATGTGAAAAAGAATACTGGTGGTGTTGTAGTAAATGTCAGCAGTATTTGAGGAACTCATGGCGTGCCACGTGTCCAACGTCAGCAGTAAGTTCATGTTACCACAATCGTTCCATGTTTGCCAATGCCAGCAATATGATTTTTTGCTAATAAAAATAGTATATGCAACAATTTAAACCAGATGAAGTCCACACACTGGTACTCATCGACTTAGCTAGTTTCAACTTCACAAAATTTAGTAGTTCTAAACTACGTGCTTCACAAACTCCACAAACATTACTTGTTTAGCTTCACAAAAGGGAATCTTCAACAAAATTACATGCATCACATCTCTTGTTGAAGGATTAACTTCATCTGGCGTAGCTTGTTCGTTGCTCTCCCCCTCTTTTTTGAAATGAACTTTCTCTAGATTTAGTTGATTCCTCTCGGCCCTCGGGAGCTTTGTTTCCTTCTTCAGCTAATCCCTCTCCTGGACTAGTTGATCCTTCTTCTCCCTCAACCTAAGTATCTTATCAAAAAGATCAGCCTTATCATCGATGATATCATCTTTCTCCAGCTTCTGTGAGGTATTCAACTCCCCAGGGGCCTTGATTGTACTCTCGTGATACGCTATTAGCTTGCGGTTGAGCATGCCCACATCACATACCTTCTCCTCGACGGGTGCCGAAGTCGGCGGGCGCCATACGTATTCCTAGGAAGTCAAATGTTTGAAATCCTTAGAGATATGCATGTTTCTTTGCAATCATCAATAATGGTTAGATATATATGCCGCGAAGTTGCAAGAAGACCGGTAATGGCTATTGAAGGTACTCATCGCCGGCAAATACAAAATAATAACAAGTTTGACAAAGTAGTTCAACTTGATGATACTTTTGACAAAGTAGTTCAACATATGCATAACTTTGGAAAACAAAACAAAAATAACACTAGTTCATACTCTAGTTCATATAATTTTTAAAGTATAGCATATGCATAGCTTTGGCAAATGATTGATTGTATCTGCGTTGGTAATTCCCCGAAGAGGAGAGGATGATGCAGCACATCAATGGTAAGTATTTCCCTCAGTTATGAAACCAAGTTATCAATCCAGTAGTAGAACCAAGCAACACTATGTAAATAACACCTGCACACAAACCACAAAAACTTGCAACCCAACACATAAGAGGGGTTCTCAATCCCTCCTCGGTATTGAGATAGATTAAATTGTATGAGATTGGATAAATAGATCTAGCAAAAACACAAAATAAATAAGTAAATAAAAAGTGCAGCAAGGTATTTTTGTATTTTTGGATTAATACATCTAAAAATAATATGATAGGAAATAGATCCGGGGGCCATAAATTTCACAAGAGGCTTCTCTCGAGAAAATAGCATAAGGTGGGTAAACAATATACTATTGGGCAATTGATAGAAGATTAGTAGATCGACTCATGCCTGCATCTACTACTATTACTCCACACGTCGATCGCTATCCAGCATGCATCTAGTGTATTAAGCTCATAGCAAAACGGAGTAATGCAATAAGAACGATGACATGATGTAGACAAGATCTATTCATGTACGAATACACCCCATCTTTTTATCCTTAATGGCCACAATACATGCATGTCATGTCTCCTTCTGTCACTGAGATTGAGCACCACAAGATTGAACCCATCACAAAGCACCTCTTCCCATGGCAAGAAAAATCAATCTAGTTGGCCAAACCAAACCAAAGTTCCGGGGAAGAAATACAAGGCTATAACAATCAGGTATAAGAGAGTTCAACAAAGACTCAAATAATATTCATGGATAGAACTGATCATAAACTCACAATTCAGCGGATCCCAACAAACACACCGCAAAAAGGCATTACATCAAATATATCTCCAAGAGCATCGAGGAGAACATTGTATTGAAGATCAAAAAGAGAGAAGAATCCATCTAGTTACTGCCTACGGACCCGTAGGTCTGTGGTGAACTACTCACGCATCATCGGAGGGGCAAGGGTGATGATGAAGAACCCCTCCATGATCGTTGTCCCCTCCGGCAGAGTGTCGGGAAAGGTCTTTAGGTTGGATCTCATGGTTCTGGAACTTGCGGCGGCTGGAATTGTGTTACGTCGACTCCCCTAGGGTTTTGGGGATTTTAGAGTATTTATGGAGCTGATAATCAGCGGAGAAGCCTCCCATGGGCCCACTACCCACCAGGGCGCGCCCGAGCCTTCTGGTGCGCCCTGGTGCCTAGTGGTCCCCATGGGCCTCCTCTGGTGCATTTCCTTGGCTCCATGGGTGTCTTCTGTCCAGAAAGAACTCCAAAAAGTTTTGTGGCATTTGGACTTCGTTTGGTATTGATATTCTGCAAAGTAAAAAACAAGCAAAAAACAGCAACTCGCACTAGGCACTATGTCAATAAGTCCGAAAAAATGATATAAAGTTGCTAGTGAATGAGTGTAAAACATCCAAGAATGATACTTTAATAGCATGGAACAATCAAAAATTATAGATACGTTGGAGACGTATCAGCATCCCCAAGCTTAATTCCTGCTCGTCCTCAAGTAGGTAAATGATAAAAACATAATTTGTTATGTGGAATGCTACCCATCATATTCATCACATATTATTTTCTTTTGTAGCATGGACATTTGAACTTTAGATGATTCAAAGCAATATGAAGACCTCAATACTCAAGCATATCAACACGCAACCATGTCTTTCAAAATATCAACACTAAAGAAGCTATCCCTAGCCCATTATGCTCAATCATTGATCCATTCATGAAACACACTCAAATATTAGCTACATCCAATGCTAAAGTATGATAATAGTGCTCCCTAGTTGGTGCTTTATAAGAGAAGATGGAGACTCAATTAAAATAAAAATTGCATAAAAGTAAATAGATAGGCCCTTCGTAGAGGGAAGCAGAGATTTGTAGTGGTGCCAGAGCTCAAAGCTTAAATTGAGAGATAAAATTATTTTGAGAGGCATGCTTTTCCCGTCAATGAAAACGACAGAGAATTCCCAATACTGTCCATGCTAGATACATCATAGGCGGTTCCCAAACATAAAATAAAGTTTATTCCTTTTTCCACCATTCTTTCACAGTCCATGGTCGTATCCACGGGTGCCTTCCATACGAACACTTTCCAAGGAATTTATTATTGACAACATAAAGTTAATTCCTTTTTCAATTTGGGACTGGGCATCCCTATTACCGGCCACACTCTCGTGCAATGACAAGTGAATGTACACTCATCTTGAGAATAACACATCTAGCATGGAAAAATATTAACCACCCCCCGTCGCTTCTTGAGTGGTACGGGCACACAAAAAAGGAAATTTATTTTGAAAATTAGAGTTGGCACATACAAATTTACTTGGAACGACATGGAAATACTGCATATAGGTAGGTATGGTGGACTCTTTTGGCGCAACTTGGTTTAAGGAGTTCGGATGCACAAGCAGTATTCCCGCTTAGTACAAGGGATGGCTAGCAAATAGATTGAGAAGCAAACCAACCAATAAACAAAAATGATTATAAACGAGTATTAAACATAACTAATGCTGAATAATGCACCATAAGTAGGATGTAACGTCATTGCATAACTATTGACTTTCGTGCTTGCATAGGGAATCACAAACCTTAACACCAATATTCTTACTAAAGCACAATTACTCAGCAACATGACTCATATATTACTATCTCCATAACACAAAGCTAATGCAAGGAATCAAGTTTTAATATCCAATGATCTTCATGATAGTTTTTTATTCTCCCTCTTGAATATCTATCACTTTGGGACTACTTTCATATATTACCATTTCTTAAAACAAGCTCTCAAACAAATTTAAGTGAAGAACAAGAGCATAAATATTTCTTCAAAATTTTCAACTCTCAAAATAATATAAGTGAATCATGAGAGGATATTTTTTTAAAATTTACTAACTCTCAAAATAATCTCAGTGAAGCATGAGAACATTTCTTCAAAATTAAAGCACCACCGTGCTAAAAAAGTTAAAAGTGAAGCACTAGAGCAATTCTAACAAATCATGGCATCATTATGCATCTCTCAAATAGGTGTGTCCGGCAAGGATGATTGTGAAAAACTAAACATCAAAACACGCAAAGGCTTATGTAATACAAGACTCTCCAAGCAATACTCATGATATGTGACGAATAAAAATATAGCTCCAAGTAAAATTACCGATGTTCATTGGAAGATAGAGGGGATGACTTCCGGGGCATCCCCAAGCTTAGTTGCTTGGTTCTACTTGAATATTACCTTGGGTTGCCATGGGAATCCCCAAGCTTAGGCTCTTTTCACTCCTTATTCATTCATCCATCATGATCTCACCCAAAACTTGAAAACTTCAATCACACAAAACTTAACAAAAACCTTTGTGAGATCCGTTAGTATAATAAAGCAAATCACCACTTTAAGTACTGTTGCAAACCCATTCATATTTTGTTATTGCATTATACCTAATATATTCTAGCTTTACCATGGCTTATACCCCCCCAATACAATCCATAGACAATTCATCAAAATAAGCACACAATGCAACAAAAACAGAACAGTCTGTTGTAATCTGGACTTTGACCATACTTCTGTAACTCCAAAAATTCTAAAAACTTAGGACAACATAGGCAATTTGTATATCAATCTTTTGTAAAAAATCCAAATTGAATCGTGCTCCAGCGAATTTTAACAGTTCTGTTACTGGACACAAAAGTCTCTTTTTTTTAACAGGATGAAATCAACTATCACCCAACATGATCCTAAAGGCTTTACTTGGCACAAACAATAATTAAAATATAAAAACACAATCATAACAGTAGTATAATTTTGTGTTTATTGAAAAATAGAAAAGATAACTATTGGGTTGTCTCGCAATAACACTACTAGGGAAAAGGCTAGCAGCAGCGCGGGTTTTAGATGTATCAGTAGCGCGGGTACCCGCGCTACTAATAAGGCGCTACAGCTAACTCATAGCAGTAGCGCATGGGCACCCGCGCTACTGCTACACAAGTGTAGCAGCAGCGCGGTTAGAGGAAGCTCGCTACCGCTAGTAGTGCTAGCGCTGTTTGGCTGGACGCGCTACTGCTATTGAGGCGCTGCTGCTAACTTTTATACACTCGCTACTGCTAATTTAAGTAGTTTTTTTTGGCATATTTGTTTTGTATTTGAACCGGCTTTGTAGAAGAATCTTTAGCACATAGAAATGTCATCATGATACACATACAAATGCCTGCGAGACCACAAATGTAATCATAGCATGTACATACAAATAGTCTCATCATAATCATCATCCAACACAAAGTGATGTCTTGTCATCATCTCGAAAATAGCAATACATGCAAGTCTGGAATACTTGCAACTACAACAACGTCATCCATCTAAACAAAGGTATACGCAAGAAGTGCTATCACTATGAGTGGGAGCGGAACTATGCAGTACATGAGGTGGCGGTTACGAGTCCTCTCTCGCGCTAGCATGAACCTCAAGTAACTAGCTTCTCCTTCTTGTCTGCTTTTGAAGCCTTTATGGCTAGCGCCCGTGAACCCATTCACTTGCGCCTGACACTCATGCCACTCGTTGTACACCCCCGGAACCTTCCCTTTGTACACGGCATAGCATTTCCATCTCGCCATCAAGAAACTAGGTACCTGTTAGAGATGCATGTTCATGAAGAGGATGTACAATCATATATATGCAACAAAATATACTAGAGCAACACCAAAAAAGAAAGGTTAGCAACTAGATGCAACATACACAGTATGCAAATTAATTAACTAGAGGTACGCATGTCATCGTACACAAACTAACAAAGTAGCGTTACGCAAGTTTGGCAGGGACCGTGGACATCACAAAGTTTCATCGCTACAAAAAGTATACAAGTTCAACCGACACATATCATCATCATCGGCATCATAAATCACTAGAAGTTCCATCCTTCCATATCATCGAGGACGAACCCTAGCTTCTTGAATGGCGTGAGGTCTAGACGTTGCATGCCTATGCGAGTTCGGACGTCAGCTCGCGATATAGGGCCGTGGTGGAACATCCCCTTCTCATCGACGACTTCTTTCATGATGATCGTCGCAATGTCGCTTTGGATGCGAAAGAAGTCATCTCTAAGTTTATAATTCGCTTCTCCATGAGATTCTAGCCACTTGTGGATATGATCATCATTTCTGCTGTTAATGCGAAGTTTTTGGTGATCCATGTTGAACTGAATCATGAGATGGACGATGTAGAATCCATCCTTCTTGCTTGGTTTTGGGACATGGATGTAGGAGAAGTTAGTTTTATGCGCGAAACCCATCTTCTTGTTCCTTTGTTTCTTGATATGCACGTGGGCACCTCTAAAGCTGAAGCCTTGGAGAGCATCATCTTGAATATTCATTATGTGGGTGTAGTCTTTTTTCTCGTAGTCTCTGGAAGGGTCAAAATACACAACGTGGGAGACTTGCGGGTAAAGAACGATAAGGACGGCGCGCCCGTTGCTGCGGGGAAAAGACACCTCAAATTATTCCCCATATGAAAGAGAAGGAATGATTGAAATGTACGAAAGGATTGTCCGGAACTGACTTACTTTGGATGATAAGGCACGAGGACAATTTCCCGGTCCTTATTCTGTACCATGAAGTTTTGGAGGTACTCCCTAGCAGTTTCACGCTCAAAGTCGCCGAGACTCAAGAAAGACTCGTGCATGTAGTACGGATCCGCCACACAGATTTGCGAGACTTCTTCACTCTTCATGACGGAGCTCATATGTAGCGCAAAAAGGCGGACGATAGTAAAATCAAGCCGCCTTGTTAGAAACATCTCAAAGATATGGTCAAACCGCAGGAAGAACACCTCCGCGGGCCGTGTGTCAACGTAGAACTTCCCCTCAGGCACACGAGCCGCGTATGTCGGATATCCTAGATCCTTTGAGGCTTGTAGGCTTTTCTCAGTTGACAGCACATGGTCGTGCAGTCTCCTGAGATCCCCTGATAGTGCCTCCAGCGGTTTCGGCGGTAGCATTGGCTCGCCCGTGAGATGGAACATGACCGCACCTTTCACGGGTACACGCTCTTCAGAATGCATTGTCTGGCTGCTGTGTGCTCTGGCTTGTTTGGAGGCAGTTACCTTCCCCGATCTCTTCCTCTCCTTTTTCTTGGGCACACCTTCTAGACCCATCCTTAACCCCTGCCCAAGTGTTCCCGGGCTAAGTACTGTACGACCCTCGCGCCCGGCTAGTTGAGCCTGTGTTGAGGCGGCATCTTCAGGCGTGTCCTGTGAGGATTTCATGAAGAGAGACTTTTTGCAATCCATGGTACGACCCTGCCCGGGCATATCATCCATATCCTCATTAGCAAGCTGATAGCCTGATTCGTCATATGGTTGACTCATCATATCTATGTCACAGTCATACGCGTTTGTATTGAGGTAATCCATAGGGTCGACCTCCGTCTCATCATCCATTCTCTGTTCTACAGGAGAAATTACATCAGCCAGTACTATTGCACCCCCTTCATCATGTCGTCCGCCGCTCTCACCTGACACTACAGGAGCTGGTAATTGCGTAGGCGGGGTGGTGGTCTCCGCACATGCTTGTTGATGTGTGGTAGTTATTGGTGTGCTCTCGGCCGGCTCCAGACAAATAAGATTCTTCGGCCATAGCAGCACCCAACCCTTGCAGTGTCCAATCCGCGGCGGGGTCTCATCGTCCGCTCCCATATGCTGTACTGGAGGAGGCAAATCCTTGTGCCCCAATTTCACACTGGTCAAGCTAACCCTGAAGTGCCCAGCGGGGATCGGTTGGTTGTGGAACGTGCGTTGAGAGGGGTCCATTGTCATCCCCTTTCCCACGTCCAGCTTCTGGCCTTTGATCAAGTAGAGTATGGTGCACGGGGTTTCTTTCGCCTGCAAACACATATGTCTGTGGCGTAAAACAACCGAAAGGCAACAAAAATGGAATATTATCTATATATATATGTTGGTGCGACATGTAATTACCGTGACGGCGTCGAGCTCAGCCAAAGACGAAGGCCCACCTAGTGCGCCTGAGACTAAGGACGGGCTGCTATGAGCGGGAGCGGCTGCGAGAGGAGGCCCGGTTGCTTGAGCAAGTGATGGTGCGATGGTGTTGTTGTTCATGTAGTTGCTAGCGACGAAACTGGGCATCGGGAAATCATGCACCATCTTGTCTTGATTTTCCTTCACCCAGTTGATGATAACTGGAACCAAGTTAGTAGAGAAATCATTTCTGCAGGTAGTTACGGCTACATTGACTGCCTGCTATAGCAACTCATATTTGTCCTCGGCTACTTTTTTCGCGTCCTCAGCTGCTTTTTTCTCGACCGCAAGCTTCACCTTTGCATCGATGTCCGCCTGACTAAACTTCTTTTTCTGCTTCTTGGCCTCCGGGCCGTCGTTGTAAAACACCTTCCACGTGGCGCCGTCTCCAGCGCCGTGCACACGACCATATTGCGGCCGCTGGTCCAACGGGAGTCCCTTAAGTTCGTTCAAGGCCCGGTTGAGAGGGGTGTCCCACTTGGGCCTCATCGGAGAAGTAGGGCTTTCGGCTGCAAGCCGGTGTCGCTTCTCGAGTAGTCTAATCAATTTCCTCGTGATCTTGTCCGTGTAAAAAACCTTTTTCTCCTTGTCCCACTTGTAGAAGGCCCTGATGAAGTCATGCTCCAAGGGGTTGGTGAACTTCGCGAAGGGGTCTGGGAGACCCGCGGCTTCACGTTCCGCATCCTCCTTATCCCATATGGGCCTTTTACCGAGGTAGCCACGGCTTCTGAGGCGATGCTTCCCCGTGTTCCTTTGCTGAAGGCTTTTAAATTTCGCAGCCTTAGCCTTGGCTGCCTCGGTAGCGCAAGTGTCCTTGAACTTTTCGAACTCCTCTTCCGTAAGTGTCGGATTTTCCTCCAGAATCTTGGACAGGGGTTCATCAGCCTAAATAGCTCGTTTCACCCTCCCTTTCCAGGAGGCCAAATCATTGCTGAACATGCCCATGGCGTGATTGTTAATCTTTTTCATCTTCGGATCATCCCACGGTTGTTCTATGTTATCATCCCGGTCGGGGAACTTGAATCTCTTGTGCAACTTCGTTAGGAGAAACTGCGTCAAATGTTCTTTACTCCTTAAGTCATCGTCGTTGATGCTCGCGCATTCCCGTAGGATGCATCCTACTTGGTTCCCATAGCACTTGCGAGGTTCTTCCGGCTCTAACGGCTCAAACTTGCCAGGTGCCATCTTTGTGATCACAAGTCGTCCAATCCCTAGTTTGTTAGGTTTTCGTATCCTCTGCTTCTTATGCTTCCTCCTTTTGGTATCGGCATCGGGGCCGGTACCTTCCCCGCCGGTACCTTCCCCACCTGTCTCGGTGCCGCCATCGGTGCCAGCGCCGTCGGTGTCGATGTCGGTGTCAGTACCATCATCGAGGCCGACCTGCAAACCTTGCTTAGCAGTCAAATAGTCGAGGTACTCTTGTTCACCCTCATAATCCATCTCGTCTGCATCTTGGTCAGAAGGCCTAGTTTCTTCGTTGTTCGACATGTTTCCTATGATTAAGTGGCCTCATTTATTTCTAAAAGTATGAATAAATGAGAAATGACATAAAAAGAAATCTATGTGCTAGCACTCGATATGCCAACTATGTAGCACAAATCATGCCTTTATTCATGGGAAATTTCGGCATGACCTTTGCTAAAAAATGGACATATCGAGCGCCTGAAATTCACCGAAACGGAAATGAATCAACATTCCGGCGTAACATAGGCCACTCGGATCATTTTCCAAACATGACATGTACAAAACATGACATATGCACATATCACATGTCCAGTTCAAATTTGCATATAAATTCAGCTAATTTTGAAACCTAGCTAAATTCATAACTAAATAGATAACCTAATTAATTAACATGAATAACCCTAGCAGAGGGGGGGGGGGTTTACAGAGAGTGCAGGGGCGAGGAGGCAGGCTCGACGACGGCCGGCAGGGGAGAGGAGGGAGGCGAGGGCCGACGGGTCGGGGGCGAGCGCGCCGGGGTCGGGGGCGAGCGCCGGCGCCGGAGTCGGGGGCGAGCGGCTGGGTCGGGGGCGAGCGGCGTGGTCGGGGGCTAGCGCCGGTGCTGGGGTCGGGTCGAGGGCTAGGACGGGGGCGAGCGCCGGCGCCGGTGGAGTCGGGGGCGAGCGCTGGGGCCGGGTTGGGCGCGGCGGAGCGACGGGGGAGAGAGAGTGGGGATTTGGGGGGAAATGGCGGGATGAAGCAGGGCGAGCGAGAATTTTGGGTTAAGTGGACGTAGCAGTAGCGCATTATGTCAAAATGCGCTGCTACTAAATTCAGTAGCTGCAGCGGTTTAGGAGAAACGCGCTACTACTAAGATCTGTAGCTGCAGCGGTTTAGGAGAAACGCGTTACTACTAAGATCTATAGCTGCAGCGGTTTAGGAGAAACGCGCTGCTACTACCGTCGCTACTGCCAGTTTTCCTTTTTCTTTTCCTTTATTTTATCCCACTTTTATTTCCCGAGGGCAGTGAATGAAGGGAGGGCGATATATATTGCATCATTTGACGGTTAAATATGTATGCAAAATAGGAACATATATATTACATATCATTGGACCCATGCATAATAATGGCTAAGTGTGTATACAAAATAGGAACATATATATATTACACATCATTGGACCCATAACATACGTTTCCTCAGTGCTGACATTTTCGTTTTTGAGTCAGCTTCTTTCCCTTCTTGTTCGTCGAAGAATAATTGAGCCCCTCATTGTGACTTTGCCTTTTCCATGGAGTACGATTTTTCTTAGGTAATGTAGTATTGATTCTTCTTTTGACGTATACTTCATCATCATCGTCATCTTCCCTCATTGGGTTGCCATACTGATCATAGTCTTCCTCGTTGGCGACTCCATCCATTCCAATGATGTTCCTTTTGCCTCTCCTCACGACAACATGTCTGGGATTGCGCGGGTCAGTTATGAAGAAGGATTGTGTCACGTGCTTAGCGTGTACCCATGGCTCATTTTTTGCGATAGCGTTCACGGTAGCGCTCTTGGCGTCGGGTATAGTCATGGTAGTGAACATCTGGCTTTCTCTTTCGACATTCTTAGCCCATCTGACACGGAACATTGTCGTGTTGTGCAGTCCAGAGTAGTCAAGCTCCCAGATCTCCTCGACCCTTCCATAAAATCGTTCAGTTGTGCCGTTGTCGCTGCCGGTCATGCATTCCATCGTCACCCCTGAGTTCTGATCATCACTATCCATATCTTTTGCCTCCATGTAGAACGTGTATCCGTTGATATCATATGCCTGATAGGTTACGAGGTTGGGCGAGGGGCCATGTGCTAAGGCGTATATGAGCAATCCGTCCTTAGAGCCCTCCTCCGGGGGATTAGCAATAATATGCTCTTTGAACCAATGCAGGAAAGTGGAGTTGTGCTCTCTGGTAACTTCAGCGTCCGTCCTGCATACCCCCCGGTCACGATACTTCTTTGCGATAATTTCTTTGTGCAGTGCCACGAAAGGATCTACCTCGTCTAGGTGTTGTAGCACTACCAAGTTTGCTCTGTCAAAGTCGCTGTGTTGATCTGAGTATGCCACGTGCAGTTCCCTGCGACCGTTGCAGTGACCATCTCCTTCGAGCCTCCCATCGTGCTTGTTAACGGGCAAACCAACACTAACACCAGGCGGCTGGTCTGCACCATATAGAAAATTCTCACAGAAAGAGATGCACTCTTGTGCCAAATAGCCCTGGACGATGCTTCCATCCGGACGGGACATGTTACGAACGAATCCTTTGATGATCCCATTCATCCTCTCAAACGGCATCATGTTGTGCAGGAATGACGGCCCCAGGTCTATTATGTCATCCACAATATGGACACACAGATGCACCATCACGTCCAAGAACGCGGGCGGGAAGTACATCTCAAGCTCATTCAGTATCACAACGATCTCTTCCTGTAGCCTTTGGAGCTGCTTCACACTAATCGACTTTCGAGAGATGACGTCGAAAAAGTTGCAGAGACCAAAAAGCGTGTCACAGACGTGCTTGTCCATTATCCCTCTAAGGGCAACAGGTAGTATCTGTGTCATCATCACATGACAGTCATGAGACTTCATCCCGTTGAACCTTTTCTTGTCCGTGTCTAGATATCTGCTTATCTTGCCACAGTAACCGGAACTAACTTTCACTCCGGTAAGGCACTTAAAGAATTGATTGATCTCAGCCTGACTTAAGGTGAAGCAAGAGGGGGGGCAATAATCCTCTTTCTTTATTTTCTTGCCCTTCTTCTCCCGTGCCTCTGTCTCCGTCTCTGTCTCGTCTGACATTTTACGGGGCGGCATGTGCAGATCTTCCCTGATTTTCAAATCTTGCAAGTCTTTTCTTGCCTTCGGCCCATCCTTGGTCTTATCCGGCATGTTCATCAGTGTTGCGAGCAAGCTCTCAAGGACATTCTTACAGATATGCATTTGATCAAGGCAATGAGGTGTATCGAGTTTGTGCCAGTACTCCAAGTCCCAGAACATAGACCTTGTCTTCCATACCTTCAGCAGCGGCTCCGGCGCCTTTCTCATCATCTTTCCCGGCGCGGGGCACTCCTTCCAGTTTTTCAACAGCTCATCGATTTCGGCACCGCTCCGCTTACGTGGAGGTCCTCGATGCTCAGGGTGACCATTGAATAGATCTCCATGGTTTCTCCACGGGTCGTCCTGTTCAAGCCATCTTCGATGCCCCATGTACACGATTTTCCCAGACCCGCCATCTTTCCTTGACGTTAGCTGCTGAGACGTTGTATCATCCATGCACCGCGTGCATCCGCAATATCCATGGCACACCTGGTCTGCCACATATCCGTAACCGAGATAGTCCTGCACTGTCGTGATCAGCACGGCTCTCATGTTGAAATACTCACCTTTGCTGGCGTCCCATGTCTTGGCCGGTGTTTTCCATAACGTGTCTAACTCCTCTTGAAGTAGCCCCAGATACAAATTAATATTATTTCCTGGTTGTTTCGGCCCTTGAATAAGCATGCTCATGTGAATGTACTTCGATTTCATGCACAACCAGGGGGGAGGTTGTACATCCATACAAACATGGGCCATGTACTATGGTTGGTGTTCTGGTTGCCAAACGGATTCATGCCATCGGTACATGCGCCGAGCACGATGTTCCTTACATCACATTCAAAATACCGATAGAAGCTGTTCAACCCTCTCCACTGGCTTCCATCCTTCACGTGTCTCAGCTTCAGATCATCTCCATCGTCGGGCTTCTTCCTCTCCGCGTGCCAGCGCATTAGCTTTGCTTCCTTGGGATCTACAAAATACCTCTGGAGACAGGGAGTGATCGGTAAGTACCATACAACTTTCTGGGGACATTTCTTCCCGGCCTTCTTGTATCGAGAAGCATTGCACACCAGACAGCTTGTTTTTTCCGCGTGCTCCTTCCGATAAATTATGCAATCGTTGATGCATGCATGGTATCTAACGTGTGGCAGATCAAGAGTGCACACGATCTTCTTGGCCTCATCAACACTAGTAGGACATAGATTACCCGCGGGAAGAACATCCTTTAGGTACTTGAGATGCTCATCGAGGCTAGTGTCGGTCCATTTGTTTTTAGCCTTCGTCTTCAGGAGTTGGAGCATGAAACTCAACCGGGTCACCTCAGGATTGCAACCATCATACAATGGAGTGTTCGAGTCTACCACCAGTTGCTCTAGCTTAGCCTCCTCTCTAGAAGCAGCTCTCTCAGTACTCGTCTCCTTGCGAAGCAATGCTTGAACATGAGGGTCCCGCACAATTGAACTTAGTACCGACAAACTCTGCTGCGTGGAGTCCATGTCGTTCTCTCCGCCGCCATGTCTGGCCCCTTCTCCTCCGCCATGTCCGGCCCCTTCTCCGCCGCCATGTCCGGCCTCTTCCCCGCCGCCATTATCGATCATCTCTTCGTCTTGCCCCGTGTCATCATTGCCTGCCCCGTCGGCATCCTCAACATCGTCATCCTCATCTTCAATTATCCACCGAGTATAGCCATCCATGAAACCAGTCATGAGCAGGTGCGCTTCGACACGACCATCGTCATGGGGGTCGAGCCAAACTATTCCTTTGCATTTTTGACATGGACATAAAACCTCTGTCTGGTTATTTTCTTTCATGTCCTGCACCGCCGACCGCAACCACCTGTCCACCATCGTTCCACTGACCATCATCAACTCTACACGGTAATAATAAAAAAACTGATTATAAAAATGCATGCGTGCATCAAAGTCATAAAAAAATTTGGCATGACCTTCCCTAAAAATAGGACATATATATGGATCTAGAGTTTGCCCGGAATTCGCTGAAACGGAAATAAATCGACATTTCGGCAAAACATAGGCAACTCAAAAGCACAATTTGGCGGCGTCAACTCATGCCACACACACAATTTCCACAAACATATCACACACACATAAACACATTTCCATTTTACAAAAGCATGAAATTTTCATCACCTCTATCTCGATCGAGATCGAGCACACGGTGGAGATGATGTTGTAGGGAGATCAAAAGTGCACAAAGCTCTTCTTGACAAAGATAGATCTAGATAGGGGGCAAATAGGTCACTTAACTAAATCCTACATCTACCTAGCTACCTAATTTGGGAGGAGACAACTTCAACTAGTGGAGGGGGAAGGAAAAAGAGAAAGGAGATGCATTAATGGACGTGGTGTAGTTATGTAGGAGTAATGAAGAGAGAGAAAGGTGGATAGGAAGAGAGAGAGTAATGGGGGAGAAGTATTGAGAAGAAGAAGAAGATTGAGAGTGGGAGCATGTGGTGGAGGTAGGGGGAAGGGAAGAGAGGAGGGGGAGGTAGGGGGAAAGGAAAAGAGGAGGGGGAGGGGAGGGACGGGTGGGGAAAGGTGTTGGGTTGGTGCGGGTTAGCAGTAGCGCGGGAGCGAAAACGCGCTGCTGCTAAGTATTTAGCAGCAGCGCGCTTTGCGGTACGGCGCTACTGCTAACTGGGACAAAAAATTCTGGCAATTTGAAACTTACCAGCAGCGATCTCGAAAAAAGCGCGCTACTACTACATACTTAGCAGTAGCGCTGTTTTTGCGACCGCGCTACTGCTACTTAGAGTTAGGTGAACACCGCCGGTCGATATTTGTAGCAGCGCGTTTCTGGCCGAGCGCGCTACTGCTAAATCCTTATCAGCAGCGAGTTTACGTAACACGCGCTACAACTAGTTAGCAGCAGTGCCCCATTTTGAACCGCGCTGCTGCTAAGATTCTGTGTATAGGCTTTTCCCTAGTAGTGTAAGCTCTTTCTTTATAGCCATTAAGATAGGCTTGAGATTTCAATGATGCTCACACGAAAGATAATAATTGAAACACAAAGAGAGCATCATGAAACATGACACAAACACATTTAAGTTTAACTCTCTTCCTATGCATAGGAATTTTATAAGCAAACAAATTATCAATACATGAAATATCTAGCATATGCAAGCAAGAATAAAGAAACACTAAAAATCTCAACATGAAGAGAGGTAATTTAGTAACATGACAATTTCTACAGCCATATTTTCCTTTCTCATAATAATTACATGTAGGATCATAATCAAATTCAACAATATAGCTATCATATAAAATTTTATTTTCATGGTCCAAATGCATAAAAGTTTTATAATCTTCAAAGATAGTGGGACTAACATCAACTAAAGTCGTGACCTTTCCAAACCCACTTTTATTAAAAAAATCGTAAGAGTGAACACTCTCCAAATATGTGGGATTATTTTTATGTAAAGTTGACACTCTTCCAAACCCACTTTCAATATTATTGAAAAAATTATTATCAACATCATATGCATCATGAGGCTTAAATATATTTTCAAGATCATAAGAAATATTATCACCCCAATCATGATCATTGCAACAAGTAGTTGACATAACAAAATTACCATCCCCAAGCTGGTAGTTTTGCATATTATTAACATAATTGGCATTAATAGAATTTATAGTAACATCATTGCGATCATGGTTTTCATTCAAGGAGCTATCACGAATCACTTTATAAATTTCTTCATTTAACACATCATCACAATTTTCAGATTCATGATTTTCAAGCAAAACTTCATAGAGATAATCTAGTGCATTCAACTCACTAGCAATTGATTCATCATAATTGGATCTTTTGAAAAGATTAGCATGTGGATGGGGATCCAAATCAATAGATTTTTAGTAAGCAAAGATGCAAGAAAATAGAAGACACATGGCAACACAAGCAAAAATAGCAGACAAGAAAAAGGCAAATGAAAAATATTTTGTATTTTTGCAAAAGCGTATTAGAAGTGGGGGAGATGAAAATGAGAGGCAAATGACAAATAAAGTAATTGCAAGGAGATGAGAGTTTGTGCGTAGGAACCTGATAGATGTTGATGATGTCTCCCTTGCAATGGTGCCATAAATTCTTCCTGAGTGCTTGTATCTGCACTGGTAATTCCCCGAAGAGGAGAGGATAACACGACACAACAACAAGAAGTATTTCCCTCAGTCATGAAACCAAGATTATCAATCTAGTAGGAGAACCAAGCAACACTATGTAAACAACACCTGCACACAAACCACAAAAACTTGCAATCCAAAGCATAAGAGGGGTTGTCAATGCCTCCTCGGTATTGAGATAGATTAAATTGTATGAGATTAGATAAATAGATCTTGCAAAAAGACAAAATAAAATAAGTAAAGAAAAAGTGCAGCAAGGTATTTTTGGACTTCTGGATTAATATATCTAAAAATAATATGATAGGAAATAGACCCGGGGGCCGTACATTTCACTAGAGGCTTCTCTCGAGAAAATAGCATACGGTGGGTAAACAAATTACTGTTGGGCAACTAATATAAGAGCAAATAATTATGAATATATCCAAGGAAATGATCATGTATATAGGCATCACGTCCAAGACTAGTAGACCGACTCCTGCCTACATCTACTACTATTACTCCACACATTGACCGCTATCTAGCATGCATCTAGTGTATTAAGTTCATGAAAAAACGGAGTAATGCAATAAGAATGATGAATGATGACATGATGTAGACAAGATCTATTCATGTAGGAATATACCCCATCTTTTTATCCTTAATGGCAACAATACATGCGTGTCATGTCTCCTTCTGTCACTGAGATTGAGCACCGCAAGATCGAACCCATCAGAAAGCACCTCTTCCCATGGCAAGAAAAATCAATCCAGTTATCCAAACCGAACCAAAGTTTCCGACAAGAAATATGAGGCTATAACATGTCATGCCCAATATACGATCCTATCCGAGAGGAACTCAAAGGTCCCACCAAGGATAGAGTCGCATATTGAAGACGCTTTTTGCAAGGTGGATATCATTACATTGTACCATTACATAATAGATGGGGATACATACAAAGGCTTACAATGCCACATGAATACAATAACATCATCCATAGAAGCAACATCCGACTACGGATGAAAACACAACCAGAAACTCAAACTACATCCACCCTGCTAGCCCAGGCTGCCGACCAGGAACCTATCCCCTCGAGGAAGAGGAAGAAGAAGAACTTCAAAACAAGTAAACATCGCTCTCATGTCATGATCATCCCATTACCTATACCTGCAACTATTGTTGTAGTAATCTGTGAGCCACCAGGACTCAGCAATCCCATTACCATGGGTATCTAGACTAGTAAAATTTAATGGGTACAGAAAAGGATAAGTGGTGAGGTTGCAGCAAGTGATTAAGCAATGTATGGTGGAAAACTTACGAGTACAAGAATAAGATGAGAAGCTACGCAAAGGGGCACATACTAGTAATGATCACTAAGTGATCCTAAACTACTTACGTTCAAACATAACCCCATCGTGTTCTCTTCTCGACTTACTCGAAAAGAGACCATCACGGTTACGCATGCGGTTGGTGTATTTTAATTCGTATTTGGTGTCAAGTTCTCTACAACCGGACATTAAAAATTCCCATCTGCCACATAACCGCGGGCACGACTCTCGAAAGTTTAAACCCTGCAGGGGTGTCCCAACTTAGCCCATGACAAGCTCATGATCCGCGGAGACAATCCTCCGTCGTGGGACATCCGATAAACTCGGGATCTGAGTGCATAAGACATTTCGACAATGGTAAAACAAATCCAGCAAGACCTCCCGGCGTGCCGACACCCTGATAGTAGCCGCGCGTATCTCGTCTCAGCCATGACGGATGAGCAACGAGTATAGGTGCCAAAATACCCCAAGTTGCCAAGGGGCGGCCCCGCACAATGCTCTAGTTTGGGACCAACTCCATCGGCACTGGGCCCCCCTGTTATGTGGAATTAGAACCCGAGGATGCGACCCCCTGTGCAGATTAATTAATTAATTCAATATTATTATGATGGAAAAATTTAGAACCAATGTTGGGCCTTGCTGGAAGAGTTTTATTCAAAGCAAACTGTCAAGAGGGGCCCATAAACCCTCATCGTGTTAGGGACACAAAATCAAGGTACATAACACCGGTATGACGGAAACTAGGGCGGCAAGAGTGGAACAAAACACCAGGCATAAGGCCGAGCCTTCCACCCTCTACCGAGTATATATATGCATTAATTAAATAAGAGATATTGTGATAGCCTTCTTCTTCTTCTTCTTCTTCTTCTTCTTCTCGCATTAATTAAATAAGAGATATTGTGATACGGCTTCGCAACAAGCTCTATCGACCTTGCAACTGTCTCGGAACTCACACAGGCATCAAGGGCAGCGTATTTTATCTGCTCGTAGGTCAAGGGATAATTCTCCTATCGAGACAACCTTAATCCCAGCGTCTCCTCACCCTTCTCAAGATTTGTTCCGAGCACAGAATTTGCTATGTCGAACAGGGATGGTGTTTTTTTATCACAATCCTCTACAGGAATTCTGGTTTGTAGGTCAGCGATGTTTTTCAAGTCAAGGTTGTACGGTGCCAGCTTCTCTTTGTCCCCTTCGATGGCTGCCCCACAGAAGTATATGTCCTCCCGAGACATGAAATCGTGGATCTCACCTAGTATGGAGGGTGCGTGTATGATGTGATATACCAAAACTTCATCTTCGAGGCACAGCTGAAGGATGGCGGCGCGTTGGATCTTCCAAGTGGCACGCTCCATGTCCTGTGCGTCGAGACGGATGGCCTTCATCTCCACCTTTTGGAGGGAGTTGGATACATTGTTTATCCACTCCCGAACAACCCTTGGGTGGTCGGTGACGGTGGCAACTATGCTCAACAAGCCTTCAATGAGGACATGTTTGACGCTAAAAACCCGCATAGGGACCTCTTTCGCCATTTGGAACCCCTGGACCGGAGGGCTATGGTTTGGAGAATTAGGATTAAGATGGCTAATCTAACTAAAGAAGATGATTATTTAAAGGGGCTTGGGAATTACTCATGGAGGATGTGAATCCAGTCCAGTGGGGTTTGAATGGAAATGAAGGAGAGGTGAAGAAGCCGAGGAAAATCGGTTCCTGGTGGAGAAGTAAATGGGAGAAGTGGCATGCAGGAAATTGATTAGACGGCTAGGTAGACCAATCTGCAATACGAAAAGGCTATGCGGGTAGCATACTGAGCAGTGGTCCGCGTCCGTGTATGTTCCCATCCTTCTATCGCTACATGTGCTACTGGTTAGTTGAGGTCACTCTTTCAAATCACCATGGCGAAACATTTTATGATTACTTTTTATTCTACACCCCTCCTAACAGGTGGGATCTATGCAAAACCCACTTGGGTTGATGAACAGATATACAAACATATCCATCTCTTTGCATGAAAACATATGTCGTAGCTGGTTCGGATTGATATTGGCGCATGCCTGCGAGACACAACCTTTTCTGGTTAAGGAATATATGTGGTTATCCTAAAAAAAGAAAAAGCCCTTCTTCGTTCTTCTGCATGCACGAGAATTTGGTTCTACTCGAATATGGATGCTACCTGGAGGATGAAGTGAACCCAGAGGCATGCTAGAACGGGAGACCTATTTCCGGTATACAGTACTACTCCGTATGTTACTACTAGTAGTAGTACAACTGTGGTACACTTGATGGTCAAAATATAATTCATCCGATCTTCACAGTGAAGTGACAAGACCCTGCGCCTGAGGTGACACTAGTCCAGGCGGCGTGTTCTGGTTACCAAAGTGAGCCTCACGTTGTGCACTATGCAGTCACTGTCACCGCTGCTGTATAACATGCCTCGCCTCATCTCCCTCTCCCCGCCTAGCACCAATCCATCTCCATCTCCGTCTTGCCAGAGATCCTGAGGTCACTCTTCATCATCTCACTTTGCCCCCACGTACCCTCGCCTCGCTTGCCTCCCCCAGTACCACTATTCCCTCGCTAGCCGCTCCAGCACTGAGAGCCTTCTCCCCTGTAAATCAAGGCCCCCAAAACCCCACCTTCCAAACTCCACCATGGCCGAACACGAACCGCGCAACATCCTATGGGCCGCGATTGGAGCAATCTCCCAGTGACATCCTCGACCTCTGTTGTTCGTGTATGGATATGTTGAGCACTGTGCGGCTGGCTGCATGCTCGAGGGACATGCACATGGCCATTGTCGAAGCGAGGCCTAAGCTTTTCAAGACACCCTGCTTGCTGCTATCTGGCCTTGCGAGATTTGCTCACCATGATACGGAGGCGTACATGATGCCCCTCGACTTCAATTCAACCTCCATTAGCCGAAACTTCTTTGTGGGTATGTAGTGGGTCACCATACATCATTTCCCTCGACTTCGATCCGATCACCATCGCCCGAAACTTCTTGGCAGGTATGTACTGGGTCGGCATGAACTCCCACTGGATGGCTGTCGTCAGAGAAGATGGGAGAAAGTTGGTGCTTGCGAACTTCCAGATCTCCCACGAGATTATCCTTCTCCATTGGATTATATATGGTTTTACCGTCGCGGTCCAAGTCATCTTGATTACCACATCAGTTGGACGAAACTTGTTTTGTAGAAGATTGTAATCTGCCAAGTGCCCACACGACATGTGAATTATGCAGACTTCAAGCTAATTGCCTTGTTCGATCGTGGACTCACGTATCTTTACACCGGTGCCTTCTTTAACTGGAGACAACTCAGCTCGTAGTGGATCGTCAAAGCTAATACACACTTCTGTGATGCTATTGAACACAATGGCATCATCTACGCAATCGACAAAGCAGATGGCACCAAGTATTGCTGGGACAACGCGTGTAATTTGTTGTCATCTGATGGTAATGATAACGCCATGACACTGTTTGAACTTTTTGTGATGATTGGCATATCCATGTTGAGCACAATTTGAGTAGAACTATGGCAATGTATTAGATACGCTGTAAATCGGCTATATTTGGAATGAGTTAATGCATGTGATTGTGACCATGTCTTTACAGCCAATTTGTACCCTTGAATAATCAAATGGTTAGGAAGATATGGATATTCTCCTTACTTTATAGTAATCTATATACTAGTAAATATGAGTGTGTATTAATAGCCATGTTAGTTTCCTCATTTTCATGATGTAGAAACATGCATCACACTATTGGTTTCATCTAACCATACATTAGGGAAGTAAATGTGCATATGGAGAACTCTATATTTGGAAGTAGGGAAATCCTGTAATGCTTACCATGTGTACATACCTATATTTTCCCTTCAGCGATCAATGGCTAGAATAATATCCTCACAAGAATTTTGCCCACAGAACATGAGTATATAACAATGCATGGTCTATTAGTTTCTTTGAAGAATTTGTTTGTGAGGACAGAACATGATTACATAACATGCATGACATGGTAGTTTCCTGTGAAGAATCGATTGTGAGATAACATGAGTATAACCATGCATGGCACTTGTATATTTTCGAACCCAATATACATCTCCCTGTATTTTACTCTCAGTTCCAACAGGGACAGATCAATGTTGTTTCTTGCATTATCCTACTCATACTCTGAACAATGCTGATCTTACATTAACAATGCTTGTCCTTTTTGATATGATACAGTGTCCCTACAGTTACTGCCCTTTGTAATCACCCCACCTTTGCCAAAAATAGGGAAGCACAGCTGGTTCATCGCTCCATCAAACGGCAACAAAAAACTGATGATCATTCGCACACATGAGCCAGAATTGTTATATTGCAAAAACCCCACTGTGTACAAGCACCCTGAAATAGGTGAGTATCCGGATAGTGGCTGTTACGTCCATGAGAAGGATACCAGCTTGTTGAGGCCTACAGGATTTTTGAGTTGGAGGCGGGTAAACAGCCTTGCTTCACACTCTCTCTTTCTCGGACTCAATTATCCGATTAACCAGGAGATCACCATTGGCAAGGACCTTGATGGCAGAGAGGCTCTGTTTTCTAGGGAAAACTGTGTCTACATGGCGAGCCCTAGGACTTCAGGAGCAGACTCCCCTGATTTTCAACGATACAGCCTGCAGCCAAAAGAAGGTGAGAATGACAAAGGCATCAGGATTAACTTTGATCCTTGGATGTCTCAATTCCGACACACGGTGATGTGGTTCAAGCCTTCAGGTTGAGAGGTAATTGGGTCGTTGCATCAAAAGGGTGGAGTTTTGGTGTCTCTGAATCACTGATGGATGAAGCAGGGCTGCAAATTATGATGGTGTTGGATCATCCCTCTTCAAATGACTTGTTGTCTTTGATGCTTGTTCTGGATGGATAGTTCTCTCTTTTGTATGCATACTCCTTGTAATTTGGTCATCCTTGTCTATGTCACTCTTACTATGTAATAGTTGCCTCTATTTAGAATGTCATTCTCGTCTGGATCACGAGAGTCTGAACACTGCAGATGGGTGCGTTTTGGTTGTGTAGCAAGAATTCTTATGAACTATCATGTCTTGTTGTTTATGTTAGTAGTAGTCACTAGTCAGTGTTTGAATGTTGTATATATCGTTGTTTCGAACTGCTTATTATCTCGAACTGCTGGTGGGCTAAATGAGGGTGTCACCATTCTCCAGTGTTCAGAGTATATCTCTTTTTTGCATGTTATATAATTTGAGCTTAGTGTCTTTTCGATGATGTACACTTGTTTGGGCCAGTGATGTGTCGTTCAATATGGGCCGACTAGTAATGCAATGTCAAACAGGTCAATTACGACTCTCAGGTCGGGCGCTCAAAAAAAGAAAGAAAAAGTACTCTTAGGCCGACATATGGGCGCCACCGGTATTTTGTTCGCTTGCGCGCTGAGAGCATATTGGCGCGTGTTCAAAATTCATGCTACCTTTTCATCCCCGATCTCCCGCCCCTCCCCCACCTTTGGAATCTCGATTCCTACTCCAGTGCCCCCAAATCCCTCTCCTCTACTCCCTGTACTCAAGCGCACTAGCTATCATGTCGCCGGTCAACGCGGATCTCTGAGCGGGAGATCCTGAGGTCTGTCCTGCCTTCGGGCGCTGCATGCTGTTGCTCAATAGTGGCATGGCGGCGCTTGACGACTAGTTTGCCGGCAAAGTGCTGATGGTAACCATCAACGGTGACCGGCCTCCCGTCTCGCCGGACGACCTTGTCAAAGCTCTTGGCATTGCGCACCGCATCCAAATAAGTTACTTGCTCATCAAAGTCTATCCGCCACTGGCTAATTTCTTCGTCAGGTTCCGGAAAACTTTCGACTGCAGTCGTGTGTTCGAATCTTCCCGGCGTTTGTTCTGCGATGGCGCGCTAGTGAGCTTTGATCGGTGTCACCCAGGATGGGGCTCGGTGCCCTCTAAGCTTGAGTTTTTAACAAAGCTTACCTTCCACGGCATGCCTCGACGTGCTTGGAACAACAAGTCCATGAATGAGCTTATCAACGACCTAGGAGGTGAGCTCGTAAGTATGTTTGTTCCTCCAGACAGCTGGGCTCTGACGGTTATGGCATGGATGAAGAAGCCGTCCACCATATGGAAGGTGATTGATGTTGAGATACCGGTGCAGGAATCGGGGATGTACTATTCGTCGCCACCAGGGCTGCTGTAGACCATGCTAGGGATGTACCTGTATCGAGTGTTTGTGAATGTTGAAGAAGTGAACAATCCATCAATCAAAGTCCTGCTGCGGCCGCTGGTGACAGGGTCCGTCGATGACGTCCATTACAGGAGTCAACGTTAGACTTTCCCCGTGTTGCTCAGAATGATGAATGGCATAGGGCCTACTCCATTGTGCGGCAGAGGCCACTTCTTCTTTGGGAGAAGAGGCAGGGCTGGCTGCCTGGATGTGCTCTAATTTGAGGTAAAAACTGAATCTTCTCAGATACTAGTTAAATCCAAGCTATCGGTGTGAAGCACTGATGTGCCAGTACATTTGATTGTGACCTGTTCTATTTTTGTACCTGATTTGTTTTAGAAAGGGGTGTATGTCAACTTAATGTGCTAGCAGAAATTATTGTGTTGTCTGTCTGTTTTCTTTGCACATAATTCAAGATATTTCCCTGTCATTGATAAAGATGATGAACATTTATGTATGAGTTCATTGCTTTGAACATAGCCCTAGTTGTAGGGATCCACTGCTTCCACCCTGATTATGCCGCCTGCATGAAATTTTTGTATGCAAGTTCAGTGTGCTATGATGTTCTATATGATTTTGTCAACTATATAAGTTTTTACTGAGCATCAGCAATGCATATGGATGGAGGATGTATTCACGAGCATCGACCGATGGTGTCGGATTCAGGGCTCTGCAGACCCAAGATAGGTTTGAACTCTGGGGTGCGTGCAAAGAACTCTGCCTCTCCAGCCTGCCTACTCATCGATCTTGCAGCCTAGCTCGATGAACTGGAAGGAAATGGGACAAATCAGTTTACCTAGGTTCGGGCCATGTTGCGGTGTAAAACCCTACTCCTGCTTTGTGGTGGATTTGCCTCGAGGTGGGATGAGGATGAACTAGTACAAGGGGAGAACAACCTCAGGAGGTGTGTTCTTGTGCTCGTGCGAGCTGGTGAGGATGAGGGTGGTCTGAATGATCCGTCTTGCTTTCTCTACGGTGGTGGCTAGGCTATAGTTATAGTGGCCTTGGTGCTCTTCCCAAAAATGAAGGCGGGAAGGGATCGCACAACAGCCAAATTCGAAGGGAGACAACTAGTACATCTTATCCTGACGAGGTCTTCACCTGCAAAGTCTCTGGTCGTGACGCCGTGGTTGACTCGACGATGACCTCTGTCCTGCCGTCCTGACGGTCTTGGTCTTGTAGCACGGAAATGGAAACCTTTGGTTGATGCCTCGGGCCTCCGTGCCTGCTCTTGCCTCTTTAGCACCAAACCTGCTATATTGCACCCATTGGCGCCCGCCTGGCCTTGGTCGTCATGGCTCATGTCATCTGAACCTCACGAGGTGAGGGCTTGCATAGAAATCTCCGCTCCCCAGGAGCCAGCCTCAGGAGGCCGCTCCTTCTGGAGGTCTTGGCGTCGTCCGCCTCGCGAGGTTTGGCCCCCCGCGAGGGTCTTGCGTTGTTGGTGCTGACGATGGGCCGCACCAGGCCGTTGATGGAGCCACGCCATGGGCTGCAAGCAGGCATGTCTAGGTACCCCGGTTCCCAGAACGCCGACAATAGCCCACGGGCCCAAGGCGCGCTTAGACTTGGCTTCGAGGCGAAGCCAAAGGGTAATTAAGGGCGAAGCGCCGCGGGCTCCAACCTCCTGCGGCCTCGGTTGATGTGGCGCTTGATGGGACATGGGCGTCTCCGCATTTCCACACAGCCTCGACAATCGTTCGACTTGACTAGAGCCTGCTGCCTGCGAAAAGATCATCATTACTGGGGATCATGGAGGCCGGCGGTTAGCCTCCCTCCGGCAATAAATGAGGAGAGGGGAAGAGCCCCCCTTGCTCGTCTCCGCCTTCCCGCCGCCCGCTCTTCCTTCTTCTTCCTTGTCTCGCCGTCTTGCCCTAGCATCCATGGCACCGACGAGAAGGTTCTCCACTGCCAAAAAGGGGAAGGCCCCCAAGGAGGGGCCGGGTTCACCGCCGTCCTAGAGAGGCTGCAGTCGCCCCCGCAAGTATGCCGCGACCCTGGCGGTGGCCCCTCAGGGGCGCGGGCACACCTCTTAGAGGGTAGGCGTCACCTTAGGTACCTGTGGTGGTGCTTCCTCTCGCGGTGGGAGCTGCGGAGGACAGGGCAGCTCCTGCGATAACGGGATGCATGCTGTGGTCGCACGGCCCCCTCGGTCATGCTCCCACTCGGCGGATGCATTCCTGGAGTTCTTCATGTGGTCGGAGAGGCCCGCTGGCACCTGGCTCCCGCTCTGCACTTCTTCGCAGGTGCGCTGCCTACCGCGGGGCTTGATGGCTCTGGCTACAAGTTGATGGCTACTGCAGCAGGGCCTCATGGGCGGGGGTCCAAGTCACCTCCGCGGGCAGCGTGTCCTTGACCCGCGGTTCGCGGGCGTTTGCCCGTGCGTGGGGCCTGAGCGGGAGGTGCACCCTCCATTTCAGGTACGATGGCCTTGCAACCCTCTATGTGTGAGGGTGTTTGGGGAAGACCGCCGCCGTGCGGCGTGCTGCCCAGAGGATGGCAGCGGCGATGACAGGCTTGCCCTTGGCGACGGCCGCGACGATGATGAGGGTGAGCTTCCCCTTGGTGACGACTGCGCTACCTCCAGCGGCGGCGGCTCCTCCTCTGGTGAGAGCACCAGTGATGGCAGCTACGATGAACCACCACGCCGCCGGGCTCAGATCGGGGAAGGCGATGCGCCGCCTCGCCGCCATGCCCCGGTGAAACAGGAGGAAGACTCAAACTGAGCCCAGGCGCCGCTGGAGCCTGGCCTCCGGAGCCGCTGCGGTTGTGTGTTCTGCTTTTGCTTTTAAGTTTTTCCTCTATTTTGAAAAAAGTAGAGGGCTCTACAGGGGCGTGTAATGAAACACGGTGCTTGCGCCGCTATGCTATGCTTGTTATTTTTATATCATGTCGTGATACCCGTTTTTCTACTAGGTGCGGTTATGGTAACTTAGCTCGATGTGTTGTGGTAGTCTCCCATGTCGCGTGGGAGCACCTTTCCAGGGGTATCTTCCAAGGACTTCCTTCCTGATGACTCATGAGCCGTCAAGCCTCAGGAGAAGTTGCATCGCTGCGGAGTTTTTAGAAGGCCTCGTGAGGCGTCTCGTCCTACCTCATGCAAGCCCCCGAGCGTGGGTTGGTAGTGGCTGGTACACCACGTCATGATGCCCGGAGGCATGGAATTAAGAGGGTGTGAATTCCCACGAGCTCGTTCGAGAGCGTCTCGCGAGGATTAAGGATTCCGAAGCTCTGGGGCAACAAGCCTTCGGCGAGGTGTGGTTGAGGGCGAGCCCAGGCGTACACACCTACCTAGCCCCCTCGTGCGGGACGCGCGAGGAGGAGCGAAGGGCAACACCCTCTCTTCCTGGGACAAGTTAGGAAAGGCGAACGAACAAGAGAGAAAATTCCAACTTTGGCGAATGGAAGACGCGAAAGCTCCAAATTTCATTCAAGAAGTTGAAAACTAGCTACATAAAGCAAGGAAAAGAACAGCCGCGCTCGGCACCTAGACTAGTCTTCTTGTCCTCCCACCAGCGCGGAGCATGGGGCCTCCACTAGGACGTGGGTGGGAGCCTCCGTGAGGCCCAGGGGCGACCTCAGGAGACTCCGGGGCATGTACAAACCCAACTCATTATTACGTGAGAGTGTCACGAGCGGAGACCTTCACAGGCACGGGGCCTTGCTTCATGGGTATATCTTCCGGAGGTGCTGGATGTTCCAGGCGTTCTAGATGGGGATCATGTCCTACATCTCCAGGCACGTGGCGCCAGGCCTGGAGACACGTGCGATCCTGAAAGGGCCCTCCCACATGGGCGAGAGCTTATGCAGACCCTCCCTGGAGAGCACCCGCCTCAGGATGAGATCACCCACCTCGAGCATCCTGGGAGCGGCCGCTGCGGCAGTGGTACCGCCGCAGTGCCTGCTGGTACCCCGCTGCTTGGATCGAGGCTTGGCGGAGGTGTTCCTCCCCCAGCACAAGGTCCATCCACCGTGAGGCGTCTTGACGTGCCTCGTCAAACGCCAAGACACGTGCGGAGTGATGCCTAACCTCGTGAGGGAGAACTGCTTCAGCTCCATAGACGAGGAAGAATGGAGTCTCGCTTGTCGGCTTGGTCGTAGTGGTGCGGATGGACCACAACACGGACTGGAGCTCATCGAGCCAGCCCCTACCACATGCCCCGATCTTCTTCTTGAAGGTTCTTTCCTTCAGGCCTCTCAGGACCTCTGCATTAGCGCGCTCAGCCTGGCCATTGCTCTTGGGGTGTGCCATCGAGGCATAGCATATCTGCGTTCCAAGGTTAGCACACTATGTTTTGAAAAGGTTGCTGGTGAACTGCGAGCCGTTGTCGGTGATGATGCGGTTAGGAAGCCTGAATCGGCTGCCCTTGATGAACTTGACGGCCGAGCCGGCCGGGATGGTGCGGACGGCCTCCACCTCCGCCCACTTGGTGTATTTGTCGATGGCGATGTAGAGGTAGCGGTAGCCCCTGGGCGCTCGAGGTAACGAGCCTAGGATGTCCAGCCCCCAGACCGCGAACGGCCATGAGAGCGGGATGGTCTGGAGGCCCTGAGCGGGTGGTGGATCTGCTTGGCATGGAACTGATAGGCATCATAGGTTCTTACCAGCTCGGTGGCATCACTGAGCACCGTGGGCTAGTAGAATCCGCTACGGAACGCCTTGCCCACGAGGGTATGCGATGAGGAGTGTTGCCCGCAGTCCCCACCATGTATGTCAGCCAATAGCCTGCATCCCTGCTCCATTGAGATGCATCATAGAGAGACATCGTTTGGCTGTTTTCGATAGAGCTCACCGTCCCGGATGAAGTACACGGTGGCCTGGCGGGCCACACATTCTGTGTCTTCCTCCTTCTCCGGCAAGGTGCCTTAGCTTGGAGCAGGTATGCCTTGAACTCCTCGGTCCATCACCCCTCCTGAGGCTCAAGCACGAGGAGCAGGCAGGCTCCCGAGGTCGGGTCGCAAGCTGGGGCGCCTGAGAGGGGTGTTGGAGGGAGCTCCTCCTGAGGCAATGCTGGTCCCATGACGGGGGGAGCTGCCGATGGCTTGAAGAGCCGCTCCTCAAAGACGCCAGGCTCCTAAGGCAGATGCCGAGACGCCCTCTTAGCGATGTCGTCTGCCTCCTTATTCGTGTCGTGGGGCACGTGCTGCTATTCCAGGTCCAAGAATCATTTCACAATTTTGCGCCCTCCTCGAGATATGCCTCCATGTGCTCGTCTTTCGGCTTGTATGCTTTGTTGGAGAAGTTGACGAGGAGCTGGGAGTCACCCCTGATGGTGAGGCGCCTCACCCCCAAAGTTGTCATAGCCTTGAAGGCTGGTGATTAGGCCTTTGTATTCCGCGATATTGTTGGAGACCTTTGAGGGAACCCTGGATTAAGGGGTCCTCTGACGGCCGGACTATTAACATGGGCCGGACTATTGGGCTATGAAGATACTCGACAAAAGACTTCTTCCGTGTCCGGATGGGACTCTCCTTTGTGTGGATGGCAAGCTTGGTGATTCGAATAAGTAGATTCCTTTCTCTGTAACCGACTTTGTATAACCCTAGTCCCCTCTGGTGTCTATATAAACCGGAGGGTTTAGTCCATAGGGCAGGATCATAATCATACAGGCTAGACTTCTAGGGTTTAGCCATTATGATCTCGTGGTAGATCAATTCTTGTAATACTCGTATTCATCAAGATCAATCAAGCAGGAAGTTGGGTATTACCACCATAGAGAGGGCCCGAACCTGGGTAAACATCGTGTCCCATGTCTCCTGTTACCATCGACCTTAGACGCACAGTTCGGACCCCCTACACGAGATCTGCCGGTTTTGACACCGACATTGGTCCTTTTATTGAGTTCCGCCGCGTCGTCACCAAAAGGTTTGATGGCTCCATCAATCATCTACAACAATTGAGTCCAGGAGGAGATTTTCCTCCCCGGATGGACCTTCATATTCGGCGGCTTCGCACTGCGAGCCAACTCGCTTGGCCATCTAGAGCAGATTGACAGCTACGCCCCTGGCCATCGGGTCAGGTTTGGAAGCTTGAATCACGTGGCCAATATACGCGGAGACTTGATCTTCGACGGATTCGAGCCCATGACGGCCGCTCCCTGCCACCACGATGAACATGACCTAAATCTGTCATCGGATCGTCCTCAGGAGATAGCGCCTATAACCGCTCTGGCCCTAGATCCAGAGCAGATTGCGCCATTTGAGGACGGGATACTCAACCCCGCCACGGAAGCTACAGACTCAGCGGCGCTGTAGCCGCACACAGGTCCAACTTCGAGCGGGGCCTGTGTCATCGGAACCTCGGATTCGTCTCCGGCCATAAGTTCCGAACCGCGTGCATCCGCGCCCATCGAACCTAATCAGGCGCCGATCATCGAGTTCAGCTCCGCGGACATCTTCCGGCACTCACCTTTAGGCGATGTGCTAAAGTCACTAAAAGCCCTCTCCTTGTCAGGAGACTCTCAGCCGAACTATATTCGACTTGAATTGGAAGCTGATGAATTTCGCTTCCCACCCACCACCCACTTCATTGCCACTGTCGAAGACTTAACCGACACGCTCGATTACGGCTCCGAAGACATCGACGGTATGGACGATGATGCCGGTGAGGAGCAGGCACAAAAACCACTGCCCACAGGGCGGTGGACGGCTACATCCTCATACGATATATACATGGTGTACACACTTAAAGAGAAGGAGGCCAACGGATATAATGATATGCCCGTCGATGAACCTCCCAAGCATCGACATTAGAAGCACTAATCTCGATCCAGCAAAGGAAAAAACAACAACATTGTCACTGACGATGGTGATAATCCAGACCAAGCTGAGGACCCCGTAGACCCAGCGTTGGAGCGGGACGAGCGAGAAGACGATGAACACAGTCCGGGGATGTTGTCTGACCACAGCGATGCCGAAGATAGCAATTATCAACCTGTCTCCGAAGAGGAGGTCAGCCTGGGCGACGACGAATTCGTCGTCCCAGAAGAACCCTTAGAAAAAAATGCCTCCATCAAAGGCTTATCGCCACTGCAAGGAGCCTGAAGAAGCAGAAGTAGCGGGTTAAAGCCGCACATGATACGCTCAATAACAGATGGAACGAAGTGCTAGACGCTGAGGAAAAATATGGCTGTAATCGCCAAACAAGGGGCTATCCTAAGCGTAAACTGCTGCCTGAATTCGACCACCTCGTGCACGAGACAGAGTGGCTAGCAATGTCATGCACAAGCCCGCACCCCCTCCTCACAAAGGAAGGGAGGTTGCGGCTCAGGACCAGAAACACGATCTACGTGAGGACTTGGACAAAAAGGCTGGTAAGGCCAGATCCATCTACGGATCTAGGGACCGTGCCCACACACGGGATTATAGCTATGAAGCCAAATATGCTGGACATATACCAGTTCGGAGTCGATACCGAACATCACAACCGTCGAACCCATGCCACGACACAGTCAAATACAGGGGTGCCGCGCACCCCCTGTGCTTCACCGATGAGGTGCTGGATCATGAATTTCCAGAAGGGTTTAAACCCGTAAACATCGAGGCATACGATGGAACGACGGATCCTGCGGTCCGGATAGAAGACTTTATTCTTCACATCCACATGGCTCGCGGAGATGATCTCCACGCCATTAAATACTTACCCATCAAGCTGATAGGACCAGCTTGGCACTGGCTGAAAAGCCTCCCAGAAAATTCGATTGGAAGTTGGGAAGAACTTGAGGATGCTTTTCGGGCCAATTTTCAAGGGACCTATGTCTGGCCCCCGGATGCTGACGATCTAAGTCACATAATCCAACAACCCGGGGAATCAGCCCGTAAGCTTTGGAATCAGTTTCTCACTAAGAATAACCAAATCATTGATTTCCCGGATGCCGAAGCCTTAGCGGCCTTCAAGCACATTGTCCGGGACGAGTAGCTAGCTAGACACCTTGGCCAGGAAAAACCAAGGACGATGACAGCCCTAACTACACTCATGACCCGTTTTTGCGCGGGCGAGGACAGCTGGTTAGCCCGTAGCAGCACCAGCGAGCGTGGCACATCCGAAGTCAGGGATGGCAATGGAAAGCCACGACGTAACAAAAACAAATGTCAAAACAATGAGGGAAACCCAGATGATACGACGGTAAATGCCGGATTCAGTGGCCCCAGACCCGGTCAATGGAAGAAGCCATTTAAAGGCAACAAGGACGGTCCATCCAGCCTGGACAAAATATTAGATAGGCCCTGCTAGATTCATGGCACCCCCGCTAAACCTGCGAACCATACAAACCGCAGTTGTTGGGTCTTCAAGCAGGCCGGCAAGCTCACTGCCGAACTCAAGGGGAAGGGACCTCAAAGCAAAGATGAGGAGGAATCTTGCCAGCCAAACATAGGGGGATAGAAGAAATTTCCACCGGAGATCAAAACAGTGAACATGATCTATGCCACTCATATCCCAAAGAGGGAGCGCAAACGTGCACTCCGAGATGTATATGCCGTTGAGCCCGTCGCCCCCAAATTCAATCCTTGGTCGGCCTGCCCGATCACCTTTGATCGCAGGGATCATCCGACTAGTATCCGTCATGGGGGTTCGGCTGCCCTAGTGCTCAATCCAATAATCGATGGATGCCTTCTTACTCGAGTCCTTCTGGATGGCGGCAGCAGTCTCAATCTGATACATCAGGACACTGTTTGCAAAATGGGGATTGACACGTCAAGAATCATGCCAAGCAACACGACCTTTAAAGGAGTTATACCAGGCATAGAAGCCCGATGCACGGGCACTCTAACATTGGAGGTCATATTCGGCTCTCCTGATAACTTTCGAAGTGAAGAGCTAATCTTTGATATAGCTCCATTCCGAAGTGGCTATCATGCACTACTCGAAAGAACGGTCTTCGCCCGCTTTAATGCAGCCCCGCATTATGCCTATTTAAAGCTCAAAATGCCCGGACCATGTGGCGTCATTACGGTCAATGGAAATATGGAGCGCTCTCTTCGTATAGAGAAAGACATTGTGGCTTTAGCAGCTGAAGCCCAAAATGGCCTATTCAAGCCGAACGGATCTTCGGTCGCTAAGACCGCGGACATAGCTAAACATGTCCGGATTACACCTCAGTGCGGTAGCTCAGACAAACCTGAGCTCGATTAGCAGTTGCGCCCCCATCGACTGCCCCATAAGGTGATAGCATACGTGCCTCGTGTACACAAGTACACCCTTAAATTTCCTTGGGCGGCGCTGGGGGCACACTACAAACAAATAGTCCATAGTTCGGCTCGACCATATTCAAATTCTACGATTATCTTCCAAGGTTCATTAAACGAACCAGCTTTATTCACGGCCACATTGGAGTTCTTTTTCCAGGGTTTTTTTATAGATGGCCATCACACTCCCCCGTCAAGGACACAACACAAAGGAGAAAATGGCGAAGACGTGCAGCAGGGCCCCGCACTGAGGTTTCTTTTTAAATTAAGACCCTGTGTAAACCTTTTTATCTCCTTTTACTTTATACCTTTTTGACATGGAAAATGTCCAAGGTAGCTATCGGCTATCGGTAAGTACACGGCTCGCCGTACTAAAGGTTGATATTATAGAAGCAACTTGGTTCACATTGTGTTTGAAGTTTTATTCTCTATCCACCTGCGTTCACTCCCCACGTCAAATCGCCACACGTCCCTTGACACCAGGGTCCATTACCAGGGGCTGTATTCGTCCCGGTATACTTTGAAAAGTCCGAACACCTATAGGGAGTGTTCGGCGTCACGAGTTTGGCCGTATATGCATCAGCTCCGAATTTTCGGCGTACTGGGAACGGGGGTTCCCAGACTTGCCTGCCTACGGCGTGGCTCAAGTGGTGGCCCAGTATGGCCCATCTTCATCAACGCAAACTCAAAACCCTCGAGAGGGGCCAAGCCTCGCGGGGAGGACAACGCAAGGCTTCCTAAGGAGCAGCCTCACCAGGCAAGGTCGCGAGGAGGCGGAGAGATCAAGGCAAGGGTACCTCGCGAGTTGCCCGTGACGCAAGCCATGACGACGAGAGACCAGGCGGGCGCCGGCCTGTGCAGTGTCCTTGTTTCCTCTTTGGTGCAAAGGGGGAAAGCACAGGCGCGGAGTACCGAGGCATCAGGCAAAGGTTACCATTTCAGTGCAACGAGACCAAGACCAGCAGAGTGGCAGGATGGAGGTCACCATGGAGCCCAAGACGGCGTCATCGCCAGTGCCTTTGGCAGCCGGAGACCAATTTAGTCAGGATAGCTTGTTCTAGATGTTCCCCTTCAAAATGGCCGTTGTTGGCGCCCTTCCCGCTCAATATTTGGGAAGAGGACCAAGGCCTCTATAAATAGGGATAGCTACCACAGTAGGGGGGACCGAATCCTTTCCTACGAGAGCACCACACCCACTCAAGAACACCTCTCGCGAGGCTGTTCTTCCCCTATACTGTTCATCATCAGCCCCTGAGGCAATCCACCACACCACACACTGGAGTAGGGTATTACACCAGAACGGTGGCCCGAACCAGTATAAATCCCGTGTGCCTCGTGCTGCTCATTGGTTTTAGCTTAGATTCTCGCGAGGCAATTGGACGTGGATTGGTAGGGGGAAGATCTTCATGCGCACCCCAGAGTTCGAACCTCAAGGGTCTGCCGGAACCCAACATCCGACATTTGGCGCGCTAGGTAGGGGTGCGCCGGAGCTCTCCCTTCTGTCGACCCGCTCTCCATCAACACCGCGCTCCGCCCTCATGGCAGGCAACGCATCGCCTTCTCCAGCTATCGACGCCGGCGCGGGGACCAGGGGGCTCCGAGCCCTGGCCCCCGCCTTGCGACAGGTGCGGTGGCCGAAAAAGTTCAAGCTAGACAATGCCGCCGCGCTACAACGGCGCGGCCGATCCGCTGGTTTTCCTGCTGGCATGTGAGAAGGCCGTCCTCAAGGCCGGGGGAGACTATAGGGTCATGGCTAACTGGCTGCCCATGACCCTCACTGTGTCCCGCGCATGTGGTTGCTCCACCTACCAGCGGCTTCGGTGGCCTCCTGGGAGGAGTTGAGCAGCCTCTTCCTCGCCCATTATGCTGCGCCGGTGCCCCCTGTCGTCGCAACTCTCCTGGGGGCTCGCAAGCGCCACCCTCGAGCCGCCACGTCAAGCTGCTCATCTGCCAGATCGGTGCCGCCCTCAGGCGCCGTGAAGCCCCCCCGGGTTGGGTGGAACCCAAGGCCGATTTGACCTTTAGCTCGAACAATCACCCCTCCAACGCCGCCTGTTCGGGCACGCTCCCGATGCTATGCACCCCCACCATCTGCCAGGTTGCCGTCACCAGGACCCTCATCAACGGCGGGGCCGGCCTCAACATGCTCTCGGTGGAGGCCTACAGCCTCCTCCATGTGTCGCTGGAGCGACTCCAACCCAGCAGGCCCTTCCTAGGCATCGGAGGTAGCCCCACCAGCTCCCTGGGGCAGATCCACCTCCCGGTGACCTTCGGCACCCACGACAACTTCCGCACAGAGCTGGTGGACTTCGACATCGCCCCCATCGACCTCCCATACAATGCCATCCTCGGCTACACTGCCTTGGCCCAGTTCATGGCAGCGACTCACCCGGCCTACAACCTCATGAAGATGCCCGGGAGCAGCGGCGTCCTTACCGTGTCTAGGGACACGAAAGATTCTCTGCAGGCGCTCAAGCTGGCTTTCAAGGTGGCCATAGTGGCGCAGCCCGCCAGCGCCAACACCCTCGAGCCCAAGGGGGCTGCGCCGGCCAAGAAGAAGCAGCTGTTCACCCAAGACAAGGCGGAGACCAAGCAAGTACCAGTCGACGAAGATGGATCCTCTGGCGCCACTTTCACCATAGGCGCCAATCTCAACCCTGAACAGGAAGAGGCCCTGGTGAAATTTCTGCGCGCAAACAAGGAGGTGTTTGCATGAGAACCTGATCAGCTAGCATGGGTTCCAAGAGAGGTGATTGAGCATCATCTGAATGTGTGCCCCAACATGCATCCCGTGAAGCAGAAGGCAAGACGACAGTCCACCGAGAAGCAGGCCTTCATCGTCCAAGAAACCCGCAAGTTGGAGGCTACAGGTGTCATTTGTGAAGTTCGCTATCCTGAATGGCTGGCCAACCCTGTTGTTGTGGCAAAGAAGGGAGGAAAAGAGTGCATGTGCGTCGTCTTCACTAACCTCAACAAGGCCTGCCCTCAAGATCCATTCCCGCTCCCTCGCATCGACCAAATCGTCGATTCCACCGCCGAGTGCGACCTGCTGTGCTTCCTGGATGCCTTCTCAGGCTATCACCAAATCAACATGGTGGTAGAAGATGTGGAGAAAACGGCCTTCTTGACCCCGTGCGGAGTATATTGCCATACCTGCATGCCGTTTGGATTGCGCAACGCGGGTGCAACCTTTTAGTGACTGATGCACATCGCCTTGGGCCGGCAGCACGGAAGAAACGCCGAGGCCTACGTCAACGACATCGTGGTGAAGTCTCGGGAGGCAAAGACCCTGGTACCAGACCTGGAAGAAACCTTCGTGAGCCTTCGCAAAGTGGACCTGCGACTCAACCCGGAGAAGTGCGTGTTCGGAGTCCCTTCTGGCAAGCTATTGGGCTTCCTCGTGTCCCACAAGGGGTTGCGCTGGCCAAGAAGAAGCAGCTGTTCACCGAAGACAAGGCGGAGACCAAGCAAGTACCAGTCGATGAAGATGGATCCTCTAGCGCCACTTTCACCATAGCCGCCAATCTCAACCCTAAATAGGAAGAGGCCCTGGTGAAATTTCTGCGCGCAAACAAGGAGGTGTTTGCATGAGAACCTGATCAGCTAGCATGGGTTCCAAGAGAGGTGACTGAGCATCATCCGAATGTGTGCCCCAACATGCGTCCCGTGAAGCAGAAGGCAAGGTGACAGTCCACCGAGAAGCAGGCCTTCATCGTCCAAGAAACCCGCAAGTTGGAGGCTGCAGGTGTCATTCGTGAAGTTCGCTATCCTGAATGGCCGGCCAACCCTGTTGTTGTGCCAAAGAAGGGAGGAAAGGAGCGCATGTGCGTCGACTTCACTAACCTCAACAAGGCCTGCCCTCAAGATCCATTCCCGCTCCCTCGCATCGACCAAATCGTCGATTCCACCGCCGAGTGCGACCTACTGTGCTTCCTGGATGCCTTCTCGGGCTATCACCAAATCAACATGGTGGTAGAAGATGTGGAGAAAACGGCCTTCCTGACCCCGTGCGGAGTATATTGCCATACCTGCATGCCGTTCGGATTGCGCAACGCGGGTGCAAACTTTTAGTGAATGATGCACATCGCCTTGGGCCGGCAGCTCAGAAGAAACGCCGAGGCCTACGTCGACGACATCATGGTGAAGTCTCGGGAGGCGAAGACCCTGATACAGGACCTGGAAGAAATGTTCACGAGCCTTCGTGAAGTGGACCTGCGGCTCAACCCGGAGAAGTGCGTGTTCGGAGTCCCTTCTGGCAAGCTGTTGGGCTTCCTCATGTCCCACAGGGGTAACGAGGCTAACCCAGAGAAGGTCAAGGCAGTTGAGGGCATGAGTCCGCCGAAGACCCTCAGAGAAATGCAGAAGCTCACCGGGTGAGTAACCGCGTTGGGACGCTTCATCTCCAAGCTGGGAGAACGAGCCCTGCCCTTCTTCAAGCTGCTGAAGAAGAAGGGCCCGTTCGAATGGACTGAAGAGGCTGACAAAGCATTCCAAGATCTCAAGAAGTACCTGACCAGCCCTCCGGTGAATGGTGGCTCCACGCCCTCAGGAGCCCTTGGTACTCTACCTTGCAGCCATGCCCTACTCCGCTAGTGCAGCCCTGGTGACGGTTCGGGAGGAGCGCCGGGTCAAGACCGCATCGGTCGCGACCCCAACCGCAGAAGCACAAGGCAGAGAAGACCTCGCGAAGACCACGGACGCATCAAATGGGAACCAGCCTCAGCAGGAGGACGCACCCAGGGCGGAAGAGGACCCACCAAGTGACCAGGCGCTGGGGGCTCCATCATCTCAGGAGGTGCCTCAACCTCCGGAAGACGCAAGCCACGTCAGCACCCCACCCTCGTCGAGCATCCCGTGTACTTCATTAGCACGGTGCTGCGGGACACAAGGGCACCATACCCCATGCCTCAGAAGCTCTTGCTCGTGTTACTAGTGGCCTCACGCAAGCTACGACACTACTTTCAAGGTCACCTCATCAAGGTCGTCTCGGCATATCCCTTGGAAAGGGTGGTCAGGAGCCCCAACTCAGCTGGAAGGGTCGCTGTCGGTGTCAAAACTGGCGGATCTCGGGTAGGGGGTCCCGAACTATGCGTCTAGGTGGATGGTAATAGGAGACAAGGGACACGATGTTTTTACCCAGGTTCGGGCCCTCTCGGTGGAGGTAAAACCCTACTCCTGCTTGATTAATATTGATGATATGGGTAGTACAAGAGTAGATCTACCACGAGATCAAGGAGGCTAAACCCTAGAAGCTAGCCTATGGTATAATTGTTGTTCATCCTACGGACTAAAACCCTCCGGTTTATATAGGCACTGATTAGGGTTAGGGTTACACAGAGTCGGTTACAATGGTAGGAGATCTACATATCCGTATCGCCAAGATTGCCTTCCACGCCAAGGAAAGTCCTATACGGACACGGGACGAAGTCTTCAATCTTGTATCTTCATAGTCTTGGAGTCCGGCCAATGATGATAGTTCGGCTATCCGGACACCCCCTAGTCCAGGACTCCCTCAGTAGCCCCTGAACCAGGCTTCAATGACGACGAGTCCGGCGCAAATATTGTCTTCGGCATTGCAAGGCGGGTTCCTCCGAATAATTCATAGAAGATTTTGAACACCAGGATAGTGTCCGGCTCTGCAAAATAAATTCCACATACCACCGTAGAGAGAATAATATTTTACACAAGTTCAATCTGCTGACGTATTTCGTGGCATGACGTCACACCATGGCCAAGACTTTACTCGAGTCTTTTTTATTGTTCCACCTCAGCGAGTTTTGCGAAGCGGCTTCCTTGGCACGTCTTGTCAAAGCAGAGATCGTGTCCCCTTATTCCGGGATTCTCATCAATACGGACGTGGGTAACCCAACCGCGCCCGTTGGCACTCCCCCTCCATCGAAGGCGAGTCCCAAACGGTCACGGGGACGGCTCTTGGTATTCAACCCCTTTATAACGAGGCCAAGGCCTGTTCCTTTTCTTCAATCTTCAATTGAATCCGCCACTCGCCCCGAGTTTCAACACCCAAGGCTCCAGGTTCAGGTGCTTCGGACCTTCGACAATGTCCGGCTCCGACCTACAAGGCCGGTGGATGCCTTCTTCCGTCACGGAAGAAGATGTGCTAAAGCTGAGAGACGCCAGGTATCTAACCGGCGAAATTTTGCATCGGCTGCCTGCCCAAGGGCAAGTTATTCCTACTCCAGAGCCTGGTGAGAGTGTGGTGTTCGTGTCTCACTTCCGTCAGGGTCTAGGTTTCCCGATGGACCCTTTCATGAGGGGGCTCATGTTTTACTATGGGCTGGAATTCCATGACTTGGATCCGGAGTCCATCCTCCACATCTCATCGTTCATTGTTGTATGCGAAGCCTTCCTCCACACGACCCCTCACTTCGGATTGTGGCTCAAGACCTTCAACGTGGAGCCGAAGATGATCGAGGGGCAGTAGGCAGAGTGCGGAGGGGCAGTTATAAGCAAGAGAGCTGACGCTCCGTGGCCCGAGGGCTTTTTCCAAGAGGAGCTCGGTTTGTGGCAGCAAGAGTGGTTCTACATCACCGCTCCCAGGGGCACCAGATGGGTGGCGCCGCCTGCCTTTCGCTCGGGCCCTCCACAATGTCTGGCGTAATGGGTCAACAAAGGGCTTGACTGGGGGCCGTCCAAGGACGTGCCATTATTGCAGGGCCGTATTCGAGACCTCCAAGAGAGGGAGATCAATCTGGTCGTAGTGGCGCAGGTCATGCTGATTCGGTGCCTTCTGCCCTGCAAACGTCGCCCTCTCCGCTTGTGGGAGTTCAATCCGGAGGGACCGCGAGATCTCCAACACTTCATGGGTGCGACGCCCGTGGAGATGTATAAACTGTTCTTCGGATCACAAGAGATGTGTCCGGACTTGACCGAGGACGCAGGTCTGAGCTGCAATCGCCCGGATACTCAAGTAAGTAGTCCTGTGCTCGGACATGCTATCCGTACATTTATCATAAACTTTCCCTTTAAAGAGCTGTCCCTTGAACAGGAATGGATAGCAAAAGCAAAATTAATAAGGTGTTCGGCCCCCCTCCCTGAGACCACGCCGGATCCGGTGTTAACCAAGATGCTGGAGGCTGCGCCTTCGTAAGAGGGCGAAGGGGGGAACAGGGAAGCTACCGCCTCCGCTAAGGAGGCTCTCAAGGAAGGGAGGATCGAGAATTCCCCCCTCCAAGGGGAGAAGAGGACCGCTTCTTAAGATCCGGAGGCCAAGGCCTCAAAGCGGGGGATGAAATCCTCACCAGAGGGTCCTACGCCGGGAGGAGCCCCGGCTGCACTGTTACCCCAAGGAAACCAGCCCTCTAGCGAGCTGTAAGTGGAAGGGGGAGTTTTGTAATAAGGGACATCCCTGTTTTTATTTCGGAAGATAAGCGAAGTTATTACTTTGTAGTTCGGATCTCAGCCCTTCTCAGCAGAGCTCATCCTCGGGGGACCTTCGTCCGGAGATGATGGAGAGCGAAACGCCTCCATCTGCCCCACCGTCAGGCGGGGCGGACGACCCTGAGGTGTCGTCACAAAGGGTTTCCCCGAGTCCGACGGGGCCGGAAGGTTCGGCACCAACTGGTGTTCGGTCGGAGGAGCTGAAGGATCTGCTTGGGCGAGCGTCTATCTCAGAGGATCATTACGTTAATGGGTACGGTGATTGAAAGGATTTCATCCACTGAGAGCGGGTTGCATGAGGCCGTCAGAGGTTTACTGACGGGGTTTGAGGTACGCAAAAATGATATACCTTCTGACTGTTTTGCATATAGAATGCGCCCTGTATAGATAGTAGCCCCTGAGACACGATACATTGTCAAAAGCGAAAGCGTGCCGAGGATCATAATCTCAGTTGTAAGCTGTTGCCCTTCCTATGCAGGTGGCGGAGCGTTCGGTCGCCAGCCGGACTGATAGAGTTGTTGAACTAAAGCGGCAACTTGACGTTGCGGATGCGGACATCGCGCTGGTCAATAAATGACTTGACGAGTCACAAGGTATGTGGCTTCTCCGCGGACACCTGGTAAGGGAGCTTGACGCCTGTGCCTTACAACATGTATGCTTAATGCAGCTGGCGCTGCTGCTATGGAGGACCTTCGGGCCGAGCTTGCCTGAGACAAGGAGCAAGCCAGAACAAGTAATGCGGCTGCCTTGAAGGCGGCCGCGGAGCTAAAAGCCAAACAGGCTGCTCACTTCCGAAGCAGGGAGGAAATGGCCGAAATGGCCGTGAAGCTGAAGGGTGCTACCGACCGCTATGATTTTCTTGAAAGAGAATGCCGAGCGGAGCAAGAGGACCTGAAGAAGGCCACCGCCGAAGCCAAGGATGCCCGCTCCGCGATGAGGGCTATAAAGGAGGAGCTACGTCAGGCCTGGGATATTGCGGCTGGAAAGCCTTTTCTGCTGCGCAGAAAATTCATGGATCCGAAGTATGCTCAGTTGGGCTAGTTGTGGGGTGCGGAGGATGCTTATCTGAATTTGGCGGCGAGTGCCGCAGACGCAGTCGCACATTTCCTGGGCCAAAAGGATCACGGAATGGAAGAGCTTTTTTGGTCGCAATTCCATAGTCCGGAGCATCCACTTCCATTAATCGATCGGTTAGCCGAGTGGCCTGAGCTGAATAGGTTGTCCGGACTTGCCATGAAGGATGTTGAGGGAGTCCTGGACTAGGGGGTGTCCGAACAGCCGGACTATCATCGTCCGCCGGACTCCAAGACTACGAAGATACAAGATTGAAGACTCCGTCCCGTGTCGGGATGGGACTTTCCTTGGCGTGGAAGGCAAGCTTGGCGATACGGATATGTAGATCTCCTACCATTGTAACCGACTCTGTGTAACCCTAGCCCTCTCCGGTGTCTATATAAACTGGAGGGTTTTAGTCCGTAGGGGACAACAACCATTACAACAATCATACCATAGGCTAGCTTTTAGGGTTTAGCCTCTTGATCTCGTGGTAGATCCACTCTTGTACTACCCATATCATCAATATCAATCAAGCAGGAGTAGGGTTTTACCTCCATCGAGAGGGCCCGAACCTGGGTAAAAACATCGTGTCCCTTGTCTCCTGTTACCATCCGCCTAGACGCACAGTTCGGGACCCCCTACCCGAGATCCGCCGGTTTTGACACCGACATTGGTGCTTTCATTGAGAGTTCCTCTGTGTCGTCACCGATAGGCTCGATGGCTTCTTCAATCAACAACAACACCGTCCAGGGTGAGACTTCTCTCCCTGGACAGATCTTCGTATTCGGTGGCTTCGCACTCCGGGCCAATTCACTTGGCCATCTGGAGCAGATCGAAAGCTACGCCCCTGGCCGTCAGGTCAGATTTGGAAGCCTAAACTTCACGGCAGATATCCGCGGAGACCTGATCTTCGACGGATCCGAGCCGCAGCCGTGCGTGCCGCACTGTCATAATGGGCATGATCTAACTCTGCCACCGGATAGTGCCTTGGAGGTTGCACATGAATCCGCTCCGACCCGTAGTTTGGAGCCGATCGCGCAGATCGAGGACGAGTGGCTGGACACCGCCTCGGGAGCTGCAACATCCGCGGCGATAGAGCCGAACATTGACCTTGTCCCCTATAGGACTCGTGACTCCGAGGTGCCGGACTCCCTGCCGGACTCCGAACCTCCTGCGCCCCTGCCAATCAAATCTGATTAGGCGCCGATCATGCAGTTCACTGCTGCGGACATCTTTCAGCACTCGCCCTTTGGCGACATCTTAAATTCGCTAAAACATCTCTCGCTATCCAGAGAGCCCTGGCCGGATTATGGCC